>CM060900.1:24866151-26361151 GCA_030762935.1 Hymenopus coronatus | reverse complement strand
TAGTAGTAACAATACTAATAATAATAGTAATAATAATAATAATAATAATAATAGTAATAATAATAGTAATAGTAATAATAGTAATAATAATAATAGTAATAACAATAGTAATAATAATATAGTAATAATATAGTAACAATAATAATAATAATATAGTAATAATATAGTAACAATAATAATAATATAGTAACAATAATAATAATATAGTAACAATAATAATATAGTAACAATAATAATATAGTAATAATAATATAGTAATAATAATATAGTAATAATAATATAGTAATAATAATAATAATAATAATAATATAGTAATAATAATAGTAATAATAATAGTAACAGTAACAATAATAATAGTAACAGTAACAATAATAATAGTAATAGTAACAATAATAATAGTAATAGTAACAATAATAATAGTAATAGTAACAATAGTAGTAACAATACTAATAATAATAATAATAATAATAATAATAATAATAATAATAGTAATAATAATAGTAATAATAGTAATAATAATAATTGTAATAATAATAATTGTAATAATAATAATTGTAATAATAATAATTGTAATAATAATAATTGTAATAATAATAATTGTAATAATAATAATTGTAATAATAATAATTGTAATAATAATAATTGTAATAATAATAATTGTAATAA
The DNA here is from genome assembly GCA_030762935.1 of Hymenopus coronatus. NCBI lineage: Eukaryota > Metazoa > Arthropoda > Insecta > Mantodea > Hymenopodidae > Hymenopus > Hymenopus coronatus. The sequence continues at coordinate 26,360,485 of CM060900.1, read as the reverse complement.
TAATAATAGTAATAATAATAGTAATAATAATAGTAATAATAATAATAGTAATAATAATAATAGTAATAATAATAATAGTAATAATAATAATAATAGTAATAATAATAATAATAGTAATAATAATAGTAATAATAATAATAATAATAATAATAGTAATAATAATAATAATAGTAATAATAATAATAATAGTAATAATAATAATAGTAATAATAATAATAGTAATAATAATCATATAAATAATAATAATCATATAAATAATAATAATAATATAAATAATAATAATAATATAAATAATAATAATAATATAAATAATAATAATCATATAAATAATAATAATCATATAAATAATAATAATCATATAAATAATAATAATCATATAAATAATAATAATCATATAAATAATAATAATCATATAAATAATAATAATCATATAAATAATAATCATAAATAATAATAATCATAAATAATAATAATCATAATCAAATAAATAATAATAATCATAATCAAATAAATAGTAATAATCAAATAAATAGTAATAATCATAATCAAATAAATAATAATAATAATAATAATAATCAAATAAATAATAATAATAATAATCAAATAAATAATAATAATCATAATCTTATAAATAATAATAATAATCATAATCATATATATAATAATAATCATAATCATATATATAATAATAATCATAATCATATATATAATAATCATAATCATATAAATAATAATAATCATAATCATATAAATAATAATAATAATCATAATCATATATATAATAATATATCATAATCATATAAATAATAATAATAATCATATAAATAATATTAATAATCATATAAATAATATTAATAATCATATAAATAATATTAATAATCATATAAATAATAATAATCATATAAATAATATTAATAATCATAAAAATAATAATAATCAATTAATAATATTAATAATCATAAAAATAATAATAATAATATTCATAATCGTACAAATAATAATAATCATAATCATATAAATAATATTAATAATCATATAAATAATAATAATATTCATAATCATATAAATAATAATAATAATATTCATAATCGTCCAAATAATAATAATATTCATAATCATATAAATAATAATAATCATATAAATAATAATAATCATATAAATAATAATAATAATAATCATATAAATAATAATAATATTAATAATCGTCCAAATAATAATAATCATCATAATCGTACAAATAACCATAATAATAATAATCATAATCGTACAAATAATCATAATAATAATAATAATCATAATCGTACAAATAATCATAATCGTACAAATAATAATAATAATAATCGTATAAATAATAACCGTATAAATAATAATAATAATCGTATAAATAATAACCGTATAAATAATAACCGTATAAATAATAATCATCGTATAAATAATAATAACAATAATAATAATAATAATCGTATAACTAATAATAATAACAATCGTATAAATAATAGTAATACTCGTATAAATAATAATAATAATAATACTCGTATAAATAATAATAATAATAATCGTATAAATAATAATATAAATAACAATAATAATAATATAGATAACAACAATAATATAAATAATAATAATAATAATAATATAAGAATAATATAAATAATAGTAATATAAGAATAATATAAATAATAATAATATAAGAATAATATAAATAATGATAATTCTAAATAAGAATAATATAAATAATGATAATTCTAAATAAGAATATAAATAATAATAATAATAATTCTAAATAATAATAATACAAATAATAATATAAATAATAATAATATAAATAATAATAATATAAATAATAATAATATAAATAGTAATAATATAAATATAAATCATAATATAAATCATAATAATATAAACAATAATTATAATAATATAAACAATAATTATAATAATATAAACAATAATTATAATAATATAAACAATAATTATAATAATATAAACAATGATTATAATAATAAAATAAACAATGATTATAATAATAATATAAACAATGATTATAATAATAATATAAACAATGATTATACTAATAATCTAAACAATGATTATACTAATAATCTAAACAATAATTATACTAATAATCTAAACAATAATTATACTAATAATCTAAACAATAATTATACTAATAATATAAACAATAATTATACTAATAATATAAACAATAATTATACTAATAATATAAACAATAATTATACTAATAATATAAACAATAATTATACTAATAATATAAACAATAATTATACTAATAATATAAACAATAATTATACTAATAATATAAACAATAATTATAATAATATAAACAATAATTATATTAATATAAACAATAATTATATTAATATAAATGATAATAATATAAATAATATTAATATAAATGATAATAATATAAATAATATTAATATAAATGATAATAATATAAATAATAATAATATAAATGATAATAATAACAATAATAATATAAATGATAATAATAACAATAATAATATAAATGATAATAATAACAATAATAATATAAATGATAATAATAACAATAATAATATAAATGATAATAATAACAATAATAATATAAATGATAATAATAACAATAATAATATAAATAATAATAACAATAATAATATAAATAATAATAACAATAATAATATAAATAATAATAACAATAATAATATAAATTATAATAACAATAATAATATAAATAATAATAATATAAATAATAATAACAAATAATAATAATAACAAATAATAATAAGAATATAAATAATATAAATAGTAATAATAATATAAATAGTAATAATATAAATAATAATATAAATAATATAAATAAAAAATAACAATATAAATAATAATAATAACATTGATAATAATTAATATTGATAATAATTATGATAATATGATAATAATTAATGTGATAATAATAATGTGATAATAATAATGCGATAATAATAATGTGATAATGATAATGTGATAATATGATATGTTAATAATATGATAATAATGATATGATAATAATAATATCATAATGTAATAATGTAATAATGTAATAATAATATGATGATAATAATATGATGATAATAATATGATAATAATATGATAATGATGTTAATGATAATAATAATAATAATAATAATAATAATAATAATAATAATAATAATAATAATAATAATAATAATAATAAGATGTAAATGATAATCATAATATGATGACAATAGTAATAATGATCATAATCATGATAAATGATCATAACCATGATAAATGATCATAATCATGATGATAAATGATCATGATCATAAATGATCATAATAATAATAATGATCATGATCATAATAATAATAATGATCATGATCATAATAATAATAATGATCATGATCATAATAATAATAATGATCATGATCATAATAATAATAATGATCATGATCATAATAATAATAATGATCATGATGATGATAATAATAATAATATTCATGATGATGATAATAATAATAATATTCATGATGATGATAATAATAATAATATTCATGATGATGATAATAATAATATTCATGATGATAATAATAATAATGATCATGATGATAATAATAATAATGATCATGATGATAATAATAATAATATTCATGATGATAATAATAATAATAATAATATTCATAATAATAATAATATTCATGATAATAATATTCATGATGATAATAATAATAATCATGATGATAATAATAATAATATTCATGATGATAATAATAATAATCATGATGATAATAATAATAATCATGATGATAATAATAATAATATTCATAATAATAATAATATTCATAATAATAATAATATTCATAATAATAATATTCATAATAATAATAATAATATTCATAATAATAATAATAATATTCATAATAATAATAATAATATTCATAATAATAATATTCATAATAATAATAATAATAATAATAATATTCATAATAATAATATTCATAATAATAATATTCATAATAATAATAATCATAATATTCATAATAATAATAATCATAATATTCATAATAATAATAATAATCATAATATTCATAATAATAATAATAATCATAATATTCATAATAATAATAATAATCATAATATTCATAATAATAATAATAATCATAATATTCATAATAATAATAATAATCATAATATTCATAATAATAATAATAATAATAATATTCATAATAATAATAATAATAATAATAATAATAATATTCATAATAATAATAATAATAATATTCATAATAATAATAATAATAATAATATTCATAATAATAATAATATTCATAATAATAATAATATTAATAATAATAATATTCATAATAATAATAATATTCATAATAATAATATTCATAATAATAATATTCATAATAATAATATTCATAATAATAATATTCATAATAATAATATTCATAATAATAATAATAATAATATTCATAATAATAATAATAATATTCATAATAATAATAATATTCATAATAATAATAATATTCATAATAATAATAATAATATTCATAATAATAATATTCATAATAATAATATTCATAATAATAATATTCATAATAATATTCATAATAATAATAATAATATTCACATTAATAATGATATTCATAATAATAATATTCATAATAATAATAATATTCATAATAATAATAATATTCATAATAATAATATTCATAATAATAATATTCATAATAATAATAATAAATAATAATAATAATAATAATATGAGGTAAATGACAATAATAAATAATAATAATAATAATAATATGTAAATGACAATAATAAACAATAATAATAATAATAATAATAATAATAATAATAATAATAATAATAATATGATGTAAATGATAATAATAAATAATAATAAAAAATAATATTAATATGATGATAATGATCATAATAATAACCATAGCAATAATAATCATAATAACAATAATAATAATAATAATAATATGATGATAATGATAAGGATATTAATAATAATGATAATAATGATAAGGATATTAATAATAATGATAATAATAATGATAATAAGATAATAATAATGATAATAATAATAATAATATGATAATAATAATATGATGATAATAATAATAATAATAATATGATTATAATAATAATAATAATAATATGATTATAATAATAATAATAATAATAATATGATAATAATAATAATAATATGATGATAATAATATGATGATAATAATAATAATATGATGATAATAATAATATGATGATAATAGTAATAATATGATGATAATAATAATATGATGATAATAATAATATGATGATAATAATAATATGATAATAATAATAATAATATGATAATAATAATAATATACTAATAATAATAATAATGATATGATAATGATATGATGATGATAATAATATGATGATAATAATAATAATAATAATAATAATAATATGATAATGATGATGATAATATGATAATGATGATGATAATATGATAATAATAATAATAATAATAATAATAATAATAATAATATGATAATAATAATAATAATATGATAATAATAATATGATAATAATAATAATATGATAATAATAATAATATGATAATAATAATAATATGATAATAATAATAATATGATAATAATAATAATATGATAATAATAATAATATGATAATGATAATATGATGATGATAATAATAATGATAATAATAATAATAATGATAATAATAATAATAATAATAATAATGATAATGATAATAATAATAATGATAATAATAATAATAATGATAATAATAATAATGATAATAATAATGATAATGATGATAATAATAATGATAATGATGATAATAATGATAATAATAATGATAATAATAATGATGATAATAATGATAATAATAATAATAATGATAATAATAATAATATGATAATAATAATAATATGATAATAATAATAATATGATAATAATAATAATATGATAATAATAATAATATGATAATAATAATAATATGATAATAATAATATGATAATAATAATAATAATAATAATATGATATTATTATTATTATCATTAAAAAGAATATTTTAGTGAAACGCTCCTTCGAATCTTCTTGTGTTTGCGACACTGCCAGCGGGGAAAATAAACATTTAATGAAAGATTCCAAAACAAATTCAACTTTTTGAAAACATGTGAGCTGTCGTGCCATCGAGTTATAATTATAACGATCATGAGTAGTGTTCACAGTGAAATACTTACATAGGAGAGACACTGAAGACCACCTAAAATGGATAAATATATAAACCTTTAAATGTCACTTTACCATCAAATATTGTGATTTACATCATACTACAGATTATAGTTCTAAAATATCCTTGTATTATTCAATTCTATGTAATAAGTGGTTATCTGTTTCCATTCATGTTTAGGAGAGCCTTTATTTTACATTTTTTTATAAAATCTCCACTCACTAGTAGAAAAGGTTTTGGCCATGCAAAAATGAAAAATATGTTGAAATGCTAAAAAGTGCATAATCAGCCATTTCTAAGAAGGATAAAAAATGGTAACCAATGGAAAATTAATATCCTGAGTTTGAAGCAAAGAAAACAAGCATTTGTCCTGGTTTTGGTCTTCAAAAAAAATGGTAAGCCTACATATGATATAGTATGACTAAATGACCCTCTGCATTTTGAAACTGTTTATTGTATATAACTTTGAATATGCTAATGTGCACTATGTTGGCTCAATTAGAAGCAGGCATGTCGCGGGTGTATTGAGTAAATGTACACAAAGTGCTATCCTACCAAAATATATCATTGGCGAGTTACAAATAAATGACATCACAATGCCCAAAATCACTGCTATTCAGACCCCCATTTTCATTTAGAGGGAATTATGAACAAAAATACTGTATACCCATTCTCAGGTTGTTGTAAACAAGCCTTGATTCAACTCTGGAAAATCCATACAGTTTTATATAAATTTGAATTCTGCTGTAAGAATGCTCAGCTAATTTATTTTGGTTGTTGAACATAGTTTAAAAAGTTAGTAAAATGATTGCAAAAACGTATCCCCAATTCAGAAATGCATATAAAATTTACAGTACATTGTGCAGGAATGTTTTTGTAAAGAACTTGCCAGAACAACCAAACTTGAATTAATGTCCAAGTTCCTGCAAATGGAGATTGCTTGCAACAATCCATCAATGTTTCTTTAGCTCAATGATGAATGCATAGTTGTCTCAAGAGTAGCAGCTCAGATATACTTTCTTTGGATAAACCTACTCCTTTTAATTGTGTTAGTGATTAGAAGATAAAGTAATTAGCAGATGACCTTTATATCCAACACAGAGCGTGTATACTTCACCACAGGATGAACTGATTTACACCAGTTGGAAGGAAACTTATTACATTCCTTCTAATATGTGCTTCATAGAAGCATTACAAACAAAATAGTCTAATGGCATTTGTTCTTTGATTAGCCAATTTCGAAAAAATTAATGGTTTTTGTTCCAAATTAGATGCGTAATTCCACAAGAATGTACAAAGAAAATGGTTTGTAACTTGTAAGATGCGTATACAGTTCTGACAGTTTCAATAGGAATTATGGGACATCACACAGAGTTTCGAAATAATTAATCGCTTTAAAGAATTGAAGGAACATTTCGAGCATGCATGAAGCAACTCGGCAATGTTGTGTTGAGGTTGGTCAGGGATCCAAACCGGCTCCTGGATGTAAACACATCAGTCACTTGCAAACACGTCACAGGGTGGTGTAATGTCTTGGGAGATAAGTTCAACTGCATTCTGATTGGCCTATACTGCTGTGGTAGCAGCGGCAAGGCATGTTTATTTATGTACTGACCTACTGCAAGTGACACCCACACAACCTGCAGCATTGCAAGCTTGTCTGTATCTTGTTTTTGATAATGGTCAGAGACAAAAACATAAGATACAAAGTGTGTTCCAAATACAGAGATCTATTACTGGTTTAAATTAATGTAATGACTTCCCTTCCACCTGGTATAGCTTTCAGTTTACATTATGAACATACAGACAAAAGATGAACGATTTTATACTGTGTAATTTAAGGTGACTTCATATACATCACATTGTTATAATGATGCAGTCTAAACTTCCAACAATAAGCACCACATATTCTTTGACATATAAAGCTTAATAGTTTTGAGTTGTTATTTAAAATTTGCAGAAAATAATGTTATCATGGAATCTCTCTCAAATTATAATCTTCTGCTTAATAAATGTTCACAAGATATATCTAAATGTAAATCAATATGCATTTGATTAAGCATATATGTTATATGCTCTTGTTCTTCATTTTGTATTGTACTGCACTGCACCCAAATATTCAGAAATAAAATGTTATTGTTCTGTATTTCCTATTAAATTGTGTCAAAATTGTTTTTCAATACTTAATAAATCATGTGTAACGCCATCCCAATTATTATGCATATAGACTACAGTTCCTTGAACAGCATAATTACAGGGTTTTATTTTATATTATTTTCTATTCTATATTATGAGCACAAATCAGTTCGGCTGTCAGATAAGACAATAATCCAATAGTAATGACAAAATTAAATTTAAAAATACACTTTCAGAAAACAAAAGACATATTATATGTAAATAATAGAAAAATTGGCAGTTGCATTTCATTTTTGAAATGAAAATCATAATACTGGAGAGAAAATATAATTGTTAAAGCCTTTGGTGAGAAAATTTGAACTTATGGGGGAAGGAATATTCATTTTAGAAGTACACTTAGTGTTTTGAATGAAAAATGTTATGAAGTTACGTAGACCCTGTCAGATCAGTCAGAGGAAGCATAGTTGAAGACAATCACTTGTTGGTAAGCTGAGAATGCAAATTTAAGGTCTCCAAAAATTTTCCAGATTTTTACCACCATGAAATTAGTGGAGTTGTGTGTTTTAATAAAAGACTAAAAAATGTTAATGCATTTGGTAAGAAAGAAGGCTGAATTCACTATCTGAACAAGGAAGCAACAGCAATTATGGTCCCTGAGCACACCCATAAACTAAACCAATAACACGTGGGAGGCAGATCTCAGTACTGGAAGCACAGGAACACACTATGTTTAGCTTACGATGAACAAGGAATAACATACTGTTTCAGCTTTAGTTTATCATTTTCAGCTTAAATCTGAATTTAAGATTGCAATAGTTTTTTTTTTTTTTTTTTTGAAAACACTATAGTGTTATAGTATATTGATTTATTTGCTACCATAAACAAAATAGAACATAGAATATGCAACACACATGCTACATACTTAGCAAGTTACTAACCTTAATCTCAGAAAATATTCCTTCTTCACATACGCAAGGAGAAAGTACTGGATTAAAATTCTAATTTGATTAATACTGTACAAATACAGGGAACCAATACCCTTAATAACATTTTTACAACTAATGATTTATTTATAAGACTTTTCTTTATACGTAGCAGCATATAAGAGCATATTTTGAATATAATGGAATGGAATTTTAAGGCACCTTTAAAACCATCAAAATTGTAAATATGTCCTAAAATGTGAAAGCCATCCTAAACATTTTGTTACCTTTGTTGATTTACAAAGCAGTATCTATAAAGTTCCAGACTAGCATGTTAACTTATCTACTCTGGCAGCACTACTTCTAACGATATTTGGTGTATATACATCTTTGAGCATCAACGTGTATCCATCAAGGGCCCTGGATAATAATACTAATTTATCTTTAACCTCTTACTAAACACTGGAATGAAATCCTTATCAGGAAAACTAATCTTTCAAAATATCATTATAGAAAATCAAAATATACAAGTAAAAGTTACAACAGTCGAGTAATTTGGCACATTTTGTGCTATACTGGTTGGAAAGAAGGTTAAACAGGATTTGAACACCTGCTGCACATGGACGGCTATATGTTTAAGTACTACTGAAGAAGGCACAAATTTCTGTCAATATCTAGGTATATCTAGATGTTAACATACGCTACATATTATAGTACTTCATAATTGTGCATTCAGAAATTCACAACTTCTGGACAATATCAAACTTCTTCTTGAAATCCATAGATTCCTTTTTGGGATCATACTTTTTACGAGAAGCTAACTGGGCTCGCAGCTCTTTAGCAGTCATATTCAGATTAAGGCTGCTGTTGTTGGTGCTGCTGGTGTTATTGTTGCTGCTGGTGTTGTTATTGGTAATATTGGTTTCCACTGTGGCTTCAGAAGATTCGTTGCTTGAAAGGGGTTTGGTTTCTGCTGAAGTCAGACTCTGCAAGGAACAACATACACAAACAAATTAGAATAAAATAGAAATTTATTCATCCGTTTGATCACAGTACATGATATAGGACACGTGAAAAACTTATAACTGGGATTCACATTGATGGAGATATATATGGATCCAAGCATTAGAAGAAGGGAATATTCTCAAAAAGGTGGTGTTCAATAAAGTGTTATCATTTCTTAATAAGCATAATATTATATAAAAAATTCAGTTTGGATTCCAGCAAGGGAAACCAACTAACTCTGCAATACAGAACATTATTGAAGAAGTGTTTAAAAATCTAGACACTGGGAAACTGCATGGGAATATTTCTTGACCAATCAAAGGCTTTTGTCTTGGTTGATCATGATGTATTATTACACAAGCTTTATAATTATGGTATATGGGGGATACCATTGAAATGATTAGCAACTAACTGAAATTCAGTATGTAGAAAGCTGTTCTAAGGAAATTAAAGCTACTCGCTCAAATGTAGAAAGTATTAAATATGGAGTTCCTCAGGGTTCAATATTGGGTCCCTTGTTGTTTATACTTTATATTAATGATTTGACTAAAAATGACTGCACTAATTCTAAATTTACTCTTTTTGCTGATGATACAAGTATTCTAGTTTCTGGTGGTAATAAACAAGAACTTGAAACTAACACCGAGGGGATAATTGATTATGTAGTTAATTGGTTTATTGAAAACAGACTTATTAATAAAAACAAAAGCGTTGCTGTAGGCTTTCATCATAAATTAACAAAACTATAAGTTTTCCTGATGTTTATGTGGAGAAAGAATTAGTGACCTTTTCTAATAAAATTAAATATCTTGGAGTCTGGGTTGATAATCTTGATTGGGGAATTCACATTGATGCATTATCTAAAAGGTTAAGTCAAATCTGTTTCGCATTATATACTCTGAGATCATCAGTTAATCTTGACGTGATCAAAATAGCCTACTTCGCTTACTTTCACTCTCACCTATCGTATGGTATAATGTTCTGGGGAAAATCAAACTGTAGACCTTATTTTAAATACTTAAATATTCTAACAGTTCCATCTGTTTACCTTTATGAAATGTTGGTGTTTACACATGCTCAATTAAATAGTTTTGCTACAAATGATGAAATTCATAATCATAAAACTAGGGGTAAATCAAAGCTACACATAACAGGGCATAAAAGAAAACTATATGAAAAAAGTCCACACTACAATGGTATTAAATTGTATAATAAACTTTCCCCATCCTTTAAGAACTTATCAAGCATGGCTGTGTTTAGGAAGGAATTAGAGATTTTTAATAGAGGGTTGTTATTACTCTGTAAATGAATACCTGGAAACTGTCTAGTTTTTAATTTTGTTATGCATTTGTGTTATATTTTGAACTTCTAAAAACCATGCTTTGATTTTGTAATTTATTGTAAATAGAAATATCTTATACTTTTAGTTTCTCATATATTTACTTTCATGAATCTGTACTTACTAGTCTATAACTTATTTGTATCTGTAATATTGTAACTGACGAAGCCGATATTTCTGTAATAAGAAATCCTGTGGTGAATAAACTTGATTTGATTTTGATTTGACACCAGTATCAGCAAAATGGGAAAGAAATTGATTATGTCGATTAAAGGAAATTGTAAGAGAAGTTGGATTGGGCTAGGTAGACAATCAACAGACAATATGGGGACAAAAATTATGAAATAAAGTGAAAATGAGGATAGATGATATATGAAAACAAGAAATAATAGGTAGCTTAAGGGATAAGAGTATGAGAAAATGGTAACTTAAAGCATAAATAAGCATTGATACAGCGGAACCTTAGTTATAATTTATTACACTTTCATTTTTGGGCACCCATTTATGTATGTCCATTAATATTTAGCTCAATTTGAGATATATATATATATATATTTATGTATTTATTTTATGCTTTCTGGTATACCTACATCAGATTTTTCTTCTTTCTGAACAGATGTTTAAAATTTTGTTTAATCAGAAGTCAACAATAGTCAATAAATAATAAAATATAATGATTTCTACTCTGGATGTCAGCCAGGTAAGCGTTGGATTAATTTCCAGGCTTTCAACCTCTACCATTATCAGGGAACTAGAGGCAAGTTACTCTGGTGGTAGAATTTATACCTGGGGGAAGGCTGAAGGACCGCCTCGGCACTGACCAATGGAGGTTGAAAAAAAAAAAATGGAAATGAAGTTTCATTTATGGATGCTCTGTAACGGCTATAGTTCTCAGCTTCTCATTCTATACTGGGCATGAAAGACCACTTAATTTTGCTCAGAAGCCTCTTTCTCAGGTTTGAGCTGCTTTTAGGTGCTGTAAATCTGTGATATGGGACCAACAGCTTTATTTCCTTTCCAAAGGAAGCCACACCCGAAAAAATCCCTTCATCCGCCAGGTTTGAATCCACGACATTGGGTAACCATTACACCACGGAGGGTGACAAGGGGGTTGAAGAGGATGGGGCAAGTAGTTATGAATTATAGGTAGCCATGTTTTGCTTATTTGTAGACCATCTTTGTTGAAATTATTCTTGTTTGTTTTTATGTACACTGCTGCTTTTATCAGTCTGTCATGGTATCCAATAGATTTTTCTATTTTGATGCATGAAAAATTGGTCTTATTGCCAGTATCATAAGTATGTTGTGCCACTGCAGACTTGATGCATCCTTGGTGTTCTATGATGCACTCTTCAACAGTCCTCCCCCATCAGGCCATTGTAAATTGTCCACATTCGCTGGGATTTTGTAAGTACTGGCAGTGCAGAGGCCTAGACTGCCTTTGACTGAACCCAGATGTTTGATTTTGGTAGGAGGGCTTCAAATCTGTTCTGATGCTGCATTTAGGCAGTATTCTTGCTATTTTGTGGGACACTGCACCCATGTACAGAATAATGGCTGTAGCTAAGCATTCTTTTTTTTTCTGCATTGTCATTTGGTTTGTGGTGGAGTTTCCTGAAAGCTTTGTTGATATCTCGAATGGTATACCAGAACAGCTTGCCTTCAGTTCCCGATGATGGCAACAGAATACATTGTTGAAAGCTGTGAAATTAATCCAACTTACCTAGCTCACATCTCGAGAAGAAATCATTAATAACCAGCACTGGGAAAGTTTCAAGTCCTTAATAAAATGTAATTTATGGAAGCAAACAGCAATTCATACCCCAGCAACAATGGCCAACCTGCAGCTGTGAAATTAAATTAAAATTTAAACAATGATGCAACAGTTTTGACAATTCTTATCTATCAACTGTGTACTATCTTAATGGCTGCCTTAAGCATTTTACCAGTTTAGACCAGAACGTAAAACATTGAAATTGAGTTTTACACTGAAATGTTTAAACCAAGGTTATTTATTATTATAACTCAGTAAATGGAATAAAGGAAGTTTACACAACTGGTTTAAACCGTAAAAAAGTCATTGCATTAGCACTTTTTGTATGTATTTTCAGAACCTCCTCTCCCCCTTTCTGACCACAATTTCCTACTTAAAATCCTTTCAATAGCTATGCTTATGCTGTCTTAAGGTATATTCATAGTTTCTTATATTGTACCCTTGCTGTTGCAACACAAAATGGGCATGTAGTTAAGGTATCAATATTTTTAATATGATCAGGCAAGATGTTCTCCAGGTTTTATCTATGATACTGATGATTAGGCCTAAACAATGAAAGCATTAAGCTCTAGAAATTACATATTGATACCTTTATCACCATAAAACCTAAATTATGACAGCATTTCTGCAATTAGGGTATAAGATAGAGGTGTGTATGACTGTAGGAAACACAGTACAAAAAACAAAAAATAACAAAAAAAAATGTCATGTGTTCCATTCATTCACATGTCATCTCGAACAAATTATTATTAAAAAGCTTAATCTTCTATCTACTTCATGATAACCAAGATAAATATTAGCAGAAATTGTCCTTAATACTTAGTTCCTTATAAGTAGAAGGGAAAAATCTAATGTGTTCCATTCACATGTCCTCTAGCTGTTCAGCAAAAAACCTTTTATTCAAAAGATTTAATCAGTTATCTACATCATGCTAATCAAGATGAACATAAGTAAAATTAGCCTTATTACTAGCTTCCTTATAAGTAGAAGGGAAATAAGAAAATGCATGGGCTAAATTGATAGTCTCGTACTTTAAAGCTGATCGCTATTTGAAACAACTGAAATTCTAATCGCTTTGCTTGCCAAGAATAAACAAACGAGAAAAAAGATGTCTTCCCATTTGAGAATTGAGAAAAGTTTTAAGTGGCTTAAAATTGAAGCCAATAACTCAGAATATCTCAAAAATGGTTAACTAAAAAAAAAACAAAATCATATATATAACATAAATTGTGTGTTTTAATGAAATTAAATTTTTAGTAAGTTTTTGTATATCTCTTACTGTTTGCCAGTTATGTAAAAATCGTCCAGAATGAAGAGGTCTTCGGAAGCTAGTCCCTGAAAATTCAAGATATACATGTCGTTTGTCATAAAAATCTTATACACTAGATATTTTAATCAAAATCGTCAGAGCCATTTTTGAGAAAATCAAAATTTTCGAAAAATGTTCCATGTAAAGGATCTCTCAAGCGCGCACGCACACGTACGCACACACACACCTTTCTTCTAAAAATGTTTTTTTTGGGGATTCATGGGCTCTCAAAACATGCATTTCCAGTGAAATCTCGACATCGAATTGCTTCTCTATACACTATGTAAATAGTACGCGTAGAGCAAGTAAAGATACGGGGATACTTTCCAGAAATATTGAGTCTGAAGTTTCGCCAATGCGCATGTGCAGCAGACGGAACCAACCATAGACTGCGAGATGTATTACGTCTCGCATAGTATCTAACCTGCACATCATTATTACAATCGTAGCCAACCTCTGCAAATCATCCCAACATCCCCAACAAACTTCGTAGCACCATCTGGAAGCGAAAGTCCTGACCATACTTACTCGCGGGTTTTGTTGCTTTACAAATACGGGGATGCGAACGAGCGGAATTTATTGTAGTGCGAGCGGGGAAGGTGGTATGTTAACGGCGATATTCTTACAGATTCGAATAGTGTTAGAAATGTTCATCCGATTAACAAGGCAGATTCGTCGGTTTACTTCAACGATTCCGAGGCATGTCATCAATCATTATTTGTCGAGATTCTGCTGAGAACAAGAATGTTGTGTTCTGAATGCAATGCGGTCTTACACCCCATTAACAAACGGAGTCGTATAAATCTCGAGTTTTGCTGCAGCAGGAGGATGTTAAAGCCCTACTCTATTGTCTTTTGTTATTAATAATACATTTATTATTAATATTGTCACGAAAAAGTCGTACAGTCTGGTGCAAAGGAACGTGGTTCGAACGACATACGAGGTGACAGTATTGGAGTGTCGCAAGCGGTACCATAGTAGTAAAAGTGGGCGTTGAACACTAGTGGTGTGCGAGTTCGCCGACAGTATCTGATTGGTTCAGTAACGGCCGCAAAGTGTGCATGGTCTAACGATACCACACACACTTAGATGGGGAAAATTGGAGGTCCCAGCCACGTCGTCCAAATCAACAAATGTGAAATAGTACGATGGAAATTCCATCGGGGGCGCATTGTAGAGGGCAACTGGATCCTTGGGATGATCAATGTGCGAACAAATGAGGTGCGGATGACGATATGTCCAAATATTTAAAGCATCTGTCCATCCTTACTTCACCGGCGATGTAAACAAATTAAAATGCATTCTTCTGCGAATTCACGTGCACTCACCACGTGGTGCTACGCAGGTTCGTTATTGTAAAACCGCATACCCACGTTTGGCAGGAAAAGAAATGGCTACCTAGTTTCATTGTTCACAGATATTGTTCAACTCTATTGAATGTTTAATAAATAAAAACAATAAAACAAATAGGCGAGTCGTTACATATGCAGTAAATAATGTAAAATTCTCCCTTAAAATTATAAAAATGCAGATATGTTATAAAGTTTGCCTACTCAAACACTTTTTTTTTTATGCTTTTATTTATTTATTTTTTTGCGAATGTTAGCATAACATATGGACAACCATACGCTACACATTTCCTTAATATAGTGCAGTGACTTGCCCAGAAGAGCTAATCTGAGAATGGAAGTGGTTGCACTCCTTCAAGATACGAGTCATTTGTTGCAGTTGCAATCGAACTGTCGGAATCATCACAGATATTGGTATTAATTAGTGAGCCATCAACAATGTCCACAATTCCCTCCAAATCTTACTTTGCTTACTCTTACCGAACAATGTGCGACACACATTCACTGCATTTTCAGCTGTTATTTGTTGAAAAGCTGCTTACACAAGATGTCGGCTATTTAAGAGTTTTGCAGACTTCATGCTGCTTTCGGAAACACCAGTAAATTTTACCCTTAAGCTAAGAATATTGTTTAATGAAAAAGTAAGGAGAAGCAACCGTTGAACTGCACAGCGGATAAGCATTGTTACATAAAGAAATAATGTTGAATGATCAGTGAATTTTGTTCCTTAATCATTCATACTATATTTAGACGACATTGCAGTGTAATACGATATTTCTGTACTTACCGGCAATTTAAGAGGAACTATTTTGTGCAAAATGTTCAGCAACCAATCATAGCCCTTGCAGCTTGCTGCTTTTGTTTACATTACCGGTGAAATAAGGCTAGATAGAGAATAGGGATGCAAGCACGGTCTGCAATTTAATTACAGAGCTTGTAGAATTCGCCACCACAACACATGTGTATGCCTGGAGGGGCTACTACGGATTGATAGCTGGAGGATTTGCTGCACACCTGGTAGTAAATCATTTCGTGCATTTTGTTGATCCAGCGACAAATGTGCCGACGAATAATATTGAGTTCTGCGGCAACACCTATTCAAGGGCGGCTTTCGACACGAACATTTAAATGCTCACATATATGATGAGCATTTGTGGCACACCAACACCAAAACTCGTTTCAGGAACATAGGCAGTTGCACCCTGTGGTGTAGAAATTAGTTTTAGGCTAGGCTTGGTTAACGTGCGAGTTAAGTGTTTAGCGTTCATAGCTAGTAATTTAGGGACAAACAATTCAGATTAGGTTTAGGTTAGGCTTAGTTAACGAATGAGTTAAGTGTTTAGCGTACATAGCTATTAACTTAGGGATAAACGGTGTTGTAACGGTTGTATAGTTAGTGCAAGAGCGGGTTATCGTATTTAGTGACGAGCTGTATAGCTAGTGTAATTTACCGACGATAAAGACTGTTGGCTGCCTTGCGTTATGCGATTCAAACTGGATAATTGGCTGCACTGCATTCTTCACAATTGCTACATGCACTGTAAGCAAATGATTACATATAAACCTTAAGTTATGTAAGAAAACGTTTTCCGGCATGAAATCGTAGTAAAACGTGATTATAAATCCATATTAGATAATAAAATGTAAAACCGTACTTCGAAAAAATATTACGCTCACGGACTTAAAAAAAATTCTACCTGATATATTGGAAAGAAGAGCCAAAAATAAAAATGAAATCATAGTAAAACGTGATTTTAAATCCATGTTAGATAAAAAAAAAAAAGTAAAGCGTACTTCGAAACAACATTCCGCTCACGTTGGACAATATATGACGCGCAACAAATTCCGCACCACATATTGAAAAGAAGGACCAAAAATACTTTTCTAGCACAAATGTGCAAGTACATAGTAGATAGGTAAGGTATTGCATTCCACCCAAAAATTGATACCACGATTTCACTGGAAACGTGTTTTGAGGATCACTGAATAATAATAATACTAAAAAAAAAAAAAAAAAAAAAAAAGCAAAGAAGCATTTTTAGAAAAAGGAACAGTGTGGTGTGTGGACAGCATAGCTAAACAATGCAAAGTCTGTTAAATACCAAACTTGGTATTTAAGTTTAGTATCTTCCATGGATGCAACATGATTTTTAGGAAAATTCCCACTACCTCAAACTACCCTTCACATGGGACATTTTTGGAAATTGTCGATTTTTTCAAAAATGGCTCTAACGATTTTGACTAAAATATAAATAACTTTAATACACAACATTGCAAGTAAAATGTACATCGTGAATTTCTTGGGAATACTTCCTGAAGTCCTCTTCGTTCTGGATGACTTGTGCCTAGCTGGAAAATTATAAGACATACAAAAACTTGCACAAAAATGTTGATCTCATTAATACACAGTTTGTCATACATTTTTTTTTTGTACAGCTAAACATTTCCAAGATCCCCCCCTCTCCTCCCCCCCTCTCTGTCTGTCTGTCTCTCTCTCTCTCTCTCTCTCTCGTTTGTTCTACTCCTGGCCATGGAAGAAGAGTGAAATTTCCATGAGAATCGCACAGGGACAGCTTTTTAGACACTGACTGCCACTTTATTGTAGTTTATTTCCTTATTTCCCTTCTACTTATAAGGAACTAAGTAATAAGACCATTCCTGGTAATACTTATCTAGATTAGAATTATGTAGATAACAGAATCTTTTGTAAGAATAGTTTGTTTGCAGGATAGAGAAAGTCGTCTGAATGGAATATATAAGGTTTTTTTATATATAAATGTGTT
Source organism: Hymenopus coronatus (assembly GCA_030762935.1). Classification (NCBI taxonomy): domain Eukaryota; kingdom Metazoa; phylum Arthropoda; class Insecta; order Mantodea; family Hymenopodidae; genus Hymenopus; species Hymenopus coronatus. The sequence continues at coordinate 26,341,606 of CM060900.1, read as the reverse complement.
GCTGGTATGCATGCAAAGTACTCTAAATAGTATATATTGTGTTTATTATTCAGGTACAATTTATTACTTTGTTATTCCACAGCCAATCACATCATCACACTGAACATACATTACTTAGTCTCCTTACCCTCCCTTGCACACGTGTGCCTAGGGTCTGAAACTTGTAGAGGAGCCAACGAACCTGTAATCATAATGAAGAACACAGAATGATGGATCCGCCCATATCAGTTATGAGAATGAGGGAAGTAGACAATATGAAATGAAGGTGAAGTGGATGATAGGAGAGGTGATTGGGCAATTGGAATGAATGGTGGGGGAAACCAGAGAACCTGGAGAAAATTGACCCAGATGCTGTTTTGTCCACTACAAATCCCACATGCAGTCCCTTGGCATTGAACCTGAGGCACCTTAGTGAGACGAGCAGTCTTAACTACTCGGCCATGGTGCAACTCTATATAAAATCTTTAGGATTTTAATGTTGAAGTGTATCCTTCACACTTCACAATTTTTAGTTTCATACAGTTGCAGCTGTTCCTAATACTGAATGAAAAATCCTCTGAAACATCAGCAGAAACTTCGACTCCCTTAGCCTCCTCCTGACAGTCTTCTACACTCTGGAAATACTGCACCCATTCCCAGGGGAACAATCATTGGTTAGAATGTTCAATCACTTTTTAGACAATCACAGTAGGCGACATTTTAAACCTTTGTGCCTTCTATAGTTGTTTAATAGCATAAAAGCTATAGTCAACATTTGCATTATGCAGAAACCCTTAACAGTACAATACAACAAAGTGAAGCTGATGAACATGAAGATTCTGTGCTCCCAGTACACCAAGTTAACTTCTTTGGAAAAGGCACATAGTGTGCACCATTGACAAAAACAATCTTCAATTGTTAATCATCAAATATCAATTTACCAATTTCTAATAGCAGCTTTCACTCTTTATTCAGTTATTTAGTAAGCCCTATTACAACATAAAAAAGGAAATAAAGCATGAGTGTTTATTTTGGAATTTGTGCCTCAGGCACATGATAGCATTGTCTGGAGTACACTCTTTTGATTTGGTGCATCTTTTGTTTTTTAATTGCTAAATGGTGACCACCTTCATATATTGTTTGCACTGAAATAACAGTGGCACATGTCTTATTTTACATACATTTTCAATGTAGTAACAACTATTTTGTGCTCCGCACTAATTTCAATGGCAGTGCTGTGGCTGAGTGGTTAGACCTCCCACCTCTCACCAACGTGGGGCCCTGGTTTGACACCAGATGACCATGTGAAATTTGTGGACAAAGCTCTTTTGGGTTTGTCCAGATTTTCTGGTTTCTGTTGCCATTCATTTCACCATCTATTCCAACATCTTTCAACAATTTCACCATTTCACATCTTCCTCGTTCTCATATCAGACATTGGGATAACCACTCTTTCTGGCTACTCTCTCTGATCCATGTCCATCTGATGCCAGGTGCTAGCTTTTAAGCCTGGGGGTGTAAATCCTCCTTATGAGAAGGGTAAATAGTGAAAAATGAAGCTAACTTCAACAAAAAGTCAAAACCAAATTGAATATCTTTGTCTCTATCTAGTGCATACATGCTTTCATTAGCTTCGTTCGTTTTTCTACTCTTGTGATAAGACAGACAGGTCTTGCATAGACCAACAAATAATTTGCAGTCATTCAAAAAAGGGGTTTACTACAAATTCACTTCCCTCTTCTATAAAAGATTTGCACATTAACAAAAACAAGTTTAGATCAGAATTAAAAAAATACCTTATTACTCACTCCTACTATATAGAGGAGGATTTCAATAAAAAATAGTGGTAATAATTCAACATTGTAAATATAATAAACAAGAATATTTTAAGAATGCATGTGTACGAGTAGGTTTTTGGAAAAAGACATGTAATTATTTTAAATTATGCAAAACTGACACCTCTGAAAATTCACTGTCAGGGTTATTATTTGTAAATAAATGTATTAATAAGTATGAATAAATGTAATTCTTGACATGATCTACATCTTAGAGTTTAGGCATATAGTCTAATCTCAAAATGGGACCTACAGATTGCAATGTTATGTATGTCTGTCCCCAAGTTTCTAATAATCTGGTGTAAATATTCAGTTGTTATAATTTTCAGCTTTGAACACATTATCATATGTAGAATATATTTCTCTGTAGGATTGTGTCATTTTTAGAGCAATTATAGGTTTCAGTGGGTCCATATTTCTAAAGAAACCATGAAGTCCAATATTTTAAGTTTTAATTTTTATCACATAGTAACTAATAAACTAAAGGGTAGAAGGCAACAATGTATTTTTCTTAGCTAACCATACTAGAGTGCTTATACCTGGCTAATTTTAATTCTCTTATCTTTGATAAGATGAGCAGTATAATTTTCCTAAATCAAAGATTTTCAGTAAATTTTATAACTATGTTGTAGAAAAGTTAGGTAATGAAAAACTTGTGTTATTGGGTTTATAATGGAGACCATTCAATAGAACATTCAAACAAGGTTTTCGAAACAGATGTTAAAATAAACTGGGATTTTACAAAATCTTGCATTGTTTATTTATGAAAAACAAGTGTCATCCAAATAGTCAAGTCAAAGGCAAGATGCACAATATACATTCTGTGCAGCGGTAAACATTAACATGAGTTTATAAAGAAATGTTTATAGCATGTGGAACACTGAAGTTATGCAGATTATGCATTTTGCATTTTATGTAAATATTTATTGTTATGGAAGAAGCTACAAAGAGAAGAAATGTTGGTAAACTAAGAATAAATGCAGAATAATAACGTCTTATGATTATTCAAGTAAAAAGTGTTGGCAAGGCAATAAAAGATACAGTTAAGGTTACCAGGTGTTCAGAAACAGTAGGGTATAGGATAAAAAAATCCGATAGGTTCCTTTCATATGACTCTCTACATCTCTGTAACAAATTATTGTTGGAAGCTTATTTTTTTTATCTACTTCATGCTATTAAAAAGATAAACATTAGCAGAAACAGTCTTTTACTTAGTAGAAGGTAATACACTAGGTTAAACCAACAGCAAAGTTTTAAAAGGTGACTGCTATGTGACTGAAATCTATTTCTTTGCAAGAACAGGAACTAACAAGTTTCCATATAAGAAAAGCTTTTAAGTATTTTAAAACTGAAACCAATAACAATGAATATATCAAAAACGGTCAACTCCATATAAAAAAAGTATATCACATACATTGAGAGTTTTAAGGAGATCTACATTTCCAGCGTAGTAAGTTTTTGTCTACCTCTTATGGTTTACCAGTTATGCAAAATTCAGAAAAATTCATCCAGAATGAACAGTTCTTCAGAAGCTATTCCTGAAAATTCAAGATATACATTTTATTTGCGATGTAAATAGCTTTAATTTATGTATTTTAATTAAAAGTTTAGTCATTTTTAAGAAAACCATTTTCAAAATTTTTTCCAAGTAAAGGGTAGTTTGGGGTGTGAGGAATATTATTGAAAATCTTCATGTTGCATCCTCGGAAGATACCAAACTTAAGTATCAAACCTTGTATTTAACGGTCTTTTAGTTTTTGAGTTATGCTGCATGAGCGCACACACACACATGCATGCATCTTTTTTCTAACAAAATGTTTTTTGGACTCGGGGGACCTTTAAACATATGTCCATTGAAATCTCTGACATCAAAATTTTGGGTGCATTACAATACCTTCTCTATGCTCTATGTATGTGTTGAGAAAATAAAATGGAATGAATGAGTCTATAAGAGCACCATGAAAACGGAAAGCAAAAGAGTGAGGGAAAAAAAAACCGCTAGAATAACAATACAATGTAATAAATGCAAACAAGAGTTGCAAGTCTGCCTCCATGGTCAAGTGGTCAGTTTCACAAGTCAAAGCCCCCGATATGACCATTGAAGTTAAAGGGGGCTATACAAATGAAACTTAAAAAATAGTGTAGCACATTTGCATGCTTTGCTGTTTTTAACATTCCACTCATCTGAATGTAATTTTCTCAAGGATAAACAATGGTGATGCCTCACCACTTTTTTTATCACTTTATATATCCACATTTTGTAATTTGCACATATCTCCATCTGAAACTGCATGTTGTCATCCAGCTAAAGGTAGGTCTCCACTACCTCTACAATCAACAACACATACTGATTCAACACAATGAACTCAACATGTCAGTGGTTAGCGAGCGTCTCCAATGATCAAAAAGCTTTGCAAGTGTTGATTCAATATGTCTTAGCTAAAAATAAAATTGTTACCACCAGCACTGGAAAACATGATATATATCATTTACACAGAACTGAGCCTAACAGTAGATATCTGCTTACTCCTATTAATAGTTTGAATTATTCAATACTTTCTCATTCTTTTAAAGTCTGTTTGATTTTCAGTTGTTTCGCACAAAGACATGGAATGACAATGGACTTTTTAATTTTATAGTGTCCAGTGCTTAAACATTTGACTATTGCTATTCCCTTTGTAACTATATCAAAATGTAATGTAGGCATTTCTGTAAAGGTTTATCTCAATTAAAATGAAGATAGAAAATTATAAAATTTTGTAGGAATGGTTTATATTGCTATTATAATAATAGAGGGTAGAGTAAGTCATGTGAAAATGTAATGCGTCAGATTTTTTCTTTTATTCTTGCAGGTCTTCCACAAAGCATGCAACATGTTTTGCCTCACTTGTTTATTTAGACATGGAATGTTGGTAGGAATTCCAAGTAAACATAGGACTCAAGTTTTCCATTACATCTTTTTCAAATTGTACATGTTTGGTGTTGAGTTTTGTGTTGATTTTTGGAGTGGAGACCTGGCTTAACAGAGATATAAATTAAATACATAACTGTTAAAAGCAAATGCATTTATTCAGCTTTTTTTTTTTTTTTTTTTAAATCCTATTTTCAGGGTTTTAGGTCAATTTTGGTAGTTTTTAGCGAATAAATGTATATATATTTATAAACTTTCAGGCCATAAAAATCCGAGGCCTATTGATCAGGAAGAAGAAATACCCAAGATTTGAATTACAGCATGTACAATTATATTCTGTATTAACATCTCAATTTAAACAACCCCTTACACAAACAAAAGCCTCGTGAAATGCAACTCAATGAAATTTTACCTCACGTGGTGAAGATTCCACCTGTGTCTCTGTATTGTTGCCCATCTCGCCTTCACTTTCAATCTTCTGGTCCGCTGCAGGCAGGGATGAACCATTGCTTCGTAGTGATATTTTATCCCCTTGGTTCTGAAACAAAGAAACATTTTTATTAGCAAGTCTTTCTTCAATACTGCTAAATGTAGATACATTCAATACACTTTGATTGCTTTTCCACATAAAAATCTCAATGTTCCATTTACACGACTTTCTCTACATCTCTGTAACAAATTATTATTAAAAAGCTTATTTTTTTATCTAATAGTGATAATCAAGATAAACATTAGCAGAAGTTGTCCTTATTACTTGGTTCCTAATAAGTAGAAGGGGAAAATCAAATGTGTTCCATTCTCTGTTTGGTAAACAAACCTTTTATTCAAAACAATCTGTTATCTACATCATGCTAATCAAGAATTAGTCTTATTACTGGCTTCCTTGTAAGTAGAAGGGAAATAAGAAAATGCACCAGTTAAATTGATGGACTTGTCCTATAAAAGCAAGTTGCTATGTGAAACAACTGAAATTCCAAACTCTTTGTTTGCCAGGGATAAACAAAGGAGAAACGAGAAGAAAGATGTCTTCCAGTTTGAGAAAAGCTTAAGTGGCTAAAAATGAAACCAATAATCCGGAATATCTCAAAAACGGTTAACTCTACAAAAAAATGTATATGACATAAATTGTGTGCTTTAATGAGATTTACGTTTTTCGTGCAGCAAATATTTGTATATCTTTTACGGTTTGCCAGTTACATGAAAGTGTACAAAATGAGTCTTCAGAGGCTATTCCCAGAAAAATCAAGATGTACATTTCGTTTGACATAAAAATATCTTGAACATAAGGCATTTTAATCAAAATCGTAGAGCCATTATTGAGAATATCAAAAACTTCGAAAATGTTCCATGTAAAAGAGTATTTTGGGATGGGGGCGGGGGCGCGCACGCCCACACGCACACACGCGCGCCCACACACACACAAAACCTTTTTTTCTAAAAATGTAATTTTTTTTTTATTCAGAGGTGTATTTCCGGTGAAATCTTGGTATCAAATTTTTCGGTGAATTTTCTCTATACAATATACATAGTACGCGTAGAGAAAGTAAAAGGTGACAATCACAAGTTAGTACTTGTATGAGACATAACGTAAATTAAAAAACTACTTATTACTTTCTCTACACATACTATACCGAGGTGTTGTACTGCACCCAAAAATTAGATATCGAGATTTCAACGGAAATACAAGTTTTGGGACCCCTGAATCCAAAAAAGACATTTTTAGAAAAACGTCTTTGTGAATGAGTGCGTGTACGCGCGCGCAGCATAGCTCAAAAAGGAAACGTCCGTTAACATCAAATTTAAATTTAAGATCTTCCAAGGATGCGACATGAAGATTTTCAGGAAAATCTCCCACCCCCAACTACCCTTTACATGGAAAAAATTTTGAATCTTTTTTTTTTTTTTAAAAATGGCCTTAAAGATTGATTAGTATGTCATATTAAAGATATTAATGTGAAAAAACGTATCATGACAAATAAAATGTATATCTTGAATTTTCTGGGAATAGCCTCTGTAGACCTTTCATTCTAGAAGAGTTTTTCTGAATTTAACATAACTGGTAAAAGGGATAACCAAAAGTTAACTTCACAACAAAATAGATCTCGTTAAAACTCACAATTTATGACACACATATGTTTTTCGTGGAGTTGACAGTTTTCGAGATACTCCTAGTTATTGGTTTCAGTTTTAAAATACTTGAACATTTCTCACACGGGAACTTAACTCCTAGCCATGCCTTAAAAAAAAAAAAAAAAAAAAAAAAAAAAAAAAGCGGATTTCATTCGAGAATAAGCTGAATAACAATTTATTAGAGAAGGTCAAGTGAATGGAACGTAATCCTCCCTCACCCGTTTTACTTTCTTTAGCATATATATGCAATGTACAGAGTAAGTAGAGAAGGTATGATACCCAAAATTTCCATACAGAGATTTCACGGGAAATGCATGTTTTGAGACCCCCTAAAATGTTTGTGGGCACGCCCGCATGGATTAGAGTCAACAATGAAACATGACCCATTATGTGTGGGTCGCCAACAATGCCTTGGTCAATTATTGAATGCTGCAATGGAAATTTCCATCTATTGTGTGCGTGCGGATCGACACTCATATCTGACTGTGTTATAACGTCAATAGAAATAATGCTTAAACAATTATTAAGAATTAAACATTCTTCGTTGAGTCAACAGTAATGGCATACAAATATACTGGAATTAGGCGAATTGCAGTGGAAGCAGCAAACAAAATTGAAAAAAGTTGCATTTCTGGTTTTTCGTTTAATATAATTTACAAGTTTTATTTTCAAAAATACTTTAAATGTTTTCCCCTTTAACTGTGGAAGCCCTTTGTTCGCCCAATTAAATGCCTAGGTGCAAGGCAGAAGTTTCAAATGTTTATTCAAATTGTTTGACAGAGAAACGACAGCGTAATATCGAATCAATATTGGTAATATTTTTTGCTGCTACTTATGTCTCAAGTATTTTTTATTTTTCGATGAATGAAAGAAGTGGAATGAGCCCGGGATCCATAGAGTTTAAAAGTTACCAGACATTCGTCTTCTGAGGATAAAGAAAAGCCCCGAAAGCAACCTTATCGGGGTAACTCGCCCTAACCAAGATTTGAATCTGAGACCTCTGAATGAGGCAGGATACAATACGGTCGGAGGGGACTCTGCACCTACGCCTTAGGAGGGGGCCCCTCCATGGTGGGAGGGTCGCCCTCCGTGGTGTAGTGGTTACCATGCTAGGCTTCATATACACAAGGTCGCGAGTTCAAATCTGGCGAAGGACGATGGATTTTTTCGGGCTTAAAAATCCTTAGCATGGCTTCCTTCGGAAGGAAAGTAAAGCCGTTGGTCCCGTGTCATAGATTTACGGCACCTAAAATAACCTCAAACCTGATAAAGAGGTCTCAGAGCAAAATTAAGCGGTCTTTCACGCCTAGCATAGAATGGGACGCTGACAACCACAGCAATTAAAGAGCGTCCATAAATAAAACTCCATTACCATTTCAGGGAGAGAGGTATGAGGTGAGAGGATACACCCGGCGGCCGGAACCAGGAGAGGTACAGCAATGACGGGTTCTCTTAAGTTTCCAGAATGACGACAGTCGGACAAGCAGACCGGGGCCCCCGCTTTTTTTTTTTTGTTTTTTGTTTTGTTTTGTTTACCTTGTTTTTCTGTATTATTACTGGATTGCTGCTTTTTTAATGTTACAACACACACAAACACATAACACCCATGCCCAAGGCGGGACTCGAACCCACGATCCCCAGCGCTACGAAGCACCAAAGCGGGACGCCTTGGCGAGCGCGGCCATGGGGACCGGCTATCTAGGAGCGATCCTCACCCGCCAACCAGCCGAAGCATCCTTTTCCCTGTCCCTTCGCGCCGAGCACATCGCGACGCTTCCAACCCTCAAAGAAACCCACCGGATGGATGAAATGACAATGGAAACAACCCGGAGGGACAAGAAATTTGGGGGACGAAAGAACTACCCATCATTCTGGTGACCCGGGAAAACACCCATGGGTAGCGAACCTGCGACCTCCTGAATGTGGGCCACAGACGACCGCCTCAGCCATCCCGTTCAGTAGGCTACCCTCCTCAACAAATGTCCTCCGTGGTGCAATGGTTACCATGCTAACTTCATATACCCAAGGTCGCGGGTTCAAACCTGACTGAGGACGATGGATTTCTTTCGGACGTAAATATCCTCAGCACGGTTCCCTTCGGAAGGGAAGTAAAGCCGTTGGTCCCGTGTGGTAGCCTGATAGCAAAATTAAGCGGTCTTTCATGTCCAATATAGAATGGGACGCTGAGAACTATAGTAATTAAAGAGCGTCCATAAATAAAACAATTTCATCTCCCCCTCCCCCCTCAAGAATACTAAAAACCACGTTAGAACAATGCTTTATTTATTATGTTTATCATTTTAGGAACCTCAAATCTCAATTTTATATACTTAAAATTCCTACTGCACGACTCAAAATCGTGACCTTACTCTCGATCCACATTTACTGTTAACCTTTCCTTCTAAAAAATCACTTTCGTCGTAGTTGTATAGACCTTCCAGGCCCACTCTGACTTTACTCCACTTAATTTATCTTCCTACTGGCTCATTATCTTAGCATTTGCAAGCAATTTATGAAAAATTACACTTGCGGAGCTGATGTCATTTGCAAATGATTCAGTAAGGTTCGTTCACGATGATGTTAGATGAGGCAATGTGTTTCTAATCTGAGCGTGCTGCCAAGTTTCAAATTTAATAATATAACCAATAACATTCATTCAATGCTTTATAAATAGGAGACAAAAGGATGTTGAAATAAACAAGCAAGCAAACCAACGTCTTGACGTAGTACGGCCAATGGAGGAGCAGCACGTATGTACATGTTATAAAATCTGGCATCGTGATCATGTGCTATAGGAAGTAAACACGCAAATTATAACCTCTTGGTTTACATAACTCATGACATGTGAGTGTTGCAGCCTACATGGACGTGAAACATCCTGTGCAACACTTAACCCTCCGTCGGGCGCAATGTGGCCGATAGACACAAGTTAAAACAATCATATTACACGCTTATTGAAATGTTTATATTCTAAAAGTATTCACAGAGATACGTGGAAAGGTTTTAAAATGATAAAAACTCACTTTCATTTATGTAATCGTAATGTATTATGTACCGATTGCCACCAAATTGGCGGTAATTGTTAGCATTTAAAATTAAATAAACTTAAAAGTTTGATAACAAAAACAATTATAACATTGTAGCACACGGTTCAGAATTACAGATTCAGTCAGTCAATTAGCTGAAGACGTTGCTGCTTACCAAGCGGGAGACCTGGGTTCGATCCCCAGTAACGGCGTGGGGATTTTTCCCCCGCTGGGAGACCTGGCCCGGGGTGCACTCAGCCTCGTAAGGTCCCTGAGGGGGCCAATTGAGGAGCTACTTGATGGAGAAGTAGCAGCTCCAGGTCATGAGGACCGCATTAACCGGCCGGGGGGACTCGAGGCGCTGACCACGTCTCATCCTCCAATACTGCACCCCATCCATGACGTCTGTAGTGGACCGAGATGGGGGACGCAGCGGCCGGGCGGTAGGCCAAGGTTCCCCTTGAGCTGTCGTGCCATGGAGTTATAATTAGCTGAAGATGAGCAGAAGGGCATATGCACCCAGCACAGCACGTTCCGCACATCACATTTGCACGCGTCAGACACTGCATTGCCATCCTCCTAAAACCGGTTTCCGTTGTGCAGGTAGAGCACCCTTTAGGGGCTTAAGGGGGAGACCCTACTCCATTACCATCGGTAGGACGAAATCTTTTCAGCCGCATTTGGAGGTTTCTTGTGTTTTGATAGTGTTTAGCGCCCATTTTAATTACATATGACACCGCAGGCGCTGACACTGGTGGATGCATGACCGGTGGAATGCGATGGCGGGAAAAACCCACCCCTGCGTCGCTTTGTCCACCACAAATCTCGCATGCGGTCGCTTGGGATCCAACCCGGGTGTTTGGAGATTGGTAGGGATTTCAATTGTCTTCACACTTCTTCGGTTGAGTTCTCCATGAACAAGTTGGTGCACCAATGCTTTCAGGAAAACCCTTCTACGTATGGCATTCAGTTGATTGCCGAGGAAAATCACTTTAGAATTGATGCCGTTTATATTCAGCATTGTAAAAAATAAGCTTTTGTAAAACTTTGGCCAGCGCTCGACATTTTGACTCACGTTGCAAGTAGCACGCACATATCTACAGTATCAACACCCCTTTGTGGAATTATGGAAAGTGATTATTTCTGGCTTCCTTTGATCTACAGATTCAGGATCGACTGTATTATCATGAAGCGAAGAGCCGATAATCACGCTCTTCTTCACTTGCGGAACATAGGACACCAAAGTCTTTCCATTACTGAATTCAAACATGTTAGTATATTGTATCTTACCTTTGACAGAAAAACTGTGTGGGCAACTGTCTTATTTCTCCGTACAGTTCCAAAAAGGATAACTTATGCATTTTCAAAACATCGATCATGTCCATACAAGTGAACCAGTTATCAGCAGTTATGTTACGACCAGATCCACACAAGGGCTTGGTCAATCTTTTCTCCACCTCACTTTGTTTATTGCTTACACAAAAGCGACCTTCAGGCTGCTTCCCATGTTCAGCGTATAAACACATCTTTGCATTTACAGGTGCAAAACATTTTATGGCGTACTTATTCGGTTTCGAAAAATGTATTGTCGAAATGGACACTTTCCTCGGAAACCTGAAAGCATTTCGTCCACTGTGATATCACCAATACTATAGATCTGACAGTTTTCCACAAACTTTTCGAACACGTCACGAATTGGAGCAAGACGGTCGATCCCCCCCTCCTTTCTTTCTTCCCTAGTAGTACAGTCATCAAAACGAAGGCAACGTATCCGAGTTTTGAACCACTTGATGTTCATCACAAGGACACATTTTTCTTCGTCGTCACCTTCTATTCCCCGAAGTTCCTCCAAATCTTGACGATTCCCTCTGAGAGCTCCTCCTAGTCAGTGAAAGCCCTTAGTTCAATGGCATCAGTGGAAGTCATGTCCCTTTCACTGGAAAATTTGTGCTTGATGGATTCAATGTACCGATTTGTATATCTAATAACCAAGTCCAAGATGTCAGTAAATAACGTATTCCAACATTCAACTTCAGTTTGAGTACTTAGCAATTACTATGGCTCCAGGATGATGTTACAAATATATGCGCCCACTTGCACACATTTCTAGCCGGTGGATTTTCGTACCACTAGATCCTTTTATCTCTTCCTATAAAAAAGTTAGCTGTTGGATCTGGTCTGGATACATCTTCGGACTCCTCACCATTTGTTCAATTTATGAACCGCCTTCACGTTCTTTCACCTCATCATGCGAAACATTGTCACTCTCCTCAACGAAATCCTCGTTCACTGAAGGTTCTTCTTGTCAAAATCTTGCAACAAAGCCATTACCTCGTCAAGATGACTTAAGATTAGAGAGATCATAGAAATTTCGTGCTATTTTACACGTAAATCTGAAATGCACCTATGAGAAACAACAACACAAGTACACGTTCTGGCGCAATAAACCTGAGAGGCCAGGCTGAAAAAAAATGACATGTTTCCGAAAAAGTCCACAAATTTTGCATTATTTACTTACGAAATTAGTAAAAGAAACATCACGGATACATAAATTTTAAAAATACTAACCTTTATATATGTGACAAATTCGGCGCAATGTGCCTGTGAGATCACTATGACTTAACTTTTTTCCACAAAGCAAGCCAGCCAATTGAGAATTACGATTCTAAACTTCAGGTAAAGAAATGAGACTACTAGAAGGGACAGACAGATTCCTAAGCTTCCTAGCCGAGGAGGGGGGGACGAAAATGTCGATGCTGTGCCTGTCAAGCAGGTTGCGCCCGACGGTAGGAGTGGCTAACCTATCAAACCAAGGATCACAGGATCGAATTCCGGCAAAATGATTACACTGCATTCAATAGAAAATGTGGTGGAGGGCCCAACTAATGCAATCTTTGCGATGCTGACTGGTTTCTATTGAGTGCAAGTACACGCAGTTTAACCTTTTTGTTATTTATAAAAGGAAAAAAAAAAAAAAAAAAAGTATGATACAAGTAGTAGACATGGCGTTTTATATTGTGAGTAGGAAGCTTGAGAAATAAGGCCATAGGCTGAGTACAGTAATCCTATATACATTATAAAACAACTAACACGGCCATACACTATTCTTAGACACTTCTCAATATTAATAGATCTCTTATAATTATAAATAGATTATTTTACCTATTTCACGCTTAATGGTCTGCGATATGCAGTTGTTGCCTTGCTAGCATCAGTGCTGATGAACATGACTTCTCGAACAGAAAGAAAACACTATACAACGGAGGCAGTGCGCATTTTGCTCTCTCCACTGCTTTCACAATTTCGCCTGGTTCAGCAGATTCCATGATCATGACATTGAAATCACCCGCCATTTTAAGGATCGATACGAGCTTTCAGAGTCATAACCTACTTGAATGAGGCCGTGGACGCATAAACCAAAGTTGGCTACGTAGGAGTGTTGTAATTTTATAACACTGAGTGACAGGATTTTCCACTTTTAACATTACTGACATCTGGCAAAAGGCCTGCTTTTAGCACCAACTGTTTAAAAAATAATTTACGGAATTACACAGTTAATGGGACCAGATAGTGCTGTTCGGAGTAAGGCCTGGTATGCGAGTGATATGGGCAGAGGTTCGCGCTCCCAAAGGAACAAAACATTTTATTTTAATTTCTATTCCTAGAGGCCCCTCACTTCATCTCCATTATTAGGCATCCATGAAGTAGGTAAAGTCTTTCGTTTATGCTGCGTCTGATCTTACCCGTAACTAAAAGCCAAAAAAAACGGGACAGCTGACTTTTTACTTTCACTAGCACTTACGTACGATATATTCCATCCAAAACTTCAATACCCATATTTCACCGGAAATCTAGGTCTTGAGGTCCCTTGTTTCATAAAGAGCATGTTTAGAAACAGCGCGCGCGTATGTATGTGTGCATTTGTAGGGGAGCAGCATAACTCAAAAACTAAAAAGTTCGTTAGATAGGAAACTTGGTATTTAAGTTTAATATCTAGCAAGGATGCGACCACCTACACGGCCCGGGCTCGATCCCAAGCGACTGCATGCGAGATTTGTGGTGGACAAAGCGGCTTATGAACGGGTTTTCTCCGGATTCTCCGGTTTCCCCCGCCATCGCATTCCACCTGTGCATCTTCATTCCATGTATCATCGCCTGCGGTGCCATACGTAGTAAAAGCGGACGCCAAACAAAAAGAAACAAAAAAATGCGACAAGAAGATTTAAAAAGAAAATCCCACACCCCAACTACTCTCTGTATGGAACAACGTTCGAAATTGTCTATTTTCTCAAAAATGGCCCAAACGATTTTGTTCCAAATGCCGTACATTAAATATATTTACACGACGAATAAAACGTTTATCTCGAAATTGCTAGGATTAGTCTCTAAAATCCTCTTCATTCTGGACGACTTTTGCATAACTGGTAAACCGTAAGAAATAGACAAAAACTTGCTACACAAAAATGTAGACCTCCTCAAAACATGTCCTATAATACTTTTATTGTGCAGCTAACCATTTCGACATATTCTCTGTTATAGGTTTCAATTTTAAAATACTTTCACTTTTCTCAAACAGGAAGTCGTCCGTATTTCTTTTGTTTTACTTCTGGCCATGCAAAGATAAGCGAATTGCAATGTCAATCGCATACCGACAGCTTTTAAAAGATTTGACTACCGCTTTAGCCTAGTGTATTCCCACATTTCGCCTCTACTTTTAAGGAACCAACTGCTAAGATGATTCTACTGTTTATCTTCATTAGCATGAATGTAGAGAAGATTTTTTTTAAGTAGTTTGTTTATAGAATAGTAAAGTGTTTTTTTTTTTTTTTAGGGGAGGGGCCTGTGTATAATGAAGACAGACGAAGTTTACCTAGTCTAGTGCTGACAGTTGATGTTCTGCGTTAGTTGCGTAGACTAAGCTATTAGCCTAAACACAAATGCACATTTTCTTCCAACTTGAGGGGAAAACATCCTTTCCTTAAAGAGACAAAGCCTAGTTCAAGGTACTACAGTTAAACATTTTCGATTGTAAATGGTAGCGCACTGATATTTTTCAGCATCAGAAATGAAACAAAACATAAGCTGGCTTTTTCTGCTGTTGTTGCAAAACCAGCTACTTCAAAAATAAATAGTGATAAATAATAATAATAAATAATAATAATAATAATAATATAAATATACATAGTATATATATGTGCTCCTTTCACATGACTGTCTACCTGATCTGAAGACAAACTATTCTCAAAATATTATTCTTTTATCTACAACATTCTGATTAAGATAAATATTACCAGAAATTATTTTATTATTTAGTTCCTTATAAGTAGACGAGAAATTAACGGTATACGCTAGACTAAAGCGACAGTCAAATCTTTTAAACACTTTCGCTAGGCGAATATCATTGAAATTCGTTTCTTTTACAGGAGTAAAACAAAGGAGATGAAATGGATGGGGCTTCTCTTTTGAGAAGTGTATTTTAGCGAGATCTACATTTCATTTATTTTTTTTTTTTTTTTTTTTTATGTGTGTAGCAAGTTTTTGTCCATCTCTTACGGTTTGCCAGTTACGCAGAAATCATTCAGAATGAAAAGGTCTGAAGAGGCTATTCTCAAAAAATTCAGGATATACATTTTATTTCCCATGTAGGCATCGTTAAAATGCGGTAATTTAATCAAAATCCTTAGCCACTGTTTGGAAATTATAACATTTGGAAAAATATTCCATGTAAGGGGTTTTTTGGGGTGGGGGATATTCCTGAAAATCATCGTATCGCATCCTTGGAAGATCTTAAACTTAAATACCAAGTTTGGTACTTAACCGACTTTTCGTTTTTGAGTTATGCTCTTGTGCAACAGACTTTTTTTCCTCAAAAGATTCTTTTTTTTAGTCATGGCTCCTCAAAACACGTTTTTCCGGTGAAATCTCGATATCGGGCATCGACTGTATTACACCCAAAAATTCGATACCGAGATTTCACCGGAAATACATGTTTTAGGACCCCCAGAATCCAAAAAAGGCATAAAGATCCGCGCGCGTGAGTGTAAACAGCATAGCTCAAAAATGAAAAGATGGTTCAATATCAAACTTGGTATTTGAGTTTGGTATCTTCCAAGGATGCGACACGAAGATTTTCAAGAAAATCCCCCCACCCCTAACTACCCTTTACATGGAAAAAATGTCTAACATTTTGTTTTTCTTAAAAATTGCTAACGATTTTGATTAAAATGCCACATATTAAAGCCATTTCCATCACAAATAAAATGTATATCTTGAATTTTCTGCGAATAGCATCTGAAGACCTTTGAATGTTGCATAACTAGTAAACTGTACGAGATATTCCTTGTAATTAGTTTCAGTTGTGAAGTACTTATACTTTTCTCAGACAGCAAGTGATTGTTTTTCTTTTGCTCTACTCCTGGCTAAGCAATCGCCTAACGGCAGCTTTTGAAACATTTGACTATCACTTTATTATAGCGCATTCCTTTAGTCCCCTTCTATTTATAAAGAACTAGTAATAAGAACATTCTGCCAATGATTATCTCGATTAGCAAAGATGATCTTTTGTAAGAAGTTTGTTTGTAGAGCAGTTAAAGAAGTCATGTGAGTGTAACACATCACATTTTTTAGAAATCAATTCCTTTTCTACCTACTACGTACATTGTACATACGTGCTAGAGAAAGTAAATGGGAAAGTTTGTTTCACACATGCTATGAAATTCTGCTTGTCTTGTTTCTTTTAAAAATACATGTGAACCCAGCATAAACACGATTCATTAAAAGACTATGACGAAATCCAGTTCCTGATATTCAGGATCTCAGAATGCATTTGCATTTATTATAATAACGTACATGTATTAATATCGTTGAGGTTTGAGTTGATCAGGTAATTCAGCTAATATTTCAATAAAACCTGGTGTATATCACCAGAACTACACAGGTTACAGTTTCAAGCTTTAGTTCTTATCGGGTTAGAATGGGTAAATCATAAACGCGTAATTTGTACTGCATTTTAATGGGGAAAAATCTGATGTGTTCTATTCACATGACTTTCTCTACTCTCTCGGTAACAAATTATTGTGAATAAGCTTCTTCTTCTTCTATCTACTCCATGCTAATCGAGATAAACATTAGCAAAACGGTCTTATTACTTATTTTCCTTCTACTATAAGAAACTAAGGGAACACACTTGGCTAAAACCGACACTCAAATGTTTTAAAATGTAACTTATGTGATTGAAATCCGTTTCTCTGCCTGACCAGGAGTTTACAAGTTCCCATATGAGAAAAGTTTTAAGTATTTTAAAACAAACAAATAAAGAATATCTCGTAAACGGTCAACTCCGCGATAAAATGTATACGACATAAATTGTGTGTTTTAGAGAGATCTACGCGTTTAGTGTAATAAGTTTTTGTCTATCTTTTACAGTTTACCAGTTATGAAAAATTCAGAAACATTCATCCAGAATAGGGAGGTCTTCAGAGCTATTCCCAGAAAATTCAAGATATTCATTTATCATTTAAATATCTTAATATAAGACCTTTTAATGAAAATCATTAGAGCCACTTTTGAGAAAAACACACACGGACATTTTTCTAAAAATGTTTTATTTTTATTCAGGGGGTCCCAAAACATGTATTCCTGTAAAATCGCCATATCGAATTTTGGGTCCAATACAATACCTTCTCTATACACCATGTGCATAATACGTGTAGAGAAAGTAAAAATGGTAGGATTGGCTTTCATTGTGGTAACCTCTGATATGCTGCTTCTATGAAATATGTACGTGCAGGTGCAGAATCCTATCATCATATGTAGTTAATTGTTTTCATTCGCACGCCATTCAATTAACACGCTATCGCTAGGAATGCTGTCTTCTTTCAGTCTTCTGCGGTTCTGCTTAGTTTTTATTTTCCCTACATCCTGATGTTACTTATCCTACATACGTTGCTATATATTGTATGTGTTATTTTAATTATTATTAGTATACGATGCTTCCACCACTTGGCATTACTTGTAAAACTGGGCACTTTTGTTATTTCGTCATTAGAGCCGCATTGTAGTTGGTTACTGATCTGTTATAAACGTTTAGGGCCCTAAGCTGCAAAGCGTAGCCCAATGTGGAGGGCCCTAAGCCGCAAAGCATAGCCGAGGGATATTTTTTATAAGTTGAGTTTAGCAGTTGCGGCCGAAGACCGCTACTGCGGAACAACGATAAGGTGTAGCCGAAGGATCTGTGAAGCTAAAACCCCAATGACCCCAAGAAGTCAAAATTTCGGCATTCTGGCAACTTTCACATCTGTACAACTTAATGTCTTCAACACTCAAGTATGGATCGCCAGTAAAAGTAAGTCTTAAGACCGTGTGTGTGCGTGTGCATGTCCGTATGTGTGGTGGAACCATCGTATAACTTTACCTTTTAAATGAGCAATAATAACGAATTAAAGCGCGTCTCAACCTTAGAAAACAGTATGTTAAATGGAGCACACTGTTGCCACATTGTACGTTAGAACTACGACATTCAGCTGCATAGGTATACCAGTTCAATGTCATCCTGTGATTTTTATTATACATCACTAAATAGTTGTTTACAGAACAGACAGATATTTGGAGGGGGGCTTTGAACACTGAAGACAAACGAAATTTACTTAGTCTAGTGCTGTGTTAGTTGTGTAACCTAAGCTATTAGCCTAAACACAAAAGCACCTTTTCTTCCAACTTGAGGGGAAAACATCCTTTCCTTAAAGAACATTTGCAAATCAATATTTTCGATTGTACATGGTGGCACTTCGATATTGTTCAGCATGAGAAATCAAACGTAAGCTGCTTTTGCAGCTTACAAAATCAGCCACATCACAAAAAAGTAAATAAATAAAATGTATGTTCAATTCACATTACTTTCTCTACCTGTTCTGCAAACAAAACTATTCTCATAAAAGGTTGTTCTTTTATCTACAACATTCTAATCAAGACAAACATTACCAGAGATTATTATATTATTTAGTTCCTTATAAGTAGACAGGAAATGAGGGAATACATTAGTCTAAAGCAACAGTCAAATCTTTTAAAAGCTGTCACTAGTCGATCGTCATTGAAATTCGTTTCTTTTACATGACCAGTGTAAAACAAGAGATGAAACGGATGGGAGCATCCCGTTTGAGAAAAGTGTATTTTAAAATTGAAACCAGTAACATAGAATGTCTTCTGCACTGCTATTTAAGGCCATTGTGAGACATTTATTTTTCTCTCTTCTCTTTATAATTTTACTGCATCGAAATGCGTGTTATAGGCATAAAAGTATCAAATAGTGTTGCACTTTTAGGGCAGTATCATTGTTTACTCTGCCAAAAGTACATTCACATTGGTAGAATGTCTTAAAACGGCAAAGATGAAGGATTGGCCACTGTTTTGCACTACTCCATGTATTGCCTTAACCTAGCGTGTTGTTTTCTTCTCACGCTTTTTTCTTTCTGTTTAGTGGTGTCCTTGCATCTCCTTAAATTCGTCTCTTTTTTATCCTATACACTACTGCTTCTAAACACTTAGTAACTTTAGCGATTTCATTTATTCCCTTACTAACTCTAATTTTACTTAATTATTTTGCGTTTCTTCTTAGTTTACAATAATTTCGTCTCTTCCAAGTTTCTCCTTCCATAACTACAAATAATATGTAAATTAAGAACTAACCAACATTAACACTTCACAGGGTTCCATATGCTATAAACACAACCTTACAAACTCTGTTCAACTTTACCTTAGTTTGCTGCTTGGCGACGTTGAGGTGAATGGATAGATAAACCATTTATTGTTATAGAAAACGAGTGCTAGAAGTTTAAGGATTCCGCCTCGCCTTAAAAACTTTCTCCAAACTTCGTCAACATTTTCTCTCGCATGGTTCCCGCTATTAACCCAATAACAGAACGTTTCTCGCTGCCCGACTCTCCTACTGCATAATTATAGAATGTTCCGTAAATCTACGGCCGAGTTTTGTAATCCTACGAACATATAAAACAATTTAACACGTGTGTGTCATACACTATTTTTTTTAGACAGTTCGGAATAGTTATAGACATATTATAAATAGATTGTTTACCCATTTCTCAGGCTTCATGCTTAATGGTCTGCGATATTAAGTTGTTGCCTTGCTTAGCATCAGTGCTGACAACACGACTTACTCGTACAGAACGAAAACATTCTATACGACGGAGGCAGTGTAGCAGTTGTAATTTTGCTCTCTCCACTGCTTGCATAATTTCGTCTAGTTCAGTAGATTCCATGTTCATGACATTAACATCATCTACCATTTTGTGAATCGATACGAGGTTTCGGAGTCATAGCCTACTTGAATGAGGTGGACGCATAAACCAAACATTGGAGTGTTAAAATGTTATAACACTGAGTGACAGAATTGTCTACTTTTAGCACTACTGACATCTGGTAAAAGACCTACTTTAAGCATCAACTGTCTAAAAACAAGTTTTCTTTAGAAATTTGGACTCACGGAAATCTAAAAGGCTCTAAAAAGGTGTAAACGACAGAAAAGAAAATTCGGCATAGGACGTGTTCAAAGTTAAAATTGTAACTGAAGATTTACACCATATTATAGAGCAACTTGGAGAGAGCAGAAAAGGACGAAGCTAATGACACCTGTATGCGTTAGATTGGGACAGAGCAATCCCATTGAACTCCATACTGTCTTAAGGTTGAGACAAGCTATGGTGATTATTCATCGGCATTCATTATTTACCCTGTTTATATGCGACTTTAGACATTATAGAAGGGTTCGTAATCAGCTGCTGTTTACTATCAACTCCAGCAACATTACGTGAAGCCCCCGAACTGCCAAGTGCGAAGATTCAGCGTCGGGGTATAGTAACATGACGTGTGCTTCCAATTGTTGCATTAGCATTATATCTCGATTTCTCTATTTACACAGAAATGTATTTACATTTTATTCAGTCATTACTTACAACTCTGCTAGCTCTACTGAATGTTAACGTGATTCCGTTTTGCCTTTTGCGGATGCAGGTGACTGCTGCGCGGTACCTGACAGGCACATGTTCATTCAGCATAGCTAGGTATGCAACTGATGATACAGTATCAAATCGCGCATGTGACTTTGGTCAAATATGGTCCGGGAGCTGGATGCGCGTGGTATGATGTTAGGTAGCAGTGAAAGGAAAGCAGGGGATTCTCCCGGCGCAACAATATCGTTTAAACTATCACTCCAAACTGATCAAGTTGAGCAATACTGGGCAATTCAGGGTTGCCAGAGTGGGCGAAAAGTAACGAATTGTGCTACTTTAGTTTGATGCGGCTACACAATTTTCGGTTGGGCTATTTCTGACCTTTTGAACTACCTATCTATTGAGCAGGCTTTATAATGAGGAATTAGGATTACTTTTATTAGTTTGGCAAAACACTCCCTATCTTAGGCGAGTGAAATGATGTCTCAACCGGCTGTATCCTCGACTGTTTGTCTATTGCTGGTCTACTTCATAATTTGAAGACGCGCATTAACAAATACTAATTAGTTCTGTTTATTATCTTTTTGGAATCATTATTCCATCATCAAATTCTTCAATATGTCGCCTATTGTTTATTTACAATTCATTATTAATGCCTTATACTAGGCGACGCCATGGCCGATTGCCTCCCACCAAGGCTGCTCAGGTTAAATTTCTGGGGGCAGCATGTATGATTTGTGGTGACAGTGCAAGTTTTCTCCGGGTCCTCTATTCATGCCCTCTGGTTCCTAATCACCTTTCCTTTCATCCATGTCGGTAATTTCGTATCATCTTCCTCACTCTCATACCAGGCATCGGGCTGATCATCCATCTTGGTATTCTCTCTGAATCAGAGACCGCCTGCTCCTCAATAAATAGGCATTTGACCCTAAGCGCTAAATCCTGGGGATAATGTTCTCCATACGAGGGGGGCCAACAGAGGAAACCGAAGAAGTCTTATACTATTTTAATGGACGTAGGAGAGCTCGTTTCAAGTTCCTACGCCTTTGAAGCACGGTATATTTTGGACTACTCTAGCAAGAATTTCGCTACTTTTCATACTGCAAATCTGGCAATGCTGCTGGCCATTGGGAACGTTCCATCATCTGTATGCAAAGAACGCACGGCGAAATGTAACTCTCAGATGGTGATTAGAAAGCGAATCGCTTGTGGCCAATCAAGACGAACAGCTAGTAATACCTTGCAGGTCAAGATTTGTCACCTTTTAATCCATTCGTTCGAAACCGCAATTCAACCTTAGAAATTTCGAAATTCATTCGCGCATGATCAAGAGCGTTTCCATATCGCTCAGAGCCATCACAGACTCGAACTTGGCAAATGGCAGCACATCAAAAGGACAGGATTGCCCACAGCGATGTTGAAATACATCGCAGGCTTTCATATTTTCATTCTGGAGGATGTTTACGTGTCATGTCTTTACCTTTGTATCTGCGTGACCTTAATATGTCATTCTGCTGCTGTTGTTTCTGGCGTCAGATTCAGTGCCATTTGGTACAAAGTGATGTCACTCGCTTATGTAATAGTGTTAGGAACAGCTATGAATTTCAGTCAACCACTACACCGCAAGTGATGCACATTGTTATTATTCTTGACGCTCACTACCGTAGCATAAAATTCAACAGCTAACCTTGGGCCACATTCCATTATGAGAACCGCAATTGTATCTCCAACATCTTGTTACGAGTACCACTACAAAGATAGGAATCAGAAAATACCTTATGCTGTAGAAAGGCTAGCGACTTTTCTTTCGTTTCAACAATGCGATTTGTGCATTTAGCAGCTAATTCAGAATAGTGTGTGGCTAATATTTCATGTATGCACTTTTTAAGCAACACTTAACCTGAAATATCAAAGGAAGTAACTTTTTTTTATTGTGAGTAAAAATCAGTTTATTAAAAAATCTAAGTAAGAACTCGGAATAACTCTTGGAATAGTTATTCTTGGAACACGCTATTCCCCGTATAAATATGCTGACGAGTTGTACGACATGCAATTTTATTCTTTAGATATCTATTCGACCGTTTGCAGATTTAAAACTAATGTTGGCTATACTGCAAGTCATTCATGGCCAACTTGCTTCATAATTTCTGCTTTATTTTGCTGAAAATTTGCTTATTTTCACAATCAGCTGTACCTAAACTATGTATCATTTCTTATTTTAACTACTTACGGTACTATGAAATAAATATAAATGTTCACCAGCGTGTTCGGATGCAGAATTGCTATATACTTTACAAAACAAACACACATACTGCGACTTCTTGCGATAGGTTAGGAGTATGGGAATGAAACCTTACCGTATTGTAAAGTTGTATCTTGTGCTGATATATGACATCTTTCCGTTTCTGTGCTCAAAACAGCTAACGCACTTCACCTGGATTCTGTAATTGTATTCAGTAAAATAATCGAATTTTGAACATTAACCTTTAGCTGTTGCCAACGCTACTATCAGTTTAAGATATGCATAATAGAATCATTGCACCAAAATCAAGTATATAAGCAATTTGCTATACAGGTATTAGCCAACAGAAAAATTAGTAGCTATGTCGAATAGTGCATTAAACAGTTTCCATTAGAGCTCGCACTTTGCTGATGGCAATATTTAATACAACAGTTTGAAATGGTCAACCAAATTAATAAAACTGAGTAGATATCTTTATATTAAACCCACAGCATATAATACCAAAAAGTATTAATTTATTGTAAAATAACAATATATATTATATTTGCGAGCTCTGAAGGCGTCTTTTAATCTAGGCATTTCCTCCCTTTATCAAAAAGCTTGTTTTTGCAATCGTCGTTAAACTTGCACCTAACCTCCAAAATATGATTATAGCACAATGTTGTTAACATTAACACTTGTGGCTATGTTACGTTTTGGAACATATCGCCCTCGAAGTAACCAATTCTTTGTATTTCGTCAATAAAACGTAACCTCGTTCTTTACAACGCTATGCATTGTACTGGTGAATTGCTATATGCTATTTTATAGTAATCTTGGGTAGGATTACATTTAATTGCTTCCATAAAAATATCGGTATTTTCATGGCAAGATGTAGGTTTTACTGTTTTATAAATGCAACTTTACTTTAACTAGCTTCTTGTCTTATGCCTTGTAGCTGCCAAGTTATCTCACTTTCTCAACTTTAATCTCATTATAACAGTCTTCATTTATCGGACTACCTCTATAACATATTGTATTTAGCTATAATATGTCCTTAAAAACATATTATAAAGAAATTAATCGTTTATATCGGTCAAATATGGGTCCAAATTGTGTCCAGAACACAAGCGGCCATTTTACTTTTTGTACTCTATTCTCGGAATAACGGCTTATCCCCGCAAGGAATCCACGGAATAAGTTATTCCCTTGATAGTCTCTATTCCGTTGTCGTACAACACAATTTAGTACATAACCATGGAATAACGTCTAACAGAGGTTTATTTCGAGTTCGTACACCCGACCCTAAGGGGGTTTCAAACTTTTCCTCTTTAAACACACAATTTTATGATTTGAAAAATACATATCAAATTTGATCGTAACACTAATCCTATAAAATGCTTCACGAATGTAAAATTACGGTAAAAATCAGATGTGTTCCATTCACATGACTTTCTATCTGTCCAGCAAATTATTCTTACATAATGCGATTCTTTTATCTACATGTTAACCGAGAGAAACATCAGCAGAATTGCTCCTATTACTTGCTTTCTTGCAAGTAGAAGGGCAATGAGGGAATACGTAAGGCTATTGCGATTGCAAAATCGACATGTTTAAATTAGAAGTTCGTTCTACAATGCGCGGCCAGGAGAAAAACAGATGAAACGAATGGTCACTTTCCGTTTGAGAACATAAATTGTGTACTTTAATGAGATATATATATATTCTTTTTTTTTTTTGTGGTAAGATTTTTATATCTCTTACGGTTTACCAGTTATACAAAATTCATCCGGAATGAAGGGGGGGGGGGCTTCAGAGCCCATTCCGAGAAGATTCAAGATACATAATTTATGTCATGTAAATAATTTTAATATACGGCATTTTAATAAAAAGCATTAGCCATTTTGAGAAAAATAAACTTTTGAAAAAAATTCATGTAAAGGACAGTTTGGGGGTGGGGATTTTCTTTAAAATCTTCGTTAGCATCCTAGGAAGATACTGAACTTTATTACATTTGGCATTTAACCGAATTTTCGTTTTTGAGTGATGCTGTACACCCACATACGGACCTTTTTCTATTTTTTTATCCAGAGTACCTCAAAACATGTATTTCCGGTGAAATCTCGGGAAGGAATTTTGGGGTGGAATAAAATACTTTCTCCAGAGAAGGCAAGTATGTAATGCATTTCAACAAAAAGCGGGTCTTCACACGTAAGATAATAATGGTATGTTATTCAACCCAAAAATGAGCATACCTAATATCTTAAGCAGCATTATTAAGGAATATTTCCATTCCTTATGTTCTCCTGTATACTTCCTTCTGCGTTGGTTTTGCTTAGCACACCGTGGCATGGGTTCTGTAACAATTACAACATTGCCATTTTGCTCTGCATTGTTCTCTGGCCATTTTCGGAAAGAAAGAAAGAAAGTGTTACACTCGCATAACGTTCTATATCACTACTGTTTCCTTTTGATAGAGCTTAGACAAACTGTTATTGCGAAAGCTTGTTTTATCTCTTTACTTAATATTAATCGAGATAAACATTTTCATTAAACATTTCGTTTTAGACAAACGGTAATAGAGGAGTCAAGTTATTTAAGACCATGTCGCTACAAGCCATTTCGCGAGCAACAACTGAATAGAGGTAATGCTTTAAAGGGACACGGAGTGAAATTTCAAATTTCTATTATTTCTTATAGCTTTTCTGAGAATTTTACTCTTATTGATTGCTGTTACGTTAATGTGAATATCTTATTACATTCAACTTGGACTAACTTTACAACATATAATTTCATAAATATTAATCAAGTATATTACACCTCAGAATCTGAGAAAATTGTTTGGCATTTTCTGCATTTGATCTTTTAAACATACACACGCACACCCCCACCCCCACACACGCACACTCACTTTAAACTGCAATATTTCAGTAACTTTGATTACTGAATTATACATAATAGTTTTAGTAATGTGAATCTCTAAAGTTAATAATTTTTCATAAAGTAACATGTTTTAAAAAAGTACTATTTGTATTAGGATAATTTAGTCAATATTACAATACTTCTGCACATGAGTTGCATTTAATCCAAAAACATTTTGACGGCGTGAAAACGTTGTTTTATGAAATAGTGGCTAGGTAACAGGCGTATTGTACGATCTTTAAGTATTTATAAAGCCCGAATTATGAGGTGAACAACTAAATAATTCTCTATGGATGCCCAAAGATTCCAACTTTTTGCATAACAAATTTTTTTTTTCGATTTTTTTGTTGTTAACGATTATGGTCAAAATTTCACTCCTAGAGTCCCTTAACCTGCTACACTGCTCCCAAGTCGGTATTTCGTTCTATGGTGCCATCTATGGGCGATGAGTAGATCCCTCGTCACCATGTGCGCGTAATGGTGAACTCAAGAAACCACACATAGCGTGGCAGGGCTTGGAAGCAAAATGTAGTGTTCGGGTCAATATGACCCCATCTACTGTTATTGGTACAAAACATGCAGAACCACTCAAAATATGCTAATAAATATCAGCACAATTCGTCATTTCTGCTATTTCATTTTCAATTGCGGCATCAAAAATGCTTCAAATGAACATTTTATACCAGTTTTGTGGTGATGCATACCCTGCAAGTCCTAGCATATTAGAGTGGTCAGACCGAAAACTTTAATGTCATATCCGGGATTTGAACGGCGGATCTGCTGATATCCATCCAGTTGCTCTAACCACTGGCCTACCATGGCAACGCGCCCGCACGGTAGTAAATTCTCTTATATCAGATATACACAATAATAGTGACCATTTTGCTATACATCAAAATTCTAGCTTGCATAGTTATTTAAATAATAATTTAATTGCCTAAATTCACTGCTCTAACAAACGAGCCAAGTGATTCATTTTTAAAATGATTCACATAAAATAATCCAGTTTTAAACTAAATGAGTCTGCAAATAGATCTGTCGTATTATATTTTGTTACTTTTCGGACTCTCCAAAACTCTCGAGTTTTCAAAACTTAATTTATTTCACAAAATTGGAGCATTATTTCGGTAAAGTAATTGCCATTTCCTTTAATGTACCTTTAAAAGACAGTACACATTTTTTTAAACAAATTAGTGAAAATTTGTGTCGTGTACAGCATTTTGAGCATGCAAAAGTGTTGGAAAAAAGTTTGTGAGAAAGTGAAGTTTAAAGTTGGGCGTACTTACTAATAACCATTCGCCTACCCATTTACAGTTTCAGTTAATGTGTGTTAAAACTGTACTAAGTGGGAACATTTTCTTAAAGCTTAGAATTCATGTCAATTTTTCACAATTTTTTGTCAAATTTCATAGATGCATCACGTTAAGAGACATTTTAAAGAAATAAAAATATATTCAAGTGTTTCCATATAAACGATACTTTGTGTGGGTGGATTTTCTTGTAAACCATAGGATTGCATCTTTGAAAGATGAAGTTAAATATTATGCATAGTATTAACCGGACTTAAGCTGTTCGCGCGCGCACACACACCTATGTATTTATAAAATGATTTTGTTGTATTCGTGCCGTCTCAAAATATGCATTCCCGTTGAAATTCTGGTGAGAATTTTGGGAGGAATTCCTCTACTTACTGTAAATATATAGTAATAAAAGTAAACATGTATGTTTAAAACTTAACAAGCTGGATATGAAATACATAAACTCGTCACTTTGCCATACAGAAAACTTCCTTTATAACAAGTGTGCGATGTGGCCACGTATCATAAAAACCACGCCAGGATTCCTATCAGACTAATGGTAAGCTATAGCCTTATAAAGTTAAACATATGAAAAAAGCTTTATGTGCAAGAATATCACATGGATAACGCTTCCCGATTTCGTGAGTGGATTCCAGCTTACAATGGGTCATTGTCACACTAATGTGGCAATTTGGACTGTCATTTTAAAGTGAAAACACATCGAAAACAATAGCACCAGTGTCTCAGCACCCTCTCACATAAGACCTCTATCAGGAAAAGGTTTTAAGCTGCAGTGGCTAAACGTAGACCTGTCTTCCGCTCAACGATCAGTATGCTAGGCGTTGATAAAGAATGTTGTCCGCACTTAGACCCACAAAACCGCATTAAAATAACTTAACAATCAAGAGTTCATTTGGTACAGATATTATCTGCCGCACGTTTTAACTTTACACAGTGAAAGGAAGAAAACAAGAAAGAAAGAAACAAAGCAAATATTGCTCATTTTTGTAAGTTCTGCTATTAGTATTTTATAACACCGATATATGCTAGGAATTAAAATATTTTAGCGAATCATTCTAATTTTTTTTTCCCTTGTCAATCTTGGGCCTATGGGAGAGAAAGCCGAGACACGGGTACTTATCTTCGATCTACTTTCACTAAAAATTCCCTTCTCGATCTGTGAAGACGCCTTGTTAGTCGCATAAAAAAATCAAGAGTGTAAGCGCCGTCATTATAGATTAAGACACTGTTTGAACTTCATATGTCTGCCTCCCGCCATTTCAACGGCCGCAACATGGGGAAGTTAAAGGTGGTTTGTGGTACCAAACAAGTGTCTTTCTTACTGTCTCTACACGTACTATGTATATAGTGCATAGAGAAGGTATTGTATTGCACCCAACAATTCCATACCGAGATTTCACCGTAAATACTTGTTTTGGGTCCCCTTGAATAAAAACAAAGCATTTTTAGAAAAAAGTCCGTGGGTCTGGACATCATAGCTCAAAAACGAAAAACCCTTAAATACCAAACTTGGTATTTAAGTTTAGTATCTTACAAGGATGTGACGCGAAGATTTAAGAAAATTCCCCCACCCCAACTGTTCTTTACATTGAAAATGTTTCGAAAATATTGATTTTCACAAAAATGGCTCTAACGATTTTGATTAAAGTATCGTATGTTAAAATATATTTACATGACAAACAAAATGTATATCTTAAGTTTTCTGGGAATCACTTCTAAAGACATCTTTATTCTAGATGAATTTTGAGGAATTCTTCTTAACTGGTAAACCGTAAGAGATAGACAAAAACTTACTATGTAAAACTTGTAGAGCTCGTTAAAACACACAATTTAGGTTATGAACTTTTTTTTTTGTGGAGTTGACCGTTTTTTGAGATATTCCTTGTTAATGGTTTCAACTTTAAAATACTTGTAATTCTCTCGTATGGGACTTTATCAACTCCTGATCATACAAACAAAGGCCCTTTAATCACAAAGCAACAAACTTTTAAAAGATTTGACTATCACTTTAGCCTAGTATATTGCCTTATTTCCCTCTAATTACAAAGATGCAAGTAAGATGCCCATTTCTGCTAATTTTTCTCGATTGGCATGAAAGAAATGGAAGGATACGCTTTTTTAACAACACTATGTTGCAGAGATGTAGAGAAAGTCATGAGAATGGAACATATATTTGGTGGTTTGATTCTCCTAGAGCGGGTGTAACATATTTTGGACCCCACCTTTAAATCGTGGCGCTGGTTAAATGGCTCCGTCAAACTTCAAAGCAACCTTTTTCAGGTTCCAGTCGCCCATATTCAAAATCTACCTTCTCCCACAAAAATACAAATAGAGGTCCGAAAATGTTTCCCAAAGGACTGCAGAATGTGTGTAAAAAATATCTAGTTGAAACTTTGTTATCGTTTATAGATTCGTTTTTTTTAAATTAATATACCTAATCTTGCGTGTTTTATGCAAATTGTTCCACTTGGTTATGTAAAATAATATTTAAAAAGAAGCACTATCCACTTTAATAATATGTCAACGGAACAATTTGTTACAAATGTGTTATGGAATGTAATGGTGCGTGTAGCTCAGGAGAGAAAAAAATTAGCTAATTAAATCGAATAAATGAATGTCAAGAATTAAAATTCTTATTTCAATGAAACTTGGTGTGGACATTTCTTTTGTTACCGTTAATGTACGAGGGCCCTCCACAAAGTGACATGATTTAGCATAACTAAATAATTTCTGCAGTTATCAACACAAAACTTTATTTTCAGACGGTGCATTACTCTATTTTTCAACGTAATCGCCATTGTTATCAAGGTATTTATTGTTACATGGTACCGGTTTTTCAACGCAGATGTTGAACTCTTCCACCGCTAAAGATCTGAGCCAAGATGTCACTGCCACTTTGAGGTCTTTATGCTGGGAAATCTTTTCCATCAAAAAAGTCATGTACGGTGACCAAAGTGAAACACCGATTTTTCTGAATTCTTTTATCAATATTTGCTTTCAATTCCTCCATGATGACTGATGAACTTTGAATATACTCCTATACTTGTACAAACCAAAAAAAAAAAAAAAAAATAATCCTAAATTAAAAGTATATAATCCTCTTATATAAATTTCAACGTCAAAAATTAAAAAAATAATGGCAATTAAGAAGAATCGTAAAGAGAAAGGTAGGCTACTCCTGTCTTTTTCCTACACAGTGGTTCAGCTTTGATTACTCTGAAATTATGCGCCATTTCCTCACAGAAGACTCACTCGTTCATTGCATTTTATTACAATACACTTGTATTGTAATTTGCCTATAAAATTAGATTAGCCGAACATTTTGTGCATTCAAAAAGCTAATAGGTTCTTTGGCGGTTGAAAGTATAACATCAGTATTGATAAATTGGTACCATGCGATAAATATCTTCACAGAATGAGACTGCGTTGACAAATAAGTGCAAGGTACTGTAACTTTGTAAATAAAGTTTCGTGTTCATAATTTTCCTTATTATTTAGTCATTCAAATCGTCTATTACAAAATATTAAAGCTCTATCTTTAATACTTTAGAAAATTAGGTATCTCCTCTGGTATTGGCGGTTGATTTCGCTCGCTGGGTAGAATTAAAACTTCAAACTGGTCAAGCATACACCTCCATGAAATTTGGAAGTTCTTAATCTGCCAAGAGTCGTGTGCTTCTGATTTTCGGCAACGCTGCGCAAAATAGAAAGCATTATGATAGGGGGAAAATTATAACAATTCTGCCAGTTTGTAGGTACACGTTGAATTCCTGATGGGGCAATCAGGTGCGAACTGATTGTGATTTTCAGTAAATTTGCTTTATTCTTATAGGTATATACTTGGCTGTTCTTTTTTTAGGTCAAACAATTCAGTCAATAGACGCAAAATGCTACAGCAAAACCTCTTTACCCATTGAGGTACATCTGGCAACATTTCTAGCAGGAAGCGAACTTTTCCAAAGTACAAAACTCAACCTTTGCTTGTTGGCGTGTGCCGGCATCTTTGTCTTTGACGTTTCTTAAAATAATTGTGCATTGTAGCCTTCGTGTTCGTGCACATTCTGAAAAATCAATGACGATGGAATGTCCGCAGCCGTATATGGATCGATCTGCATTTGAATGCAAGATGCATTTCCATTTGTTGCACACGAATGCCATGCGCGATTGTTTGCAGTTCCAACAGAGAAATAAACAGTCGCATCCTATAGTACAAAACGTACGTGTGAGGCATGTTTAAGCAGGTGAAACTTATTAGGTAGCCCACTCCGACTGTCACGCGGTTCCTGATGACGAATCAAGCTTAACATAATCTCATTTTCCGGTCTGAAAGCTTAAGCTGAATTCTAGTTTATGGTCCATTTAAACAGCTGTGGACACAGCCATGGATATGAAATGTTGAAGTATCTGCATTTACAGCCAAAGGATACAAAGCTTTTAGTAACTGCGAATGCAGCTAAAGGGTATAAGGTCTTTACATCATTTGATATATCCACACCTACTTCAAGTTTTTAAGTAGTTGTGGATACTGCCAAAGAATTTCAAGTTTTAAGTAGCAAAGAGTACACAATTTTACAGTATCTATGAATGCAGCCAAAGGATATAAACTGTCAATTTCGTGAACATTCGCAAAATAACTCGAAGCAGAAAGCTTAAGAGAGAAAAAAAAAATGCAGGTTCGACTGAGCTGAGAGTCAGAATAGTTTGCGCCACGCACGTATATTGCGTTTCTACAGAATTCGCATAAACGTAATTGATTAAACATGTGACATCAGATGAAACTTCTGCAGTACCATAATCTCAAAAGGCTGGGATTTTCAGCACATAACCCATGTCTGAGATTTTCCATCATGTTATGTACAGGAGCGGTTAGGGTGTAGGTAGTGCTTCCGTGCCATGGTACTACCTAATAAAATGAAATACGTATGATTAATTCGTAATCGTGGATGACTATTATGAAGAATTTATTATTCTTTAAGACGCAATGAAACGACTTGTCTGATAATCGAAAAATATAGAAGCTGAAGGGGTTGCAAGATTGCACCGTTATGTTGCTGTTATATGGATCCGCACAACGGCTTCCCAGGCACTCATTTATAGCACTCCAGATTTCCAAGTCAAGACACTAGCGGGGGATGGATAAGATCAGAGGCCACATTCGTGACAGCACATGTGGAAATGAAGTTTCATTTATGTACTCTGTAGCTACCGTGCTTCTCGGCGTCCCATTCCATACTGGGCGTGAAAGAAAGCTCAATTTTGCTCAGAGACCTCTATCAGGCTTGAGGCCACCTCTATCAGGCTTGAGGCCTCTGAGCAAAATTAAGCTTTCTATCAGGCTTGAGGTTCTTTTACACGCCGTAAATCTAGCACACGGGACCAACGGCTTCACTTTCCTTCCGAAGGAAGCCGTGCTAAGGATTATTACGCCCGAAAATGATCTATCATCCTCCAACGGGTTTCAACCCGCGACCTTGGATATATGAAGCATTACTCGACGGAGGGCGACAGTTAGTACATGTTACGGCATATCCTTGACAGCACACGCCTGCTAGTCTGAGAAATCAGTACTAATCAATAATTTGCAGAGTAAAAGAGAAAAATCTTGTTTTGTTATATCAAAGTTGCCATTAATTTACCATTGCTCATTTTTTACCTATATTAGTCAAGCAGACTGTTGAAAGACTGTGCTAGTCTGCTAGGAACAGTGCAGACTAAGAGCATGAGCCACGTGTGTGATGTGCCGTTTTCTTTATTTAAGCAACATGAATCAAGTCTGTACTTTGCTAAGAAGCCTATTTACTACATTATCTGAAGATAAGGCGAAAAAGAAATACGTGAGAATACCTACTCCTGAGCGTTAGAAAATCCAACACTAGGGGAATTTACATGAAAAACAAATGGGTCTGTGGCTGTGAAATCCAAAACGCTTTATTGCAATTTCCTTGCAATCTGTTTGGTGGTGATAACCGCTCTATTGGTGGTGATGGTACATATTGTATCATTAAAAAGTCCAGGAAATAATTTTGGCATTGCCAGTGTAATCATGCTTCAGCTGCCACCGGTTGTGTATCATTTTATGATGGGGCACGCTCGTGTAAAACTTTGAATTTTAAGGACATGTACGACAAAGTTTGAAAATCCAAACTAATAATGCTACCTTTTTAAAAGTTATACCACAGATGTAACATAATGCAAATAAGGTACAATGCAAATTTCTTCCATTATGCTCTAATGGTTTAGAAGTTATGGTCACATTTGCTTCTTTATGTTTGTCACGTCACTAAAAGGTCCATCGCGACACAAAATTTAAAATTTTGGTCTAATATTTTGACCATAGGTTCAAAATAGGTCTACTTTTTGATATTGCCCTAGGTTTCTCTATCTCCTTTGGTTTAGGCTCTAAAAATTTTTAAATTTATGAACATGCTTTTTTTTTTTGTCATAAAAATATGTTTATTTTGAAAACTTGAAATAATGATTAAATACATCTGACAGTAAAACTTAGGGCAATTCTTATGTAGTGTACCTCTGAACATGTACAGTAAATTTTACTTATGTATCAGAAAAACTTCAATGAGCATTTTACAGGAAGAAAATGCTGAAAATATCAATAACGAGAAAACAAAGAATTGAATGCATGGCTCACATTAAAAACCACCAGGTTGGTAGGTTGGACCCTCAGTTTTCCTTTTTCTCTCTTCTGCTGCTACTTTTTCTGTATTTTTCTTCTTGCATTGCTGCTTTTCTTCTCCACAACTTCGATTTTTACTTTGCATGATGCGAATAAGATCTCGTTGAACTGAAGTTTTTCTTGCCGTGTGCAGTACAGTTTCACCTCTAATGCTTTGCCGTAGCTCCACTTAAGGCATTTAAAATGGTGCCTGATAGCCAATTATACCCTTTTTATATTCAGGAACGTTTAAATTATTTTATGGAATTAAAATAAAAACGTGGATTTTTTTTTTTTTTTTTTTTTTTTTTTTTTTTTTTTTTTTGATTTTTCATGAAATGTCAGCCATACATACCCTTAAAAAGGATCAAACCCACGAAGAGATTCCATAGAAATCAAATTTCGGTCATTAAAATGGATCACTTTATTCATTTCGCTGATAATTCCTTCACCATGATGCAACTTGAAGGAATTCCTTGGTGTTTATCCTGTCACTACAATGACCACCCAGAGATATCACAGAGAAAGTCGCACGGTATGATAACGCAGAAACATCTAGAACACTTATTGTGCTTCATGTGTCCCAACCAGCAAGTCTCCGTGCGTACGGTATCTTTCATAACATGAGAACCCTCTGCCAAACGCGGCTTCACCAGGTTTGGATTTAGGTAGATTGCAGTTGCATAGACTTCCACTTACTAGTACCTTAACTGAGGCGCGAAACTCGACTTTCAAGCAGAGTCTTCGAGTCTCCAGGGAAACAGGTTTTACTGTTTCCTCTCACCCCTAGTAGACTGGTCTTTTGTTTGCCAATGGTTTTTGCCCAGTGGTGAGGGAGCGGACACGTTTGAAAGCCATCATGTTTTGGAGAAAACTCGCATACCAGCATATAGGTTGAACCCCAATATGTTATGATGCATCAGTAGAGATTCGCACAGTGGAGATATTACCTTTTAGGGCTCACATCAAAGAAGGGTACGCTACTCGAAAGCAATCATATACTCCAGGTAAGAGAGAAACTAAGCGGAGAAATATTACGAATGAGTTAGCAGGAAACAAGTATTAACCTGCCTGCGCTGTGAGGGGCCCCGGGTTCTATTCTCGGTTGGGGTGAGAATTTTTCTCTGGCCCAGATTATTCCCCATCCTCCCAGAATCTGGAAGTGTGACTGTGTGTGTTTTCTAATTTCTAAAATTGAAGATATAGAAAACCAAAGGAGACCAGTACACGAGTTAACACCATTGCCGCTGTAATGTGTCCCAAAGGCAAATGCCCCCGACAAGAGCATGCAGTTAAATGTGGTACATTACTGGAACAAAACAGTGTTAGGGGAGACGAAATGCCCTATATTGCCAATGTTAAACTTTGACCCATTATCTCAGCAATTATTTAAAATATTAAGCTAAATTTGTTAAGGTATATTTTGCAATAACTTTACTGTTGATTGATGAGAACTAGAATACTTCTATTGATTAGAAGGAAAGGTATGATATTTTTATAAAGCTCTTAAAATTTTATTGAAAAATAATGATTTTTAAATTTAAAAATAATCCACATGTAAATATGTGTATATAAACTTTTTCATTAAAATAAAACCTATTAAGATGCAAATGTGTGGTAGAAATTTCAGCTCTTAGTGTCTATTAGTTTTTGAGATAATGGGGCATTTATATATAACATTTTTACTTAAGACATTGCTTTCAAACATAAAAGTTGGAGAAAAAAAAAAAAAAATATAACCTAACTTTCCAAACACAACTTCGCAGTACTTCTAAACTCTTACGTGAAGGAAATATGAGCGGGATGCCAAAGTAAAACTTTCCGATCAAAAAATTTGTTGTGTTCCATTCACACGACTTTCTCTACATCTTTGCAACAAATTATTGCTAGAGCGCTTATGTCATTTACTTCATGTTAATCGATAAAAAATTAGCAGAAATAGTCTTATTACTTGCTTCCTTGTAAGTAGAAGCGAAATAACAGAGCACCATAAGTTATAGTGATAGTCAAGAGCTGGTTGCTATGTGGCTGAAGTTCCTTTGTTTGTATGTATGGACAGGAGTTGACAAATTTCTGTATGAGAAAAGTGCGTTTTACAAAGCTGAAACCAAAAACAAGAAATATCTCAAAAACGATCAACTCCACGAAAAAAATGTTTATAACAAATTGTGTGTCTTATCGTGACCTACATTTGTTGTGTTATACGTTTTTGTCTATCTCCTACGGTTTACCGGTTATGCAAAATTCAGTAAAAATCATCCAGAATAAAGAAGTCTTGAGGTTATTCCCAGAAAATTCAAGGTATACAATTTATTTGGCAAGTAAATATCTAAAATATAAGAGATTTTAATCAAAATCTTTAGAGGCATTTCTAAGAAATTCAAAACTTTCGAAATTGTTTCCATGTAAAGGGTAGTTGGGGGTGGAGGATTTTTTTTTTAAATATTCATGTCGCATCCTTGGAAGATAC
This sequence comes from Hymenopus coronatus, assembly GCA_030762935.1. Taxonomy (NCBI): domain Eukaryota; kingdom Metazoa; phylum Arthropoda; class Insecta; order Mantodea; family Hymenopodidae; genus Hymenopus; species Hymenopus coronatus. The sequence goes on along the minus strand of CM060900.1, from coordinate 26,305,159 downwards.
AATACTTAAATACCAAGTTTGGTATTCAACGGCCTTTCCGTTTTTGAGCTATGCAGCCACGGACAGACAGAGACAGACATTTTTCTAAAAATGCTTTTTTTTTTTTGGATTCAGGGGGTCTCAAAACCTATATTTTCGGTGAAATCTCGGTGTGGAATTTTTGGGTGCAATACAATACCTTCTCTATACACTATGTACATAGTACGTACAGAGAAAGTAAAAAAAAAATCTCTAGTATATAATACTTAAAGTTATTGATGTTTTACCAAGTGAGTGTACCAAATGTTCTAAAAACTACTACGCATGAATGTTTTCAACAATATTTTAAACTATTTACATTGGTGTGCCTCCATGAAAGTTATACCAAAATGAGCGGGAGATTTGAAATATTCATATGCATTTCAAACATGAAAATAGAAAAAATTATGAAAATCCCATTTCCACTCCCTTGAAACCTATCGTCCTATGAAGTTCAGCTTAAAGTAAGAATAACATTGTTATTTTTAATATAAAGTATGTAACAGTATACCTTTACTATTAGGTCGCGTTTTATTTCACAGCAACGTATTATGCTTCATTTGCCCTATTATCTGCAGTAGAAATGTTTCGCCTGAGTGAAAATGCAAGAACTCGTTTTTCAGGTAGTTTTAAACATATTGCTATGTTACACGCTTTAATACTGAAACATATTCTTCCAGGACTTCTTTTCTGCAACAACAGGAGAAGCCTAAAAGTGATGCTGCAGCATATTCTAAATGACAACATTTGTAACTGTTTAAACACAAATCATAAAAGCTGCTGAATTACTGTGTTTCAAAGTCAAATAAAGGGCTTAAGTACAACGAGCAAGGAACCATTGTGCAAAAGGGACAAGTTAAAAATGCAGTTTGTGCGTTAATGTTTTTGCCAAAATTTTGAAGGTAGAATGTGAAACCGAGTCTGTGAATATCGGTATTTCCACTGTTTAAAAGCATCTTGGATAATGCTGCAGAACTGACAAAAGGACGAATGACATTTAAACATCTTCGCTAATAATTAGACAATCTGAAAATTAACAAGTATCGTCTTCCTAATAGCGATTTTAATGCAAAAAAAATCTTGCATGTTCCATTCAAATAACTTTCCCTATCCGTTCCAAATACAAACTATTCTTACAAAAGATTATTCCTTTATTTAAATCATGCTAGTTAAGATAAACATTAGCAGAATTAGTCTTATTACTTGCCTCTTTGTAAGTAGAAGGGAAACAGGGAATAAACTAAGCTAAAGCGATATGCAAATCTTTTAAAAGCGTTGCTATGTTAAAGAATTGAGATTCGGCTCACTTTACATGGTCCCGTTTGAGGAACGTTCGTTTAAAATTGAAAAATATTACAACGAATATCTACAAAACAGTCAAATCTGCCAGAAAACTTATGACAAACTGTGTGTGTTAATGAGATCCGTATTTTTTGTGTGGTAAGTTTTTCACTATCCCTTACGGTTTAACCATTACGCAAAATTCTTCAAAAATCATACAGCTGTTCAGAGCTATTCCCAGAAAATTCAATCTGATCTGATGTAAATATATTTAATATATGGTATTTTAATCAAAACCATTTGAACCATTTGAGAAATTCAAACTTCGGAAAAAAGTTCGAAGTTAAGGGTAGTTGGAGGTGAAGGGGACTTTTCTTGAAAATCTTCCTGTCGCATCCTTGGAAGATACTGAACTTAAATACTAAGTTTGGTATTTAACAGACTTTTCGTTTTTGAGCTATGGTGTCCACAGACACAGAAACACGATGTATTTAAACAGTACATTTTAATGCATATTTCCGGTGAAATTTAGGTATCGAAATTTTGGGTGGAATGCAATACCTCCTGTATCCAATATGTATATTGTACATACCGGTTAGAGAAAGTAAAATTGAGTGAACTGGAATTTTATAGCAAATGAGTGAAACACCACAAATTCGCAGAAGCATAAAATTGCATTTGAGGCAGTGGAAGAATATGAATTATCTGCGTGGTTCCAGAAAAAGATGCGCATTTCGGCCAGTCAGAGTGTATATAACATCATTACACAAGACTGGAGACTAGCATCCAATTTATTCTTTCAAAAGACAAACATCTGGCATTAGATATGGCAGAGAAGATGAACTTGAGTACCGAGTAACGTATTAAAGTCGTGCGAGGAAAATATTTGTTGAACACACCAATGACTTTGTTGTAGCCCAGATGCAGAACTCCTCTTTGTTGCTGCTGATCCGACGAATCTGGTCGGTTTCTCAATCTCGGTATAAAGTGAAAGCTATGATAGATGATACAGAGAAACAAGAAATAATAGTTAGCTTAAGGGATAAGAGTACTTAGATTAGATTAGAAAGCATTCTGTAGGTTCGTTTAGGCCAGAAAGCCACCGAACATAGAACTTGTCAAGGCATATACATGTATACATATGTTTATATACTATATACTATGAAAAAAAAATGTATAAAGCTCTAGTGCTAAAAGCATAGGTTACAAAAACAACAGAATCTTTTTTTTTTTTTTTTTTTTGCATGCACATAAAAACAGAGTATCAAAATATAGTGTTAAATATCAAACTATAGTGTTAAAATAGGAATGTGTTAATATAGGAATGTTAAGAAAGAATGGGGAAGAGAAAAATACATTGATATCTGTGAAAAAATGGAAAGAGAACAGCAGCAATAATGTTATTTAAAGGTCTAAAAGTTGATAAATATCTATGCCCACTATGTGGTAATGTAGACACCAATTTACTCTGCACACTTGAGTGCCAAGAAACTCAAATGTGAACAGAGAAAATTTGCCGCCAGAGATATTGTACTTAAAACTTTTTGGAAACAATAAGAAGGAATTTCTGAAACAACTAGGTAATTATACAGAGAAATGGGGGACGAAAATCGCAAAAGAAAGAGAGGATCTTAATAATAAAACTGACGAGGTAACTTAGAAAAGAGAAACAAATTAAGTTATTAGGGTATAAAAATGTACAAATCGAAGGAAAGGCACATACATACATACATAAATGACCTGGATGTTAACTGTAAATGATACCAAATTCAGTAAATCCAGGAAAGTAGCTATATATGTACGTACGAAGTTTGCAACTTGCAAAGATGAAACAAATTTATCTGCAATCTCGGTATACCTAGACCGCTAAGATCTCTTGTTGGTATTTCGCCTATCAAATCTTTACTAACGCCCGTGAATTCTTGGTATTGGATGTTTTACCATCAGGCCTATCGCGGTTTTATTGCCCAAATCCAACCTTTGCCCAGCATTAAACGCAGCCTAATGTTCAGGAACGTGAAAAACTGGGTACCAGCAAAACAGTTTCGACATGCGTTGGTACATTCAAATCACAGCACAGCTTGTTCTACTTCTTTCATAATTTTCCTCCATTATGCTGAACTTAACCATACTACTCTAAAATGAGAAGCCCAACTCATGTCACAACCCAGACGCGTTACATATATTCTATATAGAACATTAGGAATGAAATTTTGATACAGTCGGTCAAAAAATCTAAATAACAACATAGTTGTTGGAAGCTTAGGGGGTCTATAGAGAATCAACATTTATAGTGCTTTTCAGTACATCATGACCCTGCTCCACTCTTCTTCCAAAGACTTAGAAGTTTGGGATTAGGGTGTGTGCTGCTGGATACCAATCCTCGCTGTTGCCAAGTCTTCCACTTACTGGTCCCTTAACTGAGGCGCGATTCTCGACTTGCAAGCAGTGCCTGCAGGAAACAGATTTTACCATGTTGCCTCTCGCCTCTAGGACAGGGTCGTCTTTTGTCTGCTAATGGTTACTGTCCAGTGGCAGCGGGAGTTGTCCCGTTTGAGGGCCATCATGTTTTGGAGAAACTATACCTGTCCCCCCCCCCCTGCTTCGGGCTCTACAGCCACTTAAAGATCGAAGAATACATGTTTCTTAGCTTACTATTTTATAAAGCAGCGTTTTCCTCAAAGCTACACTTTCACACCTTCCAACATGTTTCATGCGTCTCAGTTTTTGTTTAAATACAACTAAAATTATCCAGAATGTAAAGAAGTATGTATTCAAATATTACAAAAGACAAAATTATCCTAACATCAATATTAATTTTTCCAGAATTATGTATGAAAAATAATAAAATTTTAGAGATTAAAATTTCATAAAACTATTTAAAAATTACGATTTAAAGTTGTCTATAGTTCAAAGCTGTAACTCAGAAAATGCCAACAAATTTCCTCGAATTTTGAGGCGGTTTGAGCATTTCCATTATGTAGTATAGTTACATAATAAAATGCATGAAATTATGCATCTTGCAAAGTACTTGCCCAATTCCATTAAAATTTGGTATTCAAATTAAAATAATAGCAATGCAGCAATAAAAATATTTTCAGAAAAGGCTACACATAAGTATAGAAATTTGAAATTTCACTGCTGTGTCCCTTAAACAAGGGACCGCTACAACGCTACAAGTGGCATGTGCAAAGTCCCTAACTTATTTTGTTACAATTTTCTTTGCTGCATTTTCAAAACAACGTTCAAGTTAAAATTATTTTATTCCATGATGGACAGGAAAATTCCATCGAGAAACGTACACAATGAATCATTTCTGGTCAAATCAATAATCCATTAATTTAAAGGTAATGACACCAGCGTGTATCACGTTGAAATTTCAGAAAATAACGAATCCTGTCGAGAAATATAGCAGTTTTGGCAATTAAAGAATTATTTCACCAACATCTAATTATTGTGCTAACATCCTTCTAAACTGTACCAATTTACGCGACTGTGACCTCTAAAGAGAACTTTATTAAACTTCATTATGAATGCCGCTCAGAGATTTCATTATTGACTTCCCTTCTACGTCAGCATTCCTCGTCAGTTAACTGCGCTTTGAGTAAACGAAGCTTTAAAAAGAGAAAATGAGACAAAAATCAACCTTTAACCAAGACCTGACCTGCAGTGTTAGCCTTGTCTGCCATCTCACTCGCTGCCAATTGCCTTTTGGCCTAAGTGGCATAGAACGAGTATAAATGTAGAAGAGAAACTTCGTTAACAAGTCACTGGCGAGTCCTAATTTTCATAAGTAATAAATACCACGGGTGTTTTCATCTTGTCGATAATTCACAACCGGAGCGAAGAGACGGGAGTCAATTATCTTAAGAGATGAAAACTCAAGTTGTATTTGACAAGACAATTCAGCGAAATAGACTATTAATAATTTATAATATGTAGGAAGGGAGATTTTATCAGGTTGTGATTGTAATACTTGCATTAGTTCTCAAGTAATAGATGACGCATTTGACCATGTTTATTTACAGATTTTTTTTTTCTTCACTGACTCCTGCGGCCGACCGTGTCTACACCCAATGTAAGAATATTGATAGCAACAATAGAAATAGGGAACAATTATTTTATTTCAGCTTTTAATAAGTAATACATGAAATGGAAACAAACATCTTATTTGAGGTTATTGGACTCCGCTCATACATAAATACAAATAGTGATATTCTTTTCTTTTTTAACTAAATACATTATGGACTGGATAAAACTTTAAATAAACATTGTAATAATTAATTGAAAGTACAATTGTAGAACTGACGGTTATTAAAAGTGAAGGTTCACTGCCTGGATTGTCACCTTGTTACCTATAACCAACATTCGAACGTCTGCTGTGACGTTCAAAGAAATGAACATCAGCTGCGATAAGATTTTTCAACAATATCGCTCCAGTTGGATGACCGCCATTGGTTGAAATTGCCTAATCTCGGACGTTCCATTGGCGCTTTAATAGTTGAACTAAACTGTGAACGTAATCCTAGCACGCAGATACCTTACTTTAATGCTCATTCGATATTACTAAGGAGTTGGATCAAGCTCAATCGTGCAATTTGTGCTGCCTTAAAATTGACTACTTTTATCTCAGTTGTCACAACAAAAATCTTGTGTGTTCCATTCACATGACTTTCTCTACCTGTTCTGCAAACAAGCTTCTTACAAAACAGTATTCTTCTATCTACTTCATGTTAATCAGGATAAACATTAACAGAATGGTCTTATTACTTGGTTCCTTGTAATTAGAGGGGAAATTTGGGAATACACAAGCCTAAGCGACTTCCTGTTTGAGAAAAGAACGTCTTAAATTGGAAACCTAAAACAAGGAATATCTAGGCAATGGTTAGCTCTACAACAAAAATGTATATTGCATAAGTTGTATGTTTTAACGATATCTAGATTTTTATGTAGCAAGTTTATGTCTATCTCTTACGGTTCACCAGTTATGTGAAAGCCATTCAGAATGAAGACTTCAGAAGCTGTTCCTAGGCAATTCAAGATATACATTTTGTCAGGTAAATATCTTTAATGTACGGCATGTTTGTTAAAATTGTTATGAGCCAAATTTTCGAAACTCTTAAAGGTCGTTTGGGGTGGGGAGATTTTCTTGAAAATCTTCGTTTTCATCCTTGGGAGGTACTTAACTTAAATCCTAGGCTTTCAGTTTTAGAGTTATGCGCGCGCGCATTTTTCTAAAAATGCTTTATGGATTCCGGGGATCTGAAAACACGTATTTCCGGCGAAATCTCGGTATCGAATTTTTTAGTGGAATACATTACCTTCTCTACCTACATTGTAAATACGAGCTGGAGAAAGTAAAAATGCTGCTACGTAAGTAATATTAATACAAAGGGCATCCTGTATCTAATCCATTCCGTTATTTTCGCTTTACAGTTATATTTTCTTTTTATGATTTCGTTTGATGTTTCATCAAGTTTTAACTTTATAATGTGGACACACAATCTCAACTATTATTTTATAAAACTCCTTAGTCTGTTACAAAAATCTGTGATTGAAATTTCTTGTGATGGTCCATTTCCACCTTCTCCAAGGATAAACGCCATCAGTCCCCCCCCCCACTCTTTTGAGGGATCTGTGTCTATTTTCTTGTCAAAATATCGAAACAATTTATTTTTAAAGTTTTCCAAACGCGTTAGAAGCAAGATGCAACTGCGGTTTTGCTGTTCATTTAAATACCTATAAGTAACGTTTAAAGAAATGGACAAGAGCAGGTGAGTGCATACTTGGAAACTACTTTCTCGCTATCTTTTACAGTTTGCCACTAATGTAATTTATTTAATTTAGTCGATATATTTTTGAGCCTAAATTTTAACTCTAAGAGCATTATCTTTATATTAAGGTGCTTTTGGTTTTAGGACTTAATGCATGACCAAATTTTAGAAACGTCTAAGTATTTTATTATTTTTCCTACTAAAGTGAATTATCATATAGACCATCTCTGGTCTGCCCCGACTCATTAGCTTTTGTTTTATTTGATTCTTTATGCAGCTTAACGTCCTTTAACCTGGCTGGCTATATCGGAAAATGAATGAAATTGGTGAAATGATGCTCAAATGCTGTCGGGGTCCATGGAGCTTAAAGTTACTCGACATTCGTTTTCTCAGGATAAGAGAAAACCCCGAAAAAACTCGCGACCTGTTGAATGCGAGGCAGATACGCTAAAACCACACCACACAGACGGGGACATTAGTTGTTCATGCCACCTTTTAGCTGGTCGTTCTCGACTTCTGTTCTTGTGCAGACCTGGAGAGCTTAATCTCATCGGAGCGCAAACATTGCCACCCGTTCGTTGCCCAGTTCACTGTGCCGCGCTTGCTGAGCTACGTACACGACGATTAACAACAGGCAGTGGGTAGTCCAACGGCCTTTTTATTGACAAATTATCAGCATATAAAAATACAGGATGGGAGGTGAACCGTGCAAAAAAATTGATACTTAGTAGAGAACAATACATTAGTGTCTCATTTTGTCCGCTTGCTAATAAATAGTCATAAATGAACCACAACCCTGCGTTATGCCTGCTGTGTTTACATACCGCACGCAACAGCCAGCTCCTGTGTTTAGTACAACTTGCACAACACCAGGTAGCAAGCAGATCAGTTAACTGAAGTTTGTAAAGAAGTGTTAATGTAGGTTATTTATTTTGCATTTCACGCAAATACAGTTATGAAAGGAGAAACTTGGAAGAGACGAAATGTTTGTAAACTAAGAAGGAAAGTAGAATAATGAATGCGTTAAGATTATTCAAATAAAATAAGTGTTAGTAAGGGAATAAAAGAAACAGTTAAAGTTACCAGGTGTTTAGAAACAGCAGCGCAAAGGATATAAAAGACACAAATGAAAAGACCGGTAAAGACGTCATTAAATAGGAAGTGAAAAGGGTGAATGAAACAAAACCACGCAATAAATGGAATTGCACAACAACTCAGTGCGGCGAATCGTTCATTCTTTATAGTTTTATATCTCCATATTTCATACTCCTATAACATATTTCGAACTACTAAAACTATAAAAAGAAGAAATAAACTCGAGGTAAAATTGTCTTACAATAGCTTATTTAAGCATTGCTGATATTTCACCATTTGGTGATGTTTAATTGACAAGATGACATTGAATTGGTGGACCTATCGCAGCTGAGTGCCAAAGTTCTAACGTACGTATGGTACATGTGGCAACAGTGTGCTTCATTTAACATGTGCCGTCTTCTAAGTTTGAGACGCTCTTTAGTTAAATCTGAACGAATACAATTTTGTTTCATAAATTGAACTATTACTGTAATTTTTGTTTTTAATTTCTCTGCAACCCATGTTATGATCTGCAATGTAGATTTGTTTCACACATTGGCCTTCAGGGGGGAGAGAATGACTTGGAACACAAATACAGAAACACACCACAAACACCCTTGTCCAAGACGGTACGCAAGAACTGTACATTGTAGAGGAAGAGCCGAAAGTGCTAAGTGGGAAACCCGTTCACCAGTCTGAGAGGCAGTCTCTTGTCACGTGTTTTTGTTTACAATTCCTTTGAACTTAAATTGGAATTATTTTATTGGAGTTTTATTTCTGGTATTCGTCTTCTTTATTAGGCACTACAACTTCAGGAAATTTTGGCCTTCTCAGCAATTTTCTGCCACTCGGATCTATTTTGGATGCAGGTTAGCCAATTCCTGATTTCCATTGCTTTTATGTCCTCTATAATATTCAGCCATCTATTTTTGGACGCCCGATTGCTCTGATACCAATTGGCTTCCATTTATACACACTTTTTACAAGTTTATCGTCTTACGTTCTATTTACATGTCCAAACCAGCGTAACCTTGGGTCTTAATGTAATTTTTTGTTTTTATTTCCGTTAAGTTATTTAGTTCGAAATGCATTCGCATGCGCCAGTGCCATCTTTTTCTTTAACTGGTCCAAAGATACTCCTCAAAATTTTCCTCTCAAAAGCTAATTATCTGTTTTATTGATTCATTTAGTACCAATGTTTCACAGCCATATGTTCTTACTGGTTTTATCACTAGACTATATGACCTAAGTTTAGCTGACCTAGAAACAAGCTTGTCTTTAAAGAGCATTTTGTCAGCATAATAGGCTTTATTTCCCAGAAATTCTGTGATTTATTTCTTTTATATTACTATTTCCATTTACGACTGAACCAAGATATTTATATGATTTTATTTCTTCAATGTTTATGCTGGCAATGGTCAGATTACTTAATCTTGTGTTTTGTGGGAACACTTCAGATACTTTATTACTAATCCATATTCTAATGATTTGTTTCTGGAATGTCTCTCTTAACGGTGTATTTCTTGTTATTAGTATGCCATCTGCATACGGCACACATTGCTTGGATTTAGTGCTGATATTACCTCTCAGATCCAGATGTTTCGTTACCGAGTATACCATTATGCTAAACACGGTTGTAGATAAAAGATCCCCCTGTTTAACTCCATATCCAACCTTAAACTCTTCACTGAACTTATTTTAACTTTGGCAATTGTGTTCGGAAGTGATTTCTGGTATTCGTATTATTCAGTTTACATCGCACCTATCTATTGGCATGGTGAATGCAAGTATCAATTGCAACCATGTCAACATTCAGCAGCGCTAGTTGACATCGGTTTATTTGAGACAAGCAACAGTTGTACTTAAACAACAGGATTTTCTTTTGTGCAAATATTGAAATCCATAATTGTGTAGTATTCAAAAATAAACTGAAAAAAATTTACATATAACTTGAGATGATTGAGGACAGACAACACATCCAGAAACACGCGAATGCCGGGAGCGTGTTAACGAAAACCAGAGTTCATCCGACCGAATCGTCGGACAGACCAAGAAAGAAAACAGCTCTGGTGGATTATGTTAAGATGGAATTAATAAATATCCTCACTCGTTGAACTTGTTTCGCTTATGCATGTTTGTGGGTGTTAGTGCATAGAAGCAGAGAATTGTTCTAAACTACAAGGTTTACAAAAAACGCTGGTGTCCCACGTTACGTCCTGAAGGTCTCCATTTTTTCACAGTAGAAAAGCCGGCAAAGGAAATTCACGACTTCCGGTTGCTCTAGTGTCATTAAAAATGATGATACACAATTACCTGTAGAGACTACTTAACAATTTACTGTTTCGTTACGACTGACAAGTAGACTATTGAAATTCGGACTTACGGATGACCGAACCTGAATGAACGCGACAATACGACGATTCGCTCATTATGTGCAGGATATCGAAGCTATGTGCAATTCCGTCTAAATTTATTAACTCTTACACTAATAACCAAGCCCGGTTTTTTAGGCTCTAAAAAGTTACAATTAGATTCTATCAGTATATTAAAATTTTGTATGTTCGATTTAGGAAGTTCTGGAATATAGATATGTATAAATCACTGGACATTTCTTTTTACTTTCTCCACACGTACAGAAGTGCATTGTAAGTAAGTACAGAAGGTATTCTATTCCACCCAAAAAGTCGATACCGAGATTTCTTCACCGGAAAGGCATGTTTTGAGGATCCCAGAAATTAAAAATCTTTTTTTATAAAAGTATCAGCGCGCGAGTGTGTGTGTGTGTGGTATATAAGTTTAGTGCCTTTCTAAGATGACACGAAGATTTTCAAAAAGTTCCCCTACCCCAAATTGCCCTTACTTGGAACATTTTTCGAAATTTTCAATTTTCTAAAAATCTGCTATAATGATTTTGATTAAAATGCACATTAAAGATGTTTGCATGGCAATCAAAAAATGTATACCCTTCTTGGGAATACCCTCTGAAGTTCTCTTTATTCTGGATGACTTTTGCATAAATGGTAAACCGTAAGAGATAAACAAAAACTTACACTAAACATGTAGATCTAGTTAAAACACAAAATGTATGTCTCATTTTTGTGGTCGAGTTAACCATTTCCTTGATATTCTGCTATTGATTTCCATTTTAATTCATTTACATTTTTCTCAAACAGGAAGTCGTCCGTTATAATTTTGTTTGACCCATGGCCATGCAAAGAAATGAATCTGAACGACAATCGATAACGACAGCCTTTAAAATATTTCACTATTGTTTTAGTCTAGTATATCCCCTTAGTTCTCTTCTACTTTTAAGAAACTACAAAGTAATAAGACCAGTCTGTTAATGTTTATCTTGATTAACATGAAGAGAAACGCAGAATAATCTGTTTCGTAGCTTAGGTGTACACAATACATAGTACTCTGAAGAGGAAGTAAAAGTGTGACACAGGTATGGAATTTTATACAGCTATGGCAGCACCAGTGTCTCCGAAACTGGGACAATGAGTATTCGTGAACGAAGCAAAATAAAAGCAACAGAAGTACGAATTTTGAAGAAGCATAAATGGGCTTGGAGAATTAAATGTCAAGAGATACGAAATGACTTAAAATGTACACATTAAACGATAGAATACACGAAAACAGAAAGGAATGTACAGTGCACATTGAAGAATGGAGGGCATAGAATCCCCAAGAAGGCACCAAAGCTACAACTCGAGATGGCGAACAGAACAAGAGGCAGTTTGCTGAAAGTTGGCGCGACTCCAACTGACTTGATGCAATTGTACAGCCTAACAAGCAGGACGTGCATATGAGACAATAGATAAATGAAAAACCGTTTAAACTGCATTAACTATCATCAGAGGCAACATTCTGTGTTGAAAATTATTTTAAAAATTCCCATTAACAATTTTAATTAGTGATGTTTAGTGTTGAATATTCTATATAAATTCACAGCAATTTCGTGACAATTTTCGGGCAGAATTAATGACGTGACAGAAATAAAAATTGACAGGAAATTGTAACAATGTTAAACCTCCTTATTACCAAACTGGAAACATTGCATATAAAATCAATATCATGAATAGCATCAAATATCTCATTGATATATCACCAAAATGCAACATGCAAGCCCTTTGTTTTTGATACTTGTCCTTCTGACCGTTACAACTAAGTTAAGCACAGAAATCTCTCTCGCTAGACTTACCTCCTCATTTCATGCCAAGAGGGTTACTACTACTCCTAATTTGTTACCGCATTCATCATGGATTAGCTGCTCAACAACAGCACAAACTTCTTTGTAACAAAACGCAGATCAGAATTACTAAACGAGTTTTAAATGCTGCCATGACATTTTTTAAATCACCAATACGTACTTTTACTTAGTGGCTACCTTTTAGGTCCACACAAATGATCTAAATTAGATAGGCAGAGAGAGAGTGAAAATTTCAATGCCATAGCCGGGATTTGAACCAGGGATCTCCCGGTCTCTAGCTAGTTGCTCTACCACTGAGCTATCTACTTCATTCTAATCGAGATAAACGTTACCAAAATTACTTAGCTGCAAATAAGGGATTGTCAAATTTTACTTTCTCTAGCCCATACGTAGGTATATAGAATATATATAGTAGCTAGAGAACATACTGTATCACATCCAAAAACTCAATTACAGATTTCGCCAGAAATATGTTTTGAGGTCCCCGAGTCCAAAAAAGCGTTTTAGAAGGAGTGTGTGTATGGATAAAAAACGATAAGCCCGAAATATGTTTTGCGACCCCCTGAATCCAAATAAAAGTATTTTGGATGAATTTTGTGGAATTTTGCTTAACTGGTAAACCGTAAGCGATAGACAAAAATTTACCTACTTAATAGACAATGTTCATATCGTTAAAACACACAATTTATGTTATATACATTTTTTCATGTAGTTGATTATTTTTAAGATATTCCTTGTATGAGGTTTCAGCTTTAAAATACTCGTATTTATACTTTTTTCATACGGGAATTTGTCAACTCCTGGCCACACAAACAGAGGAACTTCAATCCCAAAGACACCAGGTTTGGATTATCGCTTTAGCCTATGGCACTCCCTTATTTCCCTTCTACTTAGATGGAAACAAGGAATAAGAACTTGTTACTTTTTTTCGATTAGCATGAAGTAAATAAAGAATAAGCTTTTTAACAATAATTTGTAGCAGAGATGTAGAGAAAGTCACGTGAACGGAATACTTTTTTTGAAAAACGACTATAGACATTTTTATTATAATGTCGCGTAGTATTCTGACCGCTCGCCTCTCATCAAGGGTTCGATCCCAGGGACCAAATGAGGGATTTGTGGTATCTGGGCGGATTTTATCCGGTTTCCCCGCTGTGCATTCCAACACCTGTTCCATAATCACCTTTCCTTTCACCGCCATTTGATATCACCTTCCTCACTTTCATACCAGAAATCTGACCTCAGGCGATGTATGGCAAGTCCTGGGGGATTTAAGCCCACCATACGCGGAGATAAATAGCGAAACAAGTATTCAAGATATTTACACAAATAAAGTACATATCCTGAATCTTTTGGAAATAAGGACACCTCATTCGAAAAGAATTTCGTATAAGCTTACATAACTGATAAACCAAAAACTTACTACGTAAAAAGGTGTAGAACTCTAACGTACCAATTCATTTTGAATTAATTTTTTGTAGCATTAGCCATTTTCCGAAATATTCGATATTAGCTTAAAGTGTTCAATGTTTTGAGATGGTTTCAAGTGATATAACTGTTTCTTGCGATGTTATGGACATCGCATAAGCACAACATACAGCGAGCCGCTTTTAAAACACCGGACTGTCTTCATTTCCCCCCTTTCCTTTTCTCTTTTGTTCCCGAGGTTGCGGGTTCAAACCCGGCGGAGTACAATGCGTTTTTTTCGGACGTAAAAATACTTAGCAAGACTTCCTCCGGAAGGGAAATAAAGTCGGTGGTCCCGTGCGGTAAATTCCTGCATTTACAACACGTTAAAGGACCCCCAGGCCTCATAAGGCCACTGAGCAAAATTTCCGTTCTTTCACATCCAGTACAGAATAGGACGCTAAGAGCCATATCAGTTAAAGAGAGTCTATAAATAAAACAATTTGATTTTCTATTCATATTTTACCTAGCAAGTCGTCCTCCGTGGTCTAGGGTTAAAGTGCTAGCCTCTGGTTACCAAGGTCGCGGGTTCAACACCAGCGAGGGCAATGGGTTTTTTCGGGCGTAAAACTCCTTAGTATAGCTTCTTTCGGAAGGGAAGTAAAGCAGTGGTTCCGTGTCGTAGATTTACAGCATCTTTTACATAGTACTTAAAGAGCGTCCATAAATAACACGCAATTTGAATAACTTAGTATGTACTGAAACTACTTAGATACAGAAGGTCTTGTGTCTGTGACAGACTTTCATCATTCCTTTTCAATTATTTTTTCGGCATGCTTGCAAATGTTCAAAAAGAAACAAGCTTTTGGTAACCAAATAAAGGTAACCCAAGAAACAAACGTTTTTGAATACGGGAACTTACTCCTTACACCGCCTCAAGTAGTTTCAGAACAGAAGTCGAGTCAGACAGAAAAATTCAATGTTACAGCCGGGATTTGATCCACGAATCTCCAGTGGTCTCTAGCTGGTAGCTCAGTGGCAGAGCAACCAGCTAGAGGCCGGAAGATCCGTGGTTCAAATCCCGGTTATAGCATTGATTTTTTTTAGTCTGACTCTACTTATCCAACTTCTGTCCCTCACACGACTTGTGTGAAAAAGCACTTCAGAATAATTGATACACAACGCCCTGTATAGACGTAGACATTTCTTGATAGGAGATGGAGCCATAAAGAAAATCTCTTTGTGCACGATCTTCCATGCCATCCGCTGGCATACCATGACACTGTTTCCAAATGGCATGCCACTTTACCATCGGTTGCCGTTGCGATCAGCATTGTCCGACTGCAGTTTATTTTATAAGTATGCTACCTGTTTATGCCTACTTATTACACCGTAGCTGCCATGTATAACGTCATAAAGTTTCGCGTCTTAACATGCCCAAACACGATCATATTTGAGGACCTACCACTAGCCCAAAATCTTACAACGATGTTCACAGGACATGGTAAATTTGGGCTCTTTTTCAATTATTTGATTATGGAATATCGAACACGTGTGCATGGAAAGTGAACAAACAGTGAGCATAAACTTTGGGAATGTGGACGGTTAAAAAGTGAAAGACACAGCCTTAAGAAAAGTGCAGTTAGAACGAGAAACATTGAGCTTATGAAAACATTCAAAATTCAATTTCTGAAATTTGTAAACAATATAAAATAAATATAAATCAATATAATGTTTAAGGTTCTGCAACCTAATAATACACAACTGAACAAGAAAGGGAATATGTAAATATATAACGATAAAATATTTAAGTACAACTTTGACTTATGTTAATACAATTGCATGCAGTGTTGCATATTAATGTAATGGAGCATGCAGCAATGAAGATAAGGTTTAAAAGTACTTTCACACTCTGGTGAGGATATGGAATAAAATAGAAATTACTGCCTCCAATTGAGAATCGAAACTTAAAGACAGCCATGTGCTCTACCACGTAGTGTTCCAAGTGTAATTTTAGTTTCTCTAGCACGTAATGCACATTGCATGTACATAGTAGCTAGAGAAGATATTGTATTCTTCCCAAAAAAATAGATGAGATTTCACTGTCATTAAAAATCAAACTTAGTATTTATGTTTTATCTTCCAAGGATGCGACACGAAGATTTTTAAAAAAATTCCCCTCACCATAAACTACCCTTTACATGGAAAATATTTTGAAAATGTTTTTCTCAAAAATCGTCTTAACAATTTTGATTAAAATACTGTATATTAAAGATATTTATATCGTAAATAAGATGTATATTTTGAATTTTATGGGAGTAGACTCTGAAGACCTCTTTATTCTGGATGAGTTTTGCTGAACTTGGTATTTAGGTTTAGTATCTTCCAAGGATGCGACGAAGATTTTAAAGAAAATCCCACACCCCTAACTACCCTTTACATGGAAATGTTTTTCTATAATCGTGATTTTCTTAAAAATGGCTATAACAAGTTTGACTAAAATATGAAGATGTTTACACGACAAAGTATATATCTTGCACTTTCTGGGAATAGCCTCTGAAGATCTCTTTATTTTGGAGGAGTTTTGCAGAATTTTGCTTAACGGCTAAACCATAACATAGACAAAAACTTAATACACAAAAAATATTGGTCTCGTTAAAACATAATTCATGCCATATGCGTTTTCCTTGCAGAGTTAACCGTTTTTGAGATATTTCTCGTTGGTTTCAGTTTTAACCTACCTAACTTTTCTCAAGGGGCCATGCAAAGTGAACCGATCCTCAATTGTTTCACATAGCGACCAGCTTAAAACATTTTATTATCGCTTTAGCACTATGTATTCCCTTTATTTCCCTTCTACTTACAATGAAGCACGTAATAAGACCAATTCTGCTAATGTTTATCTCAATTAGTATGATGTACTCTTAGATAAAAAAATATTTTTATTTCGAACAGATAGAGAAAGCTATGTGAATGGAACGCATCAGATTTTTAAGAGACATGCTTCTTTCTGTCAGCTTTAATGAAGATACACATGACAACTTTGGACCACTGAATGTACAGAAATGTGAGGAAATTATAAACAAGCTATATATTACAGAAAGAATAACTACAGAGTGGCAGCTAAAGAATTAGCAACTTTTATGTCAGCAGTTTTCCTAACCCGCTTGCCATGTGTACTATATACACACACCCATGGCATACAAGTCTGGAGCAAGTTGTACCATCGTATGACGCCATCTCTTGTACAAGAAATGTCTTCGTCTGTACAGGGCTTAAGGGACACCGGGAGTGAAGTTACTGCTATAATTAGCCAAAAAATCGAAAATGACATATTACACATAGTTGTTGGAAGCTTTGGGCGTCTCTAGAAAAGCAAACTTCAGGTGCCCTCCTTGCTTCGTACTCTACAGCCATTTCAACATCGTACAGTATACATGTTTGCTAGCGTAATATTTCATTCAACAGCGTTTTCTTCAGACTACATTTTCACTCTCAAAATGTTCCATGTGTGTCAGTTTTTTACAACTAAAATGTCCTAGAATGTGCAAAAGTATGTAGGTATTTTAATATTACAAAGGACCAATAATAATTTTTCTGAAAAAATGATTAATTTTAGAGATTAAAATTTCTAACCTTTAAAAGAATTATAATTCAACCATTAAGTTTACTTGAAAGTTCTTGTGTGGTGCAAAGCTTTAATTCGGAAAATTCTAAAAAAAAAAAATGCTCAAATGTTTGATGCACGCGAGATATTTCGATTATGCAGTATATTCACATAACAAAATTTATGATATAATTTATGTCTTGTAAAGTATTGTCTAATTTGAATGGAATTTTGTATTCATATTAAGAGTATGTATGACTGAAAATTAATGAAAGATCACAAAATATCGCTTTTTTATTTTAATTCCATAAAATAATCTACACTTCCTGAATATAAAAAGGTTTAATTGGCCACCAGGCACCATTCTAAATACTATAGCAAAGAATTAGAGGCGAAACTGTACTGGACTCTGCAAGAAAAACTTCAGTACGACGAGATCTCATCACGCACAGTAAAAAACGAAATTGTGCAAAAGAAAAGCAGCAATGCAAGGACAGAAAAGGCAATAGCAGAGGAGAGGAAAAGGACAGAAAAGGAGGCAGCAGCAGAGGAGAGGAACAGGAAAGCTAAGGGTCCAACCTACAAACCTGTTGCATTTTGAGTCAAGCATTCAGATCTTTCCTCGTTTTCTCGCTATGGATATCTTCAGCATTTTTCTTCCTGTGAAATGCTCCTTGCAGAACAGTTTTTCTGTTACACAAATAACATTTGCTGTTCATGCTCACAGAGGTACAATGAATAAGAATAGCCTTAGGTTTTACTGTTAGATGTATCTAAGCATATGTCTTCAATTTTCAAACATAAAAATTATACTTTTATCATAAACATTCATAACTTTAAATATTTTTGGAGCCTAACCAAAGGAGACAGAGAAACCTTGAGAAATTTCAAAAATTAAATGTGTTGTGAACCTAGGTTTAAAATATTAGACCGAATGTTTAACTTTTGTCGCAAGAGACTTTTTTTAGTGACGTGTTAAAAACAGATTGACCAAACTTCCAAACCACTACAGTAAAATAGATGAACTTTACACTTTAACTTATCTGCATTATATTACGTCTGTGGTATAACTTTTAAAAAGCTAACATCATTAGTTTCCAATTTCAAACTTTCAGTCATACCTGTCCTTAACATAACATTGCAATCACAGTAAAATTTTCAGAAAAATCTATACAGAAACAAAGAAAATTTGAAATTTCATTCACAGTGTCTCAAAGGATGAGAGTCTTGCAAAACTAAATCGCATACAATCCAAGTACGCAGTTGGAATGTCAGGCTTTGATCGCATTTGCATGTCGCTAAGCCACGTTATGCAATGTACACTTTAGTCCCTGGCCCATTAGTGTTGGAAACCAAGTCGACAACAATGTAAATTGTCTATCGTGTGAATTGCCGTGAACCACTTAATTACGCACGGTTGGTACTCGGTCGTGACCTCAAGTCCTTCTCTATGCATATTTCTCCTATGCGGGTTGGCCTACACACGGCCTGTGCAGAACCAACGACCTCGTAAGGCCATTTCTAGGAAACCCGTTACATGTATTCCAAAATTCTTGTCCTCTCTTCGCAATCCCAGTATTCCCACGTGTTCAACGGGCAGTGGAGGGTATTCAAGAAGTCTGTTTCACCTGCTACAGAGAACTTGCACGAACTACCACAAACTCCTCCGCCCACAGAACCAGAAGCGTTTCAAACTCTGCATTGCTGTTGTGTCGATCAGGTGTTCTAGCAGAAACACCACGAGATGCACAGGAATACGGTTACTTCACAAATGTTCAGACAGTGGAAGTTTGGGCACTAACAAGTAATGTTTCACGTGCTTAAAATAGGCTCCTTCAAGGTACGCATGACAAATTTGATGAAACAAATCACAAAAAATAGATTTTGTATTTTAATTCCATGAAATACCTAAATACAGAAATGTATAATTGGCCACCAGGCACCATTTTAAATGCCTTAACAGGAGCTATAGCAATGCATTAGAGGTGAAACTACTGGACTCTGCAAGAAAAACTTCAGTTCGACGAGATCTCATTCGCATCATGCAAAGTAAAAAACAAAGTTGTGCAGAAGAAAAGCAGCAATACAAGAAGAAAAGGACAAAAAAGGAAAGCTGACGGTCTGACCTACCAACCCGGTGGCTTTTAATGTAAGCCATGTATTCCAATTTTTTCTTGTTTTCTCGCTATTGACATTTTCAGCATTTTTCTTCCTGTAAAATGCTCCTCGAGGAGCAGTTTTTTATTAAGGAAATTGCCCTACGTTTTACTGTCAGATATATTTAAGTATACGTTTACAATTTTCAAACATAAAAATTATACTTTTATGACAAGCAAAAGCGCATTCAAAGCTTTAAAATTGTTGGAGCCTAACCAGAGGAAAGAGAAATCTAGGGTATTTCAAAAGTATATGTACCGTAAACTTAATGTTAAAATATTACTTTTTTTTTTTTTTTGTCGCAAGGGACTTTTTTTTAGTGATGCGATAACAGCATGAGTAAATTTTACCATAACCTCCGAACCATTAAAGCAAACTGGACGAAATGTGCAGCGTAACTTATTCGCATTATATTGCATCGATGGTATAAATTGCAAACTTTCAGTCATACCTGTCCTTAATGTGATGCATCTGTGAAATGTGAAAAATCCACAAGATATCTTATTGAATTTATATCAGTTATTACACACAAGTCATTTTTGCCATTATACTTTACATGGTATTTAAATCATTTTTTACTGTCTAAATTCATTGTCCTAATAAAAATGAGCCACGTGATACATTTTTAAAAATATTCACATACATACATCCAGTTTTACAGAAAATGTATTTACAAATAGATCTTTATTATATATTTTTTTAATATTAGCCGTAATTAGTGAAGAAAACCCTAATTTTCTTATTTTTCAAAACTCGTGATTTTTCATAATTTGATAATATATTTAAAAAATTGCAGCACTATTTAAAAAGGTAATCTGACCACTTTCCTTAACGTGCTTCTGAGGGGTAGAACAAAAATGTTGAAACATATTCGTGATAAATTGCATCATGTGGAACAATTTGAATATGAAAAAAGTTTGCGAGAAAATAAAGTGTAAAATTGCGAGTGCCTGTTAATAAGCATGCGCCTACACATTCATAGGGTCAGTTTATTTGTAATTAAACTGCGCCAAGTAGGAACAACGATATGTTTTCTTAAAGTATAAAATTAATATGTTATCAAACAAAATATTTTTTTAATTTTTCACAATGCTTTGCAAAATTTCAAAGATATATCACCCTAACAGTTGTATTTAGATCCAATAGATTAAAAAATCCGATTTTATAAAGAAACTATTCTTGTAAATATTATTTTCTCTGTGTGATGCTAATCAAGATTAACAGTAGCAGAAACGGTCTTATTCTTAGTTCGTTATAAGCAGAAGGGAAATAAGGAATACACTAAGCTGAAGCGACAGTCAAATCTGAGAAGCTGTCGCCATGCGATTGAAATTCGGTTCTCTTTTCATAATCAAGAGTAAAATAAAAGACCTGAAACTGATGAGGGCTTCCCGTTTGAGGAACTAAGTATTCTAAAATTGAAACCAAGAACAGGGAATATCTCAGAAATGGTTAAAATATGTATATAACAAATTGCGTTTTAACGAGGTATACATTTCCTATATACGTTTTTGTCTATCCCTTACGATTTATCAGTTACGTAAAAGTTATTCAAAATGAAGAGGACTTCAGGGGCTATTCCTCAAGATGTTCAGTATGTGCATTTTATTTGCCGAGTAGTCATCCTTAATATACGGCATTTAATCAAAATCGTTAAGCCATTTTTTTTTTTTTTTTTTTTTTTTTTTAGAAAATCATGTCGCATCCTTGGAAGATACCAAGTTTGGTATTTAACGGAATTTATTCAGGTGTCGTCAAAACCTGTATTTCCGGTGAAATCTTGTTGGTATTCAAATTTTTGGGTGGAATACAATAACACAAACACACAACCTTTTATAAAAATGCTTTATTTTTATTCAGGTGTCCTCAAATCATGCATTTCCCGGAAATCTTGGTAACTAACTTTTTGGGTGGAATACAATACATTATATACCTACTATGTGCTTTGCACATACGTACTAGAGGAAGTAAAAATACGTAGATATTTTAAAAACGCCGTTTTTACGAAAGTCTTAACTTGATTTAATCCCCAGTGTTGACTTTAAAACAAAACAAATAAGTTTCACAGCTCCAGATTAAGGTTATACTTCATTGCCGTAGTTTGCTTAACACTAAATATGCACCTTCTCCTAATTACCCATGGATAAGTTATGGCGTTTGCCACACAGTATGTATTTGTACGCTGACATCTGTCATTAAAATGGCTACTGCAAATCTCTTAGCGATTCCTGTGCTAACAGTACAGTCTTTTTAAGAATCATAGTAGACATTTATGATTCTAGGAATAGTGTAAAATACCAAAGTAACATCAAAAGTAGATTAACTGAACAATGGAGGCTTAAATAAGACTTGTAATGCGGTCATTTTCAGATTGAGGTCGCAGATTAACCTGCAATTTTGTGAAAATACATCGAAAACAAAAATATTCGTGTTTCGGCTTTCTCTCATAGCATCCGTATCCCACGGAAAAATTATGAATTTTTAAGTTGAAACAGTTGATTTTAGGTTTGTCTTCCGTTCAACGATCAGCAGGATGGTGGTATGCCAAGCGCTGATAATGAATTTTGCCCGCGCGGGACTAAAAGTATCTCGCGCAAGACCGCACTCAAGAAACAGAATATCAGTTGTATATTTGTTTCAGTTTTTTTCCCAGTGATGGGTGCCTCCAAGAAAGAAAAAAATAAATAAATAAAAATAAAAAAAAATGGAAGGAATACAAATTGTGCATCTTTGTAGGTTTTCTCGTTTAATAATATTCAAATATTCCTCATTTATTTTAGTTTTAGTTATCTCGTTTAAAACTTTTTAAATATCGCTATATGCAAGAAATTAAATAATATTTGTGAATCAGTGGAATCTGCATTTTTTTTTTTTTTTTGTTTTCCTTGTCACACTTGGGCCTATGAGACAAAGCTGAGAGACATTATTTCTTTATCATTATCAATATTGCTTTATTATTTACGGACGCTCTTAACTGCTGTGGTTCTCAGCGTCCCATTCTATATTGGACGTGAACGACCGCTGAGCCTTGCTCAGAGGTCCCTTTCATCAGGCTTGAGGTTCTTTTACTTGCCGTAAATCTACGACACGTGACCAACGGCTTTACTTCCCTTCCGAAGGAAGCTATGCTAGGCGGAGAAGGTATTCTATGCCACCAAAACATCCCATACCGAAATTTCACTCTAAATATTATTTTGAGGACCCCTAAATCCAAAAACAATTTTAAAAAGGTCCGCCTGTGAGGGGGGGGGCAGCATCTCTTGGCAAATTAGCCTCTGAAGTGCTCTTAATTTTGCATAACTGGTAAACCATAAGAGATAAGACAAATAATATATTGTGATACAAGTATGGGAAGTGTACTACTATGTCATCGAGAAAAAGTTTTTGATAAAACCAAACGAAGTTGAGTATCAACATTAATTAAAATACAGTAATTAAAATATGGGATGGATGCAAATGACTTCGATGGTCAAGAAATATTTGCTGATCTTCGTTATGTAGCTTTTCGTTGTTTTTATAAACAATGCGGAGACTTTTTCTATAGTACCCTAATTACAACCGATTTGGTAATTTTACTATAGAGAAAGTTATGGTAGAAGACAGAGAAATAGAAAAAGCCTTGAGAGAGGGATGTTTTATATAAATTCCGGAGAAGTTTAAACAAAGGTACGAGTTAGTGTACAATGCATTGAAAAAATGTTTAAGCGAAAAAAAAGTGTGTAGAATAACGAAAAGAATTTGTTGGCGTATTTTGTTCTGAGGAGTGACAAAGTCTGCAGGCAGTTTATGGTCAGAGTAGTGAATGTATCAAAATACGAGGGCTGTTCAATAAAGAATGATCACAATTTTTTTTTGACAACGTACCTTTACTCATCCTCATAGTTTTGATTGTCCTTCTCAAAATAGTCTCCCATGAATGCGATGCACTTGTCCCAGCGTTTCTGCCAGTCTTCAAAGACATGCTGGAAACTATTTTTTGAGAGATCCTTCAAAATCGCCTCCGCAGCCTTCACCAGTGCTTCTGATGATGGATAATGCCTCCCACGAAGGCGATTCTTCAAGTTAGGGAATAGAAAAAAGTCATATGGGGCTAAATCCGGACTATAAGGAGGGTGAGGGATGCACTTCACGTTGATTTTTGCAAGATATTCAGCAACAACATTGGCAATATGCAGCCGCGCATTATCGTGGTGCAGTATCCAGCCTGCTTCACGGAAATGTGGTCTTTTGCTCCTGATATGGACTTGCAATCTTTTCAGGACATCCCTGTAGTATCGTTCAGTTACTGATGTGTGTGCAGATACAACATGCTGACAAACCATTCCATGAATATCAAAGAATGAGATGACCATAACTTTCCCAGCAGAAGCAACCACTTTCGTTTTTTGGGAGGTTGGTGATGGAGATTTCCACATTGAGCTTTGCTGTTTGCTCTCAGGATCAAAATGATGTAGCCAAGTTTCATCAGCACTGATTACGTTGGAAAGAAACTCCGGATCTTCCTCTAACATCAACTTTAATTGCGTGCAGACCTGCATGCGAATGCCTTTTTGTTCGGGAATCAACAGTCTTGGAACCCATCGCGCACAAACACGTCTCATGTTTAATGTTTGTCACCAACGTGTGTGTGGCACCCAATGAAATGTTCAGTATTTCAGAAACGGACCTTAAGGTAATTCGTCAATCCTCTCTCATAATGGCAGCAGCAGTGTTAATGTTTTCTTCCGTAAGAGCAGTAACTGGAGCACTGGGTCCACCTTCCTTTGAAATTGATTGTCTCCCCTCTTTAAACATTTTAAACCACCTTCGAGCTGTGCTGTAGGGAAGAACAGACTCTCCATAGGCCTCAACTGAAGATTCGTTGAGACGAAAGCAGAATTTCAAAGCTGCATATTGTTCCTCGCGTGTTACCTTCATTATAGCGGTAGGCGATACTGAACATGTCTGAACCTGCCTGGTTCTTACAGGCGGGAACCAGGAGTACCAACAATGAAACTACTACGGCGTGTTTGTTTCACATTAAGCTAACAGAATATAATAAGATTGAATTTTAATGCGAAAAATCATGACCGTAATAAAATTATGACCATTCTTTATTGAACAGCCCTCGTATATATTGCAACTTTTTATTTACCGCACGTGTGCTTTTTGAGTTGATATCAATATTGAGATTTCTTTAGTTTTTATAGCAACCAGGTTAGATGTGAGAATGTTAACTTACGTTCAGTAACAATGTCGCTAAGTAGTAGAAATGAGTCACATCGTCCAAACTACTGAAGCCCACGTAATAACACAAAATTTGTCATTACAGCTTTTTGTAGAGCCAAGAACCTCCGAGATATTCCCTGTTATTTGTTTAAATTTCAAACAACTTTGAAAATTCTTTCAAACGGGAAGTCCCGTTTCATCTCTTTTGTCTTACTCCTGGCCATGAAAAGAGAACCAAATTTCACTGACAATCGTACAGCGACAACTTGTCAAATATGTGACTGTCTAGTATATTCCCTTATTTCCCTTCTTCATATAAGGAACTTAATAATAATGCCATTTCTGGTAATGTTTATCTTGATGAGCACTAGTAGATAAAAGAATAATCTTTAGTAAGACAAGTTTGTTTGCCGAAGAGAGCCGGTCCCCATGGCCACGCTCGCTAAAGCGTCTCACTTTGGTGCTTCGTGGGCAGGGGATCGTGGGTTCGAGTCCCGCCTTGGGCATGGATGTTATATGTTTGTGCAATGTGTATATGTTTGTAAAAGAAACAGTAAAACCAGTAAACCAGTAATCAGTAAAACCTACGGGGGGAAATGTAAATAGGGATACAGTACCGGAGTCTTTAAAAAAAAAAAAAGAGAGAGAGAGAGAGAGAGTCATG
The DNA here is from genome assembly GCA_030762935.1 of Hymenopus coronatus. Lineage (NCBI taxonomy): Eukaryota > Metazoa > Arthropoda > Insecta > Mantodea > Hymenopodidae > Hymenopus > Hymenopus coronatus. Next base: position 26,279,756 of record CM060900.1, on the reverse strand, counting down.
TGAATGAAACGCATTGATTTTTATGTTCGATCTAATTTCACTAAAAAATCTCAGGTCAATCTGCAGCAACAATGTGAAAATAGCTCCTTGATAGATATCCGTAAGGTTTAAGAGTATCTGAAATTTGCCCAAAAATAGTGAAAGATTAAAAACTATTATTTTTCATAATAAAATAAAATGAACTCTTAAACTATAAGAAAATACATCGTTTTTCCCCAATTGGCGCACTTTAAGTAATCATTAAGTGAAGCTTTAACTGGCAAACGTATGTTTATTTATAGGCACTCCCAAATTTAAACCTGGTTTTCTCGAAAACTGTTTTGCAACACATTTCCATATTCAAAAGCTCCGCACAATGCAATTTTCCCCTGATTTGTTTCAAGAATTTTTTACTGCTTCTCGAAAGTACATTTAAAAAAATCCAATGTTCTATATAATACTCCATTTTTGAAAAATAAATTATTAAATTTTGAATAAAGGTTTTGGAGAGTAGGAAAAATAATTTTCCCCACTGCAATTAGAGTTAATACGAATAAAAAATGCGATGACATCTGTTTGTAAAGTTTTACCGTAAAACTTGAATTTTGTATGTTAATGGTTTCAAAAATACATCCCATTGCTCCTTTTTGTTACAACAGCGAATTTAGACAATATAAAGTATTATTTAATTAACCCATAAGCTATAATTTTGATACATTCCACAAATATCATTTATTGTGTATAACATATATATATATTTTTTTTTTCTTCTTCTTCAACAAGCTACCTTGCACAATGTGGATTTTCGAGATCCTGGAGACGGACAATGTATGTTTGAGGTAAAGGATGCATAGAAACTGAGGTCACGACCGACATAACTGCGGATCATTGGTTGTCGTGCCAATGCGTTGCTGTCCAAGTAAGTCACCGTGACTGTCCACCTCGAGGCCGTGTAGTGATCCAAATTCTGCAGCTCGACGTGTGCAATCGCATATGGTAGCGCAACGGTAACTAACTTATTACTTTCTCGGCACGTACTGTATAGAGAAGGTATTGTGTTGTACCCAAAAATTCAATGTCTAGATTTCAACGGAAATATGTTTTGGGGTCTCCCGAGTTCAAAATAGCATTTTTAGAAAAAAAAAACGTCTGTGTGTGTGTCTATGGACAGCACAGCTCAAAACTAAAAGACCGTTAAATAGCAAACTTGGTATTTATATTTTGTATCTACTGTGGATAGGACACCAAGATTTTAAGAAAATCTCCCACACCAAACTATCCTTTGCATGGAAAAACTTTTGAAAATTTTGTTTTAATAAGAAAATGGCAAACGATTTTGATAAAAATATCTTACATTTACATCACAAATAAAATGTATATCTTGAATAGCTTCTGAAGACCCTGTTCATTCTGAATGAATTTTGCTGAATTTTGCATAATTGGTAAACTGTAAGCGATAGAAAAAAAAATGACTACACAATAATGTAGAACTTGTTAAAGCACAAAATTTGTCACATACATCTTTGTTGCAGAGTTGCCCGTTCCAGAGACATTCCTTGTTATGGTTTCAATGTTAAACTGCCCATCTTTCCAAACGGGGTCTCTTTCGTTTCATCTCTCTTGTTTTTATGGAAATGAAAAGCAACTGTGCACATATTGGTCGGCTTTTAAAAGATTTCAGTACCGCTTTAGCCTGGTATATTCTCTTATTTTGCTTCTGCTTATAAGGAACTAAGCAGCAAGACCAATTGTGTTAATGTTTTTTTCTTAAATATGCCACTATCACTACAATTATGTTACTATTATGGTTTTCAAAGAAGCAAACTAAGAAAGAATGAGAAATGGTACATAGGGAATAGCAAAATTGAGGTAATCAACAAATGTTTATTTGGAGGGAGGTTGAGTGCGATGGGGAGACCCAATGCTAAAGGAAGTATTAGAGCATGTTACATGAAAGTGATGTGGTTGGAAAGGGTATAAAATGCACCGGCGGAGGCGAGAATGATGTATTGAGTGGAACAGTGAGGGTAGGAGGAGGGATGGAACAATGTTGACACGATTCCTAAGGAATTTTGCAAATTAACATCGGGTTTGTCAAGAGCTTCGCCAAATGCTGTAGCACTGCTTGAGCTGGGAAGAACAGGAAGTAAAGGGAAAGCTGATCGAAAGACGATTAAAATATTTACATAGAGTGGAAATGTTAGAGGGTGGGAACAGTGTCAAGGAATATTTGTCAATTCAAGAAAGGGCTGGCGGGAAGGTTCAGTTGGTATGCAAAGATGAGAAATATTTGAGAAGAAATAGGAATTGGAAATGTTTGTGATGGGAACATGGACATGCGAAAGGGTTTCTGGAAAGAAGTAAAAGCACGATTTGAGGATATGGGAAAACAAGATTTGTTCAGTAGCTTAAGAGAAGCATTCACTGGCACTGAACAGAAATATAAAATCCATTGATCTAGATAGGTAAACAAACAGATTGATTTCTGACAAAACTAGAAATAACCGTCGAATCCATAAAATATCTACACGCAGAAGTTTTTACTTCAAGTTTAAAGTAGCTCTTCTGGAAATTAACCATCTCACCTGAACTGTGAAAATATGTGCTGCAGCATATTTACAATAGTTTCCACTTAATGACCGAGTAGACAGAGAAATTACCGATAGATATGTTAGGTATATACAAGGCATTTGAATAATATGCACAAAAATAAAACGAAGCTTTTTAGCAATTAGATTCCTGAGGGCGAAACAGAGCGTTAAACTTCAGGTTCGTCACAAAGCAATAAGCAAAAGCCTATCTACAGATTATTTGGGGAACTAGTTCTAAGGTTCTCCCAATAAACCCCTACCATTTAAATATGTCAATCAAATTTGACAGTGTAGAACAATATTCAACTCAAATTTTAAGTACTTCTGTGCAACATTTCGCCTGAAGTCTTACACTTTTAAGATATTCTCCATAGTGACTAAAACTTGCTTGTTACAACATAAGCTTAATCCGCTGACACACATTCTTCCGCGCTCAGTTTCCTAATCCTTTCGCCTGCTTAGTATTTACATGTATGAATGGCCATATACAACCCTATGCAGTGGAAAGTCGGGTGATATAATCGACATAAACAATCCGTCAAAATAGATGCACGTGCCTCCGTCATCCTCAAAGGTACATTTAAAACGAAAGATTTTCTATGTATTTTACTTTCTCTAGCACGTATGTACAATGTAAACAGTAGGTGAAGACACTGCATTGCACCAAAACATTGTAACGATACTTTACCGGAAATAGACGTTTTGAAGACCCTAAACCCCTTAAAAATACATTTGGAAAAAGTCTCGTGTGCGCGTGCACGTGCGTGTGTGTGCAGGCGTGAGCATACGTGCGTGTGTGTGGACAGTGTACTCAAAAACGTAAATTCTATTAAATGCCAAACTTGGTATTTAAGTTCAGTATTTGCCAAGGATAAGACATGAAGATTTTCCAAAAAAAAATCCCCCCAACCCATACTACCCTTTACATGGAAAATTTTTCGACATTTTCTATTTTCTAAAAATGGCGCTACGATTTTGATTAAAGAGCCGTATATTAAAAATATTAAATGGAAATTAAATTTTTACCCTGAATTTCTTGGGAGTAGCCCCTGAATTTCTCTTCATTCTGGATGACTTTTGCATAACTAAAAAAAACCGTTAAGAGCTTACTATACAAAAAATGTTTTATCACAATTTATGGCATATACAGCTTTTGTAGGGGTAACCATTTCCGAGATATTCCCTATTAGTTTGTTTTAAAATACTTGTGACTCTTCTCAGACGGGAACTCTTCATCCGTTTCATACCTCTTGTTTTACTCCTGCCCATGAAAAGAACCGAAATGCAATGACAATCGCATAGCGATAGTTTTTAACCCTTCGTATCTATCATTCCAAAAATGTCAAGTTACCGATCTGGGGCCTTTTATGACTCCGTAGCATTTTTTTTTTTATTTCGGGGGCGTAGTTTACATGTGATAACTTTTGGAAACATATTTCATGTTATGTACTATATTATATTGAAAGCAAATACAACTTACAATAATATTGAACTAGTATTTGCAAAAACAGATTCCACAAACTTTCACTGATTTTCCCGGTTCCTTCTTCAGTGTCACATACATTTCAATCATATGTGTTTTAGGCTCAAATGTGCTTTGTCTGTATATTTCAGGTAAATAAAAAAAAGTATTGTACAAGTACAATAGTAAAAAAAAAAAAAAAAAAAAAAAATTACTGTGATGAACTTTCCTATATAAAAATTATCAATTTTAAAGTTCCTTACTCAATGCAAGTTCTATTTGAATCACATATATTACAAAAATTTAACTTTATAGTGAGTTTTTGATACATATTTATTGCGAGAATCACAGTTTTTAATATTCTTTCGGTCATTCGTTCTTTGACAGCATGCACACCTGCGTTTGGAGCTCCCACCTACTTCCAGGTTTTGTTGTTCAGTTAACAAGCCTTCGAATTCAGAAGAAATTATTGCTGATCTGAGGAGTGGTGTTCTGCACCGAGTTTGAAACATGTCGTAGTTCTGGCTTCACAAGACTTTTTCCTAACTCTGAAATAAATTTCCTTATGGACTCCTTTTCATCACTGCATTTATGCCTGCAAAGACAATTATGTCAAAGAAAAATTCTAGGGGCCATCTAGTTCCAAGTTTCACCGAAAAATGTCTTGCCATCTGATCAATTGTCAACCCCAAATTTTGTGTCATAGTACATGATAATCTCTCTTTTTTATCATTTTGATCAAATTCAAAGCTCTGATGCTGAGTTGATAGAACGATTACAGCCTTATTTTGCTTTGGTACATATGCTAACACTATCTTTAGCATAACCAAAAATGGTAAAAAATGTATTCCTTTCTTTCGAAGATAGCATTTCTTTGGGAATTTCCTTCGGTTTCCTCGCAGTATCCTTAAAAGTGTCATTCTATCTCAAAAGCTCTTCTCCGAGCTCAAAACTTGTACAGAAATTGTCAGTAATAACGTTTTCCTTGTAGTTAGTTCTCTTCCCAATGCTGTCTTGCCTGTGTAGATTGTGCATTTATCAAATAGTTCGTTTCGCAATCCACAGCCGCAATACCTTTACATCGTACCTTCCAAATTTGTTAGGTATTTATAATTTGAATCCACATCTACCTCTGAAAGTACAAAGATGTTCAACAGTGACGTTGGGTCTAGGTACTTAAGATAGCAGCACACATACTTCAGTAAACATTTCAAACAAAGTTCTGATTGCTATAGCTTTGCACCCAGAAACGTTCTTTCATTATTCGTTCTATAGTCAAAACGCAGGTAGATCAATATATATTCAAACCTCAAACTTACTGTTGTCCGAAACACTGGAACTCCATATTCTTTGGACCAAAACTCATGTAAAGGCTTACCTCGTCCTTTATGAGCGTCAGAGCAGTAGCAGACTCAAGAAAGCTCGTAGTTCCATTGTATCTCCTTCCAGCGTGAGGGGTAAGCATATGCAGCTTTTAGATACTCTTACCTGTGATTGGTATGCATCGTTATAATCGTCACGTAGATTCGGTCATGAAAAGCTGGAAGCAATCTACTCTCGTGTGGAGACCAGACGATGAGGAACATGACTTGAGTATCAAACAATCAGTCCACTTTTCAATACAATCTGAAGCGTATCAGTGTTCTGATCGCATCTCCATCACTCACACGGTTAACATCAATTTCATCTTGAATCACATTTCCTTCTTCTGTCTTATTTGCATCATTACAAAATACTCATCCTCATCAATGTCACTATCAGTTCTAGCAATATCTTCCAGTGCCTGTTCAAGACTGCAGCCTTTAGCAAATGCAATTTATCTGACATTGTACCTAGATTGTATTCCTGACGCAACCGACCACTTGTTCTCATTATTAGCAACTCCAATTTACGTTTATAGGGATATTAGTTACAACAATGGACTTGGCTAGAAAGTTTTACTTTTTGTATCATTGCTGCATTTCCTTGTGCCTGTTTATGAGTAGAATTCAAATTCTTTCCGTTAGGAGATAAAATAACACCCAACCTCTCTGGGATCAAATATGACCGCAATCGGATATTCGCAATTTACTTCAAAACTAAAAAAGTGAAAAATTTAAAATGAAGATCAAAGGAGGAAAACCTATAGAAAGCGCATATGTGGAAGCTAGACTCGTTGCAAATTGCATTAAAAAGTTATTAGTACCCATCAGCTCCGGGGCCAAAAAAGATCCCCGATAGGTATGAAGGATTTAAGATTTGCTTTAGCCTAGTTTATTCACTTATTTCCCTTCTAAGGCACTAAGTAATAAGACCATTTCTGGTACCATTGTTTAACTTGACTGGCATGGTATACTAAAAGAAGAATCCTTTGTAAAATGAGACTGTTTGCAGAACTGATAAAAGTCCTGTGAGTGGAACTCTGTGAACAGAGATTTATAGATAAGAATTTACATATATTTCAGAGGCACTAAATCTATTACATAATATATTCGATTTATACGGTTATGAAAATGTTACGGTGGTAATTCTCTTCGATCCTATTCATATAAATGAGTATACTAAATCACGGTACTGTTTACCACCGCAAGCAATCACGAATTCAGCCAATGAGAGATAAGTAATGCAGGTAACAGTTAAGAGATATGCGGAAAAGTTATATGGAACAGACCTTAACCTCAATACTGTATAGAGATTTCAAACTTAAATGTGACGACAAATGCTAAAATCAAACATAAGATTTACATTTCGTATAGCCTTAAAATCCTACAACTTTTAGATGTTTCATGTATGCAAGTCTGTGCAGAAATTTAAACATGAACATGAACTACTCAAATTTGTAACAGATATAGAGAAAGTCACGTGAATGAAGCACATTGGATTTTTTCCCAGCAAACACACCGATTCCCTTGGTGTTGTCTGGAATCGCGTTGATTAGCTATGTACAAGTTGACATGATTGCTTATGCACTGGGTTTTTCCTGACCCGTGGTGTTGCGTAAAATGCTTTCCCTCTCTAACGAGTTACGAAACTTCTTTCATTCTCAGTTGTGGCCACAAGAATTGACAATATAACCTTCAAAAGCTTTCCTGTTTCGGGAAACAGACTGAACATTGTTTTTAACAAAATAACTGGAAACAACAAGTGGCACCCACTCATTTTCGTAGAACATTCCTGCACTAAATTAATTGTAATTATGTTTTAGTTGACGAAACTTGTGACTGTCATTATTTGGAAATCATTTGCTGAATTTCATAAAATGATTAGGCATACAGAGCAATGCAATCGAGAGTTATTTGGTGAAAGCAAACCTTTGCTTTACAACATTTATTACATTGCACACTGCAATGACAGTCATTTTGTTGCGAGTAGACCATTGTATATTCCATTTGAAAATTATAGTTTTTAAAAGTTGGTTCCCCCATAGGGAAATCTGGTCTTCCATCACTATCTGGTCATCCATAAAATAATTTTTACTCAAAAGGTCCGCGTATGCGTGTGTCTGGACAGCATAGCTCAAAAACTAAAAGACCGTTAAATTCTGAACTTGGTATTTGAGTATCTTCCAAGGATGTGACACGATTTAAAAAAAAAAAAAATCCCCCCCACCTCAAACTACCCTTTAGTTGGAAATGTTTATGAAAATTTTGTTTTGCTCAAAAACTGCTCTAGCGATTTTGATTAAAATACCGTATATTATAGATATTAACATGGCAAATAAAATGTATATCTTGAATTTTCTGTGAATAGCTTCTAAAGATTTGTTCGTTCTGCACAATTTCTTTTAAATTTTAATAACTAGTAAACCGTACGAGATAGACAAAAACTTAATGCACAAAATGTAGATCTCGTTAAAACACATGATTTAGTTTATATGCGTTTTTGTTGTAGAGTTGATCGTTTCCTTGTTATTGGATTCAACTTTAAAACACACTTTTTTCAGACAGGAAGTGTCCGTTTTTCTTTTGTTCTACTCGTGGTCAAGCAAAGAAGCTAATTGCAATGACAAATCGGCTCCACTATTAAACCGCTAATGGAATGGCGGAGAAGAGTCTATTTCAACCAATCGCGGTCATTTAACTGGAGCAATATTGACAAAAAAAAAAAAAAAACTTATCGCAGCTGAAGTCATTTGTTTGAAATCTTGTCGCACCTGACGTTTGTATGTTTAATCTTCGTCTTGGTTATTGGTAACAAGGTGACAATCCAGGCAGCCAATCTTCACTTTTAATAACTGTCAGTTCCACAATTGTACTTTCAATTAATTCAGTCACGATATTTATTTAAAGTTTTATCCAGTTCATAATGTATTTAGTTCAAAAAAGAAATAAAATAATCATTTGTATTTCTTATGTACGAGATGGGCATTAACCTCAAATAAAATAGCATTTACAATACTTTTTTTAATTGTTTCCTCACAGAAACCGTGTGTAGGACAGAAGTTGGATAGGTAGAGTCGGACTGAAAAATTTAATGACATAGCCGGGATTTGAACTACGGATCTCCCGGTTGCTCTACCACTGAGCTACTATGGCAACATGCCGGCACAGCATTAAATTTCTCAACTGACTCGCATGTTTCCCGGTAAACCACAAGGTGATCTCAAATTATTTTGAAATGACAACCCCAATGGCGTACATACAATGTTGTGGACACCTAAAGTCCCAGGATTCATAGTATAGCAATTATGGACAATTGTGATAATTTTTTTTAATTGTTATGAATCCTGGGACTTGAAAGAACTTACAACATTGTAGGTCGCCATTGGAGTTGTCATCTAAAAATAATTTGAGATCACCTTGTGGTTTACCGCGAAACATGCGAGTCAGTTCAGAAACTCAATGGCTCTAATCCTGGCTATGGCATTGAATTTTTCAGTCTGACTCTACCTATCCAGAATAACATTTATTTGCATTTCATTTATTACTTATTAAAAGCTGAAATAAAATAAGTGTTCCCTATTTCTATTGTTACTATCGATATTAGTACATTGGGTGTAGACACGGTCGGCCATATAATTCAGGAGGCAGTGAAGAGAGAAAAAATGTTCGGTAAATAAGCATGTCGAATGAGTCGTCTACCATTTGAGAACTAATGTAAGCATTACAATCCTAACCTATGCTCCTATATGTTATCAGTTAACATTTATTTCGCTGAATTGTCTAATGAAATACAACTCGTGTCGCTTCGCTTCGCTAGGGAATTATCGACAAGATGAAAACACTTGTGGTATTACTTATGACTATTTCGTTCATGACACGTGAACGTAGGAAGTTACCAATCCAGTACATTGGCGCGTAAAATTCCAACCAATCGGAACTCCTCAACTCTGCGTTTTAATCACACCCACGTGCAATTGTTTTATTTGTTTTCTCTCAGAACTAATGTTCGTCTCAATAACAGTAACAATGTGCAGTGATATTCCGTACATAATGGCGGAAGTTCCAAAACGTGTTTATTTTACGCCAAAATAATAGAATGTAGCAATACAAAGAGATCTGAAATGTATAATATGGATATCAAGTTGCAGTGATTTCGGTGCAAATGTACCTCAAAACAAATAGGATTTTAGGAATATTATTGTTGACCATATAGGCTAATCATTGTTATTTTATTCACAAAATAGTCTTATTAAATAGAACTCGAACTACAACTTCTCTCTAGATAAATTCGCGAGCAACAATTTGCTCGCGAATTTATTGATAAAAGTTGGAGCTTTCGCTATATATGACAATCTCGTAACGACAGCTTTTAAAACATTGGCCTATCGCATTAGCCTAGTGCATTCCTTTAGTTCCCTACTATTAAAAGGTAACTAGTACATTCTGCTAATGCAGCTCGATTGGCATGGTTTAGAAAGAAGTTTGTTTGTAGAAGAGCTAGAGAAACTCATGCGAGTGTAACACATCAGATTTTTGTGTGAATTAGTTCACTGATTAGCAGTCCCTCTCAAGGTCTTATTTTCAAACTTCACAGCAGTCAAGGTGGATGGGATTTGTGGTAAAACCGAGCTTAGCCGCATCAGTGGAACGATCCTTGCTTGCATTTTCCTCTGCTGTAACCACCGAGTCATCAAAGCAAGGTCACATGTGCGTCAATGTTGAAAGTTTCGTCTAACGTCGTAATTTCATTAGAAACCCAAACTGAACATATCTTTTGTGCTGGGTCACTCGGTGATATCGCCGACAAAGACCACTTGACAAGTGCACGTAGTGTATTCAAATGCACATTAACGCTTTATTATTGTCACTTAGAAGTTTACAAAGAAAGAATATGAACACCCAGCCCCCACACAAACGCAGTCCGGGCACCAGGAATGGAAAAAGAGCTGCATGTAGACATATACGTCATAGCTTCTTTAAAATCCGGTTATTCTCTCGTGTTGACTTCCACGCAAATCTTCACTTCGCTTTACAAAACACTCAACTGCACCAAACATGCATTACACTCGGAGGAATTCTCATCCAACGCTCTCGTGAGAACGTTTCAGAAAGAAACTAAGGTTGTGAGACACGGGAATTTGTCAGTCACTCCCACAGATTGTGTTACTTTCTCTACACCAACTATGTATATAGAATAGATAGGATAAGAGATAAGATAGGACAAGGGATAGATAAGATAGAAGATAAAATAAGGATAGATAAATATAGCTCTCTCTATTTGCCAGGACAAAAATCATAGCAACGTCAAAACAATACATTAAAATTACAATCTGTTATATCAAACATTAAAATATTCTGCTGTCTTAAAATTCTTTATGGCGATAAAAAGGAATAGATAATGTTGATTTCACAGTTCTCTTAAAAACCGAAAACAAAAGATCTTTTACATTATTTGGTAAAATGTTAAGAAGTTTATGGACTAAATTTCAAAACTATTTTTGGTCTTAGAAAATTTGTTTTTATGCACATAAATGTTAGAGCAGTTTCGAGTGCTGTAATTATGAACAGTTGTGCGTAATGAATAACTTAATATTTCTCTTCACAGAGTAAACAGTACAGAATAAACATTGATGCCAAGGTTAAAATATTCTATTTTATAAATAACTGTTGATAGTGAGTTCCTTGTCGAGCTTCACACAATTCTCATAGCCTTTGCTGCGGAATCAATAATTTACTTGCTGAAGAATGATTGCCCCACAATAGAGTACCATATGTACCTGTGCATAGTCAACACTTAACATTCCAGCGGAAGATATTGCTATAGAGTTCTTAAGGCTAATAAGCCTTTACTAATTTTAGTGTATAGAGAAGGTATTGTATTGCACCCAAAATTCGATACCGAGATTTCGCCGGAAATATATGTTCTGAGACCCCCTGATTCCAAAAAAAGCATTTTTAGAAAAAGTCCACGCGCGTGTGTCTGTGGAGAGCATAGCTCAAAAACTAAAAGACCGTTAAATACCCAACTTGGAGATTAACTTTATCATCTTGCAAGGATGCTACACAAAGATATCCAAGAAAATCCCCCACCAGAAACTACCCTTTATATTGAAAACATTTTGAAAATGTTTTCCTCAAAATTGGCTCTAACGATTTTGATTAAAATACCGTATATTAAAGTTATTCACAACACAAATAAAATTATCTTGAATTTCCTAGGAATAGCCTCTGAAGGGCATTTCTTTCTGGTTGACATTTTTATATGCAACTGCGTTATATGTAATCAAGATCCGAATTCTGATGACACCTCTTTGTTGCATCATTAGTATACAGCGGATTTTAAGCAAATGCTTATTTATTTCCTTAAGATTTGCATCACCTTTGTAATTGTGTGTTTCATGGATCTTACAAATAAAGCAATTTGATGGTGCCTAAATTTCCTATTTTACGTTAGTGCCTGTTTTCCATTCTAAGTATTATACGGTCGTGAAATTATAAGGTAACCATTGTCGCGGTCTCTCTCCACTGCGCGAGAGATCCGAGAGTTGCTGGGAAAGTGGTGCCGGCAAAGGAGCACTAAAATACGTATCTAAAGATAAATTACAGAAATGTTGACCTGCTCACACACGAGCAGCACAAATTGAGAACATTTTCTCGCTCACACGTCTAAGCTTAGCAGCAGGAATCCTTGTGATTCTTGCATAAGTTTCTGTAGATTACAGAAGGATTTCTGCTGCTGAGCTTAGGTGAGTGAGGGAGAAACCTTTAACTTGGGAGCAGGTGTCAATCTTCAGCATTATTTAAGGTAACTCCAATGCGCCTTTGCTGGCACCACTTTCCCGGCGACTCTCGAATCTCTGCAGTGGAGAGAGGTTACCTTATAATTTAATGATCCTACATATTTTGAGCGCCTATTTTCCAGTTTAAGCTACTATTCCTGCGTTACAGTTGTATTACTGCAAAACTAATATTTAAATGACCGTGGGAGCTATAATTTTGACTCATGGGAAACTATTATTGTTATGTAATAACGAGCATAAATTTCAAAAAGTTACATTAACTTACAATTTGTGGGTCTTCCAAATTCACAGATGCGCTATCTTAAATAGTCTATTAAAAGCTGACGACTACCTTTAGCTTTCTGTGAATGCAGAACGGGACGCACTGCTTTGCTATCTTGCACGCCCTATACCAGGGCCAGTAAGATAAGCATCCGTAGTGTGAAATGCTCTATCCCTACAATCGCCCCTTCCTTTTCCCCTCCACCTGGCAGAGAAGCGGAGAGGTTACGTGTGTAACAGTGGCGGTTGTCATCAAGAAAAAAAAATGCTTGTTCTCCCAGTCTCGATTAAACATTCGCCGTTCATTCATATTGTACGCATAAGCCACCACTATACTGAATGAACCGGTTTCTTTAGCTCTGCGTGACTTAAAAGAGAATAATGGGGACGACTGGGAGGCTAAGTTCACACCTCTTGTGCTTTAATTGCCAGGCTCGCCCTTTAGTGTTCGCAGAAGTTAAAGGCATATGAAAGCGGGCCGTACTGATATCTCCGGCGAAGCACATGCCTGCCCCCCCCCATACCAGCGTTGCAGCTTATGGTATAACATCTTTGCGTGTCCGGACTGAGAACATTGTCTTCATCTTACGCTCGGATAAATAATAGTAAATGATACATGCTAATGTTATAATTCGACAGTTTTATTTTCTGGTTAGGCCACACAAAAACCCTGTATCTACGATCTTAGAACGCAAGCAGTGCACCTTTTAACTTCACGTGGTTATCGTCAACATGCATTATACGTAGATAGGCTGAAAAATAACACCAAATGCTTCCCCACAACGCTTATTTCAACCATAAACATACAGTGCAGTATGATACACAAACCACACATTTTGAAAAGGAATGCAGTTGGCTTTCACAATAGTGGTGTGTTAATAGTGAACGGGCATGTTATTTCGTTTTCAAACTTGAGTTGAAATCTTTTTAATACACAAATGAAATTATTGTATTTCTCTTTGAGATACGAGTCTGTGAGCATGTCCATGGAAGCTGGGACAAGGGATTATTGGATTAACAAGCATGAAGTGATTCGTTCTCAATCGCCGATAGAAATACTGCGTTCAAATTAGCGGATGTAAAATAACTTGTGCACGAAGCAATACGCAATGTAACTCAACACGACTGGGCTTAAGGAGGGAGATTTCAACACAGAAATTGCCAGAGACTGCATTATGGAGTCGATTATCATTAACTTTAAGGGATGAAAGTAACGACTCCGAATTTAGTGCTTTCGAAGAAGATGAACAAACCCCTGAACTGCTTGTTCAATAGAGGTGACGTCTATTATAGGTTAATACTCCAAGGTACAGTTTAATGTTTTAAGGATGTTTAGGTGTTGTTTAACTAAGGAAACCATGGACGGCGTGTAAAACGTGCTCTCACGTACAGTCATCACCAGTACACGCCCACTACGTTTGGGCGAGCATTAGCCAGCGTTCATATGCCTTTAAGTTTTGCAACGATTACAGTTGTTCTTGCCTGTCTTCATAAAAAAATTATCAGGAGTGGTGCCAACAGAAGCAGCATACTTGATGGCAAGAGGTATAAGCCTGAGCTCTCAGATCTCGCGGAGATACTTCTGCACCACGGTTGCCAGATTGGTCAAAAAGTAACGAATAGCTCTACTGTTATTTTGATGCTGCTACACAATTTTACGGTTGGGTTACTCGCGACTTTTAGGGGCTACTAAAACTTTTATTTGGTTACTTTTGCCCTACTCATGAATTGAGTAGGTTTTATAATCAGGAATTCGGTTTGATTTAATTAGGCTGCTGACATATCTGTAATAACGTTAAGAAAAACCAATGGTCAGATTTCCTAAACTCAATGTCAATACTCCAGATGGAAGTCCCTGGCTTGTTGATTCGGGCTATTGCTGAATGACACAACATGAAAGCTACACGCATTCAAAAAACACTGCCTCCCCTCCATGTTATGTGTGAGAACTGAAACCACACCCCATGTACCATTCTATTGTTTGTGTACTGCTACCCTACTGCACAATTTAAAAACGTACCTTAACGGCAATTAATTTGATGTTCCATTTCCTTATTTATCATTACTGGAATTATTGCTGCCGCCATCGGCTACAATTAGTAGTCTATTAATCGTCATTTACAATGTATTAACACTACCCTATCCTAGCCGGCGACGTGGCTGAGTGACTAGGCCGCTAGTCTCTCGCCAAGGCTGGCCAGGTTCAACCCCAGGGGACCGCATGTGGATTTAAGATAGACAAAATGGCGACTGGGCTGGTTTGCCCCATAATCACATGTCATCCATATCAGTCATTTCATATATTTTTCTCTCTCATACCAGATATCGAGTTTATCACCCATCCCGGCTAGAGTCCGCCTGCTACTCAACAGGCATCTGACCCAAGGCGCCAAGTCCTGAGGGGGGTGCAAGCCCTCCATACGAAGACGGTAAACAGAGGAAGGTGATCTCATTTAACGTTTTCCACGTTTTTCAAACACATTATTGGGCTACTTCAGCAATAATTCCGCTACCTTTTGGGCTAATGTTCACCACTTTTGGTACTACAAATCTGGCAACCCTGCACAGAGCAATAACATTTTCGCTGGTGGCGCGAAGCGTGTACGATCGAAATGTTCATTGCGTACCCTTAAGCAAAATACCAAATAATTCTATCTACTTGCTTTGGGTATAATTTGCACGGTAGCTTAACCAGGAAATTTGATTTTGGCACATATACGGTACGCTTTAGCCTATTTCAACTTCATCCGAGGATTTTCAAACCTCGGGCCAATGTTTCTGGCTACTTATTAATCGCGATAAATGTGTCAAGTCAAAAGTACAGGGTACCCACAAAGACACCATATATTTCCCGGAAAACGTACATTTGGATTATTTCTGTTAGAGGTATAGTGAATATACATCACAATGTTGACTATTGAAGAAAGAATCACACTTGTGGAATATTATTTAGGTGGCAACACCTGTGATGAGGATATGCTGCAGTTCTTCCTGCAGCCACAGTTACGGGAGGATGGTATCCTTGCCTCTGTCATTTTTCAACAAGATGGGGCACCATTCCACTATGCACACATTGTGCGGGACTACATGAATGAGATATTTTGTAACCGGTGGATCGAACGAGTGGCGGATGGCATGTGGTCTCCCAGTTCGCCCGATCTCATTCCCCTTGATTTTGTTGCATGGGGATTCATAAAGAATCGAGTGTACGCCACCAGGTTGCTAGATGTAAATCAGCTGAAACAACGAATAGAGTGTTATGCTTACTCATAACTATGGATAGCATCTTGGGGACCGATAGCGGGACACACGTGGATACCAGTTCCATACCTACAGAGTAAAGACCGACCTGCATTGACGACTGCACGCACCGCATGTCAACAACCTGTAGTAACACGTTGGGGAGCCTGGCTCGATATTACAATAATGTTTTACAGGAAATTAAAGCCTTTGATGATAGTGCAGGTTTTTCAATCAAGATTGTAAAATCTCTTGCTTTAAATTCATTGCATGAAGATTTGCAATTCGTACAGAAGAACTTTGCAAATATATCTAAGACAATAACATATTTGAAATGCCTCGAGCTGTCAATGAACTTGTGAAAGCAATCAGACCCCCTTGGCACCTGTTTTAGACCGTGTGAAAAAGAAGCTGGAAAAATATCGGATTTTCAATATTGCGTGAAATACGAAATGTGCTACGAGGTGTTGCTACGGAAATAATTGCTGACGGAATGTCGATGATGTATCCTATTTTTGTTTTGCTCCCATCACATCTTGTGATGTGGAGCGAAATTTTCACAATATAATGCCTGTTTACGTGCCAATCGGAAACGATTCACATCTGAGACGTTACGAATGTATGTTGTGCATTTTAATCTGTGTAACTTGAGAGAAAATGAAACTGATAATGCTGATGACTTTTGCACAACAGCAATTGAATGTGCGTAAACGTTAAAATTGTTAGTTTCCGTAAATCAGTGCTAGTGAAAACATCAGTCAACCACGCAACAACTGCAGCATTTTCCTTTTATTAGTACCACTACGTACACACTGCATTGTCAACACATCACAACTATATACCATACTGCGCTAACTTCGATTCTGTCCTGCTATCGGTCCCCAAGATGCCATCCCTAGTTATAACCCCTCACACCTTACGACGCGTGTTCCAGGCAACCACATGACTTTGGGAACATGTGTTGATAATAAATGCCGACATGTTGAACTGCACTAGGCTTTATAAGGCCCTACTCAATTCGAATGTGATATTGTGTTGTAACAGACTAGGAACATGAAAATGTATGGCGACTTGTGGGCACTGTGTATGTAAGCAATGCTAAATATGTTTCAACGGCAAAGTACCGGTTCATTTTCGTAATCAGTGAGTAGCCATTTATGGGGTTTTATGGGAGGTAACGACCACACATTGGTCTTAATGTCTTGTATTTTTGCCAACACTAGGTCTAGGTCTCTGCAATTCTTCATGCGAAAGCACTCATGCGGATCTTTTCAACTACGCTCCTGCAGATTCAAATTATAGCTTACCAATACGACACTGTGCGTGTGCTAGTTTGTCCTTGTTCGTGAAACTGCGATGCAATAAACAACACATGGATTTTAAAGAGGCATAGATAGGGAGACGAAACAGGCAAAAAGTCTTCAAAATGCCCATTCCTTATACGCATTTTGCTCCTAAAACCACCAAACCTCGGGCCATCAAATGGGAAATAAACTGTTCAAAAGTTTGTGGACTATTTTTGAAAATGTGCTACATTTCGGACGGGTATACTCAATAGACGGCAAGGGGTTTTCCTCGAGATTTCGCAGCTATTACTTTCTCTAGCACGAATTTATTATGTACATGGTAGGTAGAGAAATTATTCTATTCCACCAAAAATCCCATACCGAAATGTCACTGGAAATAACGTTATAAGGACCCCTGAATCCTAAAAAATACATTTTCAGAAAAATGTGTGCGTGTGTGTAGACACCATGCTTAAAACGAAAAGTCTGTTAAATACTAAACTTGGCATAATTTTAAGTTTAGTGTCTGCCGAGGATGCAACATTAAGATGTTCAGAAAAATCTCCCCACCGCAAACTACCCTTTACATGGAACATTTTCCAAAAGGTTTCTTCTTCTAAAAAATAGCTAACGATTTTTATTACAAAATTCCATATATTAAAAATGTTTAAATGAAAAATTTAGACTCTTAGTTTGCTGGGATTAGTCCCCGAAGTCCTCTTCATTCTGAATGGCTTTTGCATAACTTGTAAACCGTAAGAGAGAAAAACTTATACTACAAAAAGTGTATCTCGTCGACATACACAATCTATGTAATATGTACACTTGTTGTAAAGTTAACTATTTCACAGATTAATCTTTTTTAAGTATATATTGCTTGCAGAACAGATAAAGTCATCACATCAGATATTTTTTCTTTAAACTTCAAATTAATAAACCATAGTTTCAGACGATTAAAATGTGTACTAAGTCGAAATTACCTTTAATTGCACTAAATATTTTATTCATGCCCAGCTTTATTGCACAATTGTGCCACACAAAATGTAGAACAAGTCGGCGCCTATGATCCTGGGGTTTTACTTACATCAAGCCATACTACCATTGTGACGTAAATGTCATGGCTGACTGCCATCTGTGTGTAGCGATTCTAAGCTGTAAGCAGTTTCTTACCGATAAGAGTGCAAAATGAAAGTGGTTGACATTTTTGACATATGGTTTGACATCTTTTATGGCCTGAGAATGCAATTTAGCATATCTAGTTTAATAATTTTACTTTCTCTAGCACGTATACACAATGCACATAGTAGACAACGAAGTTATTGCGCTCCATCCAAAATTTCAATACCTATATTTTCCCGGAAATACACGTTTTGAATAAAAACGTTCTGAATAATAGCGTTTTCAGAAAAAGAGCATGCGCAGTATAACTCAAACGAAAAATCCATTAAAAACTAAGCTTGGTATTGTTCAGTATCTTCCCAAAGACACGAAGATTTTCAGGAAAGACCCCCCACCCCAAACTACCCTTTATGACATTTTTTCGATTTTCTAACAAAGTGGCTAACGATATGATTAAATTACCGCATATTAGAGATACTTGCATGGCGAATAGCTATTCTGAACTTCTTAGGAATAGCCACTGAAGTCCTTTATATTCTGAATTTTGCATCTCTCGTTGTATTCCTGGTCATGGAAAGAGAAGAATTGCAATGACTATCGCATAGCCCTTCATCTTGTAGGGCATTAAGTAATAAGACAATGTCTTGATTCGCATGATGTAGATAAAACAATTGTTTGCAAAACAGATGCAAAGAGTCATCTGAATGGAACACATCAGATGCTTTACATGCATTTAATGCTTATAAAAACTGAATCCGCTATATGAAAAACTTTCGCAACACACACACAGAATGTGTACATGTTATGCAATAACTGCCGAGTTTCAGTAAACTGATTGGTTTATGTTTACAAATAACACAATGCATTAAACGTATCCCTGAGCGCATTCTAAACTTAACACTAGGAAAAGCTGGTCTATTTTCTACTCAGACTGGGAGATTTGTGGTGAATAAAACCGCGTCTGGGGGGGGGGGTTCTCAGAGTTCTCAGGTTTCCTGCACCATTCATTTCAACACCTGCTCCATAATCGCCTTTCTTTTAAACCATTTCACCGGAATTTCATATTTTCCTCGCTGTCATACCGGGCATTGCGCATTTTTTGGTAATGTACAACGCCCGTTTTACTGCATATAGCACCGCAGACGATGACACTGGTTGATGATACATGGAATAAAGATGGAGCACCAGTGCAATTCGATGGCAGGGGAATGCGGAGAACCCGAAGAAAACCCGCTCCAGCGCCGCTTTGTCCATCACAAATCCCACATGCGTTCGCCTGAGTGAGAGGCGAGTGATCTAACAATACGGCCTTGAACGCGGTCCACGGTATTGGGCTGATCACCCATCCTGGCTACTCTCTAGTGTCCGTTTGCTTAGCAGGCATCTGACCTCAGGCACTGAATTATTAATTCCTGGGGGTATAAGTCCTTCATAAGAGTGTAAATAGCGGAAGAAAAAGAATGGGTGTTGCGGCCAGGGGAAATGAGGGCTTCCACCGCGGCCATGTGTAGCCTCTCGTCTTTGTTTTCATTAATTATGTTTCCTACTTCACTGTTTTGACAATTTTATAATTTTCAACAAAGATGACATTTTAAGCATTCTGAATGCTTTAACTTAAACGGGTCCGGACGTAACGTGAAGTTAATAAATGCTGCTAAATTGAACAACTATTAGGGTGCACTTAATGTTACACAAAAATTATGCCGGGACTACGACAAACTTAACGTAACGTGACGTGAAAGTTATTGTATTGACATAACATGACTTAAGAGTTTGTTAAACATTTCCTCCCCGTTACGTTCAGTTTGATGTCGCGTGATAATTGTGACCAATCTGCGTGAAGCAGTAGCATGATGTAATAAAATAATTACAATCGGGAACCATTCCAGTTACGCTGAACACAACCTAATTAGGCTATTTATACATCCCGTCACGTAAGTAAAGTTCAAAATATTCCCGGAATTACCCTTGATAGGTAGTTTTTATTACTTCATCTTACTGCTACCCGCTGATTGGCTCCTGTTGGCACGTCACATTTAACGTAACGGGAAGAAAAAGTTTAACACCGCCAAACTAAGTTACATCGTGTTAAATCACGCTAAATAACTCCATTTAATACAACGTGTTACACTTTTGCGTTTCGTCGCGATACGTACATCGTAATCCCGGCATTAAAAAGCTACAACGTTTTAGGAGCTAACAAAACCCATTTCCTCGATGTTGTAGGAATTACATATTCTTATTCCCACAGATTTCTACCTCCTATGGTTTCATAGGAATTCCATGCAGGGAGCTGCTCCCCACCCCATGGCAGTGGGGTCAGATCTGATTACCTGAAGGGAAAACTAAAAACCCCGTCAAACGGATATTCCAGGTAACGCCGTGAATGTGTTCTGGATTCATTAAAAAATATGCTAACAGTAGCCTATTTTATGTTCCTCTGGCACCTATTTTGGCCAGCTTTTTTAAGAGGGTAGGAACGTAACCGACCTAAGCATTGGCAATCTATTTTTCTACCTTTGCCCTTTGCACTGCCTCGAAAGGCTGATCAAAGAATAGTAATGCCTATTTAGGTATCAAGGGGGAAATTCGCAATAAGTGTGTGTAAGTTTATTACTTACACTCTTCTCCAAGTCAGTATTAACATCTTGGTTTCCATGCCACAGAATCCACTATTTTAGGAATATTCATTTTTACTTTCTCTGCACGTACTATGCACATGCGTAAAGGGAAGGTATCGTATTGCACCCACAATTCGATGTCGAGATTTCAACGAAAGTATGTTAAGACTTGGTATTTAAGTTGGCTGGCTATCTTCAGAGGATGTGACACGAAAATCTTAAAAAAAAATCCCCCATCCCCAAAACACCCTTCACATGGAAAAGTTTTTGAATTTTTTTTATTTTCTCGAAAATGGCTAAGGATTTTGACTAAAATACCGCATATTAAAGCTAATTACATAGCAAATAAAATGTATGTCCTGAATTTTCTGGGAATAGCTTTTGAAGGCCTATTCAATCTGAATGGATTTTCCATAACTGGTAAACCAAAGGATACAGACAAAATGAAGTAATACAAGAAATGTAGAACTCGTTAAAATATACAATTTATGTCATATATATATATATATATATATATATACATATATATATGTTGTAGAGTTGACCTTTTGAGACGTTCCTTCTTATTTGTTTCAATTTTAAACTAGAGAGATTTTCAGACGGGGTGACTTATCGTTTCATCTTTTTTGTTTTTCTGGAAATGTTAAGCGAACCCAAATTTCATTGTTCACATACGACCGGCTTTTAAAAGATTTGACTAGCGCTTTGGCATAGTGTATTCCCTTAGGAGAAGGGAAATAAATAACAAGACCAATAAAATAATCTTTTGCAAAAATAGCTTGTTTGCAGAGCATAAGAATAAGGCATGTGAATGGAACACCTATTTGTTTTAAACTACAGTAAACCCTAAAACAGTAAGGGGATTGTATAAGTCTGTGGCGTGCTGAATACTTACGCAGCTTTTATTTAACATTTACGTAAATATTTAGAGTTATATGTGGAGACGCCAGGAGTATACAAACTTGGGCAAATTAAGAAGGAACCAAAATTAAAAAGAAATGCATTAATATGATTTTTCAAATAAAGTGTTTAGTAAGGCAGTAAAAGAAACAGCTAAGCTGGCCGGGTGCTCAGAAACAGTAGTGTTTATGACAGATGTAGGACGAATCAACAGTTCTATAAAGACGCCATCAAAACGAAAGCAAAAGAGCGTGAAGCAAAAACATCAGGTTAACGCAACGATGCAAGCACATTGCGATACGTTGTTCACTATATCTGAAAGCATTCCAATCACGTTAATTTTGTCAAGAGTAAAGAGTGATAATGCTTACTCTACCAGATTTCTTCAGGATCACTTATTTGGGGTTCGAACTTTAAGGAAGGTGTAACAAGTACATACTAATAGAAAGACGATATTATCAAACGGAGACACAAATACCTAAAAGACATAAGGAGGTTGTTTATGCAGTTGTTTTATGGATAAAAGTTGCCATTCAGAGACAAAGGAATGGACGGATACAAAAGTTAAAAAGCACTCGTCAAGCAACAATTGAGGGACTAAGTCCATGACTTGGCCGACCTGGGGTTCGCAGATCATGATTTGCTTTGTCCATAGAGGAAATGAACAAGGGTTCATTAGAAATGCTGAATCGGACGAGGCACTTGGCGAAATCATTGGTGAAATAAGTGAGAAGTAGCTGCACCAAAAATTGAGCCCAATAGCGCTGCGGGAGATATTGTTATCAGAATGTATAACATAACAGTAGAAAAAGCGAAATTTTGCCTGCTACTTCAGTTTGTTGCCACACGCGACACGATAAAAGTTTGAAAAACAAAATAGATACAATTTGGTTGTCATTCAGTCAACCAGAAAGGAGGCGATACATCTCAAACATCAGACTGTGTAAAATTGCCTAACCATTTGGACAACATAAAACAGGTTGAAAGTATTTCTAAACAGTCGAGAAGATCAAAGACGACACAGAGCCTTTTCTTATTAACTTGCCATCATTGTCAACAAGAACTGTCCATTCAGCCACCATCATCCGATTTTGATTCACCGGAATCCGATCCATACAGACAAATGAAACATAAAATGGAAAGATTCGCTAGGATCCGGCTCATCCAGGCAATCTTAACATGAAATGGAAAGAAACGCGCCGATTTTGATTCACCAGAATCCGGTTTGTCCAGACAAATGGAATACGAAATGGAAGGAAACGTGCCACTATCAGAGGAATAAAGCTTAAAGGTAACAGACATTGTTTATTAAAGCTTTTAACATGCTATACCTCCAAATTTATTTCCTGATTAATCTGTTTATACTTGTAAAATCGTATCTCGAAGGGCTAAAAATACAAGGCAAAAGTTAGTCATATTACCCTGTCAAGCTCCATAACAAAGGACAGCAGGAGTGTTACCAACGGTAACACTGTACATCAGAACACACCAAGTGTGCCTAGAACATTAAAATATTACTTTGATAGTGTCAACCCATGATGCACATAACCAATGGAACAGAAAGCTGTTTTCCCGGAAACTTATATACTGGCGCAGTCCCTTTTTGTGCGGATGAAGTTGGTTCATTACAAAATCATGACAGTGTGTCCACTACCAACATCACAAGCTACCGCAGTTCAATCCTGGGTTTTTGAAACGGTTAGAGTTGATCTATATTCTGAATATGACCTGAGCATGAAATCTCCTCACTTTTGTTAATCGAAAACACCACTAGGAGCAGCTTCAACGAACAAGCTTTTATCACGAAAAAAAAAAAATATAATACTTGCATTTTTTGTTAGTGTTTCACGCCCGCTTTTACTACCATGGCACCGCATGCGATGACACTGGTGATACATGGAATGAAGATGGAGCACCGGAGGAATGCGATGGCGGGGGAAACTGGAGAACCCGGAGAAAACCCGCCGTTATATCTACCACAAATCTCACATGTGGTCGCTTGGGATCGAACCCGGTCCTTCTAGGCGAGAGGCGAGTGGTCTAACCACTCGGCCACGCCGTGGCCCACTTGCATTTATATATTATTTTTTCAGATCGAGGTTTAAAGATAAATTAACATGTCCCATCACTTTAAGCGCTGTAAGGAAGGAATTGTTCTTCGTACATACTGTTTGTTTCAAATATGCGTTGTGAGATTTTCAGTGCTAAATGAGAGTTGAGCATGCCCGTATCCAAGAAGAAAACAAAAACTGATGCGCTCTATTCACATGACTTTCTCTACCCGTTCCACAAACCATTCCTACAAAAAATTGTTTTATCTACAGCATGCTAATCAAGATAAATATCAGGATTGTCTTATTACTTCATTATAAGT
This sequence comes from Hymenopus coronatus, assembly GCA_030762935.1. Classification (NCBI taxonomy): domain Eukaryota; kingdom Metazoa; phylum Arthropoda; class Insecta; order Mantodea; family Hymenopodidae; genus Hymenopus; species Hymenopus coronatus. The sequence continues at coordinate 26,255,762 of CM060900.1, read as the reverse complement.
AGAAAGGAAATAAGGGAATACACTAGGTTAAAGCGATAGTCAGATATTTTAAAAGCTAGTTGCTATGTGGAACAATTGAAATTCGGTTTTCTTTGCAAGACTAATAAAAATCAGAGAGAAAGCAAAAGATGATACCCCATTTGAGGAAAGTTTAAGTAGTTTAAAACTGAAACCAGTAACAGAACATCTCGGCAAGGTTAACTCTGGCTGTTAATAAACATACACCTGTACATTTAAAGCTTCAGTTAATGGCAGTTAAAAGTGCGCTAAGTGGGAAAAAGATACTTTTTCTTAAAGTTTAGAATTCGTATTTCACTAAGCAAAAAGTCTTTGAATTTCACAATATTTTGTCAAATTTCACATATCCATTACCTAATGTTTGCACTTACCTTAATAGGTGGTAACTGTTAGTGTCTTAAGTATGCACAGTGAATGACACTAACGACACCGAGCAACTTATTGCTTTTCATAAAGACTACGTAATTCTTTGGCAATCCCCATCGAAAGATAATTCGTATCTTTGAGGGACCACGCTGAGGTGTTTCAAGATTTCAGTCCCGATCTCGAATACCCGCCTAAGAGCACTTTATAGTTCTACATTTACCTTTGAAAGTAAGCAAACCAGGAGAGGTGTGAAACCAATGTCACCGAGCCCTTTGTTCCTTCCCTACCAGTTATGTATAATGTAGTTACGTAGTAGGGAGAGAAGGTATTATGACAGTGCGTTCGTGTGCGTTATGTTTACCTAGGTATGAGAGTCGGCGAGTTGGAGACCTTGGAATGCGTAAACACAGTGCCATGCGCCGGTAACCGGAGACAAACGCGACTGGCACACCCCAAAATTTTCCGGTAGCTTCGGCTTCCACAATTATTCAGGATGTTCTGTGAAATCATTTCTAGTTGTAAAAGTGAAGAATTGCAAGCCAATTTAGCGACTCGTGAGTGATGGTGTGTCAGCGCGCAGTGGCGTGCGAGCAGCGACGTGAGCAAGCTGTCAACTGTCTACTCGTAGCGTCGGGTGAATTGTTTCCAACAGTGAATTAAGGACTATCTGTAAGCAAATTTTGAGACAAAGACGTTTGTTCCAGTACTGTGATCCACCCAAAAGTTAGATACCGAAATTTCACCGTGAATACATGTTTTGGGGTTCCCTGTGCCAAACAAAAAAACTTATAAGAAGTGTATATGTATCTGTGAGCTGCACAACCAAAAAACGAGAAGTCCGTTAAATACTAGGCTTAGTACTTCGGTTTAGTATCTCCCAGGAATACGACACGAGAAAATTCCACACCCCTTACCACCCTTCACATGAACGCATTTTCGGAAATTTTGCTGAATGGCTCTAATGATTGCGACAAGAATTCCATAAATATATTTACATGACAAATAAAATATATATCTCTTGAATTTCCTGCGAACAGCTTCATAAGTCCTCTTCATTCTGAATTAGTTTTGCAATACTGGTAAACCGCAAGAGATGTGTAGACGATTAAAAAAAAAAAAAATAAACAGGTCCCATAAAAACATGCAATTTATTTCCTATACATACTTTTGTTGTGGAGCTATCTAATTCTGATATATTCCTTTTCTGGTTTCAATTTTAAAATATTTAAACTTTTCTCAAACAGGAATTCGACCATGTTTCTTTTGTTTTACTCCTGGGCATGCAAAGAAGCGAATTTCAGTAATAATGAAATAGCGATTGCTTTCAAAAGTTTGGCTATCGTTTTAGCCCCCTTCTACTTACAAGGGAATAAGTAATAAGACTATTCTGCTAATATCTGTCTCTATCTGTATCGAGTGGAAAGAAGAATAACCTTTTGTAAGAAGTTTGCAGGGCAGTTAAGAGAAATTCAGTGTGAGTGGAACACGTCAGATTTTTGCCAACAGTGATGCGGGGAATCTCGAATCCCAGAAACGATAGGCTTTGGAGAACGTATAAAAGCTCGTATTGCTTTCTCTACATTCTATGTACGAAAGTATAGCGAAGGTATTGTATTGCACCCAAAAATTCGATAGAGATTTTACAGAAAATAAATGTTTTGGAACCCCCTGAATAAAGAAAAAAAAAAAACATTGTTATAAAAAGGTCCATGTGTGTGGACAGCATTGCTCAAAAACAAGAAGACCACTAAATACCAAACTTGATATTTAAGTTTGGTATCTTCCAAGGATGCCACTCGAAGATTCAAGAAAATCCCCCACCCCAAACTACCCTTTACATAGAAAAAATGTTCGAAATGTTTGTTTTTCTCAAAAATGGCTTTAGCAATTGTGATTAAAATACCATATATTAAAGGCATTTCCATCACAAAATGCAATTCTTGAATTTTCTGGGAATAGCCTCTGAAGACCTGTTCATTCTGGATGAATTTTGCTGAATTTTTCATAGCTGGTAAACAGTAAGAGATGGGCATAAACTTGCTACAAAAAAACGTAGATCTCGTTAAAACACTATGCCATACACATTTGTTTGGAGTTGACCGTTTTCGAGATATTCCTTGCTAGTTTCTTTTACAATACTTAAACATTTCTCATGTGGGGACTTGTCCAACTTCTGGCCACGCAAAAAACGGATTTCAAACCCATAGCAACCACATGATGTCGGTTTAGCCCAGTGTATTCCCTTATTGCCCTTCTGCTTACTACAAGGAAGTAAGTAATACGACCTTTCAACTAATGTTTATCTCGATTAGCATGAAGTAGATAGAAGAATAAACTTATTAACAATAGTTTGCTACAAAGGCATGTGAATGGAACACATCAGATTCTTTGTACAATACAAAATAATGAAATGCAACACAAATTTATTAATTCAAACATAATTATTAACAATGAGTTTCCGTAACCAGAATTCAGAAGCTCAACAGAGAGACATAAGCATGCTCGCGATCACATAACTATAATAATTAATCTCGTTAGTGAAACGTGTGGTAGACATGCAACATGACTGCTTCCAACGCGTCGCCACGCTTGGACCAGAAAAATCTTGTTCCTTGATAATGAGTGATGTCAACCTACGAGTTCGTAAGCGTTTGCTTAGTGAAGCCGCAACTGTACAAAAACAAGTCAAATAACGCTCAAATACGTTCCATTTCCTAAAAAACTAGCATTGTAATGAAACGTCACCGAATATATCTGATATCTGACAAAAATTGAACAGTTTTGATTTTTAACTTTCTCTAGCACGTATTTAAAATGTGCACAGAAGGCTTATTCCAGAATTCACCGGAAATATGTATTGAGTAATGTGTGTGTGTAGACAGCATAATTAAAAAAAGTAAGTGTTACCTCACATGACTCTTTATAGTTGCTCTACAGACAAACTTCTTACAAAAGATATTTCTTCTTTCTACACAATGCTAATCGATATAAACATTAGCAGAGTGTTATTACTTAGTTCCTAATAATTAGAAGGGAACTAAGGGAATGCACTAGGCTAAGTGATTGTCAAATGTTTTAAAAGCTATCGTTATGCCAGTCATTGCAAATCGCTTCTTTGCTTGGCCAGGAGTAGCACAAAAGAAAAACGGACAAGGAATATTTTGGAAACGCTTACCTCCACAATAAAAACGTAATACACACAAATTGTGTTTTGACGAGTTCTACTTTTTTTTTTTTTTTTTTAGTAAATTTTTGTTTATCTCTGATGGTTTAGCAGGAAAGCAAAATTCAACCAGAATATAGAGGTCTTCACAGGCTATGCTCGGAAAATTCAAGACACACATTATATTTGGGATGTAAATATCTTTAATGTACGGAATTTTAATCAAAATCGTTACAGCCATTTTTGAGAAAATCAGAACTTTCGAAAAATTTTCCATGTAAAGGGTAGTTTGTGGAGGGGGGATTTTCTTGAGAATCTTCGTGCCACATCCCTGGAAGATACTAAACCTAAATATCAAATTTGGTATTTCGCAGTATATTAGTTTGAGCTATACTGTCCACAGATACACATAAGGACGTTTTTCTAAAAATGTTTTTTCGGACTCACGGGACCCCAAAACATATATTTTCAGTTAAATCTCGACATCAAATTTCTGGGTGGAATACAATACCTTCCGTCATTATGTACTTTGTATGTGCGGGCTAGAGAACGTAAAAACGAAATTTTGGTTAAATACCAAACTTAGTGGTCAGGTTCAATATCTTCCCGGGTTGCGATACGAAGACTTGCAGGGAAAAACCACCCAAAACTACACTTTACAGGGAGTATTTTACGATACGTTCTATTCTCTAAAAATGACTAATGACTCTTTAAGGATGTTTACATGTCACATAAAATGTATATCCTGAATTTCTTGCGAATAGCTCCTTAGATCCTCTTCATTCTGGAGGACTTTTGCAGAACTGGTAAACCGCAAGAGAAGACGCTTACTGCACAAAAAATAGATCTCGCTAAAGCAAGTAATTTATGCCATGTACAGTATTTTTAACTACTTTTTATTTTTATATTCAGCTAACTTTTTCAGAAATGTTCCCCGATATTGGTTTAAAATTTAAAATGATTAAACTTTACACAAACCGGAAGTCCTCGACCGTTTCATATCCCTTCTTTTATTCCAGGCCATAAAAAGAACAATGATAATTGCGTAGCGACTGATTTTAAAAGACTTTACTGTCGCTTTAGCGTAATGTATTCCCTTATTTCCTTTTTAGTTATAAGGAACTGAATAATAAAACTTTCTGTCTTATCTCGATTAGCATTATGTAGATAAACTAATAATCTTTTGTAAGAACATTTGCAGAACAGATAAAGGTCATGTAAATGGAAATTTTCAGATTTGTTATTATATTTATTACTGTCTGAAGAAAGAGTGCAGTTTACAGGAGAGGTGGCTAGTGTGCCATGGCTGGGTTTGGACAGAAGAGACAACGCCAAAGCTTCTTTATACGCGTGCGTGCGCGCGCGCGGGTGTGTGTGTGTGTGTGTGTGTGTGTGTGTGTGTGTGTGTGTGTGTGTGTGTGTGCGCGCTTTAGAGTTAACCATTTCCAAGAAATTTGTTATTAGTTTCAGTTTTACAATACTTACACTTCTTTTCAAACGGTAAATTGCAATCCATTTCTTATATCCTTTGTTTTACTCCTGGCCATGTAAAGAGAACCAAGTTTCATTTTTTTTCATATAGCGACCATCTTTGACAGGATTTGATATCGCTTTAGCCTAGCGCTTCCCTTCTACTTACAAAGAAGTAATGGGAGTATTTCTGTTAACGTTTATCTCAATTAGCATTATGTAGAAAAAGCCATGTGAATGGAACATCGGATTTAACATCAGAGCCACAATGGCTATTTCATTGACTCTGTACCATTCAGTTAAAGCACCGCGTTTAAATTTTGAATAGAAGAATTCCTTTTTCTTTCTTTCTCTTTTTCTCTCTTTAGGATAAGTCACTATTCAAAATGCTTCTTGGACAACAGTTTATAGCTTATTCGCTTGAAATTTTCAGGAGGGCTTCAGAAATTATATATTTAAAAACGGTTTTGCACTAGCTTAAAACGTTAAATGGTTCAGCTGAAATTATTGTACATTACTCGCACTGAAAATTTCAAAAATGCAACTTATATTAAAATAAAATAAAGAAACGCCTGAAAACAATACCTATGCTAGTATACTAAAAAGACGATATTGTCAAATCGATGTCGCAGATTGAGCTGCATTTTCAGTGAAAATACGTCGAAAACAAATACCTATATATATATATAGTTCATGTTTCTGCTTTCTCACCCATAGTGCTCCTATCTAAGGGAAAACAAGTTATAAAGTTCTAATGGCTGAATTTATGTCTTTCGCTCAAAGATTAGCTGCTTGGTAGTATGCCAGGGGGTTAAAATGATTTTTGCCCGCACCGAGGCTACATAGAAATATCAGCGTACAATACGCACTAATGATAATTTAATCAAGAGTTTATGTAACGCAGAGAATATTGGTCGTAGACATGTTTCATTTGTTTCCCAGTGATGGGTGCTTCCAAGAAAAAAACTAAGGAGATCAAAATTGCTCATTTTTCTCTCGTATTATACGAGGTACGTCCAGAAAGTAAGTTTGGTAATATAATTAAATTGTGTACAGATACAGAATAACTATTTATTGCACAAAATTCTACAACTCGTAAACTACTTTTCCACATAACTGCCGAAATTTTGCAGGCATTTGTCATTGCGTGGCAGAAGTTTTTGTATACCTTCTTCATAGAAGTTTGCCGCCTGTGTCTTCTAAAAGTCGGAAACATTTTCTTTCAGCTCTTCGTCATTGTTGAAGTGTTAAACGCCAAGGAAAGACTTGAGATGTAAGAACAGATGAAAGTCGCTAGGAGCGAGATCAGGGCTGTACGGAGGATGGTCAAACACGTCCCAGCCAAATCCCTGTAGGAGGTTTTTCGTCACATTTGCAGTGTGTGGTCGTGCGTTGTCGTGAAGAAAAACACCTTTTGACAGCAATCCTCGGCGTTTATTCTGTATTGCGCGGCGCAATTTCCTAAGTGTCTCGCAATAAACATCTGCTTTGATTGTTTGACCACGCGGTAAGAAATCAATGAGTAAGATGCCTTTCCAGTCCCAGAGGTGTCAAGATTTGTTTCGGCTTAACCTTTGCTGGGGATGAAGTGTGCCTCCATTCCATAGATTGCCGCTTACTTTCAGGGGTGTCGTAAGAAACCTAAGTCTCATCTCCTGTGACTGTGTCCGAAATTCTTCGCAGTCTTCATCATAACGGGTTAAAAATTGAAGTGCACTACCCATCCGTTTTGTTTTGTGTTGCTCAGTAAGAATCTTTGGTACCCAACGTGAGCAAAATTTACGAATTTTCAGTTTTTCGGTAACAATTTCATGAATTAGTGATCGTGAGCTTTGGGGAAATTCCATAGCGAGAGCACTAATTGTAAACTTGCTGTTTTCCTGGATCTTATCATCAATCGCGTGAACCAGTTCTTCTGTAACCAAAGATGGACGCCCACTTCGTTCTTCATCGTGCACTTCACTACGTCCTTCATTGAACTGTCTGACCCACATTCACATTGAATCACTCATCGCATTTTGTCCGTCAACTTCGCAAATTTGCCGATAAATTTCAATTGGTTTCACTTTCCTAGCATTCAGAAAACGAATCACAGATCTGATTTCACAAGCGGCGGGATTTTCAATCAACACCGACATTGTAAAGAAGCACAACAAAGCGTATGTGGCTGACAGCGATCTCAAAATGGCGCACGTTTCTTCTCCTTGATACAGAGCGTCTACCGCGCATGTGCGGAACTGCGATCGCAGCGTTGCAGCGGAGATAAATTGAAACGGAACTTACTTTCTGGACGTACCTCGTACTTGTTATACACCAATATATTCACGAAGTGTTAACATTATTTGTGAATCATTCTAATTTGTAATCATTTTTTAGGTATTTGCCAAACCTGTGTCAGAGAAAGCAGAGACAGGTATTTTTATTTTCTACCTACTTTCACTAAGAAACTAGATGTAAAACACAATTGTGATAATCACCCCTTGTATGCTCAGATTTTAAATTTGGGAGGCTCAGTAAGGCAATCTCTGACTTGCGGAGGTGCTGGCGGATAATGACAGCGCGGCAGATAAGATTTTTAAATTATCACAAGTGACTTTTTCAACAAGGATTTAGTTTCATTTATCTGACGGGTGATAATAGAGCGATAAGTATGGTTTTTAATTTTTATTATTATTTGTGACCTTTTAATGAAGATTTAGTTTTAGCAGTTTTTTTTATCTCCCTTTTCGCTCCATTATTCGAAATAGTTTCAGATATTGATCTATCTCTGGTTTTAGTAATGAATAGTTTTATTTGCTTACGAATTTATCTCCTTTTGTCTCTAATTTTATTTCTTATTTATTTTATCTCTGGCTATTGCCCTTATTTGTTTTATAAAGGCGCTACTAACCCATTGTGCGCCCTTAAATCCTAATCATTCCATCTCACCTTGACAAGTTAAACACAGATTTTTGGATTTTTATAGACACATTGCCTTATACCACCTCTCGCCTCCAAGACGTTAACGTGCGACACGAGACGCTTGCTTAGAAAACCTGATGTGTTACATTCACATGGCTTTCTCTAGCTGTTACACAAACAACTTACAAAAGATTATTCTTTTATCCACGACATGCTAATCAAGGTAAATATTAGCAGAGATTGTCTTATTACTTGCTCCCTTGTAAGTGTAAGGGACGTAAGCTAATAACTAGGCTAGATCGATAGTTTAATCTTTTAAAGGCTGGCCCTATGTGAAACAAATGAAGCTCGGATCGCTTTGCATTGCCTGCAGTAAAACGAGAGAAATGAAACTTCACTTACCGTTTGAGAAAAGTTTTAGTTTAAAATTGAAGCCAATAACACGGAATATAAAAAACGTATTAGATATACATTATTTGTTTTAACGAGATCTACATTTTTTGTGTAGTAAGTTTTTATCTATCTCTTATTTTAGCCGTTTTGCAAAATTCGTTCATAAAAGAGGTCATCAAAAGCTATTCCCAGAAAATTCAAATTATACAGTTTATTTGTAATGTAAATATCTTTAATATGCGGTATTTTAATCACAATCGTTGGAGCTATTTTTGAGAAAAACAATTTTCAAAAATTGTTCCATATAAAGAGTAGCTTCTGGTGGGGGGGATTTTCTTGTAAATTTTCGTGTCGCACCCTTGAAAATAAACTTAAATACCCAGTTTGGCTTTTAATGGTCTTTTCGTTTTTGAACTATGCTGTACACAAGCACACACAGACCTTCTAAAAATATACTTTTCGAACTCGGGGGACTTCAAACATATTTCCTGTGAATCTAGACATCGCATTTTTGGTGGGTGGAATACACTACCTTCTCTGGTCACTATGTACATTCTACATTCGAAGCTAGAGAAAATAATAATAAAGGAAATTATTTCAAGTAACCTGTATCTTTTAAAGTAGTATACATTGTGTATGAATATTCTTAATGAGAGGGGCAATGTAGACTGGTAGCTGACATATCGACTTGCTCCTGAAGCTTGTTACTGGAAAAGTCTCCCCTGATACGCCTGCTGAAGCACCTCCTAGACGGTTTATCTCTTATCAGTCAATAAGAACTGCTCTCCTCAGCAAAACAAACATGCCACTAAACTGCGCGCCACGACGGACACACAGCCAGTGCACCGTGGCAAAACAATAGCAGTGCGCGCAGGAAGGTAATACCATGCTAAGAATGTAAATTTCAGAATGAATTCATTCTTAAATTGTATTATATTCCAATACCAATACCTAAGAATTCAATTAACGCGTATCTATGTCGTTAAACAAAGCTAACGTGCAATTAGTATGAGTCACTTGTTATCTAGAATATTGTTTACAACAGTTGCTGTTTGACACCGTCTAGGAAGGCCACCGTGAACCCGCACTTGCGCCTTCGTCGAGTTAGTTAAAGCATAATCCTCAAACCATTACAGTGCTAAATGTTTATTACTTCCCGCAAGAATAGTAACATTAACTTCTGCGTTCGCGGTGTTTCGGCTACAAGTATAAACTGCTCATAAAGAAAAAGCTGAAAGCGGAAAATATGGTTACACAGGAAGAAAAAATAATCTGTTCTGTGTTCCACTCGCATGACTTCTCCAACCATTCTCACAAAAGCTTTTATCTACATCATGCTAATCGACATAAACATATCAGAAATTACTTGCATTCTTCTAAGCAAAATAAAGGAATACACTAGGTTAAAAAGATAATTAAATCTTTAATTGTTGGTAGCTATGTGAACTACTGAAGTTCGGTTCTCCTTGCGTGCACATGAAAAGAAAGATGACTTTAAGTAGAACATTGGAATAAGGAATATCTCGAAAACAGTTAACTACCAAAAATAAATAAATGTATGCGATTGCGTTTTAACAAGATCTACATTTTTGCGTAGCAAGTTTTATTTTTGCCTAACTCTTGCTATTTAACAGTTTTGCAAAATTCATTCAGAATGAAGAGATCGTTCCCAGAATATTCAAGCCATACATGTTGTCTTGTACATATATTTAAAATGGCATTTTAATCAAAATCGTTACATTTTTTTAGAAAAACATTTTCAATTTTTTTTTTTTTTTTCGTGTACAGGGTATTCTGGAGTGGGGGATTTTCTTAAAAATCTTCGTGTCGCATCCTTGGAAGATTAAATTTAAATTTAATTTATTTTAAATGGTATTTAAGTCTTTTTCACTTTTGAGCTATGCTGTACATACACATGCACGCGTGGACCTTTTTCTAAAAAGTTTTTTTCCTTTTTGAATTGGGAGACATCAAAACATTTCCGGTGAAATCTCGACATCGAATTTTTGAGTGGAATATTACTTTATCTACTACGTGCATAGTAGGTATGTGTAGAGGAATTAAAAAAAAAAAAGTTTGTGAAATACGCAATGCAAGAAATGATTTTATGAAGAATGCAATTTGTATAACATTACACAATTGTTTTTTTAAAAAGGAGTCGGCAACGGTTGATAAAGGCAGCAGCACAAATGCTGAACTAGACTTTTCTAGTTTAAGAAGTATCACATTTTATATGTTTTATTGGATTCAACAGCAATGGCGATTACTTTGGGAAATACGAGTATTGTACTGTAGCTTTATAAATAAAACTGTGTATCGATACATTTCGTTATTTAGCTATACCATATCGTTCGTTACTTTCTGGATGGCCTTCCTAAGTGTGGTTTATTTTGTCCATACCGTTGTGAAAGAAAGGAAGATGCAAATCTTCAGGTTACAACTTACCTTCCAGTTTCTTAATCAGATATAAAATCCTTGCTACTTGGGAACATTTAGAATGACGTTTGGAACCAAACACCTTCTAGGGCATAAACATCCTAAACGTTTTTTTTTTTTTTTTTTTTAGACCTTTGGTTTTCGCTGCTATGAACTAAACAGTGTAATTGCTGCAATTTCACAGTATGTTTACTTATTTTAAACAAACAGATGTACAAAATTAAATTAGTAGTTTTTGACTCTGTTGCAATATTGTTACTTTCTCTAACACGTATGTACAAGGTGCATAGTAGGTCAAGTATTTTACTTCCGTCAAAATTTTGATAGATTTCGCGGAAAATACATGCTTTTGGATCCCCTGAATCCATAAATAGCAGTTTTAGAAATAGGTGCTATGTGAGTATATATGCGCAAGGGGGAGCATAATAACTCGAAAACAAAGTCCGTTAAACTCCAAACTTGGTATGCAAGTTTAATACATTTCAAGGAAAATTTTGCTTTTCTCAAAATGGCTAACGATTTTTATTAAATGCCGTATTTTATAAAATACCGTATATTAAAAGTAATTACATGACAAAAGATATCCCAGGGAATAGCCTCTGAAGTCCTCTTCATAATGGTTGGCTTTTGCATAACTGGTAAACCATAAGAGCTCGCTACACAAAAATTGCTATCTGGTCAAAACACAGAGTTTATGTCCTGACCATATTGTCGAGTCAACCATTTCCTTGCTATTGGTTTCAATTTTAAAATACTCAATTATTTCCTCAATAGGAAGTGGTCCGTGTTTCTTGTGTGTTACTCCTGGTCATGCAAAGAGAAGGGAGAGCAAAGATTTGACTATCGCTTTAGCCTAGTGTATTACCTTAGTTCCCTTCTGCCAATAAGTAAATAAGCAGCAAGACAATTCTGTTAATCTTTAGATAGAAGAACAAGGTTTTGAAAGAAGTTAGTTGCAGAACAGAAAGAGAGTTATTTGAATGGAACATCAGATATGTAAGTTAGCGATGAGGAGTATTTGATGCACATATTCTTCAATTCTGCTGTAAGCAGAATGCTGGAAAACGCCTGCAGAGAGGTCCGTACATTTCAAGGAAAAATAGTGGATAACACTATCGGCAAAGGATGTAGCAGTGCCGAAGTGTAATTGCTGGAAATGTGGATAAGATATAAAAAAAAGTCTGATGTGTTTCATTCACATAACGGTTCCAAATGCAAACTATACTTACAAAAGATTCTTTTATCTACAACATTCTAAGCGAGAGAAATATTAGCATAATTGGTCTTATTACTTGCTTCCTTTTAAACTTCCTATGAGAAACAATTGACATTCGTTTCGCTCTGTATGACGCCGTTTGAGAAAAGTGTAAGCATTTTAAAGCTGGAACCAATAACAAGTAGTATCAGAAACTGTCAGTCCTAAAAAAAGGAAAAAGGTATGTGACAAAGTATGTGTTTTAACAAGATCTACGTTTTCTGTATGGCCAGTTTTTGTCTATCTCTTACGGTTTACAAGTTATGCAAAGTGTAGCAAAATTAATCCAGAATAAACGGGTCTTCAGAAGCTATTTCCAGAAAACACAAGATATACACTTCATTTGTCATATGAATATCAAATATAAGATTCTAATCAAAATCGTTAGAGCCATTATTGAGGGAAAAAAATCGAAAATTTTTTCATGCAAGGAGCAGTTAAGTGTGGAGGGATTTTCTTTAAAAGTATGTCCTTTCGCAACCTTGGAAGATGTTTAACTTAAATATCAAGTTCGATATCAAATGGACTTTTCGTTTATGAGATATGCCGTCCACAGACACACATGGACATTTTTCTAAAAATGCCTTTTCTTGGTTCAGGGGGTCCCAAAAAGTGTATTTCCAGTGAAATCTCTGTATCGAATTTTTGGGTGCAATACAAATACCTTCTCTATACACAACGTGCATAGTACGTGTAGAGAAAGTAATAAACAGGCCTCTGTTTGACGCCCACGATTGAAATGAGTGCATTAAACTTGATACAAACGTGGACAATAGTGACCCCATGAACCACATTTCGCGCTCCATCGAATAAAAGCTGAGAATGTCCAATAAGTAACAAAAGGTCCTGGTCACATTGATGTTATGAACCGAGCCTTGGTAGTAACGAGAGAACTTGCAATGATCATTTTTACCACTTCAATTTTTTTATTTTCTCTCCATGTACATCTACAATTTCCCAAAAATTCGTTGTAGAGTTTTCACTGGAAATACATGTTTTGAGCACCCATGAATAAAAACAAATTTAGAAGGTGTGCTTACAACATAACTCAAAAACGCAACATTAGGTTAAATGCCAAACTTGGTATTTAAATTCAGTACCTTCCTAGAACGGGACAAAGATTTTCAGGAAAAGCCCCCACATGGAACATTTTTCGACAATTTCGATTTTATAAAAAATTACTAATTATTTTGTTTAAAATACCTATGTTTAAGATATTTTCATGTCAAACGAAATGTATAACTTGAATTTTATGGAATAGCCTAGGAAGATACTCATTCTGGATGATTTTTGCATAACTGATAAAACTTAAAGAGTTAGACAAAAAGGTAGATATCGTTAAAACCCAAAGTATGTCATACATTTTTATTTTATTTGTTTATTTTTCTATAATTTACTTTTGTAGAGTTAACCGTTTCCGAGATAGTCCATGTTTTGGTTTCAATTTTAAATTACTTAAAACGCTTTTCAAATAGGAAGTCGTCTTTCGTTTCATATTTTTTTTTTACTCCGGACCATGCAAAGGGAACCGAATTTCAATTGTTTTACAAAGCAACCCGCTTTTAAAAATGTGACTCCCACTTTAGTGTATTCACATATTTCTGCAAATGTTTGACTAGCTTGATGTAGATAAAAGAATAATATTTTGCAAGAACAGTTTGCTTGCAGAACAGGTGGAGAAAGTCGTGTGAATGGGACACGCCAGAATTGGAGGCAACCATCACTAAGAAGAATATAAAACAATTACGGGTGATATTTTCTTCGCTAAATGAACTCCTGTTCAGCAAGTTACCGTTAGTGCGGTCTTACACCCAGATAATTATGGCCTCGGTGCGGGCGAAGCTCATTATCAGCGTCTAACATATCACCAGACAGCTGATCACTGAGCGGAAGACAGAGCTAAAGTCAGACGTTAAAACATAACTTGACAGCTCTTCAACCGTTGGAAATGGAGTTTTATTTATGGGTGCCCTTTAATTGCTGTGGTTATCAGCGTCCCATTCTATATTTCGTAAAGCTACGACACGGGGCCAACGGCTTTACTTCCCTCCCGAAGGAAGCCATGCTAAGGATTTTTACGGCAGTAAAAAATCCATCTTCCTCCGCCGGGTTTGTACCCACGACCTCGGGTATGAGGCTAGCATGGTAACCAGTACACCACGGAGGGTGACTTCAGTCCTTAAAGAGACCCAATGGGAAAGCAGAGACACTGGTACTTTTGTTATCGTGTATATTCACTGCAAAAATTGCATCTCAATCTGCAAGTTGAGACTCCTGATTTAGCACATATTACAAAGTTCACATTTTCCGTACTCTGTGGCCGAAAAATACTTTCTGGTCATACAGAAAATCAGTCACTAGCTCTTCTCAATTCAATACAACGGTGTATCGCATAATTAAAAGCCTAGATTTTCTGTAATATCAAACTGAGAAATATGTACCTACATAAATATGTAGGTACATATGCACGTAATATCAAATAGGTAATTATGAATATAGAACAAAGCATTACATTAGAAGTTCGGACTTGAAATTAAAACTTATTTCACTCACATCAAGCGGGATGGCTTCAGTGCCATAACCACTATTTGAACCACGGATTTCCTAAACTAAGTCGCCCTCCGTGGTGCAATGGTTACCATGTTAATTTCATATATTCAAGGTAGTGGGTTCAAACGCAGCGGAGGACGATGGATTTTTTCGGGCGTAAAAAATGGAGTTGGTAAGTTGTCCCTAAGGTATTACATCGCAAAGTAATTGAAAAAACGCGAGTCAGGTGGAGAATTTAGTGCCGTGCCGTGCCGGTATGTTGACATTGATAGGTCAGTGGTCAGAACAACTGGACGGAAACCAGGAGATCCGGGGTTCAAATCACGGCTATGGCATTACAATTTTCAGTATAACACTTAAAATTGTCGTTAAAGACGCAGCAGCAGAAAACAAGCCTCCACAAATACATAACTAAAGGATTTAAGAATGAGTTCATAATACAGGTGATTGTTTCTTTAATAGCAAAGTGCACAATGAGATACTTTTCCGCATTTTCTGGTGCAAATGGCATTCTTCTATCCGATAAAATGTTATTGTATAAAGAAAATGAACGACTCTTCAACATGGCAATATGCAACATGATCTACTTGAACAAGAACCTTTTCCTGGAGATATATCCTCTGGAGTCTGAACTCTTCACCATTCAGGATCTTGGATATAGCGAGGGAAATAGAGAGCCGGGTTTTCTATCAATTGCATTCTGGAAATTTTGAGAGACACTGAATCCAACCATGTATTTTCAGCCTTAAAGAAAGAAAAATATAGAAACTGCTTCCGACCACTAGCACCCGCTTATTAGTGCTAGTGGGTGTCAGACCTATATACGGGCAAGGTAAGCCGACTACGTAATAGAAAGAAACACCGTATGGATATAACAAATAACTACACAAAAAGACCGTAAAACATTTACCACTTTCTCTACACGTATTAAGCATAGAAAAGGTATTGTATTGCACCCAAAAATTCGATCCCGAAATGTCACTGGAAACACACGTTTTGAGACCTCTTGAATTAAAAAAAAAACTTTTTAGAAAAATGTCCGTGTGTGTCTGTGGGGAGAAAAACTCAAAACCGAAAATTCCGTTAAATACCAACCTTGATATTTAAGTTCACTAACTTTCAAGGATGCGACACAAAGATTTTCAAGAAAATCCCACAACCCCGAACTACTCTTTACGTGGAAAATATTTCGAAAATGTTTATTTTCTCAAAAATGGCTAACGATTTTGATTAAAAACTCCTATACTTAAAATATGTACATGATAATTTAAATGTATATCTTCAATTTTCTGAGAAAAGTCTCTGAAGACATGCTTATTCTGGATGCATTTTGCGGAATTTTGTACAACTTAACCGTAAGAGATACAAAAAAACTTGCTCAAAAAATGTAGATCTCGTCAAAAGACAATTTATGCTATATACATTTGTTTCGTGGAGTTGACAGTTTTTGAGACATTCCTTGCAATTAGTTTCAGCTTTAAAATACTTCTACTTTTCCCATACGGGAATTTGTCAACTCCTGTCCACACAGAGGTACTTCAATCACATAGCAACCAGTTTTTAAGAGATTTTACTGTCGATTTAGCCTATGGTACTCTTATTTCCCTTCCATTTACAAGGAAGCAAGAAATAAGACACATTCTGCTATTGTTTTCTGGATTAGCATTAAGAAAATAGAAGAGTAAGTTTTTTAACAATTTATTGTAGAGATGTAGAGAAAGTCGTGTGAATGGAACATCAGTTTTTTTTTTTTTTTTTTGTAAAATATGTAATATGCACTGAAATATGTAAAAATATCAAATGAAACTTCAGTTGTAGATGCTTCAATACAGACATTTTCTGATTGCGTATGCCCACACATAAAGGAGTAGAATATGTAATTACATAAGAACCCGGGCTCTACTCATAATAAAAGCTGTTAAGCCTGCGGCCCAGAGAAGAGCTGTTCAATATGGAGGTATGGTTATGCAACACTTGGCGTTGAGCACTTTTCCGGAAAAAAAAAAAACAACAACATAATCCTGATTACGCCATCTTTCATTATACTTGCTAAACTGTGAAGGCCTTAGAATACGAAAATGGGTGAGCAATTCAATGAAACATTAACGTAAAGAAAGAAAAAACGTCTCCAGAGGTTTTCCTCAGCTTTAACTCCGGTTGCACTCAATTCTGATACAGAAAGGCGAAGATATGAACCCCGCTGTCGCCCTCCGTGGTTTAGGGGTTACTATGTTGCGGGTTCAATCCCGGCGGACAACGGATTTCTACGGGCGTAAAAATCCTTAGCATAGCTTCCTTCGGAGAGGAAGTAAAGCCGTTGGTCTCCTGTCGTAGATTTTCGACACGTAAAAAAGAGGTCTGATCAAGATTAAGCGGTCTTGAACGCGCAATATAGCATGGGATGCTAAGAACCACAGTAGTTAGAGGGCGTCCATAAATAAAACTCCCATTCCATTTATGAACCCTGCTTTCAAAAACTTTTGTCCTGACATAAATGAGGGTACTGGGCCCAGAACCACGAAAGTTCAGGGAGTAAGCAGAAGCTCAACTATTAGTTTACTTCAGTAATCCCAAAACTTTTCAAGCAGACATTCCATCCCGTATGTACAATGTACATAGTGGTTAAAGAAGGTATAGTATTCCACCCAAAAATTTCGATACCGAGATTTCACAGGAAATGCATGTTTTAGGACCCCCTGAATAAAAGAAGCATTTTCAGAAAAAGGTCCGTGTGTATGTGGACAGCATAGCTCAAAAACGAAAGTACGGTTAAATACCAAACTTGGGATTTAAGTTTGGTATCTTCCAAGGATGCGACACGAAGATTTTCAAGAAAATCCCCCACCCCTAACTACCCTTTACAAGGAAAAAATTTCGAAAATGTCTTTTTCTTAAAAATGGCTAACGATTTTGATTAAAATACCACATATTAAAGCCATTTCCATTACAAATAAAACTTATATCTTCAATTTTCTGGGAATAACTTCAGAAGACCTGTTTATTCTGGATGAATTTTGCATAACTATTAAACCGTAAGAGATAGATAAACTTACTGCACAAAAAACAGATCTCGTTAAATTACACTGTGTATCGCATACATTTTTTTCGTGGAGTATACCTTTTTCGAGATATTCCTTGTTATTAGTTTCAATTGTAAAGTAGTTATACTTTTTCTCAAATAGGAAGTGTCCGCTTTTCCTTTGTTCTACTCCTGATCAAGCAAAGAAGCGATTTGCAATGACAATCGCATAACGACAGCTTTTAAAATATTTGACTATCGCTTTAGCATAGCGCAATTCTTTAGTTCCCTTTTACTTATGAGGAACTAATAAAAACATTCTGCTAATGTTTATCTCAGTTAGCATGTGTAGATGGAAGATTAATCTTTTGTAAGAAGTTTGTTTATAGAGCAGCTGGAGAAAGTCATGTGAGTAACATCAGTTTTTTTTTTATATCAAATAGTATTTGAAACCTCTGGGCATCTATAGAGAATCAGCATTTAGCTGTTCTACCCCTCCTTCGGGCTCTACAGCCACTTCTAAGATCGTATAATACACCTATTCCTAGCATACTATTTCATAAAACATTTTTCTCAAAACTACATTTTCACACCTTCAAAAACCTCCACTTGTCACAGGTTTTATTAAAATATAACAAATGTTCCAGAACGTGCAGAAGTTTGTAAAATTAAAACATTATCCTTACATGAATAATGCGTTTTCAAAATATATATTTTTATGAAAAACCGATTGACTTTAGAGATAAGTGTTTAAAACTTTAAAAAAATTGTAACAATTCAGTAATCAAAGTTAATGAAATGCCACTCTTTAAAGTTTTTCTGTGTAATTCAAGGCTCCAATCCAGAACATACCAACCAATTTTCTCAAATTTTGAGGCACGTGGAACATTTTGACTATGCAATATATTAACATAATATTTATGAAACTATATCTTGCAAACCATTTATCCAATTTGGATGAAATTTTAATTTCATATTAACCTGATAGCAGTGCTTTCGCGGTAAAATTTCAGGGGAAAAAAGTCCGCACAGTACCCATAAAAATCTGCATTCGTTAACGGTTTTAAGCCTAATTTCCATATTTGTGAACATAATCTGCTGTACAAAAGCGTGATAAAATAAGCTTTGCAGAATTAAATCGAGGAATAAGAGCAGAAGCATGCATACAAAGACAATCCTTATGCCTATGTAAGAGTTAAAACGTTTGACTGTTTGAAATGTATTATCCTTGCACACAGTTAATTGAAATCGTGAGCTATTTTACCATTTTCATGTAAACAGTGATGGCTATAGCTTCAGAAATTTTGGTCCCATGATGACGTTCTACATTTGCTTAGGGGACACTGGGAGTAAAATTTTGACAATTGGCCAAAAATTCGAAAATTGCTTTTTTGTCACAAATTGTTGCTGGAACCTTTGGATGTACATAGAATTAACATTTAAAATCCTTCCTTTGCTTTGGGCTCAGCATCCATTTAAAGATCGAGCCATACATCCGATTCCTGAACTATTTCATCAAGAACGTTTTTCTTAAAACTACATTTTCACACCTTCAAAATGACCCATGCCTCGCAGTGTTTGATTAATACAACTAAAATTGCCAGAATGTACAGTAGAAGTGTCTATTGTAATATTGTAAAGGGCAAAATTATTCTTACACCAACAATAATTTTTCAAGAATATTTTATAAAAAATTAATAAAGATTTTCGAAACTTTTATAAACATATAATAATTCAGTGTAATCAAACTTATTGAAATATCACCGCTTAAAGTTTATGTGTATGGTCCAAGTCTCCAGTTCAGAAAATGCCACTAGTTTGAGGTGCGTGGGACATTTTATTATGGAATATACTTCCTTTCATAGTCGGCTTACCGGGGGGGAGGGGGGTTACTTAGGACTTGCAAGCGGATGCCAAGATGTCAGAAGCCGTTGGGGAGGCAACCACATGAAACCACAAAATGGAGAACGTGGACTGTGGAGGAAGAGCGTGAGAAAGAGAAGAGAATGAAATGCAAGCGTAATTGATGATAGGAAAGGTGATGGAGTAATTGGTGGAATGACTGGCGGGGGTAAACCGGAAAACCCGGAGAAAACCCGCCCAGGCGCCGCTTCGTCCAGCACAAAACCCCACATGTGGGCGTTTGCGATAGAACCCGGGTCGCCTAGTTGGGAGGTGAGCGGTCAAACCACTCAACCACGGTGCCGCCCGTAGAATATATTTACATAATAAAATGTATGAAATAATTTATATCTTGCAAAGTATTTATCCGACTTGAATAAAATTTGGTATTAACATAACATTGCAACCAAAGCAAAACTTTCAGAAGAAAAACTCTATAGAGAAATAGACATTTCACTCCCAGTGTCCTCAGTGCAGCATCATGAATTTTAAAGTTGTTTGCCATGTTGCAGGGGAACGCTTTTGTTTCAATCTCTTCGTAAACACCAGATTTTCCAAGGTTTGATGCGCTTAATAAAACTCAAATTAGATTCGTAGCTCCCATGCAGACCTACAAATTGCAATCTCTTCGCATTCCCCTCACCCTCCCCCAGGAAGTTCTAGCAGGAAGCAAGTTCATGAATTCCATTAAAAACAGATATACTATCGCTGTTACTACTGCATGTCCTTGGTACTGCTCATCTACGAGATGACCTTAAAACTAACAATGCTTTAGCCTCAAAAGGATGTGCGCATATTATGTGGAGTTCCCTAAAATGTCCTTCAATTTAATGTCTGTATTTAGCCATTTTCTACATTTTGTCGACAAGCACAAACTGCTTCATAACTACGCACAGCAAGAAAGAATATTTCTGTCATTTGCATCTATTGTAACACTAAAATGGGCTAATGCTCTGTTTTAAGGTGTTACATCTACGAAATTTGGAGAATCCACAGTATGAAACATCTCTTTCTGAAATTTATACGAGTTATTTTACACAATAAGGGTGGTATTTTTCCCACATATCAAAATTTTAGCTTGCATGATTATTTGAATAATAAGCTATTATCTAAATTCAATGTTGTAATAAAATGAAGCAGTCTCGCCGTGGTCGAGGAGTTAGGCCACTCGCCTCCCACCTAGGCGGACCGGGTTCGATCCCAAGCGCCCGCTGTGGGATTTGTGGACGAGGTAGCGGCTGGGCTGGTTTTCTCCGGTCCTTCGGTTTCCCCCGCCACTCATTCCACCAAGTGCTCCATCATCTTTCCTATTATCCATTTCGCTTGCATTTCATATCTACTTCCTCATGCTCATGCCCGGCTACGGGCCGACCACTAGTTCTTCCAGGTTCTCCATTCTATGGTTTCGCACCGTTGTCTCCCCGACAGGCTTCTGACCCCTAGGCATTCGCTTGTAAGTCCTAGGGGAGTGTCAGTCCTAGAAATACGGGAGGGTAAACCGACTACGAAACGGGAAAGAAAATAAATAAAATGAATCACGTGATGCATCTTAAAAAATATTCGCATAAATAATTGCAGCTTTACAGCAAACGAGTTTACAAATAGATGTAATATTACACTTCCTTATATTAGCCCCAATTACTATAGGAAATTATTAGTAGTTTTCATACTCTCCAAAATTCTAAATTTTTCAAAACTTAATAATTTATTTCCAAAACTGGGGCATTATTTCGAATATATTACAATTTTCCTTAATCCGTTTTTGAGAAGCAGTATAACACTTTTACAACAAATTCCTGAAAAACTGCATCGCGTGGAAAAGTGTTGAAAAAAAGTTTGCGAGAAAACAAGATTTAAAGTTGGGAATGCTTATTAATAAGCATTTGTATACCTGCATATAGTTTCACTTATTTGGTACTTAAAAGTGCGCTAAGTGCAAAAAAAGATATATTTTCTTATAGTTCAAAATTCATCTAATTTTAATATGAAAAAAAAAAACATTTTTTCAACTTTTCACAGATGCACGACTTTAATGTGTTACTGTAAGGAAGAAGAGAGCGAGTGTGTCAAACAAACTTTCTTGCTCAGTATACGAGAAGCGACTGTACGGAGTTAGGCACTGCCTGCATCAGGCATCACCAACATACTTGCTCCACGCACTGCATAGGTGAACACGTGGTATCAGAGACGGTCTTCTGACAGTAGTGGTGGGTCTCTCATTCCTTACGCAGTGTCGATCCGAGATGCAGGCCATCGACTCCTACATTTAGCCGGCTGCGGAAATCTTTCTTATTTATATAAAGTAACGTACATTGATCGTGTTTCAGCTACTTTGTAATATTTAAATTATTAAGTATGGTGTAGTGAATTGTTTCAAATACCAAGAGGTCTGTGAATATTCAACTGCTATAAATGTGAAAGTACTTCGTTATAAATGCTTTCTCTTACAGGTAATGCTACAATGCGATTACAGTGATATTAGCCAAGTTAAAGAACTTTTAATCTATCAAAATGTGCACATGTTCATATGAGAAATCTAAATACTAATGTAAGAGTCATAATAGAGTAATTATTCTACCTATCGTGAACCAATGAAAGGTGGATTATACATTTCAAACGGAAATTTCAAAGAGAAATCAGCTTGTGAGTCTCATCTAGACAAACTAAATGGCAGCCTCGTCATCCAAAAAGGGCATACATCCAGGCAAGGGCCCAAAAGTCCAATACATCGCTTTGCCAACGTTTCTTTACCGCACAGCAATCATTTATAAGAATAATACTTTTGAACAAAAAAAAAATTGGAATACGGTGAGCATGCAGCAAATATGCTTTACTCTCTCTAGAATGTATGAACAGTATACATAGCAGGTGGAGAAGGTATTGTATTCCACTGAAATTCAATACATAAATATCATCGTAAAATATGTTTTAAGAACACCTGAATAGAAAACAGCATTCTTAGGAAAAGGGGCGTGTGTATGTACACAGCATAAGTCAAAAACGTTTTAAATATTAGACTAAGTATTTAGGTTTAGTATCTCCTTAGCGCGGTGTTAGCGCAGCTGCTTACCAATCGGGAGACCTGGGTTCGATCCCCAGTACCGGGGTGGGGATTTTTCCCCCGCTGGGAGACCTGGCCTGGGGTGCACTCAGCCTTGTAAGGTCCCTGGGGGGCCAATTGAGGAGCTACTTGATGGAGAAGTAGACTCACCCTCCAATACTACACCCCATCCATGACGTCTGTAGTGGACCGAGATGGGGGACGCAGCGGCCGGGCGGTAGGCCAAAGTTCCCCGTGAGCTGTCGTGTCATGGAGTTATTATCTCCCAAGGATGCAACACGATTTTCAACAAAATTTCCCCAGCGTAAACTACCCAGATATTCCTCGTTATTGGATTTAATTTGAAAAAAAATCTACTTTTCTCAAACAGGAAGTCGTCCATGTTCCTTTTGTTCTACTCCTGGTCATACAAAGAACTGCAATCGCATATGGAGCTTGCGAAACATTTGGCTATAGCTTTAGCCAAGTGTATTAAGGAACTAAGTAATAAGACCGTTCTGCTAATGTTTATCTCGATTAGCGTTATGTAGATAGTTTTTTTGTAAGTATACTTCGTAGAACAGATAGAAAAAGCCATGTGAATGGAACATATATTTTGTTTTACTTTGAGTTACGCAAACC
Source organism: Hymenopus coronatus (assembly GCA_030762935.1). Lineage (NCBI taxonomy): Eukaryota > Metazoa > Arthropoda > Insecta > Mantodea > Hymenopodidae > Hymenopus > Hymenopus coronatus. The sequence continues at coordinate 26,232,607 of CM060900.1, read as the reverse complement.
AGTTGCATATATTCCAACAGGTTTCCCCTGTCACCATGGTTAGTTTTGAAGCCTCTTGTCTCTCGATCTGCGGGCCCGAGTTCTAATCTTGCTGCGGTCAAGCTGACTGGCAAGTTTTTATTCTGAGCATTTCCTCCTCGTAGGAAAAACCAGGTAGCTTCGGCGTGGTAGTTTTCCGGGATTGTTTGCGCGCTGATTACATAATTTCATTCCTTTATTGTTATTATTCTTCCTAGGAAAGCATCAGAAATAAACACAGAGAATTGAACAAAATAAAACTGGACAGCTTCGAAAGATTTCGTTAGTCTTTTGAGCAACATTATTCTCTGAGAAACTAAATGAAACCATTCTTTATGGTTGATGTTTTCTTTTTAAAAATATACAATCAATTTTAGGGTAAAGGCACAACAGGTAAGGGAATAACGCAAAAGTAGTGGTGGGTTCTGCTGAGGGCAAAACCTGCTTTTTTCATTTCACATTATTTATTCATAACGCTTTTAATTGCGTTTCTATCACTCTTATCTACTACATGGGACACTCATGATACATTAAATGAAATGAATTAGGAAAGGAAATTTATATTCCAGGTCTTAATTTAGGTATCTGTCGTTTACCACTTCGTACCTTACGACCTTGGCCAATTATATTAGTTCCTTTACTTTTAAGCATGCACTGAGAAGAAACGTTAGGATCAAATCTTTACATTTAAAAGAAATACAGGGACATCCAGAAAGTGAAAGACGATTTGGCATAACTAAACAATAACGAAATATATCAACGCAAAACTTTACAAAGTTACAGTACCTTCTCTATTTTTCAACGTAATCGTCATTGCTGTTAAAGTATTTATTGTCGCGTGGTGCCCGTTTTTCAATGCAGAAGTTACACTCTTCCGCCACTAAAGATATGAGCCAAGATGTCACTGTCACTTTGAGGACTTCATCGGTTGGGAAATTCTTCTATTCAAAAAGTCAGGTACGGTGTTCAAAGATTTTCTTATTTATTTTATCAACAATTGTTTTCAAATCCTCCATAACGATCGATGAACTTCCACTCCGGTCTTTATCGTACACACCGGTTCTTCCTTGATTACTCGTAAATTATACGTCATTTCCTCACTGAAGATTCGTTCATCGCATTGTTACCATACTATTGCATTATTTGCCTATAAAATTCAACTGGCCAAAATTTTGTGCATTCAAAAAAAAACAAAGTTCTTTGGCGGCAGAAAAGTATAACATCGGCATTGAAAAACTTGTACCACATGACAAATGTCTTGACAGAATGGAGATTACGTTGAAAAATAGAGTTAAGTACTGTAATTTTGATACATGATGTTTTGTGTTGATATGCTTCGTTATTTAGTAATGCAAAATCGTTTGTCACTTTGTGGATGTCCAATATCGACAGCACTAACAAAATAGTATTGAAAAACTCGTTTCAGTAATTATGGACATCTCTGAAATGGCTGAGGCTATAAAAAATCGTATGATTTTAAACAGATCTACAATATTTTTGTTAAGCATTTATCTATTATGGTTTACCCCATATAAAACTTTATCCCAATGTCACCGGTTCAAACCCAACCCAGACGGATGAAGTGTGCTTAAAAGCGATGGGGGTTTGTCAAAAGATTTACTGACAAAAGAACTTCTGCGGAGAAAAAAAAACTTCGAATCTTGGCATTGTTAACATTATACAAAATTCCTTCGGGAATGAAGAGCTCTCAGAAACTTCAAGATAGACATACAATTTGTCACTTAACCAACTTTTGGTCAAAAATCGAGTCATAAAGGAAAATAACACAATTTTTCGATGAATACAGTAATTTGAGGTGGAGAGCCCTGGAGAAAATCTTCGTGTTGCACCTTTGGGGGATAATGAATTTAAGTACGATAATTTGCATTTATCCGACATTTCATTTCTGCCTTACGCTGTTTTCACATACTTTTTTCTGGATTCAGAAAGCCTCAAAACCACATTTACTGCGAAAAATACCAATAGATTTATGTAGAATGCAACTTTTCTCTACCTATTAAATACGATGTAGAGAAAGTAAAAGTAGTTAATTCCTCTGATTATTTCGCGGTTTACCCTCGTCGTATGGAAGACTAGCAAGTCAACGGTCGAGATCAGATGCCTATATCAGAATAGGCAAGGATGGGTGCTCAGACCGATGCCTGGTAGGAGAGTGAGGAACAAATGATATGAAATGACATGGAAAGCCGATTATGGAGCAGTTGGCGGAATGAATTGCGAGGAAACCAGACGCCACCTTGTCCATACAAAGCCCACATGCGGTAGCTTGGGGTCAATCGGGGCCACCATGGGTGGGAGACGTACGGACTAACCACTCGGCCTTGGTGCTACCGCTTGGAATTCAACCGCAAAAATACAAATGATGTAGAGGAAGTTTCACACAGGCAACACTGCCTAAGCTTCATTTTTAATTTTTCTACTTAGAACTTAGTATATAGCTAGAGAAGGTATTGCGTTCCAACCAAAAATTCAATACCGAAATTTCACGTGTCTATGAACAGCAAAGTCAAACGAAAAGTTGGTTAAATACCAAACTTGATAAGTTCAGCATCTTCAAGGATGCGCCACGAAGATTTTCAAGAAAATCTCCACCCCAAACTAATCTTCACATACACAATTTTTCGACACTTGATTGTCTCAGAAGGCTCTAATGATTGTTACTAAAATACCGAATATCAAAGATATTTTCATAATAAATAGAACTTATATCTTGAATTTTCTTAGAATAGCATCCAAAGATTTCATTCTGGACGACTTTCTCGTAACCGGTAAACCGTAAAAGATAGACAAAAGTTTACTGCACCAAAAATGTAGATATTGATAAAACACAATTTTAATCATCTGCATTGTTTTACTGTGCTAATACCGAGATATTCCTTGTTATTGAATTTAATTTGTCTTATTTTTTCTTTTGTTTTACTCCTGGCCGGGCAAAGAGAACCGAATTTCGATCAAATAGTAAGCAGCTTTTAATCGCTTTAGCCTAGTGTATTCCCTTACTTCCTTTCTTTCAACTCGATTAGTATGGAGAGGATAAAATAAGAAGAGCTCGTTACGGAATAGCTAATGCAAGTCAGGTGAATGGAACTCTGATTGTTACGACATACCATTCGGTGATACGTTGGCTCAGAGTATAATTTTTCACCCAAATTCTTCACTTGTATCCCTAGAAGGAATATAGGTGGTAATAACAGAGGTCCTCGTACTAGGAAATGCACGCCACTGATAACGTAAAATCAGGAGGGCTTTATGAACCCAGGTAATACACTCATAACTGCAGTAGAAAACTTCTATTCCACCACAAAACTGTTGGCGGTGCGCTGTGCTTTCCATTGGGTCAGAATCACCCAGAGCCTGTTCGAAAGGTAAAAAGTAATTATTTCAACAGTTATTTTCTGTTTGGACGTTATGAATGTTTATCCCTGTGTACAAATAGGTAAAATCTGGCATTAACGTTATTTCCATTTTAAAATATGAATTTTGTAATTGTTTTTAAGCTTTCTTGGTAAAAACCGCTCTACAAGATGGAGCTTTCATCTACCTATTCTGAAAATTAAAACAAGTTAAATATTCATAGGAAGGCTCAGGCGGTAAAGTCTGTGGTCGACATTCTAGACATCCTGGGTTCAAATCCATAGAAACGAGCAATAGCCGAGATCGTTAGTGCGATACCAAATGGACTGGCCATCCATTCAAAGCCGAACGTCGCGAGTTCGAGCTCAGCATCTGCAGTCAAATGTGCCTGTGGTAAAGGATGGGGAGGGCCCAAATAAAATAACCGGTGCGATGGCACGCTTGCATGCTGACGGGGCTACATTTGACTGTAGTTGCTCTATTTTATTTCAAAAAAAGTAGTTTTATTGCAAAATTATTAATAATTTTATAATATAAAACAGCTATTACTAGCCTAATTTTATTGTTGAAGGTTAGTGAAATTAGAAATAAGTCCACTAAAATATTATAAATCTTTGATTAATCATTTTTGTTGCATAAGTACACCAAGCAATAAAGGGTTAAAACTGAAATCAATTACAGAATATCTCGAAAACGGTAAACTCCACGGGAAAAAAAAATGTATGACAAATTGTGTGTTTTAATGAGGTCTAAATTGCTGTGTGTTAAGTTTGTCTGTCTTTTACGGTTTACCAGTTATACAAAATTCAGAAACTCCCATCCAGAATACGAGGTCTTCAGATGATATTCCCAGAAAATTCAATACACACGTTTTATTTTTCATGTAAATTACTTAAATATAAAACATTTTAATAAAAATGTTGGATAAATTTTGAGAAAACCAAAATTTTCGAATTTTCCTTAAAACGGGTAGTTCTGGGCGAGGGGATTTTCTTGAAAACCTTCGTGTCGCATCCTTGCAAGATACTGAACTTAAAATATCAAGTTTGGTGTTTAAGGGACTTATTTTTGAGCTATGCTGCCCACAGATAAGACGCATATGAACATTTTTCTAAAAATCCTTTTTTTTTTTTGATCAGGTGCAAAACGTGCATTTCCGGTGAAATCTCGGTATCGAATTTTTGGGTGCAATACAATACCTTCTCTATACACTGCGTATGTAGGGAAAAGTAATTATTTCAACAGTTATTTTCTGTTTTGACATTGTGCAAATAGGTAAATATCTGGCATTAACGTTATTTCCATTTTAAAATATGAATTCTGCAGTTGTTTTTCAACCAATTTGGTTAAAACGCCGGCGCCCATGGCCGTGCTCGCTAAAGTGCCCTGCTTTTGGTCCTTCGTGGAGCAGGGGATCGTGGGTTCGAGGCCCGCCTTGGGCATGGGTATTAGTATGTTTGTAAAATGTGTTTGTGTACTTATTAGAAGCAACAAACGGCAATCAAATAGAAAAGTAAAAGTCAGGAAAATGAAAAAACAGGAAACAGGGTGACAGCGCTGGAGTCACGACAAGACTCAGGAACTGTAATTTTATTTATTTATACATATACATACACACACACATACACACTACACGATGGAGCTTTCATCTGAAAATCAAAACAGAATAAATATTCGTGTACAGAGTAAAATGCTTCAGGTGGTAACGTATGTGGTCGCGAAGTCCCGGGTTCAAATCCAGGGGGTCGGCTAATCCGGCCCAACGCTTCTGCGGTTTTCCTCTGTCCTTAGGTCAGTTAATTTGATAGGCGAATTTACGGGAATCCTATTTCCTTCAACGCTACACCAGATGTTGAGCTAAAATGAGAAAAAGAAAATGGAATGGCGTTTTATTTATGGACGCTCTTTAACTGCTGTGGTTCTCAGCGTCCCATTCTATATTGGGCGTGAAAGACCGCTTAATTTTACTCATAGGCCTCTCAATCAGGCTTGAGGTTCTTTTACGTGCCGTAAATCTACGACACGGGACCCACAGCTTTACTTCCCTTCCGAAGGAAGCCATGCTAAGGATTTTTACGCCCGAAAAAATCCATCGTCCTCCGCCGGGTTTGAACCCGCGACCTTGGGTATATGAAGTTAGCATGGTAACCATTACACAACGGAGGGCGACAGACGTTGAGCTGATTACCCATTGTGGATATGCTTGATCCAAAGGGCTTTCTTGCTCCTCTACTAATAGGCTACTGTCTCAAGACCTTAGCTTGAAGTCCTTGTGGGTTTAAGTCCGACAAAAAAAAAGGGGGGGACAATCCGAGAAGGACGAATAAATATTTATAACATTAATTTTGAAATTATCGATTTATAAAGCAAGCAGGAGGTTAAAGACTTAAAATCACAATTAAAAGCCTTTAAAAAATGAGCTAAAATTAGTATAGAAATGTACAAGAAAATGTGTTATGAACACAAACCGCAGTTATTTAAAATAATGGTTATTCCAAAACCTCACGGCTAAAAATTTTGGCATAGGACAATACAACTCATTTTTAAAAGTAACCAAAAAACTCTTGAAACTAAACGCCCAGTGCTTATGTATATAAAAATTCAGATAAAATATTCAGCCAATTTGACAGTAAACGTTAAAAAATGGCGTTGTCAACACAAAAGAAAAGAACTGTCAAGAGTTTCATGTTGTTAATCTCGTGCAGGGCTTTACTTTAATCTATATAAGCTTTATACAACTCTGGTTTACAATTGCATTTATCCTTCTTTACAGTGTCGCCGAAGATTTGTGAAGCTCGTAAATCTTTTATTACTTTCTGTAGTTCGTATGTAAAATTAACCTGGTAACTAATTCTACCAAGAAATTCGTGTGTGTGTGTGTGTGTGTGTGTGTGTGTGTGTGTGTGTGTGTGTGTGTGTGTGTGTGTGTGTGTGTGTGTGTGTGTGTGTGAGATAACTCTAAAACGATAGGAAGCTTATGTTGGTATTTAAATTCAGTATCTTCCAAGGATGCGCACGAAGATTTTCAGAAAAATCAACCACCTCAAACTATCCGTAATATGGAACATTTTTTTTTTTTTCAACTTTTCGATTTTCTAAAAAATAGCCAACGATTTTGAGTAAAATGTAGTATTTAAATGATATTTGCATAGCAAATAAAATGTATATCCTGAATTCCTGGGAATAGCGCCTAAGTCCTCTTCATTCTGAATGACTTTTGCATAACTGATAAACCGCAAGAGACAGACAGAAACTTACTAAATAGAAAATGTAGACCACCTTAAAACACAAAATGTATATCATACAGCTTTTTGTAGAACCAACCATTTTCGAGAAATTCTCTGTTATTGGTTTCAATTTTATAATACTTGAATGTTTCTCAAACGAAGTCCTTATTGGTTTCATATCTTGATTGTTTTACTCCTGATCATGGAAAGAACTGAATTTCAATGACAATCGCAAAGTGACAGTTGTTACAAATTTTGACTATCGCTACCTTTACATGGAACAGTTTTAGAAATTTTAGATTCTCTAAAAAAATAGCTATAACATTTTTTACTAAAATGCCGTATATTAAAGATATTTACCTGACATCTTAACATTATATTCTGAATTTCTTGGGAATAGCTTTCAAGACTTCATTCTGAATGACCTTTGTATAACTGGTAAACCGTAAGAGATGAGCAAAACCTTACTACACAAAAAAATGTAGATTTCGCTAAAGCACACAATTTATGCTGTATGCTTTTTTTTTTTCCGCTTTGTGTGTAGAGCTAACCATTTCCAAGAAATTTGCTGTTATTAGTTTCACTTTTAAAATACTAAAAGCTTTTCTCAAACTGGAAATCCTCAATCGTTTCATAATTTTTTCTTCTGGATTTTCAATATCAATCGCATAACAAAAGGCTTGGCCTACTGTATTCCCGTAATTCGCTTCTACTTTCAAGAAGCTAAGTAATACGATCATTTCCGGTAATATTTATCTCGATTTGTATGATGCAGATAAAACAATCTTTAAGAATACTTTGTTTGCTAAACAGATAAAGTCATATGAATCGAACACATCAGATTTTTTAGGCTCTTGTGCATATCACACCGAAATATAATTATTCCGTGCAGTGCTTTTATACTACTATGCCATTACTTGTAAATGCATTAAAGGTTAAAATCGCATTGCGCAACAAAGTTTACAGGAAAAGCAGTTTCACAAAACTTGGTGCTCCCTTGTTCAAAAACATATTTGAGAGAAGAAACGACAGAGCTTGGAGGTGTGTCCTAATTATGCTGTTGACGAATGGTTAGCTGGCAATAACGCATTAACCTATTCACCTTTTAGAGTTACTACTTCGTGGGCCTCTTCCCGCATATTTGAATAGGCCTACAGCATAAGGCGCCATTTGCAGTAGCGTAGCCAGAAAAATATTATAGCGGTCCCTTTATGCTTGCTTTACCCGTGCAATTTACATTGGTAGGTAGAAAACCTATTGCATAAGAGTATTATGCTAATTGAGATAAACATTAGCAAAAACAGTCTATTACTGGCTTCCTTCGAACCAGAGGGTAAATAAGGAAATATACTAGGCTAAGCGCTAGTCGACGCTTTTAAAGCTGTCGCTATGTGAACAACTGAGGCTCTGTTCTCTTTGCATGGCCAGCAGAAAAACAAAAAAGATGACTTCCAGTTTAAGAAAAGTTTGGGTAGTTCAAAGCTGAAACCAATAACAAAGAATATCTCAAACTTTTAACTCTAAGAAAAAGTAATTATGACAAATTGTTTCTTTTAACTAGATCTACTTTTTTTGGGTAGTAAGTTCGTCTGTCTCTTACGGTTTATCAGATATACAAAATACATTCAGAATGAAGTGGTCTTCAAAGGCTATTTCCAAAAAATTCAAGAATGCATTTTATTTGTCATGTAAACAGCTTTGGAATACAGTATTTTAATAAAACAGTTAGATTTTTGAGAAATACAATTTTTTTTGGCAATACAATGCCTTTTCTATGACTATGTGCATAGTACGTATAGAGAAAGTAAAAAGGCTTGGAACTTGCCAAAAAGAAAACATTTAAGGACTTTTGACAGAGAAAATCGTTGATATTGCACATATTTTAGTTTTTGATTGGAAAGAAGGTGAAGATGCTACTGTAGAATACATAAATCTTTACAATGAATTTTATTACAAATGTGGTTTTATTGTTTGTAGACATAGAAAACAGATTTGCTCACTATCAAAGCCACTGGCGCTAAACTGGGACAGTTAAATTTTCACTAACATCTACAAACAGAAAATTTTATATGGAAATCTGCTCCAGTTCAAGTGTTAGAAGGGATAAAATTAGGCATGAAAAAATAAGACACAAAATGGACATTAAAAATTTTATGTGTTCCATTCACATTATTTTCTCTACACGTTATGCAAACAAACTGTTCTTTTATCTAGATAATGTTAATCAAGATAAACATTACCAGAAATGCCTTATTACTTAATTCCTTAAAGTAGAAGAGAAATAATGGAATACGCTAGGCTAAAGTGATAATCAAAATTTTCTTTTCTTTCCATGGCCAGGAGGACAACAAGAGAGATAGAGATATATGAAACTGATAAGGGCTTCCGTTTTACAGAAGTTTAAAGTATTTCAAAATTAAAACTAATACAGGGAACATCTTTGAAATACGTATTTCTTTAAAAAAAAAAGTGTTTTTAACAAGATACATTTTTTGTGTAGTAAGTGTTTGTGTTTCTCTTATGGCTTACCAGATATGCAAAAGTCTTTCAGAATGAAGAGGACCTGGAGTTATTCCCAAGGAATTCAGGATATACATTTTATTTGTTATGTAAACACCTTTAATATACCAGCTAATCAAAATTGCTAGCCCATTTTTAGAAAACAAAACAATTTGAAAAATATTGCATGTTAGTTTAACGTGAGGGGATTTTTCTGAAAATTTTCCTAGCATATCCTTGGAAGATGTTAACCTTTAATACTTAGTTTGGTATTTAACAGACCATTTGTTTTCTTGAGCTATGCTGCCCCCCCCTGCACACACAAGTGGGGTCCTCAAACATGTATTTGTGCTGAAATAACGGTATCAAATTTTTAGTGCAATACAATACCTACTTTACCAACTATTTAAATCATTCACTCTTGCTAGAGAAAGTAAAAGGATATAAAATATGATATTTCAACAAAAATAATGTGATACAGATATGTGAAGCATATAGGTCAAGATGTTGCCAAATATGTATGTCATAAAAGAAGGATAACATCCAAAAAGACGAAGAAATGTTGTTACAGAAACCATGATGGTGAGACATTTAAGAGAAGGACAATGGATAAGTAAGATTTTTTTCTTGGTGATACGAGAGGATGTTTAATCTTTGGACCATAGAGGTGTATTATTCCAAGCTACATGAACTTCCCCTTTCCCCTACACCTTTGAATGGTGACAAACAATTTGTGTCAAGCAAGGATGTACGACAAAAGCAGTATCAACACTATCATTATAGAACATGTTGTCATTACGAGAGGGACTCCCATCTATTTGTTGATAAAACTTAACAGATTTTAGATACACTAACACTGTTACATAATACATTCAATTCATATGGCTGTGAAAATTTGACAATTTTCTTTTAAAGGTCGCTAGTCACATGACCATTAAGAGATACGAGATGAGATTATATGGAACAGACCATAGTTAATATGTATTTGGCCATCAGATGATATAAAATTGTAAAAACTAAACTATTAATAAATTTTAGGGAAGTATTTTCAGAATTCACGTAAAAGAAGAAATACTGAATGTATCAATGTACGTATACATTGTGCTGTTTGTAAGGAATACATGATACAGATAAAAGATAGCCTAATGTAACACCAGAATGCAAAATAACTACTATAGAGAAAATGTAAATAAAAGGATCACGGAAAGCAATCCTTTTACAACGGGCAAAAGCCTTTCTAACAAATTGCCAAATTAATTAAAAACTATAAGGGGTTATATCTTCCAAAGACACCTAAGAACATTCTTGATAAAAATGCTGATATAGACTGGATGAATTTTAAGTATTTTGTGAATACATATTTATAATTTTGACAAACAAACTTATGCCAGCTGTCATATAAGGCATACAATTTAATATGGCCATATCTAACAATGATCAACCTGAAGAAGCTAGAGAACATCTAAGCAAGATTCTTAAAAGCCCTCTCAATCTCAAAATTTATGAGAAACAGCTATGCCTATAAAATAGCACAGGAGGCCTTCTTCAGCGAAGACATAAGATACACCTTCAGATTATCGAAAACACAAACACATAAAACCGTCCTTGAAGAGAGACAGAAATATGTTGACGAGATACCAGAAGAAATAATAGAGACCAAAGCTATGAATACATATTTGGAAGGGACCAAACTTTAAGCTTTGCCACAGGTATACACGATTCACAGCCCATGGGTTTCATCTGCCAGAACAAGTCCTACTATGAACCCAAGGAGGAATGTGTCTGCAAGAATTGCAATAAATCATGCCCTAAGTACCATCTAACAAGTGTGAAAGCAAATTTCAATTGTTATGATAATTAGAGACTGGTAAAAAATTTAAAAATTCAACCATACACATTGTGTTTAATGAATAATAGTATTAATAATTTTGACAATGCTTGAAACATTTACAAGCCTGTAACCTAATAAATATTATTACTAATATTTTTTAATAATTAATGGCAAAAAAATTAATTTGTTCATGACTTTGCATTTTCCACAGGCTTTAAATGAACTCTTCACATCACCTGACAATCTAAGATATTGTCTGCTTTTCAAGAAGTATGTACAAGGAAATGCTCAAGGCCAGGTATTATCTTCCTTATGAGTACAGTAAGAAATGATAAGAGTGGTAATGACTCTTCATCCAAATGAAATGGCATCCATTATAAAATTCAATTAACTTTGCTGCTTAGTAACCTAGCTAGAAATATTTCAAATTTAATTAACTTCCCTTCTGCATTAAGATAAATAGCACATTCTTTACAGCTTTCGAAAGTAGTGTATATTCAATTTCATGATTAAAGGAAAATGAAGATATGCAAATATAAACTGGAAATTTATTTTAGGTACACATATTCTTAATCATGTGTATAACCACCAGCAGCTAATATGTTTAAAAAGAATGAACATTATTGGCAATTAGTAATTCTTCCAAATTCAAAGCTGTCCAAGACATACAGGTTTAAGACCAGCTTACTCTTGGCTATGCTCTCACAGCATCCAGAAATTAACATATTTGCCCTCTGTTACCTCCACTCAGAATAAAGCGATGCCAGACATTCATTAAATCCCATTCCCACTAGTGCATTTCTTCTTCCTTGAACAACAATACAGTTGATCGTTTCAGAAGAACCATTAGCATTAACATCTGCAACTTTTATTAGGCTTATCCTCACCTTTAAAGAATAAAAAAATAAATTAATTTTAAAAAAGGGAAATGTGTTACATTCGCATGACTTTCTCCACCAGTTCTGCAAGCAAACTATTCTTACAAAAGATTGTTTTGAGATAAACATTAGCAGAAATTTTCTTATTACTTGCTTCCTTGTAAGCAGAAGGGAAATAAGGGAATACACTAGATGAAAGTGATAATCAGATCTTTTAAAAGCTGGTCAGTATGTGAAACAATTGAAATTCGGTTCTCTTCGCATGGACAGAGGTAAAACGAGAGATCAGTTCCTATTTGAGGAAAGTTTTAGGCATTTTAAAACAAACAAATAATAGGGAATATCTCTGAAATGGTTAGCTCTACAAAATAATGCACGACAACTGGGTTAAAAGGACCTGATTTTTTTTCATATTATGTTTTTGTCTATTTGTTATGGTTAATTATACAAGTGTCACTCAGAATGAAGATGGCTTCAGGGGATTTTTACAAGAAATTAAGGATTTATGCACATTTTATTTGTCATGAAAACATCCTTAATATATGGCATTTTAATAAAAAGTATTAAACAATTTTTTTTTTACAAAATCGAAAATTTTTAAAAATGTCCCGTGTGAAGTGCAAATTGAGGTGGAGGAATTTTTTCTGAAAATTCCTGTTGCATCCTTGAAAGATACAAAGCTTACAAAGTTTGGTATTTAACCAACTATTCAGTTTTGAGTGATGCTGTTCACAAACACACAGCAGTTTTTTCTAAAAAGGTCTTTTTCAAGACTCAGGGGTCCTCAAAACATGTATGTCATGAAATCTTGGAATCCAACTTCTTGGTAGAATACAATACCTTCTCTATCTTTTAGCACATTGTACATACAGAAAGCAAAAATAAAACCAACCTAAAGCAAAATAAATACTTTTTGTCACAATTTTAGTCAGGCTGTGCAATGTGTCACCATTTTTACTTTCTGTACTATATATGAATCTAGTAAGTAGAGGATGTATTTCATTCCAACCACAAATTTGTACCGAGATTTGAGTAAAAACACATGTTTAAGGCCCTTAATTGAAAAAGGGGAAAGTATAGTTTACTTCTCTTTTTGTGTCTATGTCTACAGCACAACTCTTAAAACAAAAGCTTTGATAAATACTAAGCTTGGTATCTAAGTTCATACCATCCACAGGTGCAACACAAACATTTTTCAACTGCATCCCCCACCTTAAAGTGACTTTTTACATGCAATATACAGACATGCTTTTCACTTTCTTCAAAATGGCTGCAACAATTTTGCTCAAAATAGCACATATTGTAGATATTTTTTTATATTCCAAATAAATTGTATCTTGAATTTCCTAGAAATCTTCATTCGGAAGCTATTTTGTATACTGTGTATAATTGGTAAATGTTAAAGAGATAAACTAAAACTTCCTGCAGATAAAAACATTTTTTTTTCCAAACATTTTGTCACTCAGCCATTTCCATGAACTGTGATTATTAGTTTCAATTTTTCAATAATTTGTCATCATACTCCTGGGAAGCAATAATCTCATCTTCTACTTGGCAACTCATAAACAAATTACAAACCACTGCAGAAGCTCAAGCTTTTCTGTTTTTAATGCTAACAAAAACAGTGTAGTTCTGACTGTTAAAGTACAGTCAAGTCAATTTCTTTACAGTATATTACAATGCTACTTACATAGACATATATCATTTTAAGAGACTTGACATTTGAATATGTTTAGTCCTGTGCATCAATGCTCTATGAATTTTAAGTGGCCCTAATAATACCATAAACTGTAGGAAGAGTTAATGTGTTTTAATTAATTTAAAATAAAAAATAAATTAGCTATGGCTTCCTGAATGCACAATACATCTCTGGTTTAGTAAACCTTGTGGTAATTGTAGAATTATACTGCTAAATGTGTAATAAGTAAAAACTTTTGGGACAAATATCATGGCCGATAACTTATGCTTAAAAAGCATTCAAAAATATTTAATTTTAAAAAAGTTATTTTTTTTTTGTTATTTACATACTTTGCCAGTGAATGTTTACAATATACATGACACAGCCAAAATCAGAATTCATTTTCTACACCCTCCATTTACAGATGACTTACAACAGCCAGGACCCCTGAGGTCAGATGGGTCAGAGGGATAAACTAAGTCTGCATCAGAGACAGTAGCCAGGACAGGTGATCAGCCCAATGCCTGACATGAGAATGAGAGAGAAAATGTGAAATGTCAGTGAAATGGATACCAGAAAAGGTGGGGGAAACTGAAGAATCCAGAGAAAACCTGCACTGATGCTGCTTCCCCCCCCCCCACAAATCCCATATGTGATCCCCTGGATCAGAATGGGCTACTTTGGTGAGAAGAGAGGGATTTAACCCTCATGACACTGTCATGCAAAACATTTTAAAAATATAGAAAACTTTTGAATGGGTTTGACATAACAAATTTCACTGTAAATTTTGTCCTCAATATAACAAACACATGGTGAGTTTACTTGCATTACCAAGTTCGAATATGAAAATCAAAATTTTACAAAGATAGGTATACAATTATTTTTAAATCCAAAATCATTAACTATACAAACTGTGGGTGGTAGAGGAAAGGATTTTGAGACCTGGAAATTCTAGGTAAGGTAACTAAAGTTTTTCTTCTTTTCCTCTCCCTTATGCTCTTTCGAGCATCAGGTTTCCTCAGCCAGTCATTTCTCCATTTACTATATTTTGTCCTATCCCTTGTTAGTTGTTTAATTTCCCCTCAAAGTTTTTCCCTTCTTATTCACCATTTTCTCTACATAATCGCTCCATTCTATTTTTGGTTGCCCTCTCCTCCTTCCTTTGCATCTGGCTTCCTACACCTGTTTCGGGTTCCTGCTCCCATCCATCCTATTCGTGTGCAAACCATCTTAAAACATTTGCATCTATCTTTTTTATTACAGGAATAAAGTTTTCTCATCGCAAATTGTTTCCCTATATCTACATTGACTTCTTCCAATACATCATTAGTCAATACCCTTTTGTACTGATTACACTCTAATATTACACAGAAAAGATTATAATTACCAATACTAACTCCCACAGTGTAATTTGCATGCTAAGCAGTAGAACAACTTGTCTCACATAGGAAACAAATAACATACATTGTTTGTTCTTGGAAGTTAATGTTTCAAATTGCACCAATGAGTGGGACCACTTCAACCAATGAAGTCATAAATGACATAGTTACTAACTCAATGTGGAGTGAACCACAGTGATGCAACATCTGTTTTCTCTCATATTCTGCTAAGAAGTAAATGGTAATTCTATATAACTATTAATTCTGGTGAGCATTAAATATGGTACCAACTTTAGACACTAAACAAGGATGTGCTTTTATAAAGGGAAATGAAACTGAAATGCTATAAACATAATTATAAAACAGGTGGATTGCAAAAACAGAAAAGAAAAGCAATAGTGCCGGGAAACAAAACATGTAGATCAAACAAAGCTTAGGTAAAGTTTAAAGCAAAGCATACCTTAATTTCAGAATAAATATCCATGAAATGATTGGGAAAACATTAAGTATATGAAATTTCACATAGAATATTCACAAATTACTCAATATAATGAGTACTTTGGTGCCTAGCAATAATCTTGAAAATCTTTGTAAAACTTGCATCTTTGGAAGATACCGAATTTCAATACCAAATTTGGTATGCATTAAAACTTGCTTTTTTTTTTTTTTTTAAACACACATAGTGTATGGCATCCAGCAAATACTTATTCTGAAGTTGGCACTTCATTTATCGCTTACCAAAATTAATAGTCATAGCACAGTTTAAATGTCGATGCAGGGAGTGCAAATGTAATACTGTTTTTCACGATATTCAATATCTTTACCTTCTCACTTATGTTTAAAATGCCCCTTGTTGCTCATTAGCTGAGCAGAGTAATACCTGCAAGCTGACAAACTATTAACTCTGTGTCAAACTCTAAATGTAATACCAAAATAATTACATTAATTTCAGTTATATGAAGAAAAGACACATCAAATATCATTAATTTGAATTAAAAAACATTTTGATGATAACAGTTTGTTTCATACATATGAAACTACTTTTTTGTTTGAATTTATAATTTTGGAAAACCAACATTGTTCATTCAATGAGGGAAAGAGCTGATCAATTTAGCTAAATCCATGACATACAAATTAAAATTTTTAGGGATATATATTTTCCACTCGCTTCCTTATGTGATCCAGATTTGGTGTGTCTGTTCTTCTGCCATTAGCCACCTTGTAGCTGTTTACTGGCCTGCTATAAACTTTTAAGGCTGCAAACCCTAAAACAAAGCCCAAGGTGGAGGCACAAAGCATAGCTGAGGGATATTTCCATTTTCATTCCTGATTGGTACTTTTCTTATTCTGCCACTAGAGCTATTTGTACTTGCTTACCAGTCTGTTATAAACTTTGAAGGCCCTAAACCGCAAGCACAACCGAGGGATGCTTTTTAAAAGTAAGAGTGGTGCAGCTTCGGCCGAAAGCCTCTACTGCGGAGCGACGACAGGGCATAACCGAGGTCTCTGTAAAGCTAAAGTCTTAACGATCCCAACGAATAAGTCACAAGTTACGGCAATCTAGCGGAAGTCAAATCTGGACATGTTAATACATTTTTCAACATTTGCACATACTGATCGCCTATGGAAGTTTTATCTGTTTTTATTATTATTATAATAACTTTTTTTTTTTTATTTTCTTATTTTGCGTTATAGAGAACCAACAGGGTACACAAATGGAAATTGCATATATGCATTAGGTAGACATGTGGCAAAAATGTGGCTCAATTTTTTGATTAGGGGTTTCCTCGTAATATTTGAGTTAATGCAACATAATTCTGAAGATTATATTGAAAATAGCTAAGCGGTGACACGCCGTATCACCTTCAGATATGGAAAGAATAAGAAGGGACACAAGAAAATAAACAGTATTTTACAGTAAATTCAAATTTCTAGTAAGTTATTTTTAAAACTTCAATATACTTTATGGAAAAACAAAAGAAAAAAATAGAAAAATAGGTTCAAACGTCAAGAGCGCAAACATTAATTTGACTTATATCACAGGTAAATGTTCAATACCGCTCCGCGTAATGCCGCTCTAAACAAATTTTAACTGCATTTATTATAATTAATTTAGTAATGGTGTTAATCTTACCTCACTATCTGTTACGGTGGCACTCCCTGCTGACTTCTGAGAATTTGTGTCATCATTTCCATCGGCTTTATCCCCATTAATGTTGTTTTCGCCATCGGCGTTAACAGGTGTTTTCAGGTGTACCACTTCAGGGAGCGTGCTCTTTATAACAACGTTCTTTGCCTTGAAATATTTGTCAGCTTCTCCATCCACTACCAAAAGCTTCGTTTCATTTGGAACTGCCTTTATCCGCTGCACGACTTGTTTGTGATTTTCGTTGGATATATTCACGCCGTTAACTTCAACAATTCTATCTCCCTGTTTCAAACCAGCAGCTTCGGCAGGTGAACCGTCATCGACCTTACCTATGTACTGCCCTGGTTTGGTTTTATCGGCATGTAAATTAAACCCATAGCCGTCGAAATGTTTCCACTGGATGATATGACACAATCTTATTACAGGTGTATTCGAAGAGAGCGTCCCGTTAGACATTCTAAGCAATTTACTCTTGCCAGCGTTGCAGTTTGGACACTACACCTATCTGCGGCACCGGAGTTGTGCTTTGGTTTCCTCTCCCCACCACGGCTCGAACTTCAATACAAAGATGTAAGAAAAAACAAATGGGCTAACACACGAACTCACATGACATGCGCGCCAGAACGGCCAACCTAACCGCGAAGAACGAGAGACATTTTGCAGTAATTTCCCTACAGCCTTGTTGCGTCATTCAACAAGGTCGTGTTTAAATTCCTTCCCAGTTAAACTTGAATAATGTGTGCCAGAAGATTGCAATGCAGTTTTGCAAGATCCCGAAACAGTTTTTCCTTAGGCAATTTTGTTAATTTTTATTTTTTATCTTTTTGTCGTAACTGCGATGGCATGAGGTACTGCTATTTTTGAACTAAAGAGGAAAACAATTCCTCAAAAACCTATTACAGTTTCATTTACAGCTTCAGAGCTTCATTTTAAACTCAGTAGTTGGTTGAGAATTCTATTTATACATTTTCTTCGCCCAAAGTTCAGTTTTGGTGAAGCAGTGTTATATATCTTTCTTCAAATACATCAAAGCAAATAGAAGATAAATTGCGTTCGAGTCGTCAGCGAGCTGAGTTCCCCCCCAGATGTCTCGGGTTCGATTCCCGACTGGGGTGGGGAATTTTTCTTTAGCCAGAATTATTCCCTATTCCCCACATAGTCTGTGTGTGTGTGTGTGTGTGTGTGTGTGTGTTTGAGGAAAATAAAATGATTTAAACCTACAGGCAACGAGTTGTTTCAAGTGCAAAGACCCCGATATCACCTTAGATGTTAAAGTGAGCTATATAAATTAAACAATAAAAAAAATTTGCATACACAAGAAATATCAACATTGGATTGTTTAGATTGGTAATGAGCTTTAATCACCATTCAATTCATTTCCATACGATGTTAATCAAAGCATTCGATTAACAACACTGGGACGTCATTTCACGACTCCTTTGGACTTCGAGACATCTTAGGGTTAAGGGCTGGCCGATAACACAGATACAGGCAATGCCAGGGAAGTGTGGTGGCAATTCAGATAGTCGAAGCATTTAAGCAAAAATAGTAATTCAAGGAACAGACTTGCCTTGATGAAAATCACAACAGGTAAATTTACTTAAGTGTATATTAAAGATAAAATAAACACAAGTAAGAGTAGTTTAAATCAATACAAAATACTAGTTCCCGATCTTAAATTCACTTTTTGACACTTTGATACGTTACCTCTGTGACCTCTCTTGGGGAGCAAATTTAGTAGTTTTTTTCTTACTATTGAACTACTCCTTTCTCTGAGTTCCGTTAGAAAGCGCTTCAGTTGAAATGGTTCTACGTAATATGAGAAAAGCCTCTCGCTTCTCAATTAGATTTTCGAGCGCAACCTTTGATTCTCCTTAGCGCTGAAAACGATCTTTTTACTGAAAATGTACCCACAGAATTTTACACAAAATGGCAGTAACGTGTTAGACTGCGGAAAACTTCGTATTGCCATTTAACTAATTCTCAGTTCACGTTCACTTGTGCTTGTACCGCACATTCACGGAACTCTTTTCTTTATCGAATGGCGTCGAAGAACTTTGAAAGCTATTTTGTGGGATCTGGTCCACTTTTACCATGTGACAATATATTTAAAATGACCTTAAAGCCGTACGTCCAAGCAGTTATCAATGCTACCAATCACTTCAGAATAGAGAGGTTGTTCCTCCTCGAAGACTCTTCTAAACACTTGAGATAATGGTTTCTCACCTAGGTGGCCTTGGTTCGATCCCAAGTGACCGCATGTGAGATTTGTGGTGGAAAAAACGGCGCAGGGGGCGGTTTTCTCCGGGTTCTCCAGCTTCCCCCGCCATCACATGCCTCCGGAGCTCCATCTTCATTCCACGTATCATCAGTGGGAGTAAAAGGTAGTCAGAGCGGGCGTTAAACATTGTAAAAAAAGATGATGGTTTCTTGAAAAATCTGCTCACAGTCATCACATAATATGGTTACGGAACGGCAAGTTTGTTTACTTTTTTTTTGACAGTATAAAGAATCACTTGCTTGGTTCTGAAGGATTTGTACAACACATCGCTGAAAATGAATATTTTGTTGAATATATTCAAAATAAAAGCAAACTTGAAAGAGAAACACGAATTTGAAATCTTCCACTGGTGCAAAAATATCTTGTTATTTCTTGAGAGTGGTCTAGCATTGCACTAAACACATCTCAAAGTTAGTTAGGTATGTTCCTGCACGCAGTGTTTACAAATTTTGACAAGTAATTCCATCGCATTGGATAAAAGATATCTCCACAATTTCATGCTTTATAGTCCACAAAACGGTCGAAACTACGGCTTGTATTATGCCATTTTGAATACGATTACAAATTCCTTTAAACACAGTAAAGGTTTCTAAGTGCTGCACTAAAAGAGGATCATATTCAACAGTGTACTTCAACAGTTCCACATTATTGTCTGGAATGTCGCCCTAAATATATGTTTTGAGGACCCCTGAGTCCGAAAAAATCATTTTTAGAAAAAGGTGCGGGAGCGTGTATGTGTCTGTGGAGAGATAGTCCAAAATAGAAAAGCCCATTAAATATCAAATTAGGTGTTTAAGTTTAGTACCTCCGAAGGATTTTCTAGAAAATGCCCCATCCTCAAATATTTTGATTTTCTAAAAAATGGCTGTAACGATTTTGATCAAAATATCGCACATTAAAGACATTTACATCACAAATAATATGTATATTTTGGATTTTCTGGTAATAGCCTCTGAAGACCTCCTTATTCTGGATGAGTTTTGCTGAATTTTGCGTAACTGGTAAATCGTAACAGATAGACAAAAACTTGCCACACAAAAATGTACCTCTCGCTAAAACACATAATTTATGTCACACACGCTTTTCCGTTTCTGAGATTTTACCTCTAAATTGGTTTCAGCTTTAAAATATTTATATTTTTCAAACGGGACCTTATAGAGTGAACCGAACCTCAATTGTTTCACACAGCCACGAGCTTTTAAAGGATATGTCTATTCGCTTTAGGCCAATGTATTCCCTTATCTCCCTTCTACTTAAAAAGAAGCAAGTAATACGACTAATTATAGTAATATTTATCATCGTGTAGATAAAGAATAGGTTGTATAAGAAACAGCTAGAGAAAGTTATGTGAATGGATCACGTCAGATTTTGTTTTTATATTAGCCCGAATTAGTATAGAAAATATATTGCATTTCGTACTCTTCAAAAATACTGATTTTTGAAAGTTTAATCATTTATTCCTCAATTTTGGAGCATTACTTCGAAAAAGTATATGACCACTTTCTTTGATACACTCTTGAAGGCAGTAAAACATTTGAAACTGAAAAGTGTTAGTTTGCGAGAAACTAAGTTTTAAAGTTGGGAGTGTCTATTACTAAGCTTGCGCCTAGCGATGTATTGCTTCAGTTAATTGGTGATAAATGGGGAAAATAATACATTTTCTTAGTTTTGAATTCGTTTCGCTTTATTATCAAAGAAATCTCAAATGTTCCATTCACATGACTTTCTCCAGCTGTTCTGCAAACAAGCCAATCTTGCAAAAGATTAATTATTCTTTTATCCACATCATGCTAATTGAGGTAAGCCTTAGCAGAAATTGTATTATTACTTGCTCCCTTGTAAGTAGAAAGAATTTGCTTCGGTCGTGAATAGTCCTAGGAGATGAAAACACGAGCTGTATTCAATAAGACAATTCAGCGAAATAGACTAGACTAACAATAATTTATAATACGAGGTACGTCCAGAAAGTAAGTTCTGTTTCAATTTATCTCCGCTGCAGCGCTGCGATCGCAGTTCCGCACATGCGCGGTAGACGAGAAGAAACGTACGCCATTTTGAGATCGCTGTCAGCCACATATGCTTTGTTGTGCTTGTTTACAATGTCGGTGATGATTGAAAATCCCGCCGCCTGTTCGTTTTCTGAATGCTAGGAAAGTGAAACCAATTGAAATTTATCGGCAAATTTTCGAAGTTTACGGACAAAATGCGATGAGTGATTCAATGGTGAGAAGATGGGTCCGACAGTTCAATGAATGACGTAGTAAAGTGCACGATGAAGAACGAAGTGGGCGTCCATCTTTGGTTACAGAAGAACTGGTTCACGTGATTGATGACAAGATCCAGGAAAACCGCAAGTTTACAATTAGTGCTCTCGCTATGGATTTTCCCTAAAGCTCACGATCACTAATTCATGAAACTGTTACCGAAAAACTGAAATTTCGTAAACTTTGCTCTCGTTGGGTACTAAAGATTCTTACTGAGCTACACAAAACAAAACGGATGGGTAGTGCACTTCAGTTTTTAACCCGTTATGATGAAGACGGTGAAGAATTTCTGACACAGGTAGTCACATGAGATGAGACTTGGGTTTCTTACGACACCCCTGAAAGTAAGCGGCAATCAATGGAATGGAGGCACACTTCATCCGCAGCAAAGGTTAAGCCGAAACAAATCTTGGCACCATCGTAAAATGATGTGCACAGTGTTCTGGGATTGGAAAGGCATCTTACTCATTGATTTCTTATCGCGTGGTCAAACAATCAAAGCAGATGTTTACTGCGCGACACTTAGGAAATTGCGCCGCGCAATACAGATTAAGCGCCGAGGATTGCTGTCAAAAGGTGTTGTTTTTCTTCACGACAACGCACGACCACACACTGCAAAGGCCGCGCCGTGGCCGAGTGGTTAGACCACTACCCTCTCACCTAGAAGGCCGGGGTTCGATCCCAAGCGACCGCATGTAAGATTTGTGGTGGACAAAGCGGCGCTGGGGCGGGTTTTCTCCGGGTACTCCGGTTTACCCCGCCATCGCATTCCACCGGTGCTCCATCATCATTCATGTACCATCAGTGTCACCGCCTGCGATGCCATTAGTAGTTAAAGCGGGCGTTAAACACTACTAAAAAAAAAAAAAAAAAACACACTGCAAATGTGATGAAAAACATCCCACAGGGATTTGGCTGGGATGTGTTTGACCATCCTCCGTACAGCCCTGACCTCGCTCCTAGCGACTTTCATCTGTTCTTACATCTCAAGTCTTTCCTTGGCGGTCAACACTTCAACAATGACGAAGAGCTGAAAGAAAATGTTTCCAACTTTTTGAAGACACAGGCGGCAAACTTCTATGAAGAAGGTATACAGAAACTTGTGCCACGCTATGACAAATGCCTGCAAAATTTCGGCAGTTATGTGGAAAAGTAGTTAAAGAGTTGTCGAATTTGGGGAATTAATAATTATTCTGTATCTGTAGACAATTTAATTTTATTACCAAACGGAACTTACTTTCTGGACGTACCTCGTATTTAGGAAGGGAGATTTTATCAGGTTACGGTTGTAATGGTTAAGTTAGTTCTCAAATGGTAGATAACGCATTCGACCATGTTTATTTACCGATTTTTTTTTTCTTTCATCACTGCCTCCTGAATTACGATGTGATCGACCGTGTCTACACCCAACGTACGAATATCGATAGCAACAATAGAAATAGGGAACCATTTTATTTCAGCTTTTAATAACTAATACATGAAATGGAAACAAGCGTTATTTTATTTGAGGTTATTGCGCTCATCTCATAATAAGAAATACAAATAATGATTATTTTCATTCCTTTTTTGAACTGGATGAAACTTTAAATAAACATTGTAAAGGAATTAATTGAAAGTACTGACGTGGAACTGACAGTTATTAAAAGTGAAGGTTGACTGACGGATTGTCACCTTGTTACCAATAACCAAAACAGGAGATTAAATAAACGAATATCAGGTGCGACAAGATTTCAAAGAAATGAACATCACTGTGATAAGATGTTTCGACAATATCGCTCCAGTCAAATGACCGCGATTGGTTGAAATTGCCTAATATCGGCAATTCCATTGGTGCTTTAATAGTTGAGCTAAATTGTCATTAAAATTCTCTTCTTTGCATAGCCATGAATGAAGCAAAAGAAACACGTACGATTTTCTGTTTGAGAAAAGTATTTTAAAATTGAAACCAATAATAAAGAAAATCTCGGAAATGGTTAACTAAAAAAATGATTATGACATAATTTGCGTGTTTTAACGAGATTTACATTTTTGTGTCTCTCTGTCCATCTCTTATGATTTACCAGTTATTCGGAAGTCATCCAGAATGAAGAGGTATTCTAAGGCTATTCCCCCAAAACTCAAGCTATACATTTCATTTGTGATGAAAATATCTGAAACAATCGGTATTTTAATCAAAATCATTAGTCACTTTTGAGAAAATAAAAAATTTCGAAAAGTATTCCATGTAATGGGTAATTGGGGGTGGAAATATTTTCCTGAAAATCTTCGTCTCACATCCTTGGAAGATACTAAAGTTGGTAATTAACGGACTTTTCGTTTATGAGATATGCTTTACACACTTCCCCCCTTACAAAGATTAAAACGCACACTCACACACATTTTCTAAATATGCTTTTTCTTGGATTTAAGGAGTCTCAAAACATGTATTTCCAGTGAAATCTTGGTATCGAATTTCTGATTGGAAATAGAATACCTTCTCTATCTACTAGGTACTTTGTACATACATGCTAGAGAAAATAAAGTATCTCCCAGATGCATTACTTTAACCCACAGTAGAACATTTTTTGGGATGAAATATTTCTCTAGAGAGAACATAGTAGAGGAAAAACTATTGCCGTGTATTTCAATTCATTGTGAGCAAATGATGGTTTTATAATGACTATTTCGTTCATGACATGTGATCGTAGGAAGTGGCCAATCCAGTACATTGGCGCGTAAAATTCCAACCAATCGGAACTCATTATATCTGTATTTTAATCGTTTTTTATCACACCCAATTGCAATTGTTTTTCTAAATTTATCGCACCTACGTGCATTTGTATTCTCTCTGAACTAATGTTCGTCTCATAATAAAAGCATCGGTGTTCAGTGATATTCCCGTACATGCTGGGGGTAGTTTGGGGAAAGGTCTATCGCTGAAATAGACATATTAATTGAAAACTCAAAGCCGCAGAATACTAGAACAACAGAATTCTGTAAGCAACGACGCCATGATTTATGATATGGGCATCAAGTTGCAGTGATTTCGGTGCAAATATACATCAAGACAACTGGTATTTTAGGAATACTTTTTTTTTTTTTTTTTTCATTTTTTTAACATCTAAGGTCATATCGGAGGCTTTCCACTTGAAACAACTCGTTGTCTGTAGGTTCTTTTACGTTGGTTTTAAATCATTTTGTTTACTCAAACATGCACATATTCACATACAAACTTCCAGACTCTGTGGGGAATAATTCTGGCTAGAGAAAAATTCCCCGCCCCAGCCGGGACTCCCGGGTGAGAACTCAGCTCGCTGACCACTCTACCACGGAGGCAGTCAGGAATAACATTCTTCGTGTCCATATAGGCTAATCATTGTTATTTTTTTTATTTATTTTGTCGCCCTCCGTGGTGTAATGCTTACCATGCTAACTTCATAGGTCGCGGGTTTAAACCCGGCGGAGGACGATGGATTTTTTCGGGTGTAACTTAGCATGGCTTCCTTCAGAAGGGAAGTTGGTCCCATTTCGTAGATTTACAGCACGTAAAAGAACCTCAAGCCTGATAGAGAGGCATCTGAGAAAAATTAAGTGTCTTTCACACTCAATTTAGAATGGGACACTGAGAACCACAGTAGTTAAAGAGCGTCCATAAATAACACGCCATTTGCATTTTTTATTTTTTCATTGCTATTTTATTCACGAAATAGTCTTATTAATTACAACACGAGCTACAGCTTTTCGCTAGATAAAAGTTGGGGCTCTCGTTATATTACTTATGATAAATCGCTTCTGTCTCTATTTTTAAACACTGAATTTGAGCAGACTCTGAATAATGAGCAAGTCACGGGTGCTACTATATTTCCTCAATAATTACATTTTCCTTCACTTGTCCCTCATTATCACTATCTCCATCTAATGCCACACGATGGTTGAAGCCTTGAGACAAGTTCCCAGGTTAATTGTCTTAGAAGTATTCATTCTCAAGGCAGCAAAAAAACAAAGAAGAGAAAAAAGGTTCTGAAGAATTCTTGAAGATGTGCAGTGCAGAAGTTACTAGCAGTGGAACTGTGTATGAGCAGATATGTTTCGAATAAGAAGCCATATCTGGAGTTACTCTGAATCCGTGCCACAAGTGAAACAAAATCAAATATTGAAATCACTCACTTTTGCGAGCTCAGAGAATGTAACTGAGTAAATTCTAAACGCAGTGGTAACTAACCTACGGATAGAAGTATAAATGTTCGACAAGTAAAACAAAACAATTTTTACACTCTCCAGCACGCATGTACAATGTACATAATGGATAGAGAAAGTATTGTATTCCACCCAAAAATTAGATACCGAAATTGCACCGAATATACATGTTTTGAAGCTCCTAAATAAAAACAAAAATATTTTTAGAACCATGTCCGTGTGTGTGTCTTTGCGCAGCTTAGCTCAAAAACGAAAGGTCCGTTATATACCAAAATTAGTATATATGACATTTTTAAAAACATCCCCCAACCCAACTACCCTTTACATAGAACTTTATCGAACATTTTGTTTTTCCAAAAATGGCTATAACGATTTTGATTAAACTGCCATACGTTTAAGATATTTTCATGACAAACGAAATGTATATCTTGAATTTTCTGAAAATATCCTATGAAGGCCTCTTCATTCTTGATGACACGTGTAAGACGTGTGTAAAATTAATAGACAAAAACTTACTACAAAAATGTAGAAATCGTTAAAGCACACAGTTGATTTCATTCATTCATTCATTCATTCATTCATTCATTCATTCATTCATTCATTCATTC
This sequence comes from Hymenopus coronatus, assembly GCA_030762935.1. NCBI lineage: Eukaryota > Metazoa > Arthropoda > Insecta > Mantodea > Hymenopodidae > Hymenopus > Hymenopus coronatus. Next base: position 26,206,244 of record CM060900.1, on the reverse strand, counting down.
ATTTTTTTTTTTTTTTTGTATAGTTAACTATCAGGCTTCTAACCCCTAAGCATACTTTTAATTCCTGGGGGTTGTCAGTCCTACATAAGGGTAGGGTAAGCCGATTAAGAAAAATATTTAACGTTTTCAAGATTTTCCGAGTTTTTGATTGCAGTTTTAATCTAATTAAACTTTTCTCAGACGGAAAGGCCTCTTTCTTTTCGTCTCTCCTTTGTTTTCTCCTGGCATGCAAAAAGAACCGAATTTAAATTGTTTAACATTGGGACAGGTTTTTAAAATATTTGACTATCGCATTAGCCTATGTATTGCTTTTACGAGGTACGTCCAGAAAGTAAGTTCCGTTTCAATTTATCTCCGCTGCAGCGCTGCGATCGCAGTTCCGCACATGCGTCGTAGACGCTCTGTATCAAGGAGAAGAAACGTGCGCCATTTTGAGATCGCTGTCAGCCACATACGCTTTGTTGTGCTTGTTTACAATGTCGGTGTTGATTGAAAATCCCGCCGCTTGTGAAATCAGATCTGTGATTCGTTCTCTGAATGCTAGGAAAGTGAAACCAATTGAAATTTATCGGCAAATTTGCGAAGTTTACGGACAAAATACGATGAGTGATTCAATGGTGAGAAGATGGGTCCGACAGTTCAATGAAAGACGTAGTGAAGTGCACGATGAAGAACGAAGTGGGCGTCCATCTTTGGTTACAGAAGAATTGGTTCACGCGATTGATGACAAGATCCAGGAAAACCGCAAGTTTACAATTAGTGCTCTCGCTATGGAATTTCCCCAAAGCTCACGATCACTAATTCATGAAATTGTTACCGAAAAACTGAAATTTCGTAAACTTTGCTCACGTTGGGTACCAAAGATTCTTACCGAGCAACACAAAACAAAACGGATGGGTAGTGCACTTCAGTTTTTAAGCCGTTATGATGAAGACGGTGAAGAATCTGACACAGATAGTCACAGGAGATGAGACTTGGGTTTCTTACGACACCCCTGAAAGTAAGCGGCAATCAATGGAATGGAGGCACACTTCATCCCCAGCAAAGGTTAAGCCGAAACAAATCTTGACACCTCGAAAAATGATGTGCACAGTGTTCTGGAACTGGAAAAGCATCTTACTCATTAATTCCTTACCGCATGGTCAAACAATCAAAGCAGATGTTTATTGCGAGACACTTAGGTAATTGCGCCGCGCAATACAGAATAAGCGCCGAGGATTGCTGTCTAAAGGTGTTGTTTTTCTTCACGACAACGCACGACCACACACTGCAAATGTGAAGAAAAACCTCCCACAGGGATTTGGCTGGGACGTGTTTGACCATCCTCCGTACAGCCCTGACCTCGCTCCTAGCGACTTTCATCTGTTCTTACATCTCAAGTCTTTCCTTGGCGGTCAACACTTCAACAATGACGAAGAGCTGAAAGAAAATGTTTCCAACTTTTTGAAGACACAGGCGGCAAACTTCTATGAAGAAGGTATACAAAAAGCCACGCTATGACAAATGCCTGCAAAATTTCGGCAGTTATGTGTAAAAGTAGCTTAAGAGTTGTAGAATTTTGTGCAATAAATAATTATTCTGTATCTGTACACAATTTAATTTTATGACCAAACGGAACTTACTTTCTGGACGTACCTCGTATTTTGCTACTTACAAAGAAGCAAGTAATAAGTCCAATTCTACTAATATTTATCTTGAGTAGTATGATGAAGATAAAAGAAGAATCTGTTGTAAGAAAAGACGTTAGGGGAACAGCCAGAGAAAGTCATATGAATGGAACACATAAAGTCTTTTATGTACGTTCAGACTGGCTTTCAGGCGTGACCTAATTGACCATCAGGGTAGAGTGGCAGAACACAAACACAGAAACACACCACAGATACCCTTACACAAGGCTGAACTTGATCCCACATCCCCAGCGCCACGAAACACCAAAGCTAGACATTTTAGCGAACATGGCCATGGGGACAGGCAGTAGAAGAAATTGTATATTGACTGACAATTTTACTTTCTCTAGCACATATGTACAATGTACATATTAGATACAGAAGGCAATGCATTCCACCCTAAAAGTCGATACCGAAATTTCCTCGGAAATACATGTTTTGAGCACCCATTAATCCAAAAACAAATTGTTTAGAAAACATTCAGTGTCTGTGTGTGTGTCTGTGTTTATGTGTGTATGTGTGTGTCCGTGTATCTGTAGGTAGCATACCTCCAAAACGAAAAATCGGTTGCATATTAAACTTGGTATTTATGTTCAGTATCTTCCAAGAATGTGACACGAAATTTTTCAGGAAAATCCCCTACCTTAAACTACCCTTAGCATGGAGCATTTTACAAAATTTTCGATTTTCTTAAAAATGGCTATAACGATTTTGATTAAAATGAGGTATATTAAGATATTTACATGACAAATAAAATGTATATCCAAATTTTCTTGCGAATAGCCCCTGAAGTCCTCTTCATTCTGAATGACTTTTGTGTAACTGGTAAACCTAAGAGACAGACGAAGACTACCGCACACAAAAAAAAAAAAAAAAAAAAAAAAAAAAAAAATGTAGATCTCATTAAAACACCATTTATGTCATATACAGTTTTTCTTTTATGTTTGAAGGTAATCATCTCCGATATTATCTCTGTTATTGTTTTCAATTTTAAAATAGTTAAACTTTTCTCAAATGGTAAGTCATCATCCACTTTATCTCTCTTTTGTTTTACTTCCGGCCATGGAAAAAGAACCGACTTTACTGACAGCGACAGATTTTAAAAGATTTTACTGTCGCTTTATTTCCCTTCTACTTACAAGAAAGTAGGTAATAATACCATTTCTGATAATAAAAGTGAGAATAAATTGAACTTTATTTGTTGACGCTCCTTAATTATTGTAGTTCTCAGATTCCCATTCTATATTGGGCGTGAAAGACCGCTAAATTTTGCACAGAGGCCTCTTTATCAGGCTTAAGGTTCTTTTACATGATCTAAATCTATGACATGGGAACAACGCCTTTGCTCCCCTTCCGAATGAAGTCATGCTAAGAACTTTTTCGCGCAGGTTTTTTAGAGCGTTGAACGCCCGCTTTTATTACAAATGGCACCGCAGGCGATGCCACTGATGATACATGGAATGAAGATGGGGCACCAGTGGAATGTGATGGCGGGGGAAACTGGAGAACCCGGGAAAGGCCCGTCCCAGCGCCGCTTGGGATCGAACCGGGCCATCTGTAAGAGGCGAGAGATGTAACAACTAGGCCTTGCCGCCGACCTTGGGTACCTTGTTACCCCCAGACCATGGAGGACATTTCTACTAATGTTTATCTTGATTAGCGTGATGTAGATCAGTGGTATTCAACCTTTCTTTCTCCAAACACCCCTACTGACAATTTTCCATTCCAGCCTGTCTAGACCTAGAGTTTTCCCTAATTTAAATTATACATAACCATATCTAAAATATATTATAATATTTACAATTTATTAAATATTACAGAAAGGAGGATTATGCTATAGATTGTACAAAATAAATACAGGACCTATGTAAATACGTTGCAGATAGCACATAGGTACAAAATTGCATAAGTTACATATGTTTCTGACTTCTTAATGAGATGGTTGAGCTTGTTTTCTGGACACCGGCTGAATCTTCGTTAGTGTGAGTATCAATGTGGATTCTGCATTCAAGCGATTTCTTTGTCGAAACAAAGTGCTGAGAAACCCTGCTCACACAGATAAGTTGAGGGGAATGGAAGAAGGCATGTAATGGTACAGTCACTAAGTTCAGTGTACACTTTGCGTGCGTAACATCAGAAATCACAAATTGGATGTTTTCAAATTTTATTTTCAGTGAACAGTCAACGGACATTTCCAAAATACTTTCTTGTAATTTTACGAGAAGATCAAGGAAATTGATGGCGGTGGTGCAAAACGGATTTGTAATCCATTCTTGTGTAATATTGTCCTTCTCAATTTCTGGGAAGTATTTTGAAAGCTAAAACCAGATGATTAGTTGGTGGAATTTGATTATTTCCAAAAGTGCACCAGCAATACTAACTTCATTTTGTTCACTTTGTTCCAAAAGAGCTGGAAAAACTGCAATATTCCCTTTATTAACACAATCAATACAAAATAAAGCTTTCTTATAAAACCCCTTTATTTTGTCATGAGCTTTAAAATGTTTCTGTCAAAACCTTGGAGTAGAAGATTAAGCTCTTTAAATTTGTTGAACATATCTGACAGATAAGCTAATTGGCAAATCCACTCTTCATCTTCAAACTGTTTCATCAGAAGGATTTCAATTTTGTAAGGAAACATTTTACCTCCTTTTTTAATTAAAAAAGACGAGTCAATACGCGTCATTGTGATAACTTGGTGTGCAAAAACAATTGAATGTGCGTAGCTCCCATCGCCTCACACATTTTTTTTTTTTTTTTGAACAGACGGGAGTTCAATTCACGTGACTTTATTAATTGGGCCACTTTTATAGCAATGTTCGATGTTTCGTGTAAATCAGGAGTTTTTTTCGCTAACAAATTTTCTTTGTGTATAATGCATTGTTGCCAAATTATTTTGGGGTTAATTTCGCGAATACGAGCAGAAAGACCGCTTTTTTACCTGTCAATGAAGCAGAACCATCTGTGGACAAACTTACTCACCAGTGCCATGACAAATTTAATTTTAATCTTAGAAAATTCTCAAGAATTTTAAAAACATCCTCCCCCCTTGTACGTTCTGGTAATTGTTTACATCGTAGAATTTCATCAGCAATAACACCCTTTTTAACGTCAAAATATCGAGCATCATCATCAGATACACCTACCAATTCATCGATTTGAATGGCAAATCTTTTGTCTATTTGAATACTTTCTACTATTTTGTCAACAATATCTTGTGCCATATCATGAATTCTACATCCCTCACTTGTGTCAGAATTCGGAATTGTTTTGATCACTTTAGCGGAATCTTTGTGTAACATTTTATCTGCTATAATCAAAGAATCGGGAATAATAAGAGATTCAACTGCGGTATATGGTGATTTATTTTTTGCAACTAGCAACGCTAACTCATACGATGTCTCCAGTGCCACCTTAGATGATTTTGTAAAACTGTGTATCACGTTTGAAATTTTATTCAAATTTTCTGCTTTGCGCCGAAAAATTTGACTGACTTGTCTTGTCTTTACATTCGCCGTGGTTGGTTACCAGATGTCTGTGAAGTAGGGATGGTTTCATAGAATGATTCAACAGAGTTTGGGGGAAGAGGCGGATCACACATATTTGACACGAATTCATATTTAACGTAAGATTCACTGTAATATCTGTATTTCACATTTCTCGGGTTTTTCGACTTGCTCGTAGATGGTTTAACTTCAACACTATTTTCACCAATGTCCCGTGGTGAAACAAGCGTTGTCACACGTTTCACATGTGGTGGCTCAACATTATCGACACTATTACTTGTTTCACTGAGTTTACGTTTTCCTCTTATAACGAATTTATCCATCCTACAACAAAACATAAAATAGTGGACTATCACAATAAAGACCTTCAACCGTTCACAAATATAAAGAATGAGATGTGAAACTTTGAGTAAAGGAAACGAACTTGCACCTAACAGTCTCGGAAATATAGTCAGCACCGAGCTTTTGGTAGATTAACGTGCATTCTCAGACAATGTTATTGTTAATACTGGCTGGAGTATAATCCGGGCTTATGGGCCGTGGTCTACTGGGCTCGTCCATCTTCTTCCCAGACGTTTCGTCTGCGACTACGGCAGACATCTTCGGTGGCAGCGGCAGAAGTCCTCGCGTACCCCCGAGGATAGGCGTACCCCAGGTTGAATACGCCTGATGTAGATAAAAGAATAATCTGTTGTAAGAATATTATGTTCGCAGAACAAATAGAGAAAGTCATGTGAATGGATCACACGAGGCTTCTTATGTTATGCACGATGCAGTTCTGCAAATATCTCAAAATAAAATTTCAGTTACTTTATTCTGTTTCATTTCAGTATACCGAATTTTGACACAATTTTACATATATAATTAGATTCAAGTTGATATGAAAAAATTTGAAGATGAAGTGACTAACCAAAATAATTGTACGCAACTGAGGTATTGAAGTCATTAATTCACAAGAAAATTGTTAAAAAATAAATAAATGGCCTGCTGCGACTTACTATACAGAGAACAAGTGCCTGGTTGAGTAACAACTACACTGACGTGCAAAACATAAGGACGAAAGTAACATTTGCATCCTGTGCCACTGCCAGGTAGCACAGCTCGAATATACTTGAATCAAACATAGAGAGAATTGCAACAATAGGCAGCTAAACGAAATATGCAATTAGACGCACAGAAATGGCACTTTTATTCATAGAAAATAAGCTACCTAAAGTCACAACGCCATTTGGCGGTCTCTAGATTTACAAAACTAGAGACATGGTGTTTAAAATAGTGTATGATCACCACCAGCAATGCATGCTCTGCATCGTGCTGCCATGCTGGCCATAAGGCTGGTAAGGCATTCTTGTGGTAAAGCGCTCCACTCATTCACCAGCGCTGATGGCAACTGTTGGATGGTCGTTGGTGCATGTGGACGTGCTGCAATGCGTCTCCCCAAAGCATTCCACATGTGTTCAGTGGGATTTAAATGGAGAGACCAGTCCATTCGCCGAATATCCTCTCGTACCAACAGATCCTTCATCTGTGCTGTTCGATGCGGTCGCCCATTGTCATCCATGAAAATGAAACCAGGGCCGACTGCACCCCTGAAAAGTCGCACATGGAGGAGTAAGTATCACCATAACGTTGAGCAGTGAGCGTGGCGAGTTCCAAGATTTGGAGGTCCGTACGCTCATGCAACAATATGCCTCCGCGCACCATAACACCCGGATCACAAAAACGATCGTGTCAAGGATGTTCCTGGGTGCATTACGTGTTCCCACCTCTCGCCAGATGAGGGTATGTCGAGAATCACTACTCAGACTGAACATGCCCTCATTCGAGAACAGCATACGACACCATTCCTCGTTGGTCCAATTCTGATGCTCTTGGGACTATTGCAAATGGTGCTGCCGATGTAAGGGTGTCAATGGAACACAGCGTACTGGCCGTCGGGTAAAGAGACCACCTTTACGCAGGCGCCTTGCCATTCTGTAGCGTGAGATTGCGTGTCTAATGTGGTTGCAATTCTACCCGCTGTTTGACGTGGATCCCTTCATGCCTGTTGCACAATGTAGGGGTTATCTGCTGCTGTAGTTGACCATGGGACAGCAGTGCCTGTGGTTTAGAAGGCTCCTAATGCACGTGAAACATTGCTGTGAGCAATACCAAACTCCTGTGCAACACTCGTCACACTTCGTTCTTCTTCCAGCTTCCCGATGATTCTTCCCCGTTTGAGCTTATCCAAATCTGCCTACAGGCCATGTTGTAAAGAACAACACCACCACCACAGTGCACCGCTACAGCTCGCTGATTACCACACATTGTTTTATCCTGCTTCTTCAACTGTCCCGTGTTGTGGGACCAGACTCATTTAATGCTATAGTCTCGCTACTCTCACGCCAAGTGACGTCCAGATTTCTGTGTACGTGTGAGAAACCTCTGGTAAAAGGCACCCGCATTTTCATTATTTTCCAATAAGTGGTACGTACATGTGTTATGTTAATTTATTCCCCTCGGCCCTAGGTTTTGCACACCAGTGTATTTCACCTGCGCTCTTCAGCCGGCGTATCTCGCCTGCTCAGTCCAATCACAAGTTCTGAACACTGAGAGGAGAGAAGGAAAGGGTTCACAGGATAAATCAACGACTCGGTAGGGAATGACAGTTCTGAAGTTGAGATTTTACCCAGATACATCAGAGATGAAGTAGATTTTACCACATCGGACCTTTGTCTCTTATACAGCTGGCCGCATCAATGTGGAAAATAGCATGCAACACGCGCTATTTCGAAAAAAAATGTTACTTTATGCACCAATATTTTCAAAGCTTTTTGTTTATTTTATATATGAATTTTTGTTTTCGGTTTATTGGCCATCCAACGGCATCATTCTTAGATTTATTTCTTATGTTAAAATTAACATAATACTTACAACAAGTTAAACAGCCAATACTGATTTTCGATGAAAAGAAATGTGGCCGGCTGTTTAATATACATATATATTTATATATTTAAATTCCAAAATGCTACACATTTTTAATGTAAAACGTTTAAAAGTAATTCAGAAGAAGCTGTTAGCAATGGGAATATGAAGACTGACAGGTTATACTCATAATGTAGAAATGTACAGCCTTCTAAGGTGTACATGGCTCAGATGGTAAGAAACTGGCCTTCTGATCCTAAAGTTGCGGGTTCAAATCTGGACCAGACCGATGGTTTTTAAGTGTGCTTTAAAGGGCAATCCCATATCGTTAGATTTACTAGCATGTTCCTTATCGCTCTCCGTGGTGAAGTGGTTACCATGCTAGCCTCTATATCCCAATTTTGCAGGTACAAAACTGGCGGAGTGTGAGGATCTTTTCGAACGCAAACATTCTTAGCATGGCTTCCTTCGGTAATTAAGTAAAGCCGTTGGTCCCGTGTCGTAGATTTACGGCAAGTAAAATAACCTCAAGATTCGGAGCAAAATTAAGCGTTCTTTCACGCTTAATAGAATGGGAACAGAAAAAGCGCGACCATAAATAAAATTCAATTTCTTCGATTACATGCTGCAGAAAGTAAAAATGACATTCATAACTGCACCATATCGTTTATCCCTGCAGAAGAAGGTGGTGTTTTTCTCCTAAATTCTTGTCTTGGACATACTGTTTAAGACTGGTGTGGATAACTCAATACTTACGCTGTGGCTCACTTTTTTATAAGTTGAGACAGAGGAAGAATAAGAAGAATAATTCTTTTTTTTTGCGTACTTTTGAGCTGAAGATCTCCCTTGCAAAAATGTATCTCCATAAGTAGACACTATTATTTAAAATCTATGAATAATGCACATAATCTATGACTTGACGTCTAGTTTTGAGGAAGTCTCAACCCTAGTGGATATTTTTGTGCTGCCTGCTCTTAGCCTATTACTTTCTGTACACTTACTATGTACATAGTGTATAGAGAAGGTATTGTATTACACCCAAAATTTCGATACCGAAATTTCACCGGAAATACATGTTTTGGGACCCCTGAATAAAAAAAAACATTTATAGAATAAGGTCCGTGTGTGTCTGTGGACAGCATAGCTCAAAACGCAAAGACCGTTAAATACCAAACTTGGTATGAACTTAAGTATCTCCCAAGGATACGACACGAAGATTTTCAAGAGAATCCTCCACCACAAACTACACTTTACATGGAAAAATAATCGAAAATTTTGATTTTCTCAAAAATGGCTATAACGATTTTGATTAAAATGCCATGTATTAAACATATTTTCATCCCAAATAAAATTTATATTTTGAATTTTTTGGGAATAGCTTCTAAAGTCTATTCAGTTTGGATGAATTTTGCCGAATTTTGCATAGCTGCTAAACCGTAAGAGGTACACAAAAACTTACGACACAAAAAATGTAGATCTCGTCAAAACACACAATCTATGCCCTTTACATTTTTGCTGTGGAGGTAACCGATTCCGAGATATCCCTTGTTATTAGTTTCAATTGTAAAGTACTTAAAACTTTTCTCAGGCTGAGAGTATCCGGTTTTCCTTTGTCCTACTCCTGGCCGAGCAAAGAAGCAAATTGAAATGACAATCGCACAACGACGGTTTTTAAAACATTTGACTACAGCTTTAGCCCAGTGTATTTCCTTAGTTCCCTTATAAGGAACTAAGAAATAAGTACATTCAGCCAATGTTCGTCTCGATTAGCATGGTGTAGAAAGAAGAATATTCTTTTGTAAATGGTTTGTTTGTACAGAAAGTCATATGAGTGTGACACATGAGGTTTTTAATTTCTCTACACGTATTAAGTGCATAGTGTATAGAGAATGTAATGCACCCAAAAATTCGATACCGAGACTTCACCGGAAATACATGTTTTGGGACCCCCTAAATAAAAAAAACATTTATACAAAATGGTCCCTTTTTGTGTGTGTGTGTGTGTGTGTGTGTGTGTGTGAGAGAGAGAGAGAGAGAGAAAGAGAAAGAGAGCGTGTGTGTCAGACACACACAGATACCAAACTTGGTATTTAAGTTTAGTATCTTCCATTCATTCTGGATGACATTTGTATAACTGGCAAGCTGTAAGAGATATACAAAATCTTACTACACAAAAAATGTAATCTCATTAAAATACACAATTTATGTCAAGTAGAGTTAACCGTTTTCGAGATATTCCGGAATATTGGTTTCAATTTTAAGCCACTTAAACTTTTCTCATCTTTTTTTCTCCTTTGACGTTTGTTTACTCCTGGCAAGCAAAGAGATTGGAATTTCTATTGTTTCACATAGCGTCCGGCCTTTAACCTGGTTGGTCATATCGGACGACAAACGAAATTGTGAAGTGATGCTCAAATGATCTCGTGGTCCATGGAGCTTAAAGTTACTCGACATTCGTCTCTCAGGATAAGGGAAAACCCCGAAAAAATTCTTATCCGGGTGAATCACCCTAAGCGAGATTCGAACTCACGACCTTTTGAATGTGAGGCAGATACGCTACCGCCGCACTACCCAGGCGGGCTACGACCGGCCTCTATAAGACGAAATTACCGCTTTAGCCTGTGCATTTTCTTATTTCCCTTCTATTTACAAGGAAGCAAGTAACAACACTTATTCTGCTTAGCTATATTCATTTTTATTAGCATGATGTAGATAAAAGATTAATCTTTTGAATAAAAGGTTTGTTTACCGAACAGCTAGAGGACGTCATGTGAATGGAACACATTACATACTTACAAGGAAGCAAGTAATTAAGACAATTTCCGCTTATGTTTATCTCGATTAAATGAAACGGCGTTTTATTTCTGGACGCTCTTTACCTGCTTTGCTTCTCAGCGTCCCATTCTATACTGGGCGTGAAGGACCGCTTAATTTTGCTCTATCAGGATTGAGGTTCTTTTACGTGCCGTAAATCTATAACATGGGACCAGCGGCTTTACTTCCCTTCGGAGGAAGCCATGTTAAGGACTTTTACGCCCGAAAAAATCCATCGCCCTCCGCCGGGTTTGAACCCGCAACCTTGAGTATATGAAGTTAGCATGGTAACCATTACACCACGGAGGGCGATTTATACCCTGTAGCATGATGTAGATAGAAGAAAAAGATTTTTAACAATAATTTGTTACAGAGATGTAGAGAAAGTCATGTGAATGGAACACACCAGATTTTTTTTTTATTTGAGTTGTCTTTAGTGACTTTAGCCTGTAGGTCATATCACGACCTACATTCCATAAACACAAACAGTAAAACCGCACTTAATTGCATCCACATGTTTACCAATATGAGAGAAATGTATTGATTCCCTGTGTTGGTTTGCTCGAGCCACGATATGTTTTACTTGTGCTGCACCTTCTCACCGCACCCAAGGTTGTCTTAGATAAAGTTTGCGGCATCTTATCTTACAAGCTGCTGTCTCCAAGTATAAGACGCCTTTAAAATGCTGCATCGTTTATTACTTTCAGCATTAGTATACGATGGTTTCACCACTTGGCATTACTTGTAAAAGTGGACACTTTTGTTATTTCGTCACTAGAGCCGCATTGTAGTTACTTACTGGTCTGTTATAAACGTTTAGGGCCCTAAGCTGCAAAGCGTAGCCCAACGTGGAGGGCCCTAAGCCATAAAGCGTAGCCGAGGGATATTTTGTATAAGTTGAGTGTAGCAGTTGCTACTGCGGAACGACGACAGGGTGTAGCCAAGGAATCTGTGAAGCTAAAACCCCAATTTCGGCAATCTGGCAACTTTCACATCTGAACAACTTCATGTTTTCAACACTTTCAAGTATGGATCTCCAGTAAAAGTCTTAAGACCGTTTGTGTGTGTGTTTGTGTGTGCGTACTGCGCGCGTGTCCGTATGTGTGGTGGAACCATCGTATAGCTTTACCTTACTTTCTCTATATGTACTACGTTCATAATACAGAGAATGTATTATATTCCACACAAAAACTCGATTCCAATATTTCACCGGAGATACGCGTTTTCAGACCACCCGAATCAAAAAAAAATCTGATGCGTTGCATTCACATGACTTTCTTTACCCGTTCTGCAAACTTAAGTATTTTTACAAAATATACATTCTTCTTTCTAAATATGCTAAGCGAGATAAATTATAACACAACTGGTGTTACTATTGAGTTCCTTGTAAGCACAAGGGAATAAGGGAATATACAAGGCTAAAGTGATAGTCAAATCTTTTAACAACCGATCGATATGTAAACAACTGAAGTTCGGTTCGCTTTGCATTTCCAGAAAAACAAGAGAGATGAAACAAAAGGTGACGCCGTTTGAGAAGATGCGTAGTTTAAAATTGAAAGCAATAACAGGGAATATCTCGAAAATGGTGAACTCTACAACAAACATGTACATGACAAATTGTGCATTTTAACGAGAACTACATTTTTATGCAAAATTCAACAAGAATCATCCAGAATGAACAGGTATTCAGAAGATATTCCCACAAAATTTAAGACATACATTATATTTGGTGGTTTAATCAAAATCGTTAGTGCTATTTTTGAGAAAAACATTTTAATTTTTTTTCCATGTAAAGGGTAGTTTTGAGGTGGGAGATTTTCTTAAAACTTTTCGTGCCGCATATTTGGAAGATATCAAACATAGATATATAGTTTGGTATTTAACGGTATTTTAGTTTTTGAGTTATGCTGTTCAAAGACAAACACATGGACCTTTTTCTAAAAATGTTTTTTTGGACTCAGGGGACCTCAAAACATACATTTCCAGTGAAATCTCGTGATAGAATTTTTGGATGGAATACAATACTTCCTCTGTACATTATGTATATAGTACATGTAGAGAGAGTAAAAAGAAAAAATCATTTTAGAAAAAGATCCTTGTATGTGTCTGTGGACCACGTAACTCAAAAACGAAAAGACCGTTAAGTGCATTTGGTACTTAAGCTTAGTATCTTCCAGGAATGTGACACGGAGATTTTCAAGAAAATCCCCCCACCTCAAACTACCTTTTATATGGATTTTTTTTAAAAATTATGTTTTCCTCAAAATGCTCTAACGATTTTGTTTTAAATACCTATATTAAAGATATTTACATGACAAATAAAATGTATATCTTGAAAGAAATGAACATAAACTTACTACACAGAAATGTAGATCTCGTTAAAACAATTTATGTTATACACAGGGTGTTTCAAAACGACACCAAAGGAAGATGTGGACCTTATTGGTCATGCCGTACGTGATCCGTGAATATAATTTTCAGCTCCAAATTCGGCACATAAAAAACTGCCATAAAATCACTATGGATTAGGCAGTCGTACATAACCAAAAGGCACGTGCCGGTTGATAGCGAAGGTCCCAGTCGCGTGGTGTAGGGGTGGTTTGTTAGACTCCGGCGCGGCACTGGTCACCTTAGTAATGGAAAACGTAGCACGTGGGTTTTGTTATGTGTTTCGTATAACACGTTCTGAGGTTGTTTACGTGGCGTTAGTATCGTTTTGAAACAATATGTATGTGTGTCTGTGTGCGAGTGTGTGTGTGTGTGTGTGTGTGTGTATATATATATATATATATCGCGTTTTTTTTAAAAGTTAACTGTTTGCAATGTATTGCTTGTTATTAATTTCAATTTTAAAATACACCTTTCTCAAACAGAAAGTTGTCCGGTTTGCTTTGTTTTACTCCTGATCATGCTAAGAATCGAATTCCAATGATAATCGCACAGCGAGAGCTTTTATAACAGTTGTCGCTTTAGCCTAGTATATTCCCTTAGTTCCCTTCTGATTATAAGGAATTAATTAATAAAACCATTCTGATAGTTTTCTCAATTAGCGTGAAGTATACAGACGAATAACAATTTGTAAGAAGTTTGTTTGCAGAGCAGGTAGAGAAAGTCATGGGAATGAAATATCAGATTTTTTGTCATGTTTTACTGCAAATCAGATGGATATGAATACTCTAGTTCTCAAACAGAAATGTGGCTTGAAGGTAAGCTATTAGAAAACTTTCGTCAAGGCCAGCCTGGGAAGGCTACTCGTATGTGTGCGCAGACATTGGCACCCCTTACTTACCCACTCCACTGTCTCCACTGTTTAGCTGTGTACATGACGAACAACAATAAAAAGTGACGTCTCACTGAGAATGGCACACGAGAATGCTAGATACAAATTTCGCGCAGCTTGGGAAATTGATTATTTTTACGTTCAGAAAGTTACAACTCTGATGTGTTCTGTTCACTTGACTTTCTCTAGCTGTTACATAAACAATATTCGTTACAAGAGATTGTTCTTTGATCTAAGACCAGCTAATCAAGGTGAAAATTAGCAGAAATTGTCTTATTTCTTGCTTTCCTATAGGAATAAGGGATATAAGGGAGTACGCTAGGCTAAATCGATAGTCAAATCTCTTAAAAGCTGGTCCTATGTGAAACAACTGAAGTTCGGTTCGCTTTGCATGGCCTGCAGTAAAACAAGAGAGGTCAAACGAAACGTCACTTCCGGTTTGAGAAAAGTTTAAGTAGTTAAAAATTGAAACTAATAATAAAGAATATCTCAGAAACGGCCAGATCTACATAAAAAAACGTATAACTATGCCATAAATTATGTGTTTTAACGAGCACTACATTTTTTGTGTAATAAGTTTTTATCTATCTCTTACGGTTTAACCGTTAGGTAAAATTCTGCAAAACTGTCCAGGATTAAGAGGTCAACAGAGACTATTCCCAGGAAATTAAAAATGTACTTTTTATTTGTGATGTAAATATATTTAATATACGGCAAGATAATTAAAATCGTTAGTCATTTTTGAGAAAAACAAAATTTTCACAAATTTTTCCATGTGGTAGGGGGATTTTCTTCAAAATCTTCGCATCCTTGGAAGATACTAAACTTAAACACCTAGTTTGCTTTTAACGGTCTTTTCGTTATTTACTATGTTGTCCACAGACACCCACCCACCCACCCACACACACACACACACACACACACACACATGACTTTCTTTTCATCTCTTTAACAAATTACTGTTAAAATGGTTATCTACTTCAAGCTGATCGAAATAATCATGGATAGAAATGGTCTTATTACTTGCTTCCTCGTAAGCAGAAGGGAAACAAGCGAACAAACTAGGTTAACGCGATAGTAAAATCGTTTAAAAGCTGGTTCCTATGTGATTAAAATTCGTTTCTTTGCATTGCCATTAGTTGATAAATTTCCGTATAAGAAACGTTTTAGTGTTTTAAAACTGAAACCAACAACAAGGAATATCTCGAAAATGGTCACTTCCACGAAAAAATGTATATGTGACATAAATTGTGTGTTTTAACGATAGGGTCTTCTCGTCCCTTAATAACATTTAAGTCTTTTCACTTAAAATCTAAATTCAATTTAATAAATATAAAACAGAATTCACCTCATTCAACCATTCATACAAGCCTTCAATTAAAAGACTAATGATTATGCTACCTTCGCTACATTTTTCAAGCGGTAAGTTCGTGTCACATCCTTGTAAGATATTAAATTTAAATACAAAGTTTGGTATTTTATTACTTCCCGTTTTTGAGCTATCGTTTTCAACATACTGAAGCCGTTTCAGTAGAAAAAAATAACTTTTTCGAAGCAGGTTAACATGCATTAGACCATATTAAAGCACACTGTGAGTGATATTTTGCTTATAATCGGTCAAAAAAATCCAAAAGTGCGTTGGTGTTACAAATAGTTGTCGGAACGTTTGGGCGTTTATAGGGAATCAGCATCTAGCCTTCCTCCCCTTGTTTCGGGCCCTACAGCCATTTCAAGACCGTACAGTACACCTGTTTCCTAGCACGCCAATTCATTAAACAGCGTTTTCCTCAAAACTGCATTTTCACATTTTCAAAATGTTCCACACGTCTCAGTTTTTGTTTAAATACAACTAACATTTTCCAGAACGTGGAGAAGTATATTTGTAATTTACAAAGGTCAAATTTAAGCCAACAACAATAGTAATTTTTAAAATAATATAGATATTTTTATGAAAAAAAAGATTAATTTTAGGTATTGAATTATAATAATTCAGTAATCAATGATATTGAAATATACCCCTTTAAAGCTTTTGTGTGTGGTTCAAAGCTCCAATTCAGAAAATTCCAACCAATTTTTCTCAAAATTTAAGGCTCGTGGAACATTTTGATTATGCAATATATCTACATAATAGAGGTTATGAAATAATTTATATCAGTATTTATCCCAATTGAATGCAGTTTAGTGTTGATATTAATACAACAACAATGCAGCCACAGTAATATTTCCTGAAAAATGTATACAGGAATATAGAAATTTGAAATTCAGCTCTCAGTATTCCTTAACTAAATATGCAACAAAGATGAGTAATCAAAGCTGTTAGTATAATTAGTAGACTTTTTTTCCAATTTCGTATCACACTAACCTTCAACAATAACATTAGGCTAATTATAGCTATTTTATATTGTAAAGTATTAATATTTTTGCAATAAAACTGTAGTGTTTTCAATAAAAAAGAGCAAAATCCATACAATGGCAGTCAAGTGTAACCCCGTCAGCATCCAAGAGTGAGATCACACCGGTTATTTTACATGGACCCTCCCCATCCTTTGCCACAGGCACATTCGACTGCAGCCTCTGGGATTCGAACTCACGACACATGGCTTTGAAAGGATGGCCGGTCCACTTCATATATATTAAAATATACCCCTTAAAAACTTTTGTGTGTGGTTCAGAGATTCAATTCAGAAAATTCCAACTAATTTTTCTCAAAATTTGAGGCTCGTGGAATATATTGACTATGCAATATATTTACACAATAAAATTTATGAAATAATTTATATCATGCAAAGTATTTATCCAAATTGAATGCAATTTGGTATTCATATTAATATAATAACAATGCAAACACAGTAATACTTCCAGAAAATATATACAGAAATACACAAATTTTAAATTTCACTCCCAGTGTTCCTTAAGATATATGGTTCACTTCCTGAGGTGAAGCGGAAAGCGGAAGGACAGAAAAATGGTTTGCAATCAAAGGCCAGACCTTGAGAATAAACCAATAACTGACTGGATGATACCTCTGGTTTAATTTAAAATTACTGACGGGTCGCAGTATCGATTGCCTTCTCAGACATGAATGAATATGATGTTTTTCCTCGCAGTGCTGTGCAGCAGACGTGGCCTTGAGTGTGTTTACCACTATGCTATTTGCGTTTTAAAAGTCTGGATGTTGTCAGGAACTCGAATATAGGCACGAATATAACCACAACATTACTAGAAGGAAGATTTTGTATTGGAAATTATTTTAAATATTCCCATTAATAATCTTAATTGGTGGTGCTTGCATTGAATATTCTACATAAATACACATTAATTTCGTGCTAATGTTCGGGCAGAATTACTGACTGTGACGTGACAGAAATGAAAACCAACAGTAACATTTAATATTAAAACAGCTTCTTTCCAAATTCAAAACATAGTATTTCAAATCAATGTCATGAGTAGAATCAAATATCACATATCAAACATTGCCAAACTGCAACAGGCAACAAAATTTTCATTTTTGATAGTTGTCCTTCTGTCTCTTCTTCTTCTTCTTCTTCTTCATTTACGATAGAGATTTCTCCGGGCGCACTTTAGTCTGAGGCTTATTGTGCTATCTGTATCATTTAGAGCCAACCCATTACACCTGCATCCCTTAAAAAGGAGTGCAGCCTTGCAATGGTATGGATGATACTTCTTCTGGTTCTATGAACATTTTCCCAAAAGCTTTGTATCTCCTGTGAGCCAAAGCTTCACAGGAGCATAAAATGTGCTAGGTTGATTCAGACTCCTTCCTGCATAATCTGCAGTCTAATTTGCCCTGCAGCACTCCAACTGTGTTAAGATGCTTTTTCACAGGGGCATGCAGTAATTGTTCTCAGCTGAAGTCAGCTACATTTTAGCAGGCTCTCAGCTCTTCCCTTACATGATTCTTTGATAAATAGTTTCCCATGTCTGTTTCCTGGGGTTTTACGCCAGGTCTTATGATGATCTCTTTTGGATCAGTTACTGATATCTTCTCTAATTAAACACCAAATTGTGAAGCTGCTCCTTGTCTTGCAA
Organism: Hymenopus coronatus; assembly: GCA_030762935.1. Classification (NCBI taxonomy): domain Eukaryota; kingdom Metazoa; phylum Arthropoda; class Insecta; order Mantodea; family Hymenopodidae; genus Hymenopus; species Hymenopus coronatus. The sequence continues at coordinate 26,188,023 of CM060900.1, read as the reverse complement.
GTTCGTCAGTTTTTTCATTGCCCTCTATGCTTTTATGGCCCGGTACCCAGATGAGCTGAGCCTCATTCTGTTCTGCCAGGTCATTGGGCATATTTAGGCAATTTTGAACCAGTCCTGACATGACCAAGAGCCTTTCGTGCAGGCTGGCTATCTGAGGGTGTAAGGATCTGTTTATCAACGTATCTTCTCCTTATTTACATGAATCCTTCTGCCTGTTACAACTAAGTTATGCATAGAGAGGCATCTCTTGCTGTCAGAATTTGGCGCTGGCCAAAGCAATTGAAGGGACTCTTCACAGTAAACGTGGTAAGTCAGCTTTTACTTTCTCTGTTACTACATCTAATTACTTTCTCTGACAGTACTATGTGCTTAGTGTTTAGAGAAGGCACTGCATTCCACGCAAAAATTCAATACCGAAATTCCACTGGAAATACAGGTTTTAGGGTCCCCTGTATAAAAAAACATTTTAGAAAAAGGTCCGTGTACGTCTGTGAACACGATAGCTCAAAAACGAAAAGCCGGTAAAATACCTAACTTGGTATTTAGGTTTAGTACCTTCCAAGGATGTGACAGGAAGATTTTGAGAAAAAATCCCCCCACCCCAAACTACCATTTACTTGGAAAAAATTTCAAATATGATTTTCTCAAAAATATCTCTAACGATTTTCATTAAAATACCGTGTATTTAAGACATTTATATGTTAAACAAAACTTTGAACTTGAACTTTCGGGAATACTCTCGATGAATTTTACTGGATTTTGCACAATGGCAAACCGCAAGAGATAGATAAAAATGTACTACACAAAACATGTAGAATTCGTTAAAACACACAGTTTAAGTTATATATATTTTTTCGTGGAGTTAACCATTTTTGAGATATTCATTGTTATTCCTTTCATTATAAAATACTTAAAACCTTCTACATACGGGAATTTGTCAACTCCTGGCAGTGCCAAGAAACTGATTTCATCCACATGGCAACCAGCTTTTAAAATATTTAACTAACGCTTTAGCCTAGTGTATTCCCTTATTTCCCTTCTTCTTACCCTTTCTGTTAATGTTTATCTCCATTAACAAGGAGTAGATGGAAGAATAAGCTTATTAACAATAATTTTTACAGAGATGTAGAGAAAGTCAAAAATGGAACACATCAGATTTTTTTTTATCATGAAAGATATCAGCTCACAAATTCTGCCACTCCCGTCAGATTTACTTTTAAGTGAAAATGAATCACTGTATGCTTAGAACCATGCTCAACATGAGAAGAAAATGAGTTTGTGAAACTGAAAATATATGTAAAAGATGTTATTCACACCAAATATCAGGAGCAGCGGCTCTTGAGTGCACAGAACTTTAAGTGTCGAAGAGCCCTGGACATGTGAAATAGCATTTGCTCCATAACGGTTATGATCATGAACAAATGTTCACAGCTGCAGCTGATACGACGACGGCGGTGGTGGTGGTGATACATAAGTTGTCTTACGAAAGAAATGGTAGTTTTGGGGATATTAATATTTTGCTGTGTAATCATTAAAGAACAGCGATCCAAGCCAAGGACTTTTTAATATTTAAATTAAACTCAGGTTGAAAATATAGCTAGTCTGAAATATGCGGATCCGCGCTCATGTACGTTACCTAATTTTGCCAAGGTCACTAGATGACAAGATTAACGCTTAAAAAGCCTTACACATTACGGAAACAGCACGGCAGTAGAAGCTTCACCATCGAGCACGATACTAAACATTAACCTGAGTTTTATTTACAGACGCTCTCTATCTACTGTGGTTTTTATTGTCCCATTCTATATTGGGTGTGAAAGATGGGCACTATCGAATGGAAACCATCGAATTAGTCGAAAGTCACCGAACTATCGGTTATTCGACTGTAACCTAAGTACTCGGTTTTAAAACGTCACTATACTATTCATTGCTTGGCAGGCGACTGCTCCAATCACTTTAAAAGTCGCTACAACGCTGAACCGGTCGTCTCGTAGCGCGGCTGCCCGCTAAGCGGGAGACCTGGGTTCGATTCCCGGTATCGGCGAAGGGAATTTTCCCCGCCGGGAGACCTGGTCCGGGGTGAGGTCCCTAGGGGGGGGCCAATTGAGGAGTTACTTGATTGAGAAGTAGCGGCTCCAGATCGAGAAGACCGCGAAGAGGGCCTCGAGGTGCTGATCATGTCTCACCCTCCAGCACTGCACCCCATTCATGACACCTTAGGGCCGAGATGGGGGCGGTAGGCCATGGTCCCTTGTGGACTGTCGTACCATGGAGTTACGTTTACATCGATGAACCAATGCAATTAAGATCCCAACCCCATTCCAGAGAGTATAAAGCATCCACTGTCGTATTTTCTATATTTAACACTTTTGGCAACCAGTCATAAACATTATATTAAAGAATGCTACATACCAACTACCAAGCAAGAAATATAATAAAGTAGTTGGTCGAATAGGCACTAGGACATACAGTTCATTCTGAACATGTTCATTAATATTGGCAGTTCTGCCGGAGAGGTCGCCATTTTGTGGCGGATGCACCAATCACCACAGGTTGGACGTGGCAATTGTTATACTTGTAAATAAAAGCCAAACCATTAATTCCAAAGCTTAACACAGCCTCTGTTTAGCATTAAAAAATTAAGGTTGTAGTGATGTTGCTGGTTTATGTTTCCTAGTCAGTTAACAGCTACAAACACTGTTGTAACTCCCCACCAGAAGTACATGCCCACATGCAACATAGAATATTAGCTATGCCTTATATTCAATTCAACCCAAAATATTACTTAGCCACGTTTAGGGACGAGTACCACAAATACAGAATAAGTACTAATCCCCATATTGCGAGGCTAGAATCTTTGGCATATGCATTTTAACCTCAAATCAAATGGATAAAAAATAATAAATACGGTATGACCTAAATATAATATAACCTCAAATTAGTGAACCATCACCGCACATAATCTAAAACCGGTAGATAACTTTAAAAAGGAGAATATGTTTTATATACATGATTATTTAAAAAATGCAGAGTTCAAATTTAAGGGTTATATGTCCTAGTCTGACTGAGAAACGGTATGCCTTCACAATCCGATATTCATGGAATTAATTAACATTTTAATTACTAGGGAGTAACTACAAGATATTATAATGTTTAAATATTGTAAATTAATGCACAATTAAGTTCTTTTTATATTACTCAAGGGCTAGAATGACTGTTACATCCTACTTTAAAACCCAAACGAAAACTGGTTACTTGCGTGTTCTATCTATGCTATTACTACGCAATTTGCGAAAATAGACGGTTTTTGAATCCGAATGGGAAACCGAATTATTCGATAGTCATTTCTTACCATCTTAATACATTCGACTGTCGAAAACATTCGATAGTGCTCATCAGTAGTGTACGATCCGAATGCATTTCACCCATAATAATTACGTGTCACATTAGTTGCGGATGCGCAAAACTCCTTAAAACGTGCACAGGACAAGATGTGCTACAGTATTTTTTCAGAACATGAGAACCCTCTGCCAAAGGCGGCGTCACTTTAAAGTTTGGATTTAGGTGGTTTGGGTTGGAAAACAACCCTCGAAGTTGCCAAGTCTTCCACTTACTGGTCCCTTAACTGAGGCGCGAACCTCGACTTGCAAGCAGAATCTTTGAGTCTCCAGGAAACAGAGATTTTACTACGGTGCCTCTCACCCTTAGTACAGGGTTGTCTTTTGTTTGCTAATGATTATTGCCCAGTGGTAGGAGGAAGCGATCCCGTTTGAGAGTCACCATGTTTTGGAGAAAACTATACAGTACCTTAGTATGTACAAGGTACCCACCTGAAAATTTAGTGGAAACTAGCATAGGAGACGGAGGAGACTCGGCACCGAACCTGAGGCTATCGTATCTACGTCCCACGAGGGATGAGGTGAGAGGATACACCGGGCTATCGGAACCATGAGATATGGCAAAGAATGACAGGGACCCTACAGTTTCCAGGTTGAAGCACCCGACAATCAGACAGGTAGACCGGGTCCTTGCCAGGAGCGACGATACAGCAATGACAGTCTCCCTATAGTTTCCTGATTGAAGCACAACGACAATCAGACAGACAGACCGAGTCCCTGCCAGGAGCGACGATACAGCAATAAGTCTCCCTGCAGTTTCCTGATTGAAGCACACCGACAGTCAGACAGGTAGAACGGGTCCCTGCCAGCAGAGACGGTACAGCAATAACAGGGTCCCTACAGTTTCCTGATTGAAGCTCCCGACAGTCAGACAGAGAGATCGGGTCCCTGCCAGGAGCGACGGTACAGCAATGACAGGGTCCCTACAGTTTCCTGATTAAAGCTCCCGACAGTTAGACAGAGAGACCGGGTCCCTGCCAGGAGCGACGGTACAACAATGACAGGGTCCCTACAGTTTCCTGATTGAAGCTCCCGACAGTCAGACAGAGAGATCGGGTCCCTGCCAGGAGCGACGGTACAGCAATGACAGGGTCCCTACAGTTTCCTGATTGAAGCTCCCGACAGTTAGACAAGCAGACCGGGTCCCTGCCAGGAGTTCCGGTACAGCAATGACAGGGTCCCTACAGTTTCCTGATTGAAGCTCCCGACAGTCAGACAGAGAGATCGGGTCCCTGCCAGGAGCCACGGTACAGCAATGACAGGGTCCCTACAGTTTCCTGATTGAAGCTCCCCACAGTTAGACAAGCAGACCGGGTCCCTGCCAGGAGTTCCGGTACAGCAATGACAGGGTCCCTACAGTTTCCTGATTGAAGCTCCCGACAGTTAGACAAGCAGACCGGGTCCCTGCCAGGAGTTCCGGTACAGCAATGACAGGGTCCCTACAGTTTCCTGATTGAAGCTCCCGACAGTTAGACAAGCAGACCGGGTCCCTGCCAGGAGTTCCGGTACAGCAATGACAGGGTCCCTACAGTTTCCTGATTGAAGCTCCCGACAGTCAGACAGAGAGATCGGGTCCCTGCCAGGAGCCACGGTACAGCAATGACAGGGTCCCTACAGTTTCCTGATTGAAGCTCCCCACAGTTAGACAAGCAGACCGGGTCCCTGCCAGGAGTTCTGGTACAGCAATGACAGGGTCCCTACAGTTTCCTGATTGAAGCTCCCGACAGTCAGACAGAGAGATCGGGTCCCTGCCAGGAGCCACGGTACAGCAATGACAGGGTCCCTACAGTTTCCTGATTGAAGCTCCCGACAATCAGACAGAGAGACCGGGTCCCTGCCAGCAGCGACGGTACAACAATGACAGGGTCCCTACAGTTTCCTGATTGAAGCTCCCGACAGTCAGACAGAGAGATCGGGTCCCTGCCAGGAGCGACGGTACAGCAATGACAGGGTCCCTACAGTTTCCTGATTGAAGCTCCCGACAGTCAGACAGAGAGATCGGGTCCCTGCCAGGAGCGACGGTACGGCAATGACAGGGTCCCTACAGTTTCCTGATTGAAGCTCCCGACAATCAGACAGAGAGATCAGGTCCCTGCCAGAAGCGACGGGACAGTAATGACAGGGTCCCTACAGCTTCCAGATTGAAGCTCCCGACACATAGACCGGGAGCGACGGTACAGCAATGACAGGGTCCCTACAGTTTCCAGATTGAAGCTCCCGACAGAGAGACCTGGTCCTTGCCAGGAGCGATGGTACAGCAATGACAGTCTCCCTACAGTTTCCAGATTGAAGCACATCGACAGTCAGACAGGTAGACCGGGTCCCTGCCAGGAGCAACGGTACTGCAATGACAGCGTCCATGCTGTTTCCAGATTGAAGCTCCCGACAGATCGACCGGGTCCCTGCCAGGAGCGACGGTACAGCAATGACTGTCTCCCTGCAGTTTCCAGATTGAAGCACACCGACAGTCAGACAGGCAGACCGGGTCCCTGCCAGTAGCGACGGTACAGCAATGGCAGGTTCCCTATAGTCTCCAGTGTGAAACTCCCGACAGTCAGACAGGCAGATCGGGGCCCTGCCAGGTCCCTACAGTTTCCAGACTGAAGCTCCCTGACAGTCAGACAGGCAGATCGGGGCCCTGCAAGGTCCCTACAGTTTCCAGACTGAAGCTCCCTGACTGTCAGACAGGAACACCAGGACTCCCACCCACATGGATTCCAACGCCCCTGGCAGGAGCGGTCCTCATCTCGGCAACCACGCAAAGTCGCCGGGCGAGGTAGTCACCTCCAGCATCCTTTTCCATACCATGCAGCACCGAGTACAACCGTCGACACTTCCTGCCCTGAAAGAAACCAACTGGTGAAGGATAAATAAAATGGCAATGGAAGCGTCATGGAGGGACATGAAATTCGGGGGATGATAGAAACCTACCCAGCATTCGCCTGGTCACTCGGAGAAACCCCCGAAAAACCATAGGCCGGCCACGGGAAGTGGACCTGCAACTTCCCGAATGCGGGCCACAGGTGTAAACTAACATGCACACTTTTGTTCATCTGACAGATTGCAGACCGGTTATTCTCAAGATGATTGGTTTTCTACACATGTATAGTTGTGAAATCGTTGCGACTCTGAACACAGTTACACAATATTCCTTCCTGGCCAAGAGGCTCTTTATCACAGTTTGCTGACCATTTTGGTAGTACAGGATGTAATCGTAGATTAATTTATATTACTTAATCTACTTCTTTTCCTCTCCCTTATGCCCTTTTGAGCGTCGGTTTCCTCAACCGATCGTGATCCATTTCCTATATTTTGTCCTATCCCTAGTTAGTTGTTTAATTTCCCTCACAGTTTTTCCTTTCTTATTCACCATTTTCTCTACATAATCGCTCCATTCTATTCTTGGTCGCCCTCTCCCTCTTCTTCCTTCCTCTCTGCCACCCACACCTGTTTCGGGTTCCTGCTCTCATCCATCCTATTTATGAGTGCAAAATATCTTAAAACATTTGCCTCTATCTTTTTTATTACTGGTTCTTATTAAGGGTAGTCCTTATTTGGCAGTTTCTTATCCTGTTCCTTCTGGTTTTCCTATACATTTCCACAAGTACTTCATTTCTGTACTTGTAATTCTACTTTCAATGTTTCCACAAAATCATGTCCAGCTTTCTGAGATTGGGAGATAACTGTGTTATTCGTATTTTTGTATCGTTGTCAATTTCCATTTTTCCCCCTATTAGTGCTTGATTGATTTACTAGATTGATTTGCTGATTTACCTTAATATTACTGATTCATTGCCTAAAATTTTCCATTTCGTGTTATTTATTCTGACATTTTCTTTAATGTTGAAGGTATTGATTTAAAGTGTAAGACACCGAGCGAGGTGGTGGCGTAGTAACACGTGCTACTTGCATTCAGGAGACCCGGCTTTTATTCCCAGCGACCACCTTCTCTGACCCGTAAGGTTTCAGTGGATGGTCAGGCTGATGTTGGAATGATTTCTCTCATCCTCCGAATTTCCTGTTCCTATATATCGTTTCATTCATTTCTGATCTCGTTTAGTCTGTTCCAGTGTTGGAAACCTCGACGATGGCGTTTCAGTGCAGCGTGGCAGAGAAAAAGGAAACTTTCTATGGAAGATTCTCCATACCTCAGCCTTCGTCTGGTTGTCAGAGTATACAGTGGGGTTGTGGTTCCCAGTACCCTGTCCAACTGTCGGGGTGATACAATCTGGTAACTTTAGGAAAAGTTGTGCCGTTCTGGCCGCTCCGTGAGATAGGAAAGAAGAAAGGAAGAAAAGGTGACAGAAGAATGATGGTGAATATGGTGATTTAGAGAGTCGAATATTTAGAGATTATGAAATATAACTTATTTAGGTTGAGGGAGTGAAGTGGAAGTTAAAAATGTGGAAGTGTGGTGCATATGAAAAAGAATTAGAAATAGTATGATGTTGATAGTGCAGTGATGTAAAGTGAGGAAAATTTAATTTAGGTATAAATCATATTTTGATATTATTGATAACTTAGTGCAGTGAAGTATAATTAAGATGTGTAAATGAATTATTAAGTTATTGAATATAACAATAATTGAGGACATATTTGATGCGTCTATTTTGTAAAAGAATATTAAAAATAGAGGCTATGAAAATTGCTTGTGTGTTGGTTACGAACACACTTGCTGCTGAACACCAGCAGAAATAGTTACTAAATTAGCATTTTAGTTATAAAGTAAATAATTAATAACTGGATTCAAGTTATTGTGGATACTGGCTTCCAGCATTAATAATAAATTATTTACGACTTGTTAAATTCTAGTTTCGTTGTAGTTTATTTTGTTTTAATTTATACTTCAATTTAATTAATTTGGTTTATCAAAACATTTTTGTTAGTTAATTTATTTAATTTTTGTTAATAGTTGGTTGAATCTGTACAACAATAATGTATACATTTACAAGAAACAAATAGAAAATTTGGAATTACTGTCGTGGTGTAGGAAGTTATGTACATACCTGTACGGAATACCACAGATTTAATTTTATTTTATTACTTTCTCTGGCACGTTGTACAATGTCTCGTATACAGTAGATATTCCATCCAAAAATCTGAAACCGAGATTTCTTTGGAAATACATGTTTAAGACCCCTGATTTGAAATAGTCGTGTTTAGAAAAACGTCAGAGTGTGCTTGTGTGTGTTTGGAGAGCAAATCTTAAAAACAACAAGAAAATTAAATACCGAACTTAGTATTTAAGCTTAGTATCCTCCACGAAGATTTTCAGAAGAATCTCCCCACCGCAAACTAGCCTTATCATACAACATTTTTCGAAATGTTCGATTTTCTAGAAAATGACTAACGATTTTGATTCAAATGCCGAATATTAAAGAGGTTTACATGGCAAATAAAATGTGCATCCGCTTCATTCTGAACGAATTTTGCATAACTGATAAACCGTAACAAATAGATCAAAAACTTACTACACAAAACTGTAGATCTCGCTGAAATATATATTTTATATCTTATAATTGTTTTGTAAAGCTAATCATTTCATAGATATTTACTATTATTGGCTTTAATTTTAAAATATTTAAATTTTTTCTCAAACAGGAAGTCCTCATCAGTTTCATATCTCTTTTGTTTTAATCCTGACCAAGGAGAGAATTCCGAATATCAATGACAATCGCATAACAACAGCTCTTAAAAGATTTGAATATCGCTTTAGCCTATGTATTTTGTAGGAATAGCTTATTTGCAGAAAGAAAGGTATGAAAATTCGAGTAAATGGATAAAGTCAGATTTTTTCTCTCCTCTCACCTCATCCCTCCCTTATGTGGACGACGTAGGAACAGCATCAGCTGTGGATCGGTACCAAGCACTCCCCGAAAACGCCCTATCCCCTGATGTGTAGAACAATACAAAAGATAAGCTTGGAGTAAGCAAAGCAATCACAGATTCCTAAAGGAAACCACTAAGCCAGGCATGGGCGAAAACGGGTCACATCCTAGGAGGGAGGGCAGGATGACGTGGCATGAGTAGCTCCCCTCTATCGGAGCAGTGGCGTAATGCGATTCCTAGTTTTGAATAGCTAGACATTACGAGTACCAACTATTAAATGAAGATATGCACTAAATGAAAAAAAAAAAAATGAAAAAAAAAAAAAAACGAAATGCTTTATTCGTTTTTATTCATGCAATATCGCTTACGGGAAATATGAATAAACAATACTTAAAGCTTTTATATAAAATAAATATAATGTTGCTTTACTTGACGTTGTTGGATTACGAATTGGAACTAGAATTATCATCCTAAACGTTTTTGTATAGCTTTGCAGAAACTGTAAATTAAGGAATTTATTTCTTAAATCGATGGTTCTCAGTGTTATTAAAGACTTACTAGCTGTACAGAAAAGAAAACCTTATTCCACGACGACAGTCACTGTGAGGTGAATACATTACATGACCGTTAAGAAATAACGGCCAAAGTTATGTGGAGTAAACCTTAGTTCAATTTTCAGCATGTTTTGTTGCTCGTAAAACGTTAAGGAGCAGTCTAGTCAATTCGCATGGAAACATGTTGTCGAGTAGCTACACTTCGCAATAGCTGAGAGTTTTCTTGAGGTACTTAAATGTTGTCTGCAAACTTATTTTTGTTGCCACGAGTTAATTATTTCGAGACCCACTTTAGTGTTGTGTAAGAGAGTATTACTGGTCTATTTCAGTATGTAGCCACTGAGGATTGTATGAGAAATACAGCAAACACTATTAATTCCATTTGTTTTACTATTTTATTGCTTTAAAGGTTGTTTCACAATAATCTGAGAACTTAAAGTCCTATGTATTCCATTCACATGATGCTCTCTACCTGTTCTGCAAACAAACTATTATTACAAAAGATTGCTCTTCTATCTACGTCATGCTAATCGAGATGAACATTAGCAGAAATTGTCTTATTACTTGCTTCCTTCTAATAAGAAGATAAATAAGGCTAAAGCAATGGTTAAATCCTTTGAAAGCTATTCGCTGTATGAACAATTCAAGTTCGGTTCGCTTTGCATTGCCAGCAGTAAAACAAAAGAGAGATAAAAAGAAAAGTGACCTGAAACAGGAGTTTAAAGTTGAAACCAGTAACAAGTAATATTTCGGAAACTATCAACTCTACAACAAAATTTTATATGAAATACATTATCTGCTTTAACGATATTTACTTTGTATAGTAGGTTTTTGTCTATTTCTTACGGTTTACCAGTTATACAAAATTCAGTAAAATTCGTCCAGAATGAACGGGTCTTCAGAAGCTACTCCCAGAAAATTCAAAATGTACTCCTGCAGTTTATTTGTGATGCAAATATCTTTAATATACGGTATTTTAATCAAAATGGCTTTAAGAAAAGAAAACTTTAAAACATTTTCCCTGTAAAGGGTAGTTTGAGGTGTGGGATTTTCTTGAAAATCTTCATGTCACATCCTTGGAAGATACTAAACTTATATATCAAGTTTGGTACTTAGCGGACTTTTGATTTTTGAGCTATGCTGTACAAAGGCTTAACCATACACATACACACGCACGGACCTTTTTTAAAAACGTTTTTTTTGACTCAAGTACCTCAAAACCTATATTTCTGGAGAAATCACGACATCGAATTTTTGGGTGGAATACAATACCTTCTCTATACACTGTGTTTATAGTACGTGTAGAGAAGGTGAAAATACTACTTTTGTCTTCATGGTAGCCCATGATTGACGTTATTCTGACTTAACCTAAAATCGAAACTCAGCAGAAAACTTTCGATTACGGTTTTATAAATGCGAGATAAAACACTAAAGAAACCAAAGAATATTGTGATGCCCAGATCCAAATTAGTGCAAACTGAGGCGAGAGAGTCTGGTATTTCCTTTTTAATTTTAAATACATACTTGCAGAAACTCACAATACTCTCTTAAAAATTCACACACCTTAAAAGCAACCAATATCAAATTTAGGAGTTCATATAGACGCTAGACAAATCAATAATAAGAAATAGGCAGAAGTTGTGTGCTGTTAAACCTACACATTTATGTTCTATTTTGAAGTTATACTTCAGAACCAAATCTCGTTCCATTCACATTACTTTCTCTATCTGTTCTGCAAGCTATTATTATAGAAGATTATTCTTTTATCTATGTCCAGCTAATCAAGATGAACATTTCCAGAAATGGCCTTATTACTTAGTTCCTTATAAGTAGGAACAAATAAGGGGATGCACTAGCTAAAGTGATAGTCAAATCTTTTCAAAGCTGGTTACTATGTGATTGAAATTCAGTTTGTGATACATGGCTAGGAGTAAAACAAAATAGATATGAAATGGACGAGGACCTCCCGCTTGAGAAGGTATCTTATAATTGAAACCAATAGTAGGAAATATCTCGGAAATGGTTAGCTATCGAAACTTAATAAATGAATATAAATAAACAAATAAAAGTTAAAATTATTCTATATGACAAATTGTGTATTTTAAAAAGATATACAGATTTGTGCAATATGTTTTTGTCTATCTCTTACGGTGTCAGTTATGCAAAAGTCATTCAAAATGAACCCTTCAGAGTCTTTTCCACAAGAAATTTAGGTATACAGTTTATTTGTCATGTAAATATATTCAATATGCGGCATTTTAATCAATATCGTTAGAGCCATTGTTTAGAAAATGTAACATTTCAAAAAATGGGCCATGTAAAGGGCAGATTGCAACGGGGAATATTCCTGAAAATCTTAGTGTCGCATCCTTGGAAGATGCTAAACCTAAGTGCCAAATTTGGTATTTAACCGACTTTTCGGTTTTGAGTTACGCTGTCCAGAGATACAGACACACACACACACACACACACACACACTTGCGCGGAACTCTTTCGAAACTGTTTTTTTTTTAATTCAGGTATTCTCAGAACATGTATTTGCGGCGAACTCTCAGAATGGAATTTTTGGGTGGAGTACACCTCTGCCTAATATGTGCATTGTACATACGTGTAGAGAAAGCAATGTTTTACCATCTATTTTAAAATTATCATATAGAGTGTACTTTGCAGAGAGATAGAGAATGAGAGGCAGAAGATAGGGAGATGGAGAGAGTAAGAAGTTAGGAAGAGAGAAAGGGGAAACGCATGCAAGTGGTATAAGGAGAGAGTGGTGTGGGAGAATATATACATTTACTACAATAAGGTGAGCAGAGCTGTAGATTCTACTAGTATATTAGGATCTGTCGAGGATCTGTTATGTTTCTTTATCTAAACTAATTGTTATTTTTAATGCTCTTTAACTTATGCGGTGCTTAGCGTCCCATTCTATATTGGACGTGAAAGACCGGAGGTCTCATTATCAGGCTTGAGGGTTCCTCTACGACTTGGGACCAACGACTTTACTTCCCTTCCGAAGGAGGCCATACTGAAGATTCCTACCCCCGAAAAAAATCCATCGCCCTCCCCCGGGCTTTAACCCGCCACCTAGGGTCAGACAACAGAGAGAGAGAGAGAGAGAGACGCTTTTTCTCTCTCTCTATTCTACCCTCCTCGTATGAAGGGCTTGCACGCCCCAGGTCACAAGAAAGTACCTGCCTCTTGAGGGGCACAGGCTCTGGTTCTGAAAGAAACTAGGATGGGTGATGAGCCGGTGCCTGGTATGAAAATGAGGAAATGGATGATTCTAAATGTTGGGTTGTGAATGACAGGAAATGTGATTATGCAGCAATTGGTAGAATGAATGGTGGGGAAAACCGGAGAACATGGAGAAAACCCTTCCAGAGGCCGCTTTGTCCTCATATCCCACATGTGGTCCCGTGGGGTCGAATCAGTCCGCCTATGTGAGAGGCAAGTGGTCTAACCACTCTGCCACGGCGCCACCGGATCTGTCATTTATTAACTAATAAAGGCGGAACATTGGAGCATTTAAATGCTTTATCTCATAGCACGTCTCATTTCGGTGTTTTGGTTGTAATGTTCACAAAAGTGACTTCACTTGCAGCAACATCCGAAATAACCATGGCAAACTTTATTACAATTTAGCTCAACTATTAAAGCGCCAATGTAAGTGCCGAGATTAGGCAATTTCAAGCAATCGCACTCATCTGACTGGAGCGAAATTGATGAAACAACTTATCGCAGCCAATACTCATTGCTTTGAAATCTTGTTGCACCTGACGTCCGTCTGATAAATCTCCTGTCTTAGTTATTGGTAACAAGGTGACAATCCAAATTTCTAAATTCTGTTAATTTAGTTCAAAAAAGGAGTGAAAATAATCATTATTTGTATTTCTTATGTAGAAAGTGAGTGCAATAACCTCAAACAAAATAACGTTTATTTCCATTTAATGTGAAAGCTGAAACAGAATAATTGTTCCCTATTCTATTACTGCTATCGATATTCGTACATTGGGTGTAGGCTTGATCGACCATATCATAATTCAGGAGGAAGTGAAGAAAGAAAAAGAAACATTCAGTATACTCGTATAAATATGGTCGAATGTGTCAACTACCATTTGAGAGCTAATGTAAGTATTACAATCATAACTTGATAAAATCTCCCGTCCTATACATTATAGCATAAATTATTAATAGTCTATTTCGCAACTCGTGTTTTCATCTTTTTTTTTTTCTTAAATAAAATAAACAGTGCCGGAGTCTGGTCAGGACTCCGGCGCTGTATCCCCTGTTTACATTTCCCCCCTAAATTTACTGTATGATTACTGGTTTTACTGTTCCTTTACACAAACATAGACACATTGCACAAACATATAACACCCATGCCCAAGGCGGGACTCGAATCCACGATCCGCTGCCCACAAAGCCCCAAAGCGCCGGTCCCCATGGCCACGCTCGCTAAGGCGTCTCGCTTTGGTGCTTCGTGGGCAGGGGATCGTGGATTCGAGTCCTGCCTTGGGCATGGGTGTTATATGTTTGTGCAATGTGTATATGTTTGTGTAAAGGAACAGTAAAACCAGTAATCACACAGTAAATTTAGGGGGGGAAATGTAAACAGGGGATCAGACTCCGGTACTTTAAAAAAAAAAAAAAAAAAAGAAGCGAAACGCCTTAGCGAGCGTGGCTCTTAAGACTGTTGACTCCCGAGGCTTCGCTCCGGTCGTGAATTATCGACAAGATGAAAACGCTCGTGGTATTACTTATGATAATTTTTCAAGTAAATTAGGAATGTAGCAATATACATTTTGTGAAATTATCCTTAGCTATTTCCAGATCACTTTATAGTGAACAACTGAGGAATACAATAGAAGCTATATGGACAAATTCTCCTTATTTGCTGGCATTTTTTTTATCACAATTAAAATTCGGTTGGGTCCAACTGCCAACTGTTACTATGTACATGACCCCGTAGTGAGCATAGACCATTTGCCAACTTAAACATTACGTGTGTACATACATAGTTAAAGTGCGTATTAAAAATAATGAAATTCGAAGTTGCAAAACGTTACATGAACTGAAAATGTTTTACGGATTAGTTTTGAAATCCGAACTCCTCCATAAACGTCCTCGTAACGTAAATTACTATTTAGGGGCAATAAACGAACCGTTCTAGAGGAACATTTTGATCGCGCAGGTAGTTAACGAATGAAGTAAGCAGGGCTGCGGTTTCTGCTGGTGCATTCTGACTCACTTTTGCACGATGACACTAACTACTCCTGCACTCACTAATATTGTCGTCATGGATCGCAAGTTACAGTCCCATTACTAACCACGTCGCCATACATAAAAAAAACAGCATCACTCATATGGAGGAAGAAATCGGATCTGTTCTATTCACATGAATTTCCTACCTGTTCTGCCAACAAACTTCTTCTATTTACTTCATGTCAGTCAAGACAAAAATTATCAGAATGTCCTTGTTACTTTTCCTTATAATCATCAGGAAATAATGGAATAAATTAGGCTAAAGCGATTGTCAACTGTTTTAAAAGCTGTCGCAATTCGATTGCATTGAAATTCGCTTTGAATGGTCAGTAGTAGAAAATAAACACGGGTGACATTCTGTTTGAGGAAAGTATAGGATTTTAAAGTTGAAAAAACAGCAATGCATATCTCGAAAATGGTTAACTCCACAAAACATGTGTATAACATACATTATGTGTTTTAACGAGTTTTACATTTTTATGGAGTAGCTTTGTGTCTATCAATTATAGTGAACCAGTTATGCAAAATTCATTCAGAAATAACAGAACTTTAGGGGGTATTCCCAAGAATTTCAGTATATACCTACATTCTATATGTCACGTGGCATTTTAATCAAAATCGTTAGATCCATTTGTTGAAAAACTAAAATTTCGAAAAATTCCATCTAAAGAATAGTCAGGAGTGGGATTTTCCTGAAACTGTTCGTGTCATATCTCTCGAAGATACTAAACTTGGAATATCAGGTTTGGCATTTAACCTACTTTTCTTACTGTCAACAGAGACATATATATGGTACACGCGCGAGCACCTTTTTCTAAAAATGCTTTCTTTGTTTGTTTTGTTTTATTCAGGGGTCCTCAAAATACTTATTTCTGGTGAAATTTCGGTAATGAATTTATTGGTGGAATACACCTCTATCTACTGTGTACATTGTACATACGTGCTAGAGAAAGTAAAAATCTGATATGTTCCGTTCACATAAATTTCCCAACCTATTCGGCAACAAGTTATTCTTCTTTCTACTTGATGCTACTCTAGATAAGCCTTAACAGAAATTGTCTTATTACTTAGTTGCTTGTAAGTAGGAGGGAATACCCTAAGGTAAAGCAATAGTCCAATATTTTATAAGTTAGTTGTCATGGGATTGAAACTGGGCTGTTTTGGTGTGGTGAGGAGCAGTGGCATTAATAGAGTGGTGGGGCCAGCAACACTTTCTCTGTCCCTCGGTCTTGAGTGTTTAGGCTGTTCCAAACACACCTGGATAAATCTTAGTGGACGTGTTCTCGTCGCGAGTGATGGACAGTGTTGTGACTAAGTTCCACCAAGAGTATTGGCGGAATAACCATAGCCTTAAACTTATTGGGAGGAAATGTCCAAAGCCTCCCCACAACATCTTAGAGTCAAATCAGGAGGCTTAGATGGCAACCCTATCACCTGACTCGGATGCAACAGGCCAATCACCTGTTCATCTTAAAATGAATGATTTTCGAAACTCAGAGACGAAGTATCAGGACGGATTCTAGGATGACGACCCTGTTTTTGAAATCCAAGACTAAGATTGGTTGACAGATGGGGAAGATATGGAATGAGACCAAGAAGTTGTCCAAGAAGAGAGTCATTAGATGGAGAAGTTTTCTGAGAGCCCTATGTCCCAACGAGGAATCATGGGATTGTTGATTGAATAACCACTGCTGCTGCTACTGTAGGGACTTTTTCCTCTGCAAGAGGTACGAATTTCAAACTAGTAAACTTATTTATACATAGATTATCTAAAATGAAACTGTCCATCTACCTAGGTAACGCATTGGTTGAAGTTCTTTGGTTGGACCTCATAGTAACCAAGACTGTGGTAAACAGCCTCTTGGCCTTATGCAGCACAATGACAACTTCTTCTACGTCTTCTTTTTATCGTTGATGATGTGATACTCTTTGGATGTTAGAGCTAGGTACGGATTTGCGTCACACGAATGTTCGGTATTTGAATTCCATTCTTCTCTTCTTCTTTTCCGAACATTTCAATTACTTTTTGGTTAAAATTGGGAATCTTACTCACAAACAGCTTTTCACAAGAAAGCATCGCTAATGCATTCAATCTTTCTTCACACGTTGCATTTCTTAGGAACATTTTGACATGTTTAAGGGTTGAAAAGCATCTTTCGGCCTCTGATGATGACATTGACATCGTTCACTATTTAGTCTCTTTTCTTCACAGAAAGGATATACTTCCAGTAGTTCCATTAATTATACTCCAGGGAAAACTCTTTGATACAAAACAAACTGATCAACGTCAAATGGTCTACAAGGTATTATGTGACCTGGAAATTGGAACCTTGTTTTGATTTCTACGAGAATTGTGTCGCAAACTTCCAAAACATCTTCCTTTAGCATTAGAACACTTGGTTGCTCCCTTTTTTAGCAGGTGGTTTGTTTTCCATTTCTGATTCTACTTATCTGACGATATCATCAATTTTTATCTCTTACACACTGAATACATTTCTCAAAATGTTCAATGTTATGCTTTTCCTTTTCTAAATTTCTACTTTGCATTTGGCTAAAAATAATTTCAACGTGGGGCATGATTGTATGAAAAAATATTAGCCAGAAAAGAAAAGTTGGTTCACTCAGGAGATAATGGTGGGAAAGGGCTTTGGATGTGGTAGGGTCTGATATGATATTTTTCTGCAATTTTGGCCATAACGGCAATAAGTACCATTCTATTTTCATAGAGCATGTTTATCTCACAAGAATGAAAATTCCATCTCGTTTGAGATGACCAAGGCAAATTATTTTTTCATTAATTCGTCCAATAGTTGGGTTCTCAGTGAAGAGTTTGAATATTCCAGACAAATGTGAAAAAAAGTATACGAGCTTGGCTATTTAATGAGGATCTCTTGGCCATTACAAGGTTCATTTGATGAGCTTAACAATGAATGGAATTAGCATATGGATGCTTGTCACGAACAATTTTCTGTACGCCACAGATGTTGCCGCTCATAACAGATGCACCGCCGTAGTCTTGTGCATATAATTTCTTCGTATTTTGACCTAGCATGGTTTCTAATTCCTTAAGAATGATTTCAGAAAGTGAGCGTGCATCATGACCGCCCGGTACTAGAAATTTCTAGAATCTTTCTATAAGCCTTCCTTCAACAGTATACCGCAGTTGTGACTGACATTTTGCATGTGTTGTTTCATCGTATAATATAATTTCTTCGTATTTTGACCTAGTATGGTTTCTAATTCCTTAAGCATGATTTCAGAAAGTGAGCGTGCATCATGACCGCCCGGTACTAGAAATTTCTAGAATCTTTCTATAAGCCTTCCTTCAACAATATACCGCAGTTGTGACTGACATGTTGCATGTGTTGTTTCATCGTATAATGGCAGTGAAATCAGCTAAATTTATCTCTTGAGCGACCTTCTCATGATATACTTGGAGCATGCAATCTAAAAGCTCATTTTGGATTGTTTTAGATATTCCCTTAACGCACTGGAAGATAAGTGTTTATTTACATAGTTCCTTATCTAGCTCAGCACTAAACTGGATTAATTCAAGGAATACGCCTTTATTGTCCGAGTCTTCTGACTCATCGTGTCCACGTAACGTAAGTTCTAATTTTCCACAGAAACGGATGCAATTAATTATTAAATTTAGCAAGAACCTGTTTCTGTCTACTTGTTTATTGTGTTTAACAATAGCTTGTTGATACTGGGAATTTAGTTGAGAGTGTATTTTTGAGCTGCCTAATACTGCCAAGCTCATTACGTTGTTCATATGCTGCTTTGACTTCTCGTTCACTTTGATGTTTTCATACACGTGAACTAAATCCACCACACATTTCTTTGTACGGTTATTGTCACCACCAAACAACACACACGGAAAACAGAATAATGCTTTTTTCACCTCACATCCACAGATCCACTTGTTTCTCTTATAAATACATTCATTAAATGTTCTAACGCGCTGACTATCCCCACTTTCTTTGCACTTTATTTATTTGCAGAGCTGAAGTCGGTCTTCCTAAAATTGTAACCTGCACCTTATCGTTTGGTGACAGAGAGAAAACTGACTGTCATATAAAATTGAATTTTATTCATTTCTGATTTAGCGATTGCTTGCATTCGCAAACGAAACATCAACACTTTGAACAAGCAATGAGTGGCAGGCAGCAGTTATTTCCCTTCGCCAGCTTTACTGTATAACACGGGGGTTTATAGTGCAGGTTGCAATCTACTATTGCCAACATGATAAACGAAACATCAACACTTTGAACAAGCAATGAGTGGCAAGCAGCAGTTATTTCCCTTCGCCAGCTTTACTGTATAACACGGGGGTTTATAGTGCAGGTTGCAATCTACTATTGCCAACATGATGGATGCTATGACATGTTCTCAGAAAACATCTCTTTCTGTCATCTGCTTCTGTTGTATGCTGCTTATTAATTTAAAGTTGGAACAGTGCCCAATGTAACGTTAATGACGAATGTGTTATAACAAACACGACTTTGTGCCGACGTATTAATTTAGGTGCCCTGCTCGATAATGTTAATAGAATGCAGTGCTGCCACCAGTGGTGGGGCTTGGAATTATTCTAGTCCATCTCCCACTATTAATTTCATTCGCTCCTCTGGCCTCTCCGACCCTCAGGTGTATTTCTGTGTAGGGATTTCTGTTTACTTTCTCTATCACATACGTAGTAGAGACAGATACCGAAATTTCACAAAAATACTGTTTTGAGGACATCTGAGAAAATCAAAACTTTTGAAATTTGTTCCATGTAAAGGGTAGTTGGGGCGGTGAGATTTTCTTGAAAACCTTCGTGTTGCATACTTTGGAGATACTGAACTTAAATATCAAATTTGGTATTTAACGGACTTTTCGTTTTTGAGCTATGTTACCCATAGTCGCGCGCGAACACACACGGACCTTTTTCTAAAAATGCTTCTTTTGTATTCAGGGGGTCCCAAATATGTATTTCCGGTGAAATCTCGGTATCGAATTTTTGGGTGGAATACAATACCTTCTCATACACTATGTACATAGCACGTGTAGCGGAAGTAAAAAATATATATGTATGTCAAATCTGGTCTTTTAATGTTTGCCTCTAAAATTATTGATTTCTGCTTTGCAAAAATGCCTTATTGTTTATGCTGCCATACCGTTCAAAGGTAGATAGATACAAATACGCCGGTCACCATGGCCGCGCTCGCCAAAGCGTCTCGCTTTGGTGTTTCGCAGCGTAGGGGATCGTGGGTTCGAGTCCCGCCTTGGGCATGGGTGTTATATGTTTGTGTATATGTGTGTAAAAAGTAAAACAGAAATTCAGTAATCATACAGTAATCAAAGTAAAACAAATTAGGTAAATAAAACGTGGGGTATACAGCGCCGTAGTTCCGATCAGACTCCGGAACTATATATTAAAAAAAAAAAAATACAGCACAAAGATGATGAGTTGTGCAACAAAGAGCACAATAATAGGTATGGCTCGTTTCATGTTTGTTTTCCAGGTTTTGTAATCTTCAGTACTTCGCAAACCATCAAATAATGAATGTGGCAGCACCATTAGCATGAAGGAACTAAAAGTCATCCACAATTTACAATTCGACATATATGAGGTACTCTAGAAAAGGATAAATCATTATGAGCTGTATAGTAGTAACTAAAAATGGTCTGTTATAATTTAAATGCTTAGAATAAAGATGACGTGGAACCAAAGCGTTAAGAAGCAATTATTTGAATTTTGAGGCAGTTCCTTTAGAAACTGCAAAGTTAAAGAGAGTATACTTTTTACGTATACATTCGCTATCATTAGTAAAACTTAATGTGTGTTTATGTATGTGTGCGTGTGTGTGTGTGTGTGTGTGTGTGCGGGCGCATGTATGCATATCCAAAAAGTGACAGATGATTTGGCATAACTAAACAATAACGAAAGTTATCAACACAAAACTTGATTTACAAAGTTAGAATACATTACTCTATTTTTCAACGTAATATTCATTGCTATCAAGGTATTTATTGTCACGTGGTACCGGTTTTTCAACGCAGTTGTTGCGCTCTTCCATCGCTTAAGACATGAGCCAAGATGTCATTGTTACTTTGAGGTCTTCATCGGCTTGAAAATCTTCTCCGCCCAAAAAGTCATGTACGGTGTCCAAAGCTAAACACCAGCTTTTCTTAATTCTATTATCAACATTTGCTTTCAACTCTTCCCTAACGATTGATGAACTTCCATTCTGGACTTCACTGGTTCTTCCTTGATTACTCGTAAATTATGCGCCATTTCCTTATTGAAGATTCGTTCCTTGTATTGTCATCATACACTTGCCTATAAAATTCGATTGGCCGAACATCTTGTGCATTAAAAAACCGTATAAGTTCTTTGGCGGTAGAAAAGTATAACTTCGGCATTGAAAAACTGGTACCACGTGACAGTAAATATCTTGACAGAACGGAGATTACGTTGAGAAATAGAGTAAGGTTCCGTAATTTTGTAAATAAAGTTTTGTGTTGGTAACTTTTGCTATCATTTAGTTATGCCAAATCACTTTCTGGATGACCCTTGTATGATTAGATTTCCTTATACTGGTCTTAACGCTGTTGTCATCTGCTGTTTCCTTGAAGGGGCCACGAATTAAGATGTCCATTCTCTGACAGCGATTTTAAAAGCAAGAATGAGTTTATGCCCGTTTTTACTGCCTGTGGCACTGCAAACAATGGACACTGATGATACATGAAATGATAATTGGGAAGGAAACGCTCAAGGACTTGAACCATAGACCTCCAATTCTCGAGTCCATGTTTTAACGACCTTGACCATCCTTTTTATGTACACACATATTGGCCTTAGGGCGGAACCTAATTGGCCATCGGGGAGAGTGACTGAGATAGAACATAAACACAGAAACATACCACAAACCCCCATGCCCGAGGCGGGACTCGAACCAGTGCTAGACATTTAGCACCCGTGGCCAAAGGGGTCGTGACCATCCTTCCCGGTAGGATGTTTGTATACCCAGATGCAGTACATCAGCCAGAAACCATTTAAGTCAGTAGATGTAGCATTATTACTCTAGCACGTATGTTGTACAAAATACGATACTGAATGTTTTAATACTCCCTGAATCCCGAAAAGCATTTTTAAAAATAAGTGTGTGTGTGTGTGTCTTTGTGGACAGAAAAAAAGAAAAGAAAAGCCCGCTAAACACCAAACTTGGCATTTGGATTTAGTCTCTCCCAAGGATGTGTCACGAAGAAAATCCAACCCCCTAATCTAACCTTTTAGTGGAAACATTTTTAAACAATTTAATAGCCTAACGATTTTGATTAAAATTCCGTATATTAAATATATTGCCATGGCAATATAGTGGGCATATTCTTTGAAGTCCTCTTCAAACTGAATGATATTTGCACAACTGGTAAACAGTAAGAAATAGACAAAAACCTGCTACACAAAATCTGATGTGTTCTGTTCACATAACCTTCTCTAGCTGTTACATAAACAAACTATTCTTACAAAATATTATTTTTTGTCTAATTCATGTTAATAGGGATAAACAGTAGCAGGTAGTCTTATTGCTTATTCTTTGTTACTAAAAAGGGAAATAAGAGAATAAATTAGGCTAAAGTGATAGTGAAATCTTTTAAAAGCTCATCGCTATGTGAAACAAATGAGGTTCGGCTCGCTTTGCACTGTCCCGTTTGATAAAAGCTGGGTAGTTTAAAATTGAAAGCAGTAACAAGAACTATCTCGAAATATCTCGGTCCCCCGGGTCAAAAACGACTGTGGGCAACATAGCTCAAAAACGAAAAGACCGTTAAATACCAAAATTGGTATTTGTGTTTAGTATCTTCCAAGGAAGCAACACGAAGATGTTCAATAAAATGCCTCCCAACTTGAAAATTTTTCGAAAAGTTTGATTTTATCAAAAATGGCTTTAACGATTTTTATTAAAGTATCGCGTATTAAATATATTTACATTACAAATAAAATGTTTATTTTGAATTTTCTGGGAATAGCCCCTGAAGACCTCTTTTTTCTGGTTAAATTTTGCAGAATTTTGCATAACGGTTAAACCGTAAGAGATAGACAAAAACTTACTCCACAAAAAAATGTAGATCTCGTTAAAACACATAAATTAGGTGATATACGTTTTTCTCGTAGAGTTGACCGATTGGGAGATATTCATTGTTATTGGTTACAATTTTAAAGTGATTAACTTTTCTCAAACGGGACCATGCAAAACGTACCGAACCTATTATTTCACATATCGACAAGCTTTTAAAATATTTGACTATCCTTTTTTTTTCCTTTCTACTTACAAGAAAGCAATTAATAAAAGCAAGTAATGTTTATCTGGATATAATTTGTTTGTAGAACAGCTACAGAAAGTTATGTGAATGGAATAATCATATTTTTACTTTAGTGGTTGTGTTAAACATGTTATTAATAACCGACTTTATCACACAATACTGCCCCCCCCGACCCCAGCCCCAATCTAAGAACAGATGGCGCGTATATCCCGAGACCTTACATTCTCTTACGTGGCAAATAATTCTTTGAAGAACATTTGATCATGAACGTACTTACTCCACAACTGAAAACTATGTGAGTCACAGTTATTTCAAGGTATAATTTTGCTCGCTCACTCAATGGGGAGGTGCACAGTTCCGGATACGAAGACTCGAAATGTTCTTGGCTCAGAAAAGATCTGATGTGTTCCATTCACATGACTTTCTCTATATCTCAGCAACAAATTATTGTTAAAAATCGTATTCTTCAATTTACTTCATGCTAATCAAGAAAAAATAGCTAAATGGTCTTATTACTTGCCATCTTGTAAGTAAAAGGGAAATAAGGGAATACCATAAGCTAAAGCGATAGTCAAATCTTTTAAACGTTGGTTGCTCTGTGGTGAAGTTCCTTTGTTTGTGTGGCCAGGAGTTGACAAATCTCCGTATGAGAAAAGTACTTATAAGTATTTTAAAACTGAAATCAATAACAAGGAATATCTCAAAAATGGTCAAATCCACGAAAAATGCATAAACATAAATTGTGTGTTTTAACGAACTCTACATTTTTTGTTAGGTAAGCTTTTGTCTATCTCTTACGGTTTACCAGTCATGAAAAATTCCGAACAACTCATTCAAAATAAAATGTTTTCAGAGGCTGTTCCCAGAAAATTCAAGGTATACATTTTATTTGTCATGGAAGTATCTTTAATATATGATAATTTATTCAAAATCGTTACAGCCATTTTTGAGAAAAACAAAATGTTCAAAATTGTTCCCATCTACAGGATAGTTGGAAGTGGGGGATTTTCTTGAAAACCTTCGTGTCGCGTCCTTGGAAGATACTGAACTTAAATACCAAGTTTGGTATTTAACGGTCTTTTAGTTTTTGAGCTATGCTGTCTAAAGACACACACGAACCTTTTTCTAAAAATCTGATGTGTTACACTCATATGCCTTTCTCCAGCTGTTCTACAAACAGACATCTTACATTAGATCATTATTCTTTCTAAACCATGGTAATTGAGCTGCATTAGCAGAATGTACTTATTACTTAGTTCCTTTTAAGTAGAAGGGAACTAAAGGATGCACCAGGCTAAAGCGTTAGGCAAATGTTTTAAAAACTGTCGTTATGCGATTGTCGTTGCAATTGGCTTCTTTGCTTGATCAAGAGTAGAACAAAAGTAAAACGGACACTTCCTGTTTAAAAAAAATTGTTTTAAAATTGAAACCAACAATATCTTGAAAACTGTCAACTCTACAACAAAAATGTATATGACATAAATCGTGTTTCGACGAAGGCCACGTTTTTTGTGTAATAAGTTTTTGTCTATCTCTTACGTTTTACTAGTTATGTAAAATTCAGAAAACCTTATCAAGAACGAACAGGTCTTCAGAAGCTATTCCCGGAAAACTCAAGTAATACATTTTATTTGTGATGTAAATATGTATATTATAAGGTTTTTTTTAATCATAATCGTTTTTGAGAAAAATAAAAATTTCAAAAAATTTTTCCATGTAAAGGGTATTTTGGGGTGGCGGAAATGTTCCTGAAAATCTTCGTGTCGCATCTTTGGAAGAAAATAAACTTAAATACCAAACTAACTGTCTTTTAGTTTTTGAGCTATGCTGTCCACAGGACGCGCACAGACATACACGGACATTTTTGTAAAAATGTTTTCTTTTTGGACTCAGGGCACCTCAAAACATACATTTCCGGCGAAATCTCGGTATCGAATTTTTAGCTGCAATACAATACCTTCTCTATACATTATATACATAGTATGTGTAGAGAAAATGCTTTTTCTTTGGACTCAGCGGTTCTCAAAACATAAATTTTCGGTGAAATCTCTGTATCGCATTTTTGGGTGGAGTACAATATTTTCTCTATAGCCTATGTATACTATTTGTAGAGAAAGTAAAAATACTTTTCTTTTTTGACTCAGGGTGTCTCAAAACATATATTTCCGTTGAAATCTCAGTATCGAATTTTTGGGTGGAATAAAATACTTTCTCTTTACACTATGTACATGCTACGTGTCGATAATGTAATTTTGTGAGTCACAGTTATTTGAAGGTATAATTTTGGTGGTTCGCTCAGTTCCGGATAAGAAGACTCGAAACGTGTTTGGTTCAGAAAAAAGGAGTATTGGGGAGCTACTAATGCACTGGGAATTTCTTGAGAGGAATGAAACGCACGAAACGGCCTTCCCCTCAGAGGCTAAAATTGAAAGACGATAGTGACGTCACTGTTGTGTGGGCGTCAGGTAAGCCAAGGTTCCAGCACGTAGTCACGCTCCTCAGGTCTAATCGCGAAAATGAGCCATTCACACAGTAAATAGTTAGTTAATCGAGCTTCAGGATTCATCTGACACTGCTGTATAACAATTTAAAATTGTGTAAAATATCTCATTTGTATGCTCTTCTCTATGCCATATCCTATTTTTTCTTTCTCTACAGGTACTATATCAGTGTATAGAGAAGGTAATGTATTCCACCCAAAAATCAATACCGAGAATTCACCTGAAATATAAGTTTTGAGACCCCCTAAATCAAAAAAGCGTGTCTGTCAGTGAATGTGTGTGTCTGTGGGCATCATAGCACAAAAACGTAAAGCCCGTTAAATACTAAACTTGCTATTTAGTTCAATATCTTTCAAGGATGGCGGCGCCGTGGCTCAGTGGTTAGACCGCCCGCCTCCCATCTAGGCGCCCCGATTTCAATCCCAAGCGCCCGCGTGTGGGATTTGTGGTGAGCGAAGCGATCTAATGATTAGCAAGATTTAGATAAAACAATAATCTCTTGTAAGAATCTTTTGTAAAAATACTTTGTATATGGAACAGCTAGAGAAAGTTATGTGAATGGAACATGTCAGATATTGACTTTCTCTACTCGTCTATGCACATAGTGTATAGAGAAGGTATTGTATTGCATCCAAAATTGGATACCGAGATTTCGCCCGAAATATATGTTTTGAGAACCCTGAATCCAAAAAAAAATGCATTTTTAGAGAAATATGTGTCTGTCAGTGTGTGTGTATGTAAGGGGACAGCATAGCTCAAAAACGAAAGGTCCGTTAAAATACCTTCCAAGGATGCAACACGAAGATTTTCAAAAACATCCCCTCACCAGCTACCCAGTTGGGTGGGGGGGGGGGGGAATATTCGAAAATGTGTATTTTTTAAAAAATGATTCTAACGATTTTGATGAGAATATGGCATTTTAAAGATATTTACTTGATGATGCATATCTTGAATTTTCTGGGAATAGCCTCTGAAGACATTTTATTCGGGATGAATTTTGCATAACTGGTGAGGCATAAAAGAAAGACAAAAACTTACAATACAAAAAAAATTAAAACTCCTTAGAACATACAGTTTATGTTACATACGTTTTTTCCCTGGAGTTGCCCGTTTTCGAGATATTTCTTGTTATTTGTTTCGGTTTTAAGATACTTACCTATTTTTGATCATACAGGAATGTGTCAACTCCCGGCCATACAAGCAAAGGGTCTTCAACCACATAACAACCAGCTTTTAAAATATTTAGCATAGGGTATTCCCTTATTCCCCTTCTACTTACAAGGAAGCAAGTAATAAGACCATTTCTGCTAATGTTTTCTCGATTAGCATGAAGTGAATAGAAGAATACGCTTTTTAACAATAATTTGTTACAGAGATGAGAATATCATGTGAATGGAACACATCATCAGGTTTTTTATTTGTGGTACAAGGAACTTGGTGTGAGAAAGAGGCTATGATACAGAAAGGTTATGTGTAAGCTTTACTTTAACGTGGGCGTCTTACACAGCGATTAGTCGTATAAAACAATTGCTCTTTCTCATGTTAATGCTAATAATACGTAACGCCTTGGAATTTTATCACATAACAAATATTTACTTTACTTCGAAAGGTAAACAAGTGAACAGTCTCGCTTTCAGGAAACTGCACTTTTACGTTTTCGTGGAAGTTGCCGTGTTAATACAGATGAATAAAAATACAACTGTCATTTATACCTTCTCTAGCACGTATGTACAAAGTGTATAGTAGGTTGAGAAGGTATTGTATTCCACCAAAAAGTTCGATACCGAGAATACATAAAATACATATCTTGGGGTCCCTGAACCCAAATAAAGCGTTTTAGAAGAAGGTCCATGGCACTTATGTCTAGTATTTCCCAAGGATGCGACACGAAGATTTTCAAGAAAAACCCCTCATCCCGAACTATTCTTAACGTGAAAAAGTTTTGAACATTTTTATGAAAATAAAATATACTGAAGACATGACAGATAAAATGTACATCTTGAATTTTCTGGAAATAGCTTCTGAGGTCCTCCTCATTCGCAATGCCTTTTGGTAACAAGGTGAAAATCCAGCCAGCCAACTTTCACTTTTAATAACTGTCAGTTCCACAATTTTACTTTCATTTAATTCAGTTACAATGTGTATTTAAAGTTTTATCCAGTTCATAGTGTATTTAGTTTAAAA
The DNA here is from genome assembly GCA_030762935.1 of Hymenopus coronatus. Classification (NCBI taxonomy): domain Eukaryota; kingdom Metazoa; phylum Arthropoda; class Insecta; order Mantodea; family Hymenopodidae; genus Hymenopus; species Hymenopus coronatus. The sequence continues at coordinate 26,159,985 of CM060900.1, read as the reverse complement.
AAGTGAAAATAATCATTATTGTACTTCTTATGTATGAGATGAGTGCAATAACCTCAAATAAAATAACGCTTGTTTCCATTTCATGTACTACTTATTAAAAGCTGAAATAAAATAATTGTTCCCTATTTCTATTGTTGCTATCGATATTCGTACATTGTGTGTTGACATGGTTGGCCATATCATAGTTCAGGAGGCAGTGAAGACTGAAATAAAAAAACAGCACATTCAGTAAGTAAACATGGTCGAATGCGTCATCTAACATTTGAGAACTAATGTAAGTATTTCAATCATAACCTGATAAAACTTCCCTTCCTATGTATTATAAGTTATTGATAGTCTATTTCGCTGAATTGTCTTATCAAATACAACTCGTATTTTCATCTCTTAGGACAATTGACTCCCGTCGCATCGCTCCGGTCGTGATTTATCGACGAGATGAAAACACTCGTGGTATTACTTATGAGAATTACATTGCGAAAGATTTTAAAGCATTTGACCATCGTTTTAGACCAATGTATTCCCTGAGTTCACTTCTACTTCTACTTACAGTAGTAACAAGGCTACACTGCTAATGCTTATATCGATTAGCGTGGAGTAAAAGAAATTTGTCTTCAGAGCAGATAGAGAAAGTAGTGTGAAAGAAACCCCTAAAATTTTGTTTAAACCTCGTCGTTTGCATATTTAGTTTTTATTTTAAATACTGTAATTAAAAGTGTATTTATAGGCCGGAGTGGCCCCGCAGTAATGTAACTTTGGAATCGGGAGTTCGTGGGTTTGACTTCCGTGGCCGGCCTTCCAGACCCATGGGTTTTCTTAGGGGTTTCGTCAGGTGAATGCTGAGAAGATTCATTACATCCCCTGAATTTCCTGTTCCCGTAATTTCCCTGTCATCTGTTTCAGGGTTGAAGGACCAAGAGACGACGTTCCGCCCGCTGCGGCTGGATAGTGGCTTCCATTGCGGTACTGATCTGTCGCGACCCGCCTTTGGGTGCTTTCGGGCTAGGGCGCCTTTGGAGAACCCCCAAAGGCTCGGGGCTTTTGGATTAGGCCTGGGCGGCGTCGGAGGCGTTCAATCTGGAACCGTTACGAACCCAGTACATTCTTGCGCCTGTCATCATATGGATCTGATTCGCCCTCGGCTCTAGCCCCTTCCTGGGGTCACGTAAGTCGCAAAGAGCCGAAGTGATTTATCTTAAAAGGTCTATTTATAAATCTCTCTTAAAAACCTAATCACAGATGAATAAAAGACCATAGCTTATACAACGAAGAGGAACTCCTCGCGCAATATGACCTAGGAGAAATGTATTGCACCTACTACACACAGGAGGAAGGGGTGAAGTGAAGCAACTACAGGAAGCTACAGGCCACAAGCAGACAGACTACAGAGATGCGCAGAAGTCCCTAACATTTCCTACCTCGACACGACCCACAATTATGGCTGGTACCAGAGGGTGATGACCGATCCGTTCAATCAAGCAACCCTCTCGTGTCCACGGGGAATATCCTTTCCTTCGAGTGAGCATTCGCACCTGTCCGACCCAGTCAGACGCCAAGAAACCTAAAAGCACATCTAAAACATGAAAAATAAAACGAAATAAAAGGAAACGAGGGAAAGGAAATTGTGGTAGATGAGAAACCAGCCCAGCTTACGCCTACCGACCAGGGAAAACCACAGAAATCCAAACGTCAGAGTGGGCGGTCGATGGGAACCAAAACCGGGACCTACTGAATGAGTGTCTCACATGTTACCGTGGAGTCTTTTCTTTCTTTCTATTGGTGTTTGACGCCGGTTCTTACCACATACAGCACCACAGACGGTGGACACTGATAATACATGAAATAACATTTGGGAAAGGAAACATTCCAGGCCAAGTTTAGGATAATATTTTCCAGTTATGTGGACCGAGACTGAAGAACTCTCGTTCACTCTATATCTTAACGATCTCGGCTACCCGTTTCGGTAGGAATGAATTGAGACGCGACATACTTTTAGTAAGATAAGTCAGAAACGCTAAGACAAGCATTAACAGACCTGACGTTATTTTTCTTCAAAGTTAAGATTAATCAATTATTTGATTAATTTTCAGAACAGTTGAAAGCATTGCTTTTAATTGCTCCAAATATTTTATTAGTACCCGACTTTATTTCACAATGCTGCCCCCCCCCCGCCCACAAATATACAAGTCGCTGTCTTATGTTTGCTTAGCATTCGTCCAAGACTTAGCTGTGTATCGTGTATATCTATGTATATTATTTCTTGGAATAAAATTTAACATCTTTGTTTTCGTACAATTCCCTTAGTTACAGCTTGAGAGGTCAGAGCTATTAAAAGTCATCTTAGTGTTTGTGTTGAGTGAATTTAAAGGCTTTATGAATAATTTTTAGTCTTTTATCCATTTAGCAATTGCCTTATAGCCCACGTTCATTGAGCAGAACAGTGATTTCAAATGACGTCAGAATCATTATCAAAATCGGTTTAGTGACTTCCAAGACTAGCCTTGTACACACCCTCACACATAAATTGTCTCGCTGTATAATACTAATATAAATATTAAAAGCTTTTGACACTCTAGGGGAATTCTTATTCTTCTTTTTCATATTACCCTCCTCTTTGTAGGACTTACAACCACTACCTTGGGTCAGTAGCCTGCCAGGGAGCAAGCAAGCTCTGTATCATGGGGGCTAAGAAGAAGAAGCAAATGGAATGTAATAATGAGGAAAGCTAACGGAATTCTAGTAAACTTCCTTGTTCCCATGGCAGTAGCAGCAAGGTTTTCAATATTAAAGTTCATATTTTATCTCTCGCTTATAAATGAGTAGACGGTAGAGAGTAGAGCATGTTAACAGCGGGGAACACCTCGGCAAATGCGACCAGTAATGGATGTATTGCGGCCTACCAACCCCGGGGGAAGGGATGAGAGGAGGGGAGACCACAGGCCAGCACACAGGAAACGATGGAGGTAAGTGCAGAGACGCACAGAAGTCCCTAACAGTTCACAGCCACGGAGGCTGTACAAGCGCCGGGAGGCCGAAAAGAGGCCCTTACAGCGGCACCTTACCACAACCACCTCAACCTGAGGGAAGAGAGTTTCACTCGGAGCAGGCAACCGTGCCTTCTGCTTGCAAAGCCTCAAGCCATGCCTGCGCCGGCCTGAAAGATGAAGAAGGGAAATGAAATGACGCCAGACGCCAAACGCAAAACTGGTCGATCGGGGCATGCCCCGGTCGTGTGTCAATGCCGCAGTACCAAGCCACATCGCGGCTTTACCTGCGAAATGAGCTAGGGAATCTGTCTGCTGGTTGTGTGTGTGTTGAGGGATGAAATGTAGTGTTCTGAGGGATTAAATGTAGATACAGGGAATTTTGTAGGGAGAGGACACGCCCACGGGCGCTTGCGCGGGCCAATCAGGAGGCCGCGCAGCTTTCTCCCGCCTGGAGCAGAACTAAACTGTTTTAATTTGGATTAAGCTTTCACCCGTTGTGAGGACGACACGCTATATTATTTTTACCCCGTTTTGGTTACGGGTTAGTGTCGCTTTGCCCTTTTCAGGTTCAATTTAAAAGTGTCTCAGGGGAGGGGCGTGGCTAACCGAGAGGGCCAATGGCGTCTCTCGGCAGACGGATTGAGGGCAGGCGACGTACTTCTCTGGGATCATAATTTCCCAGAGAATTCACCAGTTGATTAGGGTGGGTTGGAATTTTGTTGTACAATGATCGGGTCCTCGACCTGATGAGGTCGATTATGTACGGGATACCGGAATGTTCATGAAGGATGTGGGCGGGAAATCTCCAGCCGGTACTAGATCATCCGGAGTGCCCGGTTCTGCAGCGTCTGGACCCTGAGGAGCACGTAGTTAGCTACGGTCCCCTAGACCTCGCAGCCGTACAGAACCAGAGGCGCAATGATCGCCCGATACATCTGAAGCTTTAAAGTAAGGGGCATGCTCTTTGAGCTGAGCATGGGGTAAAGCTGCCTGAGAACAGCATGCCCTAGGTTCACCTTGCCCCTGACATGCGGAGTAAGAGTCAGCCGTCGGTCCAGCGTCACTCCGAGATACTTTACCGTGTTCACCCAAGGGATCCTACGGTGCCGTAAAACAAAGTTCCGCTGCAGCCAATTTCTAATGGTTTTCGCCAGGAGAATCGCAGAAATTTTCTCCGGGCTAATGGCCATTCGCCATCTCTCACTCCACCTGCCAATGGCATGGAGTTGGGCTTGGATTTGCCGAAAGCTATATCTGGTGTTCCGGTTCACAGCGAAGTTAATGAGATCGTCCGCATACTGACAGGTGTATGTGCTGGGGTGTGTGGGGATGTCGGCCATGTAAGCTGCAAAGAGCGCTGGAGACAGCACGCTACCTTCCGGCACTCCCGCGCAAATGGGCCGCTCTGTAGAAAGTTCCCCCTCCACCTTTACTCGGAAGCTTCGATTCTGAAGAAACGAAGCTACCAAGGAAATGTATGGAGAGGGGATTTCATGCTCTATGAGTTTATAGATGAGCCCATCGTGCCACGTAGTGGAGAAGGCCTTTTCCACGTCCAGCAATACCGCAACCGTTTTAGACCTCTCCTGGAAAGCCAGGGAGGCCTTCTCGGCCACACGCAGTAATTGCACGGTCGTGGAGTGTCCAGGGCGAAAACCAAACTGATGCTCGGGTAGGAGGCCTCTTTCATCAAGGTGAGGTCCGAGGCGGGCGAGGAGCAGTCTCTCGAATACTTTCGAGATGACTGGTAGGAGGCTGATGGAACGGTAGCTGGCCGGGAAAACCGGGTTCTTCCCCGGCTTTAAAACGCATACCACACGGGCCTCCTTCCACGCAGCGGGAAAGTGGCGCATATGTCAGCATGCGTTATGAATCCGGGTCAAACGCAGCACGGCTTTTCGGGGAAGGTGCTGGAGCATTTCCGCTGTTACACGGTCCTGTCCAGGGGATTTTTTGGTTTTTAAGGACAGGATCTGGGTGGCTACCTTCTGTGGGGTAGCTATAGGGACGTGAAACTCCTCGTCGTTCGCCATAGGAAGCCCTCTACCGCCCGCTCGACGAGTTCAGTTTGGTCTTCGTCCTGGGGCTCTTCTCTGGTCTGGAATTGATTTTCCAGGTAGTCTGCAAATGCATCTGCTTTATCCTGGGGCTCGAAGGCAAGATGGCCCCGGGTGCCATGGATAGGATGCCGGTATTCCAGTCTGTCTTTCCGCAGGCCACGGACTATTCGCCAAGGTTTCCTCTCCTGGAGGTTAACATGCCTTAACGTATGCTCCCAGGCCTCTCGACGGTGTGCTCTAAGGAGACGACGGGCCAGGGATTTGAACCTCTGGTGTATGTCTCCTATCCTGGGATGGCGAAATCTCTGCCATAGCTTTCTGACAGCATTTTTTGCTTTAATCAGCTGTCCTAGGTGTGCAGGAAGGACGGAAGGTTGACGTGTTTCGAAAGGAATGCGGTGTGTGTGAGCATGGACCGCATTTAGGACTGTGGTAGAGAACTGCGCGGCCGCCGCCTCAAGAGACTCTATTGAGTCTATTCGAGGGTTAGCGTCCACGGAGTTCTGGAGGGATAGCACAGCAGCATCCCAGTCGACTTCTTCTATCCAGTCTAGTGTGACCAGAGCTGTGAGTGAAACGTCGGAGTCGACCTCAACTGGGTTGTGGTCGGAGTCCAGCGCGTTCACAATCGTTCACGTCCAGATGGAACGGAATGTTTTTGGTGACTATGAAATCAATGACGTCCGCCCTACCGCGTGGCGGGAAGCACGTTGGACCTCTCGGACCGTGCGCGAAAAAGGCCGGGTCTCCGCTGATGAGGCGGTAGAGTCCGCGAGCCTTTCTGTTCTGGGTGCGGCTGTTCCAGTTTGGATGCTTCGCGTTGAAGTCGCCTGCGATGCAAACTCTGTGGTCGAGGTTGCCTTCTTAGAAGCGGCCGTCCGGCGGGTCATATACCGCTACTAGCACTATTTCCGACCCCCCCCCCCAAAAGATCCTTATGGCGGACGCTTCCAAGTGATGTAGCTTAGGAATGGTGATAGGAGTGTGGGTAAGGTGATTTTTAATAAATATAGCCGTACCACCGCCCTGTCGGCCGGGTCGATCCATCCGATGGGCGACGTAACTTGGTAGATGGAATGGAATATCAGCGTGCAGATGCGTCTCGCAGACCATTAGGATATCAATACCGTGATCATCTATAAACTCTAAGATGCCCGGTCGATGTTACCGGACTCCGTTTGCGTTCCAGAACGCAACTCGCAAAGATCTACGGGTTCTAAGCGCCGCCATTACGAGCTGGAATCAGGGAAGAGCAGTCGGGCCGTCTCTTGCATGATGGTGACCTTCTGGAGGGCGGGGATGTGGGGGCTTCTCAGTTGTTCCCTGCAGCGCCGTAATATGGGGAGGGATCGCGATAAGAGGTCGGCAAACCAGGCTGAGAGCTCGGAAAACTCGGTCATGTCGTCAACAGGCACGGAGAGGTTCTCCCAAGGTGAAGCTACTGCCTGGGCAGTGGATGGAGCAGCAGCTTCGCTCTCATTGGTCGAGCCAATAGGAGCTGCTTGCTGCTCTGGAGGGGGAAGCTGCGTGGCCGCTTGGCTGGGCTGGCCGCCCGCGGTCAGCGGGGCAGCTGGCTCGGCTGTTGCGGTTGCAGGTGCCGAGGTTGAGTTTGCCGCAGCGGCGGTCTGAGCCACGGGCTTCTTGGGAGGCCGTGCCTGTTTCTTCTTCTCCTGCTTGGGTCTCTGCTCCCTGGGGGGGGTGCAGGGGGGGTGGTGACCTGAGTTTCCGAGCTCTCGGTCTGGTTTGCTGGTACAGCCAGCGTTGCCTCAGCCTGTCGAAGCACTTCTACATGCCTCGACATAGCGTTGGCAAAGCTGGTGCCTTGACGCACATTCGCAGGGTTGGTAATGGCTCTGCTCTGCCTTGCCTGGATTATCTCCAGTTTTTTGGGGCAACCGCCATAGATGCCAATATGGCACCCCTCGCAGTTTGCACACTTAGTTACCTCTCTGGGGTGAGGGCAGTCTTTTACATGGTGCTCACCTGCACAGCGCAAGCAAGCGGTGTTCCGCTCACACGCGTGGCTAGAGTGGTGGAAGCGCAGGCATCGATAGCACTGCGCCGGCCCCTCTCTGCCATGGTGTGGCTCGACTCGCACTCTTGTGCTGCACAGGGTGGTCACCGTGTCAATCTTGGGAATTCTCTCCCCATCTTTCTCAACAATTACCAAAAATAGGGGCATCTTGACCTTGGTGGGCTCAGCACCCTCGGGTCGGGAGGTTTTGGTCAATTGGATGACGGTCCGCGGATTGATTCCGTGTTCCTCCGCCAGGCCAACACGGATGTCCTCAGGGTCGGTTCCGTATCAAGTCCTCGGATCACTCGTCGGACTAAGTTCGGTTTCTGGAGGGAATATGTGTGAAATTGAATTTCACACTTCCTCAGAATCTCCCTTGCCTTCTAGTGATCGTCGGGGTTCCTGGTCCGGATGACAACACTTTTGGGGTAACGGGTGGCCTGGTACTCTTCCGAGAGCGCTGCCCGTAATTCCCTCATGACTCTGACATGGTTGGGAAACGGGTCGGCCACAATTGGCGGTATTCTTCCCGCCCGTTGTGAGTGATGGCTCGCGGGGATGGTGCCTGCTGCAGGGGAGGGGGAGGCGCGCCCCTCCGGGTTTGAACCGGAGGTCTTTTGGCGCCTGTGGACCACCGTGATAAAGCCTTCGGAATCTGCTGTGCTCTCAGGCACCAGGGTAGACTGGGCCTGGGAGGGGGCAGAGGGAGCAACTGGTGTGGAAGTGGGTTGCGCCACTTTCGGGGTGATAGGGACCGAGGTCCCTTGGTTGACTAGGCGGGAGGAAGACTTCTTCTTGCCAGAAGTCTTCTTAGTTCTGCCCTTAAAGGCCAAAGCCCGTGGGCCGGGGTTAGGTTTTGAGGAGGAGGAAGAGGTTGATGGGCCGGGAGTGCTCATTTCGTCAGATATTACCTTGACGGTGGTACTCGGCTGGTCAATGAAAGCGTGGTAGATATTCAGCACCCCAGCATTCGCTAAGCGGCCCAACCACGGCCAGAGAGCGCGGTCAACAGGGAGCGAACCCGGACCTCCCGAAAGCCAGTTCCAGACGAAACGCTGAGCCTATAAATGAGTACCCTCGACCTCTAACGCTTTTGCTCTAGACCAGGGATGCCCAACCGCAGTCGGAAGAGGGGAGGGTGGGTACACTTCTATTCACTCGTTCCAACATGTTATTGTGAGTATGTAGGCCACTTTACATTGCAAAAGATACACAATGTTTCCCGAGTTTCATAATGCACTGTGATATTCCTTATATATTTAATATACTACACCGTGTTGTACGTCACATTTCTCTTAGTGGCTTTTCTGGCACATCTTATTTTTAACATCTTCACGTTAGTTGAAGATGCTGACAATGGCCCGCGAAATCAAGTTTAGGTAAGAAACTTTAAAATGAAGTAAGAGTGCTACTCATTAATTAATAATTATTGAATTGCGCTTCACCGTGAAGAATTCTTTATTTGAATATCTGAAGGTTATCGATATTTGGCACCAATGATAACGCACAAAGAGGATTTACCTATCCTATTAAGATACTGACTTTTAATGTAATTCATTTTGAAAAAAAATTGCTCGCAAATGTATGTGGATCCAAAAATTCCCATTACATTTATTGCACGCGCCTAACCGTGGAAATTTATCACAGGGCAGGGATTTAAAGAATTCACGCCCGGCATTAATACAATATTTAATTATAATAGAATTCCCTAATTCAAGTTATACCAAATGTCGTTTGATGTTGTATTGAGCCTTCAATTTCAAATATGTTGCACAACTTAAGCATTTTACTTGATCATTTTCCTGAACACAAAAATATTCCACTTCCCAGGGTTGCTGAAATAAGTATCTGGACAGCTTTGAATATATCAACGCAGGCTAGCAAGTTTGCTGGACCTTTCCGCTCATGTCAGGCAGGTGTAGAGAAAAGGAAGGCACTATATTTGGGCGGGTTATGGAGGTACACTGAGACGTTGGGAGGCAGAGAGAGCGGTAGGGGAGGGAAGGAGAGAGAGGAGAGGGAGCGGAAGATGAGGGGGGAAAGAGAGGGAGAGAGCGAGAAGAGACCGAAGCGGGATGATCTACAGAGTAAGAATAGGGACATGGAAGACATTATCAAATAAGAGATAAGAGAATGAGGAGGGAGTAAGAGACAGTGGCTGAAGGAAATAAGGAGAGAGAGAGAGAGTATAACAGACAGTGGTCGAAGGAGAGAGGGAAAGAGAGAGAGAAAGGAAAGGAGAAAAAGAGGGAAAGGGGAACCAGGCAATAAAGACAGTGGATAGAGACAAGGAAAGAGAGCAAAGGAGAGAGCCCATATGAGACTATGGGCGAAGGTGAGAGGAGAAGAAAAACGAAAGAGAGAGAGAGGGTGTATGGAATAAGAGAATGTGGAGGGAAAGAGAGAGGGAATAAGAGTTGGCGGGTGAGGAGATAGAGAAAGAGAGAGAGAGGGAAAAGGAGAGAAAAGAAGTGAGAAAGAGGGATAGGGGGACAAAAGAGAGACCAGGGATAATAGACAATGGTTAGAGAGAAGGGAAGAGAGAGCCATTAAGAGAGTATGGGTGAAGGTGTGAGGAAAAAAGAAAGAGAAAGGGACAGATTGGGGGCAAAGGTGGAAGGGGAAAGACAGAGAGAGAAAATAAAAGTCAATATATTAATGATAATTAGAGAGAAAATGTAGAGAGAGAGAGAAAGCAAGAGACAATGGGGGAAGGAAATGGGAAATGAGAGAAAAGGGTATGAGGAAATAACAATTGGAGGAAGGAGAGAGGGAAATAAAGAAAAGCGAGAGAGAGAGAGAGAGAGAGAGAGAGAGAGAGAGAGAGAGAGAGAGAGAGGACTAAGAACAATGGGCGAAGGAGAGGCAATATAACAAGGGGGAGAGATAGGTGAATTAAGCTACAGTTTGTTTAATTAGATATTATGCATTTTTGTATTTGCATTCGTGTCTACCAAAATAGTTAGCATGCCGTTTCGATGTTTATTACTAGGGACGGGCAAACTTTTACAAGACACTAATGGAGTAAAATATAAATTGTATAGTTAATGCATTAGCTGGTTGACGTGTAGTTTCGTTTGGTGACTGGTATCGCGTACGGCAGCAGCAGTCACTCCACCCCAAACTACCCTTTACACGGAAACATTTTTTTAAAATATTGTTTTTCTCAAAAATGGCTCTAACGATTTTTATTAAAATGCCATATATTAGTTTCATTCACAACACAAATAAAATGTATATTTTGAATCTTCTGGGAATAGCCTCTGAAGAACACCTTATTCTGGTTGATTTTTGTACAATTTTGCATAACGGTTAAACTGTAAAAGATAGACAAACACTACAAACACAATATGGATCTCGTTAAAACACACAATTTATTTCATATGCATTTTTGTTGTGTAGTTGACCGTTTCCAAGATATTCCTTATTACTGGTTTCAATTTTAAGATACTTTATTCTTTTCTCAGACAGGAAGTGTCCGTTTTTCTTTTGTTCTACTCCTGGTCAAGCAAAGAAGCCAACTTCAATGACAATCGCATAACTATCACTTTAGCATAGCGCATTCCTTCAGTTCCCTTCTGCTTATAAGGAACTAAAATGACTTTCAAAGGGGATGAGGTTTGTCCTTGAGCGCAACCAGGCCGGCAGCCAACCAGAGTGCTGCTGTGTTGACATAGTGTATCCCCGCTTAGCTGGAGGGTAACACGCCAGGCAGATTAGCATGCTCAGGGTGCGAGTGACAGGGAAATATGTAGAGTGAGAGTAGCGGCCTGGCAATGCAGAGCACGATAAGGCATCTCATTCGCTGCAGAGTAGAACTCTTCCCATTTGAAAAACAGTAATAAGTACATTATGCTAATGCTTATCTGGATTAGTATGGAGCAGAAAGAAGAATAATCTTTTATAAGAAGTCTGTTTGTAGACCAGTTAAAGAAAGTCATGTGAATGTAACACATTATATATATATATATATATATATATATATATATATATATATATTTGTATTAAAAGTGCTATATATTTACGGTTTATTCTCGACACTAATGACGTATTATAATGTTGAATTGAGCAGAAAGAAGGTAGGAACCGTATTGTTACAGCTGTCAAAACATTTTGATCTCTACCCAAATTGTTCATTCCTTGTGTCATGTGCTAGTGACCACAAGTCCATCAATTGTTTGTGACCTTTCCTTGTTTCTCCGCAAGGTTGCTGTTGTATTGCTGTCTGCATGTTTCCTCTCTTGCTAGGCTTCCTTTAGTCATATACTACTTCCTGGCGGAAAATTCTTCTGTGAAACAATCAAATGCAGGTTCTTTCCTTTAGCAAGTCACGGATATTCCTTGTTCGTGTGCAAAGTGAATCTTCCACTTACTTTGATATCTGAAATGACGCAAATATGGACACCGCCCAGTTCATTTGGGACTCCGTGCATCGCCCTATGAACATGCCTTGATCTGACATTGGTTGCCGACAGCAGTAGCGTAGTCAGAAAAATACTAAGGGGGGTTATGTGTAGGGATTTCTTTATTGCGTTTGTTTGTGACACCTGCGGTAGTTTGCAGTGCGACTGCTTCTGGAAGTTTCTTATATTCCTTTTTCTTATTCCTCTTTTTCCCATAAATTTCCTATGTTTACCGTTTTCTGACAACTACACACACCTACACATATTTACTAACACACAAACACCCATGCCCAAGGCGGGACTCGAAATCACGATCCCCTGCGTCACGAAGCACCAAAGCTAGGCGCTTTAGCGAGCGCGGCCATGGGGACCGGTTAGCTTCAACCGTTTGCCGGTTCCCGAAGCCGCGCTCGCTGAAGTACCTAGTTTTGGTGCTTCGTGGAGCAGGGGATCGTGAGTCCCAGTCCCGCCTTGGACATAGGTGTTTGTAAATGTGTATGTGTATTTGTAAAAAGGAAATGATAAACAAATAGGAAAACAAAAGAAATGAATGCAAAAAAAAGGAAAATGAGAAAAGTGGGGGAGGTGAGTTTCTAGCGTGTAGCCGCAGGCGCGTCGAGAGAAAACTCCACCATGGAATTGTTGCGAAAGCATCAAATAAATACGATTATTTGAAAATAGAGTTTTATTTTTAATCAGTAGAAGAAATAAAGAGTTGTTTGTTGGAGTAATGAAGACATCTTTTGTTACTTTATACTGTTCCTCTCTTTAATGAAAGCTGCACTATTCCTTTGCAGATAATATATACATACTCTTTGGGTCTAGTGCGTTCTAACTTATATAATTTAGTGCACCTACGTCACTGTGCTATTTTTACTTTCTCTACACGTACTATGTACATAGTGTATAGAGAAGGTATTGTATTGCACCCAAAATTCGATACCGAGATTTCATCCGAAATACATGTCTTGGGCCCCCCTGAATAAAGAAAACATTTTTAGATAAAAGCCGTGTGTGTGTCTGTTGACAGTTTAGCTCAAAAACGAAAAGACCGTTAAATACCAAACTTCGTATCTAAGTTTGGTATCCTCCAAGGATGCGACACGAAGATCTTCAACAAAATTCCCCCACCCCAAACTACCCTTTACATGGGACATTTTTCGAAAATTTTGATTTTCTCAAAAATGGTTCAAACGATTTTGATTAAAATACTTTATGTTTAAGATATTTTTATGACAAACAAGGTGTTTATCTTGAATTTTCTGGGAATAGCCTCTGAAGATCTCTTCATTCTGGATGAGTTCTGTATAACTGGCAAACCGTAAGAGATATAAAAAAACTTACCACACAAAAGGCAAAGGTGTCATTAAAACATACATTTATGTAATATACGTTTTTTTTTTTTTTTTGTTTTTTGTTTTTTGTTTATTTATTTGTAGAGTTAACCGTTTTCGAGATATTCTGGATTATTGGTTTCAATTTTAGCCACTTAAACTTTTCTCAAACGGATGACATCTTTCTTCTCGTTTCTCCTTTGTTTATTGCAGGCAAGCAAAGAGACTGGAATTTGAATTGTTTCACATACCGACCGGCTTTTAAAGCACAAGACTACTGCTATAGCCAAGTGCATTTTCTTTTTCCCATTCTACTTACAAGGAAGCTAGTAATAAGACTATTTCTGCTAATGTTTATCTTAGCATAATGAAGATAACAGATTAATGTTATGAATAGAAGGTTTGTTTACGGAATTGCTAGAGGACATCAGGTGAATGGAACACATAGATTTTTTTTCTCTTTCTGCTTACAAGGAACCAAGCAATAAGGACAATTTCTCAAATAATTTTGAGATGACGTACTCCAATGGCGACTTACAGTGTTGTAAGAACTTTTAGTCCCAAGCTTCATAGTTTAACCAACGATTAGCTCAATTAGCGGCAAATTAATTTGAGGTATCCTTATGGTTTACTGGGAATCATGCAAATCAGTTGAGAAATTTAATACCGTGCCGGTATATTGCCATGGTAGCTCGGCGGTTACAGCAAACGGCTGGAGACCGAGCGATCCGTGCTTCAAATCCCGGCTTTAGGATTGACATTTTCAGTCTGACGCTACCTATCCTATTCATACAAAATTATATTCATATTACTTCATGCTAATCGAGTTATTACTTAGTTCCTTGTAAATAGAAGGGAAATAAAAGAATACACTAGGCTAAAGTGATGATAAAATCTTTTAAAACCTACCGCTATGTGATTGAAATTCAATTGTCTTTGTAAAACAAAAGAAATAGGAATGACCAATTCGCGTTTGAGAAGAGTTTAGGTATTTTAAAATTGAAACGAATAACAAGGAATATCTCGGAAATGGCTAACACACACACACAAAATGAATGTGACATCAATTGTGTGACTTAACGAGATCTACGTTTTTAGTGCAGTTAAGTTTTGTCTATCTCTTACAGTTTACTAGTTATTCAAAAAATCGTCCAGAATGAAGAACTCTTCAGAAACATTCCCAGAAAAATCAAGATATACATTTCATTTGTTAAGTAAACATCTTTAATATACGGCATTTTAATCTAAATCGTTAGAGCCATTCCTGAGAAATTGAAAACTTTGAAAATATTTCTATTTAAAAGGGCAGTTTGAAGGGAGGGTATTTTTGTAAAAATGTTTATGTTGAGAATCACTGGAAGGTGCTGAACCTATATATCCAGTTTGGTATTGAACCGACTTCTGTTTTTGAATTATCATGGTCATGGACAACGGACACACACGGACCTTTTTCAAAAAATGTTTTACTTTCTCTAGCACGTATGTACAATGTATATAGTAGGTAGAGAAGATATTGTATTCCGCCCAAAAATTTGATACCGAGATTTCGCCAGAAAGATATGCTTTGAGTCCCCCTGAATCCTCCAAGAAAAAATACATTTTTAGAAAAAGGTCCGTGTCTTCGTGTGTCTGTCCTTAGGCAGCATAACTCAAAAACGAAAAGTCCATTGAATACGAAACTTGGTATTTAAGTTCAGTATCTACCAAGGAAGCAGGACAAAGATTTTTAAGAAGATTCCCCCATACGTAGGTAGCTACCCTTTAAATGGAAAAAGATTGGAACATTTTCATTTTCTCAAAAATGGCTCTAACGATTTTGATTTAAAATACGGTATATTAAAGATATTTACAAAACAAGTTATATGTATTATATATTATATACATGTCCTAAATTTGCTGGCAATAGCCTCTGCAGACCACGGTAAACCGTAAGAGGTAGATGGAACCTGCTGAACAAAGCATGTAGATCTCGTCAAAATACAAATTTATGTCCTGTACGTTTTTGTTGTGGAGCTGTTTCTGAGATATTCCTTGCTATAGGTTTCGATTTTAAAGTACTCATACTTCTGTCAAACGAGGTCATCTATGTTTCCTTTGTTTTATTCCTGGCTATCCAAAGAAGCGAATTTCAATGACAATAGCATAGCGGCAGCCTTTTTTTTTTTTTTTTTTTTTTTTTTTAATGAAAATACAGTTCCGGAGTGTTGCCAGGACTCCAGCGCTATATTCCTTTATATTTTTCCTCTTTTTTATTTTCTTTTGTTTTGCAGTTTCCTACATTTCCTTTGCTGGCCTATTTGTTTACCGTTTTCTTTTTTACTTACACACCATAATCACAACTTATAAACACAAATACTCATGCCTAAGGCGGAACTTGAACCCACGATCCCCTGCGCCACGAAGCATCAAAGCTATGCACGTAAGGGAGCGCGGCTACGGGAACCGGCAATCCTTTGAGACATTCGTCTATTGCTTTAGCTTAGTATATTCCCTCAGTTACCTCCTACTATAGTACTAAGTAACAAGACAATTCTGCTAATGTTTATCTCGATTAGCATGAAGTATTTTGTAAGGAGTTTGTTAGCAGGGTAAGTAAAAGTCATTCGAATGGAGTACATAAGACTTTTTAGATAGAGGGGACCCTAAAACGTTTAGGTATTGGTGAAATCTCGGTATCGAATTTTTTGGGGGAACGCAATACCTTATCTATCTACGTACTATGCAGAGAAAGTAAAAACGGTAGTAAAATTTGACACCCGTTTTGAGGTTATAGTTTCCATAACAATACGTTCCAAGATTATTACAGAACAAAGCTGCAATGATGAAATTGTTTATATGTATTAAAGGAAGTGGGTTAAAGTTACCTTCGTATCATGTTACCACAATATTACAATAGCACTTATGTTACGCAACAATATTTTAATGGAGGCTGTTAAGGCAAGAGGTATAAAGTTATGACGCCAGCATTGGTTAGTGTCGTAAACCTTGTAGGGGCATATTAATATCCATTATACGAGAACAGCTCATGTGGCTGTTTGGCGGCCAGCTGATATTTATTGGTATTCACTCATTTTCTATAAATTGTCAGCGAGCGCCTCATACAACTGTTACGTAACCGGAGACTATATAGGAGAACCATTAGTACAATTTTATTTATTTTTATAACATCGAACGTTTCCAAAATATTCGTTATTATTTGTAGATATTTTCCATCCGAAGTCAGAGAACATGGCACAGGAAATATCATAATGCACGGCTTATTTAGGAAAGCTGTGCAACGGATTTTACGTTAAAAGTTCACCATTACTAACCCAGAATTCCTTGAGCTGAGGCAAATTGAAGTGATCTATTTTTACTTTCCCTAGCCCCATATTGCAATGTACATAGTGGATAGAGAATATATTGTATTCCACCCAAAATTCGATGTCGAGATTTCACCGGAAATATAGGCTTTGGGGTCCCCTGAGTAAAAAAAAAAACATTTTTAGAAAAAAGGCTCGTGTGTGTGTGTGTGTGTGTGTGTGTGTCTGTCTGTCTGTCTGTGGACAGCTTAGCTCTAAAACGAAAAGACCGTTAAATACTAAACTTGGTATTTAGGTTTAGTATCTTCTAAGGATGCGACACAAAGATTTTAAAGAAAATCCCCCAACCCCAAACTACTCTTTACATGGACATTTTTTTGAAAATTTCGTTTTTCTCAAAAATTGCTCTAACGATTTTGATTAAAATACAGTACATTAAAGATATTTACATCAAAAATAAAATGTACATTTTGAATTTTGTAGGAATAGCCCCTGAAGACCCATTTATTCTGGATGAGTTTTGAATAACGGTTAAACGGTAGAGATAGACAAAAACTTAGTACACAAAAATTATAGATTTCGTTAAAACACATAATTTATGTCATATACGTTTTTTATGTAGACATGATCGCTTCTGCGATATTCCTAGTTATTGGTTTCAATTTTAAACTACCTTAACTTTTCTTAAACAGGAAGTGACGTTTCGATTTCTCTCTCTTGTTTTACTGCAGGTCATGCAAAGCGAACCGACTTTTTTTTTTTTATTGTATCATTTATATAGCCCCCTGTAACATCTAAGATCATATCGGGGCCTTTCCACTGAAACAACTCGTTGTCTGTAGGTTCTTTTACGTTAGTTTAAATCATTTTGTTGTACTCAAACACGCACACATTCACACTCACATACAAACTTCCAGACTCTGTGGGGAATAGGGAATAATTCTGGCTAGAGAAAAATTCCCCACCCCAGCCGGGAATCGAACCCGGGACCCCCGGGACCCCCGGGTGTGAAGTAAACCGACTTTTGTTTCATATAATACCAGCTTTTAAAAGATATGACTATCGATTTAGCCTAGCGTATTCTCATATGTCCCTTCTACTTACAAGTAAGCAAGTAATAAGAGTTTCTGCTAATGTTTGCCTTGATTAGCATCATAGATAAAAGATTAATCTTTTGTAAGGAAGGTAACAGCTAGAGAAAGTAATGTGAATTGAGCACATCAGATGTTTGTACATCTTGAGTTATTTAGTCCACTTAAATGATGGTCATTTTATGCTCTTTTTTTATTGTTTCATTTATATAGCCCCATTTAACATCTAAGGTCATATTGGGGACTTTGCACTTGAAACAACTCGTCTGTATGTTCTTTTACGTTTGGTTTAAATCACTTTATTTTCCTCAAACACACACACATTCACTCTAACATACACATTTCCAAACTCTGTGGGGATTAGGGAATAATTCTGGCTAAAGGAAAATTCCCCGACGCAGCCGGGATTCGAACCCGGGACCTCCGGGTGAGAAATCAGCTCGCTGATTACTTGACTGCGGAGGCAGACTTTGATGCTATTTGTTATATCACATATAGATGAAAAAAATATCTTATGTGTTCCATTCACATGAGTTTCTCAACATATTATACATACAAATTATCCTTACAATGGATTATTCTTTTATCTACATCATGCAAATTAAGTTAACATTAACAGAAATGGTCGTGTTGCTTGTTTTCTTGGTTAACTCTAAAAAGAGGAACAAAAATGTATATGAAATAAATTGTGTGCTTTGATGAGGTCTACATTTCCGGTGTAGTAAGTTTTTGTCTATCCCTTACGTTTACCAGTTATGCAAAGTCCATCCAGAATGAAGAGGAATATAGAGGCCATTTCCAAGAAGTTCAGGTAATACATTTTATTTGCCATGTGAATAGCTTTAATACGTGACATTTTAACCAAGATCGTTAGAGCCATTTTCGAAAAATTTTCCATGTAAAGGGTACTTTGGGTTGGGGGATTTTCTTGAAAATCTTCGAGTCGCATCCTTGGAAGATACTAAACTTAAATGCCGAGTTTGTTATTAACAGACTTTTCGTTTATGAGCTATGCTGCACACGCGCACACACACTGTTATTATTTATTATTATTCAGGGTTCCTCTAAACATGCATTACTGGTGAAATCTCGGTATAGAAGTTTTGGGTGGAATACAATGCCTTCTCTACCTACTATATACGTGGTACACAGTACTGGGTAGAGAAAGTAACAAGAAAGTAACCTAAGTATGCACTGAACTTCTGAAATTGCAGAATCGGCAATTGTTCTACACTTCTACAGAGCATTTTAATACAAATTTCCTTTCAGTTTGTTCACATAGACAACGATGGCAATCTCCACCCCATGGGAATGGGAATGGATTCAGTGACACTCTGTACTGTAGAGCTGCAGGCCTCCTTTCTCAAAGTTTATTTCAGTTCCAAAGCTAAAATAGTAAACACAGTGCTTTAAAGCTTGGTAGTTTAGTAACAACGCCTGTAATTATCATAATACCACGAGTGTATTAGAGATGAAAACACGAGTTGTATTTGTTAAGCGAAATAGACTATTAATAATTTATAATATATAGGAAGGGAGAGTTTATCAGGTGTCGCTGACTCGTTGTGCGCCAATATGTTGCTATTCTTTTGTCTACCTTAGAGTCGGTCTGGATTAGCACCAATGATACTTTATAAACAGGCGTGTGCATACCTCTTTGAAAGTTCTTTGATGTGCCGGCTCTGCTCATCCACGTAGAACGCAAGTTTGACTCTCACTGAGGGGGAAAAAGAATGATTGGGGTATGTGACATGGGGTAGACCCCCCAAACAAAAATCGGTAAATAAACATGATCGAATGCGCCATCTACCATTTGAGAACTAATGTAAGCATTACAATCATAACCTGTGCAACAGTATATTAGCCCGTTTTGTATTTTATTAGCTTAATTATTATTTTTGCATAGGTTTAGTATAGGAAATATATCTGCTTCAGCAGCTAAGACTGAGCAGATTACAAAACACAAAACCTTAGGGTGAGAAGTTTCTATTGTGCACGCCAAGGTTACTTTCTTTGTTAAGCTTAGTAACACAATTGCTTTTGTAAGAGCAAGATTTTAGCACATTAGAGACAGAAGTAAGAGGGTATTTTTTAGAGAAAGGTCTCTCCTCTAAAAGTTAGCAGCTCGGGACTTTTCCATTATAAAGAGCGGTCACGTGAGTCTAACACAAAGAACTTCCAAAATTAATCACGTGACAACGTTATTTTCGCGCTTCTTTTCAACCAATCAGGAATGAGCTTCAAGACTGGATATTATAGGTATATAAGCGATGCGCTTACAAGAAATTAGGTTTCTTCTTCTTCTTGGGCTGCTTGTCATACTTGTGATGCTGTACGCGGTAAGCTATAGGCTGTACGTTGTACGTACGTAAATGCGGGAGTGTTCGTGCCTGAGTATGTGATATGATTACGCGAAACATTGTAGTTATCGCACACGTTTATTCGTCGCGTAATAGGGAAATACGCGGTAATTACCGGTGACGGTCGAAAACAAGAAATTAGTAAGCAGAAGAAAATAACACTAGTTATTAACATTTCTACGTCTTCAAGAATTACTATGTCGGGAGCCACTCGTAGGATTAGTGCCTCAGCAAGTAACAAAGGTGAATAAAAGCATTAATTCAGTGGAATTTAAAGGGAAGTACTTCTTTTTGAGTCTACTATACGCAGTAGAGGAATTATAAAGTTAACTTCCATTATCCGGAAGTAGAATTAATTGCAAGTGACAACACTGACAGTTAAGTCCATCACGTCTTTATGTTAGTTCGTACTCTTTAGTTGAAGTGTGGGTATTTATGTAACGCTTTCAAAATAGTGATGCATGCACGTTACATGAATCACGGTAAAACTGTTTACTTAAAAATGAGGAAGGATGCAATGATGTATGTTTTCATATTTTTTAGTGGTATTACCAGCTTTAAACGGGACGTTTTCTCTCCTGCTGGAAAGAATTGCTTCCATCCTAATATGCAAGACCAATGCTCAAATGGAACACATCAAGGTAAAGACTAAATTGTTTTTATTTACGATAATGCGTAAAATGTTCTTCTCAAATAACCCCTTCATCCAAACGCTGTTTGGGACCGTGGACCTCCTCCACCATCTTGTTTTTGTTCTTCTTTTGTTATATCCTCATTGGAAGTTGAGTATCATCAGGGCAATTTCTTGCTTAGTTCTAGGCACTGGGAATAGTGTAGATCAGTGTTTCCCAACCTTTTGAAGTTCACGGCACCCTTGGGAATAACATTAAACACTAGGGGCACCCTTCCTTGAATTAAAAGAAAATTAAGCTTAATATGTTAATTTATTGAAATATTATATAGTAATAACGTACACCATAACATAATACAGTAAACTTTACTACAATCACTGAGTAAAAATACATCAATAAATTTTGTTCGATTGATGATTAATGTGAAACTTGTGATTGATGCTTAGAGCACAGATATGTGATGTCGGGTCTTACAGTTGACAGTGAAACACGCAAATCATCCTCAAGGTTATTCAGTCTATTTCTTGCTTTGCATTTTGTTGTCACCATAGCAGAGAAGGCTTGCTCGCATAGATAGAATGTTGAAAAGGGCAAAAGTGCGTTAATTGCTTTCTTCATTAGGTTAGGGTACTCCTCTCTCCGTTGAAGCCAAAAACTAGCCACCGACGCATCACTCTTGGTGAACTTACCTTTGAGTGTGGAATCAGCGCAAAGATCAATAAATTCATCTCGTTCGCAAGCAGTGAAATCTATTTCCTCTGCACTATCTACGAAATCAAATGGTGAGACAACCCAGTCGAGATTCGTAGTGGAAATAGTTGGAAAGTACGCATCTATTGCATTTTGCAATCTTGATAAGTGATCACAAATGCGGTCTTTCAGTTTACCCAGATCTTTATCTCCTGCCACATTAAGGAGAGATGGAAAGTTCGACAAATCTACTTTTTGAACTGCAGACTTCCAAGAACTAAGTTTTCTTTTAAAACCTTTCATTTTATTGGTTGAGGATATTATTGTTTCATGTCGACCCTGCATCGAAACATTCAGTTCATTCAGCTTATGAAACATATCTGCCAGATACGACAGTTCAAAACACCAAGAATCACTTAGTAAGAGCTCATGAAATGTGTCTTGATTTTCATCCTTAAAAAAAGTTTTTACCTGTTCTTTAAGTTCGAGAAACCGGTTCAATACACGACCCCGCGACAACCACCTTACTTCTGTGCAGTAACAAAGAGGTATGAGCTGCATCCGTTGCGCGACATAACTGTTCAAAAATTCTGCACTTTAAAGGTCGAGACTTCATATAGTTCACCATTTTCACAACTTGGTTAAACAATTCAGCAAAATCTTCATTACACGCTTTCACGACTAATGCCTCTCTATGCAGAAAACAGTGAGTTATAATAATTGATGGATTTTCATTGAGAGCTCTGGCAGTAAAACCTTTAATTTTCTCAGACATAGATGGTGCACCATCTGTACATATACCACAACAGTCTTTCCATGAAAGATCATGGTCATTGAGATAGGAATTAATAGAAACGAAAATATCATGGCCTGTGGTTGTAGTCTCCAGCGGTCTACAGAACAGAAACTGTTCACTAATATCTGTTTCATCAATATATCTGATAAAACCAAGGAGTTGCGGTTTGTCACCAATATCGAGACTCTCATCTACTTGCAAAGCAAATGTTCTATAAGTTTTTATTTTCTCCGTGACTTGTTCGTTGATATTGCATGACATTTCAGATAGCCTGCGGCTGATTGTGTTGTTGGACAGAGGAACTTTCGAAATTTTATTAGCTGCTCCTTCGCCAAGTATTGTTGAAACTATAACTTGACATGCAGGGCCAATGATTTCCTCTCCAAGAGTATGAGGTCTCTTTTTTTTTAGCTATCAGTTCTACTACTTTAAATGAGGCTTCAAGAGCAGTATCACCTATGGTCATTCTCTTTACCATTCGCACAGCTGTTTTCTTCTCCCCTTCTAATATATGTGAAAAATACATTTCACTTTTCTGTGACACACTAGTATGCTTTGTTGTAAGATGCCGCTTCAGTTTGCTAGGTACCATGGCCTCGTTGCTAAGTGTTTCGCCACAAACTAAACACACAGGGATAGGGTTTTCCTCGTTGTTATTCCGCTTAAATCCATACGCTAACTGTCCTGGTATGTTCTTTTCTTTCGTATGTCTTCTTTATGTGGTGAATTCGACGGTCCGGGAGAAACTGTAAGATTTGGCTTCTTAAAACAAGCAGTAGGAGCCGACTGTTCACTTTCACTGTCCTGGCGTTTACGTTTAACAATGAACTTATCCATAGCTAAACACTGTGAATCAACGCGAGGAAGACAACTAAAAGCGCCAAGCGGCGTACACTTTTATATATTCATCTGTCGAAGTCTCGGGAATGTTCGTGAGGAAGCGAGTAGTCTCGGGAATGTTCGGCAGGGTATAGCTGTAATGCCATCCGTGGGATACTAGTATAACTGAATTATTGAAATGAATCGACCACTATCACCATCTGCCGTGCATGAGAGTAATTGATTTGATTTATTTTATTTCAAGACCTTACAAGACTTAAGGCTTCAGTAGAAGGTATTTTTTTTTTTTTTTTTTTTATCTCAATATCTCGCGGCACCCCTTAGCCAATCACACGGCACCCTAGGGTGCCGGGGCACACCGGTTGGGAACCGTTGTTGTAGATATGAACTCAATACCGTTGCTGCAGTTTTTCGTAATTTTTATTTTCTAACCAAAGCATTATTCTCCTTCCTCTCCTTCTACTTTCAATTTTTCTTTAAATAATGATCTGAGAGACTACAAATGATATGCCAAGATATTCAAGTTTTGTCTTTGCGATGTTGTTCAAGACCTCCAGTTCTTTATTGCAGACGTTCGAGCATTTCATACTACTAGGGTCGGTTGATAAGTCCCGGGCCTCTCAATGAAAATAGCATTTAAAACAAAAAATTTTTACTTTATTTCTCAACATAATCTCCAGAAAGGCTAATACATTTGTCATATCGGTGTTCTAATTTAATTAAACTATCTCTGCAGTGCGCTCTATCAAGGTAGCTGTTTACCGCATCAATGACCTCGTTGCTGTGAGATCTTCGTGGTCTCTGCGTGCTAGATCTGGCGAATAGGGTGGATGTTCAAGCAATTCCAACTTTGATTAGCACATTTTTCCCATTTCAATGACTGAACGATGGGCCGAAGCATTGTCGTGATGAAACAAGATTATTATTATTGTTATTATTTTTATTATTATTATATGTAAATGTATATTTTTTTTGTCAAATGAGGTCTTTTTCTTTTCACCTAAACACTCAAGCGTTGCAGTAAGCTTGCGTAGTAGTCACCAGTGATACTTTTACCCTTTTCCAAGTAATCAATAAACATAATTCCCTGTGCATTCCAGAAAACACTCGCCATAACCTTGTTAGCTGACAAAATTGACTTTGCCTTCTTTGGAGTTGGTTCACCTGGCGCAATCGACTGTTTTGACTGTGATTTACTTTCTGGAGTGCAGTGATGTATCCAAGTTTCATCCATAGTAATAAGCCGTCTCAAAATTTCACTGGGATTTATACGGTTGAGCTCCACATTCTTAAGAGAAACTTTTTTTTTTTTTTTTGATCAGATGTCAACAAACGTGGCACCCATCTTGCACAGACCTTGTGAAAGCCCAAAGCATTACTTAAAATATTATCTACACGTTCTTTTGATATGTTTACAGCCTCTGCTATCTTAAACAACTTTAATCTGCGGTCTTCCAGTATTAAACGATGCATTTTTTCAATGATCTCCGGAGTTGTCACTTCTACAGAGCGTCCAGAGCGAGGCTCATCACTAGTGCTCGTACGTCCCATTTTAAACTCTGAAACCCACCTTTTAATCATTGAATGTGAAGGACCAGACTTTCAATATACTGTCCATTTCCTCCTTGATTTCTTTAAGCGTTAAGCCTTTCAAATGGAAGAATTTAATCACTGCTCGTTTTCCCAAATCCTCCATTCTCGTGAGAACTCTAAAGTCGTCTTGTTTATAATGCTGTCATTCGAAAACTGAACACGCTATTGACGTAACTATGGATACAAGCTAGTCTAAGTTAAATTATACGTTGCTACCGTCTAACTGGCCTAATGGCGCCATATCTGTGTGAGACCCGGGACATATCAGCCGATCCTCGTATGTACTCACTCGATCGATCCACGATATTCTAAGCATGCGTCTATAGCATCACATCTAGAAGGCTTGGAGATTTTTGTTGGTGTTCTCTGCGAGGGTCCATGCTTCAGAATCATAGGGCAGGATTAAGTCTACCATTTTATCCCATTAAAATACAGGTCGCCTGAAAAGTTGTAATCAACTAATCAATACTTTCTGAATACGTTGTTAATACATTAGAATGAAGGAAGCATGATATTGAATAAATACACTTTAAATATCCGAGTTCTTATCACGTGTAATCGAAAATGTCGCATTGTAAATATTACAGTGAATTTCATAACACAAAACTTTAAATTCCAAAACTATTAGGAAAACTGGTCTGTCTTCACAGAATGCGCTAAATAACTGCAACAAAAAGTGAGATAAGCGCCGACTCGGCAATGCTCAAAGAAATGGCAATAATAATTGTAGTATAATTTAGGAAGTCAGTGTCAAGATCACACGGGACCTATTTACGTCCTAACAAAAATGCCGGGTCCGCGGGACACACAAGTAAAAGGGGGGACTGTCCCGTTTTTTACGGGATAGAGAAAATGTAACATCACAGTAAGTGGAGATGAAGTCTCTGTTGTGCAGTAGTCTATGTTTTATAGTGCGGCTCTTGCTTGTTCACTGCGAATTCTGATGACCCTGAATCATCGTTACTAAATAGGTAATTTGTACTGACATACCGATAGGAATAGCTAATTCAGAAATTATATTATTACTTTTCAGACTGAACGTACACAACTTTGATTATTTAGCATATTAGCCGCTATGGTGCTGCTACCTGGTGATAGTTTTTCTCGCGTCTTCTGCTGCTCTTGTTATGGCTGCAATGAGAAGGGCTGTCAGCGTGTTGTTGCGGGCGAAGTGTTTAAGTGGTATATATAACAGAAACATTATGGCATCGGCATTCAACGCAAAAGATGCGCTCGAACAATTAAAAGAAAACCCATACTATACAAAATATTCTAATAAAATTGCGGCATTGCAAAAGTTAGTATGGACATTTTTTCTTGTTTTGAGGTTAAGTATGGAAGCACTAATGTAATGTGTTAGATTATGCGGATTAACGTGAAGCGTCTATAGCAAACTAAACAGTAATAAAAAGGATGATCGTCACAACAAGAGCTATTGTAATACTTTGGGTAAAGCTATCGATGGTTGCAGGACACCCACATACAGTCTTAAGTAGTAGTTTAAGTGACTTTTACTGGCGATTCATATTTGAAAGTGTGGAAAACATTAAGTTGTTCAGATGTGAAGGTTGCCATGACTTCTTCTTGGGATCATTGGGGTTTTAGCTTCACAGATCCCTTGCCTACGTCCTGTTGTTCCGCAGTAGTGGCCTTAGGCCGCAACTGCCACACTCCTCAACTTAAAAAAAATCCCTCGGCTACGCTTTGCGGCTTAGGGCCCTCCACGTAAGGCTACGCTTTGCGGCTTAGGACCCTAAATGTTTATAACAGACCAGTAAGTAACTACAAAATAGCTCTAATGACGAAATAAAAATACCCACATAGAAGTAAGGCCAAGTGGTGGAACCATCGTATACTAATAATGTACTTTGTACTAAGTGTGTAAGCTTTCCTAAACTACCCTGATTATTCTCTAAAATGATTTACAAATGTAAGAAACACCATAAATAAAATAATATGATGCTTGGCTGACCAGAGATGAAAAAATAGTATTAAAAAAGTTAAAACATCTACATTATCAGTTTCAGTTTGTAGAGCAGGCATCTCTTTGAGATAAAACCAAAATATCTTATCTAGTTTTGCAATTGTTTGAAATGTATTAATAGGAATTATAAGAAAATAGAATACCTATTGACAGGAGTAATTTTGAAGATATGGAGTCCAATAGGAGTAAATTAAAATAGAAATCGCATTCACAGGGCTCTCCACTAATTCTTCAACAAATTATTCTTATTTTTGTTTGTTAAAGAAGATATACTTTCAATTCAGTTCATGTTCACATATTTGGTTGTACAATATAGTGGGTAAACCATATCAGATTTTTAAAGAGCATGCCACCATGTAATGACTTTGAAATGGCATTGTATTTGCATGAATTTGAGAAAATAAAATAAGAAAAATTTGAGAGAGGTATACTATCTGAAAATTCAAATCAAAAGGATCATGTTGGAAATGGTCAATTAAAAAAACTAAATTGAGTGCTTTAACAACTTCTAAATTTTTTGTGTAATAAGTGTTTGCCTATCTTTTAAGGTTTACCAGTTGCTCAAAATCTATAGCTATTTTCAGAATGAAGATGACTTCAGAGACCATTCCCACAAGATTTGTCATTAAAAATAATTTGGTACTTTGTTCAAAGTTATTAGACATTTTTGAAAGTTAATAATTATCAAACATTTTCCACATAAAAGCTAAAATAGGGTGAGGGGATTTTATTGAAAGTCTCAGTGCTGTAATTTGTAAGTTGCTAATCTTAAACACCAAGTTTACTAGTAACTTTTTTATTAATGCTTCTTTGGTTAAAAATGCTTTTCTTTTTGGATTCAGGGAGTCTCAAAACATGTATTACTAATGAAATCCTGGTATCTAGTTACTATAGGTAAGCACTAAGAAGAACTAAAAAGAAAATGTGGGTTCTAAATTATTAAACCTTAAAATTTAATATTAGAAAGAAGGTATTTGGGAAGATTTTACTACCTGGGTAAAACAAGACAACTTAAGATAATTGCTGAATAAAATCTTTTCTTTTTTATATCCCAGCGTCAAAACATTAGTTAATTTATTTAAATATAAAAGGCATATGTACCTGTTAAGTTTGAAATGGAAGTCATCATCAACTCATTTAAAGAATTCCAGAGATTTGAGGTATTAAATGCCTGCTTTAATTATTCAGGACTGTAGGGATACTAAATGCAATAGTGAAATGTGTGTTAAATTAAGCGAGCTTGATTGTCTAATATTTGCTTTCTCAGGATAAGCAAAAACGTGAGAAAGGTTTACCAAGGAATCACATAACTTAAGATTCAAACTTGGATCCTCATCATGGATGTGGGGTGATGTAGAAGCATTATTGTGATTTTATCATGAAATACGGCACAAAACAGGATTTTCAATTGAGATTGCCCTCCGTGGTGTAATGGTTACCATGCTGACTTCGTATACCCAAGGTCGTGGGTTCAAACCCAGCGGAGGACGATGGATTTTTTCGGGCGTAAAAATCCTTAGCATGGCTTCCTTCGGAAGGGAAGTAAAGCCGTTGGTCCCGTGTCGTAGATTTACGGCACGTAAAAGAACATCAAGCCTGATTGAGAGGCCTCTGAGCAAAATTAAGCGGTCTTTCACGCCCAATTTAGAATGGGACGCTGAGAACCACAGTAGTTAAAGAGCGTCCATAAATAACACAACATTTAATTTTCAATTGAGAGTTAATCTTAATTCATCTCAGATTTGTCTAAATTTCTGTAGCCATATTCTGAACTTACTCTGTTGTTTATTAATGTATCTGCTTATGTACATAGTTGTTAGAGGAAGTATTGTATTGCATGAAAAAATTTGATATTGAAATTTCACCATAATCATATGTTTTAAGGTCCACTAAACCCCAGAAAAGAGTGTCTCTCTCTTTCTTTTCACACTCACTCTCTTTGGCCAGGTTATATATTTTATTTCATAATGGGCTTACCCTCCCTGTATTTAGGACTTACAGGCCAATGCCTAGGGGTCAGAAGCCTGTTGGGGAGCCAAAGGCACAAAACCACAGGACAGAGAACCTGTTAGTCCGTAGCCAGTCATGAACATGAAGTGGATGATATGAAATGTAAGCAAAATCGATGATTGGAAGGCGATGATAGAGCAATTGGTGGAATGAGTTGCGAAGAAAACCTGCCCAGATGCTGCTTTGTCCACCACAAATCCCACATGTGGGCACTGGGGATCGAACCCAGGCTGCCTAGGTGGGACCCACAGCACCACTACCAGGTTATAAGTAATTGAACATTTAAACCAATAACAAGGAATAGATTAAAAAGAATAAAATAAAAAAAAAAACTAATTTGCTTTATAAAGATCTACACTCTCTGCATAGTAAGGTATTGTACATCTAATGGGGAATTCAGAGGTTATTCCTGGAAAATGTAAGAAATAGGCTTTTCTTCTCATGAAAATATCATAAATTTTTGGCATTTTAATAAAAATGTTAGAGCCACTTTTTAGAAAATCCAAGTTTTCAATATGTTTCCATGTAAAGGGTAGTTTAGGGAGAAGTAGTTTTCTTGAAAATCTTTGTGTTATATTTTGGAAGATAATCATCAAGTTTGTTATCTAAGCAACCATACTTTAAAAATGAAAACATGAAACCTCTATATCAAATTTTGGCTATAATATAATACTTCCTTGACTTATTGTAAGAACATAGTAGAGAAAGTAATAAATTAGTGGCAGAGAATGTAATATGAAATTCCAAATCAAATTTTTATTAGTTGGTTACTTAGAATTGCAACCTGTGAATTCGAGTATTGTGTAAATAGGTCTGTTAGCGGAGCAAACCAACTACAATCTTAAAAGATAGTATGGAGTTAAATGGGATATCTCTGTCTCTAACTAATGCATACATGCTGCTATTAACTTTGTCCTTTTTTACTCTCACGCTATTGCCTAGTTGGTAATATGGTGTAAATATTTGTTATAATTTTCAACTTTGAACACATCCTATGCAGAATTTTTTTTCTGTAGCAAATTACATAATTTTTAGTGGATTTTAGATTTTTATGGGCCCATATTTCTAAAGAAAATGTGTTCTTTCAGTCCGATATTTGCTGCTTCCATGCTTAGGCGGTAATAAACAATAGTTTTTTTTAGCTAAATTAAACTAGAATGCTGATACATGTTTAGTATGAATTCTCTATCTGTAATAAGATGAACATTATGATTTTTTAAAATCAAATATCTACAGAAAATTCTATACCTATGGAGTAAAAAAGATAGGCAACGAGAAACTTGTTTGTTATTGAGTTTATAACATGGCCCAAATGAGAGAAAATGTTGACAAGGGTTGTAGAAAATTGTTAAAACAAGTTGGATTCCTGTAACTTCTAACATTTATTGTCTATAACAGTAAATAGGTCCATTCAGCTCACAGTCACCAGCAGCAAGCAGATGGCATGTTATTGTAAAACTTGATCAGGGAGTGTTCATACAATGCATTCCCTGAGCGACCAAACCACCCCGTGGCTGCACCGTAACGGTTGAGGGCCGGTGCACTCTCCACCAGAATTATGCCTAAAGGACCGGCAGGTAACTGTACTAATTTACATTAGGATTAGCTGAAATCTCAATAGATGTTGAAACTGATGACCTTCAACGCGAATACATTCCCTATATCTCCGAAAAAAGTTCTGGTTCACTCAAAGTATATTTTGATTGATTGCCTGTATTTCTCTCGTGATGTTAGCCTTCAACTCTTGTAATCTGTGTGGGTTGGATAAATACACTTTGTTCTTTAATGTTCCCCATAAATAAAAATTACATGGAGATAGGTCAGGGGAACGAGATGGCCACAATCCTCTACTAATTATTCTGTCATCATATACACTTTGCAATTCTGCATAGAATTTTCAACAGGTGTGCTGTAGCTGAGTCCTGCTGAAACCACCCACACAATCGTTCATCTCTTGTTAGTTGTGGAAAAAAATTATTCTAAATGGAATTTACATAAACGTGTGAATCAACTGTTGTGTCGAAAAATATGGGACCAATAATTCTATGTGCACTTTCTGCACACCAAACCCCAACTTTTGCAGTGTGATGATAAATTTCATGAATAATATGTGGATTTTCTGTGGCCCAGTATCTATTGTTTTGGGTAGAAATGTGAACTTGAAGATAAAACCACGTTTTATCAGTGAAGAACGTTAAAAGTGGGTCCATGTTACCATTATAAATGGACTGCAAAAACCAATTGCAATAATTAACCCTAGGTACAGGATCTTGTGGTTGTAAAGCATGAACTGCAGTTACCTTGTACGGCTTAAGTTTCAGAAGTTTCGTTGCTTTAAACCCTGACGTCTTGGAAATGCCAACCTCTTGTCCTGCACATCTCAATGATTTTTGTGGTGGGTGCTCTAACTGGGTCCTTGCTTCATCAAGCTTCTCTTCTGATAGCACACTGCATTTTTTAACATATTTTGTGTTCATAAACGATCCTGTACGCTTGACTTTATTGACAAGTTCATGAATAGCTGTCCTGCTAGGAATTGGAACACCTGCGTAACGGAGTTGAAATTCTCTATCACACCTTATTGCAGAAGAGTATTTCACATACGTTCATACAGAAAAATACGTTGTTCTAAAGTGTACTGTGCCATTAGTACTGGACACATTATTGCCAAGAGACAACACAATGTCACTCCAAACACGCATTCAGACCTCTTTCCCTCACCACAGATCGAAATCGACTGACACGGCAGTAGTAGAGTGCTACTCTCTGGTGGCAGGCATGCCTCTCATCGCCCAGTCCAAGGCCACCGCAAAACAGTCCGGTCACTCAGGGAGCGCACATTAGCTTTATGTGAGGTGTTAAGATAGGCTATTTATTTTATATTTTATGTAATTATTTATAGTTATGGAAGGAGAAGCTTGGAAGAGATGAATGTTTGTAAACTAAAAACAAACACAAAATAATATAAATGTTTTAGATTATTCAAGTGAAGTGAGTGTTAGTAAGGCAATAAATGAAACAGCTAAGACTACCAGGTGTTTAGAAATAATAGGATATAGGATAAAAAAGAAACAAATGATAAGAAGCAAAAAGGATGAAGGAACAAAACATGCTAGGTTAAAGCGAATGCCCTATTACAATGGAATGGCACAACACAGTGTGGAACATCATTCATTCTTTGTTGTTTTAAAAGATTCCACCCATCTGAATGTAATTTTATTAAGAGTAAATAATGATCATGCCCCAAAAAGTTAAAATCTTTATCATTTATATCTCCATATTTGATATTTTTATGTACCTATAAAAATGTATTTTGAAGTACTAAAACTAAAAAGAGAAGAGAGTGCATGTGAAAAATAAATGTCTTACAGTAGCCGTAAAGAGCAGCACAGATATTTCAGTATTTCTTGATGTATAATTGACAAGATGACATTGAATTGGTAGACCTATCACAGTTGGGTGCCAAAGTTCTAATGTATGTACACATAGTACATGTGGCAACAGTTGCTCCATTTAACATGTACTGTCTTCTAAGGTTTATAAATTTTCTTTCTTTGTGAGTAAGAAAGCAGCTCTTAGGTTTATGCTATCATAGCAATGTTTGTTGCTATCTCCAATAGCTTAGTCAACTATGGAGATATGTTGAGCTCG
Source organism: Hymenopus coronatus (assembly GCA_030762935.1). NCBI lineage: Eukaryota > Metazoa > Arthropoda > Insecta > Mantodea > Hymenopodidae > Hymenopus > Hymenopus coronatus. The sequence continues at coordinate 26,128,238 of CM060900.1, read as the reverse complement.
CTGTAGTATAACTTGTCCCTTAAAGCAGCTCACATGGCTGCAGTATAAATAAATCCATAAAAAGTGAAATGTTATGTTTGAGGGTATAGGTGAAGGGGCCAAAGGTTCTTGGATGGTATTGATAGTGATTATCCATCTCTCACATAGTTGCAATGATGTGACTGCCATTGAGGAGTCTCAAGTATCAGTTATAATATGACAAATTATAATGGTCTTTCCTCAATACTATGCATGCACATTTTTGGGCGCTTGGCTCCCTAGTCTTTATTTGGTAGGTTTCGCACAATTTCAGAAGAAGAGCAAGGTGACCACATTGAGACATCAAGTAACCTTTATGCCTTGACATTTAGTGGTTTCAGTGCTATGGTTTCATTCTGTCTGTAGATCTCAAGAGTTCACACACATTCACATGTGCTGTTTCATTTAGTAATTCAGTTAGTTTGCGGTAAATAATAATAATAATAATAATGATGATGATAATAAATTTAAGTCCTAAGTTCAATATAATAGTGGCCACCTCTTGTGGCCCAGGCCATTATCTGGGTATGTCACCAACCTCTGTTTGGCATATATATTTAATCACTATATTATCTGTACGATAAAATTAGTTGACAATGTGCTTTCACTAAGTAAACCCTATGTGTTTGCCTTGCCCACTTCATCTTAACCTTCCATAAGAATTTCCCTAAATCTCTTAGCTGCCTTAGTCCTTATCCCTCCCTAAACAGTTCTGTTTACTCAACTTCACTCTCCATTCATCTGTCCTCTACGTTTAAACATCATGTCCCTCCACAAATTGGACATAGTCCCTGTCTCACTCCTCTCCTCAAACCTTTCAGCCTTCATATCCCTAGTCAGAACCATATCACTCCCAATCTCTCATTCCTTTGCAAACTTTAAGATACTCTTCCTTTCCTAGATTATCCTTCACCTCATTATACCGCTTCAATGATTTTTTTCTCTCACGTGGTGCACATAGATTTTGCCTATCCATATCGTCAATCTCTCTCTTGCTTCCCTCCAAAACCCCCTGTTAGGATTATTCATTCTGTATCATACATCTGCTAAACTGCTCTTGATCAATTGCTTCTTAATCTTCCCCCATATTACTTTCCACCCTATTTCCTTGAAACCTTAAACATACTTTCTGAATATCTGATTCTGGCAGTTGCTGAATGCAAAATAATTACTTTAATACCATTTATCTGACCTCTGACACTAACCCTCCCTAATTCTGCCATCGTTCCTGCATTAACTATACATTGCAGGACTCCTAAAATTAGCTTGCAAAATGTTTTCAACAGCAAATCCAATCTTTCCCACCCTACCTTGATTCTCCAAATTTCTACTCCATATATCACCTGGACTCAACCAATGCACAATATATTCTCTCAAACCAAAATAAGATAACCTATTCAACATAATGTCTGAGAGCCTCAAAGAAAGAAACTTTCTTTGGTTGACAAACTGCAGAAAGACAGTTCCCCCTACCCTGGCTTCCCCATAAAGGTGTACGCATAGTGTATAATTGCAGACTGTGTGTGGATTTGCTAACAATAAAGAGCTGTCTTCATTACAGAAATAGAAGTTGTTAAAATTCTGTCTTGGCAAATTATTCAGATTTAATGCATAAGGCGCTATTCATTATTTAAAGTAAAGGAAATGAAAGAAGGTATTATGAAGGTATCTTAAATGTTAGTTGTTCTGTGTTTTAGCTAGGTTTTGATGAATGCTTCCTTCTAACACTGAATATTATTCATGTCCTGCATCCTGTCTCACCAAAAATTATTATGGATGACAAGCAGTTAATGCTTTAACTAACATTACTGTTTTGATAACACTTTTCAGTGTATCACCTGAAGAATTTGAGTCACGACTAAAGAATGCCCATGAGAAAAATGCAGAATCCAAACCTCCTTCACGTGAAGAAAGAAAGTTTTCACCAGCTTCTGGTTGTCCGAAGCAGGATAGCTCTGATTTACACTCTCCTATATTTACAAAGCAAAAGGTTAGTTTACTTGGTTGTATTTAAAACATCAGAATAATCACGTATATTAGGTTATTTTTGCCTTTGCTAAGAATTATTCAGTATGAATAGCTAGAAAGTGAAGAAGGATAATAACAAATGAGGGTGGTTCAACAATACCCGTTGCGAATGAAGAAGCAACATTTTTAAAACACAAATTATTTAAGTATTAGTTTTAATATCTTAACAGAGTTAAATATACATACATGTGCTTCACAAAACTTTTACTTGCGCAGAATTTTGCATGCATTGTCCATTGCTTTTGACTGTCAGATTCGACTGCAACCTGAGTATCCTTGATGTTCGACTGCCACACTTTGGTGTTGGATGAATGAGCTTCATTAGCAGGTTTTCTTCAAATGGATGAGGTACATTTCATGTTTCTTCATGTACATCTTCTCCAATAGGTCTAGTTTTCCTGCTTGTACTTTTTCAAAATATGTGTGTTGTGTTCAATTTCATGTTGGTTGTTCCAAAAATGGGCCAATATTGCAGATCTTTTTGTTGGCATTTTTCTAATATTCTTTGAGGTGGGTACCTATGTTCCTTTTTGTTTTGCCAATTTATACTTTGTTACATTTGTTGCAATTAATCCTTTAGTACCTGGTTTTTTCACATCATACAACTTCCAGTTAATTAAGTTACAAATTATTTTACTTTTCTTATCATGGAAGTTTGAAAACAGTGTTATAATCATTTAATTTGATAATGAGTCGATTAGTTACACTGAAGAACACTTACTTGGGTTTTTGCCAGAACATGTTTCGAAGGACTAGTTTCCTTCATTTTCAACTGGACATTGACTAATTCCTTGTGGTGAAGCTGGCAATGTTGTAAGTGCTGTCTCCTCTGGTGGTGGTTCAATGAACTTGCTAAATGCATCCTTCTGTGCAATGTCAAAATTGAAAACTCTTTTCCTATTTTTTAAGATGAAAATGTGTTCCCATGTCTTGTTTTCCTGTTATATGTTTTAGAAGTTTAGGTTCTGAATTTACATTGTGGTTTTTTTTTTTTTTTTTTTTTTTTTTTTAGTCCAAAAGTAGTGGGTGACAACTGCTGATTTTTCCAATTATACAAATTATTTATTTCTCAGCACAGGCCCTTTTTAGGAATATACACTTCTACCAATGTTCCTGCCACTTGTGACCCCTCCAAAATAGGAATTATGAAGTTCTGCAAAGTATGCCTCTGTTTCAACAATGACTTCATTTGATCTAAATTATGTTCCTGTGAGCTATGTTTATTTACGGACAAGAGTTAATTGCAGGTGGGAAGTCAGGCAAATATGGTGGTGTGACAGCAATTCATAACATAATTGGTGCAGTTTGTTTGGTGCATTGTCATGCTGAAACAGCACTTTCTTCTTTGCGATATGGAGCCATGTCTCCTTCAATTTCATGTTGAATTGGTTCAATTATTCACTGTAATAATGTGCAGTAATTGTTTTTCTTTTTTCTAAGAAGTTAATAAGTATGATATCCTTCACATCCCAAAATATTGTGGCTATCACTTTTCCTACTGATGGGGTGTCTTTGTTTCCTTTGGAGTATATTCATTAGAAGCAAACCATTGTTTGGATTGTTGCTTGGTTTCCAGAGTGTAATGATGAATCTGTCTCATTGATGGTGACAATTTGATGCATAAGCTTCTTTGGATTTTACTTAAATATTTTCAAACAGGGATTTGAAGTCGTAAGCCACACCCACTTGTGCACTATGAGCATTTGTGGCCACCTATTGGGCCAACCAAACACTTATTTGTCTCCAAATTATGATGGAAATGACGTGTTATTTATGGACACTCTTTAGCTGCTGTGGTTCTCAGGGTCCTATTTTACATTGTGCATGAAAGACCACTTAATAATTTTTCTCAGAGGCTTCTCTATCAGGCTTGAGGTTCTTTTACATGCCGTAAAAGTATGACATGGGACTAGTGGCTTTACTTCCCTTCTGAAGGAAGCATGCTAAGGATTTTTACACCTGAAAAAATCCATCGTCCTCTGCTGGGTTTGAACCCGCAACTTTGGTAAATGAAGTTAGTAGTAACCATTACACCATGGAGGACGACTCCAAATTATCATGCAAAATATAAATTGCCATTTTCATTAACACATCAATGGCCTCTACCATTTTGCATATTTTCATTTGACAATCAGTAAGAATCATATTATGGACTTTTTCAATAATTTCCTCGGTCACCACATCTGCTGGGTGGCCAGGGTACTCCTCATCAAAAAATGAAAGTTCAACCACATTTAAAGCCATTGAACCAATATTTTAACTGTGGCTGAACCTAAAACTAAGCGGTACAACCCTAACAATCAGGGACATACAAGAATTACAGATAAAATCAACAACCCCAACTTGAGATGGGGAGTTAGAAGATATCAAAATTATGTTTTGACAAACTCTTCAATATCATGTTAGAAAGGATTTATGTTGCTTTTGGTTGCAATATCACTGTCTTCCAAGCCAGAGTATTTGCAATTGGAACCTGTGCAAGGGAGAATCTAAGAAACAGCTAAAAAGGTGGCAACTCTGGATTTTCTCTGATAGGCATCCTTAAAAGTAATTGCAAGTTATCAGATAACCTCAGATGGAACTGCCTAATAAACCTTTTACAACTGGCAAAACACAACAAGGTCATCCTTGGGTAGGTGCCAGGACAAGAGAGTTTTAGACAATGAACAAAGCAGATGCCTTAGCAAGTAAAGGCTCTGCACAATCATTCACTGGTTCTGAACCAGTTTTTGACATCCATATAAACTCTGTTCAAAGAAACTATTGATTAATGAATTAAATATACCACCAACAAAAATGGGTGTAAACAGAACGATGCAAGCACAGTAAGACAATGGCGAGTAAAACATTTTCCGTATTATTAAGATGTATTTAAACTCAATAAATAAATGAGATAACAGACGGGACATTGCATATTAAGGAAACATATATATACAATGGGGATCTTCAAGGAAGAACCCGTATGTAGGTTGTGCAATGTAGAGGAAGAGATAGCCTCTCATAAAATCTTCAAATATGAAGCTCTGGGTACGAGAAGTTATGAATTACTGGGCTTAAAAAACCCAGAAGATGATCTTCCTAGAGAAAATGTAGTTAATAACATACTGTTTCTCATTAGAAATTTAGGGTTATTTAACTAAAACTATAAAGGAAAGAGATAATACAATAAAGACTTCAGTGTTAAGGATGAATAACCCAACTCCTCCTTTATGAAAAGTCAAGTCAAATCAATATCTAACTGCTGTTGATGGGAAAGGTCCCCATAAACAGTATACAATTTCACTTTTATCTTCTCTCAGGTTTTCCAATCCAAGAAAAAGGCAAATCACTGAATAACACTGCACTTTTTGCATTTTAATGAAAACACATTGAATGACTAACTGAAATGCCTGCCAAATCCAAACATGTGAAATGCCTGCCAAATCCAAACACATATGAATCAGTACCAAACTTGTTTTGGCAATATATAACAAATGACAGTACATGATGGTTGCACCATCTAGGTTGAAACACAGGTACTTAATAAACTGCCCTTGTAATGCATACTCTTGGTATAAGCTAATTAACTACTCTTTAGTATTTAAATATATAGGGTCATTAAATTATAGGGTAACCCTCTCTCATTGTGCGAGAGTCGCCAGGCAAATGGTGCTGGCAAAGGTGCACTGGAGTCCTTACCTTAAATAAATGCTGAAAATATTGACCATATGCTCCCAAACAGGCAGTATAACAAGTTTTTATAGTTGTGCTTCTGTACGTTACAACTAAGTTATATATAGAGAAAATTCTATCCCTGTCAGCATTTGATATCGCTAGCCAAAGGAATTGAAGGGACTTTTCATAGAAAACTGGTAAGACGCACCTTTTGCTTTCAATGCCAAGAGTGTTGTTATTACTTCTAATCAGAGTTAATGCAACTAGTTTTAAATGCATTTAGTTGGTTACATGCTGCCATTACATTATTTAAGGGTATGTATGACTGAAATTTCATGAAAAATCACAAAAAATCAGCTTTTTAATTTTAATTCCAAAAAATAATTTAAACATTCCTGAATACAAAACATATATAATTGGCCACCATCTGCTATTTTTAAATGCCTTAAGTCACTGGAGCTACAGCAAAGCATTAGAGGTGACATGCACTGGACTCAGCAAGAAAAAAATCAGTTTGACGAGATCTCATTTGCATGCAAGGTATAGAACAAAGTTTTGCAGAAGAAAAGTGGCGTTGCAAGAAGAAAAGGGCAGAAAAGGCAGCAGCAGAGGAAAGGAAAAGGATAGCTAAGGGTCCAACCTACACCAACTTGGTGGATTTTTATATGAACCACGCATTCAAATCTGTCCTTGTTATCTCACTATTGATATTTTCAGCATTTTTCTTCCTGCAAAATGCTCCTTGCAAAGCAGTTTTTCTGCTACATAAATAAAATTTGCAGTACCTGTTCACAGAGTTAAAATGACTAAGAATTACCCTATGTTTTATTGTCAGATGTATTTAAGCATATGTTTTCAATTTTCAAACACCAAAATTATATTTTTATGACAAAAAAGGCATTCAAACTTAAAATTTTTTTGGAGCCTAAACAAAAGAAGACACAGAGAAACCTAGGGTAATTTAAAAAAAAGTAGATGTGTTGTGATCTAGGGTTAAAATATTAACCAAAATTTTAATTGTTTTGTCTCTAGCGACTTTTTTAGTGACATGACAAAAACGTAAACAAATTTGACCATGACTTCCAACCATTAAAGAAAAATGGATGAAATTTGCACTGTAACTTATTTGCATTATATTTACCTTGGTATACATTTAAAAAAGCTAGGATTATTAGTTTAGAATTTCAAACTTTCAGTCATATGTCTTTAAATCACTGATACTTGATTTAGTAACTGGCCTTGAAGGCTCAAACAAATGATCTACACCTTTTATTTTTATTAAATCATAGGTTTCTTTTGCCATAATAGAATCCAATTTCAATTCATATGAAAACACAGTTTTAAATTGTCTTCTACTGTGTCTGTAGGATTAGAATCCATGCATTCTATAGTGCACTTTGCTTCCAAAGTGACCACTTTCAAATATTTCACATTTGGCCACAGCGAGTTAATTTTGAAATTAAACAAGGTGAGCTGCAGGTTCTTCTTTAGATTAAAATTGTAATATTGGATCTGTTATCAGCCTGAAACTTTCAGAAACAAGACTTTCTCTTGCTTGGTACCCTATTTTAGATTCTTATAAGTACTGTAACTGCTAATGCCTTTTCACTGAAATTCTAAACATTGTTTCACTTCTAGCTGCATAATATGAAGAAGTAAATGTGAAGTTAAAGTTTTACTTTTGCAACTTGAAATAAATGTACATTTTATATGCAAATTAAAAAATGTAATACTTCTCATTTGTTGCTAAAAACATATTATTTTTGAAAATATGAAAAATTCTAAAATATTCACACACAAAAAAAAAACCCTTTAACCTATTCAATAGACTTCATGTATACATTTCATGTATCTTAGGAAACAACAAAAATAGTCTTTATTTCATTGTAAATTATTTTAACTCCTTTGGCAGCTCCTCATTCTTTAAATAATGGAAATTCCTTGTCCTATAAGTCCTTTGACTAGCTGGATAACAAACTAAGTACAGCTTTTTTAGCATAATCTGAAACTTCTTTGGTAATATGCATTTTCATTCATATATTGATTTATTTGATGCAGTTTAAACAGCAAGAATTGAAACTGTTTATCCTGGTGGGGTTACACAGCAATGAACAAACAAAGCACTACCTACATCACAACTAAAATTCAATTCCTCATAATGACAACTCCAATAATATTAATATTAATAAATATTAGAATATTTCAGTTAATATTAGGATAGGATAAAATGCTGTATATTACACATGGCTTATTAGACTACTATTTGTTCATGAGAAATTAGAGCACGTGCTCCTACACATTCGTGTACTAAACATTCCACTCATAAATAATAGCCACTATAGCTATTTAAGCCACTTATAATATAAATAACTATTACATGATTTCAAAATTATGTGAAATTCATACAAAACATTTATCATTAAACACCAGAACTCATCTCTGCCGGTGATGAAGTCAAATCAGAAGTGAACACCTGGTTAAGAACACAGCACCTGATCTAGCACAACAATTTGTTTTTGGTAGTGTTTAACGCCCGCTTTAACTACTTATGGCACCACAGGCGGTGACACTGATGATACATGAATGATAATGGAGCACCGGTGGAATGTGATGGCGGGGGAAACTGGAGTACCTGGAGAAAACCTGCCCCAGCGCCGCTTTGTCAACCACAAATCTCACATGCGGTCACTTGGGATTGAACCCAGGCCATCTAGGTGAAAGGTAAGTGGTCTAACCACTCGGCCACGGCACGACCTAGCACAACAATGATTTGGAAAAACTTGTGTTGCGTTACCAAAAATGTTTGGGATAACATTACCATTATGTAGAAAAGTAACAGAAGGTTTATAAAATGTAAATACAATTATTTCAACTTTATAAATTGTGTATAATGTTTTTATACAATAGGGTAAGCTACTTAGTGAACACTTTCGTACTATTTTAGTCTTTCAGTTCTTATTTTAGCACAAAAAAAAGCTATTTTGTGGCACCCTAATTAAATGTGGAGGAATCAAGACAAGTTTTACTGTAGTGTAAGGCACAACTAGACTGTCTTAAGTGCCTAGTTTCATCACAATTTACAATCTTTGTGGGAGTTAGTGAGTTGCAGCCATGCACTGAACTCTTGAGATGGCTGACCTAACACTCAATCCGGACATTTGTGGTTCCACTCTCTACGGAAATCAGTAGCCAAGGTCATTAAGCACAAACAGCCATGGGAATGGGAGGCCTGCAGTTTAAATCCCACCAGAACCATTCTCCCTGACTGAGATTTTCTCCAGGTTTTCAAAATTCTCCATAACTGGCAAATGCTGGGGGCTACCCTAAACTTAGTCCTGGAATATTTGCTTCCCAAATTTTCGTTCCCAGTTATAAATGCCATGTATCACTGTATGAAGTAAAAAGAGATAACTCTATAAATAATAATAATGACAATGATGACGACTATGCAAAAATAACAATAATGATAGAAATAATATAAATAAAATAATAATAACAATAGTCATAATACTCATAGCAGTGGTAGTAATAGTAATAATAGTATTGATTATATTTTTATTATATTAATAATGATAATAATAGTGATGATGATATTCTGTGTAGATTAACATTATTTGCGGTTACCTCCTTTTTGTTAATATTGTAATGTATTGGATTCTAGCCTGTACAATTACAATGTAGAAATAATACCTCCTGGCTAACATTCTAATGTACAGAAATACTCTGTTTAGGTTCTGAACGATGTAATGAAGATGGATCTTATCTCAGACAAGAGCAGTGATGAAATAAAAGGAGTAAGTAAGCTTAGTTTATTTTATATCTCACAGATTCATTTTAACGTTGTGAATTACCTGCCCTGGATGTTTGTAAGCAGTTTATGAATGTTCTTTGCCAAACTACAGATTTGGGAGGAGTACCATAAGCAGAAGGATGTTGTGGCCGCTGTGATTCCTGATAAAACATATGACTTAATATATTCAAGAAGTCAGAAGTTCCCAATAGTAAGTGAATTAGAATAAAACGTTTCTACTGTTCTTAAGTATTTAATAGATTGAAGTAATATTTAAGGTTTCAATTCTTATATTCTTTTAAAATATATGAAGTATTCCAGTAAGAAATGATCATGTGGCTTTGATATATTCAGAAAACATATTTTACTGAAACAAAACATGTCACTTATAATGTTGAAGTCCAGTCATCAACAATCTACAGATTTCCTGGGTTACTACTCGCTGATGATTTAATGGTAGGGTCAATCACAACCAATGCACAATGGTACCAATCACCTCAAAACCTGGCCAAAAATAGATTTTTCCAGTTTGAGTATCAAGATGCACTATACCTAATCATTGATCTTTATGTCTGTGGTTCTTAAAGCTGCAGGTGACGATTGTACTTCCATTCTCATCAGTTAGTGTTTGGAGCTGAAAGAGAAAGAGGGGTTGTGTGTTGTTGCACCTTCCTGCTGAGCTTATCACTGATGTAGCAGTTCAATATATGTATTGGGATTTTATTGCTTTCATGTCATCCTCTAATTTCCTGAGTGTAGCTTGCAGTATTCAAAGCTTCCCCATAAATAAGAAGTACCTATTGAGTGCTCTCAAAATCTAGTTTCAAATTACTAACTAGTAGCCACATGGAGTTGGAGTTGGGACAAAACTAGGTGTCCCATAACTGAAGCAGGAATTGTGAAACAACAATGTAGAATGCAAATGGACATCCTTATTATTTATATGGGTATAAAAGTATACAATAAACTGCCACAAAAAATCAAATATATAAAAACCTTAAATTTATTTACAAAAAGAGTTAAAAAGTATTACTAAATAAAACATATTACTCTGTACAAGAATTTATGAGTGACATGATTTTGGAGTCACTAGGCTAATATACATATTATATTATTACCATAAATTGATAAATCAATGTTTCAATATATTTTAAAAATAACATCTTATGTACCATGTACATATTAGAATATAAGTTACCATATTTTTCGGACCATAAGACACTTTTTTCATTATAAAATACTGTCTAAAATTTAGTTGCGTCTCACATGTGAAAACCAGCTACATTTACTGGTAGTTTCAACAATATATGGATCATTAGCAAGGGAATGTGGTTCTTGTGGACTAAATACTTGCTACCTAATTGTGGTTCAAGGTTCAACATAGCATAAAACACCACTAGAAGAATATGACAGACATACCTAAGAGCAGTTTTGTCTTATAACGGGTTAAAGAATGCGATAGCAAGGAAACTTTACTCTCACAGCCCCTTTCTTTTATGTTCAGTTGCCAGTAGCAAGTGTACCTTTGTGAAAGCGGCATTCAGTTGTGAATTTTTCTAAGCTCTCGTGTCTGTATACAATGCTGCCTAAACAGAAATATTCTCATACAGTGTTGCATCCAAATTATAAGTTGTGCAATATGCAAAAGAGCATGGTAACATGGCAGCAGAAAGGTATTTTGGGCTCCTACCAACTGAGAAAATAGTCTACAGAAATGAAAATTCAGATATGAGTGAGAGAGAAAATGAATTCTAAAGGATACTTTTTGTTGTGCTTCAAAACAGAGTGAAATTTATGGGATACCTACATCATGTAAGTAATAGAGAATAGTTATTTTTATTTCAAAATTTTCTTAACAAAATCATGACTGCATCTTATGGTCCGAAAAATATGGTACTCAAGTATATATTTTTTGACGAGTCACCAGTTTATGAGCTTAGGCTCACAATCTAAACATCATATGACAATAAATGTTCTATTCTATTTTACTTGAAGCAGAACTGAGATGTACTATTGAAAAATTCACTCTGCTCTCCTATACACAACCAGACCTTCATATGAGATCAGGGCCATCTGTTCAAGTATTCCTTTCATGTCATATAAATGTGTTATTTGGTGCTTGATTTTGTAAGTTAAAACTGATAGACAACCTTTGGCATATCTAATATTTCCATTGCAGATATCTCTTGGAGAAATGAAATGAAAACTTACTTTAATAAGCACGAAGGTAGAGTAAGGGCTCATAAAGTAGGTGCTACATACTCATTCAAAAACTTAAGCTAATATGATTTTCAACATTAAGAACTTTTTAAAATAAAAGAATATTATTTTTTATGCAATTGATAACATGGAAAATAACATTCAGAATGGTATTTGTTGCATTGCAATAGGTGAATTACATCCTGAGAAATTGCAATGTGAAGTTGGCACTTGAGACACAACGACACTATTGAACGTTTTCAGCAATCAAATGTATTATGATAGTGAGAAATGATTATTCAGGTTTAAAAACTGCTGTATTCACAAAATGTGTGAAGCAGTAGCATAGATAAGTTACTACAGTAACCAGTTTTCATTCTGATTTTATAAGTACAAGGCAGTAGGTGTTCTAGCCCTCAAGTAGTATAAACAAGACTTTTTACACAGTTGATGCTAAAATTAGGTCTTTTACTAGATGTCAGTAGTGTTAAAAGTAGAAAATTCTGTCACTCAGTGTTACAAAATTATAACACACCAATGTAGCCAACTTTGGTTTATGTGTCCAGCCTAATTCAAGTAGGCTATGATTCTGAAAGCTCGTATTGATCCATAAAATGGCGGATGATTTGAATGTCATGAACATGGAATCTGCTGAGCCAGATGAAATTATGCAAGTAGCAGGGAGAGTAAAATTACAACTGCTACACTGCCTCCGTTGTGTAGAATGTTTTCATTCTGTATAAGTCATCATGTTGTCAGTACTGATGCTAAGCAAGGCAACAACTGAATGTTGCAGGCCATTAAGCATGAACTCCATGAAATAGTTAAAACAATCTATTTATAATTATAATATGTCTATAAATATTGAGAACTGCCTAAAAAATAGTGTATGACACATGTGTAAAATTGTTCGCTAGCTTCCTACTCACAATATAAAACACCATTTTTAACCCTTTGTCTCATAAATAACTATTATTGCACGTTATTTTGCAATGTTAAAACACATAATTGCTTGCAGTACTCTCTAGTAATTGTAGCAATAATTAATTACAGAATATCACATTGTGAAAGCATACCATTTCTGGATTAAAGTAGCACATATAACTCTGAAATGGAACTCAGTGTTTTTTAAATAACAATATATAAAAAAATAATTTCCCTTTTTAAGGTTCAGTAATTTGATATTAGTTATATGGATAATATTACCTTTATTATTTTGTATCCATTTGATTTAAGGTTAAAATGAAAAGGATATAAGGCTAAACAGACAGCTAAATGTTATAAAATGTAGTTGCTATAGGATTGAAATCCATTTCTTTGCATGGCCAGGAGTTGACAAGTTCCCATATGAGAAAAGTTAAAAGTATTTTAAAAGTGAAACCAATAACAAGGAATATCTCTAAAGTGCTCAACTCCACGAAAAAATGTATGTAACATAAATTGTGTGTTTTAAGGAGATCTACATATTTTGTTTAGTAAGTTTTTGTCTGTCTCTTATACTTTACCAGTTATGCAAAATCAGAAAAATTTATCCAGAATAAAGAGATCTTCAGAGGCTATTCCCAAAAAAATTAAGATATCATTTTATTTGCCATATGAATATCTTAAATATAAGAGATTTTAATCAAAATTGTTAGAGCCATTTTTGAGAAAACCAAAATTTTCAAAAATTTATGTAGAGGGTAGTTTGGGGTGGGAGAATTTTCCTCCAAATCTTCATGTCGCAACCTTGGAAGATACCAAACTTAGATAATAACATATATTTTTGGTGAAATTTCGGTGTCAAATTTTGGGGTGTAATACAATACCTTCTCTACCCACTTTGAACAAAGTACATGTAGAGAAAGTAAAAAGGGATTGTGTTAAGGTTTTGGTTTTTATTTACAAGTACAGCAATTGCCACCTCCTATCTCAGGGTGATTGGTGCATGTGCCACAAAATGGCAGCCTCTTCAGCAGATTATTATTAATTAATATTAATGCACAAGTTTAGATAAACTGTTTGCCCTAGTGCCTATTTGACAAATTGCACATTTATATTTCTTGCATGGTAGAGGTTATGTAGCATTCTTTAGTGTAATTTTCTTTATAGTGTTTAATGCCAACTTTAACTACCATGGCACCACAGGCGATAACACTGATGATACATGGAATGAAGATGGAGCACTGGTGCAATGCGATGGCGAGAAAAACCAGAGAACCTGGAGAAAACCCACCCTTGCGCCACTTTGTCCACCACAAATCTCACATGCAGTCGCTTGGAATTGAACCTGAGCCATCTATGTGAGAGGCAAGTGTTCTAACCACTTGGCAATGGTGCGGCCCTATAGTGTAATGTTTATATCTGGTTGCCAAAAATGTTAAACAAAGAAAATAAAACATATATGCTTTATATTCTCTGGAATGGTGTTGGCATCATCTGCATTGGTTCATCAAGGAAAGCAGCTTGAAAAGTGATTGGGGACTATCAACTGCCAGACGGCTAAATAGTAGAGCAACATTTTAAAATCTGAATGAAAACTGAATACTTGGACAGCAATCGAATAATCAATATTTAGGTGACCTGTGAAGTGTCCTCATTGGTGGAGTGAGGAGCTCACGATGGGTTATAAGTAGATCAATTATCTATTATCTACTATCTATCTGCATTCAATTTTTCATGCAACAACAGTATCCATGTGTATTCAGCATTGGTAGCATAAGAGCACATGCTTTCTAAGAGCCTAGTAAGTAAACTTTGTTGGTATGTTGAAAGTAGAGCTGTAGTCTTTCTCAGAAAATACTGGAGTTGACAATGTCAACAAATTCCTTACAGTCCATTCTCCTGAGTGGAACGCAGTAATTCAGTTGCAGCACATTTTGAGGTTCAATCATAAATCCCATGCTGCATTTAATCATAAGGTGATTGACAGTGTGACAAAAACTATTCTTAATGTTATTTCTGGATTCTCAATTGAGCTAGTAACAAAGGATTTCCAGTAAAAATCATATTAAAAGTAAAACAAAATGAAATAAATGAAGGTTTATCTCTTTTGTATCTCAAGCATCAACTTCTCAGGATGCATTTCACCAATTGCAATGCAATAAATACTGTTTTAATGTTATTTTTTGTGTTATCAATTATGTCAAAAGTAATATGAGTTTTCTGTTAAAAAAAGGAAAACATAAATATATGATGAAATTTATATTTGCTTATGTTTTTGAATGGGCTGTATCTACTTGAATGAATCCATCTCTTACCTTCATGTCTGTGAAAATCATTTTTAATCCCTATTTTTGTTTGGGAGATATTCGCAGTGGTATTTTTGGGTGACTCACCCTCTACATGCCTAATCACTTAGCAGGCAAAATTTCAAAGTACAGTTTTGCTTGAAGGTTCTGTTACAGAGTTAGTACAGAAAACCTCATAGGCTTAAAACTCCAGGCAAGACTATGTTGACATTGATTCTTCTTCTTTTCAGTTCGTATTTCCACTTCCACGTGACCAGGGATATGAATTTATTATGTGCCAGTTTTCTGGACATGAAGCACATTTTACACCACTGATCAACTACCAGGTATGTTCTTTTATGTAAGCTATTCACAAAACATTCTAGACTTTTGAGTAAAACTGATAAAACATTACTTTGTGTAACAGTACTAGAGAGTGTACTTATTTTTCTACTTCACTGAGAGTGTGAATGTCTATTACAGAATTTATTTCATTCTTAAAAGAAAGAAATTATTATTTTTCAGGCACATAAAGAAAACGCTCCAGAATGTATGACAGTTGTATATTACACTGATGTAAAGGAAAAGGGCATAGTGCTTATGCGAGGGGAATATAATAAGGATGTTCTTGTAAGTATTAAGTGCATTATTCAGTAGCTGAAGTTGAATCAACAGATAGAGCAGATGAAATGTAATCTTCTTTATCTGTCATAATGACCCTTAAAGTTTGACCTGACTTCTTTAATGATTGATGTTTATAGAATCCTTTCTATAGTTTTCTGTCTCCATTGTTTAGCTCCTAGTTTCCTGGGGTCTTCCTCCACATCCATTCATCTTAATCTGGGGATTCCTCTCCTGTCTTCTACCTTCCATCTTCTTTTCTCTATCTATGCACTTTAGTCGTTACAGTATTAAGTGAATTATATTTATTTTCTAGTTCATAGTTCATTCTGATTTTACAGCTTTCACTGTCACATATTTTATGTAAAATCTTTCTTTTCCATGTACTTAACAAATTTTCCATTTTAGTTGTCGGAGTCAAAAATTCTGAAGCATATAAAGCTATTTGCCTTACTACTGTACTGAAATAGTTTGGCTGGTTTTGATATATGAGGCATTTAGATGTACACTCTGGTACCCCATCTCGATGGTCCCATGTGGTCGGTTGCCGGCTAGCATCATTAATTTGAGACAATCCCCTGTCTCAATGGTCCCACGTGGTTCCACAGGTCGGCTGCAGGCTGGCGTCGTCTTCCCAGTCCTGACTATTGGTTAATGGAATGGAGTTTAGGTTGCATGGGTTCTCTTTTTGGGTCTCAGGGTGAGGATAGAAGGCAGCGGTTCTGGCGGTAATGTAGGTTGGTGAATATAACAAAACACTTTTAAGAGAACAATTTACGTCACTCTCGCGTGTCGCATACTTTGGTTAGTAAGCTTACATGGGTGGCTGAAATATCCAAATCCCCACAATTCTTGTATTCGATCTCTAGTTTATATCATGTGCAACTCCGCACAAAACAACTTAAAGGAATGCTACATCGAAAGTGATCTCCTAATGCCGACATCCACAATGTCCGTCTGCTTCTTACGGCGGCAATTTCCAGAGTGCCGTAAGTGTGCCCAGTGTCTGGGATGGAAGTGACGCTAACCCCTCCACTGGAGTGGTTGCCTTGGCTCCATTGGCGAACACATCAATACATCACACACACGTGACCTGATCTCAACTTGGGATTGGTGCTCCATGACAACATAGCTGTCATGATCGCTTCCTTTCACTTTTACATTTCGAATCAAATATGGTTTGGAATTTGGATATACACCCAAACATGTGCTTTTACCCTTATTACATAAACAAAAAATAAATACATCATACAAATAAATAAAATACATAAAATGAATGGAAATGACAAAATATGCGCATTAGAATTCATGGTAAATACATGAATTTCAAATCAAGTATGACAGGGGTAAATACATATATACATCGGCGATAACTGTCTCAACTCCATTTCCACTTTCAGTAAATTTTCACAAAATGGAAATAGAAATGCATAATGCTTAATACATACCGTATGCAAGACAAACTAACATCACTGCCACATGCATATGCACTATGGATTTGCAAGGCATTAGCTAATTGCTATACTAAACCATTGTTTTCTAGAAAAAAATAAAACATCTGAATTTGGAAAAATCTTCTTATTTATTTTACCAATAACGGAATAGTAAGTTATATGTAGTCTACTGAAATAATTGAAGTAAAAGATATTATTAAAGTGTTTCATTTATTTTAATTACTAGTAATTAATTATCACGTTTAGCAATAAAATTTCATATTAATAATAATGAATTGGAAGTGATACACTGTGAAGCTCAGTTAATAGTAATGCATTATGAGTTGTTTTTCACAAGGCTTCATGAAAATTGTTAACCTATACAGCAGGACCATTATCATAAGATCTGCCCTACATCATCAAGGGGAATTATTTGCAGTGATTGGCTTGTTCTCCTTTGGTGGGTGCTTAGATCTAAATCCATAAGTCTGGTTTTGAATTTTTCCATATATATTTTTTCCCAAGTATCCAGTTCAACAGCTTTTTGTACGTATTTTAGAAGGTGAAGGTCGTGTTCTATTTCATGTTGTTCATACCAGAAGTGGGCTGAAGCTGCTGATTTTTCAGTGCGCTTATTTGTTACATGTCCAGAGTGTTCTTTCAGTCTGATTCCTATATTCCTTTTTATCCTGCCTCTGTATATTTTATCACTGTCTTTGCAATTGATTCTGTATATGCCTGATTTTTTATAGTTTTTAATTTTGTTTAAGTTGCTGGAATTAAGGAGATTTTTGATACTGAATTTATTCTGAGGTGCTGAAAGAATAATTTATTATTATTAAAAATCTTCTGAAATTTTTAGGTAGCTCTTGGATGGAACGTAAATTTTTAACACTTTTTTATGTTTCACACTGGTTATTACTTCAATATATTTTTTTCTTTCAATTCTTTGTAGTATTTTGTTCACCATTTTTACTAAATCCATGATTTTCTGCTATATCTTTATTGTATTCTGATTTTTCCATTGGTATTTTCACTATCTATTTATCAAACTGTTAAATGTGGCATGTTGATGTGCTTTTGGGTTGAAATTATATGCTTTTAAGTAATTATCCAAACTCCAAATTTTAACTTTGCATTGTGTTTCATAATTTTATTATCTAAGAATGGTAATGTATTGTTTTTTTCTAATTTCATTTGAACTTTATTTTTGGTTCCTTAAGGTTGAGCAATTTAAACATGATCTGTATTAGTTATTATCCATTAGCTATGGTGAATACATCCTCAGTGCATCTGTACCACACTTTGAGGATATGTGGAAAGGATCTAGTAATTATCTAAAAAACACTCATATATAGGTTAACTAGAAACTGAAACAATAGGTTACCCACAGTCAGACCTGTGTTCTGTTTGTAGAATTTATTTTGGAAACTGAAATGCAATTGATCAAAGCAGGTTAAAGTGAGTTTTTGAAATCTTCAATAATTTCTGGTGTTAAATCTATGGAGTTTAACCAGTCAGTCAGATGTGTTAGTTTTTGAACTGGAATGCTTGGAAAAAGTGATTTTACGTCAAAGGAAAGTAATTTTCACATGGAGGAACTTCTTTTTATTTCTTTTAGTATGCTTAATGTCCTTTTAACCTGGTTGGTCATATTGGATTATAAATGAAAGTGGTGAAATGATGCTCAAATGACCTTGGGGTCCATGAAGCTTAAAGTTACTCGACATTCGTCTTCTCAGGATAAAAAAAAACTTTATTTGGGTAACTAAGTGAAATTCGAACACGTGACCTGTTGAATGTGAAGCACACACACTACCACCCCACTACCCAGGTGGGCATGGAGAAACTTGTAGTAAGGAACAATCTGTATTAGCTCTAGTGAATGTTTTAGAACTTAGGCTCTCAAATTTTGGAAAACTGTTGAATTTTTTAACTAGCCATTTTGCCAAATGGTATGTGTGGTTATCTATATTGTTTATGATTGGGCACATTTTATTTCCTGGTTTGGAAGAAAAACATTGTACAGTCTGCATCGAAAGTGTTCAGCATCTGTTTATATTTTCAAAGAGGGTTTATTTTATTTTTGTGACATTAATAACCATGGCTTCTATATTTTCAAAGCTATGTAGCAAGGTGTTACATAGAGCAGAGAAATAATTGTGAATTTCCTCAAATTCATGAAACAAGAAGCAGAGGTGAAGTATATGTTCACCCGAGTCCTCCAAAAGCCTGATTCTCAGAAATCAACATACACTTTTGCATTGTTTATTCTTGTAACATTCATGTTATGTTCACTGTTCAAGGTGTCCACCATCTGTTATGCCACAAAACAAAATACCACATTCAAGAGGTTGCGAGTTCAAATCTCACAGAGTGAGTTACTTGGATAAGGTTTTTTTTTCAGGGTTTTCTCTTATCCTGAGAAGATGACTGAAGGAAAAAAGAATACCACATGCCAGGACCAGAATATGTGTGCAAATGTTGTGGTGAAGTGTGTGTCAGCATGTAATATTTTGTAAATAAAGACAAACACTGACGAAGTTTTGTAATGGAGAAAACTGATTTCTAAACTTATGCACATTATGCACTCTTCTTTATTCAATATTCTCATACACTCTAATTGCAGAAAATCAATTAGAAAGGATTTTCATCCAGGAAAATGATGTAGAAAGTAACGATAGTGGTGATGATGACAATGCTGTTTTGTAATGAAGGAAACTGATTCATAAGCTTAAGCACTTTATGCACTCTTCTTTATTCAATATTCTCGTACAGTGAGTGAAGATGAAGGACTGTCAGGTGTGAAAGAATTGGAGGCAAACGATTGTCATTGTGTTTGTGTGTGCATGAACACCTATAAGTGCAGTGCAGCGTGATGCAGCACATAAACGGTGACAGATATTTGACATTAACTGTGAGACACACTCCGCTAGCTGGCATGCAGTCAACTGGTGAACTACATATCTGGTAACAAAAGATATACAATTTGCTTCCTAGCTCTCATTGAGATTTTCACATGTCCAGATCTGTTGCGCCAATTATAACTTTGTGCAGTTCCCTTATTTTATTTATTTATTTATGCTAAGCTTTATACAGTTGAATATGACCGGTGTTCAGCCCTGGCTCTTTACCGGTCATACTCATATTTTACAATATTTTATTAATTCTAGTTTATTACACCATTTTGTCTATTTACTGTCCATATCCATTTATTTTTCACTTTGCATAAGAATTGTCCAATCTTCTTACTATCTTTTTGAAACATTTCAACTGCTACTACATTTCTATCTATTTTAAACCATTTCTTATTAATATACTCTTTTCTCCAAATTTCAGTCCCTTTACATTTAAATAAAATGTGTTCCATATCTTCATTTCCGCCACATATAGGACATTGATTTTGTGGAATACCTTTCCTTAAACCTTTTAATCTCCATACTCCTGCTTTCAGCCATGCAATACCTTCTTGCTCCTCTTTATTTGTCACATCAATGTACTTTTCCCTTCCCCATGAGATTTTCATTGGTATATAGAAAACTAAAGATCTCTTTTCAGTTATTTCACTAAATATTTTTTGTATTTCTATATCCTCAAATCTTTTCCTTGCCAACTTCCAGAAGTTATTCACATTATTTTCTCTTCTTCTCCACATTTCCCCTAACCCACTACTTTCCAGGTTATTTCGAAGACAGTCTACCCATCCCTTGTTCTTTAAACTTTTCTCTTGATACACTAAACACTGTTTTAACAAATTCCTTTCTTCCAATTTCAATGCCCTTTCCATAATCTTTCCCTTACTTGCCACTCTACCTAGCTCTATTTGTGCTACCTGCCTAACAGTTGCATGTGGTAACCCCAGTATTTCTTTGCAAAATTTCCTATGCACCTCATCTATGCCTTCCCATCCTCCTTCTAATCCCCATACTTCTATCCCATATAGCATTTTTGCCTCAACCACCATATTGTACACTTTTTCTAACCATCTAATATTTATATTAGGTGCTTTGTATTTGCAACTTCTAATAGCTGATAAAGCTCCTATTCCTTTTGCCAATGCAAATTTCTTTTGCTTTTCCCAATTGCCACCACTATCAATTTTAACTCCTAGATAAATACATTCTCTCACTACCCTGTACTCCTTTTCATTCTCATTCTTCCATTTTTCATACTTGCTCAATTTTCCCCCTTTTTTGAACACTACAATCTGCGTCTTGTCCTGGTTCACTTTTAAACTCCACTCCTTACAGTAATTATTTAATGTTTGCAAGGATTGTTTCAAGCCATTCACTGTAATTGCACCTATAACTAGATCATCTGCAAACAGTAATCCTGGAATCTGAATATTATTAATTACTGGCATCGAGTTATTATTTCTCCCAATTTCTGTTAATACATCATCTATATATAAATTGAATAGGACTGGACTTAACTTACATCCCTGTCTAAGGCCTTTCTCTTGTTGGATTTCTCATGTTACAACCCCTTCCTCCACTCTTATACAAAAAGTATTTTCCTTATATAATGCTCTAAGGGTGTCCACCATTTGTTTACTCACTCCTTTAGTCAACAACTTATGCCACAGCAATTGAAGCTCTATCCTATCGTATGCTTTCTCTAAATCCACAAAAGCCATATATAACTTTCCTCTTTTATCTTTCAAGTATTTATATACCAGTGTTTTTATAATAAATAAGTTATCAACTGTCCTCCTCCCTTTTCTAAAGCCCATCTGAAGTTCCGAGAAGATATTATATTCTTCAACCCATGTTTGTATCCTGCTTACCATAATACCAGTAAAAAATTGTTCCTACATTTGATAATAATGCAATGCCTCTATAGTTGTTTGGTTTGTCAACACTACCCTTGCCTTTGTATATTGGATGTATGATTGCTTCCCTCCACTTATCTGGTATATAACCCTTCACCTTAATTGTGTTAAATAAGTCTACTAAAACCTTAACTCTGTTTATTTCAGTGCACCATTCCTTAAGGAACTCTGCTGGGATTCCATCTATTCCCGTTGCTTTATTTCTCTTCATTATTTTCACCTGTTGAATTATTTCTTCACTTCTTATTATATCATCGAGTATATCTACAGAGTTATTACCTATTTCCCAATTTCCTATCTCATTTTTACTCTTTTTCTCCCCATACAAATTTTTAAAATATTCCATCCATTCTCCTGGTTTTATACTTGGTTTTGTTACATATTTATTATACATTGATTTCATAACCTTCCATATCTCATTTGCATTATTTTCATTTAGGATTCGTATCAAATTACTTTAATATTTTTTCATCCAGCTTGTTTTCTTTTGTTCCAGTAATGAATTATATAAATCCCTCCCTTGCATATACTCTTTCTTTAATTCTATGTATCCTAATTCCCTCCACTTTATGAGCAGCTGTTTGACTTGTCTTTTAGTTACTCTACATTCTTCATCAAACCAGCCCTCATCTCTTTTGTAAACCTTCTTTCTCATTTTCATTTCCTCCCCAGCCCTTAGCATAATGATATTTAAGATATCCATAGCACTTTCAATTTCTTGTTCCTTTATGATAAAACTTATTCCACACTGACATATCTGGCCATAATTAGAGTTTAGTGTCTGCCTAAATTTATTGCAATACTCTTCCTTCCATTTGTATCTACTGTATTCTTCTATGTTACACTTTTCCTCCCTTAAATTATAGACTATTTGCTCTGTGCATGTTTTTATGTCTACTATCAATGGAAAATGCCCACTGTTGGAACCTAAATTTAGTACCTTAAAATTACTTAAAATATACCCCATATTAATTGGCCATAATACATAATCAATCACACTTTGACCATTATTACTAACATACGTATATTCTCCATTCACATCTTCTCTATATTTCCCATTCAAAATATCAAAGGCATTCAATTCACAGAATTCTATAAATTTCATATAGCCTTTGTCAACTATCTTATCTTTGCTGTATCTAATTTTCTCAAGTTTCTCTAATGTATCATTACTCATCCACCTATTCCCTCCAATAACATCATTTTCGCCAATCCTAATGTTAAAGTCTCCCATTAATATAATCTCAGAACTACCATATCTCTCCTTTAAATGTTCTATTTCTATCTCTAGGTGTTTAAGGAGGTCCGGATTATGAAAGCGTGAAGGAAGAGGAGGATTGTATACTATGCCTATACATATAACATTTTCAACTATTTGTTTCTCCTCTAATACAATCCATAGCATTTCTTTTCTCCTTGACCAAGTTTCTTTAACTCCTTTACTTAACGTCTTCTTTACAAAAAAGCCTATGCCTCCAGATGCCCTCCCCTTTCTTGCTACCTTATCTCCTTTTATCCCTACAAAATCAAAATCCTTTACGTAAACCTGGTCCTCTTTTAGCCATGTTTCAACTACCACGAGATAATCAAGTTTCATCAATAATTGATTTAAACTCCCCGCATATATTTTGTTTTTAACTCCCTCATAATTCCAGAATCCAAGCCTCCTTATATTCTCCCTTCCCTATTGTGAGCCTGATCTAAATCTAAATGTTTCTAGTGTTCTTTTACTCCTTAATTGTATCCCTTCTCCGGAAGGAATAGCTTTATTTCTGTCTAAAATTAGAATGCTGCCATGTTCAGATGATATAATGCTGTCTTCTTCCCCTTCTGTATTCTCCCCGCTACTCTGTTGCCACGCCTTCTTTCCCTTCGAAGCCAAATTACGTGCTGCTATTACTTCCCCTCTTCTCGGTGACACTATTTTCTTGGGTGACGTCACTCTGGTGGCTCCTCCTCCTGTTGCTTCCTCTGTTGACGTCATTACTTCGTCAGCTGTTACTTCTCTCGTAAGGATGTTGGATGACGTCCTATCTGCATATGTCATTCTCATATCCATGCTGACAGGCGGATTTCGGTTCAAACACACACTTTCCCCGTCTTCACCCACATCCATTCCTTTTTACTTGGACTTTGATCTTCCTGTTGTACTTCCTAAAGTTGGCGTTGACATCTGCTGAGTAATTTCCTCTGTGCCTGATTGGGGTTCTCTTAGCTCCTTCTTGTCCAGATGCGATGTCTTTTCTCCGTCAATCCACAATTGGAAATTTCTAATATAAGCTCTTCTTCCCTGGGCTCTTGCTTCTTTCATTTTTTGTACCAAATTTCTTTGCAGAGCTCTCTTCTTAGGTGATAAATCTTTATTAATAAAAATGTCTGTTCCTTTTAATTTCTTGGCTCTTTTAAGTACTTCATGTACTAATTGGGCTGTTGCAAATTTCACTATAATTGCTCTCTTGCCAAGTTGTCTTCCAACTCGATAAGCTTCAATAATTTCCCATCTATACAATTCCAAATTCAGCGTTTCCTTCGTTATTTCTAATATTTCTTCTGCTGGCCATTTATACCTTCTTTCCTTAACTCCTATGAACACTAAATTAAATCTTCTCTCCCTTTCTTCCAATCTTTCCATTCTTTCCTTAACCACCGCCTGCAATGCCATTAGTAGTTAAAGCGGGCGTTAAACACTACCAAAAAAAAAAAAAAAAAAATTTCCTTAACCATTTCAACTTCCCTTCTTGCTTCCTGCACCTCAACTCTAACATCTTCTTTGATATCTGTTGCCATCTTTTCAAATTGTTTACCTATTCATTGTTCCATGCCTTCTATTTTGTTCATTTTCTCAGTCAGGTTTTCCAGCATTGTTATTATATCTGCAGGGCCGGGGTTTACCTCAATTCCTCCAATCACTAACAACAAAGATATAACACTTGCTAAAACCAATATGTTTGTCATCTTCTCTCCAAAACTGTGTTTACTATTCACCAATTTTACTTTTCTAAACTGTCCAATTCTTGCTCTATACACTGTAATGTTCACTCCCATCGTGACTTAGATCCTTCTTCCTTCACCGCAGGAGCACCTCTCAAAACACAACCTTCCTCTATCACTGCTGGCTTAGCACTCCAGTTCCCTTATTAGCAAGATATCAAAAGTTTTGTACATGGAGACTGCACATATGTCAAAATTTAATTTTTCATGAAAAGTGGAACTGTCAGGATTTGCTTCTAAATGACTCTTATTCTTTTGTTTAATATGGGTTTGAGTACATACAACATTTGTTAGCTGCAGACAGTCTTGCTTTAGTATCAGTTTCAATATTGTTGATAAATTACTAATGAGAAGGTGGCACTGTGGCAGAGAGGTTAGTACCCTTGCTTTCTACTTCGGCATCCGGGTTCAGTCCCAGGGTATCACATGTGGGATTTCTGGTGGATGAAACCATGCTTGGGCAGGTTTTCTCCAGTCCTTTGATTTCCCTCACCATTCATTTCACCAATTGCTCCATTATCACCTTCCCTATCAACCATTTTGTACTCACATTCATACTAGGCATTGAGCTGATCCACTGTCCCTGTCCCTGGATACTCTTATCTGATTAGCAGCCCATCTATTCCTCAGCAATGTCTGACCCCAGGAATTGGGTCGTAAGTTGTGAAGGGGTCTAAGTCCTCTGTACGAGAAGAATTACTATTGTACAGAGATATTTAAAATTGTTTACCTCTTCAAACCTCAGCCCATGCATTTAAATTATACCTGTATTCCTTCTATTTATCATATACTTCATATTGAGACTTATGTCATTTGCTACCTCTATTATAGCTCCTATATCTGGCCACACTTCCAAAGATCATATCATCAATATATGCTAAATATTGTGCCTCCAGAATTAGCTTTGGTGCTCCTTTTGATCTTCTCTAGACAGAATGTGTATAGTCTTAAAGAAAGTCTGATGTATTGGGAAGCATGGTTGAGCTGTTGCTTTTCTTAGCATATGTAAATGATTTATGGGAAGGGATAACATCTGATATTCGTCTGTTTGCAGACGATTGTATAATTTATAGAAATATTAGCAATAAAAGCAACATTATATATTTTCAAGAAGATTTAAACAAAATTCAACTCTGGATGCAATTTAATCAAATGGCGATAAATCTAAATAAATGTAAAACAATTATATTTTCCAGAGCAAGAATAGTAGAAAAGTAATATATAAATTAGACAATAATAAAATACCCAGAGTAAATAGTATCAGATATCTAGGGGTAATACTAAATGAAATATTGGAGTGGGGGGAACATGTAAACTCGGTCATTGGGAAGGCAAAAAAGCATTGCATTTTGTAATGAGGATATTAAAAGACAGCAATGGAAAGTCGCAAAATTTAGCATACACATCTTGAGTTCAGCCAATATTAGAATACAGTGCTGCATGCTGGGATCTGCATTGGGTTGGGCAAAAACTGGTACTCAGAGAGATCAAAACAAAGCAACTAAATTTGTAGACAGAGGAAAACGATTCGAAAAAATACTGCTACTTCCTGGGAAACACTAGAAAAATGTAGAAAACGAGCAAGGCTATGTGCAATTTTTAGAGCCTATGAGGGGGAATCTGCATGAAAGGATATGTCCAAGGAGTTCTTAATGCCATTATATTGTGGGAGAAATGATCAGTTGAAAAGAATAAGAAATAAGGAAAGCAGAAAACTGACATAGGTAAATTTTCTTTTGCTAATAGAACAATTAAAGAATGGAACAAAATACTTGCAGAGTTACTGGGGACTTTATCTCAAAGTGTGAATAGTTTTAAAAAGAGACTAAAGAAGAGTGATTTATAGTTGGTATAGTAGTAAATATAAATATTGCATCATCACTAGTATTATAAAACTTTTAATGCTGTATTTTAGTTCTCTACTTATTGGCTTTGAACATACAATGCCCCCTATGTAACCTTGCCAGCTCTAACTACAGGTCTGTCAGGAAGTGAGGTCGGCTTGTTTTACTGTTCATTCTGTTATGCAAAAACTTGAATAGCACTCCAACTATGTCCAAAATACCATAAAGAAACCCCAATGGCCAGCATCTGGTTTTCCTGGCTGCTGTGTTTGTATTCATTAGCTGGTCCAGGATATCAATACCACCTTTGTTATCATTGTAAGTGTGAATGATCTCAGGTTTATTGCTGATTCATTTATGCTTTTGTTATAGGGCACAATTGAAAATGGGATTACACTTTGCCTTTCTTCAGACAATATGAAACCAATGTTTTCTCTACATCAAACACAAAATTCACCTACTACCTTCTTGCTGTTAGGAAGAAATGAGACAGGAATCTCCTCCTTGTTTTGCTGCATTGTTCTCATAACCATAAGACTGTAGTCTCTCATCATTGTTTCTGCTAAAGTGATGCACATAAAAATTACCTTTACTTACAGTGGGGAAAAAAATGTAAACACATACTGTGGTACCGCGATACCCCACATACTACATTGTCACCAATAATATAACATTTCTAACATTCTCGCTTACTCAGAAAGCAGCTGTCACACTACACAACAAAGTCTTAAATGAAGGTACCTGGAACCCAAGTGCAGATTTGAGTTTATCACTGTCTAATAATAGTTCTTTAAAACACTAGGGTACCCAAACATCCTGGTAAGTGTTCCAGGGTTAATATCCGGCTAATATTAACATAGTTAACTTACAATTGTAAGTTGCCATTAAGCTTTAATTTAAATGTAATGAGTCATCGTTTTACGCTTTTTGCTCCAACTTTGCCTTCGTTTGGGAAGACCAGTTTCAGGGTACTTTAAACCTATCTTCAGCTCCAGGCAAAGTTGGAGCAAAAAGCGTAAAAAATGACTCATTACATTTAAATTATGGCACTCCACTGTCTAAAATATTTCTTTTTATTTGATATATTGGCATTAAGGTGTTCTCTGAAGGGAGACATACTGGTTAGTTGACTGGATAAAAACATGAATCAGTTGGAGGATTGACTATCATACTGACATGTTGTCACAGTAGGTCAATGGTTAGAGTGAGAGAACTGTGTTCAAATCCTTGCTATGGCACTGAACCGTGTTTGTGTTGCACAGAATGGACGAGAAGCACAATGCCTTGCAAATCAACTGCAGCTGTATTACGGAGAGGAAGATGCAAAGAGAACAAACTTGCTACAAAGGTTCACACATCAACCCCAGGAGTTCAAGCATATGGATCTAATAGCAGAACTGGAGTGTCTTTCTTTGTAGATTAATTTCCTTGGACATGTACTAAGTGATAGCTATGGCTGATTAGATACCAATTTGCTAGTAGAAATTAATAACAAAATTCCATGCAAATTGGTTGACTGTGATTCGTTATAACAGTTTAAAGTGGCATAAATAAAATATTAATTTTCTGAAAATTCCTCTTGTGTTTCTTTATATGGACTACGGCCTATATTACACTATCACAGTTCTGTGTCACAGATAGTGATAAAACCTTTGATCACATATTGTGATCACATTAAAGCTATCGAGTATGTTAATCTTTGTCAAACCTTTTATTACAAATTTAAAAAGTGTATCTAACAGTTAACAGTATCAGCTGTAATAATAGTTCCTATCTTGTTCTGTTTAAAATGTCATTGGTGCCATTATATTGAATATTTATAAATACATTTACTTTAAGTTTCTATTACATTCATGTGCAACATTTTCATATATAACCTAGCCTAAAACTTAAATGCAGTAAGTCCATTTCATAAAGAATGATAATTAATACTACATTTATGCGTATGAATAACAGAGCCATTAGCAAAAATGGTAATTAATGGCTATCATAATAACTTCATTTTGGATTAATTGTTTTTCCACAAAGGCAGTGTGTAGGACAGGAGTTGCATAGGTAGAGTCAGACTGAAAAATTCAATGCCATAGCCAGGTTTTGAACCACGGATCTCCCGATCTCTAGCTGGTTGCTCTGCCACTGAGCTACCATGGCAACATGCCGGCATAGCATTGAATTTCTCAACTGACTCACCTTGAGAAATTCAATGCTATGCCGGCATGTTGCCATGGTTGTTCTAGGCATGGACTTTTTCAGTCTGACTATACCTATCCAACTGCTGTCCTACACATGGCTTGTGCGAAAAAACAATTAATCCAATACCAATTGACCATAATAGTTGGCTATACTATGAATCCTGGGACTTAGGTACTTGCAACAGTGTCAGTTGCCATTGGGGTTGTCATCTCAAAATAATTTGAGAACACCTTGTGATTTACCGGGAAACGTGTGAGTCAGTTGAGAAATTCAATGCTATGCCAGCATGTTGCCATGGTAGCTCAGTGGCAGAGCAACCGGCTAAAGATCGGGAGATCCATGGTTCAAATCCCAGCTATGGTGTTGAATTTTTCAGTCTGACTCTACCTATCCAACTTTCATTTTGTTCTCCTAAATATTGGCTTCCCAAAGTATTTAAGTTTTTCCTCACATCATTATCTGTACGTCCTTCATGCACTTCATAATGGCTTCTCCTTTCATGTGTTTCCATTTTTTGTTTCTGTTTTTATAATAATTATGTTTTGAATTATAAAGCATTCCATGTGATAACTTCCATCACAGAAGTATATTACAGCTAGATGCCAAAGATGCTATATTACACTGCAAAATGTTTTATCATATCTATTTGATCACATTTCTGTGTTGCTGTTAAGAATATCTATCTGCCACTTGAGGACCCAAGGTTTATAAATGAGTAAATGAATTTATTATCATAAATCATATTAAAATTAATGTCTGTTATATTTCATAAAATAATATACCTTTCTTTTTTCATTTTTCATTAAACACATTCAGCTAATTATCCTGATATATGGTGGACTTTGAGACAGTGATGTGTTTTAACAATTTGAAATTTAGTTGAGTCGATTTTGTAACACTACATCACTTACTTTTTTATTTCGGAAAACATGTTTCAGAAGCCAAGTGCTTCCATTGTCAATTCCTTTGGTCGACTCCTGGAAGCACTTGGTTTCTGAAACATGTTTTCCGAAATAAAAGAGTAAGTGATGTAGTGTTACAAAATCGACTCAACTAAATTTCACATTCGGCTAAGCTTTTATCCTTGAGAGTTGCTTGTTCCTGATTATTAGTGTATAAAAATCCTGTTTAACTAATACTAATCATTCTCTCCTTGAACTGCTCATAATTCCATAGTATGTCTCATGTCCTTTTCTTGGATGCTTTTACAAGCTATAATAAATTTCCCTTCTATTATTGTTAAACATTATTTTTGCTAACTCCTCTATCCCTAGTTTATCCCATTTATCAATCTCAGTTTATTTCTCCATACCTCTTGTTTCTTGCATCTAGGAACACAATGCAGTGCTTTCTCTTTTTCTCCCACGCATTGGGTATATACAGAATGACTCAAAACTGCTTTTACAACGTTTGGGGATGGGTTCCAGACATCAAAACAAGAAAATATGTCCATATAAATATATGCTCTAAAATGCTTTGTTTTCACTTTATCAATATATTAATGAAACTCACCTTCAACGGCTTTCGGAGTCCAACCTAATAACTTCATTTATTTACGCACTCACTCATAGAAGGTTTACACTCATTTTACCCTGCAGAGTTGGTCTTGTGCTGTCATGGCTACTTGTTAACATTTGTCATTTATCAGATGTATAATACATTCCCCCAGCTACACTTGCTGTCTACAGGGACTTCCTTCAGAACACACTCCCAGACTTTTAGAAAAAGTGCTTCTGCAAATAAGAAGAAACATGTGGTTTATGCATGATTGGACTCTAGCACATTTTAGTTTCATTGTTCAAGATGCACCGGCTGATATCTAGCATGACAAACGGATAGGTAGAGGAGGACCAATTCCATGTTCTGCACATTCCCCAGACCTCAATCCTTTGGATTTTTATCCTTTGGAGCACCTTAAGCCATTGGTTTAAGCAGGAGACTTCCTAGATGAAGAAATTCTTAATCTACATGGAAAGTTAGGTCAAACTTGTGTTCATGACTGCAGGAATGTGTAAGCAGAGAGGGTTATTTACAGGAAGTTATTTTCAAGAAATGACTGCTGTTACTTGTGGATAATAAATGGCAAAGTTTTAGCTTACAGATGCTTATGTTTACAAGTATATAAAATTCAGTTCAGGTTCCATTACTGCCATATTAAAGTCACCTATTCCTATGTGCCACCTTATATAAAGCTGTTACAATATAAAATCTAAACTAAGTTAATCTTACATATCTCTTCTCTAAAGTTGCATACATATATTGGTCTAATACACACAGCTCCAGGTTACTAGTAAATTGGTGACTCGTAACTTTTACTGGCTTATACTAATCTAGTAAACACTTATCTAGCCTATTAGTCTACTAGGATTGCCTCACCATCTATGAAATAAAGTATAAAAAATTTTATGTGCTCAATTCACATGACTTTCTCTTCTTTGTTGTAACAAGTTATTGTCAATAAGCTTATTCTTCTACTTACATGCTAATCAAGATAAACATTAGCAGAAATGTTCTTATTACTTAGTTCCTTATAAGTAGAAGGGAAATAAGGTAATACACTAGGCTAAACCGACAATCAAATGTTTTAAAATATGGTTGCTATGTGATTGAAATCCATTTCTTTGTGCGGCCAGGAGTTGACAAGTTCCTGTATGAGAAAAGTTTAAGTGTTTTAAAACTGAAACCAATAACATGGAATATCTCAAGAATGGTCAACTCCACGAAAAAAAGGATATAACTTAAATGCATGTTTTAACACGGTATACATTCTTTGTTGAGTAAGTTTTTGTCCACCTCTTATGGTTCACCAGTTAGGCAAAATTCATCCAGAATAAAGATGTCTTATGAGACTCTTCCCAGAAAATTCAAAATATACATTTTATTTTTCATGTAAATATCTTTAATATATAATATTTTAATCAAAATTGTTGGAGCCAATTTTGAGAACACCAACATTTTCAAACTCTTTTCCATATGAAGGATAGTTGAGGGTAGGGGTATTTTCTTGAAAATCTTTGTGTCACATCCTTTGGAGATACTTAACTTAAATATCAAGTTTGGTATTTAACAGACTTTTCATTTTTGAGCTCTGCTGCACGCACATGCACACTTTTCTAAAAATGCTTTTTTTTAGATTCAAGGGGTCCCAAAATATGTATTTCTGGTGAAATCTTGGTATAAAATTTTTGGGTGCAATATAATATCTTCTCTATACACTATGTACTTAGTACATACAGAGAAAGTAAAAATATATAAATATATTTAAATTTCCTAAAGAAACTGCCTTCGTTTTGTGCCAATACTACAGATTGCACAAATGCATGCTGTGTACAGTCTATTGCACTGCAGGGTTTTCCATTCCTCAACTCCTGAGTGTTAGTAAATATATGTAATGAATACTAACCTTGTATGTAAGTGTTATTGAAAGTGGTGCCCATCTGTGGAAAGTCATCTGGACACTCAGAGGAAATCACCATTCACACACATAAGTTCTTCGTATGTAATGCTCATAATTTCTGCACTATAGTCGCACAGTAGGGTTTCAGTTTTAAAAGTTTAACAGTTTACAAACAGAGGTTTATGAAACACCCACTTGCTTGCACCATGTCTGAGAGACTCAAAGCATTTCAACATTAGGTCATGGCCTATTTATTTGGCCGTACCAGCAAAGCACCCACTTGTCGAAAACTTCAAATGCGGCAGAATTTTAGAAAATACTATCTTTTCATTAGAAAATGAAATAAAATATTTGGCAAAATGTGATGAAACAATCTTCATAATTTTTTAAATTAAAAAACGATAATATATGAAGATACATTTCAGGTAAGCCGGTCCATAACTAAATCCATTGGGCCAGATTCAAGAGTAAATTATTTTTTTTTTTAAGTATTTCTTCATAGAAAAATTATATTATCCACAGTTTTAAACATGAAGAGCTCTGATTTGCAGTCAAAAACTAAGTTTTGACAGGCAATTGGTACATGCATATAATTCTTGAGATTTCACATATGTTTGAGGACAGGATTGAAAATTCTGATATATATCTCTGTCCTTTAAACTTTTGACAGACAATGTATATAATGATTACTATGAGTGAAACATTTTTAGAAAGTGCTATAAAAAATTGCAGTGCCATGGCTGAGTGGTTGGACCCTCGCCTCCCATCTAGGAGGACTGGGTTTGATTCCAAGCCCTGCATGTGGGATTTGTGGGCAAACAGCATATGGGTGGGTATTTTCTGGGTCCTCCGATTTCCCTTAGCACCCATTCCACCAATTGCTTGATCATCACCTCTTTTTTTTTTTTTTTTTTTTTTTTTTTTGTAGCTTAACGTCCTGATTGGTCATATCCGACAATGAGTGATATTGGTGAAATAATGCTCAAATGATCTTGGGGTCCATGGAACTTTATGTTACTCCATAGGATAAGGGAAAACCCTGTACAAAAACTTATCCCTATAACTCACCCTAAGCGAGCCATCACCTTTCTTATTATCCATTTTGCTTGCATTTCATATCATCCACTTCCTCATGCTCAAGCCTGGCAATAGGCCAACCACTTGTTCCAGGTTCTCCATTCTGTGGTTTTGTGTTGTTGGCTCCCTATCAGGCTTCTGCTTGTAAGTCCTAGGGGGTGTCAGTTCTAAATATAGGGAGCATAAACTGACTATGAAATGAAACTATCCAAAATAATTTTCTTCGGAGCATTATAGGCTTCTGATAATTCCTTTAATCCATAATTTATTTCCTTTGTCATCATCCAATAATTTATTATTTCAGAAGATTTACATTCACAATTTTGTAGCCAATTTGTGTTAGTTTATTATACGATGAAGAATTGACAACTATTTCTCAATAAAATTACACCTTTCTCATTACAGTTTTTTGCAACCCACCATAAATGATTACACTAATATACAACACTTTCCCGGTTTTGATGAAAATAGGCTACTTATATGGAAGAAAATGACAGAATTTTTCATGTAACACGTACACTTTTTCTGTACTTCGATATTATATATATGTTTTTAATATATTGAACACTATATATAATTGTATTTATAAATGTACTTTTGCAGCAAAGGATGAATAATAAATTAACATATTACGCATCTTCATGCCGTATATATATATATATATATATATATATATATATATATATTAAAAAATAAACACCCCTTGTGGGCTTCCCTGTTCTGTATCCCTTATCTTCCTAATGCAATGAGCTGATGACAGAAGAGAGACAGCTAGCTTCCTTCAGTGCTTAGCGGCTGGGGTTTATTTATCAATGCATGACCCTGTGCAGACAATAAAACTATCAACCGTTGCATGATAAACAGCCACCTGACATTCGCCCTTCAGGGGCTTATGCGTCTTAAAATCTCAGGACTTTAGTTGCTTTCTATAACATATGGTGACCGGTATTGCGGTTTCCGGAAAACATGCATTGTTATTCTGTATTGTAAGTATGTGTTGTGTAGTTACGAGGTACGTCCAGAAAGTAAGTTCCGTTTCAATTTATCTCCGCTGCGATCGCAGTTTCGCACATGCGCGGTAGACACTCTGTATCAAGGAGAAGAAACGTGCGCCATTTTGAGATCGCTGTCAGCCTAATACGCTTTGTTGTGCTTGTTTACAATGTCGATGTTGATTGAAAATCCCGCTGCTTGTGAAATCAGATCTGTGATTCGTTTTCTGAATGCTAGGAAAGTGAAACCAATTGAAATTTGTCGGTAAATTTGCGAAGTTTACGGACAAAATGCGATGAGTGATTCAATGGTGAGAAGATGGGTCCGACAGTTCAATGAAAGACGTAGTGAAGTGCACAATGATGAACGAAGTGGGCGTCCATCTTTGGTTACAAAAGAACTGGTTCACGCGATTGATGACAAGATTCAAGAAAACCGCAAGTTTACAATTAGTGCTCTCGCTATGGAATTTCCCCAAAGCTCACGATCAGTAATTCATGAAATTGTTACCGAAAAACTGAAATTTCGTAAACTTTGCTCACGTTGGGTACCAAAGATTCTTACTGAGCAACACAAAACAAAACGGATGGGTAGTGCACTTCAGTTTTTAGCCCGTTATGGTGAAGACGGCGAAGAATTTCTGACACAGATAGTCACAGGAGATGAGACTTGGGTTTCTTATGGCACCCCTGAAAGTAAGCGGCAATCAATGGAATGGAGGCACACTTCATCCCCAGCAAAGGTTAAGTCGAAACAAATCTTGACACCTCGAAAAATGTTGTGCACAGTGTTTTGGCATCTTCCTCATTGATTTCTTACCACGTGGTCAAACAATCAAAGCAGATGTTTACTGCGAGACACTTAGGAAATTGCGCCGCGCAATACAGAATAAGCGCCGAGGATTGCTGTCAAAAGGTGTTATTTTTCTTCACGTCAACGCACGACCACACACTGCAAATGTGACGAAAAACCTCCTACAGGGATTTGGCTGGGACGTGTTTGACCATCCTCCGTACGGCCCTGACCTCGTTCCTAGCGACTTTCATCTGTTCTTACATCTCAAGTCTTTCCTTGGCGGTCAACACTTCAACAACGACGAAGAGCTGAAAGAAAATGTTTCCAACTTTTGAAGACACAGGCGGCAATCTTCTATGAATAAGGTATACAAAAACTTGTGCCATGCTATGACAAATGCCTGCAAAATTTCGGCAGTTATGTGGAAAAGTAGTTTAAGAGTTGTAGAATTTTGTGCAATAAATAATTATTCTGTATCTGTATACAATTGAATTTTATTACCAAACGGAACATACTTTCTGGACATACCTCGTATATACTTTTCACAATGGCTTCTACCTCTTCTAGGAGGAAATGTGTGAACAATCCAAATAACTTTTGTTACATATGTGGTTCTTTCTTGTTGTGGAGACAGAAAACTAACATTACACCATTTTTGAAGAAAGTGTATTTTGCATATTTTAAAGTTAAGCTAGGAGATCAAAGTCAAACATGGGCTCCTTATACTGTTTGCAAAACATGTAGTGAAGGGCTAAGACAGTGGTACCATGGAAAACCGAAATCAATGAAGTTCGGGATTCCTATGATATGGCGTAAACAAAAAAATCACCATGATGATTGTTACTTCTGCATTTGTAAAGTATCGGGGTACAATAAGACAAATAAAAGAACAATTAAATATCCAGATGGTCTTGCTTCAGCTATTAGATCTGTGCCACATGGAGCAGATGTCCCTATTCCACCAGCTCAACTAGAGGATACTGAAAGTTCAGACTCTGGGTCAACAGAAAATTCCAATACAGATGAGTATTTCTCAGCACACACTGGTGAAGACAAGTCACAGCATTTTACACAAGAAGAGTTGAATGACTTAGTAAGAGATTTAGGTCTTACCAAAAAGAAGAGCGAATTACTTGAATCAAGGTTGAAAGAGAAGAAAATGCTGGCCGACGTCGTGCATCTTTACTATCATATGTTGGTATTCCCAGCTGTTGAATTAAACCTGGTACATCACAACAATAAACAAGTAGATCTTGCATTGTCTCTGGTCTTATACCAGGAATATACTACTTTTAAAGGCTTCACTTATCAGCATTATTTAAGGAGATGCTGAAACTGGCCACGGCCATTGTCCATAGAGTTATGGCACCTTTTTAAGAAACTATCCATCACTTGCCGTAGTTCACATTGAAACATGCTGGCAATTTCCTGGTGGGTATTTTGTTTTAAATCTTCTAGCGTGTCTAGGTTTGTCTTATACACTTTATGCTTTTAGTTATCCCAGATATAGAAAGTGCAGGGGGTTAGGTCAGAGGACTGAGGGGGCCACAAATCTCTACTAATAGTTCTGTCCCTTAACACACTTTGAATTGTTCTCATCGAAAGATTGGCTGAATGAGCTGTTGTAGAATCTTGTTGAGAAAAGGCAAAATCATGCTCCCTGTCTGTTAATTCTCTATAAAAAAAAAAAAAAAAAAAAAAAAAAAAGGAGCAAAATTGTATTCACATATGTATAGGCGTCAACTGTTGTCTGAAAAAAAAAAAAAAAAAACCCTATAACTCTTTCTCCACTAATGGTGCACCATACACCATTTTTTTCGACATAAAGGGGTATTTCATGATAATATTAGATTTCTATAGCTCCAATATTATTTTATGTACAAACATATCTATGAAGGTGGAACCAAGCCTCATCCATCGAAAATATTAAATGTGGGTCAATTTTACCATTGTATATGCTATTGAGAGTCCACTCACAAAATGTGTTAACATATACAAATCATAAATAAATTCTGAGCCATAATACACTTTATAACTGAGTACAGGACAAAATAATAAAGTACACTAGTAATATTAACTTCTATCACATGAACACAAGGCAATATTTCCAAAATTGTGAACATCAGTGTTTCATTTCCACAATGTGTTGTCTTGAATTCCTTGTTAAAGAGGACAAATTCAGTGCTGAAATTCACCAGAGAATTTAAAGAGCCTTAGGAGATGTCTACAATGTTGAGAGATGGGTGAAATATTTCAAAGATGGGAAAATGAGTATCCCAGATTAGCTTTATAGCAGTTGCCATCAAACTGCCTCCATGGAATGCAACAAGGTAACAGCTGATGGGCTCATTTGAGAACATAGGCATGTCATTCTGGATAAAATCAAAGCAAAACTTGCAGTAGTTTACAGTGCTGTGTAAGAAATATTTGAAAGCTTAGGTCATTAATAATTTTGTGCCCTGTTGGGCTGCATGTTTGTTGACCGAAGTCCACACGTTTTGAGCACCATCACCGAAAACCTTCTTCAGAGATTTAAAAATTAAGATGGCAATTTAGCTCAACTATTAAAGTGCCAATGCAATGGCTGATGTTAGGCGATTTCAATCACTTGCGGTATTCCAACTGGAGTGATATTGTCAAAACATTTTATCGCATTTTATCTTTGAAATCTTGTCGTACCTGACGTTCGCTTGTGTAATCTCCTGTCTTGTTATTGGCAACAGTCAGCTAGCCTTCACTTTTAATAACTGTCAGTTCTACAATTGTACTTTCAATTAATTCAGTTACAATGTTTATTTAAAATTTTATCCAGTTCATAATGTATTTAGCTAAAAAAGGAATGAAAATAATCATATGTATTTCGTATGTTTGAGATGAGTACAATAACCTCAATGTTATACTACCGCTCTGAAAACAAATTTGAAACCTTTCGAGATGTGTGGACAGGTTGACTGTCAAGGACAAATTCAACAATTCTATCAGGATATCACATTCTAACAGAGGGTAACAAAATATTATCGAGTATTACCGTGTACTACAGAATATCGTCGAGCTGCCAGAGCACACTTAGACCGCTCCTTCATATCCATTAATTACCAACACGATACAGATACGCTACCATGATGGAATTCTGAAGATATGCATTTAGCATCGTATCGGGACCCCTTGTACGACAGGAAAGAACCTATCTCGTACGTGTGGAAGAAAATGTTACCTTGTCTGAGAATATTACGTTACTGCAGTTGTGGATGGGATTGTCCTGTAGTATCGGTTTGTATTGTGTGTGTTGAGTATAAAAAAGCAAAACCAGTTCCTATTCCTCGAAAAAAGCCCAAAATATGATTCCTTAAAATGTTACAAAACATTGCTTTT
Source organism: Hymenopus coronatus (assembly GCA_030762935.1). NCBI lineage: Eukaryota > Metazoa > Arthropoda > Insecta > Mantodea > Hymenopodidae > Hymenopus > Hymenopus coronatus. The sequence continues at coordinate 26,089,793 of CM060900.1, read as the reverse complement.
CTTAACAGTACTACTGAGAAAGAAATGTTCGTGCCTGATGCGATTGCGTACCATTCTGCGTGCCATGCTTTCATGCGCAGAACGTTGTTGTTTGGTAGGATAAACACATTAAAATTCATAATGGCTAATACATTATTAATTGTACTGAATACCGTGTATAAAATAAGTATGTCTTAAAATAAATAGCAGCTAGAGTTTGATTCACCATAACTAATAGAAGAAAAGGAACCTTTGCTACATACAAGAATCGAACCTGTAACGCTCAACAAAAGAGTAACCTTCGTTTTGCAACTGTATCAGTAAACAAAACTGACAGGTCGCGGGTTTTGCGCCGTACAACATTACGAATTGTATCGTGGGTTTGTGTCGTTAATATTCTTGGTTATCATTGATGTTTGTTTTATGAAGAAGCTCAAGTTATGTACTTGATTATGATAAGGGATGGTATGGGTTAGTGATACTAAGATTTGAAACTTATGATAACTTGTTGCTGCGGCTACACTGCTGTATCGCGAATTGACAAAGTTGGCATTCCAGACACGACTCAGAGTACAGATTAATAAATTATAACAATTCTAAATTAGGTTGTTGGTTATTTATTCTGATTGCAACGATTCATTCCCGAAACAGTTATATGATGTTACAATTATATCTCATTCTGAGACCAAAATGACGTCTCCGTATGAAACGTTGGTGACGAGACCTGGTGGCTATTATCCTTTTGCGTCTTGATTAATAATACTGCCATCTAGTGAGCAGGAGGCGTAGTGCTAGCAGAGTATACAACCGGGGAACATAAGATGGCACCACGTGTGATAAGTTTTAGTAAATTTACATTAATGGCGAGAATGAAGCACTTATTAAGAACTACGATTAGAATTTACTTTGATGATATTTAGTTATTTGGTGTCAAACCAATTTTTATCTTAAATGCCTCAAAGCGTCATTATTATGCAAGAAATAGTTAAATGTAGCAATGCTAGATTTTCTAAAAGGCCATACTTTTACGTATAATTTGCAATGAGTTGTATATGTTGTTCATCTTCTCAAACTTGACAAATCGGTAAAGGAATTTTTGAAGCGTGAATCTGCATACTTTGTGATGCTAATTCTACGCGCATTAATTTACCACAATTACTCTTAAATAACTATTATACAATTTTGATAGAATATGTGTATCTTTTTTCACGTAGAAATGAAATGTGACAACGTAATATCAAACCAACGTATCTATAAAACAATTTTTTTAAAGATAGGTACCTTTAAAACAATTACATCTTTAAACAACTCAGGATGGTATGCATGTCTATCTTATGTAGTTTCAAAGAATTCATGGGCCGCAAGTACTCAATTGGTAAACATATTTAGAATCAAGCAAACCAATTTTAACTTGCAGTTATTTGTTACGAGCTATAGTGTTCCTGGTGTTAAGAGTGCCGGTCCCCATCGCCGCGCTCGCTAAGGTGCCTCGCTTTGGTGCATCGTGTCGCTGGGGATCGTGCTTCGAGTCCCGCCTTGTGCATGGGTGTTTGTATGTTTGTAAAATGGGTATATGTGTGCGCATTAGAAGCAGAAAGCTAAACAGAACACCAAAGTAGATGTAAGGAAATGAAAAAAGAGGAAAAAGGAATCCCAACAAGACTCCGGCACTGTATTTGCTTTAAAAAAAAAAAAAGGATCAAAGAAACGTATGTTTAGATACAGCTAGTTGCAGCTTACCCCCAGGCTGATTGTCATACTTATATTATCCACAGTTTTAAACACGAAGAGCTCTCATTTGCAGTCAAAAAGTCAGTTTTGACAGGCATTTGATACATGCATATAATTCTTGAGATTTCACATATGTTTGAGGACAGGATTGAAAATTCTGATATATATCTCTGTCCTTTAAACTTTTGACAGACAATGTATATAATGATTACTATGAGTGAAACATTTTTAGAAAGTACTATAAAAAATTGCAGCGCCATGGCTGAGTGGTTGGACCCTCGCCTCCCATCTAGGAGGACTGGGTTTGATTCCAAGCCCCGCATGTGGGATTTGTGGGCAAACAGCATATGGGTGGGTATTTTCTGGGTCCTCCGATTTCCCTTAGCACTCATTCCACCAATTGCTTGATCATCACCTCTTTTTTTTTTTTTTTTTTTTGTAGTTTAACGTCCTTATTGGTCATATCCGACAATGAGTGATATTGGTGAAATGATGCTCAAATGATCTTGGGGTCCATGGAACTTTAAGTTACTCAATAGGATAAGGGAAAACCCTGTACAACAACTTATCCCTATAACTCACCCTAAGCGAGCCATCACCTTTCTTATTATCCATTTTGCTTGCATTTCATATCATCCACTTCCTCATGCTCAAGCCTGGCAATAGGCCAACCACTTGTTCCAGGTTCTCCATTCTGTGGTTTTGTGTTGTTGGCTCCCTATCAGGCTTCTGCTTGTAAGTCCTAGGGGGTGTCAGTTCTAAATATAGGGAGCATAAACTGACTATAAAATGAAACTATCCAAAATAATTTTCTTCGGAGCATTATAGGCTTCTGATAATTCCTTTAATCCATAATTTATTTCCTTTGTCATCATCCAATAATTTATTATTTCAGAAGATTTACATTCCCAATTTTGTAGCCAATTTGTGTTAGTTTATTATATGATGAAGAATTGACAACTATTTCTCAATAAAATTACACCTTTCTCATTACAGTTTTTTGCAACCCACCATAGATGATTACACTAATATACCACACTTTCCCGGTTTTGATGAAAATAGGCTACTTATATGGAAGTAAATGACAGAATTTTTCATGTAACACGTACAGTTTTCTGTACTTCGATATTTTATATATGTTTTTAATATAATGAACACTATATATAATTGTATTTATAAATGTACTTTTGCAGCAAAGGATGAATAATAAATTAACATATTACGCATCTTCATGCCGTATATATATATATATTAAAAAATAAACACCCCTTGTGGGCTTCCCTGTTCTGTATCCCTTATCTTCCTAATGCAATGAGCTGATGACAGAAGAGAGACAGCTAGCTTCCTTCAGTGCTTAGCGGCTGGGGTTTATTTATCAATGCATGACCCTGTGCAGGCAATAAAACTATCAACCGTTGCATGATAAACAGCCACCTGACATTCACCCTTCAGGGGCTTATGCGTCTTAAAATCTCAGAATTTTAGTTGCTTTCTATAACATATGGTGACCGGTATTGCGGTTTCCGGAAAATATGCATTGTTATTCTGCTCCCTGTCTGTTAATTCTCAAAAAAAAAAAAAAAAAAAAAAAAAAGGAGCAAAATTGTATTCACATATGCATAGGCGTCAACTGTTGTCTGAAAAAAAAAAAAAAAAAAAAAAAAAAGCCCTATAACTCTTTCTCCACTAATGGTGCACCATACACCATTTTTTTCGACATAAAGGGGTATTTCATGATAATATTAGATTTCTATAGCTCCAATATTATTTTATGTACAAACATATCTATGAAGGTGGAACCAAGCCTCATCCATCAAAAATATTAAATGTGGGTCAATTTTACCATTGTATATGCTATTGAGAGTCCACTCGCAAAATGTGTTAACATATACAAATCATAAATAAATTCTGAGCCATAATACACTTTATAACTGAGTACAGGACAAAATAATAAAGTACACTAGTAATATTAACTTCTATCACATGACCACAAGGCAATATTTCCAAAATTGTGAACATCAGTGTTTCATTTCCACAATGTGTTGTCTTGAATTCCTTGTTAAAGAGGACAAATTCAGTGCTGAAATTCACCAGAGAATTTAAAGAGCCTTAGGAGATGTCTACAATGTTGAGAGATGTGTGAAATATTTCAAAGATGGGAAAATGAGTATCCCAGATTAGCTTTATAGCAGTTGCCATCAAACTGCCTCCATGGAATGCAACAAGGTAACAGCTGATGGGCTCATTTGAGAACATAGGCATGTCATTCTGGATAAAATCAAAGCAAAACTTGCAGTAGTTTACAGTGCTGTGTAAGAAATATTTGAAAGCTTAGGTCATTAATAATTTTGTGCCCTGTTGGGCTGCATGTTTGTTGACCGAAGTCCACACGTTTTGAGCACCATCACCGAAAACCTTCTTCAGAGATTTAAAAATTAAGATGGCAATTTAGCTCAACTATTAAAGTGCCAATGCAATGGCTGATGTTAGGCGATTTCAATCACTTGCGGTATTCCAACTGGAGTGATATTGTCAAAACATTTTATCGCATTTTATCTTTGAAATCTTGTCGTACCTGACGTTCGCTTGTGTAATCTCCTGTCTTGTTATTGGCAACAGTCAGCTAGCCTTCACTTTTAATAACTGTCAGTTCTACAATTGTACTTTCAATTAATTCAGTTACAATGTTTATTTAAAATTTTATCCAGTTCATAATGTATTTAGCTAAAAAAGGAATGAAAATAATCATATGTATTTCGTATGTTTGAGATGAGTACAATAACCTCAATGTTATACTACCGCTCTGAAAACAAATTTGAAACCTTTCGAGATGTGTGGACAGATTGACTGTCAAGGACAAATTCAACAATTCTATCAGGATATCACATTCTAACAGAGGGTAACAAAATATTATCGAGTATTACCGTGTACTACAGAATATCGTCGAGCTGCCAGAGCACACTTAGACCGCTCCTTCATATCCATTAATTACCAACACGATACAGATACGCTACCATGATGGAATTCTGAAGATATGCATTTAGCATCGTATCGGGACCCCTTGTACGACAGGAAAGAACCTATCTCGTACGTGTGGAAGAAAATGTTACCTTGTCTGAGAATATTACGTTACTGCAGTTGTGGATAGGATTGTCCCGTAGTATCGGTTTGTATTGTGTGTGTTGAGTATAAAAAAGCAAAACCAGTTCCTATTCCTCGAAAAAAGCCCAAAATATGATTCCTTAAAATGTTACAAAACATTGCTTTTCTTAACAGTACTACTGAGAAAGAAATGTTCGTGCCTGATGCGATTGCGTACCATTCTGCGTGCCATGCTTTCATGCGCAGAACGTTGTTGTTTGGTAGGATAAACACATTAAAATTCATAATGGCTAATACATTATTAATTGCACTGAATACCGTGTATAAAATAAGTATGTCTTAAAATAAATAGCAGCTAGAGTTTGATTCACCATAACTAATAGAAGAAAAGGAACCTTTGCTACATACAAAAATCGAACCTGTAACGCTCAACAAAAGAGTAACCTTCGTTTTGCAACTGTATCAGTAAACACAACTGACAGGTCGCGGGTTTTGCGCCGTACAACATTACGAATTGTATCGTGGGTTTGTGTCGTTAATATTCTTGGTTATCATTGATGTTTGTTTTATGAAGAAGCTCAAGTTATGTACTTGATTATGATAAGGGATGGTATGGGTTAGTGATACTAAGATTTGAAACTTATGATAACTTGTTGCTGCGGCTACACTGCTGTATCGCGATTTGACAAAGTTGGCATTCCAGACACGACTCAGAGTACAGAATAATAAATTATAACAATTCTAAATTAGGTTGATGGTTATTTATTCTGATTGCAACGATTCATTCCCGAAACAGTTATATGATGTTACAATTATATCTCATTCTGAGACCAAAATGACGTCTCCGTATGAAACGTGGGTGACGAGACCTGGTGGCTATTATCCTTTTGCGTCTTGATTAATAATACTGCCATCTAGTGAGCAGGAGGCGTAGTGCTAGCAGAGTATACAACCGGGGAACATAAGATGGCACCACGTGTGATAAGTTTTAGTAAATTTACATTAATGGCGAGAATGAAGCACTTATTAAGAACTACGATTAGAATTTACTTTGATGATATTTAGTTGTTCGGTGTCAAACCAATTTTTATCTTAAATGCCTCAAAGCGTCATTATTATGCAAGAAATAGTTAAATGTAGCAATGCTAGATTTTCTAAAAGGCCATACTTTTATGTATAATTTGCAATGAGTTGTATATGTTGTTCATCTTCTGAAACTTGACAAATCGGTAAAGGAATTTTTGAAGCGTGAATCGGCATACTTAGTGATGCTAATTCTACGCGCATTAATTTACCACAATTACTCTTAAATAACTATTATACAATTTTGATAGAATATGTGTATCTTTTTTCACGTAGAAATGAAATGTGACAACGTAATATCAAACCAACGTATCTATAAAACAATTTTTTTAAAGATAGGTACTTTTAAAACAATTACATCTTTAAACAACTCAGGATGGTATGCATGTCTATCTTATGTAGTTTCAAAGAATTCATGGGCCGCAAGTACTCAATTGGTAAACATATTTAGAATCAAGCAAACCAATTTTAACTTGCAGTTATTTGTTACGAGCTATAGTGTTCCTGGTGTTAAGAGTGCCGGTCCCCATCGCCGCGCTCGCTAAGGTGCCTCGCTTTGGTGCATCGTGTCGCTGGGGATCGTGCGTCGAGTCCCGCCTTGTGCATGGGTGTTTGTATGTTTGTAAAATGGGTATATGTGTGCGCATTAGAAGCAGAAAGCTAAACAGAACACCAAAGTAGATGTAAGGAAATGAAAAAAGAGGAAAAAGGAATCCCAACAAGACTCCGGCACTGTATTTGCTTTAAAAAAAAAAAAAGGATCAAAGAAACGTATGTTTAGATACAGCTAGTTGCAGCTTACCCCCAGGCTGATTGTCATACTTATATTATCCACAGTTTTAAACACGAAGAGCTCTCATTTGCAGTCAAAAAGTCAGTTTTGACAGGCATTTGATACATGCATATAATTCTTGAGATTTCACATATGTTTGAGGACAGGATTGAAAATTCTGATATATATCTCTGTCCTTTAAACTTTTGACAGACAATGTATATAATGATTACTATGAGTGAAACATTTTTAGAAAGTACTATAAAAAATTGCAGCGCCATGGCTGAGTGGTTGGACCCTCGCCTCCCATCTAGGAGGACTGGGTTTGATTCCAAGCCCCGCATGTGGGATTTGTGGGCAAACAGCATATGGGTGGGTATTTTCTGGGTCCTCCGATTTCCCTTAGCACTCATTCCACCAATTGCTTGATCATCACCTCTTTTTTTTTTTTTTTTTTTTTGTAGTTTAACGTCCTGATTGGTCATATCCGACAATGAGTGATATTGGTGAAATGATGCTCAAATGATCTTGGGGTCCATGGAACTTTAAGTTACTCAATAGGATAAGGGAAAACCCTGTACAACAACTTATCCCTATAACTCACCCTAAGCGAGCCATCACCTTTCTTATTATCCATTTTGCTTGCATTTCATATCATCCACTTCCTCATGCTCAAGCCTGGCAATAGGCCAACCACTTGTTCCAGGTTCTCCATTCTGTGGTTTTGTGTTGTTGGCTCCCTATCAGGCTTCTGCTTGTAAGTCCTAGGGGGTGTCAGTTCTAAATATAGGGAGCATAAACTGACTATAAAACGAAACTATCCAAAATAATTTTCTTCGGAGCATTATAGGCTTCTGATAATTCCTTTAATCCATAATTTATTTCCTTTGTCATCATCCAATAATTTATTATTTCAGAAGATTTACATTCGCAATTTTGTAGCCAATTTGTGTTAGTTTATTATATGATGAAGAATTGACAACTATTTCTCAATAAAATTACACCTTTCTCATTACAGTTTTTTGCAACCCACCATAGATGATTACACTAATATACAACACTTTCCCGGTTTTGATGAAAATAGGCTACTTATATGGAAGTAAATGACAGAATTTTTCATGTAACACGTACAGTTTTTCTGTACTTCGATATTTTATATATGTTTTTAATATAATGAACACTATATATAATTGTATTTATAAATGTACTTTTGCAGCAAAGGATGAATAATAAATTAACATATTACGCATCTTCATGCCGTATATATATATATATTAAAAAATAAACACCCCTTGTGGGCTTCCCTGTTCTGTATCCCTTATCTTCCTAATGCAATGAGCTGATGACAGAAGAGAGACAGCTAGCTTCCTTCAGTGCTTAGCGGCTGGGGTTTATTTATCAATGCATGACCCTGTGCAGGCAATAAAACTATCAACCGTTGCATGATAAACAGCCACCTGACATTCACCCTTCAGGGGCTTATGCGTCTTAAAATCTCAGAATTTTAGTTGCTTTCTATAACATATGGTGACCGGTATTGCGGTTTCCGGAAAATATGCATTGTTATTCTGCTCCCTGTCTGTTAATTCTCAAAAAAAAAAAAAAAAAAAAAAAAAAAGGAGCAAAATTGTATTCACATATGCATAGGCGTCAACTGTTGTCTGAAAAAAAAAAAAAAAAAAAAAAAAAAGCCCTATAACTCTTTCTCCACTAATGGTGCACCATACACCATTTTTTTCGACATAAAGGGGTATTTCATGATAATATTAGATTTCTATAGCTCCAATATTATTTTATGTACAAACATATCTATGAAGGTGGAACCAAGCCTCATCCATCAAAAATATTAAATGTGGGTCAATTTTACCATTGTATATGCTATTGAGAGTCCACTCGCAAAATGTGTTAACATATACAAATCATAAATAAATTCTGAGCCATAATACACTTTATAACTGAGTACAGGACAAAATAATAAAGTACACTAGTAATATTAACTTCTATCACATGACCACAAGGCAATATTTCCAAAATTGTGAACATCAGTGTTTCATTTCCACAATGTGTTGTCTTGAATTCCTTGTTAAAGAGGACAAATTCAGTGCTGAAATTCACCAGAGAATTTAAAGAGCCTTAGGAGATGTCTACAATGTTGAGAGATGGGTGAAATATTTCAAAGATGGGAAAATGAGTATCCCAGATTAGCTTTATAGCAGTTGCCATCAAACTGCCTCCATGGAATGCAACAAGGTAACAGCTGATGGGCTCATTTGAGAACATAGGCATGTCATTCTGGATAAAATCAAAGCAAAACTTGCAGTAGTTTACAGTGCTGTGTAAGAAATATTTGAAAGCTTAGGTCATTAATAATTTTGTGCCCTGTTGGGCTGCATGTTTGTTGACCGAAGTCCACACGTTTTGAGCACCATCACCGAAAACCTTCTTCAGAGATTTAAAAATTAAGATGGCAATTTAGCTCAACTATTAAAGTGCCAATGCAATGGCTGATGTTAGGCGATTTCAATCACTTGCGGTATTCCAACTGGAGTGATATTGTCAAAACATTTTATCGCATTTTATCTTTGAAATCTTGTCGTACCTGACGTTCGCTTGTGTAATCTCCTGTCTTGTTATTGGCAACAGTCAGCTAGCCTTCACTTTTAATAACTGTCAGTTCTACAATTGTACTTTCAATTAATTCAGTTACAATGTTTATTTAAAATTTTATCCAGTTCATAATGTATTTAGCTAAAAAAGGAATGAAAATAATCATATGTATTTCGTATGTTTGAGATGAGTACAATAACCTCAATGTTATACTACCGCTCTGAAAACAAATTTGAAACCTTTCGAGATGTGTGGACAGATTGACTGTCAAGGACAAATTCAACAATTCTATCAGGATATCACATTCTAACAGAGGGTAACAAAATATTATCGAGTATTACCGTGTACTACAGAATATCGTCGAGCTGCCAGAGCACACTTAGACCGCTCCTTCATATCCATTAATTACCAACACGATACAGATACGCTACCATGATGGAATTCTGAAGATATGCATTTAGCATCGTATCGGGACCCCTTGTACGACAGGAAAGAACCTATCTCGTACGTGTGGAAGAAAATGTTACCTTGTCTGAGAATATTACGTTACTGCAGTTGTGGATAGGATTGTCCCGTAGTATCGGTTTGTATTGTGTGTGTTGAGTATAAAAAAGCAAAACCAGTTCCTATTCCTCGAAAAAAGCCCAAAATATGATTCCTTAAAATGTTACAAAACATTGCTTTTCTTAACAGTACTACTGAGAAAGAAATGTTCGTGCCTGATGCGATTGCGTACCATTCTGCGTGCCATGCTTTCATGCGCAGAACGTTGTTGTTTGGTAGGATAAACACATTAAAATTCATAATGGCTAATACATTATTAATTGCACTGAATACCGTGTATAAAATAAGTATGTCTTAAAATAAATAGCAGCTAGAGTTTGATTCACCATAACTAATAGAAGAAAAGGAACCTTTGCTACATACAAAAATCGAACCTGTAACGCTCAACAAAAGAGTAACCTTCGTTTTGCAACTGTATCAGTAAACACAACTGACAGGTCGCGGGTTTTGCGCCGTACAACATTACGAATTGTATCGTGGGTTTGTGTCGTTAATATTCTTGGTTATCATTGATGTTTGTTTTATGAAGAAGCTCAAGTTATGTACTTGATTATGATAAGGGATGGTATGGGTTAGTGATACTAAGATTTGAAACTTATGATAACTTGTTGCTGCGGCTACACTGCTGTATCGCGATTTGACAAAGTTGGCATTCCAGACACGACTCAGAGTACAGAATAATAAATTATAACAATTCTAAATTAGGTTGATGGTTATTTATTCTGATTGCAACGATTCATTCCCGAAACAGTTATATGATGTTACAATTATATCTCATTCTGAGACCAAAATGACGTCTCCGTATGAAACGTGGGTGACGAGACCTGGTGGCTATTATCCTTTTGCGTCTTGATTAATAATACTGCCATCTAGTGAGCAGGAGGCGTAGTGCTAGCAGAGTATACAACCGGGGAACATAAGATGGCACCACGTGTGATAAGTTTTAGTAAATTTACATTAATGGCGAGAATGAAGCACTTATTAAGAACTACGATTAGAATTTACTTTGATGATATTTAGTTGTTCGGTGTCAAACCAATTTTTATCTTAAATGCCTCAAAGCGTCATTATTATGCAAGAAATAGTTAAATGTAGCAATGCTAGATTTTCTAAAAGGCCATACTTTTATGTATAATTTGCAATGAGTTGTATATGTTGTTCATCTTCTGAAACTTGACAAATCGGTAAAGGAATTTTTGAAGCGTGAATCGGCATACTTAGTGATGCTAATTCTACGCGCATTAATTTACCACAATTACTCTTAAATAACTATTATACAATTTTGATAGAATATGTGTATCTTTTTTCACGTAGAAATGAAATGTGACAACGTAATATCAAACCAACGTATCTATAAAACAATTTTTTTAAAGATAGGTACTTTTAAAACAATTACATCTTTAAACAACTCAGGATGGTATGCATGTCTATCTTATGTAGTTTCAAAGAATTCATGGGCCGCAAGTACTCAATTGGTAAACATATTTAGAATCAAGCAAACCAATTTTAACTTGCAGTTATTTGTTACGAGCTATAGTGTTCCTGGTGTTAAGAGTGCCGGTCCCCATCGCCGCGCTCGCTAAGGTGCCTCGCTTTGGTGCATCGTGTCGCTGGGGATCGTGCGTCGAGTCCCGCCTTGTGCATGGGTGTTTGTATGTTTGTAAAATGGGTATATGTGTGCGCATTAGAAGCAGAAAGCTAAACAGAACACCAAAGTAGATGTAAGGAAATGAAAAAAGAGGAAAAAGGAATCCCAACAAGACTCCGGCACTGTATTTGCTTTAAAAAAAAAAAAAGGATCAAAGAAACGTATGTTTAGATACAGCTAGTTGCAGCTTACCCCCAGGCTGATTGTCATACTTATATTATCCACAGTTTTAAACACGAAGAGCTCTCATTTGCAGTCAAAAAGTCAGTTTTGACAGGCATTTGATACATGCATATAATTCTTGAGATTTCACATATGTTTGAGGACAGGATTGAAAATTCTGATATATATCTCTGTCCTTTAAACTTTTGACAGACAATGTATATAATGATTACTATGAGTGAAACATTTTTAGAAAGTACTATAAAAAATTGCAGCGCCATGGCTGAGTGGTTGGACCCTCGCCTCCCATCTAGGAGGACTGGGTTTGATTCCAAGCCCCGCATGTGGGATTTGTGGGCAAACAGCATATGGGTGGGTATTTTCTGGGTCCTCCGATTTCCCTTAGCACTCATTCCACCAATTGCTTGATCATCACCTCTTTTTTTTTTTTTTTTTTTTTTGTAGTTTAACGTCCTGATTGGTCATATCCGACAATGAGTGATATTGGTGAAATGATGCTCAAATGATCTTGGGGTCCATGGAACTTTAAGTTACTCAATAGGATAAGGGAAAACCCTGTACAACAACTTATCCCTATAACTCACCCTAAGCGAGCCATCACCTTTCTTATTATCCATTTTGCTTGCATTTCATATCATCCACTTCCTCATGCTCAAGCCTGGCAATAGGCCAACCACTTGTTCCAGGTTCTCCATTCTGTGGTTTTGTGTTGTTGGCTCCCTATCAGGCTTCTGCTTGTAAGTCCTAGGGGGTGTCAGTTCTAAATATAGGGAGCATAAACTGACTATAAAACGAAACTATCCAAAATAATTTTCTTCGGAGCATTATAGGCTTCTGATAATTCCTTTAATCCATAATTTATTTCCTTTGTCATCATCCAATAATTTATTATTTCAGAAGATTTACATTCGCAATTTTGTAGCCAATTTGTGTTAGTTTATTATATGATGAAGAATTGACAACTATTTCTCAATAAAATTACACCTTTCTCATTACAGTTTTTTGCAACCCACCATAGATGATTACACTAATATACAACACTTTCCCGGTTTTGATGAAAATAGGCTACTTATATGGAAGTAAATGACAGAATTTTTCATGTAACACGTACAGTTTTTCTGTACTTCGATATTTTATATATGTTTTTAATATAATGAACACTATATATAATTGTATTTATAAATGTACTTTTGCAGCAAAGGATGAATAATAAATTAACATATTACGCATCTTCATGCCGTATATATATATATTAAAAAATAAACACCCCTTGTGGGCTTCCCTGTTCTGTATCCCTTATCTTCCTAATGCAATGAGCTGATGACAGAAGAGAGACAGCTAGCTTCCTTCAGTGCTTAGCGGCTGGGGTTTATTTATCAATGCATGACCCTGTGCAGGCAATAAAACTATCAACCGTTGCATGATAAACAGCCACCTGACATTCACCCTTCAGGGGCTTATGCGTCTTAAAATCTCAGAATTTTAGTTGCTTTCTATAACATATGGTGACCGGTATTGCGGTTTCCGGAAAATATGCATTGTTATTCTGCTCCCTGTCTGTTAATTCTCAAAAAAAAAAAAAAAAAAAAAGGAGCAAAATTGTATTCACATATGCATAGGCGTCAACTGTTGTCTGAAAAAAAAAAAAAGCCCTATAACTCTTTCTCCACTAATGGTGCACCATACACCATTTTTTTCGACATAAAGGGGTATTTCATGATAATATTAGATTTCTATAGCTCCAATATTATTTTATGTACAAACATATCTATGAAGGTGGAACCAAGCCTCATCCATCAAAAATATTAAATGTGGGTCAATTTTACCATTGTATATGCTATTGAGAGTCCACTCGCAAAATGTGTTAACATATACAAATCATAAATAAATTCTGAGCCATAATACACTTTATAACTGAGTACAGGACAAAATAATAAAGTACACTAGTAATATTAACTTCTATCACATGACCACAAGGCAATATTTCCAAAATTGTGAACATCAGTGTTTCATTTCCACAATGTGTTGTCTTGAATTCCTTGTTAAAGAGGACAAATTCAGTGCTGAAATTCACCAGAGAATTTAAAGAGCCTTAGGAGATGTCTACAATGTTGAGAGATGGGTGAAATATTTCAAAGATGGGAACATGAGTATCCCAGATTAGCTTTATTACAGTTGCCATCAAACTGCCTCCATTGAATGCAACAAGGTAACAGCTGATGAGCTCATTTGAGAACATAGGCATGTCATTCTGGATAAAATCACAGCAAAACTTGCAGTAGTTTACAGTGCTGTGTAAGAAATGCTTGAAAGCTTAGGTCATTAATAATTTTGTGCCCTGTTGGGCTGCATGTTTGTTGACCGAAGTCCACACGTTTTGAGCACCATCACCGAAAACCTTCTTCAGATATTTAAAAATTAAGATGACAATTTAGCTCAACTATTAAAGTGCCAATGCAATGGCTGATGTTAGGCGATTTCAATCACTTGCGGTATTCCAACTGGAGTGATATTGTCAAAACATTTTATCGCATTTTATCTTTGAAATCTTGTCGTACCTGACGTTCGCTTGTGTAATCTCCTGTCTTGTTATTGGCAACAGTCAGCCAGCCTTCACTTTTAATAACTGTCAGTTCTACAATTGTACTTTCAATTAATTCAGTTACAATGTTTATTTAAAATTTTATCCAGTTCATAATGTATTTAGCTAAAAAAGGAATGAAAATAATCATATGTATTTCGTATGTTTGAGATGAGTACAATAACCTCAATGTTATACTACCGCTCTGAAAACAAATTTGAAACCTTTCGAGATGTGTGGACAGGTTGACTGTCAAGGACAAATTCAACAATTCTATCAGGATATCACATTCTAACAGAGGGTAACAAAATATTATCGAGTATTACCGTGTACTACAGAATATCGTCGAGCTGCCAGAGCACACTTAGACCGCTCCTTCATATCCATTAATTACCAACACGATACAGATACGCTACCATGATGGAATTCTGAAGATATGCATTTAGCATCGTATCGGGACCCCTTGTACGACAGGAAAGAACCTATCTCGTACGTGTGGAAGAAAATGTTACCTTGTCTGAGAATATTACGTTACTGCAGTTGTGGATGGGATTGTCCTGTAGTATCGGTTTGTATTGTGTGTGTTGAGTATAAAAAAGCAAAACCAGTTCCTATTCCTCGAAAAAAGCCCAAAATATGATTCCTTAAAATGTTACAAAACATTGCTTTTCTTAACAGTACTACTGAGAAAGAAATGTTCGTGCCTGATGCGATTGCGTACCATTCTGCGTGCCATGCTTTCATGCGCAGAGCGTTGTTGTTTGGTAGGATAAACACATTAAAATTCATAATGGCTAATACATTATTAATTGTACTGAATACCGTGTATAAAATAAGTATGTCTTAAAATAAATAGCAGCTAGAGTTTGATTCACCATAACTAATAGAAGAAAAGGAACCTTTGCTACATACAAGAATCGAACCTGTAACGCTCAACAAAAGAGTAACCTTCGTTTTGCAACTGTATCAGTAAACACAACTGACAGGTCGCGGGTTTTGCGCCGTACAACATTACGAATTGTATCGTGGGTTTGTGTCGTTAATATTCTTGGTTATCATTGATGTTTGTTTTATGAAGAAGCTCAAGTTATGTACTTGATTATGATAAGGGATGGTATGGGTTAGTGATACTAAGATTTGAAACTTATGATAACTTGTTGCTGCGGCTACACTGCTGTATCGCGAATTGACAAAGTTGGCATTCCAGACACGACTCAGAGTACAGAATAATAAATTATAACAATTCTAAATTAGGTTGTTGGTTATTTATTCTGATTGCAACGATTCATTCCCGAAACAGTTATATGATGTTACAATTATATCTCATTCTGAGACCAAAATGACGTCTCCGTATGAAACGTTGGTGACGAGACCTGGTGGCTATTATCCTTTTGCGTCTTGATTAATAATACTGCCATCTAGTGAGCAGGAGGCGTAGTGCTAGCAGAGTATACAACCGGGGAACATAAGATGGCACCACGTGTGATAAGTTTTAGTAAATTTACATTAATGGCGAGAATGAAGCACTTATTAAGAACTACGATTAGAATTTACTTTGATGATATTTAGTTGTTCGGTGTCAAACCAATTTTTATCTTAAATGCCTCAAAGCGTCATTATTATGCAAGAAATAGTTAAATGTAGCAATGCTAGATTTTCTAAAAGGCCATACTTTTATGTATAATTTGCAATGAGTTGTATATGTTGTTCATCTTCTGAAACTTGACAAATCGGTAAAGGAATTTTTGAAGCGTGAATCGGCATACTTTGTGATGCTAATTCTACGCGCATTAATTTACCACAATTACTCTTAAATAACTATTATACAATTTTGATAGAATATGTGTATCTTTTTTCACGTAGAAATGAAATGTGACAACGTAATATCAAACCAACGTATCTATAAAACAATTTTTTTAAAGATAGGTACTTTTAAAACAATTACATCTTTAAACAACTCAGGATGGTATGCATGTCTATCTTATGTAGTTTCAAAGAATTCATGGGCCGCAAGTACTCAATTGGTAAACATATTTAGAATCAAGCAAACCAATTTTAACTTGCAGTTATTTGTTACGAGCTATAGTGTTCCTGGTGTTAAGAGTGCCGGTCCCCATCGCCGCGCTCGCTAAGGTGCCTCGCTTTGGTGCATCGTGTCGCTGGGGATCGTGCGTCGAGTCCCGCCTTGTGCATGGGTGTTTGTATGTTTGTAAAATGGGTATATGTGTGCGCATTAGAAGCAGAAAGCTAAACAGAACACCAAAGTAGATGTAAGGAAATGAAAAAAGAGGAAAAAGGAATCCCAACAAGACTCCGGCACTGTATTTGCTTTAAAAAAAAAAAAAGGATCAAAGAAACGTATGTTTAGATACAGCTAGTTGCAGCTTACCCCCAGGCTGATTGTCATACTTATATTATCCACAGTTTTAAACACGAAGAGCTCTCATTTGCAGTCAAAAAGTCAGTTTTGACAGGCATTTGATACATGCATATAATTCTTGAGATTTCACATATGTTTGAGGACAGGATTGAAAATTCTGATATATATCTCTGTCCTTTAAACTTTTGACAGACAATGTATATAATGATTACTATGAGTGAAACATTTTTAGAAAGTACTATAAAAAATTGCAGCGCCATGGCTGAGTGGTTGGACCCTCGCCTCCCATCTAGGAGGACTGGGTTTGATTCCAAGCCCCGCATGTGGGATTTGTGGGCAAACAGCATATGGGTGGGTATTTTCTGGGTCCTCCGATTTCCCTTAGCACTCATTCCACCAATTGCTTGATCATCACCTCTTTTTTTTTTTTTTTTTTTGTAGTTTAACGTCCTGATTGGTCATATCCGACAATGAGTGATATTGGTGAAATGATGCTCAAATGATCTTGGGGTCCATGGAACTTTAAGTTACTCAATAGGATAAGGGAAAACCCTGTACAACAACTTATCCCTATAACTCACCCTAAGCGAGCCATCACCTTTCTTATTATCCATTTTGCTTGCATTTCATATCATCCACTTCCTCATGCTCAAGCCTGGCAATAGGCCAACCACTTGTTCCAGGTTCTCCATTCTGTGGTTTTGTGTTGTTGGCTCCCTATCAGGCTTCTGCTTGTAAGTCCTAGGGGGTGTCAGTTCTAAATATAGGGAGCATAAACTGACTATAAAATGAAACTATCCAAAATAATTTTCTTCGGAGCATTACAGGCTTCTGATAATTCCTTTAATCCATAATTTATTTCCTTTGTCATCATCCAATAATTTATTATTTCAGAAGATTTACATTCACAATTTTGTAGCCAATTTGTGTTAGTTTATTATATGATGAAGAATTGACAACTATTTCTCAATAAAATTACACCTTTCTCATTACAGTTTTTTGCAACCCACCATAAATGATTACACTAATATACAACACTTTCCCGGTTTTGATGAAAATAGGCTACTTATATGGAAGTAAATGACAGAATTTTTCATGTAACACGTACACTTTTTCTGTACTTCGATATTTTATATATGTTTTTAATATAATGAACACTATATATACTTGTATTTATAAATGTACTTTTGCAGCAAAGGATGAATAATAAATTAACATATTACGCATCTTCATGCCGTATATATATATATATATATATATATATATATATATATATATATATATATATATTAAAAAATAAACACCCCTTGTGGGCTTCCCTGTTCTGTATCCCTTATCTTCCTAATGCAATGAGCTGATGACAGAAGAGAGACAGCTAGCTTCCTTCAGTGCTTAGCGGCTGGGGTTTATTTATCAATGCATGACCCTGTGCAGGCAATAAAACTATCAACCGTTGCATGATAAACAGCCACCTGACATTCACCCTTCAGGGGCTTATGCGTCTTAAAATCTCAGAATTTTAGTTGCTTTCTATAACATATGGTGACCGGTATTGCGGTTTCCGGAAAATATGCATTGTTATTCTGCTCCCTGTCTGTTAATTCTCAAACAAAAAAAAAAAAAAAAAAAAAAAAAGGAGCAAAATTGTATTCACATATGCATAGGCGTCAACTGTTGTCTGAAAAAAAAAAAGCCCTATAACTCTTTCTCCACTAATGGTGCACCATACACCATTTTTTTCGACATAAAGGGGTATTTCATGATAATATTAGATTTCTATAGCTCCAATATTATTTTATGTACAAACATATCTATGAAGGTGGAACCAAGCCTCATCCATCAAAAATATTAAATGTGGGTCAATTTTACCATTGTATATGCTATTGAGAGTCCACTCGCAAAATGTGTTAACATATACAAATCATAAATAAATTCTGAGCCATAATACACTTTATAACTGAGTACAGGACAAAATAATAAAGTACACTAGTAATATTAACTTCTATCACATGACCACAAGGCAATATTTCCAAAATTGTGAACATCAGTGTTTCATTTCCACAATGTGTTGTCTTGAATTCCTTGTTAAAGAGGACAAATTCAGTGCTGAAATTCACCAGAGAATTTAAAGAGCCTTAGGAGATGTCTACAATGTTGAGAGATGGGTGAAATATTTCAAAGATGGGAACATGAGTATCCCAGATTAGCTTTATTACAGTTGCCATCAAACTGCCTCCATTGAATGCAACAAGGTAACAGCTGATGAGCTCATTTGAGAACATAGGCATGTCATTCTGGATAAAATCACAGCAAAACTTGCAGTAGTTTACAGTGCTGTGTAAGAAATGCTTGAAAGCTTAGGTCATTAATAATTTTGTGCCCTGTTGGGCTGCATGTTTGTTGACCGAAGTCCACACGTTTTGAGCACCATCACCGAAAACCTTCTTCAGATATTTAAAAATTAAGATGACAATTTAGCTCAACTATTAAAGTGCCAATGCAATGGCTGATGTTAGGCGATTTCAATCACTTGCGGTATTCCAACTGGAGTGATATTGTCAAAACATTTTATCGCATTTTATCTTTGAAATCTTGTCGTACCTGACGTTCGCTTGTGTAATCTCCTGTCTTGTTATTGGCAACAGTCAGCCAGCCTTCACTTTTAATAACTGTCAGTTCTACAATTGTACTTTCAATTAATTCAGTTACAATGTTTATTTAAAATTTTATCCAGTTCATAATGTATTTAGCTAAAAAAGGAATGAAAATAATCATATGTATTTCGTATGTTTGAGATGAGTACAATAACCTCAATGTTATACTACCGCTCTGAAAACAAATTTGAAACCTTTCGAGATGTGTGGACAGGTTGACTGTCAAGGACAAATTCAACAATTCTATCAGGATATCACATTCTAACAGAGGGTAACAAAATATTATCGAGTATTACCGTGTACTACAGAATATCGTCGAGCTGCCAGAGCACACTTAGACCGCTCCTTCATATCCATTAATTACCAACACGATACAGATACGCTACCATGATGGAATTCTGAAGATATGCATTTAGCATCGTATCGGGACCCCTTGTACGACAGGAAAGAACCTATCTCGTACGTGTGGAAGAAAATGTTACCTTGTCTGAGAATATTACGTTACTGCAGTTGTGGATGGGATTGTCCTGTAGTATCGGTTTGTATTGTGTGTGTTGAGTATAAAAAAGCAAAACCAGTTCCTATTCCTCGAAAAAAGCCCAAAATATGATTCCTTAAAATGTTACAAAACATTGCTTTTCTTAACAGTACTACTGAGAAAGAAATGTTCGTGCCTGATGCGATTGCGTACCATTCTGCGTGCCATGCTTTCATGCGCAGAGCGTTGTTGTTTGGTAGGATAAACACATTAAAATTCATAATGGCTAATACATTATTAATTGTACTGAATACCGTGTATAAAATAAGTATGTCTTAAAATAAATAGCAGCTAGAGTTTGATTCACCATAACTAATAGAAGAAAAGGAACCTTTGCTACATACAAGAATCGAACCTGTAACGCTCAACAAAAGAGTAACCTTCGTTTTGCAACTGTATCAGTAAACACAACTGACAGGTCGCGGGTTTTGCGCCGTACAACATTACGAATTGTATCGTGGGTTTGTGTCGTTAATATTCTTGGTTATCATTGATGTTTGTTTTATGAAGAAGCTCAAGTTATGTACTTGATTATGATAAGGGATGGTATGGGTTAGTGATACTAAGATTTGAAACTTATGATAACTTGTTGCTGCGGCTACACTGCTGTATCGCGAATTGACAAAGTTGGCATTCCAGACACGACTCAGAGTACAGAATAATAAATTATAACAATTCTAAATTAGGTTGTTGGTTATTTATTCTGATTGCAACGATTCATTCCCGAAACAGTTATATGATGTTACAATTATATCTCATTCTGAGACCAAAATGACGTCTCCGTATGAAACGTTGGTGACGAAACCTGGTGGCTATTATCCTTTTGCGTCTTGATTAATAATACTGCCATCTAGTGAGCAGGAGGCGTAGTGCTAGCAGAGTATACAACCGGGGAACATAAGATGGCACCACGTGTGATAAGTTTTAGTAAATTTACATTAATGGCGAGAATGAAGCACTTATTAAGAACTACGATTAGAATTTACTTTGATGATATTTAGTTGTTCGGTGTCAAACCAATTTTTATCTTAAATGCCTCAAAGCGTCATTATTATGCAAGAAATAGTTAAATGTAGCAATGCTAGATTTTCTAAAAGGCCATACTTTTATGTATAATTTGCAATGAGTTGTATATGTTGTTCATCTTCTGAAACTTGACAAATCGGTAAAGGAATTTTTGAAGCGTGAATCGGCATACTTAGTGATGCTAATTCTACGCGCATTAATTTACCACAATTACTCTTAAATAACTATTATACAATTTTGATAGAATATGTGTATCTTTTTTCACGTAGAAATGAAATGTGACAACGTAATATCAAACCAACGTATCTATAAAACAATTTTTTTAAAGATAGGTACTTTTAAAACAATTACATCTTTAAACAACTCAGGATGGTATGCATGTCTATCTTATGTAGTTTCAAAGAATTCATGGGCCGCAAGTACTCAATTGGTAAACATATTTAGAATCAAGCAAACCAATTTTAACTTGCAGTTATTTGTTACGAGCTATAGTGTTCCTGGTGTTAAGAGTGCCGGTCCCCATCGCCGCGCTCGCTAAGGTGCCTCGCTTTGGTGCATCGTGTCGCTGGGGATCGTGCGTCGAGTCCCGCCTTGTGCATGGGTGTTTGTATGTTTGTAAAATGGGTATATGTGTGCGCATTAGAAGCAGAAAGCTAAACAGAACACCAAAGTAGATGTAAGGAAATGAAAAAAGAGGAAAAAGGAATCCCAACAAGACTCCGGCACTGTATTTGCTTTAAAAAAAAAAAAAGGATCAAAGAAACGTATGTTTAGATACAGCTAGTTGCAGCTTACCCCCAGGCTGATTGTCATACTTATATTATCCACAGTTTTAAACACGAAGAGCTCTCATTTGCAGTCAAAAAGTCAGTTTTGACAGGCATTTGATACATGCATATAATTCTTGAGATTTCACATATGTTTGAGGACAGGATTGAAAATTCTGATATATATCTCTGTCCTTTAAACTTTTGACAGACAATGTATATAATGATTACTATGAGTGAAACATTTTTAGAAAGTACTATAAAAAATTGCAGCGCCATGGCTGAGTGGTTGGACCCTCGCCTCCCATCTAGGAGGACTGGGTTTGATTCCAAGCCCCGCATGTGGGATTTGTGGGCAAACAGCATATGGGTGGGTATTTTCTGGGTCCTCCGATTTCCCTTAGCACTCATTCCACCAATTGCTTGATCATCACCTCTTTTTTTTTTTTTTTTTTTTTGTAGTTTAACGTCCTGATTGGTCATATCCGACAATGAGTGATATTGGTGAAATGATGCTCAAATGATCTTGGGGTCCATGGAACTTTAAGTTACTCAATAGGATAAGGGAAAACCCTGTACAACAACTTATCCCTATAACTCACCCTAAGCGAGCCATCACCTTTCTTATTATCCATTTTGCTTGCATTTCATATCATCCACTTCCTCATGCTCAAGCCTGGCAATAGGCCAACCACTTGTTCCAGGTTCTCCATTCTGTGGTTTTGTGTTGTTGGCTCCCTATCAGGCTTCTGCTTGTAAGTCCTAGGGGGTGTCAGTTCTAAATATAGGGAGCATAAACTGACTATAAAACGAAACTATCCAAAATAATTTTCTTCGGAGCATTATAGGCTTCTGATAATTCCTTTAATCCATAATTTATTTCCTTTGTCATCATCCAATAATTTATTATTTCAGAAGATTTACATTCGCAATTTTGTAGCCAATTTGTGTTAGTTTATTATATGATGAAGAATTGACAACTATTTCTCAATAAAATTACACCTTTCTCATTACAGTTTTTTGCAACCCACCATAGATGATTACACTAATATACAACACTTTCCCGGTTTTGATGAAAATAGGCTACTTATATGGAAGTAAATGACAGAATTTTTCATGTAACACGTACAGTTTTTCTGTACTTCGATATTTTATATATGTTTTTAATATAATGAACACTATATATAATTGTATTTATAAATGTACTTTTGCAGCAAAGGATGAATAATAAATTAACATATTACGCATCTTCATGCCGTATATATATATATTAAAAAATAAACACCCCTTGTGGGCTTCCCTGTTCTGTATCCCTTATCTTCCTAATGCAATGAGCTGATGACAGAAGAGAGACAGCTAGCTTCCTTCAGTGCTTAGCGGCTGGGGTTTATTTATCAATGCATGACCCTGTGCAGGCAATAAAACTATCAACCGTTGCATGATAAACAGCCACCTGACATTCACCCTTCAGGGGCTTATGCGTCTTAAAATCTCAGAATTTTAGTTGCTTTCTATAACATATGGTGACCGGTATTGCGGTTTCCGGAAAATATGCATTGTTATTCTGCTCCCTGTCTGTTAATTCTCAAAAAAAAAAAAAAAAAAAAAAAGGAGCAAAATTGTATTCACATATGCATAGGCGTCAACTGTTGTCTGAAAAAAAAAAAAAGCCCTATAACTCTTTCTCCACTAATGGTGCACCATACACCATTTTTTTCGACATAAAGGGGTATTTCATGATAATATTAGATTTCTATAGCTCCAATATTATTTTATGTACAAACATATCTATGAAGGTGGAACCAAGCCTCATCCATCAAAAATATTAAATGTGGGTCAATTTTACCATTGTATATGCTATTGAGAGTCCACTCGCAAAATGTGTTAACATATACAAATCATAAATAAATTCTGAGCCATAATACACTTTATAACTGAGTACAGGACAAAATAATAAAGTACACTAGTAATATTAACTTCTATCACATGACCACAAGGCAATATTTCCAAAATTGTGAACATCAGTGTTTCATTTCCACAATGTGTTGTCTTGAATTCCTTGTTAAAGAGGACAAATTCAGTGCTGAAATTCACCAGAGAATTTAAAGAGCCTTAGGAGATGTCTACAATGTTGAGAGATGGGTGAAATATTTCAAAGATGGGAACATGAGTATCCCAGATTAGCTTTATTACAGTTGCCATCAAACTGCCTCCATTGAATGCAACAAGGTAACAGCTGATGAGCTCATTTGAGAACATAGGCATGTCATTCTGGATAAAATCACAGCAAAACTTGCAGTAGTTTACAGTGCTGTGTAAGAAATGCTTGAAAGCTTAGGTCATTAATAATTTTGTGCCCTGTTGGGCTGCATGTTTGTTGACCGAAGTCCACACGTTTTGAGCACCATCACCGAAAACCTTCTTCAGATATTTAAAAATTAAGATGACAATTTAGCTCAACTATTAAAGTGCCAATGCAATGGCTGATGTTAGGCGATTTCAATCACTTGCGGTATTCCAACTGGAGTGATATTGTCAAAACATTTTATCGCATTTTATCTTTGAAATCTTGTCGTACCTGACGTTCGCTTGTGTAATCTCCTGTCTTGTTATTGGCAACAGTCAGCCAGCCTTCACTTTTAATAACTGTCAGTTCTACAATTGTACTTTCAATTAATTCAGTTACAATGTTTATTTAAAATTTTATCCAGTTCATAATGTATTTAGCTAAAAAAGGAATGAAAATAATCATATGTATTTCGTATGTTTGAGATGAGTACAATAACCTCAATGTTATACTACCGCTCTGAAAACAAATTTGAAACCTTTCGAGATGTGTGGACAGGTTGACTGTCAAGGACAAATTCAACAATTCTATCAGGATATCACATTCTAACAGAGGGTAACAAAATATTATCGAGTATTACCGTGTACTACAGAATATCGTCGAGCTGCCAGAGCACACTTAGACCGCTCCTTCATATCCATTAATTACCAACACGATACAGATACGCTACCATGATGGAATTCTGAAGATATGCATTTAGCATCGTATCGGGACCCCTTGTACGACAGGAAAGAACCTATCTCGTACGTGTGGAAGAAAATGTTACCTTGTCTGAGAATATTACGTTACTGCAGTTGTGGATGGGATTGTCCTGTAGTATCGGTTTGTATTGTGTGTGTTGAGTATAAAAAAGCAAAACCAGTTCCTATTCCTCGAAAAAAGCCCAAAATATGATTCCTTAAAATGTTACAAAACATTGCTTTTCTTAACAGTACTACTGAGAAAGAAATGTTCGTGCCTGATGCGATTGCGTACCATTCTGCGTGCCATGCTTTCATGCGCAGAGCGTTGTTGTTTGGTAGGATAAACACATTAAAATTCATAATGGCTAATACATTATTAATTGTACTGAATACCGTGTATAAAATAAGTATGTCTTAAAATAAATAGCAGCTAGAGTTTGATTCACCATAACTAATAGAAGAAAAGGAACCTTTGCTACATACAAGAATCGAACCTGTAACGCTCAACAAAAGAGTAACCTTCGTTTTGCAACTGTATCAGTAAACACAACTGACAGGTCGCGGGTTTTGCGCCGTACAACATTACGAATTGTATCGTGGGTTTGTGTCGTTAATATTCTTGGTTATCATTGATGTTTGTTTTATGAAGAAGCTCAAGTTATGTACTTGATTATGATAAGGGATGGTATGGGTTAGTGATACTAAGATTTGAAACTTATGATAACTTGTTGCTGCGGCTACACTGCTGTATCGCGAATTGACAAAGTTGGCATTCCAGACACGACTCAGAGTACAGAATAATAAATTATAACAATTCTAAATTAGGTTGTTGGTTATTTATTCTGATTGCAACGATTCATTCCCGAAACAGTTATATGATGTTACAATTATATCTCATTCTGAGACCAAAATGACGTCTCCGTATGAAACGTTGGTGACGAGACCTGGTGGCTATTATCCTTTTGCGTCTTGATTAATAATACTGCCATCTAGTGAGCAGGAGGCGTAGTGCTAGCAGAGTATACAACCGGGGAACATAAGATGGCACCACGTGTGATAAGTTTTAGTAAATTTACATTAATGGCGAGAATGAAGCACTTATTAAGAACTACGATTAGAATTTACTTTGATGATATTTAGTTGTTCGGTGTCAAACCAATTTTTATCTTAAATGCCTCAAAGCGTCATTATTATGCAAGAAATAGTTAAATGTAGCAATGCTAGATTTTCTAAAAGGCCATACTTTTATGTATAATTTGCAATGAGTTGTATATGTTGTTCATCTTCTGAAACTTGACAAATCGGTAAAGGAATTTTTGAAGCGTGAATCGGCATACTTTGTGATGCTAATTCTACGCGCATTAATTTACCACAATTACTCTTAAATAACTATTATACAATTTTGATAGAATATGTGTATCTTTTTTCACGTAGAAATGAAATGTGACAACGTAATATCAAACCAACGTATCTATAAAACAATTTTTTTAAAGATAGGTACTTTTAAAACAATTACATCTTTAAACAACTCAGGATGGTATGCATGTCTATCTTATGTAGTTTCAAAGAATTCATGGGCCGCAAGTACTCAATTGGTAAACATATTTAGAATCAAGCAAACCAATTTTAACTTGCAGTTATTTGTTACGAGCTATAGTGTTCCTGGTGTTAAGAGTGCCGGTCCCCATCGCCGCGCTCGCTAAGGTGCCTCGCTTTGGTGCATCGTGTCGCTGGGGATCGTGCGTCGAGTCCCGCCTTGTGCATGGGTGTTTGTATGTTTGTAAAATGGGTATATGTGTGCGCATTAGAAGCAGAAAGCTAAACAGAACACCAAAGTAGATGTAAGGAAATGAAAAAAGAGGAAAAAGGAATCCCAACAAGACTCCGGCACTGTATTTGCTTTAAAAAAAAAAAAAGGATCAAAGAAACGTATGTTTAGATACAGCTAGTTGCAGCTTACCCCCAGGCTGATTGTCATACTTATATTATCCACAGTTTTAAACACGAAGAGCTCTCATTTGCAGTCAAAAAGTCAGTTTTGACAGGCATTTGATACATGCATATAATTCTTGAGATTTCACATATGTTTGAGGACAGGATTGAAAATTCTGATATATATCTCTGTCCTTTAAACTTTTGACAGACAATGTATATAATGATTACTATGAGTGAAACATTTTTAGAAAGTACTATAAAAAATTGCAGCGCCATGGCTGAGTGGTTGGACCCTCGCCTCCCATCTAGGAGGACTGGGTTTGATTCCAAGCCCCGCATGTGGGATTTGTGGGCAAACAGCATATGGGTGGGTATTTTCTGGGTCCTCCGATTTCCCTTAGCACTCATTCCACCAATTGCTTGATCATCACCTCTTTTTTTTTTTTTTTTTTTGTAGTTTAACGTCCTGATTGGTCATATCCGACAATGAGTGATATTGGTGAAATGATGCTCAAATGATCTTGGGGTCCATGGAACTTTAAGTTACTCAATAGGATAAGGGAAAACCCTGTACAACAACTTATCCCTATAACTCACCCTAAGCGAGCCATCACCTTTCTTATTATCCATTTTGCTTGCATTTCATATCATCCACTTCCTCATGCTCAAGCCTGGCAATAGGCCAACCACTTGTTCCAGGTTCTCCATTCTGTGGTTTTGTGTTGTTGGCTCCCTATCAGGCTTCTGCTTGTAAGTCCTAGGGGGTGTCAGTTCTAAATATAGGGAGCATAAACTGACTATAAAATGAAACTATCCAAAATAATTTTCTTCGGAGCATTACAGGCTTCTGATAATTCCTTTAATCCATAATTTATTTCCTTTGTCATCATCCAATAATTTATTATTTCAGAAGATTTACATTCACAATTTTGTAGCCAATTTGTGTTAGTTTATTATATGATGAAGAATTGACAACTATTTCTCAATAAAATTACACCTTTCTCATTACAGTTTTTTGCAACCCACCATAAATGATTACACTAATATACAACACTTTCCCGGTTTTGATGAAAATAGGCTACTTATATGGAAGTAAATGACAGAATTTTTCATGTAACACGTACACTTTTTCTGTACTTCGATATTTTATATATGTTTTTAATATAATGAACACTATATATACTTGTATTTATAAATGTACTTTTGCAGCAAAGGATGAATAATAAATTAACATATTACGCATCTTCATGCCGTATATATATATATATATATATATATATATATATATATTAAAAAATAAACACCCCTTGTGGGCTTCCCTGTTCTGTATCCCTTATCTTCCTAATGCAATGAGCTGATGACAGAAGAGAGACAGCTAGCTTCCTTCAGTGCTTAGCGGCTGGGGTTTATTTATCAATGCATGACCCTGTGCAGGCAATAAAACTATCAACCGTTGCATGATAAACAGCCACCTGACATTCACCCTTCAGGGGCTTATGCGTCTTAAAATCTCAGAATTTTAGTTGCTTTCTATAACATATGGTGACCGGTATTGCGGTTTCCGGAAAATATGCATTGTTATTCTGCTCCCTGTCTGTTAATTCTCAAACAAAAAAAAAAAAAAAAAAAAAAAAAAAAAAAAAAAAAAAAAAAAAAAAAAGGAGCAAAATTGTATTCACATATGCATAGGCGTCAACTGTTGTCTGAAAAAAAAAAAGCCCTATAACTCTTTCTCCACTAATGGTGCACCATACACCATTTTTTTCGACATAAAGGGGTATTTCATGATAATATTAGATTTCTATAGCTCCAATATTATTTTATGTACAAACATATCTATGAAGGTGGAACCAAGCCTCATCCATCAAAAATATTAAATGTGGGTCAATTTTACCATTGTATATGCTATTGAGAGTCCACTCGCAAAATGTGTTAACATATACAAATCATAAATAAATTCTGAGCCATAATACACTTTATAACTGAGTACAGGACAAAATAATAAAGTACACTAGTAATATTAACTTCTATCACATGACCACAAGGCAATATTTCCAAAATTGTGAACATCAGTGTTTCATTTCCACAATGTGTTGTCTTGAATTCCTTGTTAAAGAGGACAAATTCAGTGCTGAAATTCACCAGAGAATTTAAAGAGCCTTAGGAGATGTCTACAATGTTGAGAGATGGGTGAAATATTTCAAAGATGGGAACATGAGTATCCCAGATTAGCTTTATTACAGTTGCCATCAAACTGCCTCCATTGAATGCAACAAGGTAACAGCTGATGAGCTCATTTGAGAACATAGGCATGTCATTCTGGATAAAATCACAGCAAAACTTGCAGTAGTTTACAGTGCTGTGTAAGAAATGCTTGAAAGCTTAGGTCATTAATAATTTTGTGCCCTGTTGGGCTGCATGTTTGTTGACCGAAGTCCACACGTTTTGAGCACCATCACCGAAAACCTTCTTCAGATATTTAAAAATTAAGATGACAATTTAGCTCAACTATTAAAGTGCCAATGCAATGGCTGATGTTAGGCGATTTCAATCACTTGCGGTATTCCAACTGGAGTGATATTGTCAAAACATTTTATCGCATTTTATCTTTGAAATCTTGTCGTACCTGACGTTCGCTTGTGTAATCTCCTGTCTTGTTATTGGCAACAGTCAGCCAGCCTTCACTTTTAATAACTGTCAGTTCTACAATTGTACTTTCAATTAATTCAGTTACAATGTTTATTTAAAATTTTATCCAGTTCATAATGTATTTAGCTAAAAAAGGAATGAAAATAATCATATGTATTTCGTATGTTTGAGATGAGTACAATAACCTCAATGTTATACTACCGCTCTGAAAACAAATTTGAAACCTTTCGAGATGTGTGGACAGGTTGACTGTCAAGGACAAATTCAACAATTCTATCAGGATATCACATTCTAACAGAGGGTAACAAAATATTATCGAGTATTACCGTGTACTACAGAATATCGTCGAGCTGCCAGAGCACACTTAGACCGCTCCTTCATATCCATTAATTACCAACACGATACAGATACGCTACCATGATGGAATTCTGAAGATATGCATTTAGCATCGTATCGGGACCCCTTGTACGACAGGAAAGAACCTATCTCGTACGTGTGGAAGAAAATGTTACCTTGTCTGAGAATATTACGTTACTGCAGTTGTGGATGGGATTGTCCTGTAGTATCGGTTTGTATTGTGTGTGTTGAGTATAAAAAAGCAAAACCAGTTCCTATTCCTCGAAAAAAGCCCAAAATATGATTCCTTAAAATGTTACAAAACATTGCTTTTCTTAACAGTACTACTGAGAAAGAAATGTTCGTGCCTGATGCGATTGCGTACCATTCTGCGTGCCATGCTTTCATGCGCAGAGCGTTGTTGTTTGGTAGGATAAACACATTAAAATTCATAATGGCTAATACATTATTAATTGTACTGAATACCGTGTATAAAATAAGTATGTCTTAAAATAAATAGCAGCTAGAGTTTGATTCACCATAACTAATAGAAGAAAAGGAACCTTTGCTACATACAAGAATCGAACCTGTAACGCTCAACAAAAGAGTAACCTTCGTTTTGCAACTGTATCAGTAAACACAACTGACAGGTCGCGGGTTTTGCGCCGTACAACATTACGAATTGTATCGTGGGTTTGTGTCGTTAATATTCTTGGTTATCATTGATGTTTGTTTTATGAAGAAGCTCAAGTTATGTACTTGATTATGATAAGGGATGGTATGGGTTAGTGATACTAAGATTTGAAACTTATGATAACTTGTTGCTGCGGCTACACTGCTGTATCGCGAATTGACAAAGTTGGCATTCCAGACACGACTCAGAGTACAGAATAATAAATTATAACAATTCTAAATTAGGTTGTTGGTTATTTATTCTGATTGCAACGATTCATTCCCGAAACAGTTATATGATGTTACAATTATATCTCATTCTGAGACCAAAATGACGTCTCCGTATGAAACGTTGGTAACGAGACCTGGTGGCTATTATCCTTTTGCGTCTTGATTAATAATACTGCCATCTAGTGAGCAGGAGGCGTAGTGCTAGCAGAGTATACAACCGGGGAACATAAGATGGCACCACGTGTGATAAGTTTTAGTAAATTTACATTAATGGCGAGAATGAAGCACTTATTAAGAACTACGATTAGAATTTACTTTGATGATATTTAGTTGTTCGGTGTCAAACCAATTTTTATCTTAAATGCCTCAAAGCGTCATTATTATGCAAGAAATAGTTAAATGTAGCAATGCTAGATTTTCTAAAAGGCCATACTTTTATGTATAATTTGCAATGAGTTGTATATGTTGTTCATCTTCTGAAACTTGACAAATCGGTAAAGGAATTTTTGAAGCGTGAATCGGCATACTTAGTGATGCTAATTCTACGCGCATTAATTTACCACAATTACTCTTAAATAACTATTATACAATTTTGATAGAATATGTGTATCTTTTTTCACGTAGAAATGAAATGTGACAACGTAATATCAAACCAACGTATCTATAAAACAATTTTTTTAAAGATAGGTACTTTTAAAACAATTACATCTTTAAACAACTCAGGATGGTATGCATGTCTATCTTATGTAGTTTCAAAGAATTCATGGGCCGCAAGTACTCAATTGGTAAACATATTTAGAATCAAGCAAACCAATTTTAACTTGCAGTTATTTGTTACGAGCTATAGTGTTCCTGGTGTTAAGAGTGCCGGTCCCCATCGCCGCGCTCGCTAAGGTGCCTCGCTTTGGTGCATCGTGTCGCTGGGGATCGTGCGTCGAGTCCCGCCTTGTGCATGGGTGTTTGTATGTTTGTAAAATGGGTATATGTGTGCGCATTAGAAGCAGAAAGCTAAACAGAACACCAAAGTAGATGTAAGGAAATGAAAAAAGAGGAAAAAGGAATCCCAACAAGACTCCGGCACTGTATTTGCTTTAAAAAAAAAAAAAGGATCAAAGAAACGTATGTTTAGATACAGCTAGTTGCAGCTTACCCCCAGGCTGATTGTCATACTTATATTATCCACAGTTTTAAACACGAAGAGCTCTCATTTGCAGTCAAAAAGTCAGTTTTGACAGGCATTTGATACATGCATATAATTCTTGAGATTTCACATATGTTTGAGGACAGGATTGAAAATTCTGATATATATCTCTGTCCTTTAAACTTTTGACAGACAATGTATATAATGATTACTATGAGTGAAACATTTTTAGAAAGTACTATAAAAAATTGCAGCGCCATGGCTGAGTGGTTGGACCCTCGCCTCCCATCTAGGAGGACTGGGTTTGATTCCAAGCCCCGCATGTGGGATTTGTGGGCAAACAGCATATGGGTGGGTATTTTCTGGGTCCTCCGATTTCCCTTAGCACTCATTCCACCAATTGCTTGATCATCACCTCTTTTTTTTTTTTTTTTTTTTTGTAGTTTAACGTCCTGATTGGTCATATCCGACAATGAGTGATATTGGTGAAATGATGCTCAAATGATCTTGGGGTCCATGGAACTTTAAGTTACTCAATAGGATAAGGGAAAACCCTGTACAACAACTTATCCCTATAACTCACCCTAAGCGAGCCATCACCTTTCTTATTATCCATTTTGCTTGCATTTCATATCATCCACTTCCTCATGCTCAAGCCTGGCAATAGGCCAACCACTTGTTCCAGGTTCTCCATTCTGTGGTTTTGTGTTGTTGGCTCCCTATCAGGCTTCTGCTTGTAAGTCCTAGGGGGTGTCAGTTCTAAATATAGGGAGCATAAACTGACTATAAAATGAAACTATCCAAAATAATTTTCTTCGGAGCATTACAGGCTTCTGATAATTCCTTTAATCCATAATTTATTTCCTTTGTCATCATCCAATAATTTATTATTTCAGAAGATTTACATTCACAATTTTGTAGCCAATTTGTGTTAGTTTATTATATGATGAAGAATTGACAACTATTTCTCAATAAAATTACACCTTTCTCATTACAGTTTTTTGCAACCCACCATAAATGATTACACTAATATACAACACTTTCCCGGTTTTGATGAAAATAGGCTACTTATATGGAAGTAAATGACAGAATTTTTCATGTAACACGTACAGTTTTTCTGTACTTCGATATTTTATATATGTTTTTAATATAATGAACACTATATATAATTGTATTTATAAATGTACTTTTGCAGCAAAGGATGAATAATAAATTAACATATTACGCATCTTCATGCCGTATATATATATATATATATATATATATATATATATATATATATATATATATATTAAAAAATAAACACCCCTTGTGGGCTTCCCTGTTCTGTATCCCTTATCTTCCTAATGCAATGAGCTGATGACAGAAGAGAGACAGCTAGCTTCCTTCAGTGCTTAGCGGCTGGGGTTTATTTATCAATGCATGACCCTGTGCAGGCAATAAAACTATCAACCGTTGCATGATAAACAGCCACCTGACATTCACCCTTCAGGGGCTTATGCGTCTTAAAATCTCAGAATTTTAGTTGCTTTCTATAACATATGGTGACCGGTATTGCGGTTTCCGGAAAATATGCATTGTTATTCTGCTCCCTGTCTGTTAATTCTCAAACAAAAAAAAAAAAAAAAAAAAAACAAAAAAAAAAAGGAGCAAAATTGTATTCACATATGCATAGGCGTCAACTGTTGTCTGAAAAAAAAAAAAGCCCTATAACTCTTTCTCCACTAATGGTGCACCATACACCATTTTTTTCGACATAAAGGGGTATTTCATGATAATATTAGATTTCTATAGCTCCAATATTATTTTATGTACAAACATATCTATGAAGGTGGAACCAAGCCTCATCCATCAAAAATATTAAATGTGGGTCAATTTTACCATTGTATATGCTATTGAGAGTCCACTCGCAAAATGTGTTAACATATACAAATCATAAATAAATTCTGAGCCATAATACACTTTATAACTGAGTACAGGACAAAATAATAAAGTACACTAGTAATATTAACTTCTATCACATGACCACAAGGCAATATTTCCAAAATTGTGAACATCAGTGTTTCATTTCCACAATGTGTTGTCTTGAATTCCTTGTTAAAGAGGACAAATTCAGTGCTGAAATTCACCAGAGAATTTAAAGAGCCTTAGGAGATGTCTACAATGTTGAGAGATGGGTGAAATATTTCAAAGATGGGAACATGAGTATCCCAGATTAGCTTTATTACAGTTGCCATCAAACTGCCTCCATTGAATGCAACAAGGTAACAGCTGATGAGCTCATTTGAGAACATAGGCATGTCATTCTGGATAAAATCACAGCAAAACTTGCAGTAGTTTACAGTGCTGTGTAAGAAATGCTTGAAAGCTTAGGTCATTAATAATTTTGTGCCCTGTTGGGCTGCATGTTTGTTGACCGAAGTCCACACGTTTTGAGCACCATCACCGAAAACCTTCTTCAGATATTTAAAAATTAAGATGACAATTTAGCTCAACTATTAAAGTGCCAATGCAATGGCTGATGTTAGGCGATTTCAATCACTTGCGGTATTCCAACTGGAGTGATATTGTCAAAACATTTTATCGCATTTTATCTTTGAAATCTTGTCGTACCTGACGTTCGCTTGTGTAATCTCCTGTCTTGTTATTGGCAACAGTCAGCCAGCCTTCACTTTTAATAACTGTCAGTTCTACAATTGTACTTTCAATTAATTCAGTTACAATGTTTATTTAAAATTTTATCCAGTTCATAATGTATTTAGCTAAAAAAGGAATGAAAATAATCATATGTATTTCGTATGTTTGAGATGAGTACAATAACCTCAATGTTATACTACCGCTCTGAAAACAAATTTGAAACCTTTCGAGATGTGTGGACAGGTTGACTGTCAAGGACAAATTCAACAATTCTATCAGGATATCACATTCTAACAGAGGGTAACAAAATATTATCGAGTATTACCGTGTACTACAGAATATCGTCGAGCTGCCAGAGCACACTTAGACCGCTCCTTCATATCCATTAATTACCAACACGATACAGATACGCTACCATGATGGAATTCTGAAGATATGCATTTAGCATCGTATCGGGACCCCTTGTACGACAGGAAAGAACCTATCTCGTACGTGTGGAAGAAAATGTTACCTTGTCTGAGAATATTACGTTACTGCAGTTGTGGATGGGATTGTCCTGTAGTATCGGTTTGTATTGTGTGTGTTGAGTATAAAAAAGCAAAACCAGTTCCTATTCCTCGAAAAAAGCCCAAAATATGATTCCTTAAAATGTTACAAAACATTGCTTTTCTTAACAGTACTACTGAGAAAGAAATGTTCGTGCCTGATGCGATTGCGTACCATTCTGCGTGCCATGCTTTCATGCGCAGAGCGTTGTTGTTTGGTAGGATAAACACATTAAAATTCATAATGGCTAATACATTATTAATTGTACTGAATACCGTGTATAAAATAAGTATGTCTTAAAATAAATAGCAGCTAGAGTTTGATTCACCATAACTAATAGAAGAAAAGGAACCTTTGCTACATACAAGAATCGAACCTGTAACGCTCAACAAAAGAGTAACCTTCGTTTTGCAACTGTATCAGTAAACACAACTGACAGGTCGCGGGTTTTGCGCCGTACAACATTACGAATTGTATCGTGGGTTTGTGTCGTTAATATTCTTGGTTATCATTGATGTTTGTTTTATGAAGAAGCTCAAGTTATGTACTTGATTATGATAAGGGATGGTATGGGTTAGTGATACTAAGATTTGAAACTTATGATAACTTGTTGCTGCGGCTACACTGCTGTATCGCGAATTGACAAAGTTGGCATTCCAGACACGACTCAGAGTACAGAATAATAAATTATAACAATTCTAAATTAGGTTGTTGGTTATTTATTCTGATTGCAACGATTCATTCCCGAAACAGTTATATGATGTTACAATTATATCTCATTCTGAGACCAAAATGACGTCTCCGTATGAAACGTTGGTGACGAAACCTGGTGGCTATTATCCTTTTGCGTCTTGATTAATAATACTGCCATCTAGTGAGCAGGAGGCGTAGTGCTAGCAGAGTATACAACCGGGGAACATAAGATGGCACCACGTGTGATAAGTTTTAGTAAATTTACATTAATGGCGAGAATGAAGCACTTATTAAGAACTACGATTAGAATTTACTTTGATGATATTTAGTTGTTCGGTGTCAAACCAATTTTTATCTTAAATGCCTCAAAGCGTCATTATTATGCAAGAAATAGTTAAATGTAGCAATGCTAGATTTTCTAAAAGGCCATACTTTTATGTATAATTTGCAATGAGTTGTATATGTTGTTCATCTTCTGAAACTTGACAAATCGGTAAAGGAATTTTTGAAGCGTGAATCGGCATACTTAGTGATGCTAATTCTACGCGCATTAATTTACCACAATTACTCTTAAATAACTATTATACAATTTTGATAGAATATGTGTATCTTTTTTCACGTAGAAATGAAATGTGACAACGTAATATCAAACCAACGTATCTATAAAACAATTTTTTTAAAGATAGGTACTTTTAAAACAATTACATCTTTAAACAACTCAGGATGGTATGCATGTCTATCTTATGTAGTTTCAAAGAATTCATGGGCCGCAAGTACTCAATTGGTAAACATATTTAGAATCAAGCAAACCAATTTTAACTTGCAGTTATTTGTTACGAGCTATAGTGTTCCTGGTGTTAAGAGTGCCGGTCCCCATCGCCGCGCTCGCTAAGGTGCCTCGCTTTGGTGCATCGTGTCGCTGGGGATCGTGCGTCGAGTCCCGCCTTGTGCATGGGTGTTTGTATGTTTGTAAAATGGGTATATGTGTGCGCATTAGAAGCAGAAAGCTAAACAGAACACCAAAGTAGATGTAAGGAAATGAAAAAAGAGGAAAAAGGAATCCCAACAAGACTCCGGCACTGTATTTGCTTTAAAAAAAAAAAAAGGATCAAAGAAACGTATGTTTAGATACAGCTAGTTGCAGCTTACCCCCAGGCTGATTGTCATACTTATATTATCCACAGTTTTAAACACGAAGAGCTCTCATTTGCAGTCAAAAAGTCAGTTTTGACAGGCATTTGATACATGCATATAATTCTTGAGATTTCACATATGTTTGAGGACAGGATTGAAAATTCTGATATATATCTCTGTCCTTTAAACTTTTGACAGACAATGTATATAATGATTACTATGAGTGAAACATTTTTAGAAAGTACTATAAAAAATTGCAGCGCCATGGCTGAGTGGTTGGACCCTCGCCTCCCATCTAGGAGGACTGGGTTTGATTCCAAGCCCCGCATGTGGGATTTGTGGGCAAACAGCATATGGGTGGGTATTTTCTGGGTCCTCCGATTTCCCTTAGCACTCATTCCACCAATTGCTTGATCATCACCTCTTTTTTTTTTTTTTTTTGTAGTTTAACGTCCTGATTGGTCATATCCGACAATGAGTGATATTGGTGAAATGATGCTCAAATGATCTTGGGGTCCATGGAACTTTAAGTTACTCAATAGGATAAGGGAAAACCCTGTACAACAACTTATCCCTATAACTCACCCTAAGCGAGCCATCACCTTTCTTATTATCCATTTTGCTTGCATTTCATATCATCCACTTCCTCATGCTCAAGCCTGGCAATAGGCCAACCACTTGTTCCAGGTTCTCCATTCTGTGGTTTTGTGTTGTTGGCTCCCTATCAGGCTTCTGCTTGTAAGTCCTAGGGGGTGTCAGTTCTAAATATAGGGAGCATAAACTGACTATAAAATGAAACTATCCAAAATAATTTTCTTCGGAGCATTACAGGCTTCTGATAATTCCTTTAATCCATAATTTATTTCCTTTGTCATCATCCAATAATTTATTATTTCAGAAGATTTACATTCACAATTTTGTAGCCAATTTGTGTTAGTTTATTATATGATGAAGAATTGACAACTATTTCTCAATAAAATTACACCTTTCTCATTACAGTTTTTTGCAACCCACCATAAATGATTACACTAATATACAACACTTTCCCGGTTTTGATGAAAATAGGCTACTTATATGGAAGTAAATGACAGAATTTTTCATGTAACACGTACACTTTTTCTGTACTTCGATATTTTATATATGTTTTTAATATAATGAACACTATATATAATTGTATTTATAAATGTACTTTTGCAGCAAAGGATGAATAATAAATTAACATATTACGCATCTTCATGCCGTATATATATATATATATATATATATATATATATATATATATATTAAAAAATAAACACCCCTTGTGGGCTTCCCTGTTCTGTATCCCTTATCTTCCTAATGCAATGAGCTGATGACAGAAGAGAGACAGCTAGCTTCCTTCAGTGCTTAGCGGCTGGGGTTTATTTATCAATGCATGACCCTGTGCAGGCAATAAAACTATCAACCGTTGCATGATAAACAGCCACCTGACATTCACCCTTCAGGGGCTTATGCGTCTTAAAATCTCAGAATTTTAGTTGCTTTCTATAACATATGGTGACCGGTATTGCGGTTTCCGGAAAATATGCATTGTTATTCTGCTCCCTGTCTGTTAATTCTCAAACAAAAAAAAAAAAAAACAAAACAAAAAAAAAAACAAAAAAAAAAAAAGGAGCAAAATTGTATTCACATATGCATAGGCGTCAACTGTTGTCTGAAAAAAAAAAAAAGCCCTATAACTCTTTCTCCACTAATGGTGCACCATACACCATTTTTTTCGACATAAAGGGGTATTTCATGATAATATTAGATTTCTATAGCTCCAATATTATTTTATGTACAAACATATCTATGAAGGTGGAACCAAGCCTCATCCATCAAAAATATTAAATGTGGGTCAATTTTACCATTGTATATGCTATTGAGAGTCCACTCGCAAAATGTGTTAACATATACAAATCATAAATAAATTCTGAGCCATAATACACTTTATAACTGAGTACAGGACAAAATAATAAAGTACACTAGTAATATTAACTTCTATCACATGACCACAAGGCAATATTTCCAAAATTGTGAACATCAGTGTTTCATTTCCACAATGTGTTGTCTTGAATTCCTTGTTAAAGAGGACAAATTCAGTGCTGAAATTCACCAGAGAATTTAAAGAGCCTTAGGAGATGTCTACAATGTTGAGAGATGGGTGAAATATTTCAAAGATGGGAACATGAGTATCCCAGATTAGCTTTATTACAGTTGCCATCAAACTGCCTCCATTGAATGCAACAAGGTAACAGCTGATGAGCTCATTTGAGAACATAGGCATGTCATTCTGGATAAAATCACAGCAAAACTTGCAGTAGTTTACAGTGCTGTGTAAGAAATGCTTGAAAGCTTAGGTCATTAATAATTTTGTGCCCTGTTGGGCTGCATGTTTGTTGACCGAAGTCCACACGTTTTGAGCACCATCACCGAAAACCTTCTTCAGATATTTAAAAATTAAGATGACAATTTAGCTCAACTATTAAAGTGCCAATGCAATGGCTGATGTTAGGCGATTTCAATCACTTGCGGTATTCCAACTGGAGTGATATTGTCAAAACATTTTATCGCATTTTATCTTTGAAATCTTGTCGTACCTGACGTTCGCTTGTGTAATCTCCTGTCTTGTTATTGGCAACAGTCAGCCAGCCTTCACTTTTAATAACTGTCAGTTCTACAATTGTACTTTCAATTAATTCAGTTACAATGTTTATTTAAAATTTTATCCAGTTCATAATGTATTTAGCTAAAAAAGGAATGAAAATAATCATATGTATTTCGTATGTTTGAGATGAGTACAATAACCTCAATGTTATACTACCGCTCTGAAAACAAATTTGAAACCTTTCGAGATGTGTGGACAGGTTGACTGTCAAGGACAAATTCAACAATTCTATCAGGATATCACATTCTAACAGAGGGTAACAAAATATTATCGAGTATTACCGTGTACTACAGAATATCGTCGAGCTGCCAGAGCACACTTAGACCGCTCCTTCATATCCATTAATTACCAACACGATACAGATACGCTACCATGATGGAATTCTGAAGATATGCATTTAGCATCGTATCGGGACCCCTTGTACGACAGGAAAGAACCTATCTCGTACGTGTGGAAGAAAATGTTACCTTGTCTGAGAATATTACGTTACTGCAGTTGTGGATGGGATTGTCCTGTAGTATCGGTTTGTATTGTGTGTGTTGAGTATAAAAAAGCAAAACCAGTTCCTATTCCTCGAAAAAAGCCCAAAATATGATTCCTTAAAATGTTACAAAACATTGCTTTTCTTAACAGTACTACTGAGAAAGAAATGTTCGTGCCTGATGCGATTGCGTACCATTCTGCGTGCCATGCTTTCATGCGCAGAGCGTTGTTGTTTGGTAGGATAAACACATTAAAATTCATAATGGCTAATACATTATTAATTGTACTGAATACCGTGTATAAAATAAGTATGTCTTAAAATAAATAGCAGCTAGAGTTTGATTCACCATAACTAATAGAAGAAAAGGAACCTTTGCTACATACAAGAATCGAACCTGTAACGCTCAACAAAAGAGTAACCTTCGTTTTGCAACTGTATCAGTAAACACAACTGACAGGTCGCGGGTTTTGCGCCGTACAACATTACGAATTGTATCGTGGGTTTGTGTCGTTAATATTCTTGGTTATCATTGATGTTTGTTTTATGAAGAAGCTCAAGTTATGTACTTGATTATGATAAGGGATGGTATGGGTTAGTGATACTAAGATTTGAAACTTATGATAACTTGTTGCTGCGGCTACACTGCTGTATCGCGAATTGACAAAGTTGGCATTCCAGACACGACTCAGAGTACAGAATAATAAATTATAACAATTCTAAATTAGGTTGTTGGTTATTTATTCTGATTGCAACGATTCATTCCCGAAACAGTTATATGATGTTACAATTATATCTCATTCTGAGACCAAAATGACGTCTCCGTATGAAACGTTGGTGACGAGACCTGGTGGCTATTATCCTTTTGCGTCTTGATTAATAATACTGCCATCTAGTGAGCAGGAGGCGTAGTGCTAGCAGAGTATACAACCGGGGAACATAAGATGGCACCACGTGTGATAAGTTTTAGTAAATTTACATTAATGGCGAGAATGAAGCACTTATTAAGAACTACGATTAGAATTTACTTTGATGATAT
The DNA here is from genome assembly GCA_030762935.1 of Hymenopus coronatus. Taxonomy (NCBI): domain Eukaryota; kingdom Metazoa; phylum Arthropoda; class Insecta; order Mantodea; family Hymenopodidae; genus Hymenopus; species Hymenopus coronatus. The sequence continues at coordinate 26,048,968 of CM060900.1, read as the reverse complement.
TTAGTTGTTCGGTGTCAAACCAATTTTTATCTTAAATGCCTCAAAGCGTCATTATTATGCAAGAAATAGTTAAATGTAGCAATGCTAGATTTTCTAAAAGGCCATACTTTTATGTATAATTTGCAATGAGTTGTATATGTTGTTCATCTTCTGAAACTTGACAAATCGGTAAAGGAATTTTTGAAGCGTGAATCGGCATACTTAGTGATGCTAATTCTACGCGCATTAATTTACCACAATTACTCTTAAATAACTATTATACAATTTTGATAGAATATGTGTATCTTTTTTCACGTAGAAATGAAATGTGACAACGTAATATCAAACCAACGTATCTATAAAACAATTTTTTTAAAGATAGGTACTTTTAAAACAATTACATCTTTAAACAACTCAGGATGGTATGCATGTCTATCTTATGTAGTTTCAAAGAATTCATGGGCCGCAAGTACTCAATTGGTAAACATATTTAGAATCAAGCAAACCAATTTTAACTTGCAGTTATTTGTTACGAGCTATAGTGTTCCTGGTGTTAAGAGTGCCGGTCCCCATCGCCGCGCTCGCTAAGGTGCCTCGCTTTGGTGCATCGTGTCGCTGGGGATCGTGCGTCGAGTCCCGCCTTGTGCATGGGTGTTTGTATGTTTGTAAAATGGGTATATGTGTGCGCATTAGAAGCAGAAAGCTAAACAGAACACCAAAGTAGATGTAAGGAAATGAAAAAAGAGGAAACAGGAATCCCAACAAGACTCCGGCACTGTATTTGCTTTAAAAAAAAAAAAAAAGGATCAAAGAAACGTATGTTTAGATACAGCTAGTTGCAGCTTACCCCCAGGCTGATTGTCATACTTATATTATCCACAGTTTTAAACACGAAGAGCTCTCATTTGCAGTCAAAAAGTCAGTTTTGACAGGCATTTGAAACATGCATATAATTCTTGAGATTTCACATATGTTTGAGGACAGGATTGAAAATTCTGATATATATCTCTGTCCTTTAAACTTTTGACAGACAATGTATATAATGATTACTATGAGTGAAACATTTTTAGAAAGTACTATAAAAAATTGCAGCGCCATAGCTGAGTGGTTGGACCCTCGCCTCCCATCTAGGAGGACTGGGTTTGATTCCAAGCCCCGCATGTGGGATTTGTGGGCAAACAGCATATGGGTGGGTATTTTCTGGGTCCTCCGATTTCCCTTAGCACTCATTCCACCAATTGCTTGATCATCACCTCTTTTTTTTTTTTTTTTTTTTGTAGTTTAACGTCCTGATTGGTCATATCCGACAATGAGTGATATTGGTGAAATGATGCTCAAATGATCTTGGGGTCCATGGAACTTTAAGTTACTCAATAGGATAAGGGAAAACCCTGTACAACAACTTATCCCTATAACTCACCCTAAGCGAGCCATCACCTTTCTTATTATCCATTTTGCTTGCATTTCATATCATCCACTTCCTCATGCTCAAGCCTGGCAATAGGCCAACCACTTGTTCCAGGTTCTCCATTCTGTGGTTTTGTGTTGTTGGCTCCCTATCAGGCTTCTGCTTGTAAGTCCTAGGGGGTGTCAGTTCTAAATATAGGGAGCATAAACTGACTATAAAATGAAACTATCCAAAATAATTTTCTTCGGAGCATTACAGGCTTCTGATAATTCCTTTAATCCATAATTTATTTCCTTTGTCATCATCCAATAATTTATTATTTCAGAAGATTTACATTCACAATTTTGTAGCCAATTTGTGTTAGTTTATTATATGATGAAGAATTGACAACTATTTCTCAATAAAATTACACCTTTCTCATTACAGTTTTTTGCAACCCACCATAAATGATTACACTAATATACAACACTTTCCCGGTTTTGATGAAAATAGGCTACTTATATGGAAGTAAATGACAGAATTTTTCATGTAACACGTACACTTTTTCTGTACTTCGATATTTTATATATGTTTTTAATATAATGAACACTATATATAATTGTATTTATAAATGTACTTTTGCAGCAAAGGATGAATAATAAATTAACATATTACGCATCTTCATGCCGTATATATATATATATATATATATATATATTAAAAAATAAACACCCCTTGTGGGCTTCCCTGTTCTGTATCCCTTATCTTCCTAATGCAATGAGCTGATGACAGAAGAGAGACAGCTAGCTTCCTTCAGTGCTTAGCGGCTGGGGTTTATTTATCAATGCATGACCCTGTGCAGGCAATAAAACTATCAACCGTTGCATGATAAACAGCCACCTGACATTCACCCTTCAGGGGCTTATGCGTCTTAAAATCTCAGAATTTTAGTTGCTTTCTATAACATATGGTGACCGGTATTGCGGTTTCCGGAAATTATGCATTGTTATTCTGCTCCCTGTCTGTTAATTCTCAAACAAAAAAAAAAAAAAACAAAAAAAACAAAAAAAAAAAAAAAAAAGGAGCAAAATTGTATTCACATATGCATAGGCGTCAACTGTTGTCTGAAAAAAAAAAAAAGCCCTATAACTCTTTCTCCACTAATGGTGCACCATACACCATTTTTTTCGACATAAAGGGGTATTTCATGATAATATTAGATTTCTATAGCTCCAATATTATTTTATGTACAAACATATCTATGAAGGTGGAACCAAGCCTCATCCATCAAAAATATTAAATGTGGGTCAATTTTACCATTGTATATGCTATTGAGAGTCCACTCGCAAAATGTGTTAACATATACAAATCATAAATAAATTCTGAGCCATAATACACTTTATAACTGAGTACAGGACAAAATAATAAAGTACACTAGTAATATTAACTTCTATCACATGAACACAAGGCAATATTTCCAAAATTGTGAACATCAGTGTTTCATTTCCACAATGTGTTGTCTTGAATTCCTTGTTAAAGAGGACAAATTCAGTGCTGAAATTCACCAGAGAATTTAAAGAGCCTTAGGAGATGTCTACAATGTTGAGAGATGGGTGAAATATTTCAAAGATGGGAACATGAGTATCCCAGATTAGCTTTATTACAGTTGCCATCAAACTGCCTCCATTGAATGCAACAAGGTAACAGCTGATGAGCTCATTTGAGAACATAGGCATGTCATTCTGGATAAAATCACAGCAAAACTTGCAGTAGTTTACAGTGCTGTGTAAGAAATGCTTGAAAGCTTAGGTCATTAATAATTTTGTGCCCTGTTGGGCTGCATGTTTGTTGACCGAAGTCCACACGTTTTGAGCACCATCACCGAAAACCTTCTTCAGATATTTAAAAATTAAGATGACAATTTAGCTCAACTATTAAAGTGCCAATGCAATGGCTGATGTTAGGCGATTTCAATCACTTGCGGTATTCCAACTGGAGTGATATTGTCAAAACATTTTATCGCATTTTATCTTTGAAATCTTGTCGTACCTGACGTTCGCTTGTGTAATCTCCTGTCTTGTTATTGGCAACAGTCAGCCAGCCTTCACTTTTAATAACTGTCAGTTCTACAATTGTACTTTCAATTAATTCAGTTACAATGTTTATTTAAAATTTTATCCAGTTCATAATGTATTTAGCTAAAAAAGGAATGAAAATAATCATATGTATTTCGTATGTTTGAGATGAGTACAATAACCTCAATGTTATACTACCGCTCTGAAAACAAATTTGAAACCTTTCGAGATGTGTGGACAGGTTGACTGTCAAGGACAAATTCAACAATTCTATCAGGATATCACATTCTAACAGAGGGTAACAAAATATTATCGAGTATTACCGTGTACTACAGAATATCGTCGAGCTGCCAGAGCACACTTAGACCGCTCCTTCATATCCATTAATTACCAACACGATACAGATACGCTACCATGATGGAATTCTGAAGATATGCATTTAGCATCGTATCGGGACCCCTTGTACGACAGGAAAGAACCTATCTCGTACGTGTGGAAGAAAATGTTACCTTGTCTGAGAATATTACGTTACTGCAGTTGTGGATGGGATTGTCCTGTAGTATCGGTTTGTATTGTGTGTGTTGAGTATAAAAAAGCAAAACCAGTTCCTATTCCTCGAAAAAAGCCCAAAATATGATTCCTTAAAATGTTACAAAACATTGCTTTTCTTAACAGTACTACTGAGAAAGAAATGTTCGTGCCTGATGCGATTGCGTACCATTCTGCGTGCCATGCTTTCATGCGCAGAGCGTTGTTGTTTGGTAGGATAAACACATTAAAATTCATAATGGCTAATACATTATTAATTGTACTGAATACCGTGTATAAAATAAGTATGTCTTAAAATAAATAGCAGCTAGAGTTTGATTCACCATAACTAATAGAAGAAAAGGAACCTTTGCTACATACAAGAATCGAACCTGTAACGCTCAACAAAAGAGTAACCTTCGTTTTGCAACTGTATCAGTAAACACAACTGACAGGTCGCGGGTTTTGCGCCGTACAACATTACGAATTGTATCGTGGGTTTGTGTCGTTAATATTCTTGGTTATCATTGATGTTTGTTTTATGAAGAAGCTCAAGTTATGTACTTGATTGTGATAAGGGATGGTATGGGTTAGTGATACTAAGATTTGAAACTTATGATAACTTGTTGCTGCGGCTACACTGATGTATCGCGAATTGACAAAGTTGGCATTCCAGACACGACTCAGAGTACAGAATAATAAATTATAACAATTCTAAATTAGGTTGTTGGTTATTTATTCTGATTGCAACGATTCATTCCCGAAACAGTTATATGATGTTACAATTATATCTCATTCTGAGACCAAAATGACGTCTCCGTATGAAACGTTGGTGACGAGACCTGGTGGCTATTATCCTTTTGCGTCTTGATTAATAATACTGCCATCTAGTGAGCAGGAGGCGTAGTGCTAGCAGAGTATACAACCGGGGAACATAAGATGGCACCACGTGTGATAAGTTTTAGTAAATTTACATTAATGGCGAGAATGAAGCACTTATTAAGAACTACGATTAGAATTTACTTTGATGATATTTAGTTGTTCGGTGTCAAACCAATTTTTATCTTAAATGCCTCAAAGCGTCATTATTATGCAAGAAATAGTTAAATGTAGCAATGCTAGATTTTCTAAAAGGCCATACTTTTATGTATAATTTGCAATGAGTTGTGTATGTTGTTCATCTTCTCAAACTTGACAAATCGGTAAAGGAATTTTTGAAGCATGAATCGGCATACTTTGTGATGCTAATTCTACGCGCATTAATTTACCACAATTACTCTTAAATAACTATTATACAATTTTGATAGAATATGTGTATCTTTTTTCACGTAGAAATGAAATGTGACAACGTAATATCAAACCAACGTATCTATAAAACAATTTTTTTTAAAGATAGGTACTTTTAAAACAATTACATCTTTAAACAACTCAGGATGGTATGCATGTCTATCTTATGTAGTTTCAAAGAATTCATGGGCCGCAAGTACTCAATTGGTAAACATATTTAGAATCAACCAAACCAATTTTAACTTGCAGTTATTTGTTACGAGCTATAGTGTTCCTGGTGTTAAGAGTGCCGGTCCCCATCGCCGCGCTCGCTAAGGTGCCTCGCTTTGGTGCATCGTGTCGCTGGGGATCGTGCGTCGAGTCCCGCCTTGTGCATGGGTGTTTGTATGTTTGTAAAATGGGTATATGTGTGCGCATTAGAAGCAGAAAGCTAAACAGAACACCAAAGTAGATGTAAGGAAATGAAAAAAGAGGAAAAAGGAATCCCAACAAGACTCCGGCACTGTATTTGCTTTAAAAAAAAAAAAAAAGGATCAAAGAAACGTATGTTTAGATACAGCTAGTTGCAGCTTACCCCCAGGCTGATTGTCATACTTATATTATCCACAGTTTTAAACACGAAGAGCTCTCATTTGCAGTCAAAAAGTCAGTTTTGACAGGCATTTGATACATGCATATAATTCTTGAGATTTCACATATGTTTGAGGACAGGATTGAAAATTCTGATATATATCTCTGTCCTTTAAACTTTTGACAGACAATGTATATAATGATTACTATGAGTGAAACATTTTTAGAAAGTACTATAAAAAATTGCAGCGCCATGGCTGAGTGGTTGGACCCTCGCCTCCCATCTAGGAGGACTGGGTTTGATTCCAAGCCCCGCATGTGGGATTTGTGGGCAAACAGCATATGGGTGGGTATTTTCTGGGTCCTCCGATTTCCCTTAGCACTCATTCCACCAATTGCTTGATCATCACCTCTTTTTTTTTTTTTTTTTTTTTTGTAGTTTAACGTCCTGATTGGTCATATCCGACAATGAGTGATATTGGTGAAATGATGCTCAAATGATCTTGGGGTCCATGGAACTTTAAGTTACTCAATAGGATAAGGGAAAACCCTGTACAACAACTTATCCCTATAACTCACCCTAAGCGAGCCATCACCTTTCTTATTATCCATTTTGCTTGCATTTCATATCATCCACTTCCTCATGCTCAAGCCTGGCAATAGGCCAACCACTTGTTCCAGGTTCTCCATTCTGTGGTTTTGTGTTGTTGGCTCCCTATCAGGCTTCTGCTTGTAAGTCCTAGGGGGTGTCAGTTCTAAATATAGGGAGCATAAACTGACTATAAAATGAAACTATCCAAAATAATTTTCTTCGGAGCATTATAGGCTTCTGATAATTCCTTTAATCCATAATTTATTTCCTTTGTCATCATCCAATAATTTATTATTTCAGAAGATTTACATTCACAATTTTGTAGCCAATTTGTGTTAGTTTATTATATGATGAAGAATTGACAACTATTTCTCAATAAAATTACACCTTTCTCATTACAGTTTTTTGCAACCCACCATAGATGATTACACTAATATACCACACTTTCCCGGTTTTGATGAAAATAGGCTACTTATATGGAAGTAAATGACAGAATTTTTCATGTAACACGTACAGTTTTCTGTACTTCGATATTTTATATATGTTTTTAATATAATGAGCACTATATATAATTGTATTTATAAATGTACTTTTGCAGCAAAGGATGAATAATAAATTAACATATTACGCATCTTCATGCCGTATATATATATATATATATATATATTAAAAAATAAACACCCCTTGTGGGCTTCCCTGTTCTGTATCCCTTATCTTCCTAATGCAATGAGCTGATGACAGAAGAGAGACAGCTAGCTTCCTTCAGTGCTTAGCGGCTGGGGTTTATTTATCAATGCATGACCCTGTGCAGGCAATAAAACTATCAACCGTTGCATGATAAACAGCCACCTGACATTCACCCTTCAGGGGCTTATGCGTCTTAAAATCTCAGAATTTTAGTTGCTTTCTATAACATATGGTGACCGGTATTGCGGTTTCCGGAAAATATGCATTGTTATTCTGCTCCCTGTCTGTTAATTCTCAAAAAAAAAGGAGCAAAATTGTATTCACATATGCATAGGCGTCAACTGTTGTCTGAAAAAAAAAAAAAAAAAAAAAAGCCCTATAACTCTTTCTCCACTAATGGTGCACCATACACCATTTTTTTCGACATAAAGGGGTATTTCATGATAATATTAGATTTCTATAGCTCCAATATTATTTTATGTACAAACATATCTATGAAGGTGGAACCAAGCCTCATCCATCAAAAATATTAAATGTGGGTCAATTTTACCATTGTATATGCTATTGAGAGTCCACTCACAAAATGTGTTAACATATACAAATCATAAATAAATTCTGAGCCATAATACACTTTATAACTGAGTACAGGACAAAATAATAAAGTACACTAGTAATATTAACTTCTATCACATGAACACAAGGCAATATTTCCAAAATTGTGAACATCAGTGTTTCATTTCCACAATGTGTTGTCTTGAATTCCTTGTTAAAGAGGACAAATTCAGTGCTGAAATTCACCAGAGAATTTAAAGAGCCTTAGGAGATGTCTACAATGTTGAGAGATGGGTGAAATATTTCAAAGATGGGAAAATGAGTATCCCAGATTAGCTTTATAGCAGTTGCCATCAAACTGCCTCCATGGAATGCAACAAGGTAACAGCTGATGGGCTCATTTGAGAACATAGGCATGTCATTCTGGATAAAATCAAAGCAAAACTTGCAGTAGTTTACAGTGCTGTGTAAGAAATATTTGAAAGCTTAGGTCATTAATAATTTTGTGCCCTGTTGGGCTGCATGTTTGTTGACCGAAGTCCACACGTTTTGAGCACCATCACCGAAAACCTTCTTCAGAGATTTAAAAATTAAGATGGCAATTTAGCTCAACTATTAAAGTGCCAATGCAATGGCTGATGTTAGGCGATTTCAATCACTTGCGGTATTCCAACTGGAGTGATATTGTCAAAACATTTTATCGCATTTTATCTTTGAAATCTTGTCGTACCTGACGTTCGCTTGTGTAATCTCCTGTCTTGTTATTGGCAACAGTCAGCTAGCCTTCACTTTTAATAACTGTCAGTTCTACAATTGTACTTTCAATTAATTCAGTTACAATGTTTATTTAAAATTTTATCCAGTTCATAATGTATTTAGCTAAAAAAGGAATGAAAATAATCATATGTATTTCGTATGTTTGAGATGAGTACAATAACCTCAATGTTATACTACCGCTCTGAAAACAAATTTGAAACCTTTCGAGATGTGTGGACAGATTGACTGTCAAGGACAAATTCAACAATTCTATCAGGATATCACATTCTAACAGAGGGTAACAAAATATTATCGAGTATTACCGTGTACTACAGAATATCGTCGAGCTGCCAGAGCACACTTAGACCGCTCCTTCATATCCATTAATTACCAACACGATACAGATACGCTACCATGATGGAATTCTGAAGATATGCATTTAGCATCGTATCGGGACCCCTTGTACGACAGGAAAGAACCTATCTCGTACGTGTGGAAGAAAATGTTACCTTGTCTGAGAATATTACGTTACTGCAGTTGTGGATAGGATTGTCCCGTAGTATCGGTTTGTATTGTGTGTGTTGAGTATAAAAAAGCAAAACCAGTTCCTATTCCTCGAAAAAAGCCCAAAATATGATTCCTTAAAATGTTACAAAACATTGCTTTTCTTAACAGTACTACTGAGAAAGAAATGTTCGTGCCTGATGCGATTGCGTACCATTCTGCGTGCCAGGCTTTCATGCGCAGAACGTTGTTGTTTGGTAGGATAAACACATTAAAATTCATAATGGCTAATACATTATTAATTGCACTGAATACCGTGTATAAAATAAGTATGTCTTAAAATAAATAGCAGCTAGAGTTTGATTCACCATAACTAATAGAAGAAAAGGAACCTTTGCTACATACAAAAATCGAACCTGTAACGCTCAACAAAAGAGTAACCTTCGTTTTGCAACTGTATCAGTAAACACAACTGACAGGTCGCGGGTTTTGCGCCGTACAACATTACGAATTGTATCGTGGGTTTGTGTCGTTAATATTCTTGGTTATCATTGATGTTTGTTTTATGAAGAAGCTCAAGTTATGTACTTGATTATGATAAGGGATGGTATGGGTTAGTGATACTAAGATTTGAAACTTATGATAACTTGTTGCTGCGGCTACACTGCTGTATCGCGATTTGACAAAGTTGGCATTCCAGACACGACTCAGAGTACAGAATAATAAATTATAACAATTCTAAATTAGGTTGATGGTTATTTATTCTGATTGCAACGATTCATTCCCGAAACAGTTATATGATGTTACAATTATATCTCATTCTGAGACCAAAATGACGTCTCCGTATGAAACGTGGCTGACGAGACCTGGTGGCTATTATCCTTTTGCGTCTTGATTAATAATACTGCCATCTAGTGAGCAGGAGGTGTAGTGCTAGCAGAGTATACAACCGGGGAACATAAGATGGCACCACGTGTGATAAGTTTTAGTAAATTTACATTAATGGCGAGAATGAAGCACTTATTAAGAACTACGATTAGAATTTACTTTGATGATATTTAGTTGTTCGGTGTCAAACCAATTTTTATCTTAAATGCCTCAAAGCGTCATTATTATGCAAGAAATAGTTAAATGTAGCAATGCTAGATTTTCTAAAAGGCCATACTTTTATGTATAATTTGCAATGAGTTGTATATGTTGTTCATCTTCTGAAACTTGACAAATCCGTAAAGGAATTTTTGAAGCGTGAATCGGCATACTTAGTGATGCTAATTCTACGCGCATTAATTTACCACAATTACTCTTAAATAACTATTATACAATTTTGATAGAATATGTGTATCTTTTTTCACGTAGAAATGAAATGTGACAACGTAATATCAAACCAACGTATCTATAAAACAATTTTTTTAAAGATAGGTACTTTTAAAACAATTACATCTTTAAACAACTCAGGATGGTATGCATGTCTATCTTATGTAGTTTCAAAGAATTCATGGGCCGCAAGTACTCAATTGGTAAACATATTTAGAATCAAGCAAACCAATTTTAACTTGCAGTTATTTGTTACGAGCTATAGTGTTCCTGGTGTTAAGAGTGCCGGTCCCCATCGCCGCGCTCGCTAAGGTGCCTCGCTTTGGTGCATCGTGTCGCTGGGGATCGTGCGTCGAGTCCCGCCTTGTGCATGGGTGTTTGTATGTTTGTAAAATGGGTATATGTGTGCGCATTAGAAGCAGAAAGCTAAACAGAACACCAAAGTAGATGTAAGGAAATGAAAAAAGAGGAAAAAGGAATCCCAACAAGACTCCGGCACTGTATTTGCTTTAAAAAAAAAAAAAGGATCAAAGAAACGTATGTTTAGATACAGCTAGTTGCAGCTTACCCCCAGGCTGATTGTCATACTTATATTATCCACAGTTTTAAACACGAAGAGCTCTCATTTGCAGTCAAAAAGTCAGTTTTGACAGGCATTTGATACATGCATATAATTTTTGAGATTTCACATATGTTTGAGGACAGGATTGAAAATTCTGATATATATCTCTGTCCTTTAAACTTTTGACAGACAATGTATATAATGATTACTATGAGTGAAACATTTTTAGAAAGTACTATAAAAAATTGCAGCGCCATGGCTGAGTGGTTGGACCCTCGCCTCCCATCTAGGAGGACTGGGTTTGATTCCAAGCCCCGCATGTGGGATTTGTGGGCAAACAGCATATGGGTGGGTATTTTCTGGGTCCTCCGATTTCCCTTAGCACTCATTCCACCAATTGCTTGATCATCACCTCTTTTTTTTTTTCTTTTTTTTGTAGTTTAACGTCCTTATTGGTCATATCCGACAATGAGTGATATTGGTGAAATGATGCTCAAATGATCTTGGGGTCCATGGAACTTTAAGTTACTCAATAGGATAAGGGAAAACCCTGTACAACAACTTATCCCTATAACTCACCCTAAGCGAGCCATCACCTTTCTTATTATCCATTTTGCTTGCATTTCATATCATCCACTTCCTCATGCTCAAGCCTGGCAATAGGCCAACCACTTGTTCCAGGTTCTCCATTCTGTGGTTTTGTGTTGTTGGCTCCCTATCAGGCTTCTGCTTGTAAGTCCTAGGGGGTGTCAGTTCTAAATATAGGGAGCATAAACTGACTATAAAACGAAACTATCCAAAATAATTTTCTTCGGAGCATTATAGGCTTCTGATAATTCCTTTAATCCATAATTTATTTCCTTTGTCATCATCCAATAATTTATTATTTCAGAAGATTTACATTCGCAATTTTGTAGCCAATTTGTGTTAGTTTATTATATGATGAAGAATTGACAACTATTTCTCAATAAAATTACACCTTTCTCATTACAGTTTTTTGCAACCCACCATAGATGATTACACTAATATACAACACTTTCCCGGTTTTGATGAAAATAGGCTACTTATATGGAAGTAAATGACAGAATTTTTCATGTAACACGTACAGTTTTTCTGTACTTCGATATTTTATATATGTTTTTAATATAATGAACACTATATATAATTGTATTTATAAATGTACTTTTGCAGCAAAGGATGAATAATAAATTAACATATTACGCATCTTCATGCCGTATATATATATATATATATATATATATATATATATATATATATATATATTAAAAAATAAACACCCCTTGTGGGCTTCCCTGTTCTGTATCCCTTATCTTCCTAATGCAATGAGCTGATGACAGAAGAGAGACAGCTAGCTTCCTTCAGTGCTTAGCGGCTGGGGTTTATTTATCAATGCATGACCCTGTGCAGGCAATAAAACTATCAACCGTTGCATGATAAACAGCCACCTGACATTCACCCTTCAGGGGCTTATGCGTCTTAAAATCTCAGAATTTTAGTTGCTTTCTATAACATATGGTGACCGGTATTGCGGTTTCCGGAAAATATGCATTGTTATTCTGCTCCCTGTCTGTTAATTCTCAAAAAAAAAAAAAAAAAAAAAAGGAGCAAAATTGTATTCACATATGCATAGGCGTCAACTGTTGTCTGAAAAAAAAAAAAAAAAAAAAAAAAGCCCTATAACTCTTTCTCCACTAATGGTGCACCATACACCATTTTTTTCGACATAAAGGGGTATTTCATGATAATATTAGATTTCTATAGCTCCAATATTATTTTATGTACAAACATATCTATGAAGGTGGAACCAAGCCTCATCCATCAAAAATATTAAATGTGGGTCAATTTTACCATTGTATATGCTATTGAGAGTCCACTCGCAAAATGTGTTAACATATACAAATCATAAATAAATTCTGAGCCATAATACACTTTATAACTGAGTACAGGACAAAATAATAAAGTACACTAGTAATATTAACTTCTATCACATGACCACAAGGCAATATTTCCAAAATTGTGAACATCAGTGTTTCATTTCCACAATGTGTTGTCTTGAATTCCTTGTTAAAGAGGACAAATTCAGTGCTGAAATTCACCAGAGAATTTAAAGAGCCTTAGGAGATGTCTACAATGTTGAGAGATGGGTGAAATATTTCAAAGATGGGAACATGAGTATCCCAGATTAGCTTTATTACAGTTGCCATCAAACTGCCTCCATTGAATGCAACAAGGTAACAGCTGATGAGCTCATTTGAGAACATAGGCATGTCATTCTGGATAAAATCACAGCAAAACTTGCAGTAGTTTACAGTGCTGTGTAAGAAATGCTTGAAAGCTTAGGTCATTAATAATTTTGTGCCCTGTTGGGCTGCATGTTTGTTGACCGAAGTCCACACGTTTTGAGCACCATCACCGAAAACCTTCTTCAGATATTTAAAAATTAAGATGACAATTTAGCTCAACTATTAAAGTGCCAATGCAATGGCTGATGTTAGGCGATTTCAATCACTTGCGGTATTCCAACTGGAGTGATATTGTCAAAACATTTTATCGCATTTTATCTTTGAAATCTTGTCGTACCTGACGTTCGCTTGTGTAATCTCCTGTCTTGTTATTGGCAACAGTCAGCCAGCCTTCACTTTTAATAACTGTCAGTTCTACAATTGTACTTTCAATTAATTCAGTTACAATGTTTATTTAAAATTTTATCCAGTTCATAATGTATTTAGCTAAAAAAGGAATGAAAATAATCATATGTATTTCGTATGTTTGAGATGAGTACAATAACCTCAATGTTATACTACCGCTCTGAAAACAAATTTGAAACCTTTCGAGATGTGTGGACAGGTTGACTGTCAAGGACAAATTCAACAATTCTATCAGGATATCACATTCTAACAGAGGGTAACAAAATATTATCGAGTATTACCGTGTACTACAGAATATCGTCGAGCTGCCAGAGCACACTTAGACCGCTCCTTCATATCCATTAATTACCAACACGATACAGATACGCTACCATGATGGAATTCTGAAGATATGCATTTAGCATCGTATCGGGACCCCTTGTACGACAGGAAAGAACCTATCTCGTACGTGTGGAAGAAAATGTTACCTTGTCTGAGAATATTACGTTACTGCAGTTGTGGATGGGATTGTCCTGTAGTATCGGTTTGTATTGTGTGTGTTGAGTATAAAAAAGCAAAACCAGTTCCTATTCCTCGAAAAAAGCCCAAAATATGATTCCTTAAAATGTTACAAAACATTGCTTTTCTTAACAGTACTACTGAGAAAGAAATGTTCGTGCCTGATGCGATTGCGTACCATTCTGCGTGCCATGCTTTCATGCGCAGAGCGTTGTTGTTTGGTAGGATAAACACATTAAAATTCATAATGGCTAATACATTATTAATTGTACTGAATACCGTGTATAAAATAAGTATGTCTTAAAATAAATAGCAGCTAGAGTTTGATTCACCATAACTAATAGAAGAAAAGGAACCTTTGCTACATACAAGAATCGAACCTGTAACGCTCAACAAAAGAGTAACCTTCGTTTTGCAACTGTATCAGTAAACACAACTGACAGGTCGCGGGTTTTGCGCCGTACAACATTACGAATTGTATCGTGGGTTTGTGTCGTTAATATTCTTGGTTATCATTGATGTTTGTTTTATGAAGAAGCTCAAGTTATGTACTTGATTATGATAAGGGATGGTATGGGTTAGTGATACTAAGATTTGAAACTTATGATAACTTGTTGCTGCGGCTACACTGCTGTATCGCGAATTGACAAAGTTGGCATTCCAGACACGACTCAGAGTACAGAATAATAAATTATAACAATTCTAAATTAGGTTGTTGGTTATTTATTCTGATTGCAACGATTCATTCCCGAAACAGTTATATGATGTTACAATTATATCTCATTCTGAGACCAAAATGACGTCTCCGTATGAAACGTTGGTGACGAGACCTGGTGGCTATTATCCTTTTGCGTCTTGATTAATAATACTGCCATCTAGTGAGCAGGAGGCGTAGTGCTAGCAGAGTATACAACCGGGGAACATAAGATGGCACCACGTGTGATAAGTTTTAGTAAATTTACATTAATGGCGAGAATGAAGCACTTATTAAGAACTACGATTAGAATTTACTTTGATGATATTTAGTTGTTCGGTGTCAAACCAATTTTTATCTTAAATGCCTCAAAGCGTCATTATTATGCAAGAAATAGTTAAATGTAGCAATGCTAGATTTTCTAAAAGGCCATACTTTTATGTATAATTTGCAATGAGTTGTATATGTTGTTCATTTTCTGAAACTTGACAAATCGGTAAAGGAATTTTTGAAGCGTGAATCGGCATACTTAGTGATGCTAATTCTACGCGCATTAATTTACCACAATTACTCTTAAATAACTATTATACAATTTTGATAGAATATGTGTATCTTTTTTCACGTAGAAATGAAATGTGACAACGTAATATCAAACCAACGTATCTATAAAACAATTTTTTTAAAGATAGGTACTTTTAAAACAATTACATCTTTAAACAACTCAGGATGGTATGCATGTCTATCTTATGTAGTTTCAAAGAATTCATGGGCCGCAAGTACTCAATTGGTAAACATATTTAGAATCAAGCAAACCAATTTTAACTTGCAGTTATTTGTTACGAGCTATAGTGTTCCTGGTGTTAAGAGTGCCGGTCCCCATCGCCGCGCTCGCTAAGGTGCCTCGCTTTGGTGCATCGTGTCGCTGGGGATCGTGCGTCGAGTCCCGCCTTGTGCATGGGTGTTTGTATGTTTGTAAAATGGGTATATGTGTGCGCATTAGAAGCAGAAAGCTAAACAGAACACCAAAGTAGATGTAAGGAAATGAAAAAAGAGGAAACAGGAATCCCAACAAGACTCCGGCACTGTATTTGCTTTAAAAAAAAAAAAAAGGATCAAAGAAACGTATGTTTAGATACAGCTAGTTGCAGCTTACCCCCAGGCTGATTGTCATACTTATATTATCCACAGTTTTAAACACGAAGAGCTCTCATTTGCAGTCAAAAAGTCAGTTTTGACAGGCATTTGAAACATGCATATAATTCTTGAGATTTCACATATGTTTGAGGACAGGATTGAAAATTCTGATATATATCTCTGTCCTTTAAACTTTTGACAGACAATGTATATAATGATTACGATGAGTGAAACATTTTTAGAAAGTACTATAAAAAATTGCAGCGCCATGGCTGAGTGGTTGGACCCTCGCCTCCCATCTAGGAGGACTGGGTTTGATTCCAAGCCCCGCATGTGGGATTTGTGGGCAAACAGCATATGGGTGGGTATTTTCTGGGTCCTCCGATTTCCCTTAGCACTCATTCCACCAATTGCTTGATCATCACCTCTTTTTTTTTTCTTTTTTTTTGTAGTTTAACGTCCTTATTGGTCATATCCGACAATGAGTGATATTGGTGAAATGATGCTCAAATGATCTTGGGGTCCATGGAACTTTAAGTTACTCAATAGGATAAGGGAAAACCCTGTACAACAACTTATCCCTATAACTCACCCTAAGCGAGCCATCACCTTTCTTATTATCCATTTTGCTTGCATTTCATATCATCCACTTCCTCATGCTCAAGCCTGGCAATAGGCCAACCACTTGTTCCAGGTTCTCCATTCTGTGGTTTTGTGTTGTTGGCTCCCTATCAGGCTTCTGCTTGTAAGTCCTAGGGGGTGTCAGTTCTAAATATAGGGAGCATAAACTGACTATAAAACGAAACTATCCAAAATAATTTTCTTCGGAGCATTATAGGCTTCTGATAATTCCTTTAATCCATAATTTATTTCCTTTGTCATCATCCAATAATTTATTATTTCAGAAGATTTACATTCGCAATTTTGTAGCCAATTTGTGTTAGTTTATTATATGATGAAGAATTGACAACTATTTCTCAATAAAATTACACCTTTCTCATTACAGTTTTTTGCAACCCACCATAGATGATTACACTAATATACAACACTTTCCCGGTTTTGATGAAAATAGGCTACTTATATGGAAGTAAATGACAGAATTTTTCATGTAACACGTACAGTTTTTCTGTACTTCGATATTTTATATATGTTTTTAATATAATGAACACTATATATAATTGTATTTATAAATGTACTTTTGCAGCAAAGGATGAATAATAAATTAACATATTACGCATCTTCATGCCGTATATATATATATATATATATATATATATATATATATATATATTAAAAAATAAACACCCCTTGTGGGCTTCCCTGTTCTGTATCCCTTATCTTCCTAATGCAATGAGCTGATGACAGAAGAGAGACAGCTAGCTTCCTTCAGTGCTTAGCGGCTGGGGTTTATTTATCAATGCATGACCCTGTGCAGGCAATAAAACTATCAACCGTTGCATGATAAACAGCCACCTGACATTCACCCTTCAGGGGCTTATGCGTCTTAAAATCTCAGAATTTTAGTTGCTTTCTATAACATATGGTGACCGGTATTGCGGTTTCCGGAAAATATGCATTGTTATTCTGCTCCCTGTCTGTTAATTCTCAAAAAAAAAAAAAAAAAAAAAAAAAAAGGAGCAAAATTGTATTCACATATGCATAGGCGTCAACTGTTGTCTGAAAAAAAAAAAAGCCCTATAACTCTTTCTCCACTAATGGTGCACCATACACCATTTTTTTCGACATAAAGGGGTATTTCATGATAATATTAGATTTCTATAGCTCCAATATTATTTTATGTACAAACATATCTATGAAGGTGGAACCAAGCCTCATCCATCAAAAATATTAAATGTGGGTCAATTTTACCATTGTATATGCTATTGAGAGTCCACTCGCAAAATGTGTTAACATATACAAATCATAAATAAATTCTGAGCCATAATACACTTTATAACTGAGTACAGGACAAAATAATAAAGTACACTAGTAATATTAACTTCTATCACATGACCACAAGGCAATATTTCCAAAATTGTGAACATCAGTGTTTCATTTCCACAATGTGTTGTCTTGAATTCCTTGTTAAAGAGGACAAATTCAGTGCTGAAATTCACCAGAGAATTTAAAGAGCCTTAGGAGATGTCTACAATGTTGAGAGATGGGTGAAATATTTCAAAGATGGGAACATGAGTATCCCAGATTAGCTTTATTACAGTTGCCATCAAACTGCCTCCATTGAATGCAACAAGGTAACAGCTGATGAGCTCATTTGAGAACATAGGCATGTCATTCTGGATAAAATCACAGCAAAACTTGCAGTAGTTTACAGTGCTGTGTAAGAAATGCTTGAAAGCTTAGGTCATTAATAATTTTGTGCCCTGTTGGGCTGCATGTTTGTTGACCGAAGTCCACACGTTTTGAGCACCATCACCGAAAACCTTCTTCAGATATTTAAAAATTAAGATGACAATTTAGCTCAACTATTAAAGTGCCAATGCAATGGCTGATGTTAGGCGATTTCAATCACTTGCGGTATTCCAACTGGAGTGATATTGTCAAAACATTTTATCGCATTTTATCTTTGAAATCTTGTCGTACCTGACGTTCGCTTGTGTAATCTCCTGTCTTGTTATTGGCAACAGTCAGCTAGCCTTCACTTTTAATAACTGTCAGTTCTACAATTGTACTTTCAATTAATTCAGTTACAATGTTTATTTAAAATTTTATCCAGTTCATAATGTATTTAGCTAAAAAAGGAATGAAAATAATCATATGTATTTCGTATGTTTGAGATGAGTACAATAACCTCAATGTTATACTACCGCTCTGAAAACAAATTTGAAACCTTTCGAGATGTGTGGACAGATTGACTGTCAAGGACAAATTCAACAATTCTATCAGGATATCACATTCTAACAGAGGGTAACAAAATATTATCGAGTATTACCGTGTACTACAGAATATCGTCGAGCTGCCAGAGCACACTTAGACCGCTCCTTCATATCCATTAATTACCAACACGATACAGATACGCTACCATGATGGAATTCTGAAGATATGCATTTAGCATCGTATCGGGACCCCTTGTACGACAGGAAAGAACCTATCTCGTACGTGTGGAAGAAAATGTTACCTTGTCTGAGAATATTACGTTACTGCAGTTGTGGATAGGATTGTCCCGTAGTATCGGTTTGTATTGTGTGTGTTGAGTATAAAAAAGCAAAACCAGTTCCTATTCCTCGAAAAAAGCCCAAAATATGATTCCTTAAAATGTTACAAAACATTGCTTTTCTTAACAGTACTACTGAGAAAGAAATGTTCGTGCCTGATGCGATTGCGTACCATTCTGCGTGCCAGGCTTTCATGCGCAGAACGTTGTTGTTTGGTAGGATAAACACATTAAAATTCATAATGGCTAATACATTATTAATTGCACTGAATACCGTGTATAAAATAAGTATGTCTTAAAATAAATAGCAGCTAGAGTTTGATTCACCATAACTAATAGAAGAAAAGGAACCTTTGCTACATACAAAAATCGAACCTGTAACGCTCAACAAAAGAGTAACCTTCGTTTTGCAACTGTATCAGTAAACACAACTGACAGGTCGCGGGTTTTGCGCCGTACAACATTACGAATTGTATCGTGGGTTTGTGTCGTTAATATTCTTGGTTATCATTGATGTTTGTTTTATGAAGAAGCTCAAGTTATGTACTTGATTATGATAAGGGATGGTATGGGTTAGTGATACTAAGATTTGAAACTTATGATAACTTGTTGCTGCGGCTACACTGCTGTATCGCGATTTGACAAAGTTGGCATTCCAGACACGACTCAGAGTACAGAATAATAAATTATAACAATTCTAAATTAGGTTGATGGTTATTTATTCTGATTGCAACGATTCATTCCCGAAACAGTTATATGATGTTACAATTATATCTCATTCTGAGACCAAAATGACGTCTCCGTATGAAACGTGGCTGACGAGACCTGGTGGCTATTATCCTTTTGCGTCTTGATTAATAATACTGCCATCTAGTGAGCAGGAGGTGTAGTGCTAGCAGAGTATACAACCGGGGAACATAAGATGGCACCACGTGTGATAAGTTTTAGTAAATTTACATTAATGGCGAGAATGAAGCACTTATTAAGAACTACGATTAGAATTTACTTTGATGATATTTAGTTGTTCGGTGTCAAACCAATTTTTATCTTAAATGCCTCAAAGCGTCATTATTATGCAAGAAATAGTTAAATGTAGCAATGCTAGATTTTCTAAAAGGCCATACTTTTATGTATAATTTGCAATGAGTTGTATATGTTGTTCATCTTCTGAAACTTGACAAATCCGTAAAGGAATTTTTGAAGCGTGAATCGGCATACTTAGTGATGCTAATTCTACGCGCATTAATTTACCACAATTACTCTTAAATAACTATTATACAATTTTGATAGAATATGTGTATCTTTTTTCACGTAGAAATGAAATGTGACAACGTAATATCAAACCAACGTATCTATAAAACAATTTTTTTAAAGATAGGTACTTTTAAAACAATTACATCTTTAAACAACTCAGGATGGTATGCATGTCTATCTTATGTAGTTTCAAAGAATTCATGGGCCGCAAGTACTCAATTGGTAAACATATTTAGAATCAAGCAAACCAATTTTAACTTGCAGTTATTTGTTACGAGCTATAGTGTTCCTGGTGTTAAGAGTGCCGGTCCCCATCGCCGCGCTCGCTAAGGTGCCTCGCTTTGGTGCATCGTGTCGCTGGGGATCGTGCGTCGAGTCCCGCCTTGTGCATGGGTGTTTGTATGTTTGTAAAATGGGTATATGTGTGCGCATTAGAAGCAGAAAGCTAAACAGAACACCAAAGTAGATGTAAGGAAATGAAAAAAGAGGAAAAAGGAATCCCAACAAGACTCCGGCACTGTATTTGCTTTAAAAAAAAAAAAAGGATCAAAGAAACGTATGTTTAGATACAGCTAGTTGCAGCTTACCCCCAGGCTGATTGTCATACTTATATTATCCACAGTTTTAAACACGAAGAGCTCTCATTTGCAGTCAAAAAGTCAGTTTTGACAGGCATTTGATACATGCATATAATTTTTGAGATTTCACATATGTTTGAGGACAGGATTGAAAATTCTGATATATATCTCTGTCCTTTAAACTTTTGACAGACAATGTATATAATGATTACTATGAGTGAAACATTTTTAGAAAGTACTATAAAAAATTGCAGCGCCATGGCTGAGTGGTTGGACCCTCGCCTCCCATCTAGGAGGACTGGGTTTGATTCCAAGCCCCGCATGTGGGATTTGTGGGCAAACAGCATATGGGTGGGTATTTTCTGGGTCCTCCGATTTCCCTTAGCACTCATTCCACCAATTGCTTGATCATCACCTCTTTTTTTTTTTCTTTTTTTTTGTAGTTTAACGTCCTTATTGGTCATATCCGACAATGAGTGATATTGGTGAAATGATGCTCAAATGATCTTGGGGTCCATGGAACTTTAAGTTACTCAATAGGATAAGGGAAAACCCTGTACAACAACTTATCCCTATAACTCACCCTAAGCGAGCCATCACCTTTCTTATTATCCATTTTGCTTGCATTTCATATCATCCACTTCCTCATGCTCAAGCCTGGCAATAGGCCAACCACTTGTTCCAGGTTCTCCATTCTGTGGTTTTGTGTTGTTGGCTCCCTATCAGGCTTCTGCTTGTAAGTCCTAGGGGGTGTCAGTTCTAAATATAGGGAGCATAAACTGACTATAAAACGAAACTATCCAAAATAATTTTCTTCGGAGCATTATAGGCTTCTGATAATTCCTTTAATCCATAATTTATTTCCTTTGTCATCATCCAATAATTTATTATTTCAGAAGATTTACATTCGCAATTTTGTAGCCAATTTGTGTTAGTTTATTATATGATGAAGAATTGACAACTATTTCTCAATAAAATTACACCTTTCTCATTACAGTTTTTTGCAACCCACCATAGATGATTACACTAATATACAACACTTTCCCGGTTTTGATGAAAATAGGCTACTTATATGGAAGTAAATGACAGAATTTTTCATGTAACACGTACAGTTTTTCTGTACTTCGATATTTTATATATGTTTTTAATATAATGAACACTATATATAATTGTATTTATAAATGTACTTTTGCAGCAAAGGATGAATAATAAATTAACATATTACGCATCTTCATGCCGTATATATATATATATATATATATATATATATATATATATATATATTAAAAAATAAACACCCCTTGTGGGCTTCCCTGTTCTGTATCCCTTATCTTCCTAATGCAATGAGCTGATGACAGAAGAGAGACAGCTAGCTTCCTTCAGTGCTTAGCGGCTGGGGTTTATTTATCAATGCATGACCCTGTGCAGGCAATAAAACTATCAACCGTTGCATGATAAACAGCCACCTGACATTCACCCTTCAGGGGCTTATGCGTCTTAAAATCTCAGAATTTTAGTTGCTTTCTATAACATATGGTGACCGGTATTGCGGTTTCCGGAAAATATGCATTGTTATTCTGCTCCCTGTCTGTTAATTCTCAAAAAAAAAAAAAAAAAAAAAAGGAGCAAAATTGTATTCACATATGCATAGGCGTCAACTGTTGTCTGAAAAAAAAAAAAAAAAAAAAAAAAGCCCTATAACTCTTTCTCCACTAATGGTGCACCATACACCATTTTTTTCGACATAAAGGGGTATTTCATGATAATATTAGATTTCTATAGCTCCAATATTATTTTATGTACAAACATATCTATGAAGGTGGAACCAAGCCTCATCCATCAAAAATATTAAATGTGGGTCAATTTTACCATTGTATATGCTATTGAGAGTCCACTCGCAAAATGTGTTAACATATACAAATCATAAATAAATTCTGAGCCATAATACACTTTATAACTGAGTACAGGACAAAATAATAAAGTACACTAGTAATATTAACTTCTATCACATGACCACAAGGCAATATTTCCAAAATTGTGAACATCAGTGTTTCATTTCCACAATGTGTTGTCTTGAATTCCTTGTTAAAGAGGACAAATTCAGTGCTGAAATTCACCAGAGAATTTAAAGAGCCTTAGGAGATGTCTACAATGTTGAGAGATGGGTGAAATATTTCAAAGATGGGAACATGAGTATCCCAGATTAGCTTTATTACAGTTGCCATCAAACTGCCTCCATTGAATGCAACAAGGTAACAGCTGATGAGCTCATTTGAGAACATAGGCATGTCATTCTGGATAAAATCACAGCAAAACTTGCAGTAGTTTACAGTGCTGTGTAAGAAATGCTTGAAAGCTTAGGTCATTAATAATTTTGTGCCCTGTTGGGCTGCATGTTTGTTGACCGAAGTCCACACGTTTTGAGCACCATCACCGAAAACCTTCTTCAGATATTTAAAAATTAAGATGACAATTTAGCTCAACTATTAAAGTGCCAATGCAATGGCTGATGTTAGGCGATTTCAATCACTTGCGGTATTCCAACTGGAGTGATATTGTCAAAACATTTTATCGCATTTTATCTTTGAAATCTTGTCGTACCTGACGTTCGCTTGTGTAATCTCCTGTCTTGTTATTGGCAACAGTCAGCCAGCCTTCACTTTTAATAACTGTCAGTTCTACAATTGTACTTTCAATTAATTCAGTTACAATGTTTATTTAAAATTTTATCCAGTTCATAATGTATTTAGCTAAAAAAGGAATGAAAATAATCATATGTATTTCGTATGTTTGAGATGAGTACAATAACCTCAATGTTATACTACCGCTCTGAAAACAAATTTGAAACCTTTCGAGATGTGTGGACAGGTTGACTGTCAAGGACAAATTCAACAATTCTATCAGGATATCACATTCTAACAGAGGGTAACAAAATATTATCGAGTATTACCGTGTACTACAGAATATCGTCGAGCTGCCAGAGCACACTTAGACCGCTCCTTCATATCCATTAATTACCAACACGATACAGATACGCTACCATGATGGAATTCTGAAGATATGCATTTAGCATCGTATCGGGACCCCTTGTACGACAGGAAAGAACCTATCTCGTACGTGTGGAAGAAAATGTTACCTTGTCTGAGAATATTACGTTACTGCAGTTGTGGATGGGATTGTCCTGTAGTATCGGTTTGTATTGTGTGTGTTGAGTATAAAAAAGCAAAACCAGTTCCTATTCCTCGAAAAAAGCCCAAAATATGATTCCTTAAAATGTTACAAAACATTGCTTTTCTTAACAGTACTACTGAGAAAGAAATGTTCGTGCCTGATGCGATTGCGTACCATTCTGCGTGCCATGCTTTCATGCGCAGGGCGTTGTTGTTTGGTAGGATAAACACATTAAAATTCATAATGGCTAATACATTATTAATTGTACTGAATACCGTGTATAAAATAAGTATGTCTTAAAATAAATAGCAGCTAGAGTTTGATTCACCATAACTAATAGAAGAAAAGGAACCTTTGCTACATACAAGAATCGAACCTGTAACGCTCAACAAAAGAGTAACCTTCGTTTTGCAACTGTATCAGTAAACACAACTGACAGGTCGCGGGTTTTGCGCCGTACAACATTACGAATTGTATCGTGGGTTTGTGTCGTTAATATTCTTGGTTATCATTGATGTTTGTTTTATGAAGAAGCTCAAGTTATGTACTTGATTATGATAAGGGATGGTATGGGTTAGTGATACTAAGATTTGAAACTTATGATAACTTGTTGCTGCGGCTACACTGCTGTATCGCGAATTGACAAAGTTGGCATTCCAGACACGACTCAGAGTACAGAATAATAAATTATAACAATTCTAAATTAGGTTGTTGGTTATTTATTCTGATTGCAACGATTCATTCCCGAAACAGTTATATGATGTTACAATTATATCTCATTCTGAGACCAAAATGACGTCTCCGTATGAAACGTTGGTGACGAGACCTGGTGGCTATTATCCTTTTGCGTCTTGATTAATAATACTGCCATCTAGTGAGCAGGAGGCGTAGTGCTAGCAGAGTATACAACCGGGGAACATAAGATGGCACCACGTGTGATAAGTTTTAGTAAATTTACATTAATGGCGAGAATGAAGCACTTATTAAGAACTACGATTAGAATTTACTTTGATGATATTTAGTTGTTCGGTGTCAAACCAATTTTTATCTTAAATGCCTCAAAGCGTCATTATTATGCAAGAAATAGTTAAATGTAGCAATGCTAGATTTTCTAAAAGGCCATACTTTTATGTATAATTTGCAATGAGTTGTATATGTTGTTCATCTTCTGAAACTTGACAAATCGGTAAAGGAATTTTTGAAGCGTGAATCGGCATACTTAGTGATGCTAATTCTACGCGCATTAATTTACCACAATTACTCTTAAATAACTATTATACAATTTTGATAGAATATGTGTATCTTTTTTCACGTAGAAATGAAATGTGACAACGTAATATCAAACCAACGTATCTATAAAACAATTTTTTTAAAGATAGGTACTTTTAAAACAATTACATCTTTAAACAACTCAGGATGGTATGCATGTCTATCTTATGTAGTTTCAAAGAATTCATGGGCCGCAAGTACTCAATTGGTAAACATATTTAGAATCAAGCAAACCAATTTTAACTTGCAGTTATTTGTTACGAGCTATAGTGTTCCTGGTGTTAAGAGTGCCGGTCCCCATCGCCGCGCTCGCTAAGGTGCCTCGCTTTGGTGCATCGTGTCGCTGGGGATCGTGCGTCGAGTCCCGCCTTGTGCATGGGTGTTTGTATGTTTGTAAAATGGGTATATGTGTGCGCATTAGAAGCAGAAAGCTAAACAGAACACCAAAGTAGATGTAAGGAAATGAAAAAAGAGGAAACAGGAATCCCAACAAGACTCCGGCACTGTATTTGCTTTAAAAAAAAAAAAAAGGATCAAAGAAACGTATGTTTAGATACAGCTAGTTGCAGCTTACCCCCAGGCTGATTGTCATACTTATATTATCCACAGTTTTAAACACGAAGAGCTCTCATTTGCAGTCAAAAAGTCAGTTTTGACAGGCATTTGAAACATGCATATAATTCTTGAGATTTCACATATGTTTGAGGACAGGATTGAAAATTCTGATATATATCTCTGTCCTTTAAACTTTTGACAGACAATGTATATAATGATTACGATGAGTGAAACATTTTTAGAAAGTACTATAAAAAATTGCAGCGCCATGGCTGAGTGGTTGGACCCTCGCCTCCCATCTAGGAGGACTGGGTTTGATTCCAAGCCCCGCATGTGGGATTTGTGGGCAAACAGCATATGGGTGGGTATTTTCTGGGTCCTCCGATTTCCCTTAGCACTCATTCCACCAATTGCTTGATCATCACCTCTTTTTTTTTTCTTTTTTTTTGTAGTTTAACGTCCTTATTGGTCATATCCGACAATGAGTGATATTGGTGAAATGATGCTCAAATGATCTTGGGGTCCATGGAACTTTAAGTTACTCAATAGGATAAGGGAAAACCCTGTACAACAACTTATCCCTATAACTCACCCTAAGCGAGCCATCACCTTTCTTATTATCCATTTTGCTTGCATTTCATATCATCCACTTCCTCATGCTCAAGCCTGGCAATAGGCCAACCACTTGTTCCAGGTTCTCCATTCTGTGGTTTTGTGTTGTTGGCTCCCTATCAGGCTTCTGCTTGTAAGTCCTAGGGGGTGTCAGTTCTAAATATAGGGAGCATAAACTGACTATAAAACGAAACTATCCAAAATAATTTTCTTCGGAGCATTATAGGCTTCTGATAATTCCTTTAATCCATAATTTATTTCCTTTGTCATCATCCAATAATTTATTATTTCAGAAGATTTACATTCGCAATTTTGTAGCCAATTTGTGTTAGTTTATTATATGATGAAGAATTGACAACTATTTCTCAATAAAATTACACCTTTCTCATTACAGTTTTTTGCAACCCACCATAGATGATTACACTAATATACAACACTTTCCCGGTTTTGATGAAAATAGGCTACTTATATGGAAGTAAATGACAGAATTTTTCATGTAACACGTACAGTTTTTCTGTACTTCGATATTTTATATATGTTTTTAATATAATGAACACTATATATAATTGTATTTATAAATGTACTTTTGCAGCAAAGGATGAATAATAAATTAACATATTACGCATCTTCATGCCGTATATATATATATATATATATATATATATATATATATATATATATATATTAAAAAATAAACACCCCTTGTGGGCTTCCCTGTTCTGTATCCCTTATCTTCCTAATGCAATGAGCTGATGACAGAAGAGAGACAGCTAGCTTCCTTCAGTGCTTAGCGGCTGGGGTTTATTTATCAATGCATGACCCTGTGCAGGCAATAAAACTATCAACCGTTGCATGATAAACAGCCACCTGACATTCACCCTTCAGGGGCTTATGCGTCTTAAAATCTCAGAATTTTAGTTGCTTTCTATAACATATGGTGACCGGTATTGCGGTTTCCGGAAAATATGCATTGTTATTCTGCTCCCTGTCTGTTAATTCTCAAAAAAAAAAAAAAAAAAAAAAAAAAAAGGAGCAAAATTGTATTCACATATGCATAGGCGTCAACTGTTGTCTGAAAAAAAAAAAAAGCCCTATAACTCTTTCTCCACTAATGGTGCACCATACACCATTTTTTTCGACATAAAGGGGTATTTCATGATAATATTAGATTTCTATAGCTCCAATATTATTTTATGTACAAACATATCTATGAAGGTGGAACCAAGCCTCATCCATCAAAAATATTAAATGTGGGTCAATTTTACCATTGTATATGCTATTGAGAGTCCACTCGCAAAATGTGTTAACATATACAAATCATAAATAAATTCTGAGCCATAATACACTTTATAACTGAGTACAGGACAAAATAATAAAGTACACTAGTAATATTAACTTCTATCACATGACCACAAGGCAATATTTCCAAAATTGTGAACATCAGTGTTTCATTTCCACAATGTGTTGTCTTGAATTCCTTGTTAAAGAGGACAAATTCAGTGCTGAAATTCACCAGAGAATTTAAAGAGCCTTAGGAGATGTCTACAATGTTGAGAGATGGGTGAAATATTTCAAAGATGGGAACATGA
Organism: Hymenopus coronatus; assembly: GCA_030762935.1. Taxonomy (NCBI): domain Eukaryota; kingdom Metazoa; phylum Arthropoda; class Insecta; order Mantodea; family Hymenopodidae; genus Hymenopus; species Hymenopus coronatus. The sequence goes on along the minus strand of CM060900.1, from coordinate 26,020,980 downwards.
GTATCCCAGATTAGCTTTATTACAGTTGCCATCAAACTGCCTCCATTGAATGCAACAAGGTAACAGCTGATGAGCTCATTTGAGAACATAGGCATGTCATTCTGGATAAAATCACAGCAAAACTTGCAGTAGTTTACAGTGCTGTGTAAGAAATGCTTGAAAGCTTAGGTCATTAATAATTTTGTGCCCTGTTGGGCTGCATGTTTGTTGACCGAAGTCCACACGTTTTGAGCACCATCACCGAAAACCTTCTTCAGATATTTAAAAATTAAGATGACAATTTAGCTCAACTATTAAAGTGCCAATGCAATGGCTGATGTTAGGCGATTTCAATCACTTGCGGTATTCCAACTGGAGTGATATTGTCAAAACATTTTATCGCATTTTATCTTTGAAATCTTGTCGTACCTGACGTTCGCTTGTGTAATCTCCTGTCTTGTTATTGGCAACAGTCAGCCAGCCTTCACTTTTAATAACTGTCAGTTCTACAATTGTACTTTCAATTAATTCAGTTACAATGTTTATTTAAAATTTTATCCAGTTCATAATGTATTTAGCTAAAAAAGGAATGAAAATAATCATATGTATTTCGTATGTTTGAGATGAGTACAATAACCTCAATGTTATACTACCGCTCTGAAAACAAATTTGAAACCTTTCGAGATGTGTGGACAGGTTGACTGTCAAGGACAAATTCAACAATTCTATCAGGATATCACATTCTAACAGAGGGTAACAAAATATTATCGAGTATTACCGTGTACTACAGAATATCGTCGAGCTGCCAGAGCACACTTAGACCGCTCCTTCATATCCATTAATTACCAACACGATACAGATACGCTACCATGATGGAATTCTGAAGATATGCATTTAGCATCGTATCGGGACCCCTTGTACGACAGGAAAGAACCTATCTCGTACGTGTGGAAGAAAATGTTACCTTGTCTGAGAATATTACGTTACTGCAGTTGTGGATGGGATTGTCCTGTAGTATCGGTTTGTATTGTGTGTGTTGAGTATAAAAAAGCAAAACCAGTTCCTATTCCTCGAAAAAAGCCCAAAATATGATTCCTTAAAATGTTACAAAACATTGCTTTTCTTAACAGTACTACTGAGAAAGAAATGTTCGTGCCTGATGCGATTGCGTACCATTCTGCGTGCCATGCTTTCATGCGCAGAGCGTTGTTGTTTGGTAGGATAAACACATTAAAATTCATAATGGCTAATACATTATTAATTGTACTGAATACCGTGTATAAAATAAGTATGTCTTAAAATAAATAGCAGCTAGAGTTTGATTCACCATAACTAATAGAAGAAAAGGAACCTTTGCTACATACAAGAATCGAACCTGTAACGCTCAACAAAAGAGTAACCTTCGTTTTGCAACTGTATCAGTAAACACAACTGACAGGTCGCGGGTTTTGCGCCGTACAACATTACGAATTGTATCGTGGGTTTGTGTCGTTAATATTCTTGGTTATCATTGATGTTTGTTTTATGAAGAAGCTCAAGTTATGTACTTGATTATGATAAGGGATGGTATGGGTTAGTGATACTAAGATTTGAAACTTATGATAACTTGTTGCTGCGGCTACACTGCTGTATCGCGAATTGACAAAGTTGGCATTCCAGACACGACTCAGAGTACAGAATAATAAATTATAACAATTCTAAATTAGGTTGTTGGTTATTTATTCTGATTGCAACGATTCATTCCCGAAACAGTTATATGATGTTACAATTATATCTCATTCTGAGACCAAAATGACGTCTCCGTATGAAACGTTGGTGACGAGACCTGGTGGCTATTATCCTTTTGCGTCTTGATTAATAATACTGCCATCTAGTGAGCAGGAGGCGTAGTGCTAGCAGAGTATACAACCGGGGAACATAAGATGGCACCACGTGTGATAAGTTTTAGTAAATTTACATTAATGGCGAGAATGAAGCACTTATTAAGAACTACGATTAGAATTTACTCTGATGATATTTAGTTGTTCGGTGTCAAACCAATTTTTATCTTAAATGCCTCAAAGCGTCATTATTATGCAAGAAATAGTTAAATGTAGCAATGCTAGATTTTCTAAAAGGCCATACTTTTATGTATAATTTGCAATGAGTTGTATATGTTGTTCATCTTCTGAAACTTGACAAATCGGTAAAGGAATTTTTGAAGCGTGAATCGGCATACTTTGTGATGCTAATTCTACGCGCATTAATTTACCACAATTACTCTTAAATAACTATTATACAATTTTGATAGAATATGTGTATCTTTTTTCACGTAGAAATGAAATGTGACAACGTAATATCAAACCAACGTATCTATAAAACAATTTTTTTAAAGATAGGTACTTTTAAAACAATTACATCTTTAAACAACTCAGGATGGTATGCATGTCTATCTTATGTAGTTTCAAAGAATTCATGGGCCGCAAGTACTCAATTGGTAAACATATTTAGAATCAAGCAAACCAATTTTAACTTGCAGTTATTTGTTACGAGCTATAGTGTTCCTGGTGTTAAGAGTGCCGGTCCCCATCGCCGCGCTCGCTAAGGTGCCTCGCTTTGGTGCATCGTGTCGCTGGGGATCGTGCGTCGAGTCCCGCCTTGTGCATGGGTGTTTGTATGTTTGTAAAATGGGTATATGTGTGCGCATTAGAAGCAGAAAGCTAAACAGAACACCAAAGTAGATGTAAGGAAATGAAAAAAGAGGAAAAAGGAATCCCAACAAGACTCCGGCACTGTATTTGCTTTAAAAAAAAAAAAAAAGGATCAAAGAAACGTATGTTTAGATACAGCTAGTTGCAGCTTACCCCCAGGCTGATTGTCATACTTATATTATCCACAGTTTTAAACACGAAGAGCTCTCATTTGCAGTCAAAAAGTCAGTTTTGACAGGCATTTGATACATGCATATAATTCTTGAGATTTCACATATGTTTGAGGACAGGATTGAAAATTCTGATATATATCTCTGTCCTTTAAACTTTTGACAGACAATGTATATAATGATTACTATGAGTGAAACATTTTTAGAAAGTACTATAAAAAATTGCAGCGCCATGGCTGAGTGGTTGGACCCTCGCCTCCCATCTAGGAGGACTGGGTTTGATTCCAAGCCCCGCATGTGGGATTTGTGGGCAAACAGCATATGGGTGGGTATTTTCTGGGTCCTCCGATTTCCCTTAGCACTCATTCCACCAATTGCTTGATCATCACCTCTTTTTTTTTTTTTTTTTTTTGTAGTTTAACGTCCTGATTGGTCATATCCGACAATGAGTGATATTGGTGAAATGATGCTCAAATGATCTTGGGGTCCATGGAACTTTAAGTTACTCAATAGGATAAGGGAAAACCCTGTACAACAACTTATCCCTATAACTCACCCTAAGCGAGCCATCACCTTTCTTATTATCCATTTTGCTTGCATTTCATATCATCCACTTCCTCATGCTCAAGCCTGGCAATAGGCCAACCACTTGTTCCAGGTTCTCCATTCTGTGGTTTTGTGTTGTTGGCTCCCTATCAGGCTTCTGCTTGTAAGTCCTAGGGGGTGTCAGTTCTAAATATAGGGAGCATAAACTGACTATAAAATGAAACTATCCAAAATAATTTTCTTCGGAGCATTACAGGCTTCTGATAATTCCTTTAATCCATAATTTATTTCCTTTGTCATCATCCAATAATTTATTATTTCAGAAGATTTACATTCACAATTTTGTAGCCAATTTGTGTTAGTTTATTATATGATGAAGAATTGACAACTATTTCTCAATAAAATTACACCTTTCTCATTACAGTTTTTTGCAACCCACCATAAATGATTACACTAATATACAACACTTTCCCGGTTTTGATGAAAATAGGCTACTTATATGGAAGTAAATGACAGAATTTTTCATGTAACACGTACACTTTTTCTGTACTTCGATATTTTATATATGTTTTTAATATAATGAACACTATATATAATTGTATTTATAAATGTACTTTTGCAGCAAAGGATGAATAATAAATTAACATATTACGCATCTTCATGCCGTATATATATATATATATATATATATATATATATTAAAAAATAAACACCCCTTGTGGGCTTCCCTGTTCTGTATCCCTTATCTTCCTAATGCAATGAGCTGATGACAGAAGAGAGACAGCTAGCTTCCTTCAGTGCTTAGCGGCTGGGGTTTATTTATCAATGCATGACCCTGTGCAGGCAATAAAACTATCAACCGTTGCATGATAAACAGCCACCTGACATTCACCCTTCAGGGGCTTATGCGTCTTAAAATCTCAGAATTTTAGTTGCTTTCTATAACATATGGTGACCGGTATTGCGGTTTCCGGAAATTATGCATTGTTATTCTGCTCCCTGTCTGTTAATTCTCAAACAAAAAAAAAAAAAACAAAAAAAACAAAAAAAAAAAAAAAAAAGGAGCAAAATTGTATTCACATATGCATAGGCGTCAACTGTTGTCTGAAAAAAAAAAAAAAGCCCTATAACTCTTTCTCCACTAATGGTGCACCATACACCATTTTTTTCGACATAAAGGGGTATTTCATGATAATATTAGATTTCTATAGCTCCAATATTATTTTATGTACAAACATATCTATGAAGGTGGAACCAAGCCTCATCCATCAAAAATATTAAATGTGGGTCAATTTTACCATTGTATATGCTATTGAGAGTCCACTCGCAAAATGTGTTAACATATACAAATCATAAATAAATTCTGAGCCATAATACACTTTATAACTGAGTACAGGACAAAATAATAAAGTACACTAGTAATATTAACTTCTATCACATGAACACAAGGCAATATTTCCAAAATTGTGAACATCAGTGTTTCATTTCCACAATGTGTTGTCTTGAATTCCTTGTTAAAGAGGACAAATTCAGTGCTGAAATTCACCAGAGAATTTAAAGAGCCTTAGGAGATGTCTACAATGTTGAGAGATGGGTGAAATATTTCAAAGATGGGAACATGAGTATCCCAGATTAGCTTTATTACAGTTGCCATCAAACTGCCTCCATTGAATGCAACAAGGTAACAGCTGATGAGCTCATTTGAGAACATAGGCATGTCATTCTGGATAAAATCACAGCAAAACTTGCAGTAGTTTACAGTGCTGTGTAAGAAATGCTTGAAAGCTTAGGTCATTAATAATTTTGTGCCCTGTTGGGCTGCATGTTTGTTGACCGAAGTCCACACGTTTTGAGCACCATCACCGAAAACCTTCTTCAGATATTTAAAAATTAAGATGACAATTTAGCTCAACTATTAAAGTGCCAATGCAATGGCTGATGTTAGGCGATTTCAATCACTTGCGGTATTCCAACTGGAGTGATATTGTCAAAACATTTTATCGCATTTTATCTTTGAAATCTTGTCGTACCTGACGTTCGCTTGTGTAATCTCCTGTCTTGTTATTGGCAACAGTCAGCCAGCCTTCACTTTTAATAACTGTCAGTTCTACAATTGTACTTTCAATTAATTCAGTTACAATGTTTATTTAAAATTTTATCCAGTTCATAATGTATTTAGCTAAAAAAGGAATGAAAATAATCATATGTATTTCGTATGTTTGAGATGAGTACAATAACCTCAATGTTATACTACCGCTCTGAAAACAAATTTGAAACCTTTCGAGATGTGTGGACAGGTTGACTGTCAAGGACAAATTCAACAATTCTATCAGGATATCACATTCTAACAGAGGGTAACAAAATATTATCGAGTATTACCGTGTACTACAGAATATCGTCGAGCTGCCAGAGCACACTTAGACCGCTCCTTCATATCCATTAATTACCAACACGATACAGATACGCTACCATGATGGAATTCTGAAGATATGCATTTAGCATCGTATCGGGACCCCTTGTACGACAGGAAAGAACCTATCTCGTACGTGTGGAAGAAAATGTTACCTTGTCTGAGAATATTACGTTACTGCAGTTGTGGATGGGATTGTCCTGTAGTATCGGTTTGTATTGTGTGTGTTGAGTATAAAAAAGCAAAACCAGTTCCTATTCCTCGAAAAAAGCCCAAAATATGATTCCTTAAAATGTTACAAAACATTGCTTTTCTTAACAGTACTACTGAGAAAGAAATGTTCGTGCCTGATGCGATTGCGTACCATTCTGCGTGCCATGCTTTCATGCGCAGAGCGTTGTTGTTTGGTAGGATAAACACATTAAAATTCATAATGGCTAATACATTATTAATTGTACTGAATACCGTGTATAAAATAAGTATGTCTTAAAATAAATAGCAGCTAGAGTTTGATTCACCATAACTAATAGAAGAAAAGGAACCTTTGCTACATACAAGAATCGAACCTGTAACGCTCAACAAAAGAGTAACCTTCGTTTTGCAACTGTATCAGTAAACACAACTGACAGGTCGCGGGTTTTGCGCCGTACAACATTACGAATTGTATCGTGGGTTTGTGTCGTTAATATTCTTGGTTATCATTGATGTTTGTTTTATGAAGAAGCTCAAGTTATGTACTTGATTGTGATAAGGGATGGTATGGGTTAGTGATACTAAGATTTGAAACTTATGATAACTTGTTGCTGCGGCTACACTGATGTATCGCGAATTGACAAAGTTGGCATTCCAGACACGACTCAGAGTACAGAATAATAAATTATAACAATTCTAAATTAGGTTGTTGGTTATTTATTCTGATTGCAACGATTCATTCCCGAAACAGTTATATGATGTTACAATTATATCTCATTCTGAGACCAAAATGACGTCTCCGTATGAAACGTTGGTGACGAGACCTGGTGGCTATTATCCTTTTGCGTCTTGATTAATAATACTGCCATCTAGTGAGCAGGAGGCGTAGTGCTAGCAGAGTATACAACCGGGGAACATAAGATGGCACCACGTGTGATAAGTTTTAGTAAATTTACATTAATGGCGAGAATGAAGCACTTATTAAGAACTACGATTAGAATTTACTTTGATGATATTTAGTTGTTCGGTGTCAAACCAATTTTTATCTTAAATGCCTCAAAGCGTCATTATTATGCAAGAAATAGTTAAATGTAGCAATGCTAGATTTTCTAAAAGGCCATACTTTTATGTATAATTTGCAATGAGTTGTGTATGTTGTTCATCTTCTCAAACTTGACAAATCGGTAAAGGAATTTTTGAAGCATGAATCGGCATACTTTGTGATGCTAATTCTACGCGCATTAATTTACCACAATTACTCTTAAATAACTATTATACAATTTTGATAGAATATGTGTATCTTTTTTCACGTAGAAATGAAATGTGACAACGTAATATCAAACCAACGTATCTATAAAACAATTTTTTTTAAAGATAGGTACTTTTAAAACAATTACATCTTTAAACAACTCAGGATGGTATGCATGTCTATCTTATGTAGTTTCAAAGAATTCATGGGCCGCAAGTACTCAATTGGTAAACATATTTAGAATCAACCAAACCAATTTTAACTTGCAGTTATTTGTTACGAGCTATAGTGTTCCTGGTGTTAAGAGTGCCGGTCCCCATCGCCGCGCTCGCTAAGGTGCCTCGCTTTGGTGCATCGTGTCGCTGGGGATCGTGCGTCGAGTCCCGCCTTGTGCATGGGTGTTTGTATGTTTGTAAAATGGGTATATGTGTGCGCATTAGAAGCAGAAAGCTAAACAGAACACCAAAGTAGATGTAAGGAAATGAAAAAAGAGGAAAAAGGAATCCCAACAAGACTCCGGCACTGTATTTGCTTTAAAAAAAAAAAAAAAGGATCAAAGAAACGTATGTTTAGATACAGCTAGTTGCAGCTTACCCCCAGGCTGATTGTCATACTTATATTATCCACAGTTTTAAACACGAAGAGCTCTCATTTGCAGTCAAAAAGTCAGTTTTGACAGGCATTTGATACATGCATATAATTCTTGAGATTTCACATATGTTTGAGGACAGGATTGAAAATTCTGATATATATCTCTGTCCTTTAAACTTTTGACAGACAATGTATATAATGATTACTATGAGTGAAACATTTTTAGAAAGTACTATAAAAAATTGCAGCGCCATGGCTGAGTGGTTGGACCCTCGCCTCCCATCTAGGAGGACTGGGTTTGATTCCAAGCCCCGCATGTGGGATTTGTGGGCAAACAGCATATGGGTGGGTATTTTCTGGGTCCTCCGATTTCCCTTAGCACTCATTCCACCAATTGCTTGATCATCACCTCTTTTTTTTTTTTTTTTTTTTTTGTAGTTTAACGTCCTGATTGGTCATATCCGACAATGAGTGATATTGGTGAAATGATGCTCAAATGATCTTGGGGTCCATGGAACTTTAAGTTACTCAATAGGATAAGGGAAAACCCTGTACAACAACTTATCCCTATAACTCACCCTAAGCGAGCCATCACCTTTCTTATTATCCATTTTGCTTGCATTTCATATCATCCACTTCCTCATGCTCAAGCCTGGCAATAGGCCAACCACTTGTTCCAGGTTCTCCATTCTGTGGTTTTGTGTTGTTGGCTCCCTATCAGGCTTCTGCTTGTAAGTCCTAGGGGGTGTCAGTTCTAAATATAGGGAGCATAAACTGACTATAAAATGAAACTATCCAAAATAATTTTCTTCGGAGCATTATAGGCTTCTGATAATTCCTTTAATCCATAATTTATTTCCTTTGTCATCATCCAATAATTTATTATTTCAGAAGATTTACATTCACAATTTTGTAGCCAATTTGTGTTAGTTTATTATATGATGAAGAATTGACAACTATTTCTCAATAAAATTACACCTTTCTCATTACAGTTTTTTGCAACCCACCATAGATGATTACACTAATATACCACACTTTCCCGGTTTTGATGAAAATAGGCTACTTATATGGAAGTAAATGACAGAATTTTTCATGTAACACGTACAGTTTTCTGTACTTCGATATTTTATATATGTTTTTAATATAATGAGCACTATATATAATTGTATTTATAAATGTACTTTTGCAGCAAAGGATGAATAATAAATTAACATATTACGCATCTTCATGCCGTATATATATATATATATATATATTAAAAAATAAACACCCCTTGTGGGCTTCCCTGTTCTGTATCCCTTATCTTCCTAATGCAATGAGCTGATGACAGAAGAGAGACAGCTAGCTTCCTTCAGTGCTTAGCGGCTGGGGTTTATTTATCAATGCATGACCCTGTGCAGGCAATAAAACTATCAACCGTTGCATGATAAACAGCCACCTGACATTCACCCTTCAGGGGCTTATGCGTCTTAAAATCTCAGAATTTTAGTTGCTTTCTATAACATATGGTGACCGGTATTGCGGTTTCCGGAAAATATGCATTGTTATTCTGCTCCCTGTCTGTTAATTCTCAAAAAAAAAGGAGCAAAATTGTATTCACATATGCATAGGCGTCAACTGTTGTCTGAAAAAAAAAAAAAAAAAAAAAAGCCCTATAACTCTTTCTCCACTAATGGTGCACCATACACCATTTTTTTCGACATAAAGGGGTATTTCATGATAATATTAGATTTCTATAGCTCCAATATTATTTTATGTACAAACATATCTATGAAGGTGGAACCAAGCCTCATCCATCAAAAATATTAAATGTGGGTCAATTTTACCATTGTATATGCTATTGAGAGTCCACTCACAAAATGTGTTAACATATACAAATCATAAATAAATTCTGAGCCATAATACACTTTATAACTGAGTACAGGACAAAATAATAAAGTACACTAGTAATATTAACTTCTATCACATGAACACAAGGCAATATTTCCAAAATTGTGAACATCAGTGTTTCATTTCCACAATGTGTTGTCTTGAATTCCTTGTTAAAGAGGACAAATTCAGTGCTGAAATTCACCAGAGAATTTAAAGAGCCTTAGGAGATGTCTACAATGTTGAGAGATGGGTGAAATATTTCAAAGATGGGAAAATGAGTATCCCAGATTAGCTTTATAGCAGTTGCCATCAAACTGCCTCCATGGAATGCAACAAGGTAACAGCTGATGGGCTCATTTGAGAACATAGGCATGTCATTCTGGATAAAATCAAAGCAAAACTTGCAGTAGTTTACAGTGCTGTGTAAGAAATATTTGAAAGCTTAGGTCATTAATAATTTTGTGCCCTGTTGGGCTGCATGTTTGTTGACCGAAGTCCACACGTTTTGAGCACCATCACCGAAAACCTTCTTCAGAGATTTAAAAATTAAGATGGCAATTTAGCTCAACTATTAAAGTGCCAATGCAATGGCTGATGTTAGGCGATTTCAATCACTTGCGGTATTCCAACTGGAGTGATATTGTCAAAACATTTTATCGCATTTTATCTTTGAAATCTTGTCGTACCTGACGTTCGCTTGTGTAATCTCCTGTCTTGTTATTGGCAACAGTCAGCTAGCCTTCACTTTTAATAACTGTCAGTTCTACAATTGTACTTTCAATTAATTCAGTTACAATGTTTATTTAAAATTTTATCCAGTTCATAATGTATTTAGCTAAAAAAGGAATGAAAATAATCATATGTATTTCGTATGTTTGAGATGAGTACAATAACCTCAATGTTATACTACCGCTCTGAAAACAAATTTGAAACCTTTCGAGATGTGTGGACAGATTGACTGTCAAGGACAAATTCAACAATTCTATCAGGATATCACATTCTAACAGAGGGTAACAAAATATTATCGAGTATTACCGTGTACTACAGAATATCGTCGAGCTGCCAGAGCACACTTAGACCGCTCCTTCATATCCATTAATTACCAACACGATACAGATACGCTACCATGATGGAATTCTGAAGATATGCATTTAGCATCGTATCGGGACCCCTTGTACGACAGGAAAGAACCTATCTCGTACGTGTGGAAGAAAATGTTACCTTGTCTGAGAATATTACGTTACTGCAGTTGTGGATAGGATTGTCCCGTAGTATCGGTTTGTATTGTGTGTGTTGAGTATAAAAAAGCAAAACCAGTTCCTATTCCTCGAAAAAAGCCCAAAATATGATTCCTTAAAATGTTACAAAACATTGCTTTTCTTAACAGTACTACTGAGAAAGAAATGTTCGTGCCTGATGCGATTGCGTACCATTCTGCGTGCCAGGCTTTCATGCGCAGAACGTTGTTGTTTGGTAGGATAAACACATTAAAATTCATAATGGCTAATACATTATTAATTGCACTGAATACCGTGTATAAAATAAGTATGTCTTAAAATAAATAGCAGCTAGAGTTTGATTCACCATAACTAATAGAAGAAAAGGAACCTTTGCTACATACAAAAATCGAACCTGTAACGCTCAACAAAAGAGTAACCTTCGTTTTGCAACTGTATCAGTAAACACAACTGACAGGTCGCGGGTTTTGCGCCGTACAACATTACGAATTGTATCGTGGGTTTGTGTCGTTAATATTCTTGGTTATCATTGATGTTTGTTTTATGAAGAAGCTCAAGTTATGTACTTGATTATGATAAGGGATGGTATGGGTTAGTGATACTAAGATTTGAAACTTATGATAACTTGTTGCTGCGGCTACACTGCTGTATCGCGATTTGACAAAGTTGGCATTCCAGACACGACTCAGAGTACAGAATAATAAATTATAACAATTCTAAATTAGGTTGATGGTTATTTATTCTGATTGCAACGATTCATTCCCGAAACAGTTATATGATGTTACAATTATATCTCATTCTGAGACCAAAATGACGTCTCCGTATGAAACGTGGCTGACGAGACCTGGTGGCTATTATCCTTTTGCGTCTTGATTAATAATACTGCCATCTAGTGAGCAGGAGGTGTAGTGCTAGCAGAGTATACAACCGGGGAACATAAGATGGCACCACGTGTGATAAGTTTTAGTAAATTTACATTAATGGCGAGAATGAAGCACTTATTAAGAACTACGATTAGAATTTACTTTGATGATATTTAGTTGTTCGGTGTCAAACCAATTTTTATCTTAAATGCCTCAAAGCGTCATTATTATGCAAGAAATAGTTAAATGTAGCAATGCTAGATTTTCTAAAAGGCCATACTTTTATGTATAATTTGCAATGAGTTGTATATGTTGTTCATCTTCTGAAACTTGACAAATCCGTAAAGGAATTTTTGAAGCGTGAATCGGCATACTTAGTGATGCTAATTCTACGCGCATTAATTTACCACAATTACTCTTAAATAACTATTATACAATTTTGATAGAATATGTGTATCTTTTTTCACGTAGAAATGAAATGTGACAACGTAATATCAAACCAACGTATCTATAAAACAATTTTTTTAAAGATAGGTACTTTTAAAACAATTACATCTTTAAACAACTCAGGATGGTATGCATGTCTATCTTATGTAGTTTCAAAGAATTCATGGGCCGCAAGTACTCAATTGGTAAACATATTTAGAATCAAGCAAACCAATTTTAACTTGCAGTTATTTGTTACGAGCTATAGTGTTCCTGGTGTTAAGAGTGCCGGTCCCCATCGCCGCGCTCGCTAAGGTGCCTCGCTTTGGTGCATCGTGTCGCTGGGGATCGTGCGTCGAGTCCCGCCTTGTGCATGGGTGTTTGTATGTTTGTAAAATGGGTATATGTGTGCGCATTAGAAGCAGAAAGCTAAACAGAACACCAAAGTAGATGTAAGGAAATGAAAAAAGAGGAAAAAGGAATCCCAACAAGACTCCGGCACTGTATTTGCTTTAAAAAAAAAAAAAGGATCAAAGAAACGTATGTTTAGATACAGCTAGTTGCAGCTTACCCCCAGGCTGATTGTCATACTTATATTATCCACAGTTTTAAACACGAAGAGCTCTCATTTGCAGTCAAAAAGTCAGTTTTGACAGGCATTTGATACATGCATATAATTTTTGAGATTTCACATATGTTTGAGGACAGGATTGAAAATTCTGATATATATCTCTGTCCTTTAAACTTTTGACAGACAATGTATATAATGATTACTATGAGTGAAACATTTTTAGAAAGTACTATAAAAAATTGCAGCGCCATGGCTGAGTGGTTGGACCCTCGCCTCCCATCTAGGAGGACTGGGTTTGATTCCAAGCCCCGCATGTGGGATTTGTGGGCAAACAGCATATGGGTGGGTATTTTCTGGGTCCTCCGATTTCCCTTAGCACTCATTCCACCAATTGCTTGATCATCACCTCTTTTTTTTTTTCTTTTTTTTGTAGTTTAACGTCCTTATTGGTCATATCCGACAATGAGTGATATTGGTGAAATGATGCTCAAATGATCTTGGGGTCCATGGAACTTTAAGTTACTCAATAGGATAAGGGAAAACCCTGTACAACAACTTATCCCTATAACTCACCCTAAGCGAGCCATCACCTTTCTTATTATCCATTTTGCTTGCATTTCATATCATCCACTTCCTCATGCTCAAGCCTGGCAATAGGCCAACCACTTGTTCCAGGTTCTCCATTCTGTGGTTTTGTGTTGTTGGCTCCCTATCAGGCTTCTGCTTGTAAGTCCTAGGGGGTGTCAGTTCTAAATATAGGGAGCATAAACTGACTATAAAACGAAACTATCCAAAATAATTTTCTTCGGAGCATTATAGGCTTCTGATAATTCCTTTAATCCATAATTTATTTCCTTTGTCATCATCCAATAATTTATTATTTCAGAAGATTTACATTCGCAATTTTGTAGCCAATTTGTGTTAGTTTATTATATGATGAAGAATTGACAACTATTTCTCAATAAAATTACACCTTTCTCATTACAGTTTTTTGCAACCCACCATAGATGATTACACTAATATACAACACTTTCCCGGTTTTGATGAAAATAGGCTACTTATATGGAAGTAAATGACAGAATTTTTCATGTAACACGTACAGTTTTTCTGTACTTCGATATTTTATATATGTTTTTAATATAATGAACACTATATATAATTGTATTTATAAATGTACTTTTGCAGCAAAGGATGAATAATAAATTAACATATTACGCATCTTCATGCCGTATATATATATATATATATATATATATATATATATATATTAAAAAATAAACACCCCTTGTGGGCTTCCCTGTTCTGTATCCCTTATCTTCCTAATGCAATGAGCTGATGACAGAAGAGAGACAGCTAGCTTCCTTCAGTGCTTAGCGGCTGGGGTTTATTTATCAATGCATGACCCTGTGCAGGCAATAAAACTATCAACCGTTGCATGATAAACAGCCACCTGACATTCACCCTTCAGGGGCTTATGCGTCTTAAAATCTCAGAATTTTAGTTGCTTTCTATAACATATGGTGACCGGTATTGCGGTTTCCGGAAAATATGCATTGTTATTCTGCTCCCTGTCTGTTAATTCTCAAAAAAAAAAAAAAAAAAAAAAGGAGCAAAATTGTATTCACATATGCATAGGCGTCAACTGTTGTCTGAAAAAAAAAAAAAAAAAAAAAAAGCCCTATAACTCTTTCTCCACTAATGGTGCACCATACACCATTTTTTTCGACATAAAGGGGTATTTCATGATAATATTAGATTTCTATAGCTCCAATATTATTTTATGTACAAACATATCTATGAAGGTGGAACCAAGCCTCATCCATCAAAAATATTAAATGTGGGTCAATTTTACCATTGTATATGCTATTGAGAGTCCACTCGCAAAATGTGTTAACATATACAAATCATAAATAAATTCTGAGCCATAATACACTTTATAACTGAGTACAGGACAAAATAATAAAGTACACTAGTAATATTAACTTCTATCACATGACCACAAGGCAATATTTCCAAAATTGTGAACATCAGTGTTTCATTTCCACAATGTGTTGTCTTGAATTCCTTGTTAAAGAGGACAAATTCAGTGCTGAAATTCACCAGAGAATTTAAAGAGCCTTAGGAGATGTCTACAATGTTGAGAGATGGGTGAAATATTTCAAAGATGGGAACATGAGTATCCCAGATTAGCTTTATTACAGTTGCCATCAAACTGCCTCCATTGAATGCAACAAGGTAACAGCTGATGAGCTCATTTGAGAACATAGGCATGTCATTCTGGATAAAATCACAGCAAAACTTGCAGTAGTTTACAGTGCTGTGTAAGAAATGCTTGAAAGCTTAGGTCATTAATAATTTTGTGCCCTGTTGGGCTGCATGTTTGTTGACCGAAGTCCACACGTTTTGAGCACCATCACCGAAAACCTTCTTCAGATATTTAAAAATTAAGATGACAATTTAGCTCAACTATTAAAGTGCCAATGCAATGGCTGATGTTAGGCGATTTCAATCACTTGCGGTATTCCAACTGGAGTGATATTGTCAAAACATTTTATCGCATTTTATCTTTGAAATCTTGTCGTACCTGACGTTCGCTTGTGTAATCTCCTGTCTTGTTATTGGCAACAGTCAGCCAGCCTTCACTTTTAATAACTGTCAGTTCTACAATTGTACTTTCAATTAATTCAGTTACAATGTTTATTTAAAATTTTATCCAGTTCATAATGTATTTAGCTAAAAAAGGAATGAAAATAATCATATGTATTTCGTATGTTTGAGATGAGTACAATAACCTCAATGTTATACTACCGCTCTGAAAACAAATTTGAAACCTTTCGAGATGTGTGGACAGGTTGACTGTCAAGGACAAATTCAACAATTCTATCAGGATATCACATTCTAACAGAGGGTAACAAAATATTATCGAGTATTACCGTGTACTACAGAATATCGTCGAGCTGCCAGAGCACACTTAGACCGCTCCTTCATATCCATTAATTACCAACACGATACAGATACGCTACCATGATGGAATTCTGAAGATATGCATTTAGCATCGTATCGGGACCCCTTGTACGACAGGAAAGAACCTATCTCGTACGTGTGGAAGAAAATGTTACCTTGTCTGAGAATATTACGTTACTGCAGTTGTGGATGGGATTGTCCTGTAGTATCGGTTTGTATTGTGTGTGTTGAGTATAAAAAAGCAAAACCAGTTCCTATTCCTCGAAAAAAGCCCAAAATATGATTCCTTAAAATGTTACAAAACATTGCTTTTCTTAACAGTACTACTGAGAAAGAAATGTTCGTGCCTGATGCGATTGCGTACCATTCTGCGTGCCATGCTTTCATGCGCAGAGCGTTGTTGTTTGGTAGGATAAACACATTAAAATTCATAATGGCTAATACATTATTAATTGTACTGAATACCGTGTATAAAATAAGTATGTCTTAAAATAAATAGCAGCTAGAGTTTGATTCACCATAACTAATAGAAGAAAAGGAACCTTTGCTACATACAAGAATCGAACCTGTAACGCTCAACAAAAGAGTAACCTTCGTTTTGCAACTGTATCAGTAAACACAACTGACAGGTCGCGGGTTTTGCGCCGTACAACATTACGAATTGTATCGTGGGTTTGTGTCGTTAATATTCTTGGTTATCATTGATGTTTGTTTTATGAAGAAGCTCAAGTTATGTACTTGATTATGATAAGGGATGGTATGGGTTAGTGATACTAAGATTTGAAACTTATGATAACTTGTTGCTGCGGCTACACTGCTGTATCGCGAATTGACAAAGTTGGCATTCCAGACACGACTCAGAGTACAGAATAATAAATTATAACAATTCTAAATTAGGTTGTTGGTTATTTATTCTGATTGCAACGATTCATTCCCGAAACAGTTATATGATGTTACAATTATATCTCATTCTGAGACCAAAATGACGTCTCCGTATGAAACGTTGGTGACGAGACCTGGTGGCTATTATCCTTTTGCGTCTTGATTAATAATACTGCCATCTAGTGAGCAGGAGGCGTAGTGCTAGCAGAGTATACAACCGGGGAACATAAGATGGCACCACGTGTGATAAGTTTTAGTAAATTTACATTAATGGCGAGAATGAAGCACTTATTAAGAACTACGATTAGAATTTACTTTGATGATATTTAGTTGTTCGGTGTCAAACCAATTTTTATCTTAAATGCCTCAAAGCGTCATTATTATGCAAGAAATAGTTAAATGTAGCAATGCTAGATTTTCTAAAAGGCCATACTTTTATGTATAATTTGCAATGAGTTGTATATGTTGTTCATCTTCTGAAACTTGACAAATCGGTAAAGGAATTTTTGAAGCGTGAATCGGCATACTTAGTGATGCTAATTCTACGCGCATTAATTTACCACAATTACTCTTAAATAACTATTATACAATTTTGATAGAATATGTGTATCTTTTTTCACGTAGAAATGAAATGTGACAACGTAATATCAAACCAACGTATCTATAAAACAATTTTTTTAAAGATAGGTACTTTTAAAACAATTACATCTTTAAACAACTCAGGATGGTATGCATGTCTATCTTATGTAGTTTCAAAGAATTCATGGGCCGCAAGTACTCAATTGGTAAACATATTTAGAATCAAGCAAACCAATTTTAACTTGCAGTTATTTGTTACGAGCTATAGTGTTCCTGGTGTTAAGAGTGCCGGTCCCCATCGCCGCGCTCGCTAAGGTGCCTCGCTTTGGTGCATCGTGTCGCTGGGGATCGTGCGTCGAGTCCCGCCTTGTGCATGGGTGTTTGTATGTTTGTAAAATGGGTATATGTGTGCGCATTAGAAGCAGAAAGCTAAACAGAACACCAAAGTAGATGTAAGGAAATGAAAAAAGAGGAAACAGGAATCCCAACAAGACTCCGGCACTGTATTTGCTTTAAAAAAAAAAAAAAGGATCAAAGAAACGTATGTTTAGATACAGCTAGTTGCAGCTTACCCCCAGGCTGATTGTCATACTTATATTATCCACAGTTTTAAACACGAAGAGCTCTCATTTGCAGTCAAAAAGTCAGTTTTGACAGGCATTTGAAACATGCATATAATTCTTGAGATTTCACATATGTTTGAGGACAGGATTGAAAATTCTGATATATATCTCTGTCCTTTAAACTTTTGACAGACAATGTATATAATGATTACGATGAGTGAAACATTTTTAGAAAGTACTATAAAAAATTGCAGCGCCATGGCTGAGTGGTTGGACCCTCGCCTCCCATCTAGGAGGACTGGGTTTGATTCCAAGCCCCGCATGTGGGATTTGTGGGCAAACAGCATATGGGTGGGTATTTTCTGGGTCCTCCGATTTCCCTTAGCACTCATTCCACCAATTGCTTGATCATCACCTCTTTTTTTTTTCTTTTTTTTTGTAGTTTAACGTCCTTATTGGTCATATCCGACAATGAGTGATATTGGTGAAATGATGCTCAAATGATCTTGGGGTCCATGGAACTTTAAGTTACTCAATAGGATAAGGGAAAACCCTGTACAACAACTTATCCCTATAACTCACCCTAAGCGAGCCATCACCTTTCTTATTATCCATTTTGCTTGCATTTCATATCATCCACTTCCTCATGCTCAAGCCTGGCAATAGGCCAACCACTTGTTCCAGGTTCTCCATTCTGTGGTTTTGTGTTGTTGGCTCCCTATCAGGCTTCTGCTTGTAAGTCCTAGGGGGTGTCAGTTCTAAATATAGGGAGCATAAACTGACTATAAAACGAAACTATCCAAAATAATTTTCTTCGGAGCATTATAGGCTTCTGATAATTCCTTTAATCCATAATTTATTTCCTTTGTCATCATCCAATAATTTATTATTTCAGAAGATTTACATTCGCAATTTTGTAGCCAATTTGTGTTAGTTTATTATATGATGAAGAATTGACAACTATTTCTCAATAAAATTACACCTTTCTCATTACAGTTTTTTGCAACCCACCATAGATGATTACACTAATATACAACACTTTCCCGGTTTTGATGAAAATAGGCTACTTATATGGAAGTAAATGACAGAATTTTTCATGTAACACGTACAGTTTTTCTGTACTTCGATATTTTATATATGTTTTTAATATAATGAACACTATATATAATTGTATTTATAAATGTACTTTTGCAGCAAAGGATGAATAATAAATTAACATATTACGCATCTTCATGCCGTATATATATATATATATATATATATATATATATATATATATATATATATATATATATATATTAAAAAATAAACACCCCTTGTGGGCTTCCCTGTTCTGTATCCCTTATCTTCCTAATGCAATGAGCTGATGACAGAAGAGAGACAGCTAGCTTCCTTCAGTGCTTAGCGGCTGGGGTTTATTTATCAATGCATGACCCTGTGCAGGCAATAAAACTATCAACCGTTGCATGATAAACAGCCACCTGACATTCACCCTTCAGGGGCTTATGCGTCTTAAAATCTCAGAATTTTAGTTGCTTTCTATAACATATGGTGACCGGTATTGCGGTTTCCGGAAAATATGCATTGTTATTCTGCTCCCTGTCTGTTAATTCTCAAAAAAAAAAAAAAAAAAAAAAAAAAAGGAGCAAAATTGTATTCACATATGCATAGGCGTCAACTGTTGTCTGAAAAAAAAAAAAGCCCTATAACTCTTTCTCCACTAATGGTGCACCATACACCATTTTTTTCGACATAAAGGGGTATTTCATGATAATATTAGATTTCTATAGCTCCAATATTATTTTATGTACAAACATATCTATGAAGGTGGAACCAAGCCTCATCCATCAAAAATATTAAATGTGGGTCAATTTTACCATTGTATATGCTATTGAGAGTCCACTCGCAAAATGTGTTAACATATACAAATCATAAATAAATTCTGAGCCATAATACACTTTATAACTGAGTACAGGACAAAATAATAAAGTACACTAGTAATATTAACTTCTATCACATGAACACAAGGCAATATTTCCAAAATTGTGAACATCAGTGTTTCATTTCCACAATGTGTTGTCTTGAATTCCTTGTTAAAGAGGACAAATTCAGTGCTGAAATTCACCAGAGAATTTAAAGAGCCTTAGGAGATGTCTACAATGTTGAGAGATGGGTGAAATATTTCAAAGATGGGAACATGAGTATCCCAGATTAGCTTTATTACAGTTGCCATCAAACTGCCTCCATTGAATGCAACAAGGTAACAGCTGATGAGCTCATTTGAGAACATAGGCATGTCATTCTGGATAAAATCACAGCAAAACTTGCAGTAGTTTACAGTGCTGTGTAAGAAATGCTTGAAAGCTTAGGTCATTAATAATTTTGTGCCCTGTTGGGCTGCATGTTTGTTGACCGAAGTCCACACGTTTTGAGCACCATCACCGAAAACCTTCTTCAGATATTTAAAAATTAAGATGACAATTTAGCTCAACTATTAAAGTGCCAATGCAATGGCTGATGTTAGGCGATTTCAATCACTTGCGGTATTCCAACTGGAGTGATATTGTCAAAACATTTTATCGCATTTTATCTTTGAAATCTTGTCGTACCTGACGTTCGCTTGTGTAATCTCCTGTCTTGTTATTGGCAACAGTCAGCTAGCCTTCACTTTTAATAACTGTCAGTTCTACAATTGTACTTTCAATTAATTCAGTTACAATGTTTATTTAAAATTTTATCCAGTTCATAATGTATTTAGCTAAAAAAGGAATGAAAATAATCATATGTATTTCGTATGTTTGAGATGAGTACAATAACCTCAATGTTATACTACCGCTCTGAAAACAAATTTGAAACCTTTCGAGATGTGTGGACAGATTGACTGTCAAGGACAAATTCAACAATTCTATCAGGATATCACATTCTAACAGAGGGTAACAAAATATTATCGAGTATTACCGTGTACTACAGAATATCGTCGAGCTGCCAGAGCACACTTAGACCGCTCCTTCATATCCATTAATTACCAACACGATACAGATACGCTACCATGATGGAATTCTGAAGATATGCATTTAGCATCGTATCGGGACCCCTTGTACGACAGGAAAGAACCTATCTCGTACGTGTGGAAGAAAATGTTACCTTGTCTGAGAATATTACGTTACTGCAGTTGTGGATAGGATTGTCCCGTAGTATCGGTTTGTATTGTGTGTGTTGAGTATAAAAAAGCAAAACCAGTTCCTATTCCTCGAAAAAAGCCCAAAATATGATTCCTTAAAATGTTACAAAACATTGCTTTTCTTAACAGTACTACTGAGAAAGAAATGTTCGTGCCTGATGCGATTGCGTACCATTCTGCGTGCCAGGCTTTCATGCGCAGAACGTTGTTGTTTGGTAGGATAAACACATTAAAATTCATAATGGCTAATACATTATTAATTGCACTGAATACCGTGTATAAAATAAGTATGTCTTAAAATAAATAGCAGCTAGAGTTTGATTCACCATAACTAATAGAAGAAAAGGAACCTTTGCTACATACAAAAATCGAACCTGTAACGCTCAACAAAAGAGTAACCTTCGTTTTGCAACTGTATCAGTAAACACAACTGACAGGTCGCGGGTTTTGCGCCGTACAACATTACGAATTGTATCGTGGGTTTGTGTCGTTAATATTCTTGGTTATCATTGATGTTTGTTTTATGAAGAAGCTCAAGTTATGTACTTGATTATGATAAGGGATGGTATGGGTTAGTGATACTAAGATTTGAAACTTATGATAACTTGTTGCTGCGGCTACACTGCTGTATCGCGATTTGACAAAGTTGGCATTCCAGACACGACTCAGAGTACAGAATAATAAATTATAACAATTCTAAATTAGGTTGATGGTTATTTATTCTGATTGCAACGATTCATTCCCGAAACAGTTATATGATGTTACAATTATATCTCATTCTGAGACCAAAATGACGTCTCCGTATGAAACGTGGCTGACGAGACCTGGTGGCTATTATCCTTTTGCGTCTTGATTAATAATACTGCCATCTAGTGAGCAGGAGGTGTAGTGCTAGCAGAGTATACAACCGGGGAACATAAGATGGCACCACGTGTGATAAGTTTTAGTAAATTTACATTAATGGCGAGAATGAAGCACTTATTAAGAACTACGATTAGAATTTACTTTGATGATATTTAGTTGTTCGGTGTCAAACCAATTTTTATCTTAAATGCCTCAAAGCGTCATTATTATGCAAGAAATAGTTAAATGTAGCAATGCTAGATTTTCTAAAAGGCCATACTTTTATGTATAATTTGCAATGAGTTGTATATGTTGTTCATCTTCTGAAACTTGACAAATCCGTAAAGGAATTTTTGAAGCGTGAATCGGCATACTTAGTGATGCTAATTCTACGCGCATTAATTTACCACAATTACTCTTAAATAACTATTATACAATTTTGATAGAATATGTGTATCTTTTTTCACGTAGAAATGAAATGTGACAACGTAATATCAAACCAACGTATCTATAAAACAATTTTTTTAAAGATAGGTACTTTTAAAACAATTACATCTTTAAACAACTCAGGATGGTATGCATGTCTATCTTATGTAGTTTCAAAGAATTCATGGGCCGCAAGTACTCAATTGGTAAACATATTTAGAATCAAGCAAACCAATTTTAACTTGCAGTTATTTGTTACGAGCTATAGTGTTCCTGGTGTTAAGAGTGCCGGTCCCCATCGCCGCGCTCGCTAAGGTGCCTCGCTTTGGTGCATCGTGTCGCTGGGGATCGTGCGTCGAGTCCCGCCTTGTGCATGGGTGTTTGTATGTTTGTAAAATGGGTATATGTGTGCGCATTAGAAGCAGAAAGCTAAACAGAACACCAAAGTAGATGTAAGGAAATGAAAAAAGAGGAAAAAGGAATCCCAACAAGACTCCGGCACTGTATTTGCTTTAAAAAAAAAAAAAGGATCAAAGAAACGTATGTTTAGATACAGCTAGTTGCAGCTTACCCCCAGGCTGATTGTCATACTTATATTATCCACAGTTTTAAACACGAAGAGCTCTCATTTGCAGTCAAAAAGTCAGTTTTGACAGGCATTTGATACATGCATATAATTTTTGAGATTTCACATATGTTTGAGGACAGGATTGAAAATTCTGATATATATCTCTGTCCTTTAAACTTTTGACAGACAATGTATATAATGATTACTATGAGTGAAACATTTTTAGAAAGTACTATAAAAAATTGCAGCGCCATGGCTGAGTGGTTGGACCCTCGCCTCCCATCTAGGAGGACTGGGTTTGATTCCAAGCCCCGCATGTGGGATTTGTGGGCAAACAGCATATGGGTGGGTATTTTCTGGGTCCTCCGATTTCCCTTAGCACTCATTCCACCAATTGCTTGATCATCACCTCTTTTTTTTTTTCTTTTTTTTGTAGTTTAACGTCCTTATTGGTCATATCCGACAATGAGTGATATTGGTGAAATGATGCTCAAATGATCTTGGGGTCCATGGAACTTTAAGTTACTCAATAGGATAAGGGAAAACCCTGTACAACAACTTATCCCTATAACTCACCCTAAGCGAGCCATCACCTTTCTTATTATCCATTTTGCTTGCATTTCATATCATCCACTTCCTCATGCTCAAGCCTGGCAATAGGCCAACCACTTGTTCCAGGTTCTCCATTCTGTGGTTTTGTGTTGTTGGCTCCCTATCAGGCTTCTGCTTGTAAGTCCTAGGGGGTGTCAGTTCTAAATATAGGGAGCATAAACTGACTATAAAACGAAACTATCCAAAATAATTTTCTTCGGAGCATTATAGGCTTCTGATAATTCCTTTAATCCATAATTTATTTCCTTTGTCATCATCCAATAATTTATTATTTCAGAAGATTTACATTCGCAATTTTGTAGCCAATTTGTGTTAGTTTATTATATGATGAAGAATTGACAACTATTTCTCAATAAAATTACACCTTTCTCATTACAGTTTTTTGCAACCCACCATAGATGATTACACTAATATACAACACTTTCCCGGTTTTGATGAAAATAGGCTACTTATATGGAAGTAAATGACAGAATTTTTCATGTAACACGTACAGTTTTTCTGTACTTCGATATTTTATATATGTTTTTAATATAATGAACACTATATATAATTGTATTTATAAATGTACTTTTGCAGCAAAGGATGAATAATAAATTAACATATTACGCATCTTCATGCCGTATATATATATATATATATATATATATATATATATATATATATATATATATATATATTAAAAAATAAACACCCCTTGTGGGCTTCCCTGTTCTGTATCCCTTATCTTCCTAATGCAATGAGCTGATGACAGAAGAGAGACAGCTAGCTTCCTTCAGTGCTTAGCGGCTGGGGTTTATTTATCAATGCATGACCCTGTGCAGGCAATAAAACTATCAACCGTTGCATGATAAACAGCCACCTGACATTCACCCTTCAGGGGCTTATGCGTCTTAAAATCTCAGAATTTTAGTTGCTTTCTATAACATATGGTGACCGGTATTGCGGTTTCCGGAAAATATGCATTGTTATTCTGCTCCCTGTCTGTTAATTCTCAAAAAAAAAAAAAAAAAAAAAAGGAGCAAAATTGTATTCACATATGCATAGGCGTCAACTGTTGTCTGAAAAAAAAAAAAAAAAAAAAAAAAAGCCCTATAACTCTTTCTCCACTAATGGTGCACCATACACCATTTTTTTCGACATAAAGGGGTATTTCATGATAATATTAGATTTCTATAGCTCCAATATTATTTTATGTACAAACATATCTATGAAGGTGGAACCAAGCCTCATCCATCAAAAATATTAAATGTGGGTCAATTTTACCATTGTATATGCTATTGAGAGTCCACTCGCAAAATGTGTTAACATATACAAATCATAAATAAATTCTGAGCCATAATACACTTTATAACTGAGTACAGGACAAAATAATAAAGTACACTAGTAATATTAACTTCTATCACATGACCACAAGGCAATATTTCCAAAATTGTGAACATCAGTGTTTCATTTCCACAATGTGTTGTCTTGAATTCCTTGTTAAAGAGGACAAATTCAGTGCTGAAATTCACCAGAGAATTTAAAGAGCCTTAGGAGATGTCTACAATGTTGAGAGATGGGTGAAATATTTCAAAGATGGGAACATGAGTATCCCAGATTAGCTTTATTACAGTTGCCATCAAACTGCCTCCATTGAATGCAACAAGGTAACAGCTGATGAGCTCATTTGAGAACATAGGCATGTCATTCTGGATAAAATCACAGCAAAACTTGCAGTAGTTTACAGTGCTGTGTAAGAAATGCTTGAAAGCTTAGGTCATTAATAATTTTGTGCCCTGTTGGGCTGCATGTTTGTTGACCGAAGTCCACACGTTTTGAGCACCATCACCGAAAACCTTCTTCAGATATTTAAAAATTAAGATGACAATTTAGCTCAACTATTAAAGTGCCAATGCAATGGCTGATGTTAGGCGATTTCAATCACTTGCGGTATTCCAACTGGAGTGATATTGTCAAAACATTTTATCGCATTTTATCTTTGAAATCTTGTCGTACCTGACGTTCGCTTGTGTAATCTCCTGTCTTGTTATTGGCAACAGTCAGCCAGCCTTCACTTTTAATAACTGTCAGTTCTACAATTGTACTTTCAATTAATTCAGTTACAATGTTTATTTAAAATTTTATCCAGTTCATAATGTATTTAGCTAAAAAAGGAATGAAAATAATCATATGTATTTCGTATGTTTGAGATGAGTACAATAACCTCAATGTTATACTACCGCTCTGAAAACAAATTTGAAACCTTTCGAGATGTGTGGACAGGTTGACTGTCAAGGACAAATTCAACAATTCTATCAGGATATCACATTCTAACAGAGGGTAACAAAATATTATCGAGTATTACCGTGTACTACAGAATATCGTCGAGCTGCCAGAGCACACTTAGACCGCTCCTTCATATCCATTAATTACCAACACGATACAGATACGCTACCATGATGGAATTCTGAAGATATGCATTTAGCATCGTATCGGGACCCCTTGTACGACAGGAAAGAACCTATCTCGTACGTGTGGAAGAAAATGTTACCTTGTCTGAGAATATTACGTTACTGCAGTTGTGGATGGGATTGTCCTGTAGTATCGGTTTGTATTGTGTGTGTTGAGTATAAAAAAGCAAAACCAGTTCCTATTCCTCGAAAAAAGCCCAAAATATGATTCCTTAAAATGTTACAAAACATTGCTTTTCTTAACAGTACTACTGAGAAAGAAATGTTCGTGCCTGATGCGATTGCGTACCATTCTGCGTGCCATGCTTTCATGCGCAGAGCGTTGTTGTTTGGTAGGATAAACACATTAAAATTCATAATGGCTAATACATTATTAATTGTACTGAATACCGTGTATAAAATAAGTATGTCTTAAAATAAATAGCAGCTAGAGTTTGATTCACCATAACTAATAGAAGAAAAGGAACCTTTGCTACATACAAGAATCGAACCTGTAACGCTCAACAAAAGAGTAACCTTCGTTTTGCAACTGTATCAGTAAACACAACTGACAGGTCGCGGGTTTTGCGCCGTACAACATTACGAATTGTATCGTGGGTTTGTGTCGTTAATATTCTTGGTTATCATTGATGTTTGTTTTATGAAGAAGCTCAAGTTATGTACTTGATTATGATAAGGGATGGTATGGGTTAGTGATACTAAGATTTGAAACTTATGATAACTTGTTGCTGCGGCTACACTGCTGTATCGCGAATTGACAAAGTTGGCATTCCAGACACGACTCAGAGTACAGAATAATAAATTATAACAATTCTAAATTAGGTTGTTGGTTATTTATTCTGATTGCAACGATTCATTCCCGAAACAGTTATATGATGTTACAATTATATCTCATTCTGAGACCAAAATGACGTCTCCGTATGAAACGTTGGTGACGAGACCTGGTGGCTATTATCCTTTTGCGTCTTGATTAATAATACTGCCATCTAGTGAGCAGGAGGCGTAGTGCTAGCAGAGTATACAACCGGGGAACATAAGATGGCACCACGTGTGATAAGTTTTAGTAAATTTACATTAATGGCGAGAATGAAGCACTTATTAAGAACTACGATTAGAATTTACTTTGATGATATTTAGTTGTTCGGTGTCAAACCAATTTTTATCTTAAATGCCTCAAAGCGTCATTATTATGCAAGAAATAGTTAAATGTAGCAATGCTAGATTTTCTAAAAGGCCATACTTTTATGTATAATTTGCAATGAGTTGTATATGTTGTTCATCTTCTGAAACTTGACAAATCGGTAAAGGAATTTTTGAAGCGTGAATCGGCATACTTAGTGATGCTAATTCTACGCGCATTAATTTACCACAATTACTCTTAAATAACTATTATACAATTTTGATAGAATATGTGTATCTTTTTTCACGTAGAAATGAAATGTGACAACGTAATATCAAACCAACGTATCTATAAAACAATTTTTTTAAAGATAGGTACTTTTAAAACAATTACATCTTTAAACAACTCAGGATGGTATGCATGTCTATCTTATGTAGTTTCAAAGAATTCATGGGCCGCAAGTACTCAATTGGTAAACATATTTAGAATCAAGCAAACCAATTTTAACTTGCAGTTATTTGTTACGAGCTATAGTGTTCCTGGTGTTAAGAGTGCCGGTCCCCATCGCCGCGCTCGCTAAGGTGCCTCGCTTTGGTGCATCGTGTCGCTGGGGATCGTGCGTCGAGTCCCGCCTTGTGCATGGGTGTTTGTATGTTTGTAAAATGGGTATATGTGTGCGCATTAGAAGCAGAAAGCTAAACAGAACACCAAAGTAGATGTAAGGAAATGAAAAAAGAGGAAACAGGAATCCCAACAAGACTCCGGCACTGTATTTGCTTTAAAAAAAAAAAAAAGGATCAAAGAAACGTATGTTTAGATACAGCTAGTTGCAGCTTACCCCCAGGCTGATTGTCATACTTATATTATCCACAGTTTTAAACACGAAGAGCTCTCATTTGCAGTCAAAAAGTCAGTTTTGACAGGCATTTGAAACATGCATATAATTCTTGAGATTTCACATATGTTTGAGGACAGGATTGAAAATTCTGATATATATCTCTGTCCTTTAAACTTTTGACAGACAATGTATATAATGATTACGATGAGTGAAACATTTTTAGAAAGTACTATAAAAAATTGCAGCGCCATGGCTGAGTGGTTGGACCCTCGCCTCCCATCTAGGAGGACTGGGTTTGATTCCAAGCCCCGCATGTGGGATTTGTGGGCAAACAGCATATGGGTGGGTATTTTCTGGGTCCTCCGATTTCCCTTAGCACTCATTCCACCAATTGCTTGATCATCACCTCTTTTTTTTTTCTTTTTTTTTGTAGTTTAACGTCCTTATTGGTCATATCCGACAATGAGTGATATTGGTGAAATGATGCTCAAATGATCTTGGGGTCCATGGAACTTTAAGTTACTCAATAGGATAAGGGAAAACCCTGTACAACAACTTATCCCTATAACTCACCCTAAGCGAGCCATCACCTTTCTTATTATCCATTTTGCTTGCATTTCATATCATCCACTTCCTCATGCTCAAGCCTGGCAATAGGCCAACCACTTGTTCCAGGTTCTCCATTCTGTGGTTTTGTGTTGTTGGCTCCCTATCAGGCTTCTGCTTGTAAGTCCTAGGGGGTGTCAGTTCTAAATATAGGGAGCATAAACTGACTATAAAACGAAACTATCCAAAATAATTTTCTTCGGAGCATTATAGGCTTCTGATAATTCCTTTAATCCATAATTTATTTCCTTTGTCATCATCCAATAATTTATTATTTCAGAAGATTTACATTCGCAATTTTGTAGCCAATTTGTGTTAGTTTATTATATGATGAAGAATTGACAACTATTTCTCAATAAAATTACACCTTTCTCATTACAGTTTTTTGCAACCCACCATAGATGATTACACTAATATACAACACTTTCCCGGTTTTGATGAAAATAGGCTACTTATATGGAAGTAAATGACAGAATTTTTCATGTAACACGTACAGTTTTTCTGTACTTCGATATTTTATATATGTTTTTAATATAATGAACACTATATATAATTGTATTTATAAATGTACTTTTGCAGCAAAGGATGAATAATAAATTAACATATTACGCATCTTCATGCCGTATATATATATATATATATATATATATATATATATATATATATATATTAAAAAATAAACACCCCTTGTGGGCTTCCCTGTTCTGTATCCCTTATCTTCCTAATGCAATGAGCTGATGACAGAAGAGAGACAGCTAGCTTCCTTCAGTGCTTAGCGGCTGGGGTTTATTTATCAATGCATGACCCTGTGCAGGCAATAAAACTATCAACCGTTGCATGATAAACAGCCACCTGACATTCACCCTTCAGGGGCTTATGCGTCTTAAAATCTCAGAATTTTAGTTGCTTTCTATAACATATGGTGACCGGTATTGCGGTTTCCGGAAAATATGCATTGTTATTCTGCTCCCTGTCTGTTAATTCTCAAAAAAAAAAAAAAAAAAAAAAAAAAAAAGGAGCAAAATTGTATTCACATATGCATAGGCGTCAACTGTTGTCTGAAAAAAAAAAAAAAAAAAAAAAAGCCCTATAACTCTTTCTCCACTAATGGTGCACCATACACCATTTTTTTCGACATAAAGGGGTATTTCATGATAATATTAGATTTCTATAGCTCCAATATTATTTTATGTACAAACATATCTATGAAGGTGGAACCAAGCCTCATCCATCAAAAATATTAAATGTGGGTCAATTTTACCATTGTATATGCTATTGAGAGTCCACTCGCAAAATGTGTTAACATATACAAATCATAAATAAATTCTGAGCCATAATACACTTTATAACTGAGTACAGGACAAAATAATAAAGTACACTAGTAATATTAACTTCTATCACATGACCACAAGGCAATATTTCCAAAATTGTGAACATCAGTGTTTCATTTCCACAATGTGTTGTCTTGAATTCCTTGTTAAAGAGGACAAATTCAGTGCTGAAATTCACCAGAGAATTTAAAGAGCCTTAGGAGATGTCTACAATGTTGAGAGATGGGTGAAATATTTCAAAGATGGGAACATGAGTATCCCAGATTAGCTTTATTACAGTTGCCATCAAACTGCCTCCATTGAATGCAACAAGGTAACAGCTGATGAGCTCATTTGAGAACATAGGCATGTCATTCTGGATAAAATCACAGCAAAACTTGCAGTAGTTTACAGTGCTGTGTAAGAAATGCTTGAAAGCTTAGGTCATTAATAATTTTGTGCCCTGTTGGGCTGCATGTTTGTTGACCGAAGTCCACACGTTTTGAGCACCATCACCGAAAACCTTCTTCAGATATTTAAAAATTAAGATGACAATTTAGCTCAACTATTAAAGTGCCAATGCAATGGCTGATGTTAGGCGATTTCAATCACTTGCGGTATTCCAACTGGAGTGATATTGTCAAAACATTTTATCGCATTTTATCTTTGAAATCTTGTCGTACCTGACGTTCGCTTGTGTAATCTCCTGTCTTGTTATTGGCAACAGTCAGCCAGCCTTCACTTTTAATAACTGTCAGTTCTACAATTGTACTTTCAATTAATTCAGTTACAATGTTTATTTAAAATTTTATCCAGTTCATAATGTATTTAGCTAAAAAAGGAATGAAAATAATCATATGTATTTCGTATGTTTGAGATGAGTACAATAACCTCAATGTTATACTACCGCTCTGAAAACAAATTTGAAACCTTTCGAGATGTGTGGACAGGTTGACTGTCAAGGACAAATTCAACAATTCTATCAGGATATCACATTCTAACAGAGGGTAACAAAATATTATCGAGTATTACCGTGTACTACAGAATATCGTCGAGCTGCCAGAGCACACTTAGACCGCTCCTTCATATCCATTAATTACCAACACGATACAGATACGCTACCATGATGGAATTCTGAAGATATGCATTTAGCATCGTATCGGGACCCCTTGTACGACAGGAAAGAACCTATCTCGTACGTGTGGAAGAAAATGTTACCTTGTCTGAGAATATTACGTTACTGCAGTTGTGGATGGGATTGTCCTGTAGTATCGGTTTGTATTGTGTGTGTTGAGTATAAAAAAGCAAAACCAGTTCCTATTCCTCGAAAAAAGCCCAAAATATGATTCCTTAAAATGTTACAAAACATTGCTTTTCTTAACAGTACTACTGAGAAAGAAATGTTCGTGCCTGATGCGATTGCGTACCATTCTGCGTGCCATGCTTTCATGCGCAGAGCGTTGTTGTTTGGTAGGATAAACACATTAAAATTCATAATGGCTAATACATTATTAATTGTACTGAATACCGTGTATAAAATAAGTATGTCTTAAAATAAATAGCAGCTAGAGTTTGATTCACCATAACTAATAGAAGAAAAGGAACCTTTGCTACATACAAGAATCGAACCTGTAACGCTCAACAAAAGAGTAACCTTCGTTTTGCAACTGTATCAGTAAACACAACTGACAGGTCGCGGGTTTTGCGCCGTACAACATTACGAATTGTATCGTGGGTTTGTGTCGTTAATATTCTTGGTTATCATTGATGTTTGTTTTATGAAGAAGCTCAAGTTATGTACTTGATTATGATAAGGGATGGTATGGGTTAGTGATACTAAGATTTGAAACTTATGATAACTTGTTGCTGCGGCTACACTGCTGTATCGCGAATTGACAAAGTTGGCATTCCAGACACGACTCAGAGTACAGAATAATAAATTATAACAATTCTAAATTAGGTTGTTGGTTATTTATTCTGATTGCAACGATTCATTCCCGAAACAGTTATATGATGTTACAATTATATCTCATTCTGAGACCAAAATGACGTCTCCGTATGAAACGTTGGTGACGAGACCTGGTGGCTATTATCCTTTTGCGTCTTGATTAATAATACTGCCATCTAGTGAGCAGGAGGCGTAGTGCTAGCAGAGTATACAACCGGGGAACATAAGATGGCACCACGTGTGATAAGTTTTAGTAAATTTACATTAATGGCGAGAATGAAGCACTTATTAAGAACTACGATTAGAATTTACTCTGATGATATTTAGTTGTTCGGTGTCAAACCAATTTTTATCTTAAATGCCTCAAAGCGTCATTATTATGCAAGAAATAGTTAAATGTAGCAATGCTAGATTTTCTAAAAGGCCATACTTTTATGTATAATTTGCAATGAGTTGTATATGTTGTTCATCTTCTGAAACTTGACAAATCGGTAAAGGAATTTTTGAAGCGTGAATCGGCATACTTTGTGATGCTAATTCTACGCGCATTAATTTACCACAATTACTCTTAAATAACTATTATACAATTTTGATAGAATATGTGTATCTTTTTTCACGTAGAAATGAAATGTGACAACGTAATATCAAACCAACGTATCTATAAAACAATTTTTTTAAAGATAGGTACTTTTAAAACAATTACATCTTTAAACAACTCAGGATGGTATGCATGTCTATCTTATGTAGTTTCAAAGAATTCATGGGCCGCAAGTACTCAATTGGTAAACATATTTAGAATCAAGCAAACCAATTTTAACTTGCAGTTATTTGTTACGAGCTATAGTGTTCCTGGTGTTAAGAGTGCCGGTCCCCATCGCCGCGCTCGCTAAGGTGCCTCGCTTTGGTGCATCGTGTCGCTGGGGATCGTGCGTCGAGTCCCGCCTTGTGCATGGGTGTTTGTATGTTTGTAAAATGGGTATATGTGTGCGCATTAGAAGCAGAAAGCTAAACAGAACACCAAAGTAGATGTAAGGAAATGAAAAAAGAGGAAAAAGGAATCCCAACAAGACTCCGGCACTGTATTTGCTTTAAAAAAAAAAAAAAAGGATCAAAGAAACGTATGTTTAGATACAGCTAGTTGCAGCTTACCCCCAGGCTGATTGTCATACTTATATTATCCACAGTTTTAAACACGAAGAGCTCTCATTTGCAGTCAAAAAGTCAGTTTTGACAGGCATTTGATACATGCATATAATTCTTGAGATTTCACATATGTTTGAGGACAGGATTGAAAATTCTGATATATATCTCTGTCCTTTAAACTTTTGACAGACAATGTATATAATGATTACTATGAGTGAAACATTTTTAGAAAGTACTATAAAAAATTGCAGCGCCATGGCTGAGTGGTTGGACCCTCGCCTCCCATCTAGGAGGACTGGGTTTGATTCCAAGCCCCGCATGTGGGATTTGTGGGCAAACAGCATATGGGTGGGTATTTTCTGGGTCCTCCGATTTCCCTTAGCACTCATTCCACCAATTGCTTGATCATCACCTCTTTTTTTTTTTTTTTTTTTGTAGTTTAACGTCCTGATTGGTCATATCCGACAATGAGTGATATTGGTGAAATGATGCTCAAATGATCTTGGGGTCCATGGAACTTTAAGTTACTCAATAGGATAAGGGAAAACCCTGTACAACAACTTATCCCTATAACTCACCCTAAGCGAGCCATCACCTTTCTTATTATCCATTTTGCTTGCATTTCATATCATCCACTTCCTCATGCTCAAGCCTGGCAATAGGCCAACCACTTGTTCCAGGTTCTCCATTCTGTGGTTTTGTGTTGTTGGCTCCCTATCAGGCTTCTGCTTGTAAGTCCTAGGGGGTGTCAGTTCTAAATATAGGGAGCATAAACTGACTATAAAATGAAACTATCCAAAATAATTTTCTTCGGAGCATTACAGGCTTCTGATAATTCCTTTAATCCATAATTTATTTCCTTTGTCATCATCCAATAATTTATTATTTCAGAAGATTTACATTCACAATTTTGTAGCCAATTTGTGTTAGTTTATTATATGATGAAGAATTGACAACTATTTCTCAATAAAATTACACCTTTCTCATTACAGTTTTTTGCAACCCACCATAAATGATTACACTAATATACAACACTTTCCCGGTTTTGATGAAAATAGGCTACTTATATGGAAGTAAATGACAGAATTTTTCATGTAACACGTACACTTTTTCTGTACTTCGATATTTTATATATGTTTTTAATATAATGAACACTATATATAATTGTATTTATAAATGTACTTTTGCAGCAAAGGATGAATAATAAATTAACATATTACGCATCTTCATGCCGTATATATATATATATATATATATATATATATTAAAAAATAAACACCCCTTGTGGGCTTCCCTGTTCTGTATCCCTTATCTTCCTAATGCAATGAGCTGATGACAGAAGAGAGACAGCTAGCTTCCTTCAGTGCTTAGCGGCTGGGGTTTATTTATCAATGCATGACCCTGTGCAGGCAATAAAACTATCAACCGTTGCATGATAAACAGCCACCTGACATTCACCCTTCAGGGGCTTATGCGTCTTAAAATCTCAGAATTTTAGTTGCTTTCTATAACATATGGTGACCGGTATTGCGGTTTCCGGAAATTATGCATTGTTATTCTGCTCCCTGTCTGTTAATTCTCAAACAAAAAAAAAAAAAAACAAAAAAAACAAAAAAAAAAAAAAAAAAAGGAGCAAAATTGTATTCACATATGCATAGGCGTCAACTGTTGTCTGAAAAAAAAAAAAAGCCCTATAACTCTTTCTCCACTAATGGTGCACCATACACCATTTTTTTCGACATAAAGGGGTATTTCATGATAATATTAGATTTCTATAGCTCCAATATTATTTTATGTACAAACATATCTATGAAGGTGGAACCAAGCCTCATCCATCAAAAATATTAAATGTGGGTCAATTTTACCATTGTATATGCTATTGAGAGTCCACTCGCAAAATGTGTTAACATATACAAATCATAAATAAATTCTGAGCCATAATACACTTTATAACTGAGTACAGGACAAAATAATAAAGTACACTAGTAATATTAACTTCTATCACATGAACACAAGGCAATATTTCCAAAATTGTGAACATCAGTGTTTCATTTCCACAATGTGTTGTCTTGAATTCCTTGTTAAAGAGGACAAATTCAGTGCTGAAATTCACCAGAGAATTTAAAGAGCCTTAGGAGATGTCTACAATGTTGAGAGATGGGTGAAATATTTCAAAGATGGGAACATGAGTATCCCAGATTAGCTTTATTACAGTTGCCATCAAACTGCCTCCATTGAATGCAACAAGGTAACAGCTGATGAGCTCATTTGAGAACATAGGCATGTCATTCTGGATAAAATCACAGCAAAACTTGCAGTAGTTTACAGTGCTGTGTAAGAAATGCTTGAAAGCTTAGGTCATTAATAATTTTGTGCCCTGTTGGGCTGCATGTTTGTTGACCGAAGTCCACACGTTTTGAGCACCATCACCGAAAACCTTCTTCAGATATTTAAAAATTAAGATGACAATTTAGCTCAACTATTAAAGTGCCAATGCAATGGCTGATGTTAGGCGATTTCAATCACTTGCGGTATTCCAACTGGAGTGATATTGTCAAAACATTTTATCGCATTTTATCTTTGAAATCTTGTCGTACCTGACGTTCGCTTGTGTAATCTCCTGTCTTGTTATTGGCAACAGTCAGCCAGCCTTCACTTTTAATAACTGTCAGTTCTACAATTGTACTTTCAATTAATTCAGTTACAATGTTTATTTAAAATTTTATCCAGTTCATAATGTATTTAGCTAAAAAAGGAATGAAAATAATCATATGTATTTCGTATGTTTGAGATGAGTACAATAACCTCAATGTTATACTACCGCTCTGAAAACAAATTTGAAACCTTTCGAGATGTGTGGACAGGTTGACTGTCAAGGACAAATTCAACAATTCTATCAGGATATCACATTCTAACAGAGGGTAACAAAATATTATCGAGTATTACCGTGTACTACAGAATATCGTCGAGCTGCCAGAGCACACTTAGACCGCTCCTTCATATCCATTAATTACCAACACGATACAGATACGCTACCATGATGGAATTCTGAAGATATGCATTTAGCATCGTATCGGGACCCCTTGTACGACAGGAAAGAACCTATCTCGTACGTGTGGAAGAAAATGTTACCTTGTCTGAGAATATTACGTTACTGCAGTTGTGGATGGGATTGTCCTGTAGTATCGGTTTGTATTGTGTGTGTTGAGTATAAAAAAGCAAAACCAGTTCCTATTCCTCGAAAAAAGCCCAAAATATGATTCCTTAAAATGTTACAAAACATTGCTTTTCTTAACAGTACTACTGAGAAAGAAATGTTCGTGCCTGATGCGATTGCGTACCATTCTGCGTGCCATGCTTTCATGCGCAGAGCGTTGTTGTTTGGTAGGATAAACACATTAAAATTCATAATGGCTAATACATTATTAATTGTACTGAATACCGTGTATAAAATAAGTATGTCTTAAAATAAATAGCAGCTAGAGTTTGATTCACCATAACTAATAGAAGAAAAGGAACCTTTGCTACATACAAGAATCGAACCTGTAACGCTCAACAAAAGAGTAACCTTCGTTTTGCAACTGTATCAGTAAACACAACTGACAAGTCGCGGGTTTTGCGCCGTACAACATTACGAATTGTATCGTGGGTTTGTGTCGTTAATATTCTTGGTTATCATTGATGTTTGTTTTATGAAGAAGCTCAAGTTATGTACTTGATTGTGATAAGCGATGGTATGGGTTAGTGATACTAAGATTTGAAACTTATGATAACTTGTTGCTGCGGCTACACTGATGTATCGCGAATTGACAAAGTTGGCATTCCAGACACGAC
Source organism: Hymenopus coronatus (assembly GCA_030762935.1). Taxonomy (NCBI): domain Eukaryota; kingdom Metazoa; phylum Arthropoda; class Insecta; order Mantodea; family Hymenopodidae; genus Hymenopus; species Hymenopus coronatus. The sequence goes on along the minus strand of CM060900.1, from coordinate 25,984,316 downwards.
TCAGAGTACAGAATAATAAATTATAACAATTCTAAATTAGGTTGTTGGTTATTTATTCTGATTGCAACGATTCATTCCCGAAACAGTTATATGATGTTACAATTATATCTCATTCTGAGACCAAAATGACGTCTCCGTATGAAACGTTGGTGACGAGACCTGGTGGCTATTATCCTTTTGCGTCTTGATTAATAATACTGCCATCTAGTGAGCAGGAGGCGTAGTGCTAGCAGAGTATACAACCGGGGAACATAAGATGGCACCACGTGTGATAAGTTTTAGTAAATTTACATTAATGGCGAGAATGAAGCACTTATTAAGAACTACGATTAGAATTTACTCTGATGATATTTAGTTGTTCGGTGTCAAACCAATTTTTATCTTAAATGCCTCAAAGCGTCATTATTATGCAAGAAATAGTTAAATGTAGCAATGCTAGATTTTCTAAAAGGCCATACTTTTATGTATAATTTGCAATGAGTTGTATATGTTGTTCATCTTCTGAAACTTGACAAATCGGTAAAGGAATTTTTGAAGCGTGAATCGGCATACTTTGTGATGCTAATTCTACGCGCATTAATTTACCACAATTACTCTTAAATAACTATTATACAATTTTGATAGAATATGTGTATCTTTTTTCACGTAGAAATGAAATGTGACAACGTAATATCAAACCAACGTATCTATAAAACAATTTTTTTAAAGATAGGTACTTTTAAAACAATTACATCTTTAAACAACTCAGGATGGTATGCATGTCTATCTTATGTAGTTTCAAAGAATTCATGGGCCGCAAGTACTCAATTGGTAAACATATTTAGAATCAAGCAAACCAATTTTAACTTGCAGTTATTTGTTACGAGCTATAGTGTTCCTGGTGTTAAGAGTGCCGGTCCCCATCGCCGCGCTCGCTAAGGTGCCTCGCTTTGGTGCATCGTGTCGCTGGGGATCGTGCGTCGAGTCCCGCCTTGTGCATGGGTGTTTGTATGTTTGTAAAATGGGTATATGTGTGCGCATTAGAAGCAGAAAGCTAAACAGAACACCAAAGTAGATGTAAGGAAATGAAAAAAGAGGAAAAAGGAATCCCAACAAGACTCCGGCACTGTATTTGCTTTAAAAAAAAAAAAAAAGGATCAAAGAAACGTATGTTTAGATACAGCTAGTTGCAGCTTACCCCCAGGCTGATTGTCATACTTATATTATCCACAGTTTTAAACACGAAGAGCTCTCATTTGCAGTCAAAAAGTCAGTTTTGACAGGCATTTGATACATGCATATAATTCTTGAGATTTCACATATGTTTGAGGACAGGATTGAAAATTCTGATATATATCTCTGTCCTTTAAACTTTTGACAGACAATGTATATAATGATTACTATGAGTGAAACATTTTTAGAAAGTACTATAAAAAATTGCAGCGCCATGGCTGAGTGGTTGGACCCTCGCCTCCCATCTAGGAGGACTGGGTTTGATTCCAAGCCCCGCATGTGGGATTTGTGGGCAAACAGCATATGGGTGGGTATTTTCTGGGTCCTCCGATTTCCCTTAGCACTCATTCCACCAATTGCTTGATCATCACCTCTTTTTTTTTTTTTTTTTTTTGTAGTTTAACGTCCTGATTGGTCATATCCGACAATGAGTGATATTGGTGAAATGATGCTCAAATGATCTTGGGGTCCATGGAACTTTAAGTTACTCAATAGGATAAGGGAAAACCCTGTACAACAACTTATCCCTATAACTCACCCTAAGCGAGCCATCACCTTTCTTATTATCCATTTTGCTTGCATTTCATATCATCCACTTCCTCATGCTCAAGCCTGGCAATAGGCCAACCACTTGTTCCAGGTTCTCCATTCTGTGGTTTTGTGTTGTTGGCTCCCTATCAGGCTTCTGCTTGTAAGTCCTAGGGGGTGTCAGTTCTAAATATAGGGAGCATAAACTGACTATAAAATGAAACTATCCAAAATAATTTTCTTCGGAGCATTACAGGCTTCTGATAATTCCTTTAATCCATAATTTATTTCCTTTGTCATCATCCAATAATTTATTATTTCAGAAGATTTACATTCACAATTTTGTAGCCAATTTGTGTTAGTTTATTATATGATGAAGAATTGACAACTATTTCTCAATAAAATTACACCTTTCTCATTACAGTTTTTTGCAACCCACCATAAATGATTACACTAATATACAACACTTTCCCGGTTTTGATGAAAATAGGCTACTTATATGGAAGTAAATGACAGAATTTTTCATGTAACACGTACACTTTTTCTGTACTTCGATATTTTATATATGTTTTTAATATAATGAACACTATATATAATTGTATTTATAAATGTACTTTTGCAGCAAAGGATGAATAATAAATTAACATATTACGCATCTTCATGCCGTATATATATATATATATATATATATATATATATTAAAAAATAAACACCCCTTGTGGGCTTCCCTGTTCTGTATCCCTTATCTTCCTAATGCAATGAGCTGATGACAGAAGAGAGACAGCTAGCTTCCTTCAGTGCTTAGCGGCTGGGGTTTATTTATCAATGCATGACCCTGTGCAGGCAATAAAACTATCAACCGTTGCATGATAAACAGCCACCTGACATTCACCCTTCAGGGGCTTATGCGTCTTAAAATCTCAGAATTTTAGTTGCTTTCTATAACATATGGTGACCGGTATTGCGGTTTCCGGAAATTATGCATTGTTATTCTGCTCCCTGTCTGTTAATTCTCAAACAAAAAAAAAAAAAAACAAAAAAAACAAAAAAAAAAAAAAAAAAAGGAGCAAAATTGTATTCACATATGCATAGGCGTCAACTGTTGTCTGAAAAAAAAAAAAAGCCCTATAACTCTTTCTCCACTAATGGTGCACCATACACCATTTTTTTCGACATAAAGGGGTATTTCATGATAATATTAGATTTCTATAGCTCCAATATTATTTTATGTACAAACATATCTATGAAGGTGGAACCAAGCCTCATCCATCAAAAATATTAAATGTGGGTCAATTTTACCATTGTATATGCTATTGAGAGTCCACTCGCAAAATGTGTTAACATATACAAATCATAAATAAATTCTGAGCCATAATACACTTTATAACTGAGTACAGGACAAAATAATAAAGTACACTAGTAATATTAACTTCTATCACATGAACACAAGGCAATATTTCCAAAATTGTGAACATCAGTGTTTCATTTCCACAATGTGTTGTCTTGAATTCCTTGTTAAAGAGGACAAATTCAGTGCTGAAATTCACCAGAGAATTTAAAGAGCCTTAGGAGATGTCTACAATGTTGAGAGATGGGTGAAATATTTCAAAGATGGGAACATGAGTATCCCAGATTAGCTTTATTACAGTTGCCATCAAACTGCCTCCATTGAATGCAACAAGGTAACAGCTGATGAGCTCATTTGAGAACATAGGCATGTCATTCTGGATAAAATCACAGCAAAACTTGCAGTAGTTTACAGTGCTGTGTAAGAAATGCTTGAAAGCTTAGGTCATTAATAATTTTGTGCCCTGTTGGGCTGCATGTTTGTTGACCGAAGTCCACACGTTTTGAGCACCATCACCGAAAACCTTCTTCAGATATTTAAAAATTAAGATGACAATTTAGCTCAACTATTAAAGTGCCAATGCAATGGCTGATGTTAGGCGATTTCAATCACTTGCGGTATTCCAACTGGAGTGATATTGTCAAAACATTTTATCGCATTTTATCTTTGAAATCTTGTCGTACCTGACGTTCGCTTGTGTAATCTCCTGTCTTGTTATTGGCAACAGTCAGCCAGCCTTCACTTTTAATAACTGTCAGTTCTACAATTGTACTTTCAATTAATTCAGTTACAATGTTTATTTAAAATTTTATCCAGTTCATAATGTATTTAGCTAAAAAAGGAATGAAAATAATCATATGTATTTCGTATGTTTGAGATGAGTACAATAACCTCAATGTTATACTACCGCTCTGAAAACAAATTTGAAACCTTTCGAGATGTGTGGACAGGTTGACTGTCAAGGACAAATTCAACAATTCTATCAGGATATCACATTCTAACAGAGGGTAACAAAATATTATCGAGTATTACCGTGTACTACAGAATATCGTCGAGCTGCCAGAGCACACTTAGACCGCTCCTTCATATCCATTAATTACCAACACGATACAGATACGCTACCATGATGGAATTCTGAAGATATGCATTTAGCATCGTATCGGGACCCCTTGTACGACAGGAAAGAACCTATCTCGTACGTGTGGAAGAAAATGTTACCTTGTCTGAGAATATTACGTTACTGCAGTTGTGGATGGGATTGTCCTGTAGTATCGGTTTGTATTGTGTGTGTTGAGTATAAAAAAGCAAAACCAGTTCCTATTCCTCGAAAAAAGCCCAAAATATGATTCCTTAAAATGTTACAAAACATTGCTTTTCTTAACAGTACTACTGAGAAAGAAATGTTCGTGCCTGATGCGATTGCGTACCATTCTGCGTGCCATGCTTTCATGCGCAGAGCGTTGTTGTTTGGTAGGATAAACACATTAAAATTCATAATGGCTAATACATTATTAATTGTACTGAATACCGTGTATAAAATAAGTATGTCTTAAAATAAATAGCAGCTAGAGTTTGATTCACCATAACTAATAGAAGAAAAGGAACCTTTGCTACATACAAGAATCGAACCTGTAACGCTCAACAAAAGAGTAACCTTCGTTTTGCAACTGTATCAGTAAACACAACTGACAAGTCGCGGGTTTTGCGCCGTACAACATTACGAATTGTATCGTGGGTTTGTGTCGTTAATATTCTTGGTTATCATTGATGTTTGTTTTATGAAGAAGCTCAAGTTATGTACTTGATTGTGATAAGGGATGGTATGGGTTAGTGATACTAAGATTTGAAACTTATGATAACTTGTTGCTGCGGCTACACTGATGTATCGCGAATTGACAAAGTTGGCATTCCAGACACGACTCAGAGTACAGAATAATAAATTATAACAATTCTAAATTAGGTTGTTGGTTATTTATTCTGATTGCAACGATTCATTCCCGAAACAGTTATATGATGTTACAATTATATCTCATTCTGAGACCAAAATGACGTCTCCGTATGAAACGTTGGTGACGAGACCTGGTGGCTATTATCCTTTTGCGTCTTGATTAATAATACTGCCATCTAGTGAGCAGGAGGCGTAGTGCTAGCAGAGTATACAACCGGGGAACATAAGATGGCACCACGTGTGATAAGTTTTAGTAAATTTACATTAATGGCGAGAATGAAGCACTTATTAAGAACTACGATTAGAATTTACTTTGATGATATTTAGTTGTTCGGTGTCAAACCAATTTTTATCTTAAATGCCTCAAAGCGTCATTATTATGCAAGAAATAGTTAAATGTAGCAATGCTAGATTTTCTAAAAGGCCATACTTTTATGTATAATTTGCAATGAGTTGTGTATGTTGTTCATCTTCTCAAACTTGACAAATCGGTAAAGGAATTTTTGAAGCATGAATCGGCATACTTTGTGATGCTAATTCTACGCGCATTAATTTACCACAATTACTCTTAAATAACTATTATACAATTTTGATAGAATATGTGTATCTTTTTTCACGTAGAAATGAAATGTGACAACGTAATATCAAACCAACGTATCTATAAAACAATTTTTTTTAAAGATAGGTACTTTTAAAACAATTACATCTTTAAACAACTCAGGATGGTATGCATGTCTATCTTATGTAGTTTCAAAGAATTCATGGGCCGCAAGTACTCAATTGGTAAACATATTTAGAATCAACCAAACCAATTTTAACTTGCAGTTATTTGTTACGAGCTATAGTGTTCCTGGTGTTAAGAGTGCCGGTCCCCATCGCCGCGCTCGCTAAGGTGCCTCGCTTTGGTGCATCGTGTCGCTGGGGATCGTGCGTCGAGTCCCGCCTTGTGCATGGGTGTTTGTATGTTTGTAAAATGGGTATATGTGTGCGCATTAGAAGCAGAAAGCTAAACAGAACACCAAAGTAGATGTAAGGAAATGAAAAAAGAGGAAAAAGGAATCCCAACAAGACTCCGGCACTGTATTTGCTTTAAAAAAAAAAAAAAAGGATCAAAGAAACGTATGTTTAGATACAGCTAGTTGCAGCTTACCCCCAGGCTGATTGTCATACTTATATTATCCACAGTTTTAAACACGAAGAGCTCTCATTTGCAGTCAAAAAGTCAGTTTTGACAGGCATTTGATACATGCATATAATTCTTGAGATTTCACATATGTTTGAGGACAGGATTGAAAATTCTGATATATATCTCTGTCCTTTAAACTTTTGACAGACAATGTATATAATGATTACTATGAGTGAAACATTTTTAGAAAGTACTATAAAAAATTGCAGCGCCATGGCTGAGTGGTTGGACCCTCGCCTCCCATCTAGGAGGACTGGGTTTGATTCCAAGCCCCGCATGTGGGATTTGTGGGCAAACAGCATATGGGTGGGTATTTTCTGGGTCCTCCGATTTCCCTTAGCACTCATTCCACCAATTGCTTGATCATCACCTCTTTTTTTTTTTTTTTTTTTTTGTAGTTTAACGTCCTGATTGGTCATATCCGACAATGAGTGATATTGGTGAAATGATGCTCAAATGATCTTGGGGTCCATGGAACTTTAAGTTACTCAATAGGATAAGGGAAAACCCTGTACAACAACTTATCCCTATAACTCACCCTAAGCGAGCCATCACCTTTCTTATTATCCATTTTGCTTGCATTTCATATCATCCACTTCCTCATGCTCAAGCCTGGCAATAGGCCAACCACTTGTTCCAGGTTCTCCATTCTGTGGTTTTGTGTTGTTGGCTCCCTATCAGGCTTCTGCTTGTAAGTCCTAGGGGGTGTCAGTTCTAAATATAGGGAGCATAAACTGACTATAAAATGAAACTATCCAAAATAATTTTCTTCGGAGCATTATAGGCTTCTGATAATTCCTTTAATCCATAATTTATTTCCTTTGTCATCATCCAATAATTTATTATTTCAGAAGATTTACATTCACAATTTTGTAGCCAATTTGTGTTAGTTTATTATATGATGAAGAATTGACAACTATTTCTCAATAAAATTACACCTTTCTCATTACAGTTTTTTGCAACCCACCATAGATGATTACACTAATATACCACACTTTCCCGGTTTTGATGAAAATAGGCTACTTATATGGAAGTAAATGACAGAATTTTTCATGTAACACGTACAGTTTTCTGTACTTCGATATTTTATATATGTTTTTAATATAATGAGCACTATATATAATTGTATTTATAAATGTACTTTTGCAGCAAAGGATGAATAATAAATTAACATATTACGCATCTTCATGCCGTATATATATATATATATATATATATATATATATTAAAAAATAAACACCCCTTGTGGGCTTCCCTGTTCTGTATCCCTTATCTTCCTAATGCAATGAGCTGATGACAGAAGAGAGACAGCTAGCTTCCTTCAGTGCTTAGCGGCTGGGGTTTATTTATCAATGCATGACCCTGTGCAGGCAATAAAACTATCAACCGTTGCATGATAAACAGCCACCTGACATTCACCCTTCAGGGGCTTATGCGTCTTAAAATCTCAGAATTTTAGTTGCTTTCTATAACATATGGTGACCGGTATTGCGGTTTCCGGAAAATATGCATTGTTATTCTGCTCCCTGTCTGTTAATTCTCAAAAAAAAAGGAGCAAAATTGTATTCACATATGCATAGGCGTCAACTGTTGTCTGAAAAAAAAAAAAAAAAAAAAAAAGCCCTATAACTCTTTCTCCACTAATGGTGCACCATACACCATTTTTTTCGACATAAAGGGGTATTTCATGATAATATTAGATTTCTATAGCTCCAATATTATTTTATGTACAAACATATCTATGAAGGTGGAACCAAGCCTCATCCATCAAAAATATTAAATGTGGGTCAATTTTACCATTGTATATGCTATTGAGAGTCCACTCACAAAATGTGTTAACATATACAAATCATAAATAAATTCTGAGCCATAATACACTTTATAACTGAGTACAGGACAAAATAATAAAGTACACTAGTAATATTAACTTCTATCACATGAACACAAGGCAATATTTCCAAAATTGTGAACATCAGTGTTTCATTTCCACAATGTGTTGTCTTGAATTCCTTGTTAAAGAGGACAAATTCAGTGCTGAAATTCACCAGAGAATTTAAAGAGCCTTAGGAGATGTCTACAATGTTGAGAGATGGGTGAAATATTTCAAAGATGGGAAAATGAGTATCCCAGATTAGCTTTATAGCAGTTGCCATCAAACTGCCTCCATGGAATGCAACAAGGTAACAGCTGATGGGCTCATTTGAGAACATAGGCATGTCATTCTGGATAAAATCAAAGCAAAACTTGCAGTAGTTTACAGTGCTGTGTAAGAAATATTTGAAAGCTTAGGTCATTAATAATTTTGTGCCCTGTTGGGCTGCATGTTTGTTGACCGAAGTCCACACGTTTTGAGCACCATCACCGAAAACCTTCTTCAGAGATTTAAAAATTAAGATGGCAATTTAGCTCAACTATTAAAGTGCCAATGCAATGGCTGATGTTAGGCGATTTCAATCACTTGCGGTATTCCAACTGGAGTGATATTGTCAAAACATTTTATCGCATTTTATCTTTGAAATCTTGTCGTACCTGACGTTCGCTTGTGTAATCTCCTGTCTTGTTATTGGCAACAGTCAGCTAGCCTTCACTTTTAATAACTGTCAGTTCTACAATTGTACTTTCAATTAATTCAGTTACAATGTTTATTTAAAATTTTATCCAGTTCATAATGTATTTAGCTAAAAAAGGAATGAAAATAATCATATGTATTTCGTATGTTTGAGATGAGTACAATAACCTCAATGTTATACTACCGCTCTGAAAACAAATTTGAAACCTTTCGAGATGTGTGGACAGATTGACTGTCAAGGACAAATTCAACAATTCTATCAGGATATCACATTCTAACAGAGGGTAACAAAATATTATCGAGTATTACCGTGTACTACAGAATATCGTCGAGCTGCCAGAGCACACTTAGACCGCTCCTTCATATCCATTAATTACCAACACGATACAGATACGCTACCATGATGGAATTCTGAAGATATGCATTTAGCATCGTATCGGGACCCCTTGTACGACAGGAAAGAACCTATCTCGTACGTGTGGAAGAAAATGTTACCTTGTCTGAGAATATTACGTTACTGCAGTTGTGGATAGGATTGTCCCGTAGTATCGGTTTGTATTGTGTGTGTTGAGTATAAAAAAGCAAAACCAGTTCCTATTCCTCGAAAAAAGCCCAAAATATGATTCCTTAAAATGTTACAAAACATTGCTTTTCTTAACAGTACTACTGAGAAAGAAATGTTCGTGCCTGATGCGATTGCGTACCATTCTGCGTGCCAGGCTTTCATGCGCAGAACGTTGTTGTTTGGTAGGATAAACACATTAAAATTCATAATGGCTAATACATTATTAATTGCACTGAATACCGTGTATAAAATAAGTATGTCTTAAAATAAATAGCAGCTAGAGTTTGATTCACCATAACTAATAGAAGAAAAGGAACCTTTGCTACATACAAAAATCGAACCTGTAACGCTCAACAAAAGAGTAACCTTCGTTTTGCAACTGTATCAGTAAACACAACTGACAGGTCGCGGGTTTTGCGCCGTACAACATTACGAATTGTATCGTGGGTTTGTGTCGTTAATATTCTTGGTTATCATTGATGTTTGTTTTATGAAGAAGCTCAAGTTATGTACTTGATTATGATAAGGGATGGTATGGGTTAGTGATACTAAGATTTGAAACTTATGATAACTTGTTGCTGCGGCTACACTGCTGTATCGCGATTTGACAAAGTTGGCATTCCAGACACGACTCAGAGTACAGAATAATAAATTATAACAATTCTAAATTAGGTTGATGGTTATTTATTCTGATTGCAACGATTCATTCCCGAAACAGTTATATGATGTTACAATTATATCTCATTCTGAGACCAAAATGACGTCTCCGTATGAAACGTGGCTGACGAGACCTGGTGGCTATTATCCTTTTGCGTCTTGATTAATAATACTGCCATCTAGTGAGCAGGAGGTGTAGTGCTAGCAGAGTATACAACCGGGGAACATAAGATGGCACCACGTGTGATAAGTTTTAGTAAATTTACATTAATGGCGAGAATGAAGCACTTATTAAGAACTACGATTAGAATTTACTTTGATGATATTTAGTTGTTCGGTGTCAAACCAATTTTTATCTTAAATGCCTCAAAGCGTCATTATTATGCAAGAAATAGTTAAATGTAGCAATGCTAGATTTTCTAAAAGGCCATACTTTTATGTATAATTTGCAATGAGTTGTATATGTTGTTCATCTTCTGAAACTTGACAAATCCGTAAAGGAATTTTTGAAGCGTGAATCGGCATACTTAGTGATGCTAATTCTACGCGCATTAATTTACCACAATTACTCTTAAATAACTATTATACAATTTTGATAGAATATGTGTATCTTTTTTCACGTAGAAATGAAATGTGACAACGTAATATCAAACCAACGTATCTATAAAACAATTTTTTTAAAGATAGGTACTTTTAAAACAATTACATCTTTAAACAACTCAGGATGGTATGCATGTCTATCTTATGTAGTTTCAAAGAATTCATGGGCCGCAAGTACTCAATTGGTAAACATATTTAGAATCAAGCAAACCAATTTTAACTTGCAGTTATTTGTTACGAGCTATAGTGTTCCTGGTGTTAAGAGTGCCGGTCCCCATCGCCGCGCTCGCTAAGGTGCCTCGCTTTGGTGCATCGTGTCGCTGGGGATCGTGCGTCGAGTCCCGCCTTGTGCATGGGTGTTTGTATGTTTGTAAAATGGGTATATGTGTGCGCATTAGAAGCAGAAAGCTAAACAGAACACCAAAGTAGATGTAAGGAAATGAAAAAAGAGGAAAAAGGAATCCCAACAAGACTCCGGCACTGTATTTGCTTTAAAAAAAAAAAAAGGATCAAAGAAACGTATGTTTAGATACAGCTAGTTGCAGCTTACCCCCAGGCTGATTGTCATACTTATATTATCCACAGTTTTAAACACGAAGAGCTCTCATTTGCAGTCAAAAAGTCAGTTTTGACAGGCATTTGATACATGCATATAATTTTTGAGATTTCACATATGTTTGAGGACAGGATTGAAAATTCTGATATATATCTCTGTCCTTTAAACTTTTGACAGACAATGTATATAATGATTACTATGAGTGAAACATTTTTAGAAAGTACTATAAAAAATTGCAGCGCCATGGCTGAGTGGTTGGACCCTCGCCTCCCATCTAGGAGGACTGGGTTTGATTCCAAGCCCCGCATGTGGGATTTGTGGGCAAACAGCATATGGGTGGGTATTTTCTGGGTCCTCCGATTTCCCTTAGCACTCATTCCACCAATTGCTTGATCATCACCTCTTTTTTTTTTTCTTTTTTTTGTAGTTTAACGTCCTTATTGGTCATATCCGACAATGAGTGATATTGGTGAAATGATGCTCAAATGATCTTGGGGTCCATGGAACTTTAAGTTACTCAATAGGATAAGGGAAAACCCTGTACAACAACTTATCCCTATAACTCACCCTAAGCGAGCCATCACCTTTCTTATTATCCATTTTGCTTGCATTTCATATCATCCACTTCCTCATGCTCAAGCCTGGCAATAGGCCAACCACTTGTTCCAGGTTCTCCATTCTGTGGTTTTGTGTTGTTGGCTCCCTATCAGGCTTCTGCTTGTAAGTCCTAGGGGGTGTCAGTTCTAAATATAGGGAGCATAAACTGACTATAAAACGAAACTATCCAAAATAATTTTCTTCGGAGCATTATAGGCTTCTGATAATTCCTTTAATCCATAATTTATTTCCTTTGTCATCATCCAATAATTTATTATTTCAGAAGATTTACATTCGCAATTTTGTAGCCAATTTGTGTTAGTTTATTATATGATGAAGAATTGACAACTATTTCTCAATAAAATTACACCTTTCTCATTACAGTTTTTTGCAACCCACCATAGATGATTACACTAATATACAACACTTTCCCGGTTTTGATGAAAATAGGCTACTTATATGGAAGTAAATGACAGAATTTTTCATGTAACACGTACAGTTTTTCTGTACTTCGATATTTTATATATGTTTTTAATATAATGAACACTATATATAATTGTATTTATAAATGTACTTTTGCAGCAAAGGATGAATAATAAATTAACATATTACGCATCTTCATGCCGTATATATATATATATATATATATATATATATATATATATATATATATATATATATATATATATATATTAAAAAATAAACACCCCTTGTGGGCTTCCCTGTTCTGTATCCCTTATCTTCCTAATGCAATGAGCTGATGACAGAAGAGAGACAGCTAGCTTCCTTCAGTGCTTAGCGGCTGGGGTTTATTTATCAATGCATGACCCTGTGCAGGCAATAAAACTATCAACCGTTGCATGATAAACAGCCACCTGACATTCACCCTTCAGGGGCTTATGCGTCTTAAAATCTCAGAATTTTAGTTGCTTTCTATAACATATGGTGACCGGTATTGCGGTTTCCGGAAAATATGCATTGTTATTCTGCTCCCTGTCTGTTAATTCTCAAAAAAAAAAAAAAAAAAAAAAAGGAGCAAAATTGTATTCACATATGCATAGGCGTCAACTGTTGTCTGAAAAAAAAAAAAAAAAAAAAAAAGCCCTATAACTCTTTCTCCACTAATGGTGCACCATACACCATTTTTTTCGACATAAAGGGGTATTTCATGATAATATTAGATTTCTATAGCTCCAATATTATTTTATGTACAAACATATCTATGAAGGTGGAACCAAGCCTCATCCATCAAAAATATTAAATGTGGGTCAATTTTACCATTGTATATGCTATTGAGAGTCCACTCGCAAAATGTGTTAACATATACAAATCATAAATAAATTCTGAGCCATAATACACTTTATAACTGAGTACAGGACAAAATAATAAAGTACACTAGTAATATTAACTTCTATCACATGACCACAAGGCAATATTTCCAAAATTGTGAACATCAGTGTTTCATTTCCACAATGTGTTGTCTTGAATTCCTTGTTAAAGAGGACAAATTCAGTGCTGAAATTCACCAGAGAATTTAAAGAGCCTTAGGAGATGTCTACAATGTTGAGAGATGGGTGAAATATTTCAAAGATGGGAACATGAGTATCCCAGATTAGCTTTATTACAGTTGCCATCAAACTGCCTCCATTGAATGCAACAAGGTAACAGCTGATGAGCTCATTTGAGAACATAGGCATGTCATTCTGGATAAAATCACAGCAAAACTTGCAGTAGTTTACAGTGCTGTGTAAGAAATGCTTGAAAGCTTAGGTCATTAATAATTTTGTGCCCTGTTGGGCTGCATGTTTGTTGACCGAAGTCCACACGTTTTGAGCACCATCACCGAAAACCTTCTTCAGATATTTAAAAATTAAGATGACAATTTAGCTCAACTATTAAAGTGCCAATGCAATGGCTGATGTTAGGCGATTTCAATCACTTGCGGTATTCCAACTGGAGTGATATTGTCAAAACATTTTATCGCATTTTATCTTTGAAATCTTGTCGTACCTGACGTTCGCTTGTGTAATCTCCTGTCTTGTTATTGGCAACAGTCAGCCAGCCTTCACTTTTAATAACTGTCAGTTCTACAATTGTACTTTCAATTAATTCAGTTACAATGTTTATTTAAAATTTTATCCAGTTCATAATGTATTTAGCTAAAAAAGGAATGAAAATAATCATATGTATTTCGTATGTTTGAGATGAGTACAATAACCTCAATGTTATACTACCGCTCTGAAAACAAATTTGAAACCTTTCGAGATGTGTGGACAGGTTGACTGTCAAGGACAAATTCAACAATTCTATCAGGATATCACATTCTAACAGAGGGTAACAAAATATTATCGAGTATTACCGTGTACTACAGAATATCGTCGAGCTGCCAGAGCACACTTAGACCGCTCCTTCATATCCATTAATTACCAACACGATACAGATACGCTACCATGATGGAATTCTGAAGATATGCATTTAGCATCGTATCGGGACCCCTTGTACGACAGGAAAGAACCTATCTCGTACGTGTGGAAGAAAATGTTACCTTGTCTGAGAATATTACGTTACTGCAGTTGTGGATGGGATTGTCCTGTAGTATCGGTTTGTATTGTGTGTGTTGAGTATAAAAAAGCAAAACCAGTTCCTATTCCTCGAAAAAAGCCCAAAATATGATTCCTTAAAATGTTACAAAACATTGCTTTTCTTAACAGTACTACTGAGAAAGAAATGTTCGTGCCTGATGCGATTGCGTACCATTCTGCGTGCCATGCTTTCATGCGCAGAGCGTTGTTGTTTGGTAGGATAAACACATTAAAATTCATAATGGCTAATACATTATTAATTGTACTGAATACCGTGTATAAAATAAGTATGTCTTAAAATAAATAGCAGCTAGAGTTTGATTCACCATAACTAATAGAAGAAAAGGAACCTTTGCTACATACAAGAATCGAACCTGTAACGCTCAACAAAAGAGTAACCTTCGTTTTGCAACTGTATCAGTAAACACAACTGACAGGTCGCGGGTTTTGCGCCGTACAACATTACGAATTGTATCGTGGGTTTGTGTCGTTAATATTCTTGGTTATCATTGATGTTTGTTTTATGAAGAAGCTCAAGTTATGTACTTGATTATGATAAGGGATGGTATGGGTTAGTGATACTAAGATTTGAAACTTATGATAACTTGTTGCTGCGGCTACACTGCTGTATCGCGATTTGACAAAGTTGGCATTCCAGACACGACTCAGAGTACAGAATAATAAATTATAACAATTCTAAATTAGGTTGATGGTTATTTATTCTGATTGCAACGATTCATTCCCGAAACAGTTATATGATGTTACAATTATATCTCATTCTGAGACCAAAATGACGTCTCCGTATGAAACGTGGCTGACGAGACCTGGTGGCTATTATCCTTTTGCGTCTTGATTAATAATACTGCCATCTAGTGAGCAGGAGGTGTAGTGCTAGCAGAGTATACAACCGGGGAACATAAGATGGCACCACGTGTGATAAGTTTTAGTAAATTTACATTAATGGCGAGAATGAAGCACTTATTAAGAACTACGATTAGAATTTACTTTGATGATATTTAGTTGTTCGGTGTCAAACCAATTTTTATCTTAAATGCCTCAAAGCGTCATTATTATGCAAGAAATAGTTAAATGTAGCAATGCTAGATTTTCTAAAAGGCCATACTTTTATGTATAATTTGCAATGAGTTGTATATGTTGTTCATCTTCTGAAACTTGACAAATCCGTAAAGGAATTTTTGAAGCGTGAATCGGCATACTTAGTGATGCTAATTCTACGCGCATTAATTTACCACAATTACTCTTAAATAACTATTATACAATTTTGATAGAATATGTGTATCTTTTTTCACGTAGAAATGAAATGTGACAACGTAATATCAAACCAACGTATCTATAAAACAATTTTTTTAAAGATAGGTACTTTTAAAACAATTACATCTTTAAACAACTCAGGATGGTATGCATGTCTATCTTATGTAGTTTCAAAGAATTCATGGGCCGCAAGTACTCAATTGGTAAACATATTTAGAATCAAGCAAACCAATTTTAACTTGCAGTTATTTGTTACGAGCTATAGTGTTCCTGGTGTTAAGAGTGCCGGTCCCCATCGCCGCGCTCGCTAAGGTGCCTCGCTTTGGTGCATCGTGTCGCTGGGGATCGTGCGTCGAGTCCCGCCTTGTGCATGGGTGTTTGTATGTTTGTAAAATGGGTATATGTGTGCGCATTAGAAGCAGAAAGCTAAACAGAACACCAAAGTAGATGTAAGGAAATGAAAAAAGAGGAAAAAGGAATCCCAACAAGACTCCGGCACTGTATTTGCTTTAAAAAAAAAAAAAGGATCAAAGAAACGTATGTTTAGATACAGCTAGTTGCAGCTTACCCCCAGGCTGATTGTCATACTTATATTATCCACAGTTTTAAACACGAAGAGCTCTCATTTGCAGTCAAAAAGTCAGTTTTGACAGGCATTTGATACATGCATATAATTTTTGAGATTTCACATATGTTTGAGGACAGGATTGAAAATTCTGATATATATCTCTGTCCTTTAAACTTTTGACAGACAATGTATATAATGATTACTATGAGTGAAACATTTTTAGAAAGTACTATAAAAAATTGCAGCGCCATGGCTGAGTGGTTGGACCCTCGCCTCCCATCTAGGAGGACTGGGTTTGATTCCAAGCCCCGCATGTGGGATTTGTGGGCAAACAGCATATGGGTGGGTATTTTCTGGGTCCTCCGATTTCCCTTAGCACTCATTCCACCAATTGCTTGATCATCACCTCTTTTTTTTTTTCTTTTTTTTGTAGTTTAACGTCCTTATTGGTCATATCCGACAATGAGTGATATTGGTGAAATGATGCTCAAATGATCTTGGGGTCCATGGAACTTTAAGTTACTCAATAGGATAAGGGAAAACCCTGTACAACAACTTATCCCTATAACTCACCCTAAGCGAGCCATCACCTTTCTTATTATCCATTTTGCTTGCATTTCATATCATCCACTTCCTCATGCTCAAGCCTGGCAATAGGCCAACCACTTGTTCCAGGTTCTCCATTCTGTGGTTTTGTGTTGTTGGCTCCCTATCAGGCTTCTGCTTGTAAGTCCTAGGGGGTGTCAGTTCTAAATATAGGGAGCATAAACTGACTATAAAACGAAACTATCCAAAATAATTTTCTTCGGAGCATTATAGGCTTCTGATAATTCCTTTAATCCATAATTTATTTCCTTTGTCATCATCCAATAATTTATTATTTCAGAAGATTTACATTCGCAATTTTGTAGCCAATTTGTGTTAGTTTATTATATGATGAAGAATTGACAACTATTTCTCAATAAAATTACACCTTTCTCATTACAGTTTTTTGCAACCCACCATAGATGATTACACTAATATACAACACTTTCCCGGTTTTGATGAAAATAGGCTACTTATATGGAAGTAAATGACAGAATTTTTCATGTAACACGTACAGTTTTTCTGTACTTCGATATTTTATATATGTTTTTAATATAATGAACACTATATATAATTGTATTTATAAATGTACTTTTGCAGCAAAGGATGAATAATAAATTAACATATTACGCATCTTCATGCCGTATATATATATATATATATATATATATATATATATATATATATATATATATATTAAAAAATAAACACCCCTTGTGGGCTTCCCTGTTCTGTATCCCTTATCTTCCTAATGCAATGAGCTGATGACAGAAGAGAGACAGCTAGCTTCCTTCAGTGCTTAGCGGCTGGGGTTTATTTATCAATGCATGACCCTGTGCAGGCAATAAAACTATCAACCGTTGCATGATAAACAGCCACCTGACATTCACCCTTCAGGGGCTTATGCGTCTTAAAATCTCAGAATTTTAGTTGCTTTCTATAACATATGGTGACCGGTATTGCGGTTTCCGGAAAATATGCATTGTTATTCTGCTCCCTGTCTGTTAATTCTCAAAAAAAAAAAAAAAAAAAAAAAGGAGCAAAATTGTATTCACATATGCATAGGCGTCAACTGTTGTCTGAAAAAAAAAAAAAAAAAAAAAAAAGCCCTATAACTCTTTCTCCACTAATGGTGCACCATACACCATTTTTTTCGACATAAAGGGGTATTTCATGATAATATTAGATTTCTATAGCTCCAATATTATTTTATGTACAAACATATCTATGAAGGTGGAACCAAGCCTCATCCATCAAAAATATTAAATGTGGGTCAATTTTACCATTGTATATGCTATTGAGAGTCCACTCGCAAAATGTGTTAACATATACAAATCATAAATAAATTCTGAGCCATAATACACTTTATAACTGAGTACAGGACAAAATAATAAAGTACACTAGTAATATTAACTTCTATCACATGACCACAAGGCAATATTTCCAAAATTGTGAACATCAGTGTTTCATTTCCACAATGTGTTGTCTTGAATTCCTTGTTAAAGAGGACAAATTCAGTGCTGAAATTCACCAGAGAATTTAAAGAGCCTTAGGAGATGTCTACAATGTTGAGAGATGGGTGAAATATTTCAAAGATGGGAACATGAGTATCCCAGATTAGCTTTATTACAGTTGCCATCAAACTGCCTCCATTGAATGCAACAAGGTAACAGCTGATGAGCTCATTTGAGAACATAGGCATGTCATTCTGGATAAAATCACAGCAAAACTTGCAGTAGTTTACAGTGCTGTGTAAGAAATGCTTGAAAGCTTAGGTCATTAATAATTTTGTGCCCTGTTGGGCTGCATGTTTGTTGACCGAAGTCCACACGTTTTGAGCACCATCACCGAAAACCTTCTTCAGATATTTAAAAATTAAGATGACAATTTAGCTCAACTATTAAAGTGCCAATGCAATGGCTGATGTTAGGCGATTTCAATCACTTGCGGTATTCCAACTGGAGTGATATTGTCAAAACATTTTATCGCATTTTATCTTTGAAATCTTGTCGTACCTGACGTTCGCTTGTGTAATCTCCTGTCTTGTTATTGGCAACAGTCAGCCAGCCTTCACTTTTAATAACTGTCAGTTCTACAATTGTACTTTCAATTAATTCAGTTACAATGTTTATTTAAAATTTTATCCAGTTCATAATGTATTTAGCTAAAAAAGGAATGAAAATAATCATATGTATTTCGTATGTTTGAGATGAGTACAATAACCTCAATGTTATACTACCGCTCTGAAAACAAATTTGAAACCTTTCGAGATGTGTGGACAGGTTGACTGTCAAGGACAAATTCAACAATTCTATCAGGATATCACATTCTAACAGAGGGTAACAAAATATTATCGAGTATTACCGTGTACTACAGAATATCGTCGAGCTGCCAGAGCACACTTAGACCGCTCCTTCATATCCATTAATTACCAACACGATACAGATACGCTACCATGATGGAATTCTGAAGATATGCATTTAGCATCGTATCGGGACCCCTTGTACGACAGGAAAGAACCTATCTCGTACGTGTGGAAGAAAATGTTACCTTGTCTGAGAATATTACGTTACTGCAGTTGTGGATGGGATTGTCCTGTAGTATCGGTTTGTATTGTGTGTGTTGAGTATAAAAAAGCAAAACCAGTTCCTATTCCTCGAAAAAAGCCCAAAATATGATTCCTTAAAATGTTACAAAACATTGCTTTTCTTAACAGTACTACTGAGAAAGAAATGTTCGTGCCTGATGCGATTGCGTACCATTCTGCGTGCCATGCTTTCATGCGCAGAGCGTTGTTGTTTGGTAGGATAAACACATTAAAATTCATAATGGCTAATACATTATTAATTGTACTGAATACCGTGTATAAAATAAGTATGTCTTAAAATAAATAGCAGCTAGAGTTTGATTCACCATAACTAATAGAAGAAAAGGAACCTTTGCTACATACAAGAATCGAACCTGTAACGCTCAACAAAAGAGTAACCTTCGTTTTGCAACTGTATCAGTAAACACAACTGACAGGTCGCGGGTTTTGCGCCGTACAACATTACGAATTGTATCGTGGGTTTGTGTCGTTAATATTCTTGGTTATCATTGATGTTTGTTTTATGAAGAAGCTCAAGTTATGTACTTGATTATGATAAGGGATGGTATGGGTTAGTGATACTAAGATTTGAAACTTATGATAACTTGTTGCTGCGGCTACACTGCTGTATCGCGAATTGACAAAGTTGGCATTCCAGACACGACTCAGAGTACAGAATAATAAATTATAACAATTCTAAATTAGGTTGTTGGTTATTTATTCTGATTGCAACGATTCATTCCCGAAACAGTTATATGATGTTACAATTATATCTCATTCTGAGACCAAAATGACGTCTCCGTATGAAACGTTGGTGACGAGACCTGGTGGCTATTATCCTTTTGCGTCTTGATTAATAATACTGCCATCTAGTGAGCAGGAGGCGTAGTGCTAGCAGAGTATACAACCGGGGAACATAAGATGGCACCACGTGTGATAAGTTTTAGTAAATTTACATTAATGGCGAGAATGAAGCACTTATTAAGAACTACGATTAGAATTTACTTTGATGATATTTAGTTGTTCGGTGTCAAACCAATTTTTATCTTAAATGCCTCAAAGCGTCATTATTATGCAAGAAATAGTTAAATGTAGCAATGCTAGATTTTCTAAAAGGCCATACTTTTATGTATAATTTGCAATGAGTTGTATATGTTGTTCATCTTCTGAAACTTGACAAATCGGTAAAGGAATTTTTGAAGCGTGAATCGGCATACTTAGTGATGCTAATTCTACGCGCATTAATTTACCACAATTACTCTTAAATAACTATTATACAATTTTGATAGAATATGTGTATCTTTTTTCACGTAGAAATGAAATGTGACAACGTAATATCAAACCAACGTATCTATAAAACAATTTTTTTAAAGATAGGTACTTTTAAAACAATTACATCTTTAAACAACTCAGGATGGTATGCATGTCTATCTTATGTAGTTTCAAAGAATTCATGGGCCGCAAGTACTCAATTGGTAAACATATTTAGAATCAAGCAAACCAATTTTAACTTGCAGTTATTTGTTACGAGCTATAGTGTTCCTGGTGTTAAGAGTGCCGGTCCCCATCGCCGCGCTCGCTAAGGTGCCTCGCTTTGGTGCATCGTGTCGCTGGGGATCGTGCGTCGAGTCCCGCCTTGTGCATGGGTGTTTGTATGTTTGTAAAATGGGTATATGTGTGCGCATTAGAAGCAGAAAGCTAAACAGAACACCAAAGTAGATGTAAGGAAATGAAAAAAGAGGAAACAGGAATCCCAACAAGACTCCGGCACTGTATTTGCTTTAAAAAAAAAAAAAAGGATCAAAGAAACGTATGTTTAGATACAGCTAGTTGCAGCTTACCCCCAGGCTGATTGTCATACTTATATTATCCACAGTTTTAAACACGAAGAGCTCTCATTTGCAGTCAAAAAGTCAGTTTTGACAGGCATTTGAAACATGCATATAATTCTTGAGATTTCACATATGTTTGAGGACAGGATTGAAAATTCTGATATATATCTCTGTCCTTTAAACTTTTGACAGACAATGTATATAATGATTACGATGAGTGAAACATTTTTAGAAAGTACTATAAAAAATTGCAGCGCCATGGCTGAGTGGTTGGACCCTCGCCTCCCATCTAGGAGGACTGGGTTTGATTCCAAGCCCCGCATGTGGGATTTGTGGGCAAACAGCATATGGGTGGGTATTTTCTGGGTCCTCCGATTTCCCTTAGCACTCATTCCACCAATTGCTTGATCATCACCTCTTTTTTTTTTCTTTTTTTTTGTAGTTTAACGTCCTTATTGGTCATATCCGACAATGAGTGATATTGGTGAAATGATGCTCAAATGATCTTGGGGTCCATGGAACTTTAAGTTACTCAATAGGATAAGGGAAAACCCTGTACAACAACTTATCCCTATAACTCACCCTAAGCGAGCCATCACCTTTCTTATTATCCATTTTGCTTGCATTTCATATCATCCACTTCCTCATGCTCAAGCCTGGCAATAGGCCAACCACTTGTTCCAGGTTCTCCATTCTGTGGTTTTGTGTTGTTGGCTCCCTATCAGGCTTCTGCTTGTAAGTCCTAGGGGGTGTCAGTTCTAAATATAGGGAGCATAAACTGACTATAAAACGAAACTATCCAAAATAATTTTCTTCGGAGCATTATAGGCTTCTGATAATTCCTTTAATCCATAATTTATTTCCTTTGTCATCATCCAATAATTTATTATTTCAGAAGATTTACATTCGCAATTTTGTAGCCAATTTGTGTTAGTTTATTATATGATGAAGAATTGACAACTATTTCTCAATAAAATTACACCTTTCTCATTACAGTTTTTTGCAACCCACCATAGATGATTACACTAATATACAACACTTTCCCGGTTTTGATGAAAATAGGCTACTTATATGGAAGTAAATGACAGAATTTTTCATGTAACACGTACAGTTTTTCTGTACTTCGATATTTTATATATGTTTTTAATATAATGAACACTATATATAATTGTATTTATAAATGTACTTTTGCAGCAAAGGATGAATAATAAATTAACATATTACGCATCTTCATGCCGTATATATATATATATATATATATATATATATATATATATATATATATATATATATATTAAAAAATAAACACCCCTTGTGGGCTTCCCTGTTCTGTATCCCTTATCTTCCTAATGCAATGAGCTGATGACAGAAGAGAGACAGCTAGCTTCCTTCAGTGCTTAGCGGCTGGGGTTTATTTATCAATGCATGACCCTGTGCAGGCAATAAAACTATCAACCGTTGCATGATAAACAGCCACCTGACATTCACCCTTCAGGGGCTTATGCGTCTTAAAATCTCAGAATTTTAGTTGCTTTCTATAACATATGGTGACCGGTATTGCGGTTTCCGGAAAATATGCATTGTTATTCTGCTCCCTGTCTGTTAATTCTCAAAAAAAAAAAAAAAAAAAAAAAAAAAAGGAGCAAAATTGTATTCACATATGCATAGGCGTCAACTGTTGTCTGAAAAAAAAAAAAAGCCCTATAACTCTTTCTCCACTAATGGTGCACCATACACCATTTTTTTCGACATAAAGGGGTATTTCATGATAATATTAGATTTCTATAGCTCCAATATTATTTTATGTACAAACATATCTATGAAGGTGGAACCAAGCCTCATCCATCAAAAATATTAAATGTGGGTCAATTTTACCATTGTATATGCTATTGAGAGTCCACTCGCAAAATGTGTTAACATATACAAATCATAAATAAATTCTGAGCCATAATACACTTTATAACTGAGTACAGGACAAAATAATAAAGTACACTAGTAATATTAACTTCTATCACATGACCACAAGGCAATATTTCCAAAATTGTGAACATCAGTGTTTCATTTCCACAATGTGTTGTCTTGAATTCCTTGTTAAAGAGGACAAATTCAGTGCTGAAATTCACCAGAGAATTTAAAGAGCCTTAGGAGATGTCTACAATGTTGAGAGATGGGTGAAATATTTCAAAGATGGGAACATGAGTATCCCAGATTAGCTTTATTACAGTTGCCATCAAACTGCCTCCATTGAATGCAACAAGGTAACAGCTGATGAGCTCATTTGAGAACATAGGCATGTCATTCTGGATAAAATCACAGCAAAACTTGCAGTAGTTTACAGTGCTGTGTAAGAAATGCTTGAAAGCTTAGGTCATTAATAATTTTGTGCCCTGTTGGGCTGCATGTTTGTTGACCGAAGTCCACACGTTTTGAGCACCATCACCGAAAACCTTCTTCAGAGATTTAAAAATTAAGATGGCAATTTAGCTCAACTATTAAAGTGCCAATGCAATGGCTGATGTTAGGCGATTTCAATCACTTGCGGTATTCCAACTGGAGTGATATTGTCAAAACATTTTATCGCATTTTATCTTTGAAATCTTGTCGTACCTGACGTTCGCTTGTGTAATCTCCTGTCTTGTTATTGGCAACAGTCAGCCAGCCTTCACTTTTAATAACTGTCAGTTCTACAATTGTACTTTCAATTAATTCAGTTACAATGTTTATTTAAAATTTTATCCAGTTCATAATGTATTTAGCTAAAAAAGGAATGAAAATAATCATATGTATTTCGTATGTTTGAGATGAGTACAATAACCTCAATGTTATACTACCGCTCTGAAAACAAATTTGAAACCTTTCGAGATGTGTGGACAGGTTGACTGTCAAGGACAAATTCAACAATTCTATCAGGATATCACATTCTAACAGAGGGTAACAAAATATTATCGAGTATTACCGTGTACTACAGAATATCGTCGAGCTGCCAGAGCACACTTAGACCGCTCCTTCATATCCATTAATTACCAACACGATACAGATACGCTACCATGATGGAATTCTGAAGATATGCATTTAGCATCGTATCGGGACCCCTTGTACGACAGGAAAGAACCTATCTCGTACGTGTGGAAGAAAATGTTACCTTGTCTGAGAATATTACGTTACTGCAGTTGTGGATGGGATTGTCCTGTAGTATCGGTTTGTATTGTGTGTGTTGAGTATAAAAAAGCAAAACCAGTTCCTATTCCTCGAAAAAAGCCCAAAATATGATTCCTTAAAATGTTACAAAACATTGCTTTTCTTAACAGTACTACTGAGAAAGAAATGTTCGTGCCTGATGCGATTGCGTACCATTCTGCGTGCCATGCTTTCATGCGCAGAGCGTTGTTGTTTGGTAGGATAAACACATTAAAATTCATAATGGCTAATACATTATTAATTGTACTGAATACCGTGTATAAAATAAGTATGTCTTAAAATAAATAGCAGCTAGAGTTTGATTCACCATAACTAATAGAAGAAAAGGAACCTTTGCTACATACAAGAATCGAACCTGTAACGCTCAACAAAAGAGTAACCTTCGTTTTGCAACTGTATCAGTAAACACAACTGACAGGTCGCGGGTTTTGCGCCGTACAACATTACGAATTGTATCGTGGGTTTGTGTCGTTAATATTCTTGGTTATCATTGATGTTTGTTTTATGAAGAAGCTCAAGTTATGTACTTGATTATGATAAGGGATGGTATGGGTTAGTGATACTAAGATTTGAAACTTATGATAACTTGTTGCTGCGGCTACACTGCTGTATCGCGAATTGACAAAGTTGGCATTCCAGACACGACTCAGAGTACAGAATAATAAATTATAACAATTCTAAATTAGGTTGTTGGTTATTTATTCTGATTGCAACGATTCATTCCCGAAACAGTTATATGATGTTACAATTATATCTCATTCTGAGACCAAAATGACGTCTCCGTATGAAACGTTGGTGACGAGACCTGGTGGCTATTATCCTTTTGCGTCTTGATTAATAATACTGCCATCTAGTGAGCAGGAGGCGTAGTGCTAGCAGAGTATACAACCGGGGAACATAAGATGGCACCACGTGTGATAAGTTTTAGTAAATTTACATTAATGGCGAGAATGAAGCACTTATTAAGAACTACGATTAGAATTTACTCTGATGATATTTAGTTGTTCGGTGTCAAACCAATTTTTATCTTAAATGCCTCAAAGCGTCATTATTATGCAAGAAATAGTTAAATGTAGCAATGCTAGATTTTCTAAAAGGCCATACTTTTATGTATAATTTGCAATGAGTTGTATATGTTGTTCATCTTCTGAAACTTGACAAATCGGTAAAGGAATTTTTGAAGCGTGAATCGGCATACTTTGTGATGCTAATTCTACGCGCATTAATTTACCACAATTACTCTTAAATAACTATTATACAATTTTGATAGAATATGTGTATCTTTTTTCACGTAGAAATGAAATGTGACAACGTAATATCAAACCAACGTATCTATAAAACAATTTTTTTAAAGATAGGTACTTTTAAAACAATTACATCTTTAAACAACTCAGGATGGTATGCATGTCTATCTTATGTAGTTTCAAAGAATTCATGGGCCGCAAGTACTCAATTGGTAAACATATTTAGAATCAAGCAAACCAATTTTAACTTGCAGTTATTTGTTACGAGCTATAGTGTTCCTGGTGTTAAGAGTGCCGGTCCCCATCGCCGCGCTCGCTAAGGTGCCTCGCTTTGGTGCATCGTGTCGCTGGGGATCGTGCGTCGAGTCCCGCCTTGTGCATGGGTGTTTGTATGTTTGTAAAATGGGTATATGTGTGCGCATTAGAAGCAGAAAGCTAAACAGAACACCAAAGTAGATGTAAGGAAATGAAAAAAGAGGAAAAAGGTATCCCAACAAGACTCCGGCACTGTATTTGCTTTAAAAAAAAAAAAAAAGGATCAAAGAAACGTATGTTTAGATACAGCTAGTTGCAGCTTACCCCCAGGCTGATTGTCATACTTATATTATCCACAGTTTTAAACACGAAGAGCTCTCATTTGCAGTCAAAAAGTCAGTTTTGACAGGCATTTGATACATGCATATAATTCTTGAGATTTCACATATGTTTGAGGACAGGATTGAAAATTCTGATATATATCTCTGTCCTTTAAACTTTTGACAGACAATGTATATAATGATTACTATGAGTGAAACATTTTTAGAAAGTACTATAAAAAACTGCAGCGCCATGGCTGAGTGGTTGGACCCTCGCCTCCCATCTAGGAGGACTGGGTTTGATTCCAAGCCCCGCATGTGGGATTTGTGGGCAAACAGCATATGGGTGGGTATTTTCTGGGTCCTCCGATTTCCCTTAGCACTCATTCCACCAATTGCTTGATCATCACCTCTTTTTTTTTTCTTTTTTTTTGTAGTTTAACGTCCTTATTGGTCATATCCGACAATGAGTGATATTGGTGAAATGATGCTCAAATGATCTTGGGGTCCATGGAACTTTAAGTTACTCAATAGGATAAGGGAAAACCCTGTACAACAACTTATCCCTATAACTCACCCTAAGCGAGCCATCACCTTTCTTATTATCCATTTTGCTTGCATTTCATATCATCCACTTCCTCATGTTCAAGCCTGGCAATAGGCCAACCACTTGTTCCAGGTTCTCCATTCTGTGGTTTTGTGTTGTTGGCTCCCTATCAGGCTTCTGCTTGTAAGTCCTAGGGGGTGTCAGTTCTAAATATAGGGAGCATAAACTGACTATAAAATGAAACTATCCAAAATAATTTTCTTCGGAGCATTATAGGCTTCTGATAATTCCTTTAATCCATAATTTATTTCCTTTGTCATCATCCAATAATTTATTATTTCAGAAGATTTACATTCACAATTTTGTAGCCAATTTGTGTTAGTTTATTATATGATGAAGAATTGACAACTATTTCTCAATAAAATTACACCTTTCTCATTACAGTTTTTTGCAACCCACCATAGATGATTACACTAATATACCACACTTTCCCGGTTTTGATGAAAATAGGCTACTTATATGGAAGTAAATGACAGAATTTTTCATGTAACACGTACAGTTTTCTGTACTTCGATATTTTATATATGTTTTTAATATAATGAGCACTATATATAATTGTATTTATAAATGTACTTTTGCAGCAAAGGATGAATAATAAATTAACATATTACGCATCTTCATGCCGTATATATATATATATATATTAAAAAATAAACACCCCTTGTGGGCTTCCCTGTTCTGTATCCCTTATCTTCCTAATGCAATGAGCTGATGACAGAAGAGAGACAGCTAGCTTCCTTCAGTGCTTAGCGGCTGGGGTTTATTTATCAATGCATGACCCTGTGCAGGCAATAAAACTATCAACCGTTGCATGATAAACAGCCACCTGACATTCACCCTTCAGGGGCTTATGCGTCTTAAAATCTCAGAATTTTAGTTGCTTTCTATAACATATGGTGACCGGTATTGCGGTTTCCGGAAAATATGCATTGTTATTCTGCTCCCTGTCTGTTAATTCTCAAAAAAAAAGGAGCAAAATTGTATTCACATATGCATAGGCGTCAACTGTTGTCTGAAAAAAAAAAAAAAAAAAAAAAGCCCTATAACTCTTTCTCCACTAATGGTGCACCATACACCATTTTTTTCGACATAAAGGGGTATTTCATGATAATATTAGATTTCTATAGCTCCAATATTATTTTATGTACAAACATATCTATGAAGGTGGAACCAAGCCTCATCCATCAAAAATATTAAATGTGGGTCAATTTTACCATTGTATATGCTATTGAGAGTCCACTCACAAAATGTGTTAACATATACAAATCATAAATAAATTCTGAGCCATAATACACTTTATAACTGAGTACAGGACAAAATAATAAAGTACACTAGTAATATTAACTTCTATCACATGAACACAAGGCAATATTTCCAAAATTGTGAACATCAGTGTTTCATTTCCACAATGTGTTGTCTTGAATTCCTTGTTAAAGAGGACAAATTCAGTGCTGAAATTCACCAGAGAATTTAAAGAGCCTTAGGAGATGTCTACAATGTTGAGAGATGGGTGAAATATTTCAAAGATGGGAAAATGAGTATCCCAGATTAGCTTTATAGCAGTTGCCATCAAACTGCCTCCATGGAATGCAACAAGGTAACAGCTGATGGGCTCATTTGAGAACATAGGCATGTCATTCTGGATAAAATCAAAGCAAAACTTGCAGTAGTTTACAGTGCTGTGTAAGAAATATTTGAAAGCTTAGGTCATTAATAATTTTGTGCCCTGTTGGGCTGCATGTTTGTTGACCGAAGTCCACACGTTTTGAGCACCATCACCGAAAACCTTCTTCAGAGATTTAAAAATTAAGATGGCAATTTAGCTCAACTATTAAAGTGCCAATGCAATGGCTGATGTTAGGCGATTTCAATCACTTGCGGTATTCCAACTGGAGTGATATTGTCAAAACATTTTATCGCATTTTATCTTTGAAATCTTGTCGTACCTGACGTTCGCTTGTGTAATCTCCTGTCTTGTTATTGGCAACAGTCAGCTAGCCTTCACTTTTAATAACTGTCAGTTCTACAATTGTACTTTCAATTAATTCAGTTACAATGTTTATTTAAAATTTTATCCAGTTCATAATGTATTTAGCTAAAAAAGGAATGAAAATAATCATATGTATTTCGTATGTTTGAGATGAGTACAATAACCTCAATGTTATACTACCGCTCTGAAAACAAATTTGAAACCTTTCGAGATGTGTGGACAGATTGACTGTCAAGGACAAATTCAACAATTCTATCAGGATATCACATTCTAACAGAGGGTAACAAAATATTATCGAGTATTACCGTGTACTACAGAATATCGTCGAGCTGCCAGAGCACACTTAGACCGCTCCTTCATATCCATTAATTACCAACACGATACAGATACGCTACCATGATGGAATTCTGAAGATATGCATTTAGCATCGTATCGGGACCCCTTGTACGACAGGAAAGAACCTATCTCGTACGTGTGGAAGAAAATGTTACCTTGTCTGAGAATATTACGTTACTGCAGTTGTGGATAGGATTGTCCCGTAGTATCGGTTTGTATTGTGTGTGTTGAGTATAAAAAAGCAAAACCAGTTCCTATTCCTCGAAAAAAGCCCAAAATATGATTCCTTAAAATGTTACAAAACATTGCTTTTCTTAACAGTACTACTGAGAAAGAAATGTTCGTGCCTGATGCGATTGCGTACCATTCTGCGTGCCATGCTTTCATGCGCAGAACGTTGTTGTTTGGTAGGATAAACACATTAAAATTCATAATGGCTAATACATTATTAATTGCACTGAATACCGTGTATAAAATAAGTATGTCTTAAAATAAATAGCAGCTAGAGTTTGATTCACCATAACTAATAGAAGAAAAGGAACCTTTGCTACATACAAAAATCGAACCTGTAACGCTCAACAAAAGAGTAACCTTCGTTTTGCAACTGTATCAGTAAACACAACTGACAGGTCGCGGGTTTTGCGCCGTACAACATTACGAATTGTATCGTGGGTTTGTGTCGTTAATATTCTTGGTTATCATTGATGTTTGTTTTATGAAGAAGCTCAAGTTATGTACTTGATTATGATAAGGGATGGTATGGGTTAGTGATACTAAGATTTGAAACTTATGATAACTTGTTGCTGCGGCTACACTGCTGTATCGCGATTTGACAAAGTTGGCATTCCAGACACGACTCAGAGTACAGAATAATAAATTATAACAATTCTAAATTAGGTTGATGGTTATTTATTCTGATTGCAACGATTCATTCCCGAAACAGTTATATGATGTTACAATTATATCTCATTCTGAGACCAAAATGACGTCTCCGTATGAAACGTGGCTGACGAGACCTGGTGGCTATTATCCTTTTGCGTCTTGATTAATAATACTGCCATCTAGTGAGCAGGAGGCGTAGTGCTAGCAGAGTATACAACCGGGGAACATAAGATGGCACCACGTGTGATAAGTTTTAGTAAATTTACATTAATGGCGAGAATGAAGCACTTATTAAGAACTACGATTAGAATTTACTTTGATGATATTTAGTTGTTCGGTGTCAAACCAATTTTTATCTTAAATGCCTCAAAGCGTCATTATTATGCAAGAAATAGTTAAATGTAGCAATGCTAGATTTTCTAAAAGGCCATACTTTTATGTATAATTTGCAATGAGTTGTATATGTTGTTCATCTTCTGAAACTTGACAAATCGGTAAAGGAATTTTTGAAGCGTGAATCGGCATACTTAGTGATGCTAATTCTACGCGCATTAATTTACCACAATTACTCTTAAATAACTATTATACAATTTTGATAGAATATGTGTATCTTTTTTCACGTAGAAATGAAATGTGACAACGTAATATCAAACCAACGTATCTATAAAACAATTTTTTTAAAGATAGGTACTTTTAAAACAATTACATCTTTAAACAACTCAGGATGGTATGCATGTCTATCTTATGTAGTTTCAAAGAATTCATGGGCCGCAAGTACTCAATTGGTAAACATATTTAGAATCAAGCAAACCAATTTTAACTTGCAGTTATTTGTTACGAGCTATAGTGTTCCTGGTGTTAAGAGTGCCGGTCCCCATCGCCGCGCTCGCTAAGGTGCCTCGCTTTGGTGCATCGTGTCGCTGGGGATCGTGCGTCGAGTCCCGCCTTGTGCATGGGTGTTTGTATGTTTGTAAAATGGGTATATGTGTGCGCATTAGAAGCAGAAAGCTAAACAGAACACCAAAGTAGATGTAAGGAAATGAAAAAAGAGGAAAAAGGAATCCCAACAAGACTCCGGCACTGTATTTGCTTTAAAAAAAAAAAAAGGATCAAAGAAACGTATGTTTAGATACAGCTAGTTGCAGCTTACCCCCAGGCTGATTGTCATACTTATATTATCCACAGTTTTAAACACGAAGAGCTCTCATTTGCAGTCAAAAAGTCAGTTTTGACAGGCATTTGATACATGCATATAATTCTTGAGATTTCACATATGTTTGAGGACAGGATTGAAAATTCTGATATATATCTCTGTCCTTTAAACTTTTGACAGACAATGTATATAATGATTACTATGAGTGAAACATTTTTAGAAAGTACTATAAAAAATTGCAGCGCCATGGCTGAGTGGTTGGACCCTCGCCTCCCATCTAGGAGGACTGGGTTTGATTCCAAGCCCCGCATGTGGGATTTGTGGGCAAACAGCATATGGGTGGGTATTTTCTGGGTCCTCCGATTTCCCTTAGCACTCATTCCACCAATTGCTTGATCATCACCTCTTTTTTTTTTTTTTTTTTTTTTGTAGTTTAACGTCCTGATTGGTCATATCCGACAATGAGTGATATTGGTGAAATGATGCTCAAATGATCTTGGGGTCCATGGAACTTTAAGTTACTCAATAGGATAAGGGAAAACCCTGTACAACAACTTATCCCTATAACTCACCCTAAGCGAGCCATCACCTTTCTTATTATCCATTTTGCTTGCATTTCATATCATCCACTTCCTCATGCTCAAGCCTGGCAATAGGCCAACCACTTGTTCCAGGTTCTCCATTCTGTGGTTTTGTGTTGTTGGCTCCCTATCAGGCTTCTGCTTGTAAGTCCTAGGGGGTGTCAGTTCTAAATATAGGGAGCATAAACTGACTATAAAACGAAACTATCCAAAATAATTTTCTTCGGAGCATTATAAGCTTCTGATAATTCCTTTAATCCATAATTTATTTCCTTTGTCATCATCCAATAATTTATTATTTCAGAAGATTTACATTCGCAATTTTGTAGCCAATTTGTGTTAGTTTATTATATGATGAAGAATTGACAACTATTTCTCAATAAAATTACACCTTTCTCATTACAGTTTTTTGCAACCCACCATAGATGATTACACTAATATACAACACTTTCCCGGTTTTGATGAAAATAGGCTACTTATATGGAAGTAAATGACAGAATTTTTCATGTAACACGTACAGTTTTTCTGTACTTCGATATTTTATATATGTTTTTAATATAATGAACACTATATATAATTGTATTTATAAATGTACTTTTGCAGCAAAGGATGAATAATAAATTAACATATTACGCATCTTCATGCCGTATATATATATATATATATATATATATATATATATATATATATATATATATATATTAAAAAATAAACACCCCTTGTGGGCTTCCCTGTTCTGTATCCCTTATCTTCCTAATGCAATGAGCTGATGACAGAAGAGAGACAGCTAGCTTCCTTCAGTGCTTAGCGGCTGGGGTTTATTTATCAATGCATGACCCTGTGCAGGCAATAAAACTATCAACCGTTGCATGATAAACAGCCACCTGACATTCACCCTTCAGGGGCTTATGCGTCTTAAAATCTCAGAATTTTAGTTGCTTTCTATAACATATGGTGACCGGTATTGCGGTTTCCGGAAAATATGCATTGTTATTCTGCTCCCTGTCTGTTAATTCTCAAAAAAAAAAAAAAAAAAAAAAAAGGAGCAAAATTGTATTCACATATGCATAGGCGTCAACTGTTG
This sequence comes from Hymenopus coronatus, assembly GCA_030762935.1. Classification (NCBI taxonomy): domain Eukaryota; kingdom Metazoa; phylum Arthropoda; class Insecta; order Mantodea; family Hymenopodidae; genus Hymenopus; species Hymenopus coronatus. The sequence continues at coordinate 25,951,474 of CM060900.1, read as the reverse complement.
TCTGAAAAAAAAAAAAAAAAAAAAAAAAAGCCCTATAACTCTTTCTCCACTAATGGTGCACCATACACCATTTTTTTCGACATAAAGGGGTATTTCATGATAATATTAGATTTCTATAGCTCCAATATTATTTTATGTACAAACATATCTATGAAGGTGGAACCAAGCCTCATCCATCAAAAATATTAAATGTGGGTCAATTTTACCATTGTATATGCTATTGAGAGTCCACTCGCAAAATGTGTTAACATATACAAATCATAAATAAATACTGAGCCATAATACACTTTATAACTGAGTACAGGACAAAATAATAAAGTACACTAGTAATATTAACTTCTATCACATGACCACAAGGCAATATTTCCAAAATTGTGAACATCAGTGTTTCATTTCCACAATGTGTTGTCTTGAATTCCTTGTTAAAGAGGACAAATTCAGTGCTGAAATTCACCAGAGAATTTAAAGAGCCTTAGGAGATGTCTACAATGTTGAGAGATGGGTGAAATATTTCAAAGATGGGAACATCAGTATCCCAGATTAGCTTTATTACAGTTGCCATCAAACTGCCTCCATTGAATGCAACAAGGTAACAGCTGATGAGCTCATTTGAGAACATAGGCATGTCATTCTGGATAAAATCACAGCAAAACTTGCAGTAGTTTACAGTGCTGTGTAAGAAATGCTTGAAAGCTTAGGTCATTAATAATTTTGTGCCCTGTTGGGCTGCATGTTTGTTGACCGAAGTCCACACGTTTTGAGCACCATCACCGAAAACCTTCTTCAGATATTTAAAAATTAAGATGACAATTTAGCTCAACTATTAAAGTGCCAATGCAATGGCTGATGTTAGGCGATTTCAATCACTTGCGGTATTCCAACTGGAGTGATATTGTCAAAACATTTTATCGCATTTTATCTTTGAAATCTTGTCGTACCTGACGTTCGCTTGTGTAATCTCCTGTCTTGTTATTGGCAACAGTCAGCCAGCCTTCACTTTTAATAACTGTCAGTTCTACAATTGTACTTTCAATTAATTCAGTTACAATGTTTATTTAAAATTTTATCCAGTTCATAATGTATTTAGCTAAAAAAGGAATGAAAATAATCATATGTATTTCGTATGTTTGAGATGAGTACAATAACCTCAATGTTATACTACCGCTCTGAAAACAAATTTGAAACCTTTCGAGATGTGTGGACAGGTTGACTGTCAAGGACAAATTCAACAATTCTATCAGGATATCACATTCTAACAGAGGGTAACAAAATATTATCGAGTATTACCGTGTACTACAGAATATCGTCGAGCTGCCAGAGCACACTTAGACCGCTCCTTCATATCCATTAATTACCAACACGATACAGATACGCTACCATGATGGAATTCTGAAGATATGCATTTAGCATCGTATCGGGACCCCTTGTACGACAGGAAAGAACCTATCTCGTACGTGTGGAAGAAAATGTTACCTTGTCTGAGAATATTACGTTACTGCAGTTGTGGATGGGATTGTCCTGTAGTATCGGTTTGTATTGTGTGTGTTGAGTATAAAAAAGCAAAACCAGTTCCTATTCCTCGAAAAAAGCCCAAAATATGATTCCTTAAAATGTTACAAAACATTGCTTTTCTTAACAGTACTACTGAGAAAGAAATGTTCGTGCCTGATGCGATTGCGTACCATTCTGCGTGCCATGCTTTCATGCGCAGAGCGTTGTTGTTTGGTAGGATAAACACATTAAAATTCATAATGGCTAATACATTATTAATTGTACTGAATACCGTGTATAAAATAAGTATGTCTTAAAATAAATAGCAGCTAGAGTTTGATTCACCATAACTAATAGAAGAAAAGGAACCTTTGCTACATACAAGAATCGAACCTGTAACGCTCAACAAAAGAGTAACCTTCGTTTTGCAACTGTATCAGTAAACACAACTGACAGGTCGCGGGTTTTGCGCCGTACAACATTACGAATTGTATCGTGGGTTTGTGTCGTTAATATTCTTGGTTATCATTGATGTTTGTTTTATGAAGAAGCTCAAGTTATGTACTTGATTATGATAAGGGATGGTATGGGTTAGTGATACTAAGATTTGAAACTTATGATAACTTGTTGCTGCGGCTACACTGCTGTATCGCGAATTGACAAAGTTGGCATTCCAGACACGACTCAGAGTACAGAATAATAAATTATAACAATTCTAAATTAGGTTGTTGGTTATTTATTCTGATTGCAACGATTCATTCCCGAAACAGTTATATGATGTTACAATTATATCTCATTCTGAGACCAAAATGACGTCTCCGTATGAAACGTTGGTGACGAGACCTGGTGGCTATTATCCTTTTGCGTCTTGATTAATAATACTGCCATCTAGTGAGCAGGAGGCGTAGTGCTAGCAGAGTATACAACCGGGGAACATAAGATGGCACCACGTGTGATAAGTTTTAGTAAATTTACATTAATGGCGAGAATGAAGCACTTATTAAGAACTACGATTAGAATTTACTTTGATGATATTTAGTTGTTCGGTGTCAAACCAATTTTTATCTTAAATGCCTCAAAGCGTCATTATTATGCAAGAAATAGTTAAATGTAGCAATGCTAGATTTTCTAAAAGGCCATACTTTTATGTATAATTTGCAATGAGTTGTATATGTTGTTCATCTTCTCAAACTTGACAAATCGGTAAAGGAATTTTTGAAGCGTGAATCGGCATACTTTGTGATGCTAATTCTACGCGCATTAATTTACCACAATTACTCTTAAATAACTATTATACAATTTTGATAGAATATGTGTATCTTTTTTCACGTAGAAATGAAATGTGACAACGTAATATCAAACCAACGTATCTATAAAACAATTTTTTTAAAGATAGGTACTTTTAAAACAATTACATCTTTAAACAACTCAGGATGGTATGCATGTCTATCTTATGTAGTTTCAAAGAATTCATGGGCCGCAAGTACTCAATTGGTAAACATATTTAGAATCAAGCAAACCAATTTTAACTTGCAGTTATTTGTTACGAGCTATAGTGTTCCTGGTGTTAAGAGTGCCGGTCCCCATCGCCGCGCTCGCTAAGGTGCCTCGCTTTGGTGCATCGTGTCGCTGGGGATCGTGCGTCGAGTCCCGCCTTGTGCATGGGTGTTTGTATGTTTGTAAAACGGGTATATGTGTGCGCATTAGAAGCAGAAAGCTAAACAGAACACCAAAGTAGATGTAAGGAAATGAAAAAAGAGGAAAAAGGAATCCCAACAAGACTCCGGCACTGTATTTGCTTTAAAAAAAAAAAAAGGATCAAAGAAACGTATGTTTAGATACAGCTAGTTGCAGCTTACCCCCAGGCTGATTGTCATACTTATATTATCCACAGTTTTAAACACGAAGAGCTCTCATTTGCAGTCAAAAAGTCAGTTTTGACAGGCATTTGATACATGCATATAATTCTTGAGATTTCACATATGTTTGAGGACAGGATTGAAAATTCTGATATATATCTCTGTCCTTTAAACTTTTGACAGACAATGTATATAATGATTACTATGAGTGAAACATTTTTAGAAAGTACTATAAAAAATTGCAGCGCCATGGCTGAGTGGTTGGACCCTCGCCTCCCATCTAGGAGGACTGGGTTTGATTCCAAGCCCCGCATGTGGGATTTGTGGGCAAACAGCATATGGGTGGGTATTTTCTGGGTCCTCCGATTTCCCTTAGCACTCATTCCACCAATTGCTTGATCATCACCTCTTTTTTTTTTTTTTTTTTTTGTAGTTTAACGTCCTGATTGGTCATATCCGACAATGAGTGATATTGGTGAAATGATGCTCAAATGATCTTGGGGTCCATGGAACTTTAAGTTACTCAATAGGATAAGGGAAAACCCTGTACAACAACTTATCCCTATAACTCACCCTAAGCGAGCCATCACCTTTCTTATTATCCATTTTGCTTGCATTTCATATCATCCACTTCCTCATGCTCAAGCCTGGCAATAGGCCAACCACTTGTTCCAGGTTCTCCATTCTGTGGTTTTGTGTTGTTGGCTCCCTATCAGGCTTCTGCTTGTAAGTCCTAGGGGGTGTCAGTTCTAAATATAGGGAGCATAAACTGACTATAAAATGAAACTATCCAAAATAATTTTCTTCGGAGCATTACAGGCTTCTGATAATTCCTTTAATCCATAATTTATTTCCTTTGTCATCATCCAATAATTTATTATTTCAGAAGATTTACATTCACAATTTTGTAGCCAATTTGTGTTAGTTTATTATATGATGAAGAATTGACAACTATTTCTCAATAAAATTACACCTTTCTCATTACAGTTTTTTGCAACCCACCATAAATGATTACACTAATATACAACACTTTCCCGGTTTTGATGAAAATAGGCTACTTATATGGAAGTAAATGACAGAATTTTTCATGTAACACGTACACTTTTTCTGTACTTCGATATTTTATATATGTTTTTAATATAATGAACACTATATATAATTGTATTTATAAATGTACTTTTGCAGCAAAGGATGAATAATAAATTAACATATTACGCATCTTCATGCCGTATATATATATATATATATATATATATATATATATTAAAAAATAAACACCCCTTGTGGGCTTCCCTGTTCTGTATCCCTTATCTTCCTAATGCAATGAGCTGATGACAGAAGAGAGACAGCTAGCTTCCTTCAGTGCTTAGCGGCTGGGGTTTATTTATCAATGCATGACCCTGTGCAGGCAATAAAACTATCAACCGTTGCATGATAAACAGCCACCTGACATTCACCCTTCAGGGGCTTATGCGTCTTAAAATCTCAGAATTTTAGTTGCTTTCTATAACATATGGTGACCGGTATTGCGGTTTCCGGAAAATATGCATTGTTATTCTGCTCCCTGTCTGTTAATTCTCAAACAAAAAAAAAAAAAACAAAAAAAAAAAAAAAAAAAAAAAAAGGAGCAAAATTGTATTCACATATGCATAGGCGTCAACTGTTGTCTGAAAAAAAAAAAAGCCCTATAACTCTTTCTCCACTAATGGTGCACCATACACCATTTTTTTCGACATAAAGGGGTATTTCATGATAATATTAGATTTCTATAGCTCCAATATTATTTTATGTACAAACATATCTATGAAGGTGGAACCAAGCCTCATCCATCAAAAATATTAAATGTGGGTCAATTTTACCATTGTATATGCTATTGAGAGTCCACTCGCAAAATGTGTTAACATATACAAATCATAAATAAATTCTGAGCCATAATACACTTTATAACTGAGTACAGGACAAAATAATAAAGTACACTAGTAATATTAACTTCTATCACATGACCACAAGGCAATATTTCCAAAATTGTGAACATCAGTGTTTCATTTCCACAATGTGTTGTCTTGAATTCCTTGTTAAAGAGGACAAATTCAGTGCTGAAATTCACCAGAGAACTTAAAGAGCCTTAGGAGATGTCTACAATGTTGAGAGATGGGTGAAATATTTCAAAGATGGGAACACGAGTATCCCAGATTAGCTTTATTACAGTTGCCATCAAACTGCCTCCATTGAATGCAACAAGGTAACAGCTGATGAGCTCATTTGAGAACATAGGCATGTCATTCTGGATAAAATCACAGCAAAACTTGCAGTAGTTTACAGTGCTGTGTAAGAAATGCTTGAAAGCTTAGGTCATTAATAATTTTGTGCCCTGTTGGGCTGCATGTTTGTTGACCGAAGTCCACACGTTTTGAGCACCATCACCGAAAACTTTCTTCAGATATTTAAAAATTAAGATGACAATTTAGCTCAACTATTAAAGTGCCAATGCAATGGCTGATGTTAGGCGATTTCAATCACTTGCGGTATTCCAACTGGAGTGATATTGTCAAAACATTTTATCGCATTTTATCTTTGAAATCTTGTCGTACCTGACGTTCGCTTGTGTAATCTCCTGTCTTGTTATTGGCAACAGTCAGCCAGCCTTCACTTTTAATAACTGTCAGTTCTACAATTGTACTTTCAATTAATTCAGTTACAATGTTTATTTAAAATTTTATCCAGTTCATAATGTATTTAGCTAAAAAAGGAATGAAAATAATCATATGTATTTCGTATGTTTGAGATGAGTACAATAACCTCAATGTTATACTACCGCTCTGAAAACAAATTTGAAACCTTTCGAGATGTGTGGACAGGTTGACTGTCAAGGACAAATTCAACAATTCTATCAGGATATCACATTCTAACAGAGGGTAACAAAATATTATCGAGTATTACCGTGTACTACAGAATATCGTCGAGCTGCCAGAGCACACTTAGACCGCTCCTTCATATCCATTAATTACCAACACGATACAGATACGCTACCATGATGGAATTCTGAAGATATGCATTTAGCATCGTATCGGGACCCCTTGTACGACAGGAAAGAACCTATCTCGTACGTGTGGAAGAAAATGTTACCTTGTCTGAGAATATTACGTTACTGCAGTTGTGGATGGGATTGTCCTGTAGTATCGGTTTGTATTGTGTGTGTTGAGTATAAAAAAGCAAAACCAGTTCCTATTCCTCGAAAAAAGCCCAAAATATGATTCCTTAAAATGTTACAAAACATTGCTTTTCTTAACAGTACTACTGAGAAAGAAATGTTCGTGCCTGATGCGATTGCGTACCATTCTGCGTGCCGTGCTTTCATGCGCAGAACGTTGTTGTTTGGTAGGATAAACACATTAAAATTCATAATGGCTAATACATTATTAATTGTACTGAATACCGTGTATAAAATAAGTATGTCTTAAAATAAATAGCAGCTAGAGTTTGATTCACCATAACTAATAGAAGAAAAGGAACCTTTGCTACATACAAGAATCGAACCTGTAACGCTCAACAAAAGAGTAACCTTCGTTTTGCAACTGTATCAGTAAACACAACTGACAGGTCGCGGGTTTTGCGCCGTACAACATTACGAATTGTATCGTGGGTTTGTGTCGTTAATATTCTTGGTTATCATTGATGTTTGTTTTATGAAGAAGCTCAAGTTATGTACTTGATTATGATAAGGGATGGTATGGGTTAGTGATACTAAGATTTGAAACTTATGATAACTTGTTGCTGCGGCTACACTGCTGTATCGCGAATTGACAAAGTTGGCATTCCAGACACGACTCAGAGTACAGAATAATAAATTATAACAATTCTAAATTAGGTTGTTGGTTATTTATTCTGATTGCAACGATTCATTCCCGAAACAGTTATATGATGTTACAATTATATCTCATTCTGAGACCAAAATGACGTCTCCGTATGAAACGTTGGTGACGAGACCTGGTGGCTATTATCCTTTTGCGTCTTGATTAATAATACTGCCATCTAGTGAGCAGGAGGCGTAGTGCTAGCAGAGTATACAACCGGGGAACATAAGATGGCACCACGTGTGATAAGTTTTAGTAAATTTACATTAATGGCGAGAATGAAGCACTTATTAAGAACTACGATTAGAATTTACTTTGATGATATTTAGTTGTTCGGTGTCAAACCAATTTTTATCTTAAATGCCTCAAAGCGTCATTATTATGCAAGAAATAGTTAAATGTAGCAATGCTAGATTTTCTAAAAGGCCATACTTTTATGTATAATTTGCAATGAGTTGTATATGTTGTTCATCTTCTCAAACTTGACAAATCGGTAAAGGAATTTTTGAAGCGTTAATCGGCATACTTTGTGATGCTAATTCTACGCGCATTAATTTACCACAATTACTCTTAAATAACTATTATACAATTTTGATAGAATATGTGTATCTTTTTTCACGTAGAAATGAAATGTGACAACGTAATATCAAACCAACGTATCTATAAAACAATTTTTTTAAAGATAGGTACTTTTAAAACAATTACATCTTTAAACAACTCAGGATGGTATGCATGTCTATCTTATGTAGTTTCAAAGAATTCATGGGCCGCAAGTACTCAATTGGTAAACATATTTAGAATCAAGCAAACCAATTTTAACTTGCAGTTATTTGTTACGAGCTATAGTGTTCCTGGTGTTAAGAGTGCCGGTCCCCATCGCCGCGCTCGCTAAGGTGCCTCGCTTTGGTGCATCGTGTCGCTGGGGATCGTGCGTCGAGTCCCGCCTTGTGCATGGGTGTTTGTATGTTTGTAAAATGGGTATATGTGTGCGCATTAGAAGCAGAAAGCTAAACAGAACACCAAAGTAGATGTAAGGAAATGAAAAAAGAGGAAAAAGGAATCCCAACAAGACTCCGGCACTGTATTTGCTTTAAAAAAAAAAAAAAGGATCAAAGAAACGTATGTTTAGATACAGCTAGTTGCAGCTTACCCCCAGGCTGATTGTCATACTTATATTATCCACAGTTTTAAACACGAAGGGCTCTCATTTGCAGTCAAAAAGTCAGTTTTGACAGGCATTTGATACATGCATATAATTCTTGAGATTTCACATATGTTTGAGGACAGGATTGAAAATTCTGATATATATCTCTGTCCTTTAAACTTTTGACAGACAATGTATATAATGATTACTATGAGTGAAACATTTTTAGAAAGTACTATAAAAAATTGCAGCGCCATGGCTGAGTGGTTGGACCCTCGCCTCCCATCTAGGAGGACTGGGTTTGATTCCAAGCCCCGCATGTGGGATTTGTGGGCAAACAGCATATGGGTGGGTATTTTCTGGGTCCTCCGATTTCCCTTAGCACTCATTCCACCAATTGCTTGATCATCACCTCTTTTTTTTTTTTTTTTTTTTTTTGTAGTTTAACGTCCTGATTGGTCATATCCGACAATGAGTGATATTGGTGAAATGATGCTCAAATGATCTTGGGGTCCATGGAACTTTAAGTTACTCAATAGGATAAGGGAAAACCCTGTACAACAACTTATCCCTATAACTCACCCTAAGCGAGCCATCACCTTTCTTATTATCCATTTTGCTTGCATTTCATATCATCCACTTCCTCATGCTCAAGCCTGGCAATAGGCCAACCACTTTTTCCAGGTTCTCCATTCTGTGGTTTTGTGTTGTTGGCTCCCTATCAGGCTTCTGCTTGTAAGTCCTAGGGGGTGTCAGTTCTAAATATAGGGAGCATAAACTGACTATAAAATGAAACTATCCAAAATAATTTTCTTCGGAGCATTATAGGCTTCTGATAATTCCTTTAATCCATAATTTATTTCCTTTGTCATCATCCAATAATTTATTATTTCAGAAGATTTACATTCACAATTTTGTAGCCAATTTGTGTTAGTTTATTATATGATGAAGAATTGACAACTATTTCTCAATAAAATTACACCTTTCTCATTACAGCTTTTTGCAACCCACCATAAATGATTACACTAATATACAACACTTTCCCGGTTTTGATGAAAATAGGCTACTTATATGGAAGTAAATGACAGAATTTTTCATGTAACACGTACACTTTTTCTGTACTTCGATATTTTATATATGTTTTTAATATAATGAACACTATATATAATTGTATTTATAAATGTACTTTTGCAGCAAAGGATGAATAATAAATTAACATATTACGCATCTTCATGCCGTATATATATATATTAAAAAATAAACACCCCTTGTGGGCTTCCCTGTTCTGTATCCCTTATCCTCCTAATGCAATGAGCTGATGACAGAAGAGAACCAGCTAGCTTCCTTCAGTGCTTAGCGGCTGGGGTTTATTTATCAATGCATGACCCTGTGCAGGCAATAAAACTATCAACCGTTGCATGATAAACAGCCACCTGACATTCACCCTTCAGGGGCTTATGCGTCTTAAAATCTCAGAATTTTAGTTGCTTTCTATAACATATGGTGACCGGTATTGCGGTTTCCGGAAAATATGCATTGTTATTCTGCTCCCTGTCTGTTAATTCTCAAAAAAAAAAAAAAAAAAAAAAAAAAAAAAAAAAAAAAAAGGAGCAAAATTGTATTCACATATGCATAGGCGTCAACTGTTGTCTGAAAAAAAAAAAAAAAGCCCTATAACTCTTTCTCCACTAATGGTGCACCATATACCATTTTTTTCGACATAAAGGGGTATTTCATGATAATATTAGATTTCTATAGCTCCAATATTATTTTATGTACAAACATATCTATGAAGGTGGAACCAAGCCTCATCCATCAAAAATATTAAATGTGGGTCAATTTTACCATTGTATATGCTATTGAGAGTCCACTCGCAAAATGTGTTAACATATACAAATCATAAATAAATTCTGAGCCATAATACACTTTATAACTGAGTACAGGACAAAATAATAAAGTACACTAGTAATATTAACTTCTATCACATGACCACAAGGCAATATTTCCAAAATTGTGAACATCAGTGTTTCATTTCCACAATGTGTTGTCTTGAATTCCTTGTTAAAGAGGACAAATTCAGTGCTGAAATTCACCAGAGAACTTAAAGAGCCTTAGGAGATGTCTACAATGTTGAGAGATGGGTGAAATATTTCAAAGATGGGAACACGAGTATCCCAGATTAGCTTTATTACAGTTGCCATCAAACTGCCTCCATTGAATGCAACAAGGTAACAGCTGATGAGCTCATTTGAGAACATAGGCATGTCATTCTGGATAAAATCACAGCAAAACTTGCAGTAGTTTACAGTGCTGTGTAAGAAATGCTTGAAAGCTTAGGTCATTAATAATTTTGTGCCCTGTTGGGCTGCATGTTTGTTGACCGAAGTCCACACGTTTTGAGCACCATCACCGAAAACCTTCTTCAGATATTTAAAAATTAAGATGACAATTTAGCTCAACTATTAAAGTGCCAATGCAATGGCTGATGTTAGGCGATTTCAATCACTTGCGGTATTCCAACTGGAGTGATATTGTCAAAACATTTTATCGCATTTTATCTTGAAATCTTGTCGTACCTGACGTTCGCTTGTGTAATCTCCTGTCTTGTTATTGGCAACAGTCAGCCAGCCTTCACTTTTAATAACTGTCAGTTCTACAATTGTACTTTCAATTAATTCAGTTACAATGTTTATTTAAAATTTTATCCAGTTCATAATGTATTTAGCTAAAAAAGGAATGAAAATAATCATATGTATTTCGTATGTTTGAGATGAGTACAATAACCTCAATGTTATACTACCGCTCTGAAAACAAATTTGAAACCTTTCGAGATGTGTGGACAGGTTGACTGTCAAGGACAAATTCAACAATTCTATCAGGATATCACATTCTAACAGAGGGTAACAAAATATTATCGAGTATTACCGTGTACTACAGAATATCGTCGAGCTGCCAGAGCACACTTAGACCGCTCCTTCATATCCATTAATTACCAACACGATACAGATACGCTACCATGATGGAATTCTGAAGATATGCATTTAGCATCGTATCGGGACCCCTTGTACGACAGGAAAGAACCTATCTCGTACGTGTGGAAGAAAATGTTACCTTGTCTGAGAATATTACGTTACTGCAGTTGTGGATGGGATTGTCCTGTAGTATCGGTTTGTATTGTGTGTGTTGAGTATAAAAAAGCAAAACCAGTTCCTATTCCTCGAAAAAAGCCCAAAATATGATTCCTTAAAATGTTACAAAACATTGCTTTTCTTAACAGTACTACTGAGAAAGAAATGTTCGTGCCTGATGCGATTGCGTACCATTCTGCGTGCCGTGCTTTCATGCGCAGAACGTTGTTGTTTGGTAGGATAAACACATTAAAATTCATAATGGCTAATACATTATTAATTGTACTGAATACCGTGTATAAAATAAGTATGTCTTAAAATAAATAGCAGCTAGAGTTTGATTCACCATAACTAATAGAAGAAAAGGAACCTTTGCTACATACAAGAATCGAACCTGTAACGCTCAACAAAAGAGTAACCTTCGTTTTGCAACTGTATCAGTAAACACAACTGACAGGTCGCGGGTTTTGCGCCGTACAACATTACGAATTGTATCGTGGGTTTGTGTCGTTAATATTCTTGGTTATCATTGATGTTTGTTTTATGAAGAAGCTCAAGTTATGTACTTGATTATGATAAGGGATGGTATGGGTTAGTGATACTAAGATTTGAAACTTATGATAACTTGTTGCTGCGGCTACACTGCTGTATCGCGAATTGACAAAGTTGGCATTCCAGACACGACTCAGAGTACAGAATAATAAATTATAACAATTCTAAATTAGGTTGTTGGTTATTTATTCTGATTGCAACGATTCATTCCCGAAACAGTTATATGATGTTACAATTATATCTCATTCTGAGACCAAAATGACGTCTCCGTATGAAACGTTGGTGACGAGACCTGGTGGCTATTATCCTTTTGCGTCTTGATTAATAATACTGCCATCTAGTGAGCAGGAGGCGTAGTGCTAGCAGAGTATACAACCGGGGAACATAAGATGGCACCACGTGTGATAAGTTTTAGTAAATTTACATTAATGGCGAGAATGAAGCACTTATTAAGAACTACGATTAGAATTTACTTTGATGATATTTAGTTGTTCGGTGTCAAACCAATTTTTATCTTAAATGCCTCAAAGCGTCATTATTATGCAAGAAATAGTTAAATGTAGCAATGCTAGATTTTCTAAAAGGCCATACTTTTATGTATAATTTGCAATGAGTTGTATATGTTGTTCATCTTCTCAAACTTGACAAATCGGTAAAGGAATTTTTGAAGCGTGAATCGGCATACTTTGTGATGCTAATTCTACGCGCATTAATTTACCACAATTACTCTTAAATAACTATTATACAATTTTGATAGAATATGTGTATCTTTTTTCACGTAGAAATGAAATGTGACAACGTAATATCAAACCAACGTATCTATAAAACAATTTTTTTAAAGATAGGTACTTTTAAAACAATTACATCTTTAAACAACTCAGGATGGTATGCATGTCTATCTTATGTAGTTTCAAAGAATTCATGGGCCGCAAGTACTCAATTGGTAAACATATTTAGAATCAAGCAAACCAATTTTAACTTGCAGTTATTTGTTACGAGCTATAGTGTTCCTGGTGTTAAGAGTGCCGGTCCCCATCGCCGCGCTCGCTAAGGTGCCTCGCTTTGGTGCATCGTGTCGCTGGGGATCGTGCGTCGAGTCCCGCCTTGTGCATGGGTGTTTGTATGTTTGTAAAATGGGTATATGTGTGCGCATTAGAAGCAGAAAGCTAAACAGAACACCAAAGTAGATGTAAGGAAATGAAAAAAGAGGAAAAAGGAATCCCAACAAGACTCCGGCACTGTATTTGCTTTAAAAAAAAAAAAAAGGATCAAAGAAACGTATGTTTAGATACAGCTAGTTGCAGCTTACCCCCAGGCTGATTGTCATACTTATATTATCCACAGTTTTAAACACGAAGAGCTCTCATTTGCAGTCAAAAAGTCAGTTTTGACAGGCATTTGATACATGCATATAATTCTTGAGATTTCACATATGTTTGAGGACAGGATTGAAAATTCTGATATATATCTCTGTCCTTTAAACTTTTGACAGACAATGTATATAATGATTACTATGAGTGAAACATTTTTAGAAAGTACTATAAAAAATTGCAGCGCCATGGCTGAGTGGTTGGACCCTCGCCTCCCATCTAGGAGGACTGGGTTTGATTCCAAGCCCCGCATGTGGGATTTGTGGGCAAACAGCATATGGGTGGGTATTTTCTGGGTCCTCCGATTTCCCTTAGCACTCATTCCACCAATTGCTTGATCATCACCTCTTTTTTTTTTTTTTTTTTTTTTGTAGTTTAACGTCCTGATTGGTCATATCCGACAATGAGTGATATTGGTGAAATGATGCTCAAATGATCTTGGGGTCCATGGAACTTTAAGTTACTCAATAGGATAAGGGAAAACCCTGTACAACAACTTATCCCTATAACTCACCCTAAGCGAGCCATCACCTTTCTTATTATCCATTTTGCTTGCATTTCATATCATCCACTTCCTCATGCTCAAGCCTGGCAATAGGCCAACCACTTTTTCCAGGTTCTCCATTCTGTGGTTTTGTGTTGTTGGCTCCCTATCAGGCTTCTGCTTGTAAGTCCTAGGGGGTGTCAGTTCTAAATATAGGGAGCATAAACTGACTATAAAATGAAACTATCCAAAATAATTTTCTTCGGAGCATTATAGGCTTCTGATAATTCCTTTAATCCATAATTTATTTCCTTTGTCATCATCCAATAATTTATTATTTCAGAAGATTTACATTCACAATTTTGTAGCCAATTTGTGTTAGTTTATTATATGATGAAGAATTGACAACTATTTCTCAATAAAATTACACCTTTCTCATTACAGTTTTTTGCAACCCACCATAAATGATTACACTAATATACAACACTTTCCCGGTTTTGATGAAAATATGCTACTTATATGGAAGTAAATGACAGAATTTTTCATGTAACACGTACACTTTTTCTGTACTTCGATATTTTATATATGTTTTTAATATAATGAACACTATATATAATTGTATTTATAAATGTACTTTTGCAGCAAAGGATGAATAATAAATTAACATATTACGCACCTTCATGCCGTATATATATATATATATATTAAAAAATAAACACCCCTTGTGGGCTTCCCTGTTCTGTATCCCTTATCTTCCTAATGCAATGAGCTGATGACAGAAGAGAGACAGCTAGCTTCCTTCAGTGCTTAGCGGCTGGGGTTTATTTATCAATGCATGACCCTGTGCAGGCAATAAAACTATCAACCGTTGCATGATAAACATCCACCTGACATTCACCCTTCAGGGGCTTATGCGTCTTAAAATCTCAGAATTTTAGTTGCTTTCTATAACATATGGTGACCGGTATTGCGGTTTCCGGAAAATATGCATTGTTATTCTGCTCCCTGTCTGTTAATTCTCGAAAAAAAAAAAAAAAAAAAAAAAAAAAAAAAAAAAAGGAGCAAAATTGTATTCACATATGCATAGGCGTCAACTGTTGTCTGAAAAAAAAAAAAAAAAAAAAAAAAGCCCTATAACTCTTTCTCCACTAATGGTGCACCATACACCATTTTTTTCGACATAAAGGGGTATTTTATGATAACATTAGATTTCTATAGCTCCAATATTATTTTATGTACAAACATATCTATGAAGGTGGAACCAAGCCTCATCCATCAAAAATATTAAATGTGGGTCAATTTTACCATTGTATATGCTATTGAGAGTCCACTCGCAAAATGTGTTAACATATACAAATCATAAATAAATTCTGAGCCATAATACACTTTATAACTGAGTACAGGACAAAATAATAAAGTACACTAGTAATATTAACTTCTATCACATGACCACAAGGCAATATTTCCAAAATTGTGAACATCAGTGTTTCATTTCCACAATGTGTTGTCTTGAATTCCTTGTTAAAGAGGACAAATTCAGTGCTGAAATTCACCAGAGAATTTAAAGAGCCTTAGGAGATGTCTACAATGTTGAGAGATGGGTGAAATATTTCAAAGATGGGAACATGAGTATCCCAGATTAGCTTTATTACAGTTGCCATCAAACTGCCTCCATTGAATGCAACAAGGTAACAGCTGATGAGCTCATTTGAGAACATAGGCATGTCATTCTGGATAAAATCACAGCAAAACTTGCAGTAGTTTACAGTGCTGTGTAAGAAATGCTTGAAAGCTTAGGTCATTAATAATTTTGTGCCCTGTTGGGCTGCATGTTTGTTGACCGAAGTCCACACGTTTTGAGCACCATCACCGAAAACCTTCTTCAGATATTTAAAAATTAAGATGACAATTTAGCTCAACTATTAAAGTGCCAATGCAATGGCTGATGTTAGGCGATTTCAATCACTTGCGGTATTCCAACTGGAGTGATATTGTCAAAACATTTTATCGCATTTTATCTTTGAAATCTTGTCGTACCTGACGTTCGCTTGTGTAATCTCCTGTCTTGTTATTGGCAACAGTCAGCCAGCCTTCACTTTTAATAACTGTCAGTTCTACAATTGTACTTTCAATTAATTCAGTTACAATGTTTATTTAAAATTTTATCCAGTTCATAATGTATTTAGCTAAAAAAGGAATGAAAATAATCATATGTATTTCGTATGTTTGAGATGAGTACAATAACCTCAATGTTATACTACCGCTCTGAAAACAAATTTGAAACCTTTCGAGATGTGTGGACAGGTTGACTGTCAAGGACAAATTCAACAATTCTATCAGGATATCACATTCTAACAGAGGGTAACAAAATATTATCGAGTATTACCGTGTACTACAGAATATCGTCGAGCTGCCAGAGCACACTTAGACCGCTCCTTCATATCCATTAATTACCAACACGATACAGATACGCTACCATGATGGAATTCTGAAGATATGCATTTAGCATCGTATCGGGACCCCTTGTACGACAGGAAAGAACCTATCTCGTACGTGTGGAAGAAAATGTTACCTTGTCTGAGAATATTACGTTACTGCAGTTGTGGATGGGATTGTCCTGTAGTATCGGTTTGTATTGTGTGTGTTGAGTATAAAAAAGCAAAACCAGTTCCTATTCCTCGAAAAAAGCCCAAAATATGATTCCTTAAAATGTTACAAAACATTGCTTTTCTTAACAGTACTACTGAGAAAGAAATGTTCGTGCCTGATGCGATTGCGTACCATTCTGCGTGCCGTGCTTTCATGCGCAGAACGTTGTTGTTTGGTAGGATAAACACATTAAAATTCATAATGGCTAATACATTATTAATTGTACTGAATACCGTGTATAAAATAAGTATGTCTTAAAATAAATAGCAGCTAGAGTTTGATTCACCATAACTAATAGAAGAAAAGGAACCTTTGCTACATACAAGAATCGAACCTGTAACGCTCAACAAAAGAGTAACCTTCGTTTTGCAACTGTATCAGTAAACACAACTGACAGGTCGCGGGTTTTGCGCCGTACAACATTACGAATTGTATCGTGGGTTTGTGTCGTTAATATTCTTGGTTATCATTGATGTTTGTTTTATGAAGAAGCTCAAGTTATGTACTTGATTATGATAAGGGATGGTATGGGTTAGTGATACTAAGATTTGAAACTTATGATAACTTGTTGCTGCGGCTACACTGCTGTATCGCGAATTGACAAAGTTGGCATTCCAGACACGACTCAGAGTACAGAATAATAAATTATAACAATTCTAAATTAGGTTGTTGGTTATTTATTCTGATTGCAACGATTCATTCCCGAAACAGTTATATGATGTTACAATTATATCTCATTCTGAGACCAAAATGACGTCTCCGTATGAAACGTTGGTGACGAGACCTGGTGGCTATTATCCTTTTGCGTCTTGATTAATAATACTGCCATCTAGTGAGCAGGAGGCGTAGTGCTAGCAGAGTATACAACCGGGGAACATAAGATGGCACCACGTGTGATAAGTTTTAGTAAATTTACATTAATGGCGAGAATGAAGCACTTATTAAGAACTACGATTAGAATTTACTTTGATGATATTTAGTTGTTCGGTGTCAAACCAATTTTTATCTTAAATGCCTCAAAGCGTCATTATTATGCAAGAAATAGTTAAATGTAGCAATGCTAGATTTTCTAAAAGGCCATACTTTTATGTATAATTTGCAATGAGTTGTATATGTTGTTCATCTTCTCAAACTTGACAAATCGGTAAAGGAATTTTTGAAGCGTGAATCGGCATACTTTGTGATGCTAATTCTACGCGCATTAATTTACCACAATTACTCTTAAATAACTATTATACAATTTTGATAGAATATGTGTATCTTTTTTCACGTAGAAATGAAATGTGACAACGTAATATCAAACCAACGTATCTATAAAACAATTTTTTTAAAGATAGGTACTTTTAAAACAATTACATCTTTAAACAACTCAGGATGGTATGCATGTCTATCTTATGTAGTTTCAAAGAATTCATGGGCCGCAAGTACTCAATTGGTAAACATATTTAGAATCAAGCAAACCAATTTTAACTTGCAGTTATTTGTTACGAGCTATAGTGTTCCTGGTGTTAAGAGTGCCGGTCCCCATCGCCGCGCTCGCTAAGGTGCCTCGCTTTGGTGCATCGTGTCGCTGGGGATCGTGCGTCGAGTCCCGCCTTGTGCATGGGTGTTTGTATGTTTGTAAAATGGGTATATGTGTGCGCATTAGAAGCAGAAAGCTAAACAGAACACCAAAGTAGATGTAAGGAAATGAAAAAAGAGGAAAAAGGAATCCCAACAAGACTCCGGCACTGTATTTGCTTTAAAAAAAAAAAAAAAAGGATCAAAGAAACGTATGTTTAGATACAGCTAGTTGCAGCTTACCCCCAGGCTGATTGTCATACTTATATTATCCACAGTTTTAAACACGAAGAGCTCTCATTTGCAGTCAAAAAGTCAGTTTTGACAGGCATTTGATACATGCATATAATTCTTGAGATTTCACATATGTTTGAGGACAGGATTGAAAATTCTGATATATATCTCTGTCCTTTAAACTTTTGACAGACAATGTATATAATGATTACTATGAGTGAAACATTTTTAGAAAGTACTATAAAAAATTGCAGCGCCATGGCTGAGTGGTTGGACCCTCGCCTCCCATCTAGGAGGACTGGGTTTGATTCCAAGCCCCGCATGTGGGATTTGTGGGCAAACAGCATATGGGTGGGTATTTTCTGGGTCCTCCGATTTCCCTTAGCACTCATTCCACCAATTGCTTGATCATCACCTCTTTTTTTTTTTTTTTTTTTTTTTGTAGTTTAACGTCCTGATTGGTCATATCCGACAATGAGTGATATTGGTGAAATGATGCTCAAATGATCTTGGGGTCCATGGAACTTTAAGTTACTCAATAGGATAAGGGAAAACCCTGTACAACAACTTATCCCTATAACTCACCCTAAGCGAGCCATCACCTTTCTTATTATCCATTTTGCTTGCATTTCATATCATCCACTTCCTCATGCTCAAGCCTGGCAATAGGCCAACCACTTTTTCCAGGTTCTCCATTCTGTGGTTTTGTGTTGTTGGCTCCCTATCAGGCTTCTGCTTGTAAGTCCTAGGGGGTGTCAGTTCTAAATATAGGGAGCATAAACTGACTATAAAATGAAACTATCCAAAATAATTTTCTTCGGAGCATTATAGGCTTCTGATAATTCCTTTAATCCATAATTTATTTCCTTTGTCATCATCCAATAATTTATTATTTCAGAAGATTTACATTCACAATTTTGTAGCCAATTTGTGTTAGTTTATTATATGATGAAGAATTGACAACTATTTCTCAATAAAATTACACCTTTCTCATTACAGTTTTTTGCAACCCACCATAGATGATTACACTAATATACCACACTTTCCCGGTTTTGATGAAAATAGGCTACTTATATGGAAGTAAATGACAGAATTTTTCATGTAACACGTACAGTTTTCTGTACTTCGATATTTTATATATGTTTTTAAAATAATGAGCACTATATATAATTGTATTTATAAATGTACTTTTGCAGCAAAGGATGAATATGTACAAACATATCTATGAAGGTGGAACCAAGCCTCATCCATCAAAAATATTAAATGTGGGTCAATTTTACCATTGTATATGCTATTGAGAGTCCACTCGCAAAATGTGTTAACATATACAAATCATAAATAAATTCTGAGCCATAATACACTTTATAACTGAGTACAGGACAAAATAATAAAGTACACTAGTAATATTAACTTCTATCACATGACCACAAGGCAATATTTCCAAAATTGTGAACATCAGTGTTTCATTTCCACAATGTGTTGTCTTGAATTCCTTGTTAAAGAGGACAAATTCAGTGCTGAAATTCACCAGAGAATTTAAAGAGCCTTAGGAGATGTCTACAATGTTGAGAGATGGGTGAAATATTTCAAAGATGGGAACATGAGTATCCCAGATTAGCTTTATTACAGTTGCCATCAAACTGCCTCCATTGAATGCAACAAGGTAACAGCTGATGAGCTCATTTGAGAACATAGGCATGTCATTCTGGATAAAATCACAGCAAAACTTGCAGTAGTTTACAGTGCTGTGTAAGAAATGCTTGAAAGCTTAGGTCATTAATAATTTTGTGCCCTGTTGGGCTGCATGTTTGTTGACCGAAGTCCACACGTTTTGAGCACCATCACCGAAAACCTTCTTCAGATATTTAAAAATTAAGATGACAATTTAGCTCAACTATTAAAGTGCCAATGCAATGGCTGATGTTAGGCGATTTCAATCACTTGCGGTATTCCAACTGGAGTGATATTGTCAAAACATTTTATCGCATTTTATCTTTGAAATCTTGTCGTACCTGACGTTCGCTTGTGTAATCTCCTGTCTTGTTATTGGCAACAGTCAGCCAGCCTTCACTTTTAATAACTGTCAGTTCTACAATTGTACTTTCAATTAATTCAGTTACAATGTTTATTTAAAATTTTATCCAGTTCATAATGTATTTAGCTAAAAAAGGAATGAAAATAATCATATGTATTTCGTATGTTTGAGATGAGTACAATAACCTCAATGTTATACTACCGCTCTGAAAACAAATTTGAAACCTTTCGAGATGTGTGGACAGGTTGACTGTCAAGGACAAATTCAACAATTCTATCAGGATATCACATTCTAACAGAGGGTAACAAAATATTATCGAGTATTACCGTGTACTACAGAATATCGTCGAGCTGCCAGAGCACACTTAGACCGCTCCTTCATATCCATTAATTACCAACACGATACAGATACGCTACCATGATGGAATTCTGAAGATATGCATTTAGCATCGTATCGGGACCCCTTGTACGACAGGAAAGAACCTATCTCGTACGTGTGGAAGAAAATGTTACCTTGTCTGAGAATATTACGTTACTGCAGTTGTGGATGGGATTGTCCTGTAGTATCGGTTTGTATTGTGTGTGTTGAGTATAAAAAAGCAAAACCAGTTCCTATTCCTCGAAAAAAGCCCAAAATATGATTCCTTAAAATGTTACAAAACATTGCTTTTCTTAACAGTACTACTGAGAAAGAAATGTTCGTGCCTGATGCGATTGCGTACCATTCTGCGTGCCGTGCTTTCATGCGCAGAACGTTGTTGTTTGGTAGGATAAACACATTAAAATTCATAATGGCTAATACATTATTAATTGTACTGAATACCGTGTATAAAATAAGTATGTCTTAAAATAAATAGCAGCTAGAGTTTGATTCACCATAACTAATAGAAGAAAAGGAACCTTTGCTACATACAAGAATCGAACCTGTAACGCTCAACAAAAGAGTAACCTTCGTTTTGCAACTGTATCAGTAAACACAACTGACAGGTCGCGGGTTTTGCGCCGTACAACATTACGAATTGTATCGTGGGTTTGTGTCGTTAATATTCTTGGTTATCATTGATGTTTGTTTTATGAAGAAGCTCAAGTTATGTACTTGATTATGATAAGGGATGGTATGGGTTAGTGATACTAAGATTTGAAACTTATGATAACTTGTTGCTGCGGCTACACTGCTGTATCGCGAATTGACAAAGTTGGCATTCCAGACACGACTCAGAGTACAGAATAATAAATTATAACAATTCTAAATTAGGTTGTTGGTTATTTATTCTGATTGCAACGATTCATTCCCGAAACAGTTATATGATGTTACAATTATATCTCATTCTGAGACCAAAATGACGTCTCCGTATGAAACGTTGGTGACGAGACCTGGTGGCTATTATCCTTTTGCGTCTTGATTAATAATACTGCCATCTAGTGAGCAGGAGGCGTAGTGCTAGCAGAGTATACAACCGGGGAACATAAGATGGCACCACGTGTGATAAGTTTTACTAAATTTACATTAATGGCGAGAATGAAGCACTTATTAAGAACTACGATTAGAATTTACTTTGATGATATTTAGTTGTTCGGTGTCAAACCAATTTTTATCTTAAATGCCTCAAAGCGTCATTATTATGCAAGAAATAGTTAAATGTAGCAATGCTAGATTTTCTAAAAGGCCATACTTTTATGTATAATTTGCAATGAGTTGTATATGTTGTTCATCTTCTCAAACTTGACAAATCGGTAAAGGAATTTTTGAAGCGTGAATCGGCATACTTTGTGATGCTAATTCTACGCGCATTAATTTACCACAATTACTCTTAAATAACTATTATACAATTTTGATAGAATATGTGTATCTTTTTTCACGTAGAAATGAAATGTGACAACGTAATATCAAACCAACGTATCTATAAAACAATTTTTTTAAAGATAGGTACTTTTAAAACAATTACATCTTTAAACAACTCAGGATGGTATGCATGTCTATCTTATGTAGTTTCAAAGAATTCATGGGCCGCAAGTACTCAATTGGTAAACATATTTAGAATCAAGCAAACCAATTTTAACTTGCAGTTATTTGTTACGAGCTATAGTGTTCCTGGTGTTAAGAGTGCCGGTCCCCATCGCCGCGCTCGCTAAGGTGCCTCGCTTTGGTGCATCGTGTCGCTGGGGATCGTGCGTCGAGTCCCGCCTTGTGCATGGGTGTTTGTATGTTTGTAAAATGGGTATATGTGTGCGCATTAGAAGCAGAAAGCTAAACAGAACACCAAAGTAGATGTAAGGAAATGAAAAAAGAGGAAAAAGGAATCCCAACAAGACTCCGGCACTGTATTTGCTTTAAAAAAAAAAAAAAAAGGATCAAAGAAACGTATGTTTAGATACAGCTAGTTGCAGCTTACCCCCAGGCTGATTGTCATACTTATATTATCCACAGTTTTAAACACGAAGAGCTCTCATTTGCAGTCAAAAAGTCAGTTTTGACAGGCATTTGATACATGCATATAATTCTTGAGATTTCACATATGTTTGAGGACAGGATTGAAAATTCTGATATATATCTCTGTCCTTTAAACTTTTGACAGACAATGTATATAATGATTACTATGAGTGAAACATTTTTAGAAAGTACTATAAAAAATTGCAGCGCCATGGCTGAGTGGTTGGACCCTCGCCTCCCATCTAGGAGGACTGGGTTTGATTCCAAGCCCCGCATGTGGGATTTGTGGGCAAACAGCATATGGGTGGGTATTTTCTGGGTCCTCCGATTTCCCTTAGCACTCATTCCACCAATTGCTTGATCATCACCTCTTTTTTTTTTTTTTTTTTTGTAGTTTAACGTCCTGATTGGTCATATCCGACAATGAGTGATATTGGTGAAATGATGCTCAAATGATCTTGGGGTCCATGGAACTTTAAGTTACTCAATAGGATAAGGGAAAACCCTGTACAACAACTTATCCCTATAACTCACCCTAAGCGAGCCATCACCTTTCTTATTATCCATTTTGCTTGCATTTCATATCATCCACTTCCTCATGCTCAAGCCTGGCAATAGGCCAACCACTTGTTCCAGGTTCTCCATTCTGTGGTTTTGTGTTGTTGGCTCCCTATCAGGCTTCTGCTTGTAAGTCCTAGGGGGTGTCAGTTCTAAATATAGGGAGCATAAACTGACTATAAAATGAAACTATCCAAAATAATTTTCTTCGGAGCATTATAGGCTTCTGATAATTCCTTTAATCCATAATTTATTTCCTTTGTCATCATCCAATAATTTATTATTTCAGAAGATTTACATTCACAATTTTGTAGCCAATTTGTGTTAGTTTATTATATGATGAAGAATTGACAACTATTTCTCAATAAAATTACACCTTTCTCATTACAGTTTTTTGCAACCCACCATAGATGATTACACTAATATACCACACTTTCCCGGTTTTGATGAAAATAGGCTACTTATATGGAAGTAAATGACAGAATTTTTCATGTAACACGTACAGTTTTCTGTACTTCGATATTTTATATATGTTTTTAATATAATGAGCACTATATATAATTGTATTTATAAATGTACTTTTGCAGCAAAGGATGAATAATAAATTAACATATTACGCATCTTCATGCCGTATATATATATATATATATATATATATATATATATATATATATTAAAGAATAAACACCCCTTGTGGGCTTCCCTGTTCTGTATCCCTTATCTTCCTAATGCAATGAGCTGATGACAGAAGAGAGACAGCTAGCTTCCTTCAGTGCTTAGCGGCTGGGGTTTATTTATCAATGCATGACCCTGTGCAGGCAATAAAACTATCAACCGTTGCATGATAAACAGCCACCTGACATTCACCCTTCAGGGGCTTATGCGTCTTAAAATCTCAGAATTTTAGTTGCTTTCTATAACATATGGTGACCGGTATTGCGGTTTCCGGAAAATATGCATTGTTATTCTGCTCCCTGTCTGTTAATTCTCAAAAAAAAAAAAAAAAAAGAAAAAAAAAAAGAAAAAAAAAAAAGGAGCAAAATTGTATTCACATATGCATAGGCGTCAACTGTTGTCTGAAAAAAAAAAAAAAAAAAAAAAAAGCCCTATAACTCTTTCTCCACTAATGGTGCACCATACACCATTTTTTTCGACATAAAGGGGTATTTTATGATAACATTAGATTTCTATAGCTCCAATATTATTTTATGTACAAACATATCTATGAAGGTGGAACCAAGCCTCATCCATCAAAAATATTAAATGTGGGTCAATTTTACCATTGTATATGCTATTGAGAGTCCACTCGCAAAATGTGTTAACATATACAAATCATAAATAAATTCTGAGCCATAATACACTTTATAACTGAGTACAGGACAAAATAATAAAGTACACTAGTAATATTAACTTCTATCACATGACCACAAGGCAATATTTCCAAAATTGTGAACATCAGTGTTTCATTTCCACAATGTGTTGTCTTGAATTCCTTGTTAAAGAGGACAAATTCAGTGCTGAAATTCACCAGAGAATTTAAAGAGCCTTAGGAGATGTCTACAATGTTGAGAGATGGGTGAAATATTTCAAAGATGGGAACATGAGTATCCCAGATTAGCTTTATTACAGTTGCCATCAAACTGCCTCCATTGAATGCAACAAGGTAACAGCTGATGAGCTCATTTGAGAACATAGGCATGTCATTCTGGATAAAATCACAGCAAAACTTGCAGTAGTTTACAGTGCTGTGTAAGAAATGCTTGAAAGCTTAGGTCATTAATAATTTTGTGCCCTGTTGGGCTGCATGTTTGTTGACCGAAGTCCACACGTTTTGAGCACCATCACCGAAAACCTTCTTCAGATATTTAAAAATTAAGATGACAATTTAGCTCAACTATTAAAGTGCCAATGCAATGGCTGATGTTAGGCGATTTCAATCACTTGCGGTATTCCAACTGGAGTGATATTGTCAAAACATTTTATCGCATTTTATCTTTGAAATCTTGTCGTACCTGACGTTCGCTTGTGTAATCTCCTGTCTTGTTATTGGCAACAGTCAGCCAGCCTTCACTTTTAATAACTGTCAGTTCTACAATTGTACTTTCAATTAATTCAGTTACAATGTTTATTTAAAATTTTATCCAGTTCATAATGTATTTAGCTAAAAAAGGAATGAAAATAATCATATGTATTTCGTATGTTTGAGATGAGTACAATAACCTCAATGTTATACTACCGCTCTGAAAACAAATTTGAAACCTTTCGAGATGTGTGGACAGGTTGACTGTCAAGGACAAATTCAACAATTCTATCAGGATATCACATTCTAACAGAGGGTAACAAAATATTATCGAGTATTACCGTGTACTACAGAATATCGTCGAGCTGCCAGAGCACACTTAGACCGCTCCTTCATATCCATTAATTACCAACACGATACAGATACGCTACCATGATGGAATTCTGAAGATATGCATTTAGCATCGTATCGGGACCCCTTGTACGACAGGAAAGAACCTATCTCGTACGTGTGGAAGAAAATGTTACCTTGTCTGAGAATATTACGTTACTGCAGTTGTGGATGGGATTGTCCTGTAGTATCGGTTTGTATTGTGTGTGTTGAGTATAAAAAAGCAAAACCAGTTCCTATTCCTCGAAAAAAGCCCAAAATATGATTCCTTAAAATGTTACAAAACATTGCTTTTCTTAACAGTACTACTGAGAAAGAAATGTTCGTGCCTGATGCGATTGCGTACCATTCTGCGTGCCGTGCTTTCATGCGCAGAACGTTGTTGTTTGGTAGGATAAACACATTAAAATTCATAATGGCTAATACATTATTAATTGTACTGAATACCGTGTATAAAATAAGTATGTCTTAAAATAAATAGCAGCTAGAGTTTGATTCACCATAACTAATAGAAGAAAAGGAACCTTTGCTACATACAAGAATCGAACCTGTAACGCTCAACAAAAGAGTAACCTTCGTTTTGCAACTGTATCAGTAAACACAACTGACAGGTCGCGGGTTTTGCGCCGTACAACATTACGAATTGTATCGTGGGTTTGTGTCGTTAATATTCTTGGTTATCATTGATGTTTGTTTTATGAAGAAGCTCAAGTTATGTACTTGATTATGATAAGGGATGGTATGGGTTAGTGATACTAAGATTTGAAACTTATGATAACTTGTTGCTGCGGCTACACTGCTGTATCGCGAATTGACAAAGTTGGCATTCCAGACACGACTCAGAGTACAGAATAATAAATTATAACAATTCTAAATTAGGTTGTTGGTTATTTATTCTGATTGCAACGATTCATTCCCGAAACAGTTATATGATGTTACAATTATATCTCATTCTGAGACCAAAATGACGTCTCCGTATGAAACGTTGGTGACGAGACCTGGTGGCTATTATCCTTTTGCGTCTTGATTAATAATACTGCCATCTAGTGAGCAGGAGGCGTAGTGCTAGCAGAGTATACAACCGGGGAACATAAGATGGCACCACGTGTGATAAGTTTTAGTAAATTTACATTAATGGCGAGAATGAAGCACTTATTAAGAACTACGATTAGAATTTACTTTGATGATATTTAGTTGTTCGGTGTCAAACCAATTTTTATCTTAAATGCCTCAAAGCGTCATTATTATGCAAGAAATAGTTAAATGTAGCAATGCTAGATTTTCTAAAAGGCCATACTTTTATGTATAATTTGCAATGAGTTGTATATGTTGTTCATCTTCTGAAACTTGACAAATCGGTAAAGGAATTTTTGAAGCGTGAATCGGCATACTTTGTGATGCTAATTCTACGCGCATTAATTTACCACAATTACTCTTAAATAACTATTATACAATTTTGATAGAATATGTGTATCTTTTTTCACGTAGAAATGAAATGTGACAACGTAATATCAAACCAACGTATCTATAAAACAATTTTTTTAAAGATAGGTACTTTTAAAACAATTACATCTTTAAACAACTCAGGATGGTATGCATGTCTATCTTATGTAGTTTCAAAGAATTCATGGGCCGCAAGTACTCAATTGGTAAACATATTTAGAATCAAGCAAACCAATTTTAACTTGCAGTTATTTGTTACGAGCTATAGTGTTCCTGGTGTTAAGAGTGCCGGTCCCCATCGCCGCGCTCGCTAAGGTGCCTCGCTTTGGTGCATCGTGTCGCTGGGGATCGTGCGTCGAGTCCCGCCTTGTGCATGGGTGTTTGTATGTTTGTAAAATGGGTATATGTGTGCGCATTAGAAGCAGAAAGCTAAACAGAACACCAAAGTAGATGTAAGGAAATGAAAAAAGAGGAAAAAGGAATCCCAACAAGACTCCGGCACTGTATTTGCTTTAAAAAAAAAAAAAAGGATCAAAGAAACGTATGTTTAGATACAGCTAGTTGCAGCTTACCCCCAGGCTGATTGTCATACTTATATTATCCACAGTTTTAAACACGAAGAGCTCTCATTTGCAGTCAAAAAGTCAGTTTTGACAGGCATTTGATACATGCATATAATTCTTGAGATTTCACATATGTTTGAGGACAGGATTGAAAATTCTGATATATATCTCTGTCCTTTAAACTTTTGACAGACAATGTATATAATGATTACTATGAGTGAAACATTTTTAGAAAGTACTATAAAAAATTGCAGCGCCATGGCTGAGTGGTTGGACCCTCGCCTCCCATCTAGGAGGACTGGGTTTGATTCCAAGCCCCGCATGTGGGATTTGTGGGCAAACAGCATATGGGTGGGTATTTTCTGGGTCCTCCGATTTCCCTTAGCACTCATTCCACCAATTGCTTGATCATCACCTCTTTTTTTTTTTTTTTTTTTTTTGTAGTTTAACGTCCTGATTGGTCATATCCGACAATGAGTGATATTGGTGAAATGATGCTCAAATGATCTTGGGGTCCATGGAACTTTAAGTTACTCAATAGGATAAGGGAAAACCCTGTACAACAACTTATCCCTATAACTCACCCTAAGCGAGCCATCACCTTTCTTATTATCCATTTTGCTTGCATTTCATATCATCCACTTCCTCATGCTCAAGCCTGGCAATAGGCCAACCACTTTTTCCAGGTTCTCCATTCTGTGGTTTTGTGTTGTTGGCTCCCTATCAGGCTTCTGCTTGTAAGTCCTAGGGGGTGTCAGTTCTAAATATAGGGAGCATAAACTGACTATAAAATGAAACTATCCAAAATAATTTTCTTCGGAGCATTATAGGCTTCTGATAATTCCTTTAATCCATAATTTATTTCCTTTGTCATCATCCAATAATTTATTATTTCAGAAGATTTACATTCACAATTTTGTAGCCAATTTGTGTTAGTTTATTATATGATGAAGAATTGACAACTATTTCTCAATAAAATTACACCTTTCTCATTACAGTTTTTTGCAACCCACCATAAATGATTACACTAATATACAACACTTTCCCGGTTTTGATGAAAATAGGCTACTTATATGGAAGTAAATGACAGAATTTTTCATGTAACACGTACACTTTTTCTGTACTTCGATATTTTATATATGTTTTTAATATAATGAACACTATATATAATTGTATTTATAAATGTACTTTTGCAGCAAAGGATGAATAATAAATTAACATATTACGCATCTTCATGCCGTATATATATATATATATATATATATATATATATATATATATTAAAAAATAAACACCCCTTGTGGGCTTCCCTGTTCTGTATCCCTTATCTTCCTAATGCAATGAGCTGATGACAGAAGAGAGACAGCTAGCTTCCTTCAGTGCTTAGCGGCTGGGGTTTATTTATCAATGCATGACCCTGTGCAGGCAATAAAACTATCAACCGTTGCATGATAAACAGCCACCTGACATTCACCCTTCAGGGGCTTATTCGTCTTAAAATCTCAGAATTTTAGTTGCTTTCTATAACATATGGTGACCGGTATTGCGGTTTCCGGAAAATATGCATTGTTATTCTGCTCCCTGTCTGTTAATTCTCAAAAAAAAAAAAAAAAAAAAAAAAAAAAAAAAAGGAGCAAAATTGTATTCACATATGCATAGGCGTCAACTGTTGTCTGAAAAAAAAAAAAAAAAAAAAAAAAAGCCCTATAACTCTTTCTCCACTAATGGTGCACCATACACCATTTTTTTCGACATAAAGGGGTATTTTATGATAACATTAGATTTCTATAGCTCCAATATTATTTTATGTACAAACATATCTATGAAGGTGGAACCAAGCCTCATCCATCAAAAATATTAAATGTGGGTCAATTTTACCATTGTATATGCTATTGAGAGTCCACTCGCAAAATGTGTTAACATATACAAATCATAAATAAATTCTGAGCCATAATACACTTTATAACTGAGTACAGGACAAAATAATAAAGTACACTAGTAATATTAACTTCTATCACATGACCACAAGGCAATATTTCCAAAATTGTGAACATCAGTGTTTCATTTCCACAATGTGTTGTCTTGAATTCCTTGTTAAAGAGGACAAATTCAGTGCTGAAATTCACCAGAGAATTTAAAGAGCCTTAGGAGATGTCTACAATGTTGAGAGATGGGTGAAATATTTCAAAGATGGGAACATGAGTATCCCAGATTAGCTTTATTACAGTTGCCATCAAACTGCCTCCATTGAATGCAACAAGGTAACAGCTGATGAGCTCATTTGAGAACATAGGCATGTCATTCTGGATAAAATCACAGCAAAACTTGCAGTAGTTTACAGTGCTGTGTAAGAAATGCTTGAAAGCTTAGGTCATTAATAATTTTGTGCCCTGTTGGGCTGCATGTTTGTTGACCGAAGTCCACACGTTTTGAGCACCATCACCGAAAACCTTCTTCAGAGATTTAAAAATTAAGATGACAATTTAGCTCAACTATTAAAGTACCAATGCAATGGCTGATGTTAGGCGATTTCAATCACTTGCGGTATTCCAACTGGAGTGACATTGTCAAAACATTTTATCGCATTTTATCTTTGAAATCTTGTCGTACCTGACGTTCGCTTGTGTAATCTCCTGTCTTGTTATTGGCAACAGTCAGCCAGCCTTCACTTTTAATAACTGTCAGTTCTACAATTGTACTTTCAATTAATTCAGTTACAATGTTTATTTAAAATTTTATTCAGTTCATAATGTATTTAGCTAAAAAAGGAATGAAAATAATCATATGTATTTCGTATGTTTGAGATGAGTACAATAACCTCAATGTTATACTACCGCTCTGAAAACAAATTTGAAACCTTTCGAGATGTGTGGACAGGTTGATTGTCCAGGACAAATTCAACAAATCTATCAGGATATCACATTCTAACAGAGGGTAACAAAATATTATCGAGTATTACCGTGTACTACAAAATATCGTCGAGCTGCCAGAGCACACTTAGACCGCTCCTTCATATCCATTAATTACCAACACGATACAGATACGCTACCATGATGGAATTCTGAAGATATGCATTTAGCATCGTATCGGGACCCCTTGTACGACAGGAAAGAACCTATCTCGTACGTGTGGAAGAAAATGTTACCTTGTCTGAGAATATTACGTTACTGCAGTTGTGGATGGGATTGTCCTGTAGTATCGGTTTGTATTGTGTGTGTTGAGTATAAAAAAGCAAAACCAGTTCCTATTCCTCGAAAAAAGCCCAAAATATGATTCCTTAAAATGTTACAAAACATTGCTTTTCTTAACAGTACTACTGAGAAAGAAATGTTCGTGCCTGATGCGATTGCGTACCATTCTGCGTGCCATGCTTTCATGCGCAGAACGTTGTTGTTTGGTAGGATAAACACATTAAAATTCATAATGGCTAATACATTATTAATTGTACTGAATACCGTGTATAAAATAAGTATGTCTTAAAATAAATAGCAGCTAGAGTTTGATTCACCATAACTAATAGAAGAAAAGGAACCTTTGCTACATACAAGAATCGAACCTGTAACGCTCAACAAAAGAGTAACCTTCGTTTTGCAACTGTATCAGTAAACACAACTGACAGGTCGCGGGTTTTGCGCCGTACAACATTACGAATTGTATCGTGGGTTTGTGTCGTTAATATTCTTGGTTATCATTGATGTTTGTTTTATGAAGATGCTCAAGTTATGTACTTGATTATGATAAGGGATGGTATGGGTTAGTGATACTAAGATTTGAAACTTATGATAACTTGTTGCTGCGGCTACACTGCTGTATCGCGAATTGACAAAGTTGGCATTCCAGACACGACTCAGAGTACAGAATAATAAATTATAACAATTCTAAATTAGGTTGTTGGTTATTTATTCTGATTGCAACGATTCATTCCCGAAACAGTTATATGATGCTACAATTATACCTCATTCTGAGACCAAAATGACGTCTCCGTATGAAACGTTGGTGACGAGACCTGGTGGCTATTATCCTTTTGCGTCTTGATTAATAATACTGCCATCTAGTGAGCAGGAGGCGTAGTGCTAGCAGAGTATACAACCGGGGAACATAAGATGGCACCACGTGTGATAAGTTTTAGTAAATTTACATTAATGGCGAGAATGAAGCACTTATTAAGAACTACGATTAGAATTTACTTTGATGATATTTAGTTGTTCGGTGTCAAACCAATTTTTATCTTAAATGCCTCAAAGCGTCATTATTATGCAAGAAATAGTTAAATGTAGCAATGCTAGATTTTCTAAAAGGCCATACTTTTATGTATAATTTGCAATGAGTTGTATATGTTGTTCATGTTTTCAAATTTGCCAACTCGGTAAAGAAATTTTTGAAGCGTGAATCGGCATACTTAGTGATGCTAATTCTACGCGCCTTAATTTACCACAATTACTCTTAAATAACTATTATACAATTTTGATAGAATATGTGTATCTTTTTTCACGTAGAAATGAAATGTGACAACTTAATATCAAACCAACGTATCTATAAAACAATTTTTTTAAAGATAGGTACTTTTAAAACAATTACATCTTTAAACAACTCAGGATGGTATGCATGTCTATCTTATGTAGTTTCAAAGAATTCATGGGCCGCAAGTACTCAATTGGTAAACATATTTAGAATCAAGCAAACCAATTTTAACTTGCAGTTATTTGTTACGAGCTATAGTGTTCCTGGTGTTAAGAGTGCCGGTCCCCATCGCCGCGCTCTCTAAGGTGCCTCGCTTTGGTGCATCGTGTCGCTGGGGATCGTGCGTCGAGTCCCGCCTTGTGCATGGGTGTTTGTATGTTTGTAAAATGGGTATATGTGTGCGCATTAGAAGCAGAAAGCTAAACAGAACACCAAAGTAGATGTAAGGAAATGAAAAAAGAGGAAAAAGGAATCCCAACAAGACTCCGGCACTGTATTTGCTTTAAAAAAAAAAAAAAAAAAAGGATCAAAGAAACGTATGTTTAGATACAGCTAGTTGCAGCTTACCCCCAGGCTGATTGTCATACTTATATTATCCACAGTTTTAAACACGAAGAGCTCTCATTTGCAGTCAAAAAGTCAGTTTTGACAGGCATTTGATACATGCATATAATTCTTGAGATTTCACATATGTTTGAGGACAGGATTGAAAATTCTGATATATATCTCTGTCCTTTAAACTTTTGACAGACAATGTATATAATGATTACTATGAGTGAAACATTTTTAGAAAGTACTATAAAAAATTGCAGCGCCATGGCTGAGTGGTTGGACCCTCGCCTCCCATCTAGGAGGACTGGGTTTGATTCCAAGCCCCGCATGTGGGATTTGTGGGCAAACAGCATATGGGTGGGTATTTTCTGGGTCCTCCGATTTCCCTTAGCACTCATTCCACCAATTGCTTGATCATCACCTCTTTTTTTTTTTTTTTTTTGTAGTTTAACGTCCTGATTGGTCATATCCGACAATGAGTGATATTGGTGAAATGATGCTCAAATGATCTTGGGGTCCATGGAACTTTAAGTTACTCAATAGGATAAGGGAAAACCCTGTACAACAACTTATCCCTATAACTCACCCTAAGCGAGCCATCACCTTTCTTATTATCCATTTTGCTTGCATTTCATATCATCCACTTCCTCATGCTCAAGCCTGGAAATAGGCCAACCACTTGTTCCAGGTTCTCCATTCTGTGGTTTTGTGTTGTTGGCTCCCTATCAGGCTTCTGCTTGTAAGTCCTAGGGGGTGTCAGTTCTAAATATAGGGAGCATAAACTGACTATAAAATGAAACTATCCAAAATAATTTTCTTCGGAGCATTATAGGCTTCTGATAATTCCTTTAATCCATAATTTATTTCCTTTGTCATCATCCAATAATTTATTATTTCAGAAGATTTACATTCACAATTTTGTAGCCAATTTGTGTTAGTTTATTATATGATGAAGAATTGACAACTATTTCTCAATAAAATTACACCTTTCTCATTACAGTTTTTTGCAACCCACCATAAATGATTACACTAATATACAACACTTTCCCGGTTTTGATGAAAATAGGCTACTTATATGGAAGTAAATGACAGAATTTTTCATGTAACACGTACACTTTTTCTGTACTTCGATATTTTATATATGTTTTTAATATAATGAACACTATATATAATTGTATTTATAAATGTACTTTTGCAGCAAAGGATGAATAATAAATTAACATATTACGCATCTTCATGCCGTATATATATTAAAAAATAAACACCCCTTGTGGGCTTCCCTGTTCTGTATCCCTTATCTTCCTAATGCAATGAGCTGATGACAGAAGAGAGACAGCTAGCTTCCTTCAGTGCTTAGCGGCTGGGGTTTATTTATCAATGCATGACCCTGTGCAGGCAATAAAACTATCAACCGTTGCATGATAAACAGCCACCTGACATTCACCCTTCAGGGGCTTATGCGTCTTAAAATCTCAGAATTTTAGTTGCTTTCTATAACATATGGTGACCGGTATTGCGGTTTCCGGAAAATATGCATTGTTATTCTGCTCCCTGTCTGTTAATTCTCAAACAAAAAAAAAAAAAAAAAAAAAAAAAAAAAAAAAAAAAAAAAAAAAGGAGCAAAATTGTATTCACATATGCATAGGCGTCAACTGTTGTCTGAAAAAAAAAAAGCCCTATAACTCTTTCTCCACTAATGGTGCACCATACACCATTTTTTTCGACATAAAGGGGTATTTCATGATAATATTAGATTTCTATAGCTCCAATATTATTTTATGTACAAACATATCTATGAAGGTGGAACCAAACCTCATCCATCAAAAATATTAAATGTGGGTCAATTTTACCATTGTATATGCTATTGAGAGTCCACTCGCAAAATGTGTTAACATATACAAATCATAAATAAATTCTGAGCCATAATACACTTTATAACTGAGTACAGGACAAAATAATAAAGTACACTAGTAATATTAACTTCTATCACATGACCACAAGGCAATATTTCCAAAATTGTGAACATCAGTGTTTCATTTCCACAATGTGTTGTCTTGAATTCCTTGTTAAAGAGGACAAATTCAGTGCTGAAATTCACCAGAGAATTTAAAGAGCCTTAGGAGATGTCTACAATGTTGAGAGATGGGTGAAATATTTCAAAGATGGGAACATGAGTATCCCAGATTAGCTTTATTACAGTTGCCATCAAACTGCCTCCATGGAATGCAACAAGGTAACAGCTGATGAGCTCATTTGAGAACATAGGCATGTCATTCTGGATAAAATCACAACAAAACTTGCAGTAGTTTACAGTGCTGTGTAAGAAATGCTTGAAAGCTTAGGTCATTAATAATTTTGTGCCCTGTTGGGCTGCATGTTTGTTGACCGAAGTTCACACGTTTTGAGCACCATCACCGAAAACCTTCTTCAGAGATTTAAAAATTAAGATGACAATTTAGCTCAACTATTAAAGTGCCAATGCAATGGCTGATGTTAGGCGATTTCAATGACTTGCGGTATTCCAACTGGAGTGATATTGTCAAAACATTTTATCGCATTTTATCTTTGAAATCTTGTCGTACCTGACGTTCGCTTGTATAATCTCCTGTCTTGTTATTGGCAACAGTCAGCCAGCCTTCACTTTTAATAACTGTCAGTTCTACAATTGTACTTTCAATTAATTCAGTTACAATGTTTATTTAAAATTTTATCCAGTTCATAATGTATTTAGCTAAAAAAAGGAATGAAAATAATCATATGTATTTCGTATGTTTGAGATGAGTACAATAACCTCAATGTTATGCTACCGCTCTGAAAACAAATTTGAAACCTTTCGAGATGTGTGGACAGGTTGATTGTCCAGGACAAATTCAACAATTCTATCAGGATATCACATTCTAACAGAGGGTAACAAAATATTATCGAGTATTACCGTGTACTACAAGATATCGTCGAGCTGCCAGAGCACACTTAGACCGCTCCTTCATATCCATTAATTACCAACACGATACAGATACGCTACCATGATGGAATTCTGAAGATATGCATTTAGCATCGTATCGGGACCCCTTGTACGACAGGAAAGAACCTATCTCGTACGTGTGGAAGAAAATGTTACCTTGTCTGAGAATATTACGTTACTGCAGTTGTGGATGGGATTGTCCTGTAGTATCGGTTTGTATTGTGTGTGTTGAGTATAAAAAAGCAAAACCAGTTCCTATTCCTCGAAAAAAGCCCAAAATATGATTCCTTAAAATGTTACAAAACATTGCTTTTCTTAACAGTACTACTGAGAAAGAAATGTTCGTGCCTGATGCGATTGCGTACCATTCTGCGTGCCATGCTTTCATGCGCAGAACGTTGTTGTTTGGTAGGATAAACACATTAAAATTCATAATGGCTAATACATTATTAATTGTACTGAATACCGTGTATAAAATAAGTATGTCTTAAAATAAATAGCAGCTAGAGTTTGATTCACCATAACTAATAGAAGAAAAGGAACCTTTGCTACATACAAGAATCGAACCTGTAACGCTCAACAAAAGAGTAACCTTCGTTTTGCAACTGTATCAGTAAACACAACTGACAGGTCGCGGGTTTTGCGCCGTACAACATTACGAATTGTATCGTGGGTTTGTGTCGTTAATATTCTTGGTTATCATTGATGTTTGTTTTATGAAGAAGCTCAAGTTATGTACTTGATTATGATAAGGGATGGTATGGGTTAGTGATACTAAGATTTGAAACTTATGATAACTTGTTGCTGCGGCTACACTGCTGTATCGCGAATTGACAAAGTTGGCATTCCAGACACGACTCAGAGTACAGAATAATAAATTATAACAATTCTAAATTAGGTTGTTGGTTATTTATTCTGATTGCAACGATTCATTCCCGAAACAGTTATATGATGTTACAATTATACCTCATTCTGAGACCAAAATGACGTCTCCGTATGAAACGTTGGTGACGAGACCTGGTGGCTATTATCCTTTTGCGTCTTGATTAATAATACTGCCATCTAGTGAGCAGGAGGCGTAGTGCTAGCAGAGTATACAACCGGGGAACATAAGATGGCACCACGTGTGATAAGTTTTAGTAAATTTACATTAAAGGCGAGAATGAAGCACTTATTAAGAACTACGATTAGAATTTACTTTGATGATATTTAGTTGTTCGGTGTCAAACCAATTTTTATCTTAAATGCCTCAAAGCGTCATTATTATGCAAGAAATAGTTAAATGTAGCAATGCTAGATTTTCTAAAAGGCCATACTTTTATGTATAATTTGCAATGAGTTGTATATGTTGTTCATGTTTTCAAATTTGCCAACTCGGTAAAGAAATTTTTGAAGCGTGAATCGGCATACTTAGTGATGCTAATTCTACGCGCCTTAATTTACCACAATTACTCTTAAATAACTATTATACAATTTTGATAGAATATGTGTATCTTTTTTCACGTAGAAATGAAATGTGACAACTTAATATCAAACCAACGTATCTATAAAACAATTTTTTTAAAGATAGGTACTTTTAAAACAATTACATCTTTAAACAACTCAGGATGGTATGCACGTCTATCTTATGTAGTTTCAAAGAATTCATGGGCCGCAAGTACTCAATTGGTAAACATATTTAGAATCAAGCAAACCAATTTTAACTTGCAGTTATTTGTTACGAGCTATAGTGTTCCTGGTGTTAAGAGTGCCGGTCCCCATCGCCGCGCTCTCTAAGGTGCCTCGCTTTGGTGCATCGTGTCGCTGGGGATCGTGCGTCGAGTCCCGCCTTGTGCATGGGTGTTTGTATGTTTGTAAAATGGGTATATGTGTGCGCATTAGAAGCAGAAAGCTAAACAGAACACCAAAGTAGATGTAAGGAAATGAAAAAAGAGGAAAAAGGAATCCCAACAAGACTCCGGCACTGTATTTGCTTTAAAAAAAAAAAAAAAAAAAGGATCAAAGAAACGTATGTTTAGATACAGCTAGTTGCAGCTTACCCCCAGGCTGATTGTCATACTTATATTATCCACAGTTTTAAACACGAAGAGCTCTCATTTGCAGTCAAAAAGTCAGTTTTGACAGGCATTTGATACATGCATATAATTCTTGAGATTTCACATATGTTTGAGGACAGGAT
The DNA here is from genome assembly GCA_030762935.1 of Hymenopus coronatus. Lineage (NCBI taxonomy): Eukaryota > Metazoa > Arthropoda > Insecta > Mantodea > Hymenopodidae > Hymenopus > Hymenopus coronatus. The sequence goes on along the minus strand of CM060900.1, from coordinate 25,913,556 downwards.
TGAAAATTCTGATATATATCTCTGTCCTTTAAACTTTTGACAGACAATGTATATAATGATTACTATGAGTGAAACATTTTTAGAAAGTACTATAAAAAATTGCAGCGCCATGGCTGAGTGGTTGGACCCTCGCCTCCCATCTAGGAGGACTGGGTTTGATTCCAAGCCCCGCATGTGGGATTTGTGGGCAAACAGCATATGGGTGGGTATTTTCTGGGTCCTCCGATTTCCCTTAGCACTCATTCCACCAATTGCTTGATCATCACCTCTTTTTTTTTTTTTTTTTTGTAGTTTAACGTCCTGATTGGTCATATCCGACAATGAGTGATATTGGTGAAATGATGCTCAAATGATCTTGGGGTCCATGGAACTTTAAGTTACTCAATAGGATAAGGGAAAACCCTGTACAACAACTTATCCCTATAACTCACCCTAAGCGAGCCATCACCTTTCTTATTATCCATTTTGCTTGCATTTCATATCATCCACTTCCTCATGCTCAAGCCTGGCAATAGGCCAACCACTTGTTCCAGGTTCTCCATTCTGTGGTTTTGTGTTGTTGGCTCCCTATCAGGCTTCTGCTTGTAAGTCCTAGGGGGTGTCAGTTCTAAATATAGGGAGCATAAACTGACTATAAAATGAAACTATCCAAAATAATTTTCTTCGGAGCATTATAGGCTTCTGATAATTCCTTTAATCCATAATTTATTTCCTTTGTCATCATCCAATAATTTATTATTTCAGAAGATTTACATTCACAATTTTGTAGCCAATTTGTGTTAGTTTATTATATGATGAAGAATTGACAACTATTTCTCAATAAAATTACACCTTTCTCATTACAGTTTTTTGCAACCCACCATAAATGATTACACTAATATACAACACTTTCCCGGTTTTGATGAAAATAGGCTACTTATATGGAAGTAAATGACAGAATTTTTCATGTAACACGTACACTTTTTCTGTACTTCGATATTTTATATATGTTTTTAATATAATGAACACTATATATAATTGTATTTATAAATGTACTTTTGCAGCAAAGGATGAATAATAAATTAACATATTACGCATCTTCATGCCGTATATATATTAAAAAATAAACACCCCTTGTGGGCTTCCCTGTTCTGTATCCCTTATCTTCCTAATGCAATGAGCTGATGACAGAAGAGAGACAGCTAGCTTCCTTCAGTGCTTAGCGGCTGGGGTTTATTTATCAATGCATGACCCTGTGCAGGCAATAAAACTATCAACCGTTGCATGATAAACAGCCACCTGACATTCACCCTTCAGGGGCTTATGCGTCTTAAAATCTCAGAATTTTAGTTGCTTTCTATAACATATGGTGACCGGTATTGCGGTTTCCGGAAAATATGCATTGTTATTCTGCTCCCTGTCTGTTAATTCTCAAAAAAAAGAAAAAAAAAAAAAAAAAAAAAAAAAAAAAAAAAAAGGAGCAAAATTGTATTCACATATGCATAGGCGTCAACTGTTGTCTGAAAAAAAAAAAAAAGCCCTATAACTCTTTCTCCACTAATGGTGCACCATACACCATTTTTTTCGACATAAAGGGGTATTTTATGATAATATTAGATTTCTATAGCTCCAATATTATTTTATGTACAAACATATCTATGAAGGTGGAACCAAGCCTCATCCATCAAAAATATTAAATGTGGGTCAATTTTACCATTGTATATGCTATTGAGAGTCCACTCGCAAAATGTGTTAACATATACAAATCATAAATAAATTCTGAGCCATAATACACTTTATAACTGAGTACAGGACAAAATAATAAAGTACACTAGTAATATTAACTTCTATCACATGACCACAAGGCAATATTTCCAAAATTGTGAACATCAGTGTTTCATTTCCACAATGTGTTGTCTTGAATTCCTTGTTAAAGAGGACAAATTCAGTGCTGAAATTCACCAGAGAATTTAAAGAGCCTTAGGAGATGTCTACAATGTTGAGAGATGGGTGAAATATTTCAAAGATGGGAACATGAGTATCCCAGATTAGCTTTATTACAGTTGCCATCAAACTGCCTCCATTGAATGCAACAAGGTAACAGCTGATGAGCTCATTTGAGAACATAGGCATGTCATTCTGGATAAAATCACAGCAAAACTTGCAGTAGTTTACAGTGCTGTGTAAGAAATGCTTGAAAGCTTAGGTCATTAATAATTTTGTGCCCTGTTGGGCTGCATGTTTGTTGACCGAAGTCCACACGTTTTGAGCACCATCACCGAAAACCTTCTTCAGAGATTTAAAAATTAAGATGACAATTTAGCTCAACTATTAAAGTACCAATGCAATGGCTGATGTTAGGCGATTTCAATCACTTGCGGTATTCCAACTGGAGTGACATTGTCAAAACATTTTATCGCATTTTATCTTTGAAATCTTGTCGTACCTGACGTTCGCTTGTGTAATCTCCTGTCTTGTTATTGGCAACAGTCAGCCAGCCTTCACTTTTAATAACTGTCAGTTCTACAATTGTACTTTCAATTAATTCAGTTACAATGTTTATTTAAAATTTTATCCAGTTCATAATGTATTTAGCTAAAAAAGGAATGAAAATAATCATATGTATTTCGTATGTTTGAGATGAGTACAATAACCTCAATGTTATACTACCGCTCTGAAAACAAATTTGAAACCTTTCGAGATGTGTGGACAGGTTGATTGTCCAGGACAAATTCAACAAATCTATCAGGATATCACATTCTAACAGAGGGTAACAAAATATTATCGAGTATTACCGTGTACTACAAAATATCGTCGAGCTGCCAGAGCACACTTAGACCGCTCCTTCATATCCATTAATTACCAACACGATACAGATACGCTACCATGATGGAATTCTGAAGATATGCATTTAGCATCGTATCGGGACCCCTTGTACGACAGGAAAGAACCTATCTCGTACGTGTGGAAGAAAATGTTACCTTGTCTGAGAATATTACGTTACTGCAGTTGTGGATGGGATTGTCCTGTAGTATCGGTTTGTATTGTGTGTGTTGAGTATAAAAAAGCAAAACCAGTTCCTATTCCTCGAAAAAAGCCCAAAATATGATTCCTTAAAATGTTACAAAACATTGCTTTTCTTAACAGTACTACTGAGAAAGAAATGTTCGTGCCTGATGCGATTGCGTACCATTCTGCGTGCCATGCTTTCATGCGCAGAACGTTGTTGTTTGGTAGGATAAACACATTAAAATTCATAATGGCTAATACATTATTAATTGTACTGAATACCGTGTATAAAATAAGTATGTCTTAAAATAAATAGCAGCTAGAGTTTGATTCACCATAACTAATAGAAGAAAAGGAACCTTTGCTACATACAAGAATCGAACCTGTAACGCTCAACAAAAGAGTAACCTTCGTTTTGCAACTGTATCAGTAAACACAACTGACAGGTCGCGGGTTTTGCGCCGTACAACATTACGAATTGTATCGTGGGTTTGTGTCGTTAATATTCTTGGTTATCATTGATGTTTGTTTTATGAAGATGCTCAAGTTATGTACTTGATTATGATAAGGGATGGTATGGGTTAGTGATACTAAGATTTGAAACTTATGATAACTTGTTGCTGCGGCTACACTGCTGTATCGCGAATTGACAAAGTTGGCATTCCAGACACGACTCAGAGTACAGAATAATAAATTATAACAATTCTAAATTAGGTTGTTGGTTATTTATTCTGATTGCAACGATTCATTCCCGAAACAGTTATATGATGTTACAATTATACCTCATTCTGAGACCAAAATGACGTCTCCGTATGAAACGTTGGTGACGAGACCTGGTGGCTATTATCCTTTTGCGTCTTGATTAATAATACTGCCATCTAGTGAGCAGGAGGCGTAGTGCTAGCAGAGTATACAACCGGGAACATAAGATGGCACCACGTGTGATAAGTTTTAGTAAATTTACATTAAAGGCGAGAATGAAGCACTTATTAAGAACTACGATTAGAATTTACTTTGATGATATTTAGTTGTTCGGTGTCAAACCAATTTTTATCTTAAATGCCTCAAAGCGTCATTATTATGCAAGAAATAGTTAAATGTAGCAATGCTAGATTTTCTAAAAGGCCATACTTTTATGTATAATTTGCAATGAGTTGTATATGTTGTTCATGTTTTCAAATTTGCCAACTCGGTAAAGAAATTTTTGAAGCGTGAATCGGCATACTTAGTGATGCTAATTCTACGCGCCTTAATTTACCACAATTACTCTTAAATAACTATTATACAATTTTGATAGAATATGTGTATCTTTTTTCACGTAGAAATGAAATGTGACAACTTAATATCAAACCAACGTATCTATAAAACAATTTTTTTAAAGATAGGTACCTTTAAAACAATTACATCTTTAAACAACTCAGGATGGTATGCATGTCTATCTTATGTAGTTTCAAAGAATTCATGGGCCGCAAGTACTCAATTGGTAAACATATTTAGAATCAAGCAAACCAATTTTAACTTGCAGTTATTTGTTACGAGCTATAGTGTTCCTGGTGTTAAGAGTGCCGGTCCCCATCGCCGCGCTCTCTAAGGTGCCTCGCTTTGGTGCATCGTGTCGCTGGGGATCGTGCGTCGAGTCCCGCCTTGTGCATGGGTGTTTGTATGTTTGTAAAATGGGTATATGTGTGCGAATTAGAAGCAGAAAGCTAAACAGAACACCAAAGTAGATGTAAGGAAATGAAAAAAGAGGAAAAAGGAATCCCAACAAGACTCCGGCACTGTATTTGCTTTAAAAAAAAAAAAAAAAAAAGGATCAAAGAAACGTATGTTTAGATACAGCTAGTTGCAGCTTACCCCCAGGCTGATTGTCATACTTATATTATCCACAGTTTTAAACACGAAGAGATCTCATTTGCAGTCAAAAAGTCAGTTTTGACAGGCATTTGATACATGCATATAATTCTTGAGATTTCACATATGTTTGAGGACAGGATTGAAAATTCTGATATATATCTCTGTCCTTTAAACTTTTGACAGACAATGTATATAATGATTACTATGAGTGAAACATTTTTAGAAAGTACTATAAAAAATTGCAGCGCCATGGCTGAGTGGTTGGACCCTCGCCTCCCATCTAGGAGGACTGGGTTTGATTCCAAGCCCCGCATGTGGGATTTGTGGGCAAACAGCATATGGGTGGGTATTTTCTGGGTCCTCCGATTTCCCTTAGCACTCATTCCACCAATTGCTTGATCATCACCTCTTTTTTTTTTTTTTTTTTTTGTAGTTTAACGTCCTGATTGGTCATATCCGACAATGAGTGATATTGGTGAAATGATGCTCAAATGATCTTGGGGTCCATGGAACTTTAAGTTACTCAATAGGATAAGGGAAAACCCTGTACAACAACTTATCCCTATAACTCACCCTAAGCGAGCCATCACCTTTCTTATTATCCATTTTGCTTGCATTTCATATCATCCACTTCCTCATGCTCAAGCCTGGCAATAGGCCAACCACTTGTTCCAGGTTCTCCATTCTGTGGTTTTGTGTTGTTGGCTCCCTATCAGGCTTCTGCTTGTAAGTCCTAGGGGGTGTCAGTTCTAAATATAGGGAGCATAAACTGACTATAAAATGAAACTATCCAAAATAATTTTCTTCGGAGCATTATAGGCTTCTGATAATTCCTTTAATCCATAATTTATTTCCTTTGTCATCATCCAATAATTTATTATTTCAGAAGATTTACATTCACAATTTTGTAGCCAATTTGTGTTAGTTTATTATATGATGAAGAATTGACAACTATTTCTCAATAAAATTACACCTTTCTCATTACAGTTTTTTGCAACCCACCATAAATGATTACACTAATATACAACACTTTCCCGGTTTTGATGAAAATAGGCTACTTATATGGAAGTAAATGACAGAATTTTTCATGTAACACGTACACTTTTTCTGTACTTCGATATTTTATATATGTTTTTAATATAATGAACACTATATATAATTGTATTTATAAATGTACTTTTGCAGCAAAGGATGAATAATAAATTAACATATTACGCATCTTCATGCCGTATATATATATATATATATATATATATTAAAAAATAAACACCCCTTGTGGGCTTCCCTGTTCTGTATCCCTTATCTTCCTAATGCAATGAGCTGATGACAGAAGAGAGACAGCTAGCTTCCTTCAGTGCTTAGCGGCTGGGGTTTATTTATCAATGCATGACCCTGTGCAGGCAATAAAACTATCAACCGTTGCATGATAAACAGCCACCTGACATTCACCCTTCAGGGGCTTATGCGTCTTAAAATCTCAGAATTTTAGTTGCTTTCTATAACATATGGTGACCGGTATTGCGGTTTCCGGAAAATATGCATTGTTATTCTGCTCCCTGTCTGTTAATTCTCAAAAAAAAAAAAAAAAAAAAAAAAAAAGGAGCAAAATTGTATTCACATATGCATAGGCGTCAACTGTTGTCTGGAAAAAAAAAAAAAAAGCCCTATAACTCTTTCTCCACTAATGGTGCACCATACACCATTTTTTTTCCGACATAAAGGGGTATTTCATGATAATATTAGATTTCTATAGCTCCAATATTATTTTATGTACAAACATATCTATGAAGGTGGAACCAAGCCTCATCCATCAAAAATATTAAATGTGGGTCAATTTTACCATTGTATATGCTATTGAGAGTCCACTCGCAAAATGTGTTAACATATACAAATCATAAATAAATTCTGAGCCATAATACACTTTATAACTGAGTACAGGACAAAATAATAAAGTACACTAGTAATATTAACTTCTATCACATGACCACAAGGCAATATTTCCAAAATTGTGAACATCAGTGTTTCATTTCCACAATGTGTTGTCTTGAATTCCTTGTTAAAGAGGACAAATTCAGTGCTGAAATTCACCAGAGAATTTAAAGAGCCTTAGGAGATGTCTACAATGTTGAGAGATGGGTGAAATATTTCAAAGATGGGAACATGAGTATCCCAGATTAGCTTTATTACAGTTGCCATCAAACTGCCTCCATGGAATGCAACAAGGTAACAGCTGATGAGCTCATTTGAGAACATAGGCATGTCATTCTGGATAAAATCACAACAAAACTTGCAGTAGTTTACAGTGCTGTGTAAGAAATGCTTGAAAGCTTAGGTCATTAATAATTTTGTGCCCTGTTGGGCTGCATGTTTGTTGACCGAAGTTCACACGTTTTGAGCACCATCACCGAAAACCTTCTTCAGAGATTTAAAAATTAAGATGACAATTTAGCTCAACTATTAAAGTGCCAATGCAATGGCTGATGTTAGGCGATTTCAATGACTTGCGGTATTCCAACTGGAGTGATATTGTCAAAACATTTTATCGCATTTTATCTTTGAAATCTTGTCGTACCTGACGTTCGCTTGTATAATCTCCTGTCTTGTTATTGGCAACAGTCAGCCAGCCTTCACTTTTAATAACTGTCAGTTCTACAATTGTACTTTCAATTAATTCAGTTACAATGTTTATTTAAAATTTTATCCAGTTCATAATGTATTTAGCTAAAAAAAGGAATGAAAATAATCATATGTATTTCGTATGTTTGAGATGAGTACAATAACCTCAATGTTATGCTACCGCTCTGAAAACAAATTTGAAACCTTTCGAGATGTGTGGACAGGTTGATTGTCCAGGACAAATTCAACAATTCTATCAGGATATCACATTCTAACAGAGGGTAACAAAATATTATCGAGTATTACCGTGTACTACAAGATATCGTCGAGCTGCCAGAGCACACTTAGACCGCTCCTTCATATCCATTAATTACCAACACGATACAGATACGCTACCATGATGGAATTCTGAAGATATGCATTTAGCATCGTATCGGGACCCCTTGTACGACAGGAAAGAACCTATCTCGTACGTGTGGAAGAAAATGTTACCTTGTCTGAGAATATTACGTTACTGCAGTTGTGGATGGGATTGTCCTGTAGTATCGGTTTGTATTGTGTGTGTTGAGTATAAAAAAGCAAAACCAGTTCCTATTCCTCGAAAAAAGCCCAAAATATGATTCCTTAAAATGTTACAAAACATTGTTTTTCTTAACAGTACTTCTGAGAAAGAAATGTTCGTGCCTGATGCGATTGCGTACCATTCTGCGTGCCATGCTTTCATGCGCAGAACGTTGTTGTTTGGTAGGATAAACACATTAAAATTCATAATGGCTAATACATTATTAATTGTACTGAATACCGTGTATAAGATAAGTATGTCTTAAAATAAATAGCAGCTAGAGTTTGATTCACCATAACTAATAGAAGAAAAGGAACCTTTGCTACATACAAGAATCGAACCTGTAACGCTCAACAGAAGAGTAACCTTCGTTTTGCAACTGTATCAGTAAACACAACTGTCAGGTCGCGGGTTTTGCGCCGTACAACATTACGAATTGTATCGTGGGTTTGTGTCGTTAATATTCTTGGTTATCATTGATGTTTGTTTTATGAAGAAGCTCAAGTTATGTACTTGATTATGATAAGGGATGGTATGGGTTAGTGATACTAAGATTTGAAACTTATGATAACTTGCTGCTGCGGCTACACTGCTGTATCGCGAATTGACAAAGTTGGCATTCCAGACACGACTCATTTTTTTTTGTCCATGGATACACATAATATCTACTAAGTAGATAAATAAAAATAGAATATGGTACCTACAGTAATCTGAACTAAAACTATAGTTTGCTATACCTTTTCAATGTTCTTGCAATCGGGATTTCTGCCTAGAGAGGAGGCCCCGGAAACGCAGCTGTTCATGTAAATTTACCTATAGAAATGCTTTCAGATTTACTAATGTTTCTTTGTGTCCACTTTGTACTTTAAAGCTTCTACGGTGTTTTTTTTTAAGTGGTACTGAGTACAGAATAATAAATTATAACAATTCTAAATTAGGTTGTTGGTTATTTATTCTGATTGCAACGATTCATTCCCGAAACAGTTATATGATGTTACAATTATATCTCATTCTGAGACCAAAATGACGTCTCCGTATGAAACGTTGGTGACGAGACCTGGTGGCTATTATCCGTTTGCGTCTTGATTAATAATACTGCCATCTAGTGAGCAGGAGGCGTAGTGCTAGCAGAGTATACAACCGGGGAACATAAGATGGCACCACGTGTGATAAGCTTTAGTAAATTTACATTAATGGCGAGAATGAAGCACTTATTAAGAACTACGATTAGAATTTACTTTGATGATATTTAGTTGTTCGGTGTCAAACCAATTTTTATCTTAAATGCCTCAAAGCGTCATTATTATGCAAGAAATAGTTAAATGTAGCAATGCTAGATTTTCTTAAAGGCCATACTTTAATGTATAATTTGCAATGAGTTGTACATGTTACTCATGTTATACTGAGCTGGACTACCAGAATAGGAATTTTTGGAGCGTGAATCGGCATCCAATGCGATGCTAATTCTACGCGCATTAATTTACCACAATTACTCTTAAATAAGTATATATAATTTTTAAAGAATATGTGTATCTTTTTTCACGTAGAAACGAAATGTGACAACGTAATATCAAACCAACGTATCTATAAAACAATTTTTTTAAAGATAGTTACTTTTAAAACAATTACATCTTTAAACAACTCAGGATGGTATGCATGTCTATCTTATGTAGTTTCAAAGAATTCATGGGCCGCAAGTACCTAATTGGTAAACATATTTAGAATCAAGCAAACCAATTTTAACTTGCAGTTATTTGTTACGAGCTATAGTGTTCCTGGTGTTCAGAGTGCCGGTCCCCATCGCCGCGCTCGCTAAGGTGCCTCGCTTTGGTGCATCGTGTCGCTGGGGATCTGCGTCGAGTCCCGCCTTGTGCATGGGTGTTTGTATGTTTGTAAAATGGGTATATGTGTGCGCATTAGAAGCAGAAAGCTAAACAGAACACCAAAGTAGATGTAAGGAAATGAAAAAAGAGGAAAAAGGAATCCCAACAAGACTCCGGCACTGTATTTGTTTAAAAAAAAAAAAAAAGAAAAAAAAAAAAAGAAAAGGATCAAAGAAACGAATGTTTAGATACAGCTAGTTGCAGCTTACCCCCAGGCTGATTGTCATACTTAGCGAGAATACATTTAAGCCAGTTTTGTGTCTAATTAATCATTAACTAAAGAATAAAAGACAAATTTTAAGGCAATGGTTTACATTATTGGCTTCTAGGTCAGCCCGTTTACTGGTACCTACAACTGGCATGGTCAGAAGCAAGAATCATCTGACTGCTCGATTTCATCTTCTCCGTTGCCTTAGAAGTAAAAACGGCGTTAAATACTATCGCAATAAATGTCATCTTCTTCAGATAGTAAATTTGAATTATGAACTGAAGCGCCAACTTGGGAACTTCAAAAGTCCCTCATTTACAGAGAGTGAGAGTGTGTGAGAGAAAGAGAGAGGCAGGGAAAGAGTGAGAGAGTGAGAGAGCGAGAGCGAGAGCGAGAGCGAGAGCGAGAGCGAGAGAGAGAGAGAGAGAGAGAGAGAGAGAGAGAGAGAGAGCTGGTAATGAATTGTCATGCAGACTATTTCTTATTCGGTAGGGAATCTTATTTTCATAAATTGCTCACTTTGCTTTAATTAATCGTAGTCATTGTGTGTTGAACGAAATAAATATGAAAACATGGATGTGTTTACTATTAGGATAAAAAAAAGTTTAAAATAGCTTCTCTACCATGAGCATTTTATGTCATACTTCTGACAATGCTCCATGTAGACCACTTTTTAAGCAACGAAAAATTGTAACACTGTACAATTTCTATATATTACAATTACTATTATATGTCCACAAGAATGTAAATTCAGTTTTGCTGAACAGACATGTACACTCATTTAATACCAGAAATATTGATACATTACATGTTCCATTCACTAGGCTGCAGAGAGTTAAAGATAGTTATTTCGTAACCAACATTGTGGCCTATAATAAGCTTCCTCACCATATGGCAGATCTGAATCAGGTTCAATTTAAGGCTAAAGTAAACAAATGGTTGATGGTCAATGTATTTCATAATTAGTATGAATTGTTTTACAGTAAAATAGTTATATGACAGTTTTTATAACTTACTTGACCATGTCTATTGTATTAATGTGTGTCGCCCTCCGTGGTGTAACGGTTAACATGCTAACTTCATATATACCCAAGGTCGCGGGTTCAAACCCGGCGGAGGACGATGGATTTTTTCGGGTGTAAAAATCCTTAGCATGGCTTCCTTCGGAAGGGAAGTAATGCTGTGGGTCCCGTGTCGTAGATTTACGGCACGTAAAAGAACCTCAAGCCTGATAAGAGAGGCCTCTGAGCAAAATTAAGCGATCTTTCACGTCCAATATAGAACGGGACGCTGAGAACCAAAAAAGCAGTTAAAGAGCGTCCATAAATAACAGGCCATTTCATTTGTATTAATGTACCTAATGACTGAATAAACAAATACTATATACGTACACAGTGTTCGGTAAAGGAACGCGTACGACCCGCTTATATCCATGTGTAGGAATATTACCGGTTCCCAAATAAAACAATATTATCAACTATTATGATGTGATTATTAAAAAAAAAAAAAAAAGAAATTAACCAGAGGCATAGAAAATTGATGGTGAAGGACCGCTTCAGAAATTCCCACAAACACAGGGCTGATTTCTTTTATTTGGTTTGGCACGTTTAGTGTTTGATGATAGTTATCACTATTTCATAAATTAAATTTGTTTTTAAACCTACGTGACCACTGTAAAATCAGAGTTGAGAATGTCGTTGATGAATGCCAACTCCTAAGCAAAGCATCGCCTCATTTAAATAAACTAGTGGAGCTTTAGTTCCCAATTCTGAACAAATCTAGGATGTCTATTACGAATTCAAACCATGTTTTCTCTTATAGCGTACGTGGAAATATAATTCACTAAATTGCTTTAATGCAGTAAGTGTCTGTGCTTCATTAGAGTTACAATGACAGAAGAAAATGTATAATAATTAACTAAATAAGGATTTAAGCAACACAGTAGCCAACTCTGTTGGAAGCAGCATCAGTTACACAATAATGGCAAAAAATAACTGTCAACTGCAGAGATGAATATGAACTCATTCTTTGTATAAACCTTAAGGATTCTAAAACAACAAGATGTTTTGAATGCAATTCCTCTGACGTTTGAGTTTTTCTTTGGTAGTCATTAACGCCCGCATTTACTGCTTGTATAGATACATGAAATAAAGATGGAGCACTGGTGGAATGCGATGGCGGGGGAAACCGGAGAAACCCGCAACTGCGCCGCTTTGACGTTTGAGTCAACCCTTTTTAAAGCTGGTCGCTAAGTGATGGCTTTTAAATTCCGTTTTTTGGCTTGACTAGGTTAAAAATATGATTATTAGCTTCCCAATTGAGCAAGGTATAAGCATTGGAAAAGTTAAACCAATATCAAGCAATATTTTGGAAATGGTTAGTCCAAAAATGAAAAATAAAAGAAAAAATATCTTTTAGAAAGTCAAAACATTTTGAAAATGTTTCTATATAAAATGTGGTTTGAAGTGATACATTGCGTTGAAAATCTTTGTGCTGCTTCGTTGAAAGAAGTTGAACTTAAAAATTATTTGTTTTTTTAACCGAATTTTCGTTTTTGATTTATGCTGTTATCACATACACAAACGTACGTTTTCTTCCTGTTTTTAGATTCAGCGAACCCTTGCATGTGCACATTCAGTTAATTCTCAGTTCGAATATTTTGGTGGAAACTTCTCTGTGTACAGCCAGGGACACAAAAAAATGTTTCATCCGCAGCACTCAAGTGCGGATCGAAGGGCTTTGTGTACCTTCTTAAATGCTGTGTTCACAATGCACACGATAGCACTGAGCAAGGTCTGTGGCTGATAGCGCAATGGTTATATTATGAATACCGAAATGTGGTAACATAGCAATGTTGCAGTGGCCAAGAGATTAAGCATGCGTTCCTACCACTCTGAAGTTCCTAGGTACAAATCTCGCGCTGTCTGTCACTTTTTTGGTTAATCTTATCCTTGGACATATAGAACATAGTGCTACATTAATGCGACTTTAGCATTTGAAGCCATGAGCCTATATACCCACACTAAAGCAAACTTCTATTAACATTAGTCTTGAATAAATAGAGCAGTATGTGTAGGAAATCTACTATCTTCTAAAACTTTAACTCAAAATTAACCATAACTAATACCAGTTGCATTAACTGTCATCCGGTATAATTATCCTCAATGTTTAGGGCATAGACAATATTAAATGTCTGCATTGATGTGGACCAGAATCTATAAGATGTCAGGATTCTTCAATTTGTGTTCAGAAGTCATTCTTTGTCCTTCTCCCTTCTATAGGTAAATTGAAGTCCAGCTCCCTTTTTACCTCAGTCCGCACATTATCAATAGGGTTCGAATCTGGTGAACAGGGAGGCAAGTCTACCCCTCTGATATGCTACCGCTCTGAAAACAAATTTGAAACCTTTCAAAATGTAAGGACAGGTTGATTGTCCAGTACAAATTCAACTATTCCATCAGGATATCACATTCTAGCAGAGGGTAACAAAATATTATCGAGTATTACCGTGTACTACAGAATATCGTCGAGCTGCCAGAGCACACTTAGGCCGCTCCTTCACATCCATTAATTACCAACACGATACAGATACGCTACCATGATGGAATTCTGAAGCTATGTATTTAGCATCGTATCGGGACCCCTTTGTACGACAGGAAAGAGCCTATCTCGTACGTGTGGAAGAAAATGTTACCTTGTCTGAGAATATTACGTTACTGCAGTTGTGGATGGGATTGTCCTGTAGTATCGGTTTGTATTGTGTGTGTTGAGTATAAAAAAGCAAAACCAGTTCCTATTCCCCCAAAAAATCCCAAAATATGATTCCTTAAAATGTTTCAAAACATTGTTTTTCTTAACAGCAATTCTGAGAAAGAAATGTTCGTGCCTGATGCGATTGCATACTATTCTGCGTGCCATGCTTTCGTGCACAGAACATTGTTGTTTGGTAGGATAAACACATTAAAATCCATAATGTCTAATATATTATTAATTGCACCGAATGCCGTGTATGAAATAAGTTTGTTTAATATAAATGGTAGCTATAGGTTGATTCACCATAACTAAGAGAAGAAAAGGAACCTTTGCTACATACAAGAATCGAACCTGTAACGCTGAACAGAAGAGTAGCCTTCGTTTTACAACTGTATCAGTGAACACAAATGGCAGGTCGACGGTTTTGCAACGTACAACATTACGAATTGTATCGTGGGTTTGTGTCGTTAATATTCTTAGTTATCATTGATGTTTGTTTTATGAAGAAGCTCAAGTTATGTACTTGATTATGATAATGGATGGTATGGGTTAGTGATACTAAGATTTGGAACTTATGATAACTTGTTGCTGTGGCTACACTGCTGTATCGCGCATAATGTACATACACATGGCCTTTGACAATTGTGGGTGGGTGCGTGCGTGCGTGTGAGTACGTGTGTGTGTGTGTTTGTGTAGTTGACACAATTTATGAATCAAAAAAGCTTTTCAGTTCAATAAATGCCATTTTGTCTACACACAATAAAAAAATAATTATTGCAATCATTTCTTGTCTTTGTGTTTTGGTAGAATTTAGTACACAATTAAAATATTAAATTAAATATGCTATATAATGTTTAAAGAATAGGAGGAAGGTGTGTAATACTCTAAAAGATCATGATCATGAATTATCGTGGTCCAATACTTCTGGTGTAGATCACGTCTTAAGGCTAAAATTTGCCCAAGTTACACCCTTCTTATGATGAATTCTCGTTAGGACTGACTGCCAAAGGCAGTATTAGACCAAGATAATCTTAACATTCGAATCCCATGCATTTCTGTAAATAGTAGACTCAGTATTTTTACTCTTACTGTAGCTCTGGAAAGGAATTGGACCAGTATCGTTGCAGAAGGATTAAAATAAAACACATTTTACAGTCATTCTGCATGATCAGCTTTTAGGCATATCTTAAGGAAGCTCTAGCTTACAAAATTGCCATTAAACAGCAATCTTTTATGCTTTCACTTTAGGGATGAATTTGTGCAGAAAGTATGCACTTTCAGACTGAGTTTCTCTACTCACTCTTGCAAAAACTATTCTTACTAATGCTTATTCTTCTATCTATTTTGTTAATGAAGAAAAAACATTTGCAGAAATGGTCTTATTGCATATTTCAGTGTCAGTACAGGGGGAATAGGGGAGTACAATAAGCTTTAAGTGAGAGACCAATCTTTTAAGAGCTGGTTGCTATATGATGTTTTGAAATTCCATTCTTTTGTATGGCAAAAAAGAGTAGTTTCAAGTGAGATGTTCTTGAAAATCTTTGTATCACATACTTGGAAGATGCTGAACTTAAATACCAAGTTTGTTTTTCAGTTATGCTGGTCATGGATGAACACATAGATGTTTCTCTAAAAATTATTTATTTTGGTTTGGGGGCCTTAAATCATTTCAGTGAAATTTTGACTTCAAATTTTTGGATGGAATACAGTATTTCCTTTACTTGCTCTGCACGAGGAGAAAATAAAAAGAAATGTTGTAAAGCGAGACATTGGATTCATTAATTATATAGTCATCTTTCAGAAGGACAGTTACACACATTTTTATTAAACAATATATGTACCTGGCTGATATCCAATCTTTCCCTTTTCTTTCTAGTTTCTACCAAGTTTAAGGTGATATTCACAAAATATGACCTTAATGGCAACCTCTATAAACTGCACAAATCCTCATTATTGCCACCCATGTATCTTTATGTAAGTTACGGATGTTTATAAAAGCAACATTTTTTGTATAAATTCAAGTGAGGATTCTTTGTTCTTTATTGTATTACAGCTTAATTCTGGTGATTTCCTATTGTAACATTCTGAAATCTAAGGGACAGACAAAGAAGTGTCTTATCCAAACAATGCTTATTATGTAGTGTGGAGGTAGCATGTCTGCCTCAGATTCTAGTGTTTGAATTTTGGTTAGGGTCAAGTTACTCAGATAAGATTTTTCTGGGGTTTTTCCTTATCCTGAGAAGACAAATGCTTAGTAACTTTAAGCTCCATGGACCCCACATTCATTTGAGCATCATTTCACTGATTTCAATCACTGTCCAATTTGACCTATCTGATTCAAGGATGCTAAAAAACAGAAGTTTATTAATTCAGAATAATATTTGGAAAAACTAGTAACAGTGAGGTGAATTAAAAATTGTTAAAGAGTTGGAATGGAAACAGAAGAAAAGTACAAACATAAAGAGTACCAAGACAGAGTTACATAGCAACAAACATAGAATCGACAAGTAGTTGCCTTCCTGGGTAGTATGGTGGTTGTGTCTACCTCACATTCAACAGGGCGAGTTATTCAGATAAGGTTTTTTTTTTTTCAGGGTTTGCCTTTATCCTGAGACAATGTCGAGTAACTTTGTCTCCATACACCCTGTGATCATTTAAGCATCATTTCACCAATTTCATTCATTATCAGATATGACCCACTGGGTTAAAGAACATTAGGCTACCAAATAAAAAAAAAAAAAAAAATAAATAAATAAAAAAAAAAAAAAAAGAAAGTAGCAAAATACAAAGACACATTACAGATACAGCTAAAATACCCAGCAAAAAACCTTAGTGATCTTCAGAAAGTTCTCATTCCTCCCAAAATCTTGTTACAAATTTCACAGCATTTGCTTAATCCAACAAAATAAATTCAGTTTGGAAAAATTATTTCCTAACAACTTGAAAGACCCTTGATCTGCTGCCAACAATTCTACTATGGAAGTACATCACTCCACCACTAACTGACAGAACAAACCACCACCACACAAACACCAGGAACCAGTCCGTCTCTTCTGAAGACGAGAGCAAAAGCTCTTGAAATCAGTCAAGTACAAAAGAATATAAGTGATGTATGCATTTCCATTAAAAATTTTAAATGCTTATCAAGGTAAACACTGGAAGTGGTATAGTGAAGTGAAAATTATAACCATAAATTGCAAAATGAGTCAAGTTTACAATTAAGTTGCATCACTAAGCAAATCCAAGAGATATAATTCACTAGATAGAATTCAAAATATACATTTTATTTGTCATAAAATATCTCTGCATTTGGTAGCTTAATCAATTCGTTAGAGCCTTTTTTGAGAAAATCAAACTATTTGAAAAGTGTTCCAAGTAAAGAGTAGTTTGGGGCGAGGAGATTTTCTTGAAAACCTTCATATTGTATCTTTGGAAACTGTTGAACTTGAATTATCAAGTTTGGTATTTAGCAGACCTTTTGTTTTTGAGCTATGCTGTTTTCTTTCACATCCACACAGACCTTTTTGTACAAATGTATGTGTGCATTTATTTATTTATTTTTTGATTCAGAGAACCTCAAAACATATACTTCCATGAAATTTTTATATCTAATTTTTGGGCGGAATAAAATATCCTCTCTTATCTATTATGTGCATTGTACATGTAGAGAAAGTAACAAATATATAAGGTAAGAAATTGTACACAATTATTTCATTTACATATCCTATGGAGAATAAGAAAAAACCCTAATCTTTGGCTGATAATCTTCCAAATTACCCACTTCATACATCTGATTACGTTTCATCATTACAACATCCAGCTGTATCCTCTAGAAGCCTCTGAATGGCTTGTGTAGGTAGACAGTCCCGTAATAAAGGCTAGTGGGGTGAGAAAAGCTGCTCATGCAGAATAGACGTTATACCACTTTCTTATAATCATAAACCAAGGATTTACTTTACTTTTCAAATCAAGAAATGGTTAAAATGATATCAATAATCTTAGGAATGTGGTGGAAGTGACAATTATTATATATTTCAGCTAGCTCACCTTTTTTAACAGTCTTCATTTTAAATGAACAGTCACACAGATTATTTTTCCTGGCACAGTGCCTCTAAAAGGGAAGAACATTTAAGCATTGTGTTAGGAGAATATATTTCATTACTAAACAGGATCTAAGGCTTTTTTTACAGTTTCAGAATAACTTTAGTTTGCATTATCGTTCAATATATCAGAATGACTGAAATTCACTGAATTGTAATGCAAATTACATTAAAGAATACACTATGTGCAATATTTGCTACCTGACTTCACTTTTGAAAACATTTGCCTTTAATGGCAGTGATACTCGGATGTCTGAGTAATTTTACTGTATAAAGTATTGGTCATTGTTTGGTGTGTATAGTTTCTGGTTTAGAGGCTATTTATTTTTCCTATATACAACATTAGCTATACATGGCGTGGGAGATAAATTATTTCAATAACACTGATACAGGCAGTCCATTTTTACAGTGTTTTAATTGTTACACTCAATTTGTGATTTTAAAATGCTTAATGTGTTTAATTTTCAGCATTCAATTACTTTAGTATGCATTAATTCTGAGCATATATATAATCAGGAACTTTGCATTAGAATTGCTCTAAATTAAAATTTATAAAACTTTGAAGGCATTTATTTTTAACACTTTAGTGTTTTTTAAATGTTAACCCTGAAAAGATACAAGGAGCACATGATGAATGAGCTGAAGTTTCAACATATGACTGTGAAGATTCCTACAAATGGAGCTTTTCGGTCATTTCTCCAGAAAGCAATATTGATATGAATGTTTACATACATCTTGTATCCCTGCACATCAGACCACTACTATGGCTGGTTCACATTAATCAAGAATGGAAACCAGAAGGAGAACTACAAAGTTAAAATATACGTATTATAATGTGAGTGTTCAGAATTAAATTGAAGCTTTCCCAGGTTTTGGGTACAGGAAACATGACCTGGTGAGATGTTAAATTTCTCATTCTCATTCCTGGAGATGGCATATCTTAGGCTGGTCCACTGCAAATGCCATAGTAACAGCCACAGCAGTCATGACTAAAGCCTGCTGCACCGTTCTGCTGTGTCAGGCAGATAGGAATGGCGTGTTGTAATAGCATTAGCGGATGGGTAGAACACTGCTTATTGTTGAATGTTGCAGTGTTTTATTCAATAAAAGAGTATTCATAATTTTGGTGAATACATACATTATCTATCTTATGGGCTAGAAGCTTCTGTCAGTTAATTATGGGTTTACAAGTTGCATCATCAAAGGGAGTAGTACTGTTGGAACTAGGTAGACCAGGAAGTAAAGGTCTAATAATTAAAAGATTGATAACATTTTGACATCAGGTTATATTATTGGAAGATCAAAATTTAGTAAAACAATGTATGACTATGCAAGCACAAGTATTAATACCAGACAGTTGGTTATTACAAAACATTATAGAGGAAATAGGCATGACGAACTTATGGAGTGAGAGAGAATCTCTGGCGGGAGAGTTTTGAAAAGAGATCAGACAGAGAATAGAAGATATCAAGATATTTAGGGATAAGAGGTCCCTGGTATTATATAGGCAAATTAAAAAATATTGTGGGATGGAAAAATATATTGAAGTGTATAATAAATTGGAGAGGGAAGGGAGGATGTGGTATAAACCAGAGCAATGAAATTAAGGGGAAATGGACCCACAGAAGTGCCATTATTGGGGGTACAGAAAATGATGTACATTTTATTTTAGATTGTGAAGAGATGAAATTATGGAGGGACCAATGAGCACCAGCTAGGTGGTTGCGGTTACCAAGAGAAATAATTAAAACGAGAATTAGAAAATGTAAGAATACCGATGAAATTAGAAAGTTGGCTGAATTATTAAGAAAGACCAAAGAGAAATATAAAAGAGGAATTTTAAAATCCTAAAAACATAAATTGGAAGGATGCCTATCAGAAAAATTGGTATATTTAAATGTAAGGGAGTTAACAATCATTACTGTGAACCTGCCTTTATGATTGGGTAGACTCAGATGCAGAGAGGCTCATTCTTCCAACCCTCTCTCCTTGCAATTAGCAGCTATTTGATATACTCTTCCATTTAAAGTAAACAAAGTCAAGATACAACTGCAAGTACATTGCCACAATGAATGCTCACTCTCAATAACCTCTGACTGCAAAACTCAGTGTAAGAGTAGAAAACAGATATCACTTTTTCTTTATGCCATTTCTTTATTACTTTTAAAATGTGTTAATGATTATATATAATGATTTCATTGCAAACATACCACAATTTCATTGTAATTTGGAAATAGAAACCAACTAGTTTGCTGAAACTAATGATTTAGCTGCCGTGACCATGTTGCATGAGGTAATGCAGGTGTGTTTCTTAGAATGGATGCAGTATAATGATCTAGCTAATACCTAAGATTTCCAGGTAAAGAAATATGGTTTTGGCAGAAGTCTTATGATTAACATCCTCTTATCACATGTAATATTTTCTGCTCATTTACACCCTGTATTTCTGCTTTGGGGTTAAACGGATAGTAAGGAGAAATAAAGGTACAGATAAGTGTATTTACAGGAACAAATTCTGAATCTGAACTGTGAAAATGTTGCATCTCAATACACAAAAAAATATGCTTAGCATAAAGATACTAGATATGGAACAATAAAATGGCTTCTAATCTCCTTGTATATATGAAAATATTTTCCATGTGATTTGTTATTACATTTTCTTGTAATTTGCATTATCACTCATATTCTAGATTCACTTCAATTTGTAATGCTGAATCTAATGCTTTTGTTTTTCTCATTTTGTACCATGGAGCATTCGTTTTATATACATTTAGTTGCAGACAATGGTTCTTTCACACGAGCTATTTGTAGGACTAAGGGAAGAAAAAGATAAATTGGATATGAAGAACAAGAGGCCACAGCTGGATTTGAACATGTACGGGAGTGGCTATAAAGTAACCAGACTGATTATTTTACCAATTTCCTGTGGTCTTGGTAACAACATTCTGGCAGGTTAGTGTAGCCTGTTCCCTCCTTCATTCATCCTCCAACCTACACTGGCATAGAGCCAAAAGCATAGCTGTAGCAGACATTCAAAGAATACAGGTTACCTGAGTTCAGCCAAAAAGATGCAGAGTGTGAATTTGAAATTCTTTGTAAAACTTGGAATATCTGCAACAGAAATGTTCAATTTGCTAAGAAAAGTTTATGGTGATCAATATTTATCGCACATTCAAGTTTTTGACTGGTTCAAAAAATTCAACGAGGAAGAGAAATGGTTGAAGATGGTCCACAACTCAGTTTCCCTTGAATATAAAAAGTGAATGAAAAGTTGCAAAGCTTTGTGAAATTTTTATATAAGATCGCTGCTTGAGCATGAGACCTAGGTGAATTATAAGTGTGTTTTAGAAACTCTCCAGGAGTGGGCCAGAATGAAAAGAATCACACCTGAATTCCTGCATCAAGGCAATATCCTGGTGCACAATGCAATTTCTGACCCTTGTATTGGAGCATCCACCATACTGGCTAGATCTGGCCCCTATGTGACAGATTTTGTTTCCTAAGCTCAAGTCTGCATTGAAAGCAACTCAGTTTAAGTCTCTAGAAGCAGCGAAAATAGAGATGAATTTGATGAACAGTCTTGACAAGTGAACCTACAGTAAGTGGAGTAGAATAAACTCAGGTTTATATCCTATAAGGATACTATCCAAATACTTAGATTCAGCTGCTTTAAGAATAATATATATGGTGCAATTTATCATTACTTCCAATACAGAATTGACATTTGGGGAAGTACTGGTAAATATAATTCAAGTTGTTAATCTTACAAAAGAATTGCATAAAAAGTGTATTTAAACTAAACAATAGGAGTTTTTGTCATAGTGTTTTTAAAGAAAACAACTTGTTTACTGTGATTTCTCTCTCTGTGTACAAATTAATAATATATATTGAAAATAAAAATGTATATATTACTAATAATAATGATCAATATTATATTTGCAATACACATGGGTTTAATGTTAACAAAAGAACAAGTGAATGTGTTCCTTAAATAAGCAGAGTGAAATTTTAAATAAGAATTAAGGAAATATTTATCACGAAAATGTTTATCTTGTATAGATTACTGAATTTTAGTACTTTATATAATTTGAGATGTAGCATCACATTGATGCTATTGTTGTGATATGATGACTTTTAAGATTAATTATGTAAATTCTGCTGTTTTTATCCTACTTGTAACTTCTTGATGCTTGAAACATAGTAAATTGTGTCTAAGGGCAAATAAATAAACAGCATTCTTCTAACACTGAAAAATGTGCATGGAGTGCTGTCAGAATCATGGTGACATTTTTGAAGGATATAATAGTTGCAATGTGTAATTGTTTACAATAAAGATTTTATAGCCCCAGTACAATGACTTTATAGCTATACCTCATTATCTTCTGTGCTTCTCTTTACAGCATTTCTCAGGAGCTCTGTTTTTTCAGCTCCTGAACATATAGCTATCTCAGACTTGGTTGATTCCTTCTGGTACATTAGGAATCAAATGTACACAGCTCACAAGTGTTCATAAAAGAAGTTAAGAGTGTTGCAGTAGTCACTTAAAACTTATATGTTCATATCTTGGCTGAGATCCCTATATTTTATAGCTGATTTATTTGTATCAGTTTACATTTTTAAAGATTTGGCCTAAGAGGCACCCACACTTATTATTTGCTAAGTAAAGGTTACATGGTCTGGAAGTTATGGCTTTCTCTCAAATAGAAAACACACTTTCAATTATTTAACGTAGCTGCTTCTACTGGAGTTTGAGACAAGTACTGGTCATATCAACTTTGCTGTTACAAATGCATTATTCTGGCTCTACAGTGACTTTCAAATGGAATGAGGTTTGTCCTTGAGCGCCACCAGGCCGGCAGCCAACAGTAGTGCTGCTGTGCTCACATATTGCATTCCCACTTAACTGGGGAGTAACGTGCTAAGTGATTCCATCTCTCATAAATACTACTTGTGCTAAGATAAAATATTCAAATGTTGCAAAAAAATAATTCATGAAGAACATAGGGGGTAATGTTTGTAGCAGAACTGTAAACACAGATTTTTAGCACAAATAGTTTTCATAACACACATGGATAAACATACTCATGTATTGTATCATAATCAGAATCACGTAAGCACTGTATTGAGTAATGGCCATTATTATTTGCATGTTTGTATGTTCTACTATATATGTACATACATGCGTAATTACACAGAAATGGAAAGTAAAGTATTGACATGACGGTACCAAAAGAATTATTACATTTATTATGCTTAGCAAGCTGCTAAATTCGAGAGACACAGAGCAAACATACTCTTGTTAGCTGTGGAATGCTGCATCAGTTATCGCATGTTTGTTTATGTTTTGAAATCAGGGCTTGTATTTATTTAACCCTAGTTAGTTCCTACAGAGCTCAAATTAGTTTTCAGTTGCTATTTAGTCAGGAATAGAGCAAGTGTAATGGCGTTTAGTGGCAAAACTAAGAGAGAGGTATTGCATAGCCAGGTTTGAAGTATTATTTTTAGGGTCTACACATTTTTTAAAAAATGCAGCAATGATAAATTATTGTCTCTTGACGTAACTGATGACAGTGATATGGAGGAGCCACTGGCAGTTCCAATGGATAAAAGAGCAGGTAATTCATAAACTATAATAATAGAGCATTTAAGAAAACGTGTACATAATTTTCAAATATGCAGGTAATGCCACCAAATCAGTGCTACTACTAAATATCCTGAGTAGTACTTCTGCTACATTGATTCAACTTCCACCTTAGTATGCTATTATCTAGTAGCACTGAAGTAAAACGTTAGTGATAAAATGAAATCAGAATGTAGGAAATGCTCACCTGCTAGTGCACTTCTTTACGTGCGCATGGCCCATACGTATTTGTAAGTTAATTATGTCATATCAGAAGCTCTTTAAAGTGTGCACAAGCCAAGATGTGCTAGCAGTGTTGTTGCCATATCATATCAAGTTTAGAGCAGCAATGCGGTAGATTCAAATGCTGTGGATTTTAAAATAGTGCATGTAATTGTGTTTAATAGCCTTTAAAGAAAAACTAACCAATAAAACTGTAAGGTGTCAAAAGTTAGGATGTTCACATGCTCTTGTATTCTTATACAGCAACTGCCATCGGAGAAATTTAAGCTACATTCATAATTAGATGAAAGTGCAGATGAAAGCATAATGCAAGACGTTGGCACTGTTTTCTAGAGCTGTAAATTACATGTGGATATCTTTCAAGTGGACCACAAGTTTCAAATTGAATAACATAACCAATAATATCATATAAGGAAGTTCACTCAGTCTCTTATAAGTGAATAAATAGATTATAAAAATTACATGCATGCAACTGACACAGCAGTGACGTCACAATAATTGTTTCATCAAAATATTGAAAATAGTGCAAGGATGGAGACCGCAGAAAGTGATAAAGCTACACATTTAATGCAATGTGCATTATCTCTTTGCACCTTATGATTTGTGAGAGCCAAGAGATCTAGATGCAGATGGTGGGTACGTCCATTAAATCAAAGGAGGATCCAGCAAGGAGACTACCATAAACTCTTTAGGGAACTGAGAGATGGTGCAGTAAGGCCAAACAGAAGAGCAGCAAGTACACACAGTAGGCACTATAACACTTCACATTGCAATCATCTACTGCTGACAGCAGGCAATGCATAGAGGAAGAATCAGTGGCAGCTATTGAAGGGGGGCTTAAGGGCAGTGGCCCACCTATTAAAAATTGAAAGTGATTTTTCTTTGATCTTAATATGTCCATTATATGTATACTAAATATGCGTAAAACTGTTCTGTTTTTCTCCTTTTCTAAAGCTATTTTATGATGACAGTCTGCTGGTCTGAGATCCTGACAGACTGGGCACTTTCTGTGCTGTTTTCATCAGTAACCATGGCAATGGTGTAGTTGTAAGGTTGTCACAATCTTTGAGCTATGGCCAGCATTGGGCTGAGAAAAATTAGCATGGGTGTCATGGAATGTACAGAGTGGAAAAACCTTGTTATTCTTTCTAGAACATTAACAAGGCTGGTGTTAATTATTGTAAATTACTTGAATGCACAGTTGTTCCCAAAATGTTTAGAGCACATGAGCAAATTTGTACAATTAAATGTTAATTTTAAGTACACAAGAGGGTACCCTAGTTGAAATTGTCCAGCTTCAAATTGGAGGTATGAACGATGGAAATGACCACTCCGATTTCAACCTCTGAGGATGCATTTACCTAAGAGAGAAAAGGGATGGAATTTTTCCTTGTATGGCCACTTCGGGGTTTACAATTCTTTGACCTGTTGCCTTTGGTGTCCAGTCACAGTAAATAGTTGGCTTGGTGCTCAGTTACAATGTGATACAGCCACGAAACAATGAAAGTTTGTGAACCAAAAACGGTTGTGTTATACTTACTAAGTTTATCAAAAAAATAACTGAAAAACAGGGGTCGACTAAAGCCTGAGCTTAACATTGTTCAAGTACAACTCCAATGTAAAAGTAGAGCATCTTTTACTAAAAATGTGATATTTCGTTGTACTAAAAAAAATGTTGGCTGTGTAGATGTGAAGACAAAATGTGCTCTTCTGTTTTATGTGTTTGATGTTTGGTGGTGGTGATGCATGGACTAAAGACAGAGTGCATAATTTGAAACATATGCAGGAAAAAACAAAAAAAGACATGATGGTTCTTCTGAGCACAAAGCCAGTTTTCAACTGCTAGGAGCATACAATATTACTATTATTTTGCAACATTATATTTCTAGTTGTGTGGAGTTCCAGTTTAAATGTAAGTAATTGCATAATTGCAAATTTATTTATTTTTCTTTGGCATGAATTGGCATTCTTAGCATAAAAGTTCCTCATTTTAATGTGGACTCACTGAGCACCCAAGTTAAAGATTCATGAGCTTCCACTGGGACGAATGCAGAATTCTTTCTTTATGTACGCAACACAAGGATAATGTTTGGAGTTTACAAGCTCTTGCATTGTGTATATCTATGTGAATGCTTACATTGAATAATACAGGTGCAAAGTCTTGCATTTATGCTATGCCTGAACTTGTAACTTACTGTGAATTGGGTATTACTCCAGAAACCATTAACCTTTTGATGTAAATATCAAGTATGGGTACCTAGAGCCCTTGAGCTCATTCACAACATAGTTTATCAAACTGAAGAATAAACAAGTTTTTCTCCCCTTAAAAATAATGCTCGACCATTACTACTAATGCTACAGATTTTCTTGCACACCATACTATTTTTAAGTATCTTCAAACTGTTCAACAGTGAACACTTACTCTATGATGGGCAACACTTGCATCAATGCATTTTTAACCAGAAGTAGGGTTAGGTATATCAATTACAGCAAAAGCAATTGCTGCAAATATCATGCATTGTCCTAAACATTCATGATCACACTGCAGACTGCTATATACAGGACATGACGTGCTAGAATGCATCCTTTATATTCTGAAACTGGCGAACTGCTAGGTCAACTGGTAATTCAAACTTGATATGTGATAATCTTTCCAGGGTTCTAAAGCCATCTTCAAATCCTGAAACAACAAAGAACTACATTTTAGCTGTATCATGAAACATAAGCCAAGATACCAAGAAATAAAGCTAAGTGGCAGAATAAAAATGTAGTTGAAAATGATTATGGCTAGAGGCAAGATTTTGTATTGACAATTATTTTAAAAATATGGAATAATTTCATACTAATTTTTGGGTAGATTAACTGAATAATGACATAACTGAAATTAATATATAACAGAATTTTTATAATTAATAAGAGGGTAATACGAATAATACTAAACCTTTCCAGTAGTACAAGCTCTAGACCTTATTTCAAATACTTAAATATTCTAACAGTTCCATCTGTTTACCTTTATGAAATGTTGATGTTCACACATAATTGAATATTTTTGTCACAAATGGCAAGATCCATAAACATAATACTAGGGGTAAATCAAAGTTTCGCAATAAAGGGCATAACAGAATCCTTTATGAAAAAAGTCCACACTATAATGGCATTAAATTGATTAATAAACTTCCCCCCCCCTCATCCTTTATGAAATTACCAAGCATGGCTGTAATTGGGAAGGAATTAAAGGGATTTTTAATACAGGGTTGCTTTTATTCTGTAAATGGATGCCTGGAAACTGTCCAGTTAGTTAATTCTGTAATGCATATGTATTATATTTTGAAATTATTAAACCATGTTTTGATGTTGTAATTCATTGTAAATAGAAACACTTTATACTTTTAGTTCTTCATGTATTTACTTTTATTAATCTATACATACTAGTCTATAGCTTATTTGTATCTGTCATATTGCGTTGTTTGTAGCTGACGAAGTCGATACTTCTATAATAAAATGATACGGTGAATAAATTTGCATTGAATTGAAAAACATTAACAGATAACTAAAGTTGCATTTGTTAAAATATTTCATTTCCAAATTAAAACCTTTTATTTTAAATCAATATCATGAATAGAATCAAATATTATTTATCAGATGTCATCAAACTGCAAAATACAAGTTGTGATATTTTTATTTTTTATTGTTTTCCTTCTGTCTGTTAAAACTAAGTTATACTTTTATAGAGAAAAATCTCTGGCTGTAAGCATTTGGTATTGGTAGTCAAAGACGTTTAAGGGACTTTTAACAGAAAACATGGTAAGACTCACCTTTTGCTTTCAATGCAAAGAGTGCTGCTACTAAATTTAATTTGTCATTGTAACCACCATAGGAGTACATGTAGGTGGTCTGTCAAGGAGAATATTTTTACATTAATACAATGTCTGGCAATTGCTTCCTAGAGGTATTTCCAAAGTAGCTCTAAGTGAGCATAATAGGAATTGAATGATATAGTGTACCTGGTATTTCAACAACAGCACTTCTGGTTAGCTCTATAAGCATATCAGCAGTTTTCAATAAGTCATATTTTTCACATTTTTATTTCATATTTCCATAGATTTAATGCTGCTTAGTAAGATATTTTTCAGTGTATTTTAGTTCATCAACTTCGGAGCCCTGGTGTCACTAACCTGTCTTGGCAACATAGCTCCAGGATTGATAATACAACTCCAGCAGTGTATGACATCTGAGGATCAAACGAAGCCATGTGACCAGTTTCTTAGAACTGGAAAAAAAAGACAGATTTTTGTAAAAACAAGTTGTAGCTGATTGTAGGTTAATACTATGATTTTAAAACTGTAACATACAAAAGAACAGGAACTGGAGTAGAGCTTTTATTCTATCAAGCACATACTTGTCTTGTTGTAAGCTCAGTTGAATGTTGACAGGATATTTAGTGACTTTTTGTGAATGCATAATGGAACAAAGGTACCATGCTTTCACAAAATGACAAAAGTAGCTGTCAATTTTCAGTAAATCTAGCTCATTTTCCTGGAAAAAATAACCACGGCAAGTAATACATATATTCGATGTGTACAAACAAATTTATGGCATTGGCTAACAGGTGATAATGATGACGATAGTACATATTCAACCCCAAGGTCAGTCAATGGCCGAGATGGAATCATGGGAGAGGCAATAACCTGGACTCAATGTTCAGGCAAGGATGACACTGCGGTGGTGTTGTCATTTCCTTCCATAGGATGAGTATGATGAAAGGGAACTCACTCTGTGCTACCAGCAGGGAAACTAAACATGGTTGAATGCGTCATCTACCATTTGAGAACTAATGTTAGCATTACACTCATAACCTGATAAAATATCACTGCCCATTTATTGTAAATTATTAATAATCTGTTTCGCTGAATTGTCTGATCAAATACAACTCATGTTTCCATCTCTTAGGAGAATTCACTTTGGTTGCTTCACTCTGGTCGTGAATTACCAACAAGATGAAAACACTTGTGGTGATACTTATGATAATCAACAAAAACTGTCTAACATGTGTACAAATCAATAGCAGGATACCCAACTCTATCCAGACTCAATGGCCAACCAAAAATCCACAACCCATGAGACCCATAAACTTGGCAAAATGGCTAACCAAGACTCATAGCCTCAGCATCAGCTACTCTCTTGAACTTGTAGAGAATGTAAAACATTTCCAATTAAAAGATGACATTCTGTCATTTGATGTTAAATCTCCATTTCCAAGAATACCACTACAAAAATTACCACTATGAATCCAAAATTGGCTTCACTCAATAGTGATATCTGCAGAAGAAATTTCAGAATATATTGAACAGAACTTCTTCTAATTACAATAAAAATTTACTGCCAATCCAACACCTGACTTACTTAACCTTCAGTCTTCACAAGTATGTCCAGCTATTTTACCATGTGCGGTAAAGTTTGGAAATGCTACCCACTATGATGTTATAATGTGTTTTTTAATGGCTTAATATTAAGGTGCAAAGAAAGGACAGTTTTGAATGTGATAGGAAATAAATCTCATGTTTTATTTAACCTTAAAGACCAAAAATAGACCTGAGAAAATATTAAAGCCTTTGGAGGGCATTATAAATAGAGCCAGCACCATCTGAATAGACCGTGTACAGTCTGTTATACCTTCATTGTGTCCATATTCTAATACCCAGGCTTTGCAAATTTTTATTACTGTAGTATTTTGGTAATTTATGGACTGAAATTATAAGGCATTTTATAACCATTTTGGTCACATACTTTGGGTCTTACAATGGTGAAAGAATTATCAAAATTGGTTGTAAGGTTTTTAAGATTAACCCACATAAAACATATTTTTCTCTCTTTATAAAATTATTTTAGTATAGATTTTCACAAGAAAATGAAAAATAAATCAGCAAATAGTCACCTATACAGTGAAAAAGTTATGTGAACTCTGATGCTATATGTCTTTCAGCATCTTTTCCCCTCCTTTTATTCTTATGCAACACATTTCTACAAGGTTCAACTGTCTTCCGCAGTAGTCATAGGTGCAGTTTTGAGCCCTGCTTCCCTTTGTCTCTTCCATTTTATTCTAAATCTAAACCATGGCAAAAGAAACCACATGACAAACACCAACTTTCATTTTGTTTCTTACTGTCTGCTTCACAGTCACAAGGCAATTATCTGTCTTCTAGTTTACGAATTCCCCAAAAGTACCTCCTCTATCGAATTCAGAATGATACTCTTAACACATCACAAATTACCCTATAGGGTTCCTATCCACAAGAAGGAGTGTGATTGTAAAATAAGTGTGTTCCTTGTTAGTCAGAAAAATTTATTTTGAGAGTAATTATAGGCTATATTTAGTCGGGACATTATAGAACTGGCCCTCAAAGGATAAATCACATGGAGGTTTTGAAAAACATTTTAATGTATCACATGTTGCGTGCCATAGGAATCAGTATGAATACCTTTTAAGATAGATAATAAGGAAGGAAATTTAGCCATCATTTGTGAAGATTAGAAGCTCCCAGAAAGAGGAGAAAATGATGTGCCCCTGTCCAGCAGGATGCTCTATGCAGACATTTATTATTATTATTATTATTATTATAGAAGAAAGTAACATCTGGCTATCTTAAACTTGCATGTTTTTAAAGGAAGCCAGGTGTTCCAAGGTAGCAAACCTCTTTATGCCGAATGGTACAGAATTCAGGTTTTTGCTACAAAATTAAATGGCAGCAAATTGCAGAAGTTGACTATTCCACTAGCAGCATCAACAATAATGAGAGTGATTCGGATATCAGCAGCATTTTCCTATTTGAGTAAGCATCAATATTTTACAAGAACATTGATCAATTAGTTATTCTAAACTGCAGATCTTTCATTAACAGGCACAACATGATCAACTTTGTATGCACCTACTCCTAGCACACTACTCTATAAAGGCTTATGGTAAGTGACATTGCCTATCCCTCTACATGAAATGTCAATCACTTTCTTGATTTGCATGAATGTTAAAAGATTCAGAACCATTGCTGATCATTTTTGCCTGCCCCTTTATATGAAATGTCAGTCACTTTCTTGATTTGCATGGATATTAAAAGATTCAGAACCATTGTTGATCATTTTTCCCAATCTGTACAATGTACATAATGCCATCAAATATTGGTAATTTCAATCATCTAGAGTGGCTGATTTCCATTTATGTTAATTTGTGATTGTGAAAGTTTTAATTAAGAAAAAGGAATCTCTTAGTTATATACTGTTTTTCCACACTACAGGGGAAATTTGGTTCATGCTGGTTCTAAATCATGAGCATACATAATAATAAATATACATACTTTAATGCTGCACAGATGAATGCCTTGAAATGTGAATCATAGCTTCTCTTGTACCGTGAATGTGTAGCAAGTATGTTGCCAATTACACCAAGTAAATTCTGAAAATAAAGATAGAATGTGTGATGTCAAATTAACACTCAAACACATGCATAACTAACTGGATTGGATAGAGTGAACCCACTATATGCAAGGTGATATGATATTCTGCCACTGTCTTAGTATGAAAATGGCATGACTCCTTGAACTCAGAATGTAAATTCATAGACAGACTAATCCAGTACAATTAACCAGAGAAGGGACATGTTATTTAAAAATGTCATACAATATTTTGATTAGCCATTTTGAGTATGGTCTTGCTGACAACTGAACTGACATTCTAATCTAATCTAGTTTTATTTACTTCAGTAGCCACTAATACACTTTTCAAAACTGTAGCTTTATGCTAGATTTGTGCTTTCTGAAAACTGTTGGAATCTTTAATAGCCAGTATCATCAGCCCTTGTTTGAACTTCATATCTGCACAAATATTGCATTTACAACACCTCTTGTTTCAGAAATGTTTGTGATGCTAATTTGAAGTAATTCAGTTCAGTGCTACTTCAATAATTATTATAAACATTGATGGGGGCAATTACCTGTTTATTTGAGATAGCTGTTCCTCCAACAATGTCCAAATTAAAGCTCTGTGATAACTTCCTTGCAGGAGTTGAGTTGTACAACTCTCCATTTTTTAGTTCATAGTACTTCAATATCAACTCCCAAGCATGCATAGTTTTTCCAGACGAGTTTCCCATTTGAGGAAAGCAGCCAATGAAGGGAACAACACTTACACTCTGACCAATCTAAATCACAAAACATTTATTAAGCAATTAAAATAAGGAAAAACAACTGTCTTGTATTTTCCAAATAATCCTACATTTACATATTTTCATATGTTCACTACATAAAACACATATTAATGACAGTAAAAGCAAAATCTTTCAAATTATAGGCTTGTTTCCATGAACCAAATGGCAGTTATAAAAAGTAAACATTTTTCTTTAAAACAGCTACATGTTTTGTCAGTGAACAGTAACAGTTCACAAATTTCAGAGGAGAAGAAAAAGGAAGTATTTATTTTTACTATTTTATGTAATACCAAAATCAGGCTATGAAATTCCTAGTAACTAAAGTACTATTTTAAAAAGTGTTGGTTGGTTTACAATGCTCCTCATACTGTGAGGGCAGAAAACATTACCTCTGATGAGGGGGTTATAATATAGGGTTACCAGATAACAGTCTTCGAAAAAGCGGACATTTCTATATTCATACAAAAATATGCAAAAGTTTATAAGGTTACTTGATACATCTTCAATTTGCTCTAAATAGTATGTTTAAGTCACTTTATGTTGTGCAATTTTGTATAACTGGCAAATCATAAGAGATAGATTGTTGATTCCCATAGGAGCGCATCTAATATGTCTAGCTTTGGTGCATTGTGGGTTTGAGTCCTGCCTTGGGCATGGTTGTTTGTGTTCATCACAGGCAAAAATGGTCAACTACACGAAAAACATGTATATGGCATAAATTATCGGTTTTATCGAGATCAATGGTTTTTGTGTAGCAAGTTTTTGTATATCTCTTACAGTTTACCAGTTATGCAAAATTAATCCAGAATAAAGGGTCTTCAGAGGCTATTCCCAGAAAACTCAAGATTTATACATTTTATTTGTCATGTAAATATCTTAAATATATGAGATTTTACTCAAAATCGTTAAGAACAATTCTTTAAAAAGCAAAAGTTTTTGAGATTTTTTCCATGTAAAGGTTAAAGGATTTTCTTGAAAATCCTGGTGTCGCATCCTTGGAAGATACTGAACTTAGATATCAAGTTTGGTATTTAACGGACATTTTGTTTTTGATACATGCACGCACACATGGACATTTTCCTAAAACTGGTTTTTTTTTTTGATTCAGGGGATCCCAAAACATATATTTCCGGTGAAATCTTGGTATCAAATTTTTGGGTGCAATACAACATCTTCTCATATGTGTAGAGAAAGTAAAAATCAAACACCCATGGCACTTTCAGAAAGGTGTATCATAACAACACTTCACTTAAATGCTAGAGACATCAAAGGAAGGTACTACAAAGAGTGGAACACTGTAGTCTGGGCATCAGTAATGGCTCTATAGATGTTATGGACTACATTTGGGTAATCAATGTTCTGTGGAATAGCAATTGGTAAATGATGCTTCCAACATAACTTTTAACAGAAAAAATGAATGTTATGTAATCTTGAATCATCATAGAAGTTATTAATTAAGAATTTTAAGTTCAAACAGTGATTAATGTTTTATTTATGCACATTGTTCACTAATATATTTTGCTTCATTTTTAGGTAAAATTAGGAAATAAGGAGTTTTAGGGCTCTAAGATATTATGATATTCTGTTTTTGTTCCCAGAAGTATTTTAAGAGAACTTCCAATATGCTGAAAGACAGCAGTACACTATTTACCAGCTTCTCATAACAATAGAAACTTTTTATACTTATCCTCATGGGAAGAGCATAACAGAAAGTTGTCAGTTTGGTTATAAAGTGATAATTTATACTTAACTCATTTACACATGCAAAATAAACTACTAGTACCAGCAGCAACATTCCACCAGATAATAGAACTAGTGAATCTAGCCTTTCTTTTCACAATGATCTTCCACTTAATGAATGCTTAAAATAATATGGACAATATCAGATATCAATTATAATCAGGTGCAAGAACATTTCTGCAGCACTGAACTGAAGCTGAAGACATTAAAATGATGAATAAAAATAAGAAGCACCTACTTATACTTGATGGTATACATCAATATTTCAGAAAACTTTGCACAACTGGTATCTTTTGAAAATATTACTATAAACAAAAATCATAGAGAAATGAAGCAATTAAATGTGGATTTATATAAATTAGTGGAACTTGCCGTAACAAAATAGAAATTCTAATCCTGTGCTGTTAATTATTTTGCCTGTCTCTACTAAACTAAAATGGAAACTCATTATACAGAGCTACTGCCACAGTGTTAAGCTGCTGTATGCGTTTTTCGCATAAAACTCTAATTCTTTGGATCCATTTTACTTTCTCTACACATAGTGCATAGAGAAGGTATTGTGTTGCACGCAAAAATTTGATACCAAGATTTTACCGGAAATATATGTTTTGTG
The DNA here is from genome assembly GCA_030762935.1 of Hymenopus coronatus. NCBI lineage: Eukaryota > Metazoa > Arthropoda > Insecta > Mantodea > Hymenopodidae > Hymenopus > Hymenopus coronatus. The sequence continues at coordinate 25,879,179 of CM060900.1, read as the reverse complement.
CTCTCCTGAGTCCAAAAAAAGCATTTTTATAAAAATGTGTGTGCATGTGTGTGTGTGTGTGTGTGTAGGGAGGGGAGCATAGCCCAAAAATGAAAAGTCTGTTAAATAGCAAACTTGGTACTTAAGTTCAGTATCTTACAATGCGGCACGAACATTTTCAAGAACCCCCCCCCCCGCCACCAACAACCCTTTACATGGAACATTTTTCAAAAATGGCTCTAATGATTTTTATTACAATACCTTATGTTTAAGGTAGTTTTATGACAAACAAAATGTATATCTTGAATTTTCTGGAAATTACCTCTGAAGACCTGTTCATTCTGGATGGCTTTTGTATAACCGGCAAACCATAAGAGATATACAAAAATATACTACACAAAAAATGTAGATCTCATTAAAAAACAAAATTTACGTTATATACTTTTTTTTTTGTAGAGTTAACAGTTTTGAGATATTCCGGATTACTGGTTTCAGTTTTAAGTCACTTAAACTTTTCTCAAATGGGAAGATATCTTTCTTCTCATTTCTTGTTTGTTTACTTCTGACAAGCAAGGAGATTGGAATTTTAATTGTTTCACAGAGTGACTGGATTTTAAAGGATGAAACTATTCCTTTAGCCTGTGCATTTTCTTATTTCCCTTATACTTTCAAAGAACCTAGTACAAAGACTAATTCTGCTAATGTTTATATTGATTAGCTTGATATAGAAAAAAGAATGCTTTTTTGAATAAAAGGTTTGTTTGCCAAACAGCTAGAGGACATCATGTGGATGGAACACATCAGATTTTTTCCCCTTCTACTTACAAGGAACCAAGTAATAAGCATAATTTCTGCTAATGTTTATCTTGATTAGCGTGATGTACATAGAAGAATAAGGCACATTTTAAAAAATCCACATAATTATATTTTATATTTTTAGTGCAAAGTTTTTACATTTGGCTCCCTCCTACATTTCAGCAAGGAAAAGTAAAAACTGCTTGGTAGTTGGCACTCCATGCTGATGAAAGTATGAAAACAAAATGCTATTGTAGAGCATCAACATTTTTGATTAAACAATCCGGTTGGCTAACAAACCATGAGCAAATAAAACACTGTAGTAACAAATTAATTACAGAATGCTAAATAGTGTCACTTTTTTAAGAGCAGTTATTTAAGTTTAAGAAATAATTGTAATTCATTTCTTAACAGTGAAGTTAATGAGTAGCCCTAATAGGTAGGATGCCCTCACTTAATTTATGCAGCTTAAATATGGTGGACAAGTTTCACCTGTTAGCTTTGTTTACAAATACTACTTACAGGCATCAGGCCATGTTGCATCAAATCTCTAATGCTTATTGCCAAATGCTTCCGAACAGCTGATGTAAGCTTTACATTGCATAATACTACTGGTGCATCTTCAGAGTCGGAGGTATAGTCACTATCTATTGGGTTTTCTGGGTTAGATGCCAGTTCTATCACATAGTCCACAGCTACTTCAAGGTTAGCTCGCAAATCCCTGCAACAAGTAACAACTTCAATATTTTTTAATCAAAATACATCTTCCACATTTGTAATACACATCAGAAATATAAATGATAAGCACTAAAGGATGGAGGAATGTGCATTTTTCACTGGTTTAGATATGTATGGTGTTTTAATGTTTACATGTATGAATGTAAATCACTGCAAGAAGATAAACAGTCTGATAATAGAATCTCAATGCTCCATTCAGTTGATCTATAAACACTGGAATGAAGTTGCAATGCAATAAAGCTCTGATTTGAAAACTAAATCAAATAGTGTATAGTACATTTGTTACTATATTAATGGACTCGTTCAGAGTATGACATTGTCAAAAGCTAGTTACAATTTTACAGCAATGTACATAGCTTTACAGTTCATCAATTTTATCTACAAGCAGTTGTGGATGAGATTCTTCTTAAGATTACGTTTAAGACAATTCTTTGCACAGGACTTAATTTCTAATGGTAGCTTGCTGTATAGTATACTGCCTACAATAAAAGGCTCAGTATTAAATTTCTTTTAGTCATTAATATTCTTTGGAAATCCATAATGTGTCTAGTGTTATGTTGATGTACATCACAATTTGTTAATATATCTTTAGAGTTATTTACAGTTAACAGTATTGTTTGATATGCATATAATGATACAAGAGTAATAATGTTTTCTTTAATAAATACATTTCTACAGGTTTCTAGCCTTTGAATATTGAACATAATTTTAATACATTTCTTTTGTGATATAAATATCCTCTTTATATGCTCCTGTGCAGCTCCACCCCAAATTTCCAAACAGCAACTGAGTTGGGGAAAGATAAGTCCATAATACATTTCATCTTCATTGTATGACTAATTTTATTACAAACATTATTAGTATGTTTGGACCAGGATAGCCGACTGTCTCTTGTTAACCCTAATAAGGAATGAGAAGTTGTTGCAGTCAGCTTAACTTTAGGAGAACTAATCTTTTTCATTTCATTTCTACCACTTAGATCAAATATCATAAGTTTCGTTTTTTCAGCATTTATTTAACAACCACTAACTAGATAATTAAAGAATGCATAACAATGAATCACAATATTTGCTTATTTGTACTCAGCAACAATATAAAGAATATGGCAAGCCACAATACATTTGATATTATTGAAAGAGAAACTTAGATGTCTCACTTGAACAGTTTTTCAACATAAAAGCTTTTTTCTGTGTTACAAAATGTAAAAATGTCCCATAGTATCATTGCTTTTTGGTCCATTCAAATTGTTAAAGAGTTGTGTAACCAGTAATTTCTTTTTCTTCTCAAAATTTGTTGAAATTTTTCTTTCATCTTTTCGCCATCTTGTCCTCGGGTTTCTTTATTTATGGTATTAAGACTATTTTCTATTATTTTTATTCCTTTGAATGATTCCAAATCAGATTATTCTAATTGGGAAATTGCCACAGAGAAAATTGAAATCAAGATTTTATTGCCATTGATATAATCCTAGGTGTTAATGTAGCAGAGAGGTAAATATTATTTATGAATTTTGGACTTACTTGGAACGTTGCTTCCTACATTTTTACTTTCTCTATAGGCACTATGTACATAGTGTATAGAGAATATATTGCACTCCACCAAAAAATTCGATACCGAGATTTCACTGGAAATATATGTTTTAGGGTACCCTTAATCTATAAAGCATTTTCAGAAAAAGGTCCCGGTGGTGTGTGTGTGTGTGTGTGTGTGTGTGTGTGTGTGTGCGTGCGTGTGTGTGTTGTGTGTGTGGGGTGTGTGTGTGGGGTGTGTGTGTGTCTGTGAACACGATAACTCAAAAACGAAAAGTAGGTAAAATACCAAACTTGGTATTTAAGTTTAGTATCTTCTAGGGATGCGACATGAAGATTTTGAGAAAAATCCCCCCACCCCCAACTACCCTTTACATGGAACTTTTTTCGAAAATTTTGATTTTCTCAAAAATGGATCTAAGGATTTTGATTAAAATTTCGTATATTAAAGCTATTTACCTTACAAATAAAATGTATATCTTGAATTTTCTGGGAATAGCCTCTGAAGAGTAGTTTATTCTGGATGACTTTTACTAAATTTTGAATAACTGCTAAACCGTAAGAGATGGACAAAAACTTACTACTCAAAAAATGTAGAGCACAATAAAACACACAATTTATGTTATATACATTTTTTTCAAGGAGTTCGTCGTTTTTGTGACATTCCTTATTTTTGGTTTCTGCTATGAAAAACTTATATATTTCTCATACAGGAATTTGTCAACTGCTGTCCATACAAACAAAGGAACTTCAGTGACATAGCAACCAGCTTTTGATTATAACTTTAACCTATGGTACTCCCTTATTTCACCTCCACTTACAAGGAAGCAAGTAATATGGCTATTTCTCCTAATATTTTACTGATTAGCATGAAGTTAATAGAAGTATAAGCTTTTTAAGAATAATTTGTTGCAGGGATATAGAGAAAGTCATGTGAATGGTACACATCAGATTTTTACAGAAAATCTCTAAAATGTAGGTTAACAATTTTCATGAACAGAATATTTCATAAACCATCATATTAATCTTCATACAACACTGCCACCTGTATAACGCGATAAACATCTGGTTTCCTTCTCCAAAAAGGTGACAGTGAATATCATGTGTTGGTTCCTACTTGTGGTGAATATGCAGTGCCTTTGGCATAAGTTCATACTCAATGCCAAGATAACCTTTACACATTCCTCCACCCTTTAGTAATCATGCATGATATTAAGAAGTACATGAATATTGAAAGCTCTACTATATATATCACTTCTTTGATACATATTTTGTGTCACAGGTATGATACGTTTGACTGTGCTTAGTATTTGAACAATTGATTTTCAACTTTCTGTGCTGAATCAGGGTTCACCAGATTTAGCATGCTACAAGGATGAGTGGGAAATAATGAATTGTGGTAAGTCAAAGCAGATTGAAGTTCAGGTAGTGACATGTGCAAGACTGGATGTGCAGCTCCAGCACTTCTGTGTATGTGCATGCAGCTGTTGCTATGCCATATGTTAGCTCAATCTCATGGGAGAGCATGTCCATGATGATTTTCTATGATTTTTAAAGTCTGTTTAGAGGAAAAGGAATGCCTCAAAAGACTGCATCGGGCATTTGGAGATCTTTGCCTTTCAAAATTGACAATTTGTCAATGATTTTGCAGATTTAGAAGAAGGGATTCCCTTGATAAGCAATGGATGAAAATGTAATGAAAACAAAATGCATATTCAACAAAGATGACTGCTGTACTTATTATCATATTAAGAAGCTCTGAATATTGCATCGGCAGCAGAAAACACCATCTTTAAAGTAGAATTTAACATCAGGAAATTATGCAGTCGTTAGATCCCCCACCATATCACAAATGAACAGAAACAGGCAATGGTACCAGGAAATTATACAAAATTTGATGGGGGAAGATCCAAAAATGCATTTAACATAATAAGATACAAAATCTTGGTATACTAATCAGATTCGGGAAACTGACAGTCATCGGTCTGGTTCTTCTGAGGAGACGATCCCCAAAAAATGTGAGGTGAACAAGAAGTGTTGGCAAGAGGATTATCTGTTTGCTGTTCTACTAGAAACAATCTAATTTCTGCAGGAGTCAAGAGTCAAATATTTGTCCCAGCCTCCCTACAGGATAAATCTTATCCTATGCAACTTTTTTCTACTCCCCAAAATAAAATATAAACTTTGAGATCAATGATTTTAATAATTTGAAGCTGCAGTAGCTGCTTATGAAGAACTATTTGCACTCAAAAACATCACAGACCTATGGAAAGAATATGTAAATAATCAGATTGCAGAAGCCTGTAATTCAAAATTCCTGGGTCTTGTTCGTAACATGAATTGGAAACACTATTTGATTATATATTACCCAAACTGAGCTCTGCATGTTTTGCAATCTGGTCTTTAATTCAGCTTATAAATAAGAGCATACTAAAAACAACTTATTATGCATATTTTCATTCATTGATGACCAATGGAATAATATTTTGGGGAAATTCGATAAATGCTAAAAAAGTGTTCATTATGCAAAAAAAGGCAATAAGAATAATGGCAGGGGCAAGATGATCAACTCACTGCAAACCACTTTTCAAAATGTTTGGAATTTTACCATTAGCCTGTGAATATATTTTAGCCATATTGTCATTTGTAATAAATAACTCAGAAAAGTTTACAAAAAATGCAGATATTCATAACAAAGAGACCAGACATAAATAAGACTTACATAGACCAACAAATAATTTGCAGTCATTCCAAAAAGGAGTTTACTGCAAAGGAATAGTTTTGTTTAATTCACTTCCCTCTTCTATAAGAAATTGCAAGTGAATAAAAACAAGTTTAGATCAGAATTAGAAAGATACCTTATTAACTCACACCTTCTATACAGAGGAGGATTTCATTCAATTAAAGAATGCTGGTAATAATGTAACATTGTAAACATAATAAACATGAACATTCTAAGAATACATGTGTATGGGTAGGTTTTTGGAAACAGACATGTAATTGTAAATTATGCAAAACTGACACCTCTGAAAATTCATTGTTATTTGTAAATAAATGTATTAATAAGTATTAATAAATGAATTCTTGACATGATCTACATCCTAGTATTTGGGCATACAATCTAATTTGAGGGAATAGAAACTATTAAATGTGTTGCATAGTCTTATAATAAGCGAGTTGGCAAATGGTAACACTACATGACTGAAAAAACACTTACTTGGACGCGTTTCAAGAATGGGGTATTGTTCCCATCAGTTGGAAAATTGTTGAGGATGAGAACAACAACCCATTACCGAAACGCATCCAAGTATGTGTTTTTTCAGAGATGTAGTGTTACCATTTGCCAACTCACTTATTATATAGAATCTAATCTCAAAATACAATCTACAGATTGCAATGTTATATATGCATGTATGTACCTTCCAAAGAAAAACGGTGCTAGACATTTAAAACATGATTTTAAAAGATGAGACACTGTATAGAATGCAATGAAGAATACTTTGAAGATGATATACTAGAATATGGGATTCCCCAAGGTTCTGTCCTGGGTCCTCTGTTTTTTATTCTTTATGCTAATGATGTTACTGTACCAACAAATTCTAGTATTTTTTCATTTGCTGATGATACAACTTCAAGCTGTTGGGATGCAGATTATATTTCACTAAAGGAAAACATGTTAAATATACTAAGTTACCTACTAAAATACTTTGAATCAAATAATCTTCTCTGTAACTTGAAAAAGATAAACTATATGATTTTGGAATTATGCACTAGGGAAACAACAGATGAAATCAGTATAATTATTAATCATTAAGCCAACATAAGTTTTTAGGCATAATAGAGGATGAAAACTTAACTTGGGGGGAACATATTCACTATCTATGTAACCAAATTAGTAAGTTAATATATCTCCATTTACTAACAAGCATATTCTTTGGTTGATATACTGCAGTACTATTTATACAAATTTATTATACAGTATTGAGATATGGGGATCAGTAGCAAAGGTGTATATGGCTAGACTAATCATTCTACAAAAGAAATGTATTAGGGTTATAAATAATATGCTACCCACAGAATTGTGCAGAAATGTTTTCATAAATAATCACGTACTTATGCTCTACTCATTATACACATATAAAGCAACATTATTTGTTAGGGAAAAACATTTAATAACAAACACAATGTACATAACTATGATACCAGAAATAAGGGTAACTATTATAGAATTGAAACTAGTAAGGCAGCTACAGAAAAAGATGTATATATTATGGGAATTATATGTTTTAATAAATTGCCATCAAATATGAAACTTTTAACTGGTAAAACCTTTAAGAGGGAACTTAAAACATGCCTAATTAAGAAATGTGTGTATTCCATTAATGAATTATAGGAAATTGTAGACAAATTGTACATAAAACTTTACAATGCTTGAAATTTGTAAAAACAAATCTATGAGCAATAAAGAATTTTATTATTTATATTTATATTATTATTATTATTATTATTATTAGATAGAATCATCAGATCTGAATTTTTAACATTTTACCGTGTCCATTCTCAATATTTTTGTAGTGACCCTCATAACATGTATACCAAGGTAGCTCATTCCAGAACTTCGTAATAAGTTTGGTAAGGAATTATATTATAATACAGAAAGGCTATTTGGCCTGCAGGCTGTAGCAGTGCATCCACACATTAGGGTAGCATTGGGAAGACAGTGAAATGGCATCTCTGTGTATATATTAATGGGCTTTTACTAAAAGCAGAAAATTATATATAAAGCGCATAAGATTATATTTAAAACTGATAATGCTGCCACTAATCTGTGTTACATGAGGTGTTGAAAATAATCTACTTCAACAACAATGTATTTCTTACACCATGTGTGAAATTCCCAAGAAGCTTTATTTCTTAGGTTTCCCTCAATAAAAAATCAAGGCTAAGAAACAATCACAATCTAGTTCATGAGAATTTCATAATTAGATGTCAGAAATACATTAATTGATTTTAAGAACATATAATTTTCAACACATGAATTAACACTTACAAAGTGTCTAATATTATAAAAAAAATGTTTGAGTTTGTACTTAATATATTGAAAATACATGAATTGTTTATGTAGACTAAGAAAAATAAACATTATTAACAGCATATGGAATGCATTTGTACCCAACATGATAATCTGTACATATTAAAAAGTTTGGTGTGGAACGTTTATACAAACCTTTAATTTTTTTTGTGTATTTTAGAAAGAATTATATATTTTCAACTTAAAAATAGGTGAAAAATTAAGTATATTCTTTATGCTTACCCCCAATGATTTGCTTTCATAGTTTTTTTCAAACTATTCTTTTTGAAATGTTCACTACCACACCCAAATTGTGCAACAGCAAACATCTGCAAAAGTGTGGCTGCTTTTTTCATTATGTTAATTGTCTCTGCTCGAATCTGAAATAAAAAATTAGTTATTTTCTTTCTGCAGCTGAATAATTGAAAACTAGCACTGTATCTTAATTCAGCACTTTTTATGTTAAACATCATCCTTTCTCATGTAACTTAGATACATTGCTATGAACTAATTGTGTTTTACTTTAGATGGAAATAGAGAAAGCAGAGGGGAGGATATGGAAAGGTATTTTGAACTTCATGGAATCAAGAAATCTAAATATGTTACATGAACCAGAGAATCATGCAATTTTGAGTGGTAATTAATATAACAAAATTTCTAAATTATTTCCCTGTTCAGCTTTTAAAAGAGTAAGGCTTACCTATATAAAATTAGATATTTTGTGATTATAAGATTCACAAATTATATGGTAGTTTCATTAAATGTAAGAGAAAATGGATTGCTAATAACAATAAAAAGCACTCAGCATAGCATAGGTGAATAGTCCTTATAAAATACGTCTTTTCAAGATCTACCATGAAGTTAGCATAGATGGCGACAAGTGGAATTGTGCAACGTAATAGTTATGTGAAAGAAGCTGAATTCCAAAGTAATAATAAAGGTGTCGTAAACAGTAATGTTCGTAAAAAGGTCACAAGTAAGATCTGTAACCGTGAAAATGAAGATGAAATGAAGATAGCAAGGCAAGAGAAGATAAGTGAAGTTATTGTGCAAGGGAATCTGGCGAGCGATATCGCAAAGCACGCAAGCATGGAGAATAACCAGAAGGAAACAGTCTCATCACTGCAAGTGATAATTGATGTTATAAATAGGGACTTACAAGCAGTAAATTGTGTCATAGAAGAATTAAGGAAAGAAAATGAAGCTTTAAAGAAAGAAAATGAAGCCCTCAAGAAATGCGGCGACGGAAGCAAACAAGAGAAGCAAGAATGGCGGCGAGTAAGACAAAGAAATAACGGGCGCCGGAGAAGTACGAGTATGAGTCCTGAAATAGTTCTCTCTAACAAATTTGAAGCATTACAGGATGAAAATAGTTTTTCAGACCCACAGACAAAAACAAGCAACAAAATCTCTGTTCAAAAAGAGAGAAGCAGGTACGATACTAAAATAAGGCTAGAGATTAGTAAACAGGATAAGGCAAGTGCAAAGAGAATCCTTCTGTTAACGGATAGCCATGGAAGGAACCTGAATAAAATAATGAGTAAAAAGCTAGAAACAGTTAAACATGAAAGCCACAAGGTAGAAAGCATTATAAAACCGGGTGCTCCTATCGGTGAAGTAGTGAAAAACGTAAACAAACTAACCTCAAATTTTCGGCCTAAGGATACAATAATCATAATGGCAGGAACAAACAATGTCGGGAATGCAAATATCAAAGAAGAAATGAAAGAAGCAGTGGAGAAGATTTTACCATTAACAGAAAGATGTCAAGTAATAATCAATCCCATACCGTACAGATATGATTTAGAGGGAAAAGTAAATAGGGAAATTGCTTCTGTTAATAAGTATCTACATACGCTGGTAAATGAATTTGAAGAAAAAAATGCAAGCAATCTTAGAATAAACTTTGGTATAGAAAATCTGCAGACACATCATTATACTTCACAAGGTCTACACTAAAACTTGACTGGAAAACTGAAACTAGCCAATAAATGGATAGAGCTCATAAAGGAAAATACTAGAAAGAAGCTGCCCTCTCTGCAACAGTGTGCAGAAAAGAAGCAGACTCCCAGAAAGTTGAATAAAAAAACAGCAAGTTATAAACAAAGATCACTAGATTTTTGGATCGAGGAGGAGGAAATACACAAATATCAAATGTGGCAGGAGATGAACAGAAAAGGACAAAGGTGAAAGATCATACAGGGGTGGAAGAACAGCTGGTGCAAGTTCAAATGCATCAAGTATCAAATGGGGCTGGAGCTGTGCAGAACAGGACTGAGGCGGAGGACCAACAGCCAGGCGTAGAAGAATGACTGCAAGGACAGGAACCCAGAGAAGTGAATGAAGAAAGGCCTACAAGGGTGAAGAAGGTCCCACTAAAATTTGCGGAACATTTTTTTAGGAATGCTCAAGTGAGTGTGGCCGCAGAAGAAGAGGGCTGCTTCTTAAAAATCCTTTACTTGGACATACAGTGTCTCAGAACAAAAGTGGAAGAATTACGTGAATTCAGTAACAGAGTTAACAGTAAAGTGATTTGTGTATGTGAACACTGGTTAGAGGAAGATGACTTATCCTATATGCATATAGATCATTTTAAGGTAGGGAATCAGTTTTGTCGCAAAAACTATAAAAATGGAGGTGTGGGTATTTATGTGCATAGCTCTTTGAAGGTAAGAAAACTTGATGTCAATAAGTTTAGCAATGAAAAAAATTTCGAGGTAACAGGGATTATCATTGATACATATCAACTTATAATAATTACAATTTATAGATCTCCTGTTGGAGACACTAGTATTTTCCTTGAGATCCTGTAACAGCTGTTGACATATCTAACTCACTACAAATATCAGGTAATTATCACTGGTGACTTTAATTCACATTTTGACATAACAAAGCCGACTTGTACAACTAATCAGCTTAAATTTATAATATATCAGCATGGTTATCATTGTGCCAATAAATCTCCAACACGTAACACAGCTTGTTTGGACAACATAATAACAAATGTAAATAAGGGGAATTACAATGTAGATGTATTGAGCTATATGCTCTCCGATCATCAGCCACTACTATTTGGGATGAAGGTTAATCATAAGTCAGGGATAAGAAGAGAAAAAGGTTAATGCAGATTAGGGATTTAGGCTCAGATAATATAAATGAATTAAAGAACTTGTTAGTTACTTGTAATTGGGAACAAAAGTTATAAAAAACCTTGGGTCAGCAGAGGAAGTATTTGAACTTTTTTTCAATACATTCCTAGCCTTATTTAATAGCATCTGTCAAAAAAAGACAAAAGTAATATATCCCAAAAACAAAGTTAAAAGCATTAATGCCATTGACTGGTATAATGCAGCTTTAGGACAAATGAAAAACAAGCTCATCATGTTACAAGATATGCTAAGGAGGACAACAGTTGTAGGCTGAGAAATGAGGTCCGGGAATGTAGGAATAAATATAGAAAATGCCTAATTAAAGCTAAAAAGGAGGCTAATAAAAAACTAATAGATACTTCTGACAAAATTAGGGCCGCATGGTCTGTAATTAATCATGCAACAGGCAAAAATAAAACGAATACCATCAATGATAATATAGCTCCAGATGAATTCAATGCTTTTATCATTGAGTCTGTAAAAAACATATCTACTAAAACCAAGTATTGCATTGAAGAAGCCATAAAATATGTAGATCAGTCACAATTGCTTAATGACACTTGCAGTTTTAGTCTTAGAACAGTAACATGCGATGAGGTTCTGGATGTTTCTAAGAAATTGAAGAACTCTAAAACTAAAGATGTATATGACATATCTAACAATCTTCTTAAAGATGTATTACCATATTTTCTTGTACCTCTCACCTTCTGCATTAATAAATGTTTAAATGAAGGGAAATTTGCAAAATGTTTAAAGTATTCGAGAGTGATTCCCATTTACAAAAAGGGTTGTAAAACAGAGTTAAGTAGCTACAGACCAATATCAATAATTCCAACAGTGGCTAAAATTATGGAAAGTATTTTAAAAAATCAACTGCAACAATATTTTGAACAACACAATCTATTTGCAAACAATCAATTTGGGTACCGTAAAGGCAAATCAACTATTGATGCAGTGGACACTTTGATCCAGAATATTTTGGAAGTGTTTGGAAGGGGTAGTTCGGCACAGGCAACTCTTTGTGACTTAACTAAGGCTTTTGATTGTGTGCAACATGACATTCTTCTTAGGAAAATGGAAAAATATGGGGTAAAAGGACTGTCCTTGAATATATTTAAATCATACTTAAATGATCGAAAGCAGAAGGTAGTAATAAGAGGTAAAGAGTCTCAGGTTGTTGATGTAGATATCGGAGTACCACAAGGTTCTGTGTTGGGGCCAGTGTTATTTCTAATAATGATGAATGATGTTCAGAAATGCTCAGTCTCTCATATGGTTGCTTATGCAGATGACACAACTTTCCTCAACATAAACAACGATTTGGATTTACTTGCGCAGTCTGTAAACTTAAACATGCAACAGGTGAAGAAATGGTTTGATCTAAATGGTTTTTACCTCAATGAAAACAAGACACAAAATATCATGTTTACACTAAAAAAGTGCAGGGGTAAATTTAATACAACTGAAAATGTAAAACTGCTGGGAATAAATATTGACAATAATCTTTCTTGGAACACACACATTGACTTCGTCTGTAGTAAACTATCCCGTACAGTATTTATGCTAGCTAACTTGAACAAATTAGTGCCAAAAGAATATGTAAGGGCGGCCTATTTGTCCTTTTTCCAAAGTGTGTATAGATATGGTTTAATACTATGGGGTAGCAGTTCCAGGATTTCTGAGGTACTTATTATTAAAAAAAAAGTTGTGAAAATGTTAACTTCTTCCCACAGAAAAGAGCATTGCAAACCTCTTTTTAAGATTGCTGAAATTCCCACAATTGCTAACTTATATGTATATGATGTTTTAGTTTATATTAAAGAAAAATGTAGATATGCACACAAAAAGAAATGAAATACATACATATCATACAAGAAATAATAACAAAATAGAAATGCCTTTTCAGAGACTCCAGAAAACAGCCAAATTTTATAAAACCATAGGAATTCAACTATATAACAGCTTGCCTATTGAAATAAAAAACTACAGTTTAAATAGATTTAAAGACAGAATGTATAAATGGCTGATAGAATACCCATGCTATAGTTTACAGGAATGTCAGAATGAATTGTGTCGGATGTCTTGTACATAGTCTATAAGTATATAGTTTCTAAGCTCTATTTAGGATATAGGACAAAGTCTATTGTAATTCATGTAATTACCTAATGACGGATAATACATTATTATTATTATTATTATTATTATCATTTTCTTCCATTGCCAATTAATAATAAATTACTAACAGATGCCAAGTTTACAAGGATACTTTTCTTAGTGTGATAGGTTACAATGGTGTTTATCAGAGAAATTTAAAAGCATGTAAATCCCCTAGCAGTAAAAAATCTGCCCATGTGTTCACAGCAGTGGAAGACACATACCCGGTAATAACAAGGACCATGGGAAAATAAAAATATTTCAAAAAATTATAATAAAACACAATGTTTTGATATTTATAATAGCTACATTTTCTACTGTATCCTAGTACTCCAGCATAGAAAATCTTGACTGATTCTCTCCAATACCTAGGTTTACCATTTTTTTTGGAAGACCAAACTCTTGGTTTTCTTTTATACAAACCCAGAACACTAGTTGCAGGATATTAATTTTCTACTGGTACCACTTTTGTGTTTCCCAGAAATAAAATGATTACACACTTTATATTGTTTGAAAGTATTGCTCCTTTTTATATGGCCAAAAGCCTTTTTCTGAGTGATGTTTATAGAAAAATAAAATAAACACTTCCCTTAAACAAAAGTGGAAGCAAATAACCACTTATTCAGGTTGCATAGAATTGAGTAATACAAAGAGTAGGAAATTTTAGAACTCTATAATCTGCAGTTTTGTAGCAAGCTATAATATTTGATTATGAAGCAATATATACAGCTAACTTATGTTTATCCATTTCTTCAGTGTCTACCCTGCATTTGTGAACAACAGAGAATACTCTATTACACTGTGAAGACAGCTAACAATTGTTACAAGCAGCACATGTTTTCAAAAATTTGTGTGTTTTTGAGCTTTCACTTAAATGTACATTTTCTTTTTCCCCATGGAAATGTCATAAACGCAAGGTGATTCTGAGCAGTTTGTTACTTACCTTATGCTTCCTTTTAATAAAACACAACACCCTGAAACTGCTCTGTTTCATCACACTGTTGAACGCTGATCATGCTTTCACACAAGCAATACTAGCAACTACAATATTATAGCTGTCAATGTGAGCACTATTTACCACTCCATTTTTTTTTTTTTTTTTCGTTTTTTTTTTGTTAAAGACAAATGTAATTTTTCAAATTTACCATAATTGCAATAATCTGTTATATTAATTTAAAGAATTCGAGTAAGTTTTAACACATACATCACTTAGTAATTACCTACTGGGACTGGTTTCGGGAACACTTGTTCCCATTTTCAACCCTAAATGCCGACTAAATCTTGCTTTGTTGGCATCAACAATGAGGGTGGAGGGGCATCTGGTGCTGGATCTATGAACTTCCAAAGGTTGCTGAATGGCAGTAAATCAAAATTCTTGATATGGTTCTTCTCCTTCATGATATAGATCTTCTCACAGACATCTAATTCTGTGTGATTATAAGCTGGTTTTAACAGTTTTATATTTGGTACAATTTCATCTCCTGGTGACTTGAAATGATGTGCAACTGCTGATTTTTCTGTTTGTATTTTAGGTTTCTCTTATGTTCCTTTAATCTTCTTTTTATACTTCCTATATATACTATATTACAGTCTGAGCATTTAATTTCATAAATTCCATGTTTTTTGTTTGTTGGGATAGAATTCTTTAATTTTTTGCATAGCAGTTTCTGTACAGCATGCACAACGTTAAGCAGCTAGTTTTTTTATTATGTTAATACTTTAGTAATTGTCATTCTTTAACAATTTTTTATGTTACAACTGCCGGTTACCACCAAATCTATATGAATATGTATATGTTCATATCTAAAGTATGAATACTAATGCAAGAGACATAATAGAGCAATTGTTCTACCAATCACGATCCTGCAATAGGTATATTAATCTATTACAATTGATTACATGTTTCAAATGCAAATGTTGCATACTGTCACAACACTGAACGAAATATCTGTTCTTGCTTTCTGCAAAGTTGCTCATGCAATGCACAGTTGGCAATTCTCAGGAGCACTGAGCATATCTGAGTATTGTTGCAAACCATATTATGTCCAAAAATTCATGATATGGTTCTTCTTAATTATTTAACTGAATATTACAGTATTCATTAGGTCAGAGGTCGGCAAATCTGTACCAGTTGATAATTTGATGTAGTACCACCATCAGGGGTAAAAGAATGTCATTCTGCTTCAAACTTCCTGCTTTCAATTAACGTGCATTCAAACATAAACAGCAATGGTGTAAACTACATCGATATGATTGAAAAAACAGAAAGGAAACTTCCAATTTCAACAGGAGTGGGAGGAGCAGTATTTTATTTGGAAATCAGAGCTGTAGAATAAAGCTGGTTTACATTATTTAGGGAGCTTGATTTAGCAACATTTCTTTCTGTCATTCCATTCATTTGACGTGCAAATTAGTGTTATGCTTGTCTCAATATGTATATTTGTAAGCAAATTTTTTTAAACTGAAGATTATAAAATATAACTGCATACTATGATTGATAGATGGAAACTTACGTACTCTATAGTATGACAATATTTGTGAACATTAAATGTATGCAAAATTAAAATTCTTCAGTTCAAGTGAAGTCTAAGATGAAAAATTAATGTAAAAGCCCTCTATGTGCATGAATTAAAAATCTGATGTTCTCCATTCACATGACTTTCTCTACATCTCTGTAACATATTATTGTTAAAAAGCATATTTTTCTATGTACTTTATGATAATCATGATAAACATTGCTTAAATTACTTGCTTGATTGTAAGTAGATGGAAAATAAGGGAATACACTAGGCTAAAACTAATCAAATCATTTAAAAGCTGGTTGCTTTTGAACCGTGCAATGTGTGTATGCTGGGTTGCATTCCTGATGTCACCATTTGTGTAATCGCGATGAAAAATTTGCCAACTCTAGATTACGTTATGTATATTAATTTTTAATAGGCTTCATATTTTAATTTCATTTACCCCTACTAAATAGCTTTAATAAAGTAAAACAAAGCAGGTTTTAACTAACAAATTATATGTCTCAAAATAACTAATTTTATAAAATGTTTTTTTTTAAATGTCATTTTTCTTATAAACAGGAAAATAATTAATGACAATTCAGTTCCACCACTTAAGAGTCAATGGAATGACCGAGATTAGGCAATTTCAACCAACTGCGGTCATCTGACTGCAGCAATATTCTCGAAACATCTTATCGCAGCTGATGTTCATTTTTTTGAAATCCTGTCGCACCTGATATTCATATGTTTATTCTGTCTTGGTTATTGGTAACAAGGTGACAATCCAGGCAGCCAAATTTCACTTTTAATAACCGTCAGTTCCACAATTGTACTTTGAATTAATTCAGTTACAAAGTTTATTTAAAGTTTTATCCAGTTCATAATGTATTTAGTTCAAAAAAAGGAGTGAAAATAATCATTATTTGTTTCTTATGTATGAGATGAGTGTACTAACCTCAAATAAAATAATGCTTGTTTCCATTTCATGTATAGTTATTAAAAGCTAAAATAAAATAATTGTTCCCTATTTCTATTGTTGCTATTGATATTCATACATTGGTGTAGGCAAGGTTGGCCATATCATAACTCAGGAGGCAGTGAAGAAAGAAAAAAATAAATTTGGTAAATAAACATGGTCGAATGCATAACTTACCATTTGAGAACTAATGTAAATATTAAACTCATAGCCTGATAAAATCTTCCTTCCTATATATTAGAAACTATTAATAGTCTATTTCATTGACTTATCTTATCAACCACAACTCGTGTTTTCATCTCCAAGGACAATTCACTCTCGTTGCTTTGCTCCAGTCATGCATTATCGACAAGATTAAAATACTTGTGGTGTTACTTATGATGATTTCAGACCCCCAGTAATAAGTATGAAAGTACTTCTCGACTTGATCTACATCCTAGAGTTTGGGCATAGAGTCTAATCTCACAACAGGATCTACAGATTGCTCTGTGTGTGTGTGTGTGTGTGCATGTGCATGTGGGCGCGTGGGTGCATGTGTGCATGTACATGTGTGTGTGTGTGTGTGTGTGTGTGTGTGTGTGTGTGTGTGTGTGTGTGTGTGTGTGTGTGTGTGTGTGCGTGCGTGCATAACAAACCAGCCTTATTCTTATTTGTTATCAAATGTTGGTGCATTGTGTTCCCTTTGCAGATGTCATATTCATTTTTACCATCTCTACACTTACTGATTGCATAATAAGAGTATAGAGAAGGTATTGCATTTAACTCAAAAAGTTGATACTAAGAGTACATCAGAAATTTACATTTTAGGGTTCTGTGTATCCAAAAAAAAGTATTTTTTTAGATAAAGGTATGCGCTTGCATGCATATGTGTGCGTCTTTCTCTCTCTCTCTGAACATGATAACTCAAAAACAGAAAGTTGGTAAAATACCAAACTTGGTAGTTAAGTTTAGTATCTTCTAGGGATGCGACACAAAGATTTTGAAAAAATCCCCCCACCCCAATCTACCCTTTACATGGACAAAATTTCAAACATTTTGATTTTCTCAAAACTGGCTGTAACAATTTTGATTAAAATACTGTATTGAAGATATTCACATGGCAAATAAAATGTATGTCTTGAACTTTCTGGGAATAACCTCTAAAGACCTCTTTATCATGAACTTTGCGTAAATGGTAAAAGATAGACAAAAACTTACAATACAAAAAATGTAGATCTTGTTAAAACACACAATTTATGTCATATACATTTTTTTCGTGCATTTGACCATTTCTGAGATATTCCCCGTTATTTGTTTCAGATTTAAAATACTTAAAACTTTTCTCTTATTGAAATTTGTAAACTCTTGGCCATACACAGACATGACAACGAGCTTTTAAAAGATTTGATTATCACTTTAGCCTAGTGCATTCCCTTATTTACCTTCCACTTTTAACGATCAAGTCATTTAGACAACTTCTGCTAATGTTTACCTCGATTATCAAAATAGAGAGAAGAATGAGTTGTTTAACAATAATTTTTTACAGCAAAGTAGAGAAAGTCATATGAATTGAACATATCAATTTTTATAAAACTGACTTCATACTTAAGAGCACACAGTTGCTCATATCACAACAGCTATATCATAAGCAAGCATCAGAATTTAGGATATTGGAAGATATTATCTGCTTACCTCTTCTTCACTTTTGTTGTGCAATTTGCGTCCAGATGCAGACACTTTGAAGTGCCCTCCTCCATGTACTGGGCAGTTACAGGTACACTCTTTGGCCTTTTCAGTAGTTCCTTCACCTAATAATAAAAATAAGCACCATATTCTGAATAGACTGGTATATACTATTGCAATGCCATTGTGATAAAACATTTATAGATTAAATGCAATTTAACCCTTTTAAAGCCAGGCGGATAACAGAATGCTGTCTGTAAAGTGCCAAGCAATTTTATAGCACAATGCAGTGCTCTTTTAAATTATTAGTAATAAAATAAGTACCAAATGACATAGGGAGCTGAATCTTATTTTTTATTTTTAGTAAACCCCCTTTGTCTATTGTATAATATGTATTATATGGATGAGAAGTCTCTTCAATATTTTAAAAAAATTAAAAACATAAGAAAAATTTTAAAATAAAATAAAAAATTCTCAAAATAATCAATAATTAGGCATACAAAACTTACTATAAAGAAAGTTCAGGCTAATGAAATGAAAGCAATATCTCTTTATTAAAACAGTAATCTCTTTTCATGTAACCGGCATCTGAAAAAATGACAAGAAAAAAAAAAAAAACACACACACACACACTCACCCACCCCCGCACCCGCACCCACACCCACACACACATCAGCG
This sequence comes from Hymenopus coronatus, assembly GCA_030762935.1. Classification (NCBI taxonomy): domain Eukaryota; kingdom Metazoa; phylum Arthropoda; class Insecta; order Mantodea; family Hymenopodidae; genus Hymenopus; species Hymenopus coronatus. The sequence goes on along the minus strand of CM060900.1, from coordinate 25,859,944 downwards.
TAATACAGCTAATAATAAAAATGGTATAAAGCAAAAGGATACAGATGTAACAGATTACTGTACAATTTAGCACTTGTGTTGTTGCATAGCTAAATGTTTGTTCACATAGTCTGCATCGTCTAGTTACACTTCCGTAAATCCATTCTGATAAGTACACTGATTATTTGCATGCATACAAGGACCATCATAATGCACTTTCTTGTTGAAGCTAGAATATATATCTATCCTCTCTTACATCGATGTCAGAAACGTTTTCATCAAGGTCTGAAAATTCAAAATCACTTGCTTTTCCAATACATCGCAAACAGCAGCTTTTATTTCTTCTTTGGTTTGTAATCCTTTGCTAGCCGACACCACTTTTCAACCAATATAAAAAAAAAAACTGGCTAGATAAATTACATTTGGAACTAATTTAGCCTTCGGATTGTGGAGCTAATTTAGCTCTTTGGAATGTAAAGCTAATGCTCTAAAACGTTCCAGAAAACCTTTCTCCATGGCTATAATGTAACAAGTTCACAGGCTGTCCCACTGAAAAGAGTTAAAATGTATGAAAATTGCATCACGATTTGATCATGATTGGCAATTCTCACAGAATTGTTGGCACAATTAGACCGCGATTGGCACTAAAAGGGTTAAATGACAAGGTGCCACTGTCAAATTGAGTTGGAGATTAAACTGCAATTTTTTGTAGTGAAAACACAACAAAAAGAATGTCCCAGCTTTCTCTCCCATAGGGTCTATTCATTGGAAAAATTAAAAAGTTTAAAAGCCACCCATCACTGGGGGAAAATTAGAAGTCTGTGCGGACAGTATTCTCTGTGCTAAATGAACTCTTGGTTGTAAGTTATCCTTAGTGTAGTCTTGCATAGAAATACTTATAGTCTTGGAGTGAGCAAAGTTCATTATCAGTCCTGGCATGTACCAGGCCACTGGTCATTGAGCAGAAGACAAACCTAAAGAAAAAAAAAATAATTTAACTCTCTTAAAAATATTTGTGTCATATCTTTGGAATCCCTCCCCACACTTGCCTGGGTAGTGTGGTGGTAGTGTGTCTGCCTCACATTCAACAAGTTGTGAGTTTGAATCTTGCTTAGGGTGAGCCACCTGAACAAGATTTTTTTTCAGAGTTTTCCTTATTCTGAGAAGACGAATGTCAAGCAACTTTAAGCTCCACGGACCCCGTGATCATTTGAGCAACATTTCACCTATTTCATTCATTGTCCAATATGACCAATGAGGTTAAAGGACATTAAGCTACCAAATAAAAAAAAAAAATCTCTCTCTCACATACATACACAATGGAGCTAATTTTTTTGGCCATACTGTTGACACTGCAGAATCCCAACAGATTTATGGAGTTTATTGTGCAACTGATCAACATAGAGCTAAATAGTGGTTATTTTTAACAAATTGGTGCTACATGCAATATATCCATACTGTTAATTGGACATTTCTTTAACAACCGAACAGTCTGTGGCCACAGAGAATTCCTGACTTGACAACACTGGACTTCTTCCTATGGGGTTACTTAAGAGACAACCAATGCACGATCTGAAGCACAAATTTATACAGCAGATTAATGGTACTGGCACTGAACTGTTCCTACAAACAGCCTATAACATGGAAGGTGAATTATGTCTTATGCAGGAAGGCGTACATTTTCAAAATTTGTTATTGAGGTTAGTAATCTCCCAAAGATGCTCTACATTTAAGTCATAATAAGTTGTGACTGGAGTAATTTGTTTTGAAATTAACAAACAAATGTGTCACTTCTGTGTACACCACTCTATAAACAGTACATTTGCATCACATATATGTTCATGATTTTGTCTTTTTTGTCCAACACATACCTCAACTGATTCCTTCAATTTTAAGACAGCTTTCTAAAACTGACACCTGTTTTCCATTTCATGCAGCATTGTTTCAGTTAAAATTCTTTTATTTTTCAGTCCTCTATGAGCAAGGGTTTGAATGTAATTACATCACAATTCATTTTTCAGGACACTGGTACAGGAGCAGGGGCGGTGCTAATGAAAATGTTACTGTTAGTATACAAGATGCAGCAGAAATAGCTTGTACTTATTATTTTCTTATTTACAGGCGCTAAACAATGATGGTGGGTAATTACTGTGTGGAGGATAGGAAGTGGATCCTCAAGGAGTATTGGGAGTGTGGAAACACAGCAACAGTACCTAGGTTTGCTGACAAGAAACATTCAGCAGACCTATCCCCAGTTGTCAGATCATCTAGTCAATTTACAATAAGTTCAACAAAACAGGCTCTGTTTGAAACCCCCAAAATCTGGTTGCCCCAATCAGTGAGCACACTAGAAAATGAGATGTTGGTTGCAGAGCAATATGTAGCAAGTCCAAAGAAGTCAACCTGTAGGACCTTCTTGGAATTGGGGGAATTTCGGATTGGTCTCTGCTGGTATAGCTATGTAAATGACATCACCATAGTTCAGGAGAAACTAATAAACGATGCACTCAAACTTCTCAACTTGCAAAACAAATTTATTCAGTTCACCATAGAGACTGAAGAGGAAGGATACCTACCATTCTTGGAGACATCAAAATAATCAGAACAGAAAAACATAACCTAACATTTGGAATACATAAAAAATTCACAAATACAGATGACTACATAAAGCATTAAAATTACAATCCCACAACACACAAATCTGCAGTCCTGAACAGTCTAATGTATAGATTAGTACACATTTCCATGGAAAATAGTGAATACCAACAAGAATATCAACAAATACTACAAATAGTTACCAACAACAGCTTCCAAAAAAGTGCAATAGACAAAAGAATACACAAATACAAAAAACTGAACCTCAAAACACACACAACCACCCTGCAGAACCTCAGTGACCAACCTCAGTTCAGAAGATTCACCTATCACCCTTGGACACACAGCAAATTTCAGAAAATCTGCAAGAATTATAACATCACCTTAGCTCCAAAAAACAACTACACCATTCAGAAACTGCTATCTTTTCACAACAAACAAAAAACCTAAAATTTATGAAACTAAATGCTCAGACTGTAATCTTGTATGTATAGGAAGAACAAAAAGAAGTTTGTAAACCAGATTAAAGGAACATTTGAGAAACTTAAAATACAAACAAACAGAAAAATCAGCCGTTGCCCATCATTTCTGATCATCAAGACATGAAATAACACCTAATATAAAACTGTTAAAACTACCGTATAAACACACAGAATTAGATGTTTGAAAGAAGATCTATATCATGAAGAAAAAGAACCATATCATAAATTTTCATTTGCCGCCATACAGCAATCTTTGGAAGTTCACAGTTCCAGCACCAGATGCCCCCACAAGTGATGCACCTGCACCCTCATCGTTGACACCAACGAAGCAAGATTTAGTCAGAATTAAGGGTTCAAAATGTGAACAAGTGTACCAGCAAGTAATTACTAAGTGATGTTTGTGTTACAAAAGCCGACTCAAATTCTTTTCATTTAATAAAACAATAGTGTCTGCAGCTGACAAAATAATGTAATGTAATTTGTAAATTAAAACAAGAGCCCATTAGTGTCAAGCTACTATGCCACAACTGTATAATTTTATGATGGAAACATTGTTTGCTCATGTGTCACAAGATATATACATCACTCTAAAGCATTGATGTCCAAAACTGGTGTGCCACTGCTGATCGGCAGTAGCACCCCATTTTTGCAATCACACCATGAAATATAAACTGACCAAGTTGCTAACACCTGTAAACACCTGGCAGCACTCACAATTTGGGAGAATATTTTCATCACCCAACACAAAGACTGGCTCATGAATTTTGAAACACTGCAACATGAGTACGAACTTCTGCTGAGAACACCAGATGTCTCCACCATACCGGACCACAGAGCACAACTCCCAGCCATCAGGCGGACTTCTACTGAAGAAGAGGATGAATGCCCTTAAAGCATATGCTTTGTAAAATTTCATTTTAAATGAGGTGACTGTCACTATCTTGACTCATGCTATTATACTTGAGCTACTTCACTTGTCTCAAGTTTCTGAGTTATTTTATTTATCATGATTTTATTGTTCTTCAATTTTTTGTTTTTTCATAGGCTCAAAAATATTAAAATAACTACAACTATTTGAATGTTTCTAAAATATACAAATTATCTCCACGTAAATATGTTTCCATTTAATTAATGTCCCGTATACCAAAAAGTATAAACACTGAATATTGTGTACATCGCTACATATTGCTCTGGTAAAGAAAGACAACAAGGTGCTGTATGTATTCAAGCAATATCACAGTTTTATAGCATGCTTCAGTTTCAGGAGAAGTGCAAACCCAAAAGCCAATCACAGAAAGTCTATTTGAAGTTTATCAGCTAATTAAATAGCACATAGTTATTTCAAGCTTATTTCTAGAGACACTTTTACCAATCACATTGAACAATTGTACAGGTGAAGTAAGCATTTACATATAATAAAGGTGTAACAATAAAAGCAAACTACAAGAGCTTCTGCCAACAGCCACAATCTTCATGCATTAGAAACACATGCTTCTTCTAATATTTTACTAGTAGTTCTATTTGTAAAGCATTATCACATAATAATTATTTATATAAGTGGCTTAAATAGACTATTATTTGTGAGTGCAATGTTTAGTACACAAGTGCGTAATTGCAGGTGTTCTAATTTCTCATGAGGAAATAATAGTCTAATAAGCCATGTAAAATATACAATGCTTTATCCTATCCTAATATTAACTTAAATATTATAAGGAATTGAATTTTAGTTGTGGCATAGGTAGTGCTTTGTTTGTTGCTGCGTAACCCCACTGGAATATACAGTTTCAATTCTGGTTCTTTAAGCTGCGCCAAATAAATCAATAAATGAATGAAAATGGTTATTCCTGAAGAAGTTTTAGATTATGCTAAAAAGCAGTACTTGGTTTGTTACCTGGCAAGTCAAAGGACTTTTTCATTATTTAAAGAATGGGCAGATGCCAAAGGAGTTAAAATAATTTATAATGAAATAAACTACTTTATTTCATTATGAAATAAAGACTCATTTTTGTTGTTTCCTTGGATACATGAAATGTATACATGAAGTCTACAGGATAGGATAAAACAATTATACAGATGACAATATACTGAATAAATATGTTGACATTGTATTTGGCATACTTATTATGTTATTATATTCATATTTCTTGTAAAAGACCACAGAATACTGTGTGAACTAAATACACTGTAAACAAGCTATTGGTTCTATATCCTTAAAATTTGGATTGATCATGCAGCCATATGCATAATTATTACAGAATTTTAAAACCATATAACTGTGGTTAACCTTAAACCAGGTCATCCTGCACCTAAGGCATGTCTAAATCTTAGAAGACAGTATACATGTTAAATGATGCATACTGTTGCCACATGCACTTTATGTATATGTGTTAGATCTTTGACGCTCAGCTGTGATAGGTCTACTAATTCAATGCCATCTCGTGAAATATCTGCACTGCTATTTAAGGCCATTGTAAAACATTTATTTTTCACCTACACTTTATCTCTTCTCTTTATAGTTTTATTACCTCAAAATATGTTTTTATAGGCATCATCATTGTTAACTCTTGACAAAATTACATTCAGGTGGGTAGAATGTTTTAAAACAGCAACTAATTAACAATGCACCACTCTATGTTATGTGCTATTCTATTGTATTAGGTACTTCTTTAAACTATGTGATTTATTTAATGGTGTCCTTACAGGTCCTTTAATTTGTTTCCATTTATCCTATACACTCACCCTCACCATTTTTGCTTTTTACTTAATCATGTCCTTACAGGCCCTTTAATTTGTTTCATTTTATCCTATACACTACTGTTACTGAACACTTGGCTGCTTTAGCTGTTTCATTTATTTCCTTATTAACATTCAATTTTACTTGGATAATCTAACACATTCATTACTACTTTGCATTTCTTCTTCATTTGCAAAGATTTCATCTCTTCCATGCTTCTCCTTCCATAACTATAAAGTTAGGAAAATACAAAATAAATGGCCTACATTAAGATTTCACAGTGCCCCATATGCTGTGAACACTTCCTAACAAATTTGTGTTAACTTTTACTGTATCTGCTTGCTGCCTGATCACTGTGAGTTGAATGGTAGATGACGATTTATTGTTATAGACAAGAGTGCTAGAAATGCAGGATTCCAGCTTCTTGTAAAAACCTTCTCTAACCCTTTTCAACATTTTCTCTTGCTTGGTACCTGTTGTAAACCCAAAAACCAAAAGGTTTCTCGCTGGTTGACATTTCCACTGAATACGTATAGAATTCTCCATAAATTTTTTATTTAAAAATCATAACCCTCATCTCATTAAAGGTAGATAATTAAAACTAGACATCTATTAACATTCTAGTTTACTCCAGCCAAGAAAAGAAAATTGTTGCATTCTTACCTTTAATTTATTTGTTATGGCATGATAAACATAGAAGCAGCAAAAATGAGCCCTTTACGGAAAAATAAGTTTTCTTTAGAAATTTGGACCCACAGATATTTAAAAGGCCCTAAAAATGATTTAATCTGATAGAGGAAACAAAGAAAGATCTATTCAGTAATATATTTCATGTTCTAATGCATTTATAATGACAACTTTTCACTTTTATCACTTCTGAGTCTCTCTCTTTTCAAATACAATGTATATAATATGAAAATTATCCACGGCCCATCTGAGGCATCATGAGAAAGTAGCTTCTTCTGCCCTTGTCTCTTAGCATATTGTTGACATTCACAACCTGATGCTGTGATGCGACTAAAGGGCATAGTTGAGGATCTGTGAAGCTAGGCCTAATGAAACATGGTGAAGCGTTATTCTAAGCAGCTATAACATGAAACAGCCACTAAACTCACCCTAGTTACAATTCTTTCATATCTTGATGTTGACTAACATGCATTTCATTGGCTGAATAAGAGGCAGGTGATGAAATCCCAATGTGCAAAATCAACTTTCCACTTTGAGATCAATATGGTTATTGATATAAATTCCGCTTCTTGCTACCACGCTATTGTGAACCAAAACCTTCTGTGCTATTGTCGTTTCCATCCTGGTTACTGTTCTCATATAATTGTGAATCAGCCCATCCCTAAATCTTATTTAAAAAAGTAATGTTTTTACAGATTAAAAGAGTACTTTGAAATATGTAATAACCTGAATCGAGCATGAGCAGAGCTGATTTCAATATGCAAGATATGCTAGGATATGATAAAATACGGTCAGAGGGGACTTGGAACTGAACCTCAGGTTATTGTACTTATGCCCCATGAGGGGGTGTCCCCAGGATGGGGGGATGAGGTGAGAGGAAACATCAGGTTGCCAGAACAAGGAGCAATGGTACTTTTGAGTGGTTCTGTATCATAAGTGGTTGAAGATAAAAAATAAAGGCATAATAATCCCCATTTCCAATGCCCACCCATATGCCTTTATTTAGTTATAAAGGCATTGCTAATTAGGCTATTATGCAAGTAAAAGTATGAGGAATTCTTCTACTGAGCAGTCAAAGTTCACAGAAAGAAACAGTGGTAAGCATTCAGAGGACAAAAAAGCATCATACAACAGAAAATGAAGGTTTGAACGCTTAATGTCTATGAGAGACACCAAACATTAAACTACTGCTGCACATTTATAACACATAATAAAACATAAAGGAAGAATAACATAAACAAGAAGCATGAAAGCTATTGCAACTTCAACTGATAAAAAAGTAGCCATATTCTTACAGAAAAGTTTATGGCACACAAACTACAGGGAAAATACCAAAAAACAAAATAAAATTATAAGTGCAGACATTTGCAATATGGAGGTTTAAAGAAGTGAGGCACATCATTTGCAACATATATAATGAGAAGCAGCATTATTGCTTATTATTGAAACCATTAATACCTTGCAAAAATTCTATGAACCTTTCCAAATCAGAAATTTGTGTTTTCAGTTGAGTAACCAAGTGTTCTTTCATCTTCAATGGATTAACCAGCTATAAATAAGAAATATAAGCAATTTTAATGTTAATATGCCAGAACTAACATTAGAGCAATATCTCCAATATAAGCAACTACTGAAACATTTATTAGAATTATAAGATACAGCACAAGGAGTTAAAATATATTCTTTTAAAAGACAACACCTAATATTAGAAGAAATAGAAAGCACAGCTGAAGTCATGCATATGAAAATAGCTTTAGAAAAACTGAGATATTATTAATTTAAAGGAAATAAAAATCAGTATTTGAAGCTTATGTTACATTTTTGTAAAAATTAAGTCACAAAGGTCTATTATATGTCTTTCATCCATATTTGCATGGCACTAATGATCCTAGCAGTTGAACGCCCTTAAATACCAATCATTATCCATATTTGGATTTAATTTTACATTTTTGGAACACAGTACAATTTGTCTCAGTGAACTTTGATGAGGTAATTGTTACCCACCATTCTATGGGTTGGCGTGACAACCCATGGCCTCACATACTGTGAGTGATCTGTTGAAACCTTCATGTCTGGCTTCCTCAGACACTCAGTGTGAGATTAGACTTTGGAGGGAATGTGTGTATGTAATCAGTATAGTTGTATGAGGGTCATATTGCAAATTGTGAGCAACAATTTTTTAAAATCTTAATCTTTATTTTTTTAGATGAACCAAGTACATCTAGAGACTTTTCTGTCACCTAGAGGGTCGTTAAATTATAAGGTAAACCCTGTCTTGGCCTCTCTCCACTGTGCAAGACAACCTGAGTTGCTGCAAAAATAGTGCCGGCAAAGGCACACTAAAATACATATCTTAAGGTACATTTTGAAAATTTTAAATTTCTGCTCACATACGGGCATAACATTTGGCAAAAATATTCTCGCTCACTCGTCTAAGCTTAGCAGCAGGAATCCTTGTGATTTCTTGCATGATGTTATCACTAAGTTTCTGTAGATTACACAGGGATTTCTGCTGCTGAGCTTATGTAAACGAGCGAGAACATCTTATACTGCCTGTTTGGGAACAGAAGGTCAATATTATCAGTATTTAAGATTAGAACCTTAAGAAGGAAGTCTCAGTGTCTCCTGTTTCGCCTAGGGTGAAATGCTCTGTTAAGTTTAAGGGGCATTTTTACATATTTCAACTTGTATAATTCAGGAGGCTTTTTGTTCTTTCTTTTCGTTGGGGGGCACACACACATGCACACCCATACACACAGGGTGAGAGATGAATAAGTGCAAATAATGTTATGTTTGATGGAGTACAATGCGTATAACGCATAAGTGTATCTCATTTTGTCTGTTTAGTAATAACATCGTCATATATCAAGCACAAATTTCAGGGTCTAATGTGTTTTGAATGGCCCTGTATACATCACATCACCTATTGTCAGGCAGAGTGGAGGAGAGTCAACTGTGTGACCTGTTAAGTAAACAACCAAACATCTGAGATATGGAATAATAACCATTCTAAAACATTGTGAAATTTTCCTCATGAGCATAATTTTAGAAAATAGTGAATAAAACTGCAAATACTGGATCATAACATTGTGTTCAAACATTGATACAAATATTTGCACTTAATCAGCTCCCACGCTGTATTGATGTTGTGGGGCACATGGTAGCCATTAGTGGCATAACTTATGCACTCATCCCTTACCCAGTGTAAGCATGGAAAATAATTTATATTATATGTAAAATCCATCACAAATTTTGTAATAACTGTTTCGTTCTGCTTAAATGTTTTCAACAATGGTTTGTTTAACTGACATACCTGTGACGAAATAAATGAATGCCTTTACAACTCGTAAATTCAGGATTATGAATTTATGAGTGTAGTATTCCTTATATCAAATGAACTCAATTAATTGGTACATATTTGTTTAGGTATTCCTTATTCTATTGTGGTTTGCTGCATAACCTCTTTCCTTGATCTGAGTTTCTACTGTTAAGGCTTGGCAATTTTCATGAAAAGATGTATAGGCTAAACCCTTGCAAGTTAAAACTTGTGCGTAATGGGTTCATAAGTGTATAATGTGCTGGCTATTTAACTTATCTTATGTACTAATAGTTATCTGATTCAAATTGGAGTACACAGTAAATGTTCTTCTGCTACTTTGTAGACTAGAAGAGCAATTAAATAAAAGCCACACTGTAAAATAACATTAATTTTGTATTAAATCTAAAAAATTATCTGCTTTAAAATTAAAATAAAATGCAGTCCTTCAATAGGTTTGTATTCCTGGAGGCCAAAAACAAAAATTTACTACTGTACAGTATACAAAGCTACTTTCACAATGAAATGCAAGTGCAGACTTAACACAGCATAAGTGTGAGTGAAAACCATTCACAATGAAATCATAAGTGTAACACGGGAACTTGGCACAGGTTTCTAGATCTGTAAATTACATGGGGATATCATCTAAGTGCTCCGCAAGTTTAAAACTAAATAACAAAATTCACCAATTCTTTTATAAATGAATAAATAGGTTACTCGTATTACTTACACATATGACACTTGCAGCAGTGACCTCACAGTAATCGTTTGGCCAAAATAATGAAAACAATGCCAGCATGGAAACTGCACATTTAGTGTAAGTGCATTATCTCTTTGTGCCATACAATGTATGAGGGCCAAGAAATCTAGACACAGATGGTGGGTGCATCCATTAAACCAAAGGGTGATTCGCAAGGAGACTGCCCTAACCTCCTGAGGAAAATTAGAGATGGCATGGCACGACCAAATAGAGAAGCATGTATGTACAGCAGGTGCTGTGAAATTTGGCATTGCGATTGTCTGCTGGTAAACAGCAGGCAATATATAGAGGAAGGAATACAGAATTCTTTCTCTATGCACACAATGCAAGGATAAAGATTGGAGTTTGAAAACTCTTGTGTTGCATTGCATTTTATAGCATGTGAATCCTTATATTGAATAACATGGGCAAAATGTGTTACGCTTGCATCTCATTGTGAATGGGCATAAACCTTGGTATGTGAGTCATCACAGTTGGGATGTGTAAACAACATGGAAGGGTGCCTGACAAAATGGGATCCTTCAGAAGGCGAAACTCTCCTCACAGCATTACGATTCTTCTCGATATTTCTCCAAGCTTCACCTTCCAGTTTCTTCAACAAAATTCTTGAAAGTTTGTGATATTTTCTAGCTATAAAAGGAGGAAGAATAGCAGCACAGTGGTGTTGTGTTGTTAATTGCATGGAGTCACTGGTGACTGGAGTGTTAGCGCACAGTAGTATGCAAGCCATGTAGTATGCCATGCAACCTTAAACTGTCTATGTGTCGAAACGTAGAGTGAATTATTTGAAGCAGTGAATCAAAGACTGCATTTGTAACTAATTGTTGACTCAATAAAAACATTTGATACAATATTAAAAATCATAAAATATTTGAAGCTGTTATTAACAGTGAAACTATATAATACATTTTTGTTATTTGATCATGTTTACACTTAGTGCTTCAATTTCACTGGACTAGTTAAAACAAATTCAAATCCATTTTGCTAAATGGTGTTGTTCAATGAGATTGGACACCAACAATGCATCTTTGCATCTAATCTGAACTCATTGCAGACCGCAGTTGACTAAAAGCTGATGAAATAAATTTGCTTTCAACTAGTCTGGAGAAACTGAAAATGTACATGAAGTTTTAAGCATAAACAGTCCATCAAATAATATGCATAAGTATATAGTGAATTTCAAAATTTCAAACCAACATCAGATTTTGTTGCTCAGATCCTATATAGTATGAAAATATAGTTTTCAATGACAATAGAGGTACATCAAGAAAACACCTCAACATGGATTAGGCAGTTACCCAGGCACAGAGCTGTGCACTGGTCCATGCTATCAGAAGTAACACAGGTACTTGGGATGCTCCAAGTCATTTGCTTTTACAGTGTTCTCGTAAATATACTAATATGCTGCACAAAGGTTAGCTAACATAAAGGCATTCCTTGTCTTATGAAATCCCACTAAAGATCCTGTACTTTTAGTTATCTTTAGTACCTTTAGTTATTTGTTTATTATTTCAACAGAGCAGACAATGGATGAAAGGAAATGCCATTAATAACATCTTCTAGAGGCAATTTAAAGTTAGTGATCTTGAGAGTGGAAACAACAGGGACAAGACAGATAAACTCCCGATCCTTGGAACCACTGGATATTGCTCTATCCATCATGCACATGTAATCTTTAATTATTGAAGTGTGGACAATACACACTAACAACACTTCTTCAGTAATGCATTTCATTGGTTTAATTGTTTTTTCACACAAGCCATGTATAGGACAGGAGTTGGATAGGTAGAGTCAGACTGAAAATTCAAAGCCATAGCAGGGATTTGAACCACGGATCTCCCGGTCTCTAGCCCAACGGTTCCCAACCGGTGTGCCCCGGCACCCTAGGGTGCCAAGTGATTGGCTAAGGGGTGCAGCGAGATATTGAGATAAACAAAAAAAAAAAAAAAAAACAAAAAAAAAAAAATACCCTCTACTGAAGCCTTAAGTCTTGTAAGGTCTTGAAATAAAATAAGTCAAATCAATTACTCTCATGCACGGCAGATGGTGACAGTGGTCGATTCATTTCAATAATTCAGTTATACTAGTATCCCACAGATGGCATTACAGCTATACCCTGCCGAACATTCCCAAGACTACTCGCTTCCTCACGAACATTCCCGAGACTTCGACAGATGAATATATAAAAGTGTATGCCGCTTGGCACTTTCAGTTGTCTTCCTCGCGTTGATTCACAGCGTTTAGCTATGGATAAGTTCATTGTTAAACGTAAACGTCAGGACAGTGAAAGTGAACAGTCGGCTCCTACTGCTTGCTTTAAGAAGCCAAATCTTACAGTTTCTCCCGGACCGTCGAATTCACCACATAAAGAAGACAAACAAAAGAAAAGAACATACCAGGACAGTTACTTAGCGTATGGATTTAAGTGGAATAATTACGAGGAAAACCCTATCCCTGTGTGTTTAGTTTGTGGCGAAACACTTAGCAACGAGGCCATGGTACCTAGCAAACTGAAGCGGCATCTTACAACAAAGCATCCTAATGTGTCACAGAAAAGTGTAATGTATTTTTCACATATATTAGAAGGGGAGAAGAAAACAGCTGTGCGAATGGTAAAGAGAATGACCATAGGTGATACTGCTCTTGTCCTCATTTAAAGTAGCAGAACTGATAGCTAAAAAAAAGAAACCTCATACTCTTGGAGAGGAAATCATTGGCCCTGCATGTCAAGTTATAGTTTCAACAATACTTGGCGAAGGAGCAGCTAATCAAATTTCAAAAGTTCCTCTGTCCAACATCACAATCAGCCGCAGGATATCTGAAATGTCATGCAATATCAACGAACAAGTCATGGAGAAAATAAAAACTTATAGAACATTTGCTTTGCAAGTAGATGAGAGTCTCGATATTGGTGACAAACCGCAACTCCTTGGTTTTATCAGATATATTGATGAAAAAGATATTAGTGAACAGTTTCTGTTCTGTAGACCGCTGGAGACTACAACCATAGGCCATATTTTCGTTTCTATTAATTCCTATCTCAATGACCATGATCTTTCATGGAAAGACTGTTGTGGTATATGTACAGATGGTGCACCATCTATGTCTGGGAAAATTAAAGGTTTTACTGCCAGAGCTCTCAATGAAAATCCATCCATTATTATAACTCACTGTTTTCTGCATAAAGAGGAATTAGTCGTGAAAGCGTGTAATGAAGATTTTGCTGAAGTGTTTACCCAAGTTGTGAAAATGGTGAACTATATGAAGTCTCGACCTTTAAAGTGGAGAATTTTTGAACAGTTATGTTGCGCAACGAATGCAGCTCATACCTCTTTGTTACTTCACACAGAAGTAAGGTGGTTGTCGCGGGGTCGTGTATTGAACCGGTTTCTCGAACTTAAAGAACAGGTAAAAACTTTTTTTAAGGATGAAATTCAAGACACATTTCATGAGCTCTTACTAAGTGATTCTTAGTGTTTTGTACTGTCGTATCTGGCAGATATTTTTCATAAGCTGAATGAACTGAATGTTTCGATGCAGGGTCGACATGAGACAATAATCTCCTCAACCAATAAAATGAAAGGTTTTAAAAGAAAACTTAGTTTTTGGAAGTCTGCAGTTCAAAAAGGAGATTTGTCGAACTTTCCATCTCTTCTTAATGTGGCAGGAGATAAAGATCTGGGTAAGCTGAAAGACCGCATTTGTGATCACTTATCAAGATTGCAAGATGCAATAGATGCGTACTTTCCAACTATTTCCACTACGAATCTCGACTGGGTTGTCTCACCATTTGATTTCGTAGATAGTGCAGAGGAAATAGATTTCACTGCTTGCGAACGAGATGAATTTATTGATCTTTGCGCTGATTCCACACTCAAAGGTAAGTTCACCAAGAGTGAGGCGTCGGTGGCTAGTTTTTGGCTTCAACGGAGAGAGGAGTACCCTAACCTAATGAAAAAAGCAATTAACGCACTTTTGCCCTTTTCAACATCCTATCTATGCGAGCAAGCCTTCTCTGCTATGGTGACAATAAAATGCAAAGCAAGAAATAGACTGAATAACCTTGAGGATGATTTGCGTGTTTCACTGTCAACTGTAAGACCCGACATCACATACCTGTGCTCTAAGCATCAATCACAAGTTTCACATTAATCATTAATCAAACAAAATTTATTGATGTATTTTTACTCAGTGATTGCAGTAAAGTTTACTGTATTATGTTATGGTGTACGTTATTATAATATAATATTTCAATAAATTAACATATTAAGCTTAATTTTCTTTTAATTCAAGGAAGTGTTTAATGTTATTCCCAAGGGTGCCGTGAACTTCAAAATGTTGGGAAACACTGCTCTAGCATGTTGCTCTTCCACTGAGCTACCATTGCAACATGCCGGCATAGCACTGAATTTCTCAACTGACTGGCATGTTTCCCGGTAAACCATAGGGTGTTCTCAAATTTATTTTGAGATGACAACCCCCAATGGCGAATTACAACGCTGTAAGTACTTTTAAGTCCCAGGATTCATAGTATAGCCAATTATTATGGTCAATGGGTATTGGTTTCAATGCTATGCTGGCATGTTGTAAAGTTAGCTCAGTGGAAGTGCAACCAGCTAGAGACCGGGAGATCCGTGGTTCAAATCCCGGCTATGGCATTGAATTTTTCAGTCTGACTCTACCTATCCAATATATTTCAGATTTTAATGCATTTGTAACCCTAACTTTTCATGGTTGTCATTTCTTTGACACTGTTTCTCGAACACAATGAACATAATATGAAAATGACACATGTCCCACCTGAGGCATCATGAGAACATTGATTCTTCTGTCCTTGTCTCTCTGTGAGTTGCCAACATTCACAATCTGAGCATAGCAGAAGCCAGATAGTGTAGTCATGGGTAGAGAGGGCCCTAAGCCACATGCCATGGCAAAGGGGTTGAGGGCCCTAAGCAGTAAAACATAGCCAAGGGATCTGTGAAGCTCAACCCCAATGAACCATGGCATTGTTGAGGGATTTATGAGGCTTAAACCCACTCTAATCACCACAAATAGCAGATTTTCGTTTTAGAAACATTTTCATAGGTTAACAAAAGTGATTTACCACTAGCTTTGGTGCTCTTAGCATACAATGTGTGCAATTGACTTGATAATGGTCTTGATAATTGACTGATAACTTTGTGGTCGCAAAGAAGGGTGATGGGTAGTATAACTTTGTCTGAGCAACATTATCTGCTTCATATATTCCTTACTCCTTCAAAATTATAGATAAATAGATACTTTACTTCACTGCTTAGGGTTTGGCCCATCCTCCCTCATCCCGTCCACCACCATCCTCATCCTGTCTACTGCCTCCCTCATTCCGTCCTCATCGCCATCCTCGTCACATCTACTGCTGACCTCACACCGTCCACATCGTCTCGTCCTGTGCATCACTGTCCTCATCCCATGCATCACATCCTCATCTTGTCCATCACCATCACGTCCTGTGCATCACTGTCCTCATCCCGTGTATCACATCCTCATCTTGTACACCACCGTCTCGTCCTGTGCATCACTGTCCTCATCCCATGCATCACATCCTCATCTTGTCCACCACCGTCTCATCCTGTGCATCACTGTCCTCATCCCGTGCATCACATCCTCATCTTGTCCACCACCTTCTCGTCCTGTGCATCACTGTCCTCATCCCATGCATCACCATCCTCATTCTGTCCACCACCATCCTCATCTCTTCCATTGCCAACTTTGTCATGTTTACTGCTGCCCTCATCCTGTCTACCACTGAACGATGCAGTCACTCTAGTGAAAAGTAATGCCAATGATGATCCTATTTAGGTGCTCTTCCTAAATCATTATCTCCCAACCACGAGTTTCAGTCAATGAAGAGAAGTGCCTGTCGCTCTACCACCCATTGAAAATAGTAATTTACGTGACCTACCTTGCACCAGTTTACATCTCTGTGTCATACTGCTTCACTTAAAATTATTTTAGCAGCGGGAAATTTACTCTTCACTGTTGTAGCCAAATCATAGATGTTTCCATGACATAGTCTATGCTTTCCCCCAGGTCATTAAATCCCACAGGATTTCTTTGTTCCAGCTGCTCCACAACTTGCCTTATCTTTCATTGTTATTCCAGGGAGTTCAAGTCTCCCACCACTTAACATGATTCCTGCTGTGTATGCACATCTGAAGATTTTAACATTCTGATTTGCTCTTCCAAGCATCATATTTCTTCTTTGGCTTGCTGCAGCTTTACTCTCAGCCGTTGCACTTCATCCACCATTTTACGTTCTTCCCTTTCTTTTTCCATTGCCATGTGGGTCTTCTTGCACTGAATACACCTCCAAGTGTCTTCAATTTGCTGTTTTCTTTATTTTCTGAAATGAAACCAGCTCAAACAGGACTGCAAAGAAGTCCCCCCAGGTAGTTTTTCTTGCATGTCTAGCATTTTAGCGCCTCTTCCACTGGTCCCAGGTTTAGTTCTACACTACCTATCATTAATAACACGTATCACCAATGCATATAACTGCGTAGGTCTTGGTGAATCTCTGTAGCTCTTCTGACGTAACTTTCGCCCTACTCTATCTGTTAACATGCTAATCCTCACCTGGTATGTCTGAAGGTCACACCCCATCACGAGCGGGTAGAAAGCACACCCGCCCCTGTTGACTCTTCCAAGAAGGGTTCTTACAATATGTTGGATATAATAATCACCAGAATCCAATAGTATTTTTCATGTAAAACATTGGTTCCCAAGATTGGAAGTTAAACCCATTAGACTACTATCAGAATACTACCAAAAGGATTGTAGATAAAGTTAAACAAAACTAAGTATAAAAAAAAAACACCAAGAAAGCTTCAAATCTTTAATACAGATTAAGACATTCAAAAAGAAGATATCAATAAAGGAAATCGCCCCTCTAAGCAATATACCAGGGTGATTCTAATACCAATAGTAATTGAGGCACAGTACTGCGCAGGCAGATCCAAGCGGGATGGCAGAGTGGGGGGTTGAAGGTTGGTGTGTTAGAGAGGAGGAACCAGCCTGGTTAGTTGCTCTGTTGGTTACAGCATCAGTACAGCCATGAATGAACAAGAGATTCCTCCATTTATTGCATAATGCATTATTATACAGCTTTTAACCAATGAAGGGATTAAGCCCTCAAGATTTCAACTCACTTCAGGGCACAATTTGAGGACGCTACACTGTCCCAGTGTTTACCTGGTCCGGACAATTTATGGGCAGCTGAGGAATTGTACAAAACTCAGCACCCAAGGTCGTCTTGTAAATGACAGCATTTGTGCCATTTGAGAGCTTATTGAAGGTAATTAACTGCCACACTGTAGAAGAAATCATATCAGAAGTGGATATTAGCATTTGGAGTATTCAAAACATTATCAGTGAACATCAGCAAAAGCTGCTTACCAAAACAAAAGATGCTGCATGCCCATCATCCTTCTCCAAGACAATGTTAAGCCTCACACCGCGAATTTGACAGGAGACATACTGGAAGAGGAGATGCACTGGAAACCCTTGAACACCCTCCCTACAATCCAGATCCGTCCCACTGGACTATTTTTTGTTTGTGTCCATATAATTGCTTGCAGGGGAACGATTCAAAACCAGAGAAAACTTGAGGAAAATGTGTGCAATTGGTTGATGATGTGTCCTCAAACTCTTTTTGAACAAGAAATATATAGAAGCCTAAGAAATCGTACGGCTTACACCAGAAGGCAAAGTAACCCCAAAGGAATATTCAAGCTTCCAAATCGTTAGTAAAATCGTTAGTAAAAGTGTGTCGAACATGAAGGACACTATGCAGAGAAGGTGTCACTTGTGTATATGATTCACCAATGAATATATAATGGATATACCATTATATTTCAATCATTCTCGTAATAAAAAAAAAGACGCCCTGTTACCCATGGCCCTGGAAATTCACGAAATACTCAAAGAACATAATATAACCCTAACCACAGATAACAAGTATTGCCTAAAATATACTTAGGACCAACATGAAATACAAAATTTCTGGGGGGAAAACATTTGGTATTAATGAAATTGGGTATGAATATTGCACCAAAGTATACAAAGATGAGACACAGAGGAAGATAGACACAAAGTTTTAAGAAAACATAAGAAAGTGATATACACAGATATCAACAGTAACAGAGCATTTTTATTCACAGATCAGCTGAAAGGGAAACTCAAACTTTCAAAGACCCTAGAAAACCAGCAAAAGTCTCCATTTGTGGAAAATGATTCATCCATAAAAATAAACACAATTTATTAAACTTTGTCCTCCCATTTGAACACGATCTCCTTGTATAGTACGCCCAGACTAAAATCACCATCTTAGGTAAAAACACACAAAGAAGCATGGTAGTGAATCTAGGCTGATGATGAAGAAGACAGTCTCTGAAACATGCCCCAGTAAGTTCTGGTGAATAATGTAAAGCTAGAGTAATAAAAATCCCAATTTGTGCATATAAAACTCCACTCCTTAATTAAAATATTTTAATTTACTTGGCAATAACTTATGCTTTATAATACACTATTTTGTACCTACTCTAAAAAATGATAGATTCATTAAACAAAACTATAGCACTGCCATCACCAGATGCCCACAAAACAAAGCCAAGCTAATAAGAACAAAAGCACCTGCAACAATAATTACCTGACTTATGGCATAGTCCACTTGACTACGAAGGTCATCAACAGTCAGCTTATCCATATCATCCACATTCAGATTCAATTTACCTTTCAGCTGATCTGAAACAAAGTAACAGCACTATAGTTGCAACATTTCAATATCTTCAAAAAATGACTTGACTGTAGTGGTATACACTATCACTAATATTTTTAAGAAATTCAATGCCTTTTTCCATTCGCCTCTCACCTAGGCGGCCCTGATTCGATCCCAAGTGGCTGCATGTGGGATTTGTGGTGGACAAAGTGGCGCAAGGGTGAGTTTTCTCCAGATTCTCTGGTTTCCCCTGCCATCACTCCACCAATGCTCCATCTCCATTCATATATCATCAGTGTCATTGCCTGCAGTGCCACTGTAGTTAAAGCAAGTGTTAAACACTATCAACAACAAAAAACAAAACAAAAAAACAAAAAAAATGCCCTCTTCTCTTCTAAGCTCTCTAGGTGAATATTTCAGATGAAGTCTGATTGGTGTTTTTTTAAGTTGTTGGATCGGTCACTGTATTTTTACACATACTCACATTTTTAGACGCAAACCAGGTCCTATCTGCCCGCTCTATGGAGGAGTATTGTTGATGCAGCATGTGCTGATAGAGCACGTTGTTCTAGCAGCTCTTCGTTCATCTTTCCAGCAGCTGGCCTCCCCGCCCCCCTCACACACACTCACACTCAAATTTTTGGGTGGAATACAATACCTTCTTTGTACACTATGTATTATGCATACAAATAGATAAGGGCAGTCAAGTTGCACAGTTCAAGAAGCGGGGAGAAGAGGTGGAGTCTTCAAGTGATAGCCATGCTGTGGGTAAACACACAAAGATATCGGCTGCCGACCAACTGCAGCAGTCAGATCATGCCACTAAGCACCATGTTTACACTGCTCTCATCTACTTGCACAGGCTATACATAGTAAGTATAGAGAAAGTAAACAAATCTATTTATAAGGACCACACTAGTGAGCCCTCCGTAACATCAACCAATTCTTCTGATGAAGCAGCTCTATCAGAGCAAACTTCTCACATAGAACTAAGAAAACCATAAAGGCTATAAAGATCTGGGTAGCAGAACCTTTTGGGCCTTGGAAGAATTACAATTGTTGCAACTCTAGCCAAAGATAGCCCCAAAAGTACTCCGGATCAACATGCAGCATAAGGAGGCTTTGGTCGCCTTCTATAAAATCTTCCAATGAAGGAGTAGGCCTAGCCCTGATTTAAGAGTCCTTGATAAGCAAGGTTCAAATTTTGGGACTAGGTGAATGTCAGGCACATTGCATTAAGGATACTTGTAATAGGAGTTATTGATTTTTATTCGTATTTGAATTCAATGCTTATCACTCCTAAATTACGTTCTAGTGATATCATGGTGAAAATCGACAATGATGCAGGAGGAGGGAACAAAGGCCTATAAACTCTGTCTACCTCCCATAAGATGGCAGCAACCAGCCACTTGGGAACTAGGACAGTTGCTCACACACTGCACTTGAAGAGGGGAAAAAACCATTTTTGGGTGAGAGGGCAACTCTCCTCATGAAATCTAGGGTAGCAAAAAATGAGAATTCAGTTCCTTTTAGACTTCCTGCTCCACAGTAATCTATATATTTTAAATAAGACAGCAAGCCTAAATTTGTTAATTGAATAAGGCAAGAAGATATTGACATTACCTTTTGTATTGAATATATTTAAACTCAGATCTCTTAGTCCAAATGTTACACTTTATAGCAAAAAATGTAATGTGTTCAAAACATTACAGCCATTTTTGTGAAAATAACATTTTTAAAAAATTATTCCATATAATGGTAGTTTAGCATTGGGAGATTTTCTTGTAAATTTGTGTTTGTCATCCTAGTTTGGTATTTAACAGCATGCACCATAGATCTTTTTCTAAAAAAGCTTTTATTGATTCAGGGGACCTCAAAATGTGTATTTTGGTGAAATCTCAGGATCAATTTTTTTGGTTTAATTCTGTTCCTTTTCTACCTATGTATATTATACATATGTACATGCTAGAGACAGTAAAAAGATGGGAAACTGATAGACCATGAATAAGGATATATGTTTAATAATTTATGCAAGGGAGTTCACATTACAACTCGCATCATTTGCTACTGAATGTTCATGTCCATTTACTGCTGATTGATTGCTACTGGTAATTACAAGAGTTCACTAGTGTGCAATCAAATTTTATATTCTGCAAAGTGAAGTCTGCCACAAATTTTGTTGCAATACAGTAAAGGGAGACCATAATCACAATGAAGGGGAAGGAGATATGCATGCATGCACGCCCGCCCGCGTATGCATACATACACACCTGCATGCGCATAGAAACAAAAGCTCTGGTACTGTAATCAATTGGCACACTACATTCAGCCTGTAATCTTAAGTTAGAATACAATGTAGAATTTAATGCTTTGTTATGTTCATAGTGAAAATCTGTTCCACTTTGAATTTGCCAACAAAGCAGTAAAATCACTTTACTTGCAAAAACATTGAAGAATGCCTCTGCTTCTTTACATTTTACAAAGACAAACTGTAGAAGCTCGCAAATATGAACATTTATCCTAAAAGATACTATCTTTCAGGTAAAGATCTGGGATACAACAAAATTGGCAAATTTGTAGCTCAGCAACATCAGAGTCAAGGAGGTATTTTAGCTTCATAAACATAAATACAAGTATATCAAATAATAAGAAGTATTTTAGACAGTGGAGCGCCATAATTTAAATGAATTGAATGTCACTTTTTTTTTTGTAAAAAAAACAATAGAAAGCAAAAAGAAAACTAACCCCCCAAAAAATGTAATAAGAGCATTAAAAAGCAAACCGGTAATTTATAGCAAAGCAGACAAAGGAAACACAATAAATAGCAATTATGGACAAAACTGAGTATGTAGAAAGAATGGAAACACTTTTAGAAAAAGAAGAATACTCTACAGTACAAAAGAACCCTCTAAACCAATGTATAGTTAAATTAAATGCCAGTATTCAAGAATGTAAACTAATAGACAAAAAAGAAAAATGCAAAATTAAAGTTGATAATCCAGTTCTGCCCAGAATTTATGGCCTTCCAAAAATACACAAGCCGGGAAATGCAATGAGACCAATTATAAACAATATAAGTGCACCTACATATAATCTAGCAAAATGGTTAACAAACAGATTCTCTTCCTTCCCTAAATTTGAAACAGCAAGTATAAAAAAACTCTCTAGATCTGATCGATAAAATTAAAGACATAAAATTGGAAACAACCGATATGTTAGTTTCCTTTGATGTTACTGCTCTGTTTCCAAGCATACCTACAGAAAGCATACAATCCCACATCAAAAACTGGTTACTTGCAATAGGAAAAACAACAGAAGAAGTGCGAGAATACATCATATTAACGAATCTGTGCATGAATCAAAAGTTTTTCACATTTAATGGGAAATATTATAAACAAACATCTGGTTTAGCTATGGGCAGCCCACTGTCACCAATATTAGCAGATCTCTTCATGAGCACTATGGAAACTAGGATTAAAAAGGCATACCGCTATGTAGACGACATCTTTGCAATAGTCCCAGAAAGACACCTAGAAGATGCACTAATACTCCTAAATATGCAAGAAAAGTCTATAAAGTTCACAATGGAGAAGGAATGTGATGGACAACTGCCATTCCTCGACCTAAAAATCATAAAAACTAATAATCACCTTACATTTGGCATCTACAGAAAACCTACCCACACCAACAGCTATATAAAACAAAAGAGTTACAATCCCATTCCCCATCAACATGTTTTACTCAACAGCCTTACACACAGATTGGTAAATGTACCAATGGGAAAAACAGAATACCAATGTGAACTTTCTAAAATATTGGACATAGCTACAGAGAATGGATTTCGGGCAGAACTGGTGTACAAAAAAGTTAATAATGCCAAAAATAGAAAGAGAATTAAAGAAGTCAGCACACTCACTCAAAACCAGAAAGAAAACAAGATCTACAAGAAGTTTACATACCACCCTACAACTTTCTACAAATTCCAGAGGATCTTCAAACGACATAACATCATTCTAGCCCCTAAAAACAATTACTCTTTAAAAAACATTTTAAATTCTAAATTAAAAGATTATATCCCACAAGAAAACAAACCAGGAATATATCAGTTCAGCTGTAATGACTGTGAAAAAATCTACATCGGCCAAACAAAAAAAAAATATAAAAACCAAGGCAAAAGAACATCACAGAAATATTAAACTCAAACAAGAAGAAAAATCTGCAGTAGCTTGGCATTTTTGGAAAGAGAAACACACTATAAATAGAAGACCAAAAATCCTCAAAAACATCACAAGGAAGACAGAATTAAAAGTTTGGGAAAACATATATATTTGGAAAAACAAGAACCGGGTTTTCAATTTTGAAATCCCGCCAGGCGATCTACTCATTCAGAGGTTCATCAAACCACCACCAGGGACAGAGACAACCACCACAGCAAGCAATGCCGGCAGTCGACCAAAGGAATTGACAATGGAAACATATGGCTTCTGAAACATGTTTTCCGAAATAAAAAAGTAAGTGATGTAGTGTTACAAAATCGACTCAACTAAATTTTAATTGTTAAAACACATCACTGTCTCAAAGTCCACCATATATCAGGATAAATACAAGTGTTTATTAAGTCATTAAACAAATGATTCAATTATTTTTTGGGAATAAAAGTATGGTTATGTTATGTAGAGAATGCTTACCTATGATTATTCTTTGCCTTTCCATGACAACACTCTGTGGTAGGCCTGCTTCTCCAGTCTCGTAAGCATATTTTTCCAAATCCTCCAATTGAGTTTTAAGCTGTGATATTAGTTCCTTTTGTTTAGCTCTTTGTGCTACCATTTTCTGTTCTAGATCTTCTCCATCCTATGTAAATTCATAAGCAGATTACACTATGGCATTTGCCTTTTTTAAGAGCTAAAACTACAAAAAAGAAATAACAAAATTTTTTTACTAACAGTTTAGGCATGCTCATAAATCTTAAACTCAAAGGGGGGGGGGGGCAATCTCACATTGATGTTACAAATCAAGCTGAGATTTTTTTTTTTTTTTTAATGGGAGTAGATTTGGGAAAATATATATAAAGTTTAAAAAAATCTAATGTGTTCCATTCACATGACTTTCTCTACCAACTATTTATTACAAAAGATTGCTCCTTTATCAACATCATGATAATCGATATAAACATTAGCAGACATGTCTTATTACTCAGTTCAAGTAGAAGGGAAATTAGATAATACTCTGAGCTAAAGCGAGTCAAATCTTTCAAAAAACTGGTCACTATGTGAAACAAATTAAATTCGGTTCGCCTTACACAGCCTGAAGGAAAACAAGAGAGATGAAATGAAAGATGACCGTCCATTTGAGAAAAGTTTAAGTAACTTAAAATTGAAACCAATATCAAGAAATATATTGGAAAAAGTTACTGTACAAAAGCAATGTATTTGACTTAATTTGAATGTTTTACCAAGATCTACATTTTTTGTACAATAAGTTTTTGTCTATATGTTATGGTTTAAAAATTATGCAAAATTCATCCTGAATGAAGAGCTCTTTAGAGGTTATTACCAGAAAATTAATGATATATATATATATATATATATTTTTTTTTTTATTAGTCATGTAAATATCTTTAATATGCAGTATTTTAATCAAAATTGTTGGAACCATTTTTGAGAAAAACAACATTTTTAAAACAATTTTTCAATAGAAAGAGTAGTTTGGGGTGGGGGTACTTACTTGAAAATCTTTTTGTTGCATCCTTGGAAGATACTAAACTTAAATACCAAATTTGGTATTTAATGGTACTTTGTTTTTGAGCTATGCTGCACGCATGCACACACGTGCGTGCATTTTTCTTGGATTCGGGGGGGGGGGGGTTCAAAACATAAATTTCTGGTGAAATCTCGACATCAAATTTTTGGGTGGAAATACAATACCTTCTCTATTTACTATATGCATAATATGTGTAGAGAAAATAAAAACATTTACAGAGAGAACTTACAACAAAAGGTCAATTTTAATATCTTCAGTTTGTTTTATTGGAGCAACCCATCACTGGGAAAAAAAATGAAACCATCTACAGCCAATATTCTCTGTGCTAGATGACATCTTGGTGTAAGTTATCTTGCATGCAGATACTGGTAGTTTGGGAAAAGTTCTTCAGTGCCTGCTATACTACTAGGCAGCTAATCATTAAGTCAAAGACAGATGTAAAGTTAGCCATTACAGCTTAAAACTTTTTAATTTTTTCCCAATGAGACCCTATGGGAGAAAAAGTCCAGAAATTATCACTTTTGTTTTTGATGTACTTTCATAAAAAATATTGCAGCTCAATCTGCAAGATAAATGTGACAGTGGCCTCTTGTCAGGTAAGGACTGACTGAAAGTTATCATTTGGGATTACAAGAAACTTTGCTATTTTATACATTCATCAACACACATTCAAGTTAATTGGAAGAAAAACGCAGCATGGTACAAACTGCAGCAACAGGCACAATTGGAGCATCCAAGTCAATTTGTTTGCACCATGAAGAAATTTAGAAAGCTACTAATTTGAATCAAAAGTATGTATGTGGACAGCATAGCTCAAAAATGAACTGTTAATTACCAGATTTGGTATTTAAATTACCTTCCAAGGATGCGACACCAATCTAACCTTTACATGGAAGAATTTGTTATAATTGTGTTTTTCTCAAAAACGATTTTGATTAAAATACCATATATTAGATATTTACATGACTAATCAAGTGTCAATCTTGAATTTTCTGGGAATAGTCTCCGAAGAGCTCTTCATTCTGGATGAATTTTGTACAACTGATAACCGAAAGAAATAGATAAACACTTACACAAAAAATATAGATCTGGTTAAAACACACAATTTGAGATATACATTTTTTGTAAAGTTAACCATTTCTGAGATATTACTTGTTATTGATTTCAATTGTAAACTACTCAAACTTTTATCAAACCGAAAGTCATCTTTCATTTCATCTCTCTTTTGTTTTACTCCTAGCCATGCAAAGAGAACCGAACTTCAATTGTTCAAATAACATCCGGCTTTTAAAATACAGGTTACTACAAAAGAAATAGACAACTTCAACCACCTGTAAAACAAAAACTATTAGAGATAGCAACCTAATTATTTTGGAGGTATGTTGAGAAACTCTCAAAGTTTCGTTTGCTACTATTGGTAACACTGTAGTGTTTTGTTTGTTGTTGCAGAAGTTGAAATGGCAAAAAATCCTGTGGAACAGGCATATTGCATGTTGGAATTTGCTAGAATGACATCAGCAACTGTTGTCCAACGACATTTTAGAACACGTTACCACAAAAATGAAATGATGTGCTCACAAGAACCAGCATCGTCTTCATCATGTCGCAACACGTCGATGCAAAAGTCACGCCGTATGACCTTATCTTCTTCACTCAGAAACTGCAACATCTGTAATCTGTAAGGCATAATGTGCAGTCACTTCCGCAAGATTTTCCATACAGTTTGCTGTGGAATTTGTAATTGCATGCTTGCCTAGATGTTGATTTCTGTGGGCTTCTTATGTAGGCAGAACGAACACGTTCCAACGTTTTCTTCCGAAACTCTTGGTCTTCCCGAGCTCTTCCCTTTGCACAAACATCCCGTTGTCTCGAATTTTCTATACCAGTCGTAGATTGACTGTCTAGTCGGTGGTGTTTTGTGGTAATGTGTTCTAAAATGTCGTTGGACAACTGTTGCTGATTGTGTTCTAGCAAATTCCAACATGCAATATGCCTTTTCCACAGGATTTTCCGCCATTTCAGCTTCTGCAACAACAAACAAAACACTACAGCGTTACCAATAGTAACAAACGAAACTTTGAGAGTTTCTCAACATACCTCCAAAATAATTACGTTGCTATCTCTAATAATTTTTGTTTTACAGGCAGTTGAAGTTGTCTATTTCTTTTGTAGTAACCCTGTATTTGACTATTGCTTTAGCCTAGTGTGTTACCTTATTCCCCCTCTGCTTAAAAGGAAGCAAGTAATAAGACAATTTCTGGCAGTGTTTATTTCAATTAGCAAAATGTAGGTAAAAGAATAATGTTTTGTAAGAATAGTTTGTTTGCAGAACAGGTAGAGAAAGTCATGTGAGTAGACTTTTTAAATACGTACCTATATGAGAACCAAAAAGCTTAAAACAATATGTTGTAGAGGTCATCTGATAATTTGAACTTGATGACAATAAGACTCAAGCTGAGAAACAATACCACCCTTCTATAATTATTATATGGTTATTTAGAACATACTTGACAGGCAGATAGATAAAAATGAGATACACCAATTTATAAAATAAAACAGATTGAGTCGAACAGACACTATCAGCACCTATTAATAGATTCGGTATCAAAAATCTCCTGAAGAAACCAACTGATAGAATACCCCCACCCCCATCCCCTGCCAAAAAGAAGTCTGGCATTTATAAAATCAACTGTTCTGACTGCAAAAACTTATACATCGGCAAGACCAAAAGAAACATTGGAACTAGATTAAAGGAACATTTCAGTAACATCAAAAACAAAGAAACCAACAAATCTGCAATGGCAGCACACTTTTGGAATGTCCATGGCGAAAAAGACTCATCTTCAAAACTGGCCTATTTTACTTCAGAATTAAATATTTGGGAAAAGATTTATACAAAAAAACACGGTGATCATCTTATGAACTTGACATCCCTCCAGAAGTTAACTCACTTCTAAGCCTCATAAAATCTCCACCAGATGTCTCCATCCCAGAGAAGCAAGACCCACAGGAGCACCGGAGCCAGTCGACACCTTGATGATGCCTTCAACTGAAGGTGAAGCCATAGAGTGTCTGGTCGACTCAATCTCTATTATT
Source organism: Hymenopus coronatus (assembly GCA_030762935.1). Taxonomy (NCBI): domain Eukaryota; kingdom Metazoa; phylum Arthropoda; class Insecta; order Mantodea; family Hymenopodidae; genus Hymenopus; species Hymenopus coronatus. The sequence continues at coordinate 25,831,780 of CM060900.1, read as the reverse complement.
TTATAAATTATTACAGTGCTTCACAGTGTTAATTCCAGTTGGTTTCTCAAACCATGAGATAAACTTGTTATTTAAAGCAGAATAATGTACCTTGAATATTGTCAGCAGTAGTTTTAGGAAAACTACCCCAGTTAAGCCCAAAAGAAGTGTAGCAATTCATTAGTACAATATACAGCAAAATAAAAAGTAAGAAACTATGTTCTTGATGTTACTGCTTTGACTCAGCAATCCTAAGCTTTAGGATTAAGTATTGCCATTAACAAAATGCAAGCTTAGCAAAAATGGTTTCTTGATTTCCTATTTGTACCTAAGCCTTACCATTCTAATATTTGGTTTGTTGATAATACCAGCTTAGAAGCTAGTTTAGGTAGGTATGTGATTTCTGTGTAGCGATTCAATTACATGTTATATTGAGAGACATCAGCAACCTAAAATTTAATTTTTAAAACTCAAATTAGAAGAGTAATTTTAAAGAACACAATGATATCAAGCCAGGTTAAGTGCATTTGCCATTTTGAGCCAAGAAAACGAAATTGTAAGTTGCAAATTCAATTATGAAGTAAATATGAGTGTGAGACCGCTTAGCGCAAAAAGTAAGGTTAATCACTCCCATTCTCTTAGCTTATCACAAAAAATCACACTGTCTGTGTTTGTTTTTTCCACCATGTGCTTGCATTTTATATAATGTATTTGCAAAATTATAATTTTGCATCTTAAAAGGCTTCAAAGCATTCACAATAGTTTTACAGCATAGTTCACAGCTCAAATAAGAAATAATAAATGTTTAGGACCAGCAGATTTTGAAAATAATTCAAATTGCTACACAAATTTCAGTAAAATTTCAAACCAGCCATGTTTACATTCAAAGTGGCCATGAATGTCTTTCAAATTAGTTACCATTAGTTTTAAATCAGCTAACAGGGGAATATGAAGTATGTTATGCTAAAGAATAGAAGTATGTTATACTCTCCTCACCTAATTTATTCTCCAGTTAGGGTATTCTAAGTATACTATTCCAACATATATTCTATGTTTGTCAGCTGATCCTAAGTTTTATTTGTGACTTAATTTAGTAGTATTTATATTTTGTATACATTTTTAGGCTGATCTAAAAGTGTCTTTTTGGGACAGATTGCCATTATCAAATTATAGGGCCTGTTGCTTGCTTACAGTAAAATAATTTCTTTTATCAATACATAGAAAAGGGAAGTAATTTATCAAGAAGAACACTCCTTTATATTTTAATAGAGAGATTTATAAAAACAACACTAAAATGGTTGGTACTGTAGCTCAGTTGATAGAGCATTTGCCTGAAGTATGAAGTAGAGATAAAATATAAAATCCAATGACAACTGTACAAAAGTTAACATCATTGTTGATAAGCAGTGTATTCCAAGGTAAAAGGCTATCAACAAGACTATTGCAGGTAAAAGTTGGGGCATAAATGGATCACCAGTAATAATAATAATAATGACAAAATATTTGAAGTACATGTTACCGACACTCAACCCAAAAAGTGTTACATACATGTAAATGCAAACATTAGACATTGTTAAATACCTACTTTACTTACAGGATTTGAAGTTGGAATTAATCCTTTGATTTTTCCATCTCTCAACTCTGGAATGCCTCGAAATGCGAAAGCTTCCAGATCCTTTAACAGCTTTTCCTTCTCACTAAGTGGAGCATCTACAATCTGTCTAAGCCTAAACTGGACCTGTAAAATATTTTATAAAATTGTCGTCTTGTAAGCTACTTAATGTTAGCATTAATGGCTCAAATCATGCATAAATAAATAAACATGTATACTGAATAGTGGTCTGAATCTTTCTTTTCCTTAATTTCCCTTCTGATGCAGCTTTTACACTGGTTTTATTATTAGGACCTTCAGTGATAAATGGAATTGATGATTAACATAGGATGAGAAACAAAAAATGCAACATAACTTCTAGTGCAGCGGTTGCAAGACAGATGCATGATCACAGCACCACCAAAGTGGGTCAATTTACAACTACCAAAAGAATTCTACCATTACTTTCGTCGACACTGAAATCTTTGGCCTCTTTTCAGTGAGTTTTGACATTCAAACACGTATGTTCCTCTTTATTTCAGACTTGATTATATGAGCTAGAATGGTTATCAGTGACTGTCTTTTTTTTTTTTTTTTTTTTTTAGTATTTAACACCTGCTTTAACTACTTATGGCACCGTATGTGGACACTGATGATACATGAATGAAGATGGAGCACCGGTGGAATGCAATGGCGGGGGAATCCGGAGAACCCAGAGAAAACCTGCTCCAGCGCCCGCCGCTTTGTCCACCACAAATCTCACATGCTTGCTTGGGATCGAACCTGGGCCATCTAGGTGAGAGGCGAGTGGTCTAACTACTCGACCATGGTGCGGCCATTAAGTGACTGTCAAAATTGTTTTGCATAATGAGGGATAACTATAATCTACATGCTTTATAACAATAAAATCTGGAGCAATTAGGGATTCCATTGTTGATTTGTAAAAACTAGCTGATGCCAGATGTAAGAAACCTTAGTCATGGATTGCTTTTTTTGTTTTAATTCATGTATTTTAGACACTTGAAAGTGCTATGAGATGGGTGTCAGGAATGGGAGGAAGTGAAGAGGATGGTACTGGGACCATCAAGGTTCTGAACCTGGGTCTTTGTACTGCTACACTTGGTGAAACAGAGCATTAGTCTCATGGTGTCAATATGTCCAATGATGATCCAACAAGAACACAATTTTTGTTTGACCAATGCTGATTTACTCACTTCTGTTAAGCCCACCACCATTCCAACACCAGCTCCACAGAGTTTTAAGTCCTACAATATAAAATTTCAGGCACATTAATGAAAATTCATTTAGTAGTTATGCTAGCAGTTGTTTCTCCAACACATCTTTGAGCAGTGGTGGTGTTATAAAAACTTGGATATCACTTAACAAATACCTACTTTCTAGTTGGTCATGTGTTTCTTTTCTTAGATTTTAACCCTGTGACTTTTTCTGATCTTGCCATTTCTTGTTTCAATTTCTGAACTTTGTGATGATTAGCTAACAAGCTGAAATTGAGATACTCACAACATATTTCTCTGCTAGGTGAAAGCATGAGGAATATCTAAGATCACTGATAAGGCACATTGAATTTTTCTAACTTCTTAAGCAAGAAAGCTATCTTGGGACATGTTTTACTGTGCCTTTGTAAATAAATGCTTTTAAATTTAAGAGAAGGTTCGAGTCAGAATAGAGACACTTTTATCAATTATAATTTTTGTTGTCTGACTGGTTTAGAGAACTATTTGCTCTCATCTTCAGAGATTGACTGATTATTTATGGAATCTGGCAAAGAGTACATCCAACGTAAACCAGAACGAATAAGAAAGGCATTAAGCACAAGATGTTGCTCGAATGAAGTCATATTACCCACCCACCCACCCTTTTTGGTGGTCTCACTTTTACAGGGCAAACTAGTGCCATTTTGAAGCACAGTCATCCTCCTTAGCCTCTGCTTCCAAAGGTCATGAGGATCTGCAGAGGGCGATGGAGTTTTTGGCTGTAAAAATTCATAGCATGGCTTCCTTTGGAAAGGAAGTAAGGCCACTGGTGTCGTAGATTTATGGCTCATAAAAGATCATCAATCCTTATAAAGGGGCCTCTGGTCTTTCACACCCAATATAGAATGGCATGCTGAGAGCCATAACAGTTAAAGGGCATGCATAAAAGCACAGTTTTAATTTGAAGCACAACATAGCCAAAGTTGTGAAAAAAAATTGCTAATGGAAATGTTGCTAAGCACTGTACTTCATTAGGGTTTGCTCTTCACATATGCCATGGTTATACCCTGCTATCACTCCACAGCTGCAACCATTTGACTCCTCTCCTAAAAAAAACATTCCTTGGCTATGCTTTCGAGATTAGAGCCTTCAATCCCTTGGCCATGCCCATTGACAAAATCCATATGCAAGACCCTTAAATAAAAATTTGTGAGATTGCTGAGACTGTAGGCATCTCAACTGAGTGCATGATATTCTACACAAAGAATTGGCTATGAAGAAGCTGTGTGAGGCGGGCGCTGCAATTGCTCACAGTGCACGTGGAATATTTCAACACAATGTCTGGCAATGTTTAACTGCAATCTGCAAGAATTTTTATGCCAATTTGTGACTATTGATGAAAACTGAATTCATCATTACACACCAGAGTCAAAACAATGGGACAGTCTGGTGAAAGTGTACCGAAGAGGGCAAAGACCACTTTTTGCTGGTGAGGCGATGGCCATTATTTTTTGCGATTCCCAAGGAATAATCCTCATAGATTACTTGGAAAAAGCAGGACCATGACTGGACTCTATTATGTTTCATTGTTGTATCATTTGAAATTTGCCTTGGCTGAAAAAACACCAAGGTTTGCACTCAAAAAGGTGCTCTTTCATCAAGATAATGCACTGTCCCACACATCAGTAATAAAAATGGTGAAGGTGCATGAATTGGGATTTAAATTGGTTCCTCATTTACCCTATACACTAGACTTAGCCCCAAATAACCTCCTGTTCCCTAATTTGAAATTTTGGCTTGGCGGGGAGAAATTTTCATCAAATGAGAAAGTGAAAGTAGCAGTTAATGAGTGTTTGACAGAACCTATTTTTCCAATGGGATGAAAAAGCTAGAGGATTGCTGGACCCAGCGTATATCCCTCAAAGAAAAATACGTTGAGAAGTGCATTGTTTATGAAACTACATTTTTTCTTGTTTTTTTAACTAGACTTATCAAACCACTATCATATATCCGCCTAAGGGTTTTCAAAAGGTGCACTGTGCCAGACTTTACTTTATTTGAATATGAAGAACGGTCTTCTTGAAGCACATTTTATAGTTTCATCACATTTCTTTCAAAAATTAAGGTAAGTCCCAATGCTGTACCAACAATCTTCATTAGTGGTGAAATTATTCAAAACATATCAGGTTTAATAGCTGTGATTTGTTTATTCAGATTATTTCGTTCATAACATGTGATCATAAGAAGTGGCTAATACAGTACATTGGCGCATAAAATTTCAACCAATTGGAACTCATTATCTCCGAATTTTAATTGATCTTTTATCACACTCACATGCAATTGTTTTTCTAAATCTATTGCACCCACATGAGTTTGTTTTCTCCCTGAATATCAGTAAGCAGTGATATTCCTGTGTATAATGGCGGAAGTTCCAATAACATTAATTGCAACCATGCTTTACTAAGTCAATATAATATAGCAATACAAAGAGATCATAAATTTATTATATGGACATCAAGTTGCAGTGATTTTGGTGCAAATATACATCAAGACAAATGAGATTTTAGGAATTGTTCATGTCCATATAGGCTAATCATTGTTATTTTATTCACAAAATAGTCTTTTTAAATAGAACTCAAGCTACAACTTTTCTCTAGATAAATTCGCTTACAACAAGTTGTTCACAAATTTATAGTTATATTACGAGGGCTGTTCAATAAAGAATGATCATAATTTTATTGCGGTCATGATTTTTCGCATTAAAATTCAATCTTATTATATTCTGTTAGCTTAATGTGAAACAAACACGCCGTAGTAGTTTCATTGTTGGTACTCCTGATTCCCGCCTGTGAGAACTAGGCAATTTCAGACATGTTCAGTATCGCCTACCGCTACAATGAAGGTAATACGCGAGGAACAATATGCAGCTTTGAAATTCTGCTTTCGTCTCAACAAATCTTCAGTTGAGGCCTATACAATGTTACAGGAGGCCTATGGAGAGTCTGTTCTTCCCTACAGCACAGCTTGAAGGTGATTTAAAATGTTTAAAGAGGGGAGACAATCAATTTCAAAGGAAGGTGGACCCGGTGCTCCAGTTGCTGCTCTTACGGAAGAAAACATCAACACTGCTGCTGCCATTGTGAGAGAGGATCGACGAATTACCTTAAGATCACTTTCTGAAACACTGAACATTTCATTGGGTGCCACACACACGTTGGTGACAGAAACATTAAACACGAGATGTGTTTGTGCGCGATGGGTTCCAAGACTGTTGATTCCCGAACAAAAGGGCATTCGCATGCAGGTCTGCACGCAATTAAAGTTGATGTTAGAGGAAGATCCGGAGTTTCTTTCAAACGTAATCACTGCTGATGAAACTTGACTACATCATTTTGATCCTGAGAGCAAACAGCAAAGCTCAGTGTGAAATTCTCCTTCATCACCAACCCCCCAGAAAACGAAAGTGGTTGCTTCTGCTGGGAAAGTTATGGTCATCTCATTCTTTGATATTCATGGAATGGGTTATCAGCATGTTGTACCTGCACACACATCAGTAACTGGACGATACTACAGGGATGTCCTGAAAAGATTGCAAGTCCATATTAGGCACAAAAGACATCATTTCCATGAAGCAGGCTGGATGCTGCACCATGATAATGCGCGGCTGCATATTGCCAATGTTGTTGCTGAATATCTTGCAAAAATCAACGTGAAGTGCATCCCTCACCCTCCCTATAGTCCGGATATAGCCCCATGTAACTTTTTTTCTATTCCCTAACTTGAAGAAACGCCTTCGTGGGAGGCATTACCCATCATCAGGAGCAGTGGTGAAGGCTGCGGAGGCGATTTTGAAGGATCTCTCAAAAAATGATTTCCAGCATGTGTTTGAAGACTAGCAGAAATGCTGGGACAAGTGCATCGCATTCATGGGAGACTATTTTGAGAAGGACCATCAAAATTATGAGGATGAGTAAAGGTACGTTGTCAAAAAAAATTGTGATCATTCTTTATTGAAGAGCCCTCGTACTTAAGATAAACCAACTCAAATAAAACTATAAGACAGGATAAATAAGATAAGGAATGAAACCTTGAGGGCTCCAATGTATTTGAAATGCTACTTAGTTCTACAAGTGTGGTACAAAGGTGTACAAAATGTTTTATATTTATCACATTTCCATTTATCAAAATGCCCTAGTATTGAATTGAGTTTATTTCCACTTAATAAAATAAGCTTCTATAATATTATTTACAATCATTTGATCATATAAAGAAAATACAGCAATACTAAATACTAGTGATTTCTCCTGAATTGATGGGTAACCAAGTGGCCTGAATAGTTCAACCTTATGGTTATTCAACTATCAGGCCAACTTATATCTAGAAATTACCCCAATCTCTATCCATATTAAATTATATTTCTTGCCAGTCGGTTCTTTTAACCTTGCCTAGATGTAGTGCAGTTCAAAGCATTTCCAATCAGTTTGAGTGTTGGTCAAATGAACACCGCACATTTTTCAAAAGTAGTGATAGCGTTACATGAACGCAGCTTTAGTTTTGACATTTTAACTTTGGTTGAAATGATAAAGTTTCATCCAGGAAGACAATTACAAGATGGGCCCAGCAGTTTAGAGCAACAGCATCTGTAAGAAACAAGAAGTTCCCCGGTGGACAACGTACGGTTTGCATCCCAGACAACATACAGCTGCTGTAGAGCAAAGTCCAACACGATCTGATCGTTGGCATTCAGTGCTAAACATCTCAGACAGAAGTGTAGGATGGATACGAGGTTTCATCTCTACAAGCTCCAGGTGGTGTAACAGTTATTGTGCAGAGATCTGCAAGCACGTCAAACATGTTGTACATAGCTTCTGGAGACGAATATATATAAGAATATACAAAACTTTTCAGTCTTAACTGATTCTCGAAAAGACCACTGCATAGCGCAAAAGTGACTGTGTGGTGTGGCATTTCTGTATGGGGTATTCTTGGTTCATACATTTTTGAGAATGACGCAGGTGACAGCTTCACTGTAACATCACAGTGAATGTTGTTATGCTGCAACAGTTCCTAAAGCAAGAAATGCGCCATAAACATATCCACATGCAGTTGTCGTGGTTTCAACAAGCCACACAGCTAGAGCCTCCATGACAGTCTTGTGCAGAAGGTTTACTGAGCATCTTGTTTCATGCTCAGCCCGCTCGCCACATTTATTGGCTTGTGATTATTTTCTATGGGAATTTCTCAAATCCAAGGTGTATGCTAACAGGCCAGCAACTATTCAGGACCTGAAAACAACATTCATGCCAAAATCATGGCCATTACAGATGACACTCTTCACAAGGTTATGCAGAAGATTGCATCGGGAATAATTGTGTACACCTACAGGACATAATTTATAAAAAGTGACATGTGTCATCAATTGTAAATGTGCTTTCAAACATTGTACACTAATGATGTGTAGTTGTATTTCTTCATGCTTAAATAAAGTGTGTAAAATGGGTCATTGTTTCTGCAGCATCCTATAGTATGAGGGTGGTCCAGAAAGTAACCTCCGTTTGGAAATAAAAATTAAACCAGTTGAGATAGCCACTGTTTCATGCATGGGAAAAGATGAAAATCACTGGGAGCTAAGTCTGGGCTATAGGAGGGATGGTCAAAACGTCCCATTTGAAACTGGCCAAAAGTTCATTTGTTCTTCGAGCTGTGTGCGGGCGAGCATTCTCATGCAGAAACACAACACCAGATGACAGAAGACCGCAATTCTTGTTTAGGATTGCCCTTCTTAGTCTTTTCAACTTTCACAGTAGGCTTCAGAATTGACAGTCGTGCCACATACCATAAATTCAAAGAGTAAGATGCCCTTAGCATCCCAAAAAACTGTAGCCATGACTTTCCTCGCAGACAAAGTTTGACGGGCTTTCTTTGGCTTGCTTGGAGAAGCAGTATGTCCCCCAAGTTTCATCGCCAGTAACAATTTTGTTCAAAAATGCTTCTCCTTCAGTGGCATACCGAGAAAGAAAGTCGATTGCAGAACACATTCTCTTGGTTTTGTGGTCGTCAGTAGTTTTGGTACCCGAGCACAAAACTTGCAATAGCCTAGGTGTTTGGTCACTATCTCATGCAAAAGACTCCGAGAAATTTCGGGAAAATGATCGGAAAGTTGTGTTATCGTGAACCGACGGTTCTCACGAACTTTTCCATCCACTTTGACCACCAGGTCATCATTGACAAGAGTAGGCCTACCACTCCTGTATTCTTCATGAATGTTAGTTCTTCCATTTTTAAAAAATCGTACCCATCGATGGACAACACCTTCACTCATAATGTTAGGACCATATACTGCAGACAATTCACGATGAATTTTGGCTGCCGAGTGATGTTTTGCCAAATGAAATCTTATGACACCACGCACCTCAAACTTGGCGGGATTTTCTATTGCGACACTCATGTTTTGAGGTTATATCTCTCAAATGCGCGACAGTACAATACTCTTCCTTAGACAGCTATAAGCATACTGACCACTGTTGTGCACACTGATGTATAGAAAATGGCAATACCCCCACCACTTCCTGTGCTACACGCAAATGGCGGTTTCTTCCTGGATCGCCCTCATATTATATGGGTGATCAGCACAACAGGTTTTGCAGCTCTTAGCTGGCCGGCGTGCTGCTTGCTCTGCATGCTGAGTGGGAACAGCATGTCTGCAATAAATATACTATGGTTTGTTGCCCAAGTTATTTCTAACAAAGAAATAAAATGTAAACACTTAAAAACCAAAATACTCACATATATTAAACCAGGAGATGTTACAAGTAACTCCCTTCATCGTTCAAGAATTTCTGGCACCTGCTTAGGAAACTAGGCACCACACATGACAAATCTCTCTGACAGTCGCCGCATTTCTTGATGAATGTTATTTTTAATTTCCTCTAAATTGTGTGGATCTGTTTTGTGAACTTTCTCTTTTAATATCCTCCCCGAGTTAAAAATCACAGGGATAAATCAGGGTAATGCAGGGGCAACCACAGATTACTTATGGGCAATGAGTCATAAATTAATACATTTTCAGGAAAAGAATATCATACCCATATAGAGCCATTTCATTTAATATATACAGTATTGTGTCAGCTAACAAATATGTGCTACATTTGCTATATAATGAGACCTTGTGCTCAACTGCCAGTGAGGTAAGCGCCATTAACCTTGTTCTACTATATATTGATCACTCAGTATTATCAATTAGTTATATCTAGTACCTTACCTGGGCAAAATGTGTAGTTAGGGCTATCAAAGAAGAGTTGAGCAGTTCTTGTTGTTCCTCAAGATCACGCAGCCTCTCAGCTTCGCTACTGCTGTAAAATAAATAATTTGTAACACTTAGTGCAAGCTACAAAACTGAAATTTTTCCTGTCAAACGACTTTAAGAGATTGGCCTAGTTGTGTTTAAGTCTGGGTATGAATCTTAAGGGAGTAAAAGGACTCTTGAAGCTTCAATATGCTAAAATAAAGCTAAGCACAGTAACCCATTTATAGAAGTAACTGACACTGCGTGGCATCTTTTAGAAGTCAAACAGCAATTTAATTAATTTTATTTACCTTCCCTTATTCTTTATGAGATGACAGGATTTAATGGTGAACCCTCCCCTGTATCTTTTGTCATTCTCATTCTGTAGAGCCCTGGCTATAACAGATGAAAAACCCAGATATTCATGCAAAAGGGTGTGAAACATTGAAAGAACAACCAACTTTCTTGATCTCCCTCTGACAGTCTTCCAAGTTCTGGAAATGTAACAGAGTATGTGGAATAATCATCTCTTAGAATGGACATGTGATATTTTAGATAATCACAGTAGGTATAAATCACTTCTCTTTGGTCTCATACTTCTTAAAAAATAAAAGCTACTATGCAGTCCTCTTCTTGGACACTGGTTTTACAGGAAGCAAGGACCGGGCCGGTGGGGAAGAGGAGCTCGCACACCCGTTTGTCATTGCACAGTGTTGTCAATCAAAAATAAGTTACTTTCTTTGAGCCCTCAGCCATTATGGTGAACAGTTTATCCAATTAATCACAAACTAGCTGAATTATTAAACAAAATGCATAAATTCTGGGATCTATAGAGAGAACGAAACCTTATAATTTGCATCAAACCTCCTGCATATGACCTTCAGAGGCAGCATGGCTGTAGTGAATCACAGGCATGCAATGTCGCCATGTCTAATAATTGTACATTACGAATAATTACTAGATTAACTCTTGAATGTTAATAGTTTATTACAATCTTGAAACTTATATCAGATATAAAGAGAATGATCGAGCAAGCATATACGAAAAAAAGAGTGTAATTTTAGCTTCAGCCGTTCAATACATACATGCAATTATGTTGTTCATGTATTTTGTCAGAAATGAAACAGACCTTGAGCTGTTAATAGAGATGTGATTAATATTTGTGCTACTGTACCCATTTCTCCTAATACACCCTTAAACACTCTGTCGAGGGGACAAAACAGGTAGTTAATGTGCAGTTCTACGTAGTTGAAGATTACAACATGTTGCTAAGTAAAGCAAGTGATTGTGTTAGTGAAAGAAGGGAACCAAAATATGTTTTACCTTGTCGTAGTGACGGTGAGCCCCTGGTCATTCCTCCGGAATAAGCTGGTACAGTAGTTTCTATTTTTATTTATTTAGTTTTACTAAATAGCCAAATTTTACTCAGGTTTTAATCCACAGTTCCACTAAATAACCCTCGGTAACACCCTGCGCTACATGCTACTGTCTCTATCTCTCACACACAAGAGCGCGATATGGCTACGTTGTAGCACACTCCTATTGGCTACTGCTATATGCAGGAGCTTTGACGTGAACTCTAGCATTAAAGCCATTAGATGTACAGATGTATAGCGTAACATCTTAGTATTGTTGTTCTGTTTGGCTTCCAAAACTGTGCAGAACTAAGCGACTGAAAACTAGGGAGCTGAGCGCACAAGAAAAGGTGCACACATTGTGCATAGGTTTTACATAATGTAGAAACCCTTAGCATATATAATGAAATGGAAGTGAAGCTGATAAATATGAAGATTGTGTACTCCCAGGCCATCAGATTAATTTCTTAGGCAAATAAAGACACAGTTTATGACAATAAAGAAAATTAATCTTGTTATTAATTACAAAATATTGGTTTTCTGATTTCTAATGTTAAAAATTCTCTCCCTTTATTCAATTATTTAGCATGTCTTGCTTGTGAACTTGATTACAATATAAGTACAAAGGAAACAGAGCAAGGGTTTTTTACATTATGTTTATTAGAAGATTTAAGCATCCAGAAACTTCAGTGAGCAAATCTATGTATAGAATTAGTATAAAGGTTATTCAGGGGTTTTGATACTGTTTCATTAATATACATCTGCAGTATTCATGGAAGGAAATTAAAGAAATAAATATAACATACGAGCTGCACTGTTACAAACATAATTGATTGTAACTTTTTAAACCCTGTCTCTATTTGCTTAAGTTTTTTATCATGATCAAGTATGTATATGAGGCGTGTTCACAAAAGGACTACATTTTTCCTATTAACATCTTTATTGCTCATAGTGCAACACCTGAAGCATTGTCCACCTAAAAGTGGTTCCCTCTACTGGCAATTCACTGCTTCCAATGTTTCTTCTATTTTTTGGAAAGCCTTCTGGAATGGCACCCAGGTTAGAAAATGACATCTTGGTCGTTTAGGAGACAGAGAAAGTCTGCTGGGGCTAAGTATGGATGTATGGGGCACTACAGCAGTCTTGGTATTTTGCCAAATAGCTGCAGGCAAGGAGTGACACGTGGGTTGGTGCATCGTCATGATGCAGCATCTAAGTCTGGCATTTCCATAATTCCTGAGCACTGCATCCCTCAAATGAACTAAAATTCTCAGGTATGCTCCCTTGTTTACCACTTCACCACATGGTTCAAAATCCTGTTGGACAATGCTTTTGCAGTAAAAAAACACAACCAACATTTCTTTGATCTTTGACAGGTTCATGCACTTTTTTCTGGATAGGAGACCCTTAACTCACCCACTTTAAAGTATGTCTTTCGTTTCAACATCAAAGTCATAAACCCATGTCTCAACTCCTGTTATGATGGCCACTTAGTCAGCAACTTCTCAAACAGTTAAATGACAATTACCACGAATCACAGCATAAACTCTCTCGGCATTGGATGTGGAAGTTGTCCAGGCCTCAGATCTTCACTCATAGACTTCACATTGTTCAACCCTTTTAGTGCCAATCACAATCTAATTGTGGTCTGAAAATTCTGCGAAAATTGCCGATCATGATCTAATCGTGATGTCGTTTTCATACATTTTAACTCTTTCCAGTGGGAAAGACTGTGTACTCTCTATGCCATAGCCATAGAGAAAGGTGTTTTTAAGCATTTCAGGACCTTATCTTCACCCCAAAGCGCTAAATTAGCTATGAATTTGATTTCTTTAGCCGGCGTTTGTTTATGCTGATTAAAACATGGCATCGTCTAGCCGAAGGTTACGAACCAAAGAGGACATAAGAGCTGCAGTTTGCAATATATTAGAAGAAAGAGTTGATGAAAGAGTTTCTGACATTGACATAAGAGAGGAAGATATAGCCCTCGTATGCATGAAAATAATTAATCAGTGTACTTATCAAAATGAATTTACGGAGGTGTAACCATATGACCATTCAATGTGAATTAACTATTCAGCTATGCAATAACACAAGTGCTAAATTGTACAGTGATCTTCATTACATTTGTATCCTATTTGCTTTATGCTGTTTTCATTAAAAGTCATATCATGCCTATGTGTGTGTGTGTGTGTGTGTGTGTGTGTTTTGTTGATTTTTTTTTTTTCAGTTTCTGATTAGGTGAATTCATTTTTTGTATTTTAAAAGATAAAACACCAGGCCAAAACAACATGTTTTAGGAAAGAAATATCCATACTTCCATTTAATTAGCCCGAACTTTCTGTGTAGTAAGCTTTTGTATGCATTATTGATTATTTTGGGATTTTTAATTTATTTTCAAATTTCCTTTTGTTTTTAATTTTTTAAAAATGTTGAAGAGGCTTCTCATTCATATAATTCATATTATACAGTAGACAAAAGGGTTTACTAAAAATTAAAAAAAGATTCGGCTCTCTTTGTCATTTGGTACTCATTTTATTACTAATAATTTAAAACCCTGCATTCTCCTCTAAAATTGCTTGGCAGTTTTCAGACAGTATTTGGTTATTCAGGCTGGCACTAAAAGGGTTAAACCACTCATAGCACTATGTGCAACTCATAAAGTCCCTTCAGTATGCTTGGCTAAGCAATATAAATGTCTCTGCAGAATGTGTGCCAAATTTGTAGCAAAACAACATGCGCAGCTTCACCCACACCCATCTGTTTCTAAACATTTCTATTTAGACTCAGGGGACTCAAAACATCCATTTCAGATGAAATCTCAGCATTAATTTTGGGATGAAATACAGTATTTTCCCTACTTAATATATGTAGTAGAGGAAGTAAAAATTGTTGGTGGAGACATTTCATCAATGTAAATATGATCACACTTTTGCAACACACATTTACAAAGAGCGCACTATACACTAAACATAGCCTATCCCAAGTAGGAACCTGTATAATCTATAAGTTAAACTTATGTTTTATGATACAGATGAATGAACTGTATATGCACAGAAAACAATGCAACTACTACTTATTTTGCAAAAATGAACTTTTATCACATTATGAGGCTGTGCAGTCCAAGTAAAGATTTTTTTTTCTGCCTACAGCCAATGTGGCACAGTTTCGTTCTTTCCAATTTGTCTACATTTCATACATATGCTACTATACACAATTTGTTTAATGTTAACATTTTGGGGACAAGCAGGCTGGGAAGGGATGAAGTCGACATAAAGTTGACCAGAATTTAATTAATGAGAAGCAGGTAAGGGAATTTGTGCCAATAATATACAAGGCTAAAAGAATTCAAAGGCCTGTGTTCGTGCTGGAAGAATTAAACCTATATGAAAAACCTTGTTTCTCTAAGATTTAATCTTATGACAACAGAATGAATGAATATTCATCAGTTATACTATTAGATTTTACTTCATCTTAAGTGTATTTGCCATCCTACAACTTTTATTGGATAGGGTAACTCTTTCCCATTTCTCTGTATATATTTTGTGAATATTTTAAGTTCTTTTTACCTAGTTTTGCTTTGCTCCCATTTACTTTTGTATTCCTCTAATTTCTTTTTGATTTATTACCTTTCCCCTAATTCATCTTTTATTAATGCTTCTTACCTTTTTCCATTTTATAAACTATACTTTCCTCATTCAACTTAACCTCACTTTTCCCTACTTTATGCTCTCATTGTTCCCTCTTACTCTTTACCTAACCATTTTCTGATGCTGGTCACCCTCAGTGAAGTAACCATTTCTTTTTCCCTTTCCCGCTTACATCTCATTTCTCATCTAGCCTCCTGTGCTCCACCAGTAATTTCACTAGGCATTCTCTAAATTGCTACTATCCTATGTTATCTTTACTTTCTCTAGCGTGTGTGTGCAGCCATGAACACAAAAAATGAGTCATCCCCAAATTCCATGTGTCGATTGAAGAGCTTCGCATATCTTCATAAAAACTGTGTCCACAATACACACAAGAACTGTACCATGGTCCGTGACTGGCAGCGCAACGGTTAACTTATGAGTACCGAAAACAGATCACAGAATGATGTTATGGTGGCTGAGAGGTTAAGAAGGTCTTGCTTCAACTCATAAGTTCTTAGGTTAAAATCTCACACTGCCTATCATTTTTTTATGTTTGTTAATTTTATGACTGGATATGTACAACATAATAGTGCATTAACATAACTTTGACATTTGAAGTTATGGGCCTATTTGTGCTCACAAAAACATAATTCTACTAACACTTTTATTAAATAATTTAAAAAAATATGTGTAAATAAACTATTAGCTTCTAAAACTAAAACACCAAAAATAAACATAGTTAATATCAGGTATATGAGCCCTCAGCCAGTATAAATGCCCTCAATATTCAGGACATAGACAAAACTAAATGCCTACAGTAATGTGGACGAGAAGCTACAAGATCCCAGGCTTCTTGTATTTAAGCCCAGAAGTCACCTTTTGTCCTTCACCCATCTACAGGTAAATTGGAGCGCAACTTCTATTTTAGACCAGCCCACACATTCTCATTAAGGTTCAAATCTGGAGAACAGGGAGGCCAGTACTGCTCTGAAAACCAGTTTGAAACATTTTGAGATGTGTGGACATGTCTATCCTGTACAGATTCAACAATTCCATCAGAATATCTCATCCTCAGAGGGAATAAAAATATTAACCAGTATTATTGTGTACTGCACACCGTTCATTGTATTGTCAAGCTGCCACAGCACAAATAGAAGGTCCCTTGATATCCAGCCCTAATACGATAGGGATATGCGACCATGATGGAATAGTGAAGCCATTGGTTTTGCATCTTATCTTTGGATGATAGACAATCACCTTTCCCTCACCCGTCTGAGAATATTATGTTATTCCAGCTGCAGTTAGCATTTTCCTGTTGGATCGGTTTGTGAAGGGTGTGTTGAGTAAAAAGGAAAAAAAAATGCTATCTCACAAAAACATCAAATTTGCCTAAAATTGGATTCCTAAAATTATTTCAAAACATTGGTTTCCTTAACAATACTTTTAGTATTTTTTCATGCCATACAGATTCCATTTTTTTCATTGAGAGAGAACTGTTTGTGCCTGATGTGTATGCACACTATTCTGCGTACCACATGCTTTCGTGTGCAGCTTATTGCTGTTCGGCAGATTAAACCCTTAAAGAATCATTATAATAACTATCACATTATAAACTGTACTGAATGCTGTGTATAAAAAAAGTATGTGTAAAATAAATAGCTGCTATGTATTGCTTCAAGATCATTAAGCGATGAGGAAAAAAGTGTTTGCCACATGCAAGAAGCAAACCTTACCAGAGGAGTAGACCACATTTTGCCACAGCTCTACAGTGAACACACATGGAAGGTGGCTGCTTTAGTAATGCTGTATAATACAAACTTGATTTGCTTTGGATCATCCACCTTGACCTTGGGCATTTTTGTGCTTTTCCCAGATCAATAAATGCACTATCAGGAACTTTTTGTCCCTTGCTTCCATTTTAATTTTGTTTCGTCTTTACGGATTACAGGACCTGGCACAGTGGGATGTGGCACACGTGCTACATGTGCCTTAAGGAGAGGACTCTCTCCCCTGGTACAGAACCTTCTGCCTGAAACTGTCTGTTCACTTGTATGCATTGAATGGGCATTTCAGGTATGCTCAATCTGGAAACAGTAGGAACCCTACTATGCCTAATGTTAGACCTCGCTACTTTATGTACTCTCACACCTCATCTGCTCAGCCTAGAACATTGCACCAAAATCCTCCTTCATTTCTTGACCCTAACTAGTTACCTAGCATTAATACCTGCCATCACAGTGAATTCCGGAAGCACAGATGTATCCCTGGATAATTGCATATTGTTTTGGAGCCTTCCACAATATCAGACTGTCTATTGAGCATCAAAAATAAAAATTAGTGACTCTTTAGTTACCTTCTGTCACTATAGAAGGAGCATTCTAAATGTATCATGGCTAACAATATGGTTTAGGAACATTTCTATTAGTTTCTAATGTGAATAATTCCACTATTCTTTATAAAGACATGCAAAATGAAAAGAACAAAGGCAAAATTTAAACTCACAAAAATCAATAGAAATGAAGTACATAATTAAGAACTTCTAAAATGATTTTATAACCACAGAAATTATATTATACATAAATAAGAATTTAAAGTGGATATTGAGATCAACAGTTTGAAACAGTAAAGGAAGTGAGGGATAAGGGAAGAGACTTCAAGGATGACAACATCCAGTTGATGATGGGCAAGCATGGACAGGGTCCCTAATGATTCCGGATTAAAGACCTCCGATGCTGTCTGGGCCCAACCTACAAGCTCCGACCCTCCTAGGGTTCCCCGAAGAGGCTCTAGTCTGAAACCACCCAAAGGCAGGTCTTGATAGTGTGGTATTGTCACGATGCCAGGAGTAGGCCATCATCTAGCTGCCAAATACCATCGCATGGCCCTTTAACCCTGAAACATATATCAAGGAAGCGATAGGAATAGGAAATTATGGAGAGGAAATCTGGGGGATGTAATGAACATTCCCAGTATTTGTCTGGTGGTCTAGAGAAACCCCTGAAAAAAACCCACAGGTTGGGAAGGCCAGTCACAGGAACTGAACCCATGACCTCTTGAATGCATGTCACACATGCTACCATGGCAATACCTGGCCTTGTAGTCTGCGCTATTATGCTGCTTCCCTTCCCATATTCAGAGCAAGGCATGGTTTCATTCAGCTCAGAAAATAATTGCTACTGGGCAAATCAAAATCCAAAACTCACATATAAAAGTCCGCTACATAATCTTAAGGCTGGTGTTTGGTGTGATGTGATAATAATTCGCACGTTTTCTTTCATGAAATTTAATGCTGCACGATACCAAGCGTTAATTTTGGATTGATTTTTTGCTCAACTGACATAAGAAATGCATGGCATATTTCAGCAAGATGGGGTCACAGCTTGGATTTCATTGAATGCAGTTAGTGACCTCTTGGTAATAGTGTAAGGACCTTCAATTTTGTAATTTGAGAAATAATAATGCTACTAGTTGACGTACGTTCATCCTATTTGTTTTGATGTGTGAGGATGCAGTGTCGGCAGGCGCCTGTGACTCAGGTGCCACTAACAGTGCTGCTGCTTCATCTGATGACTCTATAAATAGGTGTATATGAGCCTAGTTTATTTACGTTGCATTGTCGATTGTGATCGAGACAGAATGACATCAGTGGTGTCGTTTTTGGAAACTCAGAGCTGTAGTTTTCACATTTTGGTTTGCACTTTCATGTGTTGTGAGAGTTACCCGAGTCAATGTCATTCACACTTTTATTAAGTATGGATGCAGAATTTTTATAGAAGATGCTTTTATTAGTTCAATTTGGAATGATGCCTCAGAAAATTACAAGGATGGTGACAAGAAGTTCAAGCAATTTCCAATAGGTTCCTAAATGCATTGTCACTGAATCTCACCTTGTTTTTAGCAATAGTGCAATAAACACGGATACATACTAGTTCTAGAACCAAATGTGGAAATGCGCTGATATCCTCAACAGTACACAAGTGACCAAAAACCCTAATTAATCAGGCTGTAGCCGAGGGACCTCACCAAATTAGTGGATTTCTATCTTTATTTTAAGTTAGCAATGCAACCTTAACTAGCAATATGCCACGTTTTCATTGCTTCTTGCAGTCATTTTCTGTCTCATTTAGGATAGGTGGGTGGGTTATAGGTTCCGGAAATGTAAACAACTGCTCCTAATTCAAATACAGGGGTAATTTAATCATTTTTATTTTATCTTCTTAACATTTCAAATCTGTGACAAGTATTTTGATCAAAGTTCTTTAACCAGATTAACTATCCAAATGAGTTCAAGGAGCTAAAGCAACTTTATATTGTTCCTAAAGATTCAGGAAATCCTCAAATAAAAACCTCAGTCAGGCAGTCTGCCCAGCTGGGATTTGCACCATGAGAAGCAAGACCACTGGCCTGCACCAGTATGGCAAATTTTGCATATTACAATTTGAAATGTCAATAACCATTAAGGTGAATACCAAAGGAGGTGGCAATATTGGAATTGGGAAAAACAGGGAGGAAAGGAACAAATATGGAAAGAATTTTTAAATAATGGTACAGGTGCCTTCAAAGAGAAGACTATGATATATTAAAAACTTTTGTGAATCAGCAGCATATAATTTCAAATAAGAACGAATGTTGGGAAGGGAGCTGCAAAAAATAGGAATGGGATATATTTGGCAATTACAGGAAAGAAATTGCAACCATTTTTAGAAACAATGAGAAGTTAGATAGAAGGTATAGAAAAACAGTAAACATGGGGATGGCCTGAAAACAAAAGGTCTTTAAGTTTTTACAGAACATTTAGAGATATTTGGGGAGAGAAGTTTATGTCAATATAAGTGGCAGACAGGATAATAAGTGGAATGCATAGAGTTAGAAAAGTGGTGACAGGAAGTCTTGGTTTTGAAGTGAAACAAAATGAGCCAGAAAATGCTAATCATGAAATCTTAAGAGTTATGGGAAAGGAATGAATGACAGTTATGGATGAAGTTACATGGAAAATAAAAGAGAAATGGTCAAGGAAAATAGAAAAGAAAAAGAGGGTTTGGAGGAAGAGAAAAAAGAAAATAAGAATCATAAAAAGGGAAAGGAAAAAGAAAAATAAAGGTTAATTGAAAGCCAAAAGGCCAGGGCACCAGGCACACTGTACCCCTTAAAAGAAAGGTGAATAGAACTCAAATCATATCAAAATGTAACATTTTGTATGGTGTTTGTTACAAATAAATACTCACTTTCATACTCTGAACAAACAATGTTAAACTTTTATTAATTTAGACAAACTGGTAGTATTTCTTCCATTTTATGCTAATAAAGTCATACAATTTTAATTGTTTCAATTAATTTCTTGAGAAAAGCCATTGATAATAGCTTCACTCCTGAGCATAGGTATCCATATTTTAATTCCTAATTACTTACAGAATCTGGTATATAGTATATCCAAGGCAATCTGAATGAGTAAGGAAGGTATTAAGCACTAGATGTTGCTCAAAGAGTTGTATTATCCACCTACCCTTTTTGGCCAACCTCACTTATATAAGGTAACCCCTCTTGCGGCCGAGAGTCGCCAGGAAAGTTGTGCCAGTAGAGAGAGACATACTAAGATCCTTAACTTATAGTAGTTGGAAACGTGACCTTCTGCTCTCAAACAGGTGGCAAATGATTTTGCTCATTTGCCTAAGCTTTGCAGCAGGAATCCTTGTGATTTCTTGCATAATGGTATCAATCACTAAGTTCTTGTAATGTGCAAGAATTAGAACGATATGTGACAGAAGAATAAGTATTGTTTGTGGCCTAACTAGTTGTGAGTTTTATCTATGGGGTACTTTAAAACTTAAAGTATACTGTTCTAACTCACATACACTACAGGAACTTAGTAACAACATCATGCAAGAAATTGCAAGGATTCCTGTTGCCAAGAGTGAGAACATTTTTACATGATATGCTGCCTGTTTGAAGACACATTCAACATTTGGTCAATGCATTTCCAGCATTTACTTTAAAATGAGGACTTAAGTGCATCTCTGCTGGCGATTCTTGGTTCTCTCGCACAGTAAAGAGGGGCCAGAAGAGGGATTACCTTATAATTTAACAACCCTATATAAGGAAATTAAGCACCATTTTGAAATGCAGTGTAGTCAATTGTACAAAAATCACTAATGAAAACTGCTAAATGTCTGGTTCACTGGCATTTGTTCCTCACAGATCCCAATGCCTATACTTTGCAGCTTAGGGCTCTCAATCTCTCGACTAAGCCTTGGCAGCTTAGATCCCACCAAAATTGACAACACAAGAACTGCAGAAGCAATGTTCCCATGATACCTTGGATATGATATGCACATGTATGAGGCACAGAAGTGACTAAAGTGAAAAGTCTGTGTTGTAAATGCATTAAAACATGCAATGTATAAATGCAATGAATGTTATTAGTGTTATTCCTCATATTTTAACAGTAAAATACTACTGCAAATATGTGTGTAATATGCATATAGTGATTCAAAGCAGTACCCTGTACCAGGAGTTTCCAATGTCTATTATTATTAAAAAGGAAAAACATAAAAGGTAGAAGAATTATAGAGAGGATACAGCTTTATAAAGCTATGGAGAACTTTTTATAATAATCGCTGCATACACTGATAAGCATTGGGTTCCCCTCCACTACATGTGAGTTAATACTTTATTTATTTATTACTTGCGGAATCTAGTAAATAGTATATTCAATGTAATCCTGAACAAGGCATTAAACAGAACATGTTGCTCAAACAAAGGCATATGACAATGTTGCTTATATAGGAAAAACTAGTGCCAATTTGAAGCACAAGGCAGTGAAAAAAATTGCTAGTTAAAATGTCACTAAATGCCATGGTATACTGTGCTTTGCTCTTTGCAAATACCTTGCTTACTCCCCATCGTCGTTTGTTGTGGCGCCACTCCTCTCCTTCTAAAAAACTATCCCTTGGCTACACTTTGCGGCCTAGGGTCCTCAAATTCTTCGGTCACATTGTGCGACTTAGGGACCGCCAATATTGGCTACACAAGGGGAGCTAAAGAAACGCTCCCATGATGCCTCAAGTGAAACGTGTGTGATTTGAGTAGGGTATGAGAAAACAAAGTGATAATGTAATAAATGCATTAAAATATACTAAGTAGAAGTTAATTAGTGACAACTGTATGCATTTCCCACATTTTTACAATAAAGTACTACCGTAAATGCGTGTGTTATGTATATAGCGATTCCGAGCAACCTACACATACGGAAGCTTATCCTAGACATTGTTTGACATGTTTGCATTTGCTACCTATCTATTCCTATAACAACTTAAAACACAATCTAATTTTCCACAGGACGTATTGGCTTCACTTCAAGGACAATATGCTTGTAGTTTTCATTCATATGGGATTATTGGGTGTTTGAATCATAAACATTGTATGCATGGAATAGCAATTTTATATTGGACTACAACATGAATTTATATAAATGACTTGGTAACCATTCTAACCGAGAGTCTATCACTATGTGATAACAGATTGTACGTAATACGCCAATTATGAATATAGATTAGGTTATAGTCACATGCACGAATATTGTAAACATACTGAGTGTTATTCTGGAGATAACATGTTGGCTCATCGTCCAGGTCGTTTGCCCCCAAAGGTGCCCATCGTTCACCAGATGGTTTTCCATCATAGAACTCAAAATCTTCTCCTTCATTTACCACATTTTCTTCCATTATTCGCCGAATTTCTCACGTATTAGATCTTAATTCACTTCTGGAGAAACAAATTATTCATGCAATTTGTCAACTACTACACGTTGCTTTTACATTTTGGAAGTAATCAGTGAATCTGTCAAAACATCCCAAATCGATTTCATGCCATCTGCCACCCTCGCAACCACTTAGCACCCATAGCACAGGTAGCGAGCTCTATAAACACCGCGCAGAAACACACGCGCCTACGTAACTATCAGCTGCAGGGTTGCAACGTCCATTCACCAAACAAAAATAATGCTATTTCACGGCAAAAAATGTATTAATATACAATATTTTAAAAAAATTAATGACTAAGAACTTTATATGTTGAATGTTTCTGCGAATATTGTGGGAAGTTCTTTTCCTTCAGAATTTTTACGATTTGGTATATCTCGTAAACCATATGAGAGAGAGAGAGAGAGAGAGAGAGAGAGAGAGAGAGAGAGAGAGAGAGAGAGAGAGAACTTACACTACAGAAATATAGTGTTTTCCAAACCCCCCCCTCGAGTGACCCTACGTGCCTTTAGCAGAAGAGTGGACGACAGCCTCATCGCAGACAGCTGGATATAGAGGAAGCTGTGCCGGATACGCGTAGACCTAGGTGCAGTCGTCACTGTAATCCGACCTGAGGTGAGGAAGGGCTTGCCCACACAGACACCCAGTTAGCCCTACCAACTAATGACGGCGTCGGGCGACATGTTGCCTACGAAGAAAGACGCCCTGATAAGAGTTTATACTGGAACGGAGCATTATGAGCCTATGGGTATTTATTATTCGGGGGTGACTGAAGATGGGACACTGGGATTGGTTGCCCTCAGGAAAAAAAGAGGCGACGGTACATGTTCACCGTAAAGTTTTGCAACTCGGCCGAGATGAGATGTTTCTCCGGAACCCACATGAATATCCGGGAATTGCAGGGAGATCCTGAAGGATGACGTAGTTGTGCCCGCGAGAAGCCAGGCAGTGGTGAAGGCGCACCTGGAGGTCCAACGGTCAAGGAACTTGATATTGAACCGGAAGACCTCACTGCACGGTTTATGTGTTGCCCAAGCATTGTTGCCTTTCCGGGAGGAAGCACCCTTAAGGCTGCTGAACCCGATGGACACCGACCAGAGCATCCAGGCCGGGCCGGAGTTAGGAAAGTGCGAGCCACCTACGAGTGCATCGCTGTGCTGCGGATCCGAACAACAGCACCATCGCAGCACCTGAGGAACTGGCTCAAAGATTTGTTTAAAAGGGCGGCCGACCATCTGACCATTTCACAACTGGAGGGGGTACGGTATCTACTTAGTCGATTAGTCTATCATCAGCGAAGGGAACAGTAATTATAGTCGCACTATTCCAGGACTCCATAACATTGACACTGGAGACGTCCGGCAAACACCAAGACGAGTTCACCTGGTGGAGCAAGCAGAGGTACGGGCATGCTGGAAGAGATATATCTAGGGAAATCATTGAAGAGTTCGAGAGCCCTTGGCACTCCCCTATAGTCTTGGTGAAGAAGAACTGCGGGCTAGGCTTCTGCGTGGACTATAGGAAGCTGAATGTCGTCACCGGAAAGGACTGTTCCCCTTACCGCGGATTGATGATAGCCTGAACAAACTTCTGGACTTGAAATTGGGATATTGGCAAATGGCCCTAGATCCCAGAGACAAGGTGAAGACCGCATTCTCAATTGGCCGAGGACTTTGGAAATTTATGTTTATGCCATTTTTTTTAAAAAATAGAAGACCATGATTTCGACATAAGTTTTGACTTCTCGTTTCTTTACTTGACTGAATCATGCGCATCTCCTTCCTGTGTTCCATTGCGCTGCCTCCTAGGGTGGGATTGATGAACTTGAAAATCAGCTAGTTTTCTAGTTTTGTGTCGAAATTAATTAATACCCGATTAAATCTGAAAATGTTTTCCCATGTAGTCAGATCTGCTGCGGTCGTGGCTAGGTTTAATAAAGAAAATGAAATGGCGTGTTATTTATGGACGCTCTTTAACTGCTGTGGTTCTCAGCGTCCCATTCTATACTGGGTGTGAAAGACCGTTTAATTTTGCTCAGAAGCCTCTCTATCAGGCTTGAGGTTCTTTTACGTGCAGTAAATCTACGACACGGGACCCACGGCTTTACTTCCCTTCCAAAGAAAGCCATGCTAAGGATTTTTACGCCCGAAAATAACCCATCGTTCTCCACCGGGTTTGAAACCCCGACCTTGGGTGTATGAAGTTAGCATTGTAACCATTACACCACGGAGGGCGACAGGGTTTAATAAAGAGACATCCCAAATAATTTCGTAGCTTTCTTACCAAAAATGTCCGGACACCGCCGACTTATCCTGTTCTTTAGTTCCTGTATGCGTTTTTGTGTTCTTTCATGCGTGTGGTGTTCTTTCGAACAGACACTATACATTATTCCCCCCCTTTTTTTTTTTCTTCAAATTGTGAGCATTGGGTGTTATACAGGTGGGAGGTGAATAAGTGTAAATAATTTGACATTTAGTAAAGAACAATGCGTATAACCGATAAGTGTATCTCATTTTGTTTGATTACTAATAGCATTTTCATAAATGAAGCACACATTTAAGGGTGGAATGTGTTTTGAACGACCTGGAGCTATGTCTCAGCTATGTTTACATACATCACTACACCTATAGTCGGGCAGGTTAAAGGGCAGAGGAGGGTCAACCGTGTAACCTGTTATGTAAACAACCAAATGTCACAGAGAATAATAGGCATCCTATAAAACCTCGTGAAATTTTCCTCGTGAACTTAACTTTAGAAAATAAGGGGAAAAAACTTCAAATGCTGGATCATCACATCGTCCTCAAACGCTGATACAAGTATTTGCACCTGTTTGTCCCCCTCTCTGTATATTAATTTATGAAAGGTTGATTACGTATTTCAAACACTAAATGTTGCATACTACTGCTACAGCACTGAAAATAGCCATTTCAATTCTTACAACAGTATGCTACCATCTAGGAATAATACATGAAAATTGTGTGTGCTAAAGAATACTGATTTCGTCATTATAACGACACTAACATATTGAAACATATGGTCGTACACTGTGTCAAGTGATTATCCCACACATGAGAAGAGGGAGAACTATTATAAATTATTGGTTTTTGATGTTGCTGCCAATTGCCAGCGCCGCCGGTGTCCGGAATTTCGTCCCGCAGAAATTCTTTAACATGACAGTAAATCTATTGATTTGGGGCTGTCACATTTAAAAACCATTGGTTTGGGTTGGATTTGAATCCTTGACCTTGGTTGGACCAGTCTTTACATGGAGCCGAAACTCCTTCCGGTACCAGGAGGTTACCCTCTGTGGTTCTTTCTATTAGCGCAATACCTTGAATCTAAAAAATCCCCGGCATGCGAATATGCCAGAACGGAAGTGAAAAAAGAAACACTTGCGCGCGTCAACTCCGAAGGGAACACTACCGACAAACCTCGGTCGGGACGACAGCCATCTAACATGCCAGTCACTAGCTATCCAGACTGTGCCAAAGGATATTGAGGCGTATCACAACCCCGCGCAGGCATCATCGCTCAGGTGTACCCAATCTCTCAGGGTTTTGGAAACATTACCAACCCAATCCGAACAGCTCATTTTGTGGATGAGCTCAGACATTTGGCCCAGCGTACTTCTGGTGAGGTCAGAAGTACCACAAGTGCTAGGAGTCGGCATCGCCCGCACCACGGAAGTTGAAGAGGTCAGAACCTCCCTTCTCCAGCTGTGCCCGACGTAATTCTAGTAAGGTCAAAAGTGCCACGAGTGCTGGGGGTTGGCAGCACCCGCACCACGGCAGCTGAAGAGGTCGGAACCTCCCTCCTACGAAGAACATGTCTGGACATAATCCACGCACTTCTGGTCATACCAGAAGTATCACGGGTGCTAGGAGTCCGTAGCGCCTGCCGGGATCCTCGACCTTTGGATCAGAAGGGGAACGCAATACTGACAAGGGGCCATGGTCACATTGACATCGCACATTGAGCTGCAACTTTTTATAGCAAATACATTGAATATAAAAACACGCGAGTGTCGGCTTTATCTCCCAGGTAGCCTCTATTCGTCAGGAAAAAATTAAAATGTTTTAAGCTTTAATGACTATCTTTAGTGAGTCTTCCGCTCAACGATGGCATAACTGGTAGTTTACCAGGAGCTGATAATGAACTATGCCCGCACCGAGGCTACAAGTATCTGCATGCAGGACCACGCTTAAGCTAACGAACCCGAGACCCCTCGCTCAGCAGGCGGGAGCCAGCCTCTTTCATCTGCTGAATGCCTACATACTACTGCGAAACAATAAGCTCTCAAATATTAACATGAGGTGTCCTCTGTTGCAGATGGTTGCTGCGACTTCTAGCTTTGTTGAGTTTTACCAGTGAGTATTAAATATCCAAAACATGCTGGCCTTCAAACGGGACCGCTCCCCCTGCCACTGGGCAATAACCATTAGCAAACAAAAGACGAGCGTGTACTAGGGGTGAGAGGCAACATAATAAAATCTGTTTCCGGGACACTCGAAGACTCTGCTTGCAGGTCGAGATTCGCGCCCCATTTAAGGGACCAGTAAGTGGAAGACTTGGCAACTGCGAGGGATGGTTTCTAACCACAAACCACCTAAACTCGAACTTCAAAGTCACGTCGAGGGTTATCATGTTCTGAAAAATACTGAATGTAAGCATGTGGGCTAATATTCCTTGACAGGCTGTGCCATTATTTCCATTCCTTTGTTGTCGCCCTCCGAGGTGTAATGGTTACCATGCCATTTTCATACACCCAAGGTCGCGGGTTCAAACCCGGCGGAGGACGATGGATATTTTCGGGCGTAAAAAGCCTTAGCATGGCTTCCTTCGGAAAGGAAGTAAAGCCGTTGGTCCCGTTTCGTAGATTTACGTCACGTAAAAGAACCCCAAACCTGATAGAGAGGCCTCTGAGCAAAATTAAGTGGTCTTTCATGCCCAGTATAGAACGGGACGCTAAAAACCACAGTAGTTAAAGAACGTCCATAAATAAAACGCCATTCCATTTTCCGTTCTTTTGTGAGTAGGACCATTTAAGAATGGAATGAATTGCCTGTAGCAGCCTTTCAGGGCTCCCCCGCCCTTAGAGAAGTTTAGGGACAATTTAAAGAGATTAAATGTTAGATAATCAATTAAAGTAAATATTATGAAGTAATTAAAGATGCCCAAAACTGTTCTGTAACTATTAATGTTGAGGCTTCATAGTAACTGTTTATTAACATGCTGTAATTGGCATAAAAATTGCTAAACTGACTAATAGGTAGTTAGGTATTTCAAAACCCATGTATATAGTATGTTAGTTGTATTACTATCATTAATGTGTAATTATTATTATTATTATTATTATTATTATTATTAATTTGTATTACTATTATTAATTGTAAAATTATTATGGGCGGCGCCGTGGCTGAGCGATTAGATCGCTCGCTTCACGTCTAGGCGGCCCAGGTTCGATCACAAACGCCCGCATGTGGGATTAGTGGTGGACGAAACGGCATCTGGGCGGGTTTTCTTCGGGTCCTCCGGTTTCCCCCGCCTCTCATTCCACCAATTGATCCATCATCAGTTCATCACATATTCTGTCTTCCACTTCGCTTGCATTTCACATCATCCACTTCCTCAGATCATGCCTGGCTACGGGCCTACCACTCGTTCCAGGTTCTCCATTCTGTTCAGGCTTCTGACGAGTGGAGATATCCTAGGGAGATGCCAGTCTTAAAAATACGGGGAGGGTAAGGCGACTACGAAAAAAAAAAGAAGAAGATTGCTATTGTACATGAATTTTGTACATTTAACCCTGCCACCGGGCAGCACCCAATTGCAGAGGATAATTAATACATACATTAGTAGTGTTTAAAATGCGCCAAGTGGGAAAAACGATATATTAGCTTACAGTTTACAAATCGTTTTATTTTATTATGAAAAAATATTACATTTTTCACGATTTTTGGACAAATTTCACAGAGCCTCACCTTAAGTCAAGAGTTATAGATGTGTTGAAGCAAACTGAATCTCGAGTAGCCTTTTATCCTTATCAATAAAGACAATACCGAGATTGTTGGGTTATCTGTGTAATAATTTGGGGGCATTAGAGAATATCATGTAACAGTATTCTCTTGGAAACAATCGATGGTGCATGTGTGTCAAATGGTAAGTGTTAACATTTTAATTCTGAGTGCTACTGAAGTGTTGATTTTATTCCCAGTAAGGATGTTGTGCTGTTTCTTGTTTATTTACTTGTATGCCGTTCTCTGTCACTTAATCCTGAGAGCACCTTCGTTAATCCTGTCACGGATATATATTTTACTCCTTCGTTTGTTTTGGCCAGAGGCAAGCGTTTTTGTTTTTAACTATACATGAGAAGTTGTTAAATTACAAAAACATGTTTTGTATGTATTTGACATAATACACATAGACACGTACTATGTACATAGTGTATAGAGAATGTATTGTACTACACCCAAAAATTTGATACCGAGGTTTCACCGGAAGTACATGTTTTGGGACCCCTGGATACAAGAAAAGCATTTTTAGAAATAATGTGGGTGCGTGTGCCTATGGGCAGCATAGCTCAAAAACGAAAAGCCCGTTAAATAGCAAACTTTATATTTAAGTTCAGATTCCTCCGGGGATGCGACACGAAGATTTTCAAGAAAATCACCGCACCCCCAATTATCCTTTACATAGAAAAAAGTTCGAAAATTTTGATTTTCTCAAAAATGACTCTTAACGATTTTCATCAAAATCTCTTATATTTAAGATATTTACATGGCAAATAAAATGTATATGTTGAATTTTCTTGGAATAGCCTGTGAAGACCTCTAGATAATTTCGTTGAATTTTGCATATTTAGCAAACCGTAAGAAATAGACAAACACTTTCTATATAAAAGATGAATATCTCATTAAAACACACAATTTATGTCATACACTTTTTTCGTGGAGCTGACCGTTTTCGAGACATTCGTTGTTATTGGTTTCAGTTTTAAAATATTTTTTAGCTTTTTTCATGCGGGAGTTTTTTAACTCCTGGCCAAGCAAAGACACGAATTTCAATCACATAGGAACCATATTTTAAAACATCTGATTGTCGGTTTAGCCTAGAGTATTTCCTTATTTCCCTTCTACTTATAAGGAACTAAGAATAAGACCGTTTCTGCTAATGTTTATCTCGATTAGTATGAAGAAATAGATAGAAAAATAAGTTTGTTAACAATACGTGTTACAGAGATGTAGAGAAAGTCATGTGAATGTAGTACATAAGATTTCTTTTAATGATGTATAGGCATATTTACTCACGAAGTTTTGAAAATGTTTTCTATTTTCTAGAATAATATGAGTTTAGCGATATGCGAGAAATATCTATTTTTTATTTTGCAAACAAATGTGCATTTGTTTCAAGTAACAAAAAAAAAAAAAAAAAAAAATCTAATGGGTTATACTCACATAACTTTCTCTAGTGTTCTACAAACAAACTTCTTAAAAAAGATTATTCTTCTTTCTAAACCATATTAATCCAGCTACATTAGCAGAATGTACTTATTACTTAGTTCCTTTTATGTAGAAGGGAACTAAAGGAATGCTCTAGACTAAAGCGGTAGTACATTTTTTTTAAAAGCTGTCGTTATGCGATTGTCGTTGCAATTCAATTCTTTGCTTGACCAGGAGTAGAACAAACAAACAAACAAACAAAAACAGACACTTCCTCTCTAAAAAAGCATAAGTATTTTAAAATTAAAACCCAAAACAAGGAGTATCATGGAAACGGTCAACTCTACAATAAAAATGCGTATGGCAAATTGTGTGTTTTAGCCAGATCTACGTGTATTGTACAGTAAGTTTTTTTTCTCTCTCTTACGATTTACTAGTTATTCAAAATTCAGAAAAATGTGTACATAATGAACAGGTCTTCATAAGCTATTCCCAGAAAATTCAAGATATACAGTTTATTTGCCATGTAAATATCTACAATATACTCGTATTATATAGTCAAAATGGTAAGCGACATTTTTTAGAAAACCAAAATGTTCAAAAACTTTTCATGTAAAGGGTAGTTTGGGGTGGTGGGATTTTTTTTTTTAAATCTTCATGTTGTATCCTTGGAATATAAAAAACTTAAACACCAAGTTTGGAATTTAATGGTATTTTAGTTCTTGAGCTATACTGTCCACAGACAGCACACGGACCTTTTTCTAAAATGTTTTTTGTACTCAGGGGGTCTCAAAACATATATTTCCGGTGAAATCTCGGTAGAGAATTTTTGGGTGGAATACAGTGCCTTCTCTATACACTATGTATGTAGTACGTGTAGAGAAAGTAAAAATTAATTCAACATGCCATGCAGATAGAAGTTGTGAAACAATGTTCCGTGCTTCAACGCGAAAATACGTTAGCAGTTGCATCACTTACACTATACTAAAACAAGGTAACAAGCAAGTAAAACTCTTGTTTCTGATAATTTAACAGGCCCAATTTTACAGTTTCAATAAAAAATCTGATGTGTTCCATTCACATAACTTTCTGTAGCTGATCTGTAAACAAATTTTTCTTGCAAAATATTATTATTTTATTTACATGGGTCATTCAATAATTAGTGGCAACATTTGAATTAACAACAATAAAACATTTTTAGAGCAGTCATATTATTGCAGTGCTTAGAAGTAGTCTCCTCCAACATGAAGAACTCGCCTCCACACATCAGGGAGACGACGGATGCCCTCCACAGCGTCTTCTTGTCCTAATATTCGTACAGACCGCTCTACGCTGCTATAATTGTCTGTGTGGTTCTAAAGCGAGCTCCTCTAAGCGGTAATTTCATTTTCTTAAAAAGGTTGAAATCACATGTGCTTATATCTGGGGAGTATGGAGGCTGGCCCAGAATTTTCCTTCCATCTGCGAAGTAAATCAACAATAAGGACAGCCGTGTCAGGGCGGACACCATTTTGTGACACAATAGGATGAGAATTCAGGAAATTTGGACGTTTACGACGCACAGCTGGTCATAAATGGTGTTCCAGAAAGTAACTGTAATATGCACCGTTCACACGATTTCCTTGAGGAACTGAATGATAAGAACACCGTCAAAATCATAAGCAACAATGAACATGGCTTTGAGTGATTGCGGTCTGCCAGCTCCACGTTTTTGATGAACATCTTCCCTTCCTGTACGAAATGCATTCGTCCACCTCGCCACGGTAATATGGTAAAGTCTCTGAACCACAAGCTACCAATAATTCTGTATGGCATTGTTGAGCATTAATGTCTCTTGCAACCTGAATTTTAATGAAGCATCTTTGTTCTTATTTACTAAATATATTAAAGCACTAAAAATAACAGTCTACAATTAAACTATTAAAATGTTTTATAAATAAAATTATTGTCTTCAAACTCACGGGTAATAAACATTAAATGCTCTTCTGTTTCATTGTTATCAGTTTACACCATTTACCGCTGAAGACGCCAAATGCAGACAGTGTTGCAACTAATGTTTGAATGACCCATGTTTATCATGCTAATCGAGATAAACATTAACAGAAATAGTCTTATTATTGCTTCTTGTAAGTAGAAGAAAGATATAGGAACACACTACGCTAAAGCGATAAGCAAATCCTTTAGAAGCCGGTTGCTATGTGGAACAATTGAGGTTCGGTTCACTTTGCATGGCCCCGTTTGAGGAAAATTAGGTAGTTTAAAATTGAAACCAATAACAAGGAATATCTTAAAAACGATAAACTTTACAAGAAAAGGATGTATCACAAAATTATGTGTTTTAACGAGATCTACAATTTGTATGTAATAAGGTTATGTCTATTTCTTACAGTTTAACCGTAATGCAAAATTCTGCAAAACTCATCCAGAATAAAGATGTCTTCAGAGGCTATTCCCAGAAAATTCGAGATATACATTTTGTTTATGATGTAAAAAATCTTTAATACAGGTAATTTAGTCAAAATCGTTACAACCAATTTTGAGGAAAACAAAATTTTCAAAAAATTGTCCATGTAAGGGTAGTTTGTGATGGGGGGATCTTTTTGAAAATCTTCGTGTCGCATCCTTGAAAGATACTAAACATAAATACCAAGTTTGGCGTTTAACGGCCTTTTCGTTTTTGAGCTATGCTCTCCACAGACGGACACAAAGACACACCCACACACACATACACACACGCACCTTTTTTTTTTTTTTTACAGTGTTTAACGCCCGCTTTTACTACTTGTGGCACCGGAGGCGATGCCACTGATGATACATGGAATGAAGATGGATCACCGGTGCAATGTGATAGCGGGGGAAACCAGAGAGTCCGGAGAAAACCCGCCCCTACGCCGCTTTGTCCACCACAAATCTCACATGCGATTGCACACGAACCGTTGTCTAAAAATCTGATATGTTCCATTCACAAGACTTTCTCTACACCTCTGTAACAAATTATTGTTAATAAGCTTATTCTTCTGTCCACTTCATGCTAATCGAGATGAACATTAGCAGAAACGGTCTTATTACTTATCACCTTATAAGTAGAAGGGAAATAAGGGAATACACTAGGCTAAACCGACAGTCATTTATTTTAAAATGTGGTTGCTATGGGATTGAAATCCGTTTCTTTGCATGAGCAGGAGTTGACAAGTTCCTGTAAGACAAAATTATTTTAAAATTAAACCAATAACAAGGAATATCTCGAAAACGGTCAAACCCTAGGAAAAAAATGTATATGACATAAATTGTGTGTTTCAAGAAACTCTACATTTTGTGTGTAGTAAGTGTTCGTCTATCTCTTATGGTTTACTAGTTATGCAAAATTAAAAAAATCATCTACAATAAAGAGGTCTTTAGAGCTTATTCCCAGAAAATTTAAGATATACATTTTATTTGTCATGTAAATATCTTAAATGTAAGAGATTTTAAACAAAATCATTAGAGCCATTTTTGAGAAAAACAATTTCAAACATGTTTCATGTAAACGGTAGTTTGCGGTGGTGGGATTTTTTGTTGTTGAAAATGTTCGTGTCGCATCCTTGAAAGATACTAAACATGGATACCAAGTTTGCCTTTTATCGGTTTTTTCGTCTTTGAGCTATGCTGATCACACTTACACACACACACACACACTCACCGCGCGCGCGGACCTTTTTCTATAACGTTTTTTTCGGACTCGGGGGACCTCAAAACACATATTTCCGGTGAAATCCCGACAACGAATTTTTGGGTGGAATACAATACCTTCTCTATCCACTATGTTTATTGTACATATGGGCTAGAGAAAGTAACAAAACCTGCAGTCACCTTGTTTTACCCAGCATTAACTCGTTGACAGACAATTGCGAAAACTTAGAGAGTGCTCGCTTTAGAAGCAGAACGCATGGATTCCAATGTTAGAAATACAGCGGAAGACTATTTAAAACTTTGGTGTATTATATATTTAAATTGGACTTTATTATGACATCAGAAACTAATGATGTAATAATAAAAGCTTTAAATTATTTGTTTGATCCTTCAAGGCTAGTTACTAAGTACAAAATACCTATTGGTGTTCTAAATAAGGCAATGGCAGCATTAAACCAACTAAATGTATTCAAAACTAGTGTTAATTCTGATTTGCTTTTTTGTTACAAAGACTTTTGTGCCATTCTTAAGCAGCTAATCTGTGGTGGACACGTAACGCATTAGATGTAGTAATAGCACGCTTGGCACTGGAAGCAAAAGTAAGTCTTAACAAGCTTCCTGTGAAAAATGCCCTTAAATGCGTTTGGCTGCGATATACAATGCTGACAGCGTGAGATTTTTCTCTAAATATAACTTAGTTGTAACCATGGCGGCTGTCCAGGTGGAGCTAGTGAAGCTCCACTTCACTCACTTTTAGTTGTATTACATATGAACATAGGTATTTAATTCCAAACAACCAGTTGGAAATATATCTGTGAGAGAAAGAAGTGAATTGAGTTTTATTTGTGGATGCTCTTTAAATCTTGAGATTCTCAGCGTCCTATTTTACATTGGGCGTGAAAGATTGCTTAATTTTTCTCAGAGGCCTCTTTATCGGCCTTGAGGTTCTTCCACGTGCCGTAAATCTACGACACGGGAGGATGGAAGCCATGTTTTCGCCCGAAAAATCGATCGCCCTCCGCCGGGTTTCAACCCGCGACCTTGGGAACCAGAGTCTTTGAGCAAGGAAGGCACGGGTGGGAGCTACTTGCCTTCTGGCCTTGAAGAGGGACACAACTCTGTGTTTGCAGCTATTTCTTGTCAATGGATATGTAGCCGTATGTTTATACCCGGCTGCTACGACAGCAAAACCGAGCTTAAGGTTCCATGCGTTACCAAAACGACCTGTTTTGAGGCTATTGTGCATCTAACAGCGTACAACAGACAGCCCCTTGCAGAAGCTAACCTATTTAGTTCATGCTGGGAATGTTGACGTTATGCTGCCAAATAGGCATCATATCTTGTAAAAATGTTCTTGCTCACTCGCCTAAGTTTGGCCTTATGAAGTCTTGCATGATGTTATCACCAGGTTCCTGTAATGTGCGAGGGTTAGAACGATCCACCTTTATCACAATTAGTTAGGTGGGGGCTACGAGGGTGCCACAAATCAACATATAATTCCGTCATGAATAACCTCTCTTATTTCATTTAATGATCGTGATGCTGTGTGCGAAATTGCGGAAATTGTTGGAACCAACCGTAGCGATACACACAGTCAGAATCATTAAATGAAATAAGAGAGGTGTTTCATGATAGAGTAGATCTGTGTCCTCCTCGATCCACCAAACTATCTAGTTGTAGACTTTTACGTTCTCTAGCAGTATGTACAATGTACATAGTAGATACAGAAGGAACTGTGTTCCACTCAAAAAATCGATACCGAGATTTCACCGAAAATAAATGTTTTGAGAAACCCTAAATAAAAAAAAAAAAAAAAAAAGGATTTTTAGAAATCTGTAGCTGTGTGTGTATGTGTGTGTATGTGTGGGGGGGGCAGGTTAACTCAAAAACAAAAGTCGGTTAATTACCACACTTAGTATTTAAGTTCAGTATCTTTCAACCATGCGACACGCAGATTTTCAAGAAAATTCCCCAACCCCCAACTACCGTTTACATGGAATATTTTTAAAAAAAATTGATTTTCTCAAAAACGGCTCTAACGCTTTTGATTAAAATACCTTAGTGTTTAAGATATTTTCAGGACAAATGACATGTATATCTTGAATTGTCTTGGAATAGCCTTTGAAGCTCTCTTCATTCTGGATGACTTTTGTATAACTGGTAAACCGTAAGGAACAGACAAAAACTTACTGCACAAAAATAATTGTGGAGCTCATTAAAACACACAATGTGTATAAAGTACTGTTTTTGTAGGGTTAACCGTTTCTGAGGTATTCATTGTTATTGGTTTCAACATTAAATTGCTTGAACTTTTCTCAAACGGGAAGCCATCTTTCGTTTCATCTCTTTTGTGTTACCACTGGCCTTGCAAAGAGAATCGAATTCAATTGTTTTACATAGCCACCGACTTTTAAAAAGATTTGACTATCACTTTAGCCTACGATATAGCCTTATTTCCCTTCCCCTTTGTGAGAAGTAACTTAACAATAATCTAATATTTATCTCAATTAGCATGATGTAGATAAACGAATTATCTTTTGTCACATTAGTTTGTAGAGAAACTCATGTAAATGGAGCACATCAGATTGGCACAAGATATGTGGCCTGTTTGAGAGCAGAAAGTCGAAATTTCCAGCATTCTATAAGGTAAGGAGGTAGTTCGCGTTGGTCTTGATCTCCTGGTTAGGGGTGGTGTACACCTTCGGCCACTTGGTGAGGTAATCCATGGCGATAAAAAGGTACTTGTTGTCCCTGTCTGACAGAATGAATGGCCCAGCTACGTCAAATAGCTATGCATTCTTAGGGTGCTCCCGCTATATACTGCTGCATCCTGGTCTGTGGGTCACTACTTGCCGCACACACCTCACATTGGCGGCAACACTTCTCAGCGTTTACCCGTAGTCTCAGCCAGTAGTAACGTTGTCGGAGCTTGTCGACGATTCAATTGGGTCCTAGATAACCTCCCGAAGTTCCCGCATGTACCTCTTCCAGGATCTGCGACCTTACTCTGAAGGAGGACCAGCTGCTCTCTCCGAGTCTTCCTATCAGGCGACTCCCATACTCTGATCAGTACTCTTTCCTTAATCTTCTATGAGTCCCATTGAGTCTAGCAGGACTTGTAGACACTACTCCTTGGTGTGATGTCCTCCCAGCACGGTCCATCCCTGCCTCCACTTCTCCCAGCAGTGACCCCAAGTCGACGTCCGCCACCTGCCCCCTTCTCAGTCCTACTCTATCTCAACCAGCTGCAGGCATCGCTAAAATACCACGGATAGCTGCCGCACTGCTCTGGACATGTATTTCGTATTGGAGTGGCTCCTTCCTTTCCGATGTTCTGATGTGAAGTTGTACTTTTGCAGCCTGTGGACCCAATGGGCTGTCTGGCCCTCCTGGTTCTTGAAAGTTAACACCAGGTGAGGGCGAAGTGGCCAGTTCTCAGGTGGAATGGCTGACCGTACCTACTTGTGGAGGTGTTCCAGCACCTTTACCAACTACTACTGCCAGAGCTCTCGTCGGCTCGCCGGGTAATGCAGTAGCTCCTTTGTGCTTTGGAGAACGTTTTGCTGTAGTAGAATATTACCCGCTCCTACCCATCCTGGAGCTGGGATAGAATGCCACCAATGCCGGTGTCGCTGGCATTGGTATCCACAATAAATTCACCACCAGGTTATGGACATCCTAAAATAGGAGCATTGCAGAGTGCTGGCTTAAGCTCCTGGAACGCGCTCCCTGTCTCTTCTGACCACATATAAGGACAGTACTCTTCCTTCAGACGACCGAGGAATTTGCGATATTAGAGAAACTTCTGACAAACCGTCAGTAATAGTTGCACATGCCTAGGAAACATTGCAGTTCTATCTATCTTTCGGGCGAGGCCAATATCCGGGTTCCCGAGCCTTCTTTGTCTTGTGGCCTCCTCATAGGCAGAGACTATTTGGCCCTAGTAGTTCACTTCCTTGCACTTCTTCGCGTTCAGCTTCAAGTTAACTGCCTAAAGCTTTTACAGTTTCCTGGTCAGGTTCTCAAGATATTCTTCGAAGTTACTGCCAACAACGATGATGTCATCCAGATATAGCAGGCATGCGTCGAAAGTAATTCCTCTCATCACTGATTGCACGAGGCGCTGGAAGAGGCGGACGAATTGGAGTGGACAAAGGGCATAACCGCAAATTGCCAAAGACTTTGGGTGTCAAAAATGGGTGCTCCTCTTTGTCTCTGGGATCTAGGGCCACTTGCCAGTATCTGGTTTTTAAGTCAAAAGTCGTGAACCACTGTGCGTTCAGGATGTCACCAATCTGGGGTAAAGGGAAACAGTCCTTTTCGGTGATGGCATTCAAATTCCTGTAGTCCACGCAGAAGCCTAGCTCGCCGATCTACTTTTTCACCAAGACTACAGGATATTGAACTCTACAACGATTCCCTTAGAATTCATGTCCTCCAGCATATCCCGTACCTCTGCTTGCTTCACCAGGTGGTTGCCGGATAGGTCGGGCAGTTCCTGTGTTGATGTTATGGAGTACTCGGTCATTGCAACTGTAATCGCCAATCCGCGCTGAAGACAGACTGATATAAGCTTAGACACCAGACTGTCTCCAGTTGTGTCAGATGGTCGGCCCCCCTCTTCAGCATATCTTTCAGCCGGGGCTCCAGTTCCTGCATGGTGCTGGGTGGTCAGATCTGTCACATAAACCCCCAACTGGCTCACACTTTCTCAGCAGCCTCACGGATAGTTCCTTCCAGCAAGACAACAATGCCCAGATACTCATATTCTGTGCAGTGGTGTGTTCCTATCCATTACCAGATTCCTTGACCATTGGCCCATCAGGTGCACCTTCACAACCACCTCCCTTCTCATGGGCACAACAAGAAATGGTCATGTCACTTAATTCTTTATAAGTAGAAGCAAAAAAAAGGGACTACACCAGGCTAAAGGGACAGTCAACATTTTTAAAAGCTGTTGCTACGTGATTGTGACTGAAATGCAGTTCACTTTCCATGGCTAGGAATAAAACAAAAGAGATAAAAATGAGGGCTTCCTGTGTGAGACAAGTTCAGTATTTTAAAATTGAAGCCAATAAGAAGGAATATATCAGTAATGGTTAGTTGTACAAAAAAAAAAAAATATATATATAGACATAAATTACATAAATTGTGTGTTTTAACAAGATCTACATTTCTTATATAGTAAGATTTTGGCTGTTATGGTTAACAGTTATACAAAAGTCATACAGAATGAAGAGGTCTTTAGGGAGCTACTTCCAAGAAATTCAGCACATACATTTGATTCGTCATTTAAATATTTTTAATATACCACATTATAATCAAAATCATTAAGGCCCTTTTATAGATTATCGAAAGCTTCAAAAAATGTTCCATGTAAAGGTAGGAGGATTTTGCCAAAAAATCTTCACACAGATAGTCAAGACAAACAGATAGACTTTTTATGGATTCAGGGAACCTCAAAAGATGTAGAAATGGTGAAATCTCTGTATCAAATTTTTAGGTGTAATATAATACCTTCTTTACCCACTATGTAGATACACTATACATACATGCTAGAGAATGTAAAAATGCAGAATCTAGAAATGGATTAAGCATAACACACTTTGCAATTTGACTTCTACCAACATAAGATGTGGTAAGAAGTTCTAAAAGCTCAATAAAGGTCAGTTTTGGTACATTTACTATTACATAAGTGTACATGTTCTTTGCTAGATTACACTTAAGGGCAAACAGTGCCTGATTTTCAAAAATTGTGGTTTCATTTGCATGTATTCTGCATGTACTATGTACATAGTATATAGAGAAGGTATTGTATTGCACCCAAAAATTTGATACCAAGATTTCACCGGAGTTACATGTTTTGGTACCCCCTGAATACAACAAAAAAATTTTTAGAAAATTATCTGTGTATGTGTGTGTGTGTGGGGGGGGGCATCATAGCTCAAAAAGGAGAAGTCCTTTAAATACCAAAATTGATATTTAAATTCAGTATTTTCCAAAGATGCGACACAAAGATGTTTAAGAACATCCCCCCACCTCCAACTACCATTTACATTGAAAAAATTTCGAAAGTTTTGATTTTCTCAAAAATGGGTCATAACAATTCTGATTAAAATCTCTTACATTTAAGAGATTTCCATGGCAAATAAAAGTATATCTAGAATTTTCTGGCAATATCCCCTGAAGACCTCTTTATTCTGGATTTAATTTTTCTGAATTTTGCATAACTGGTAAACCATAAAAGATAGACAAAACTTACTACACAAAACATGTAGATCTCCTTAAAACACAGAATTTATGTCATATACATTTTTTTGTCATGAAGTGATCGTTTTCGTGATATTCCTTATTATTAGTTTCAGTTTTAAATTACTTTACTCATACAGGAACTTGTAAACTCCTGCCCATGCCAAGAAATGGATTTCTATCCCATAGCAAGCACATTTTAAAGCATTTGACTGTTGACTTAGCCTAATGTATTCCCTTGTTTCCCTCCTACTTATAAGGAACTAAGTAATAAGACTGTCTGCTAATGTTTATCTTGATTAGAATAAAGTAGATAGAAGAATAAGCTTATTAATAATAATTTGTAAAGAAAGTCAGTGAATGGAACACATCAGATTTTTAAAACTTGTTTCAGTATTGGAAATTATTCTGGGTTGAAGTTAGAGCATCAACAAAAGCCTGGAAATGTTTCAAGACCTGGGCACTTCATTTTTAACATTCTCCAACTGAGGCAGCATTTTTCTTGCCAATATTTGAAGTGGTTGACTTTTTTTGATAGTGTTTAATGCCCATTTTTATTATTGGTGGCACTGCAGGCAATGACACTGATAATACAGGAATGAAGATGGAGCACCAGTGAAATGCAAGGACTGGAGAACCAGGAGAAAAAAAAAACCCTGTGCCACTGTGTCCACCACAAATCTCACATGTGGTCACTTGGGATTGAACCCAAGCCATCTAGGTGAGGTGGTTGGCTTTGATGTGATTGGTGCCCTTGTTATGTTCTTCCAAAGGGTCCTGTATGGCGGCAAATGGAAATTCATTATGTTATCTTGGTTCTTCATAATGTGGATTTTCTCCCAGATATCTAATTCTGCTATGTATCTTGCAGGTTTTATAAATATGATGCTTTAACTTATATTATATTTTGATGGCCAGAAGCGGTGGGCAATGGCAGATTTCTCTATTTGTATTTAAATTTGTTGCAGTCTATACATACTATTTTGTAAATGCCAGATTTTGGTGTTGTCCATCAGTTGGAGAATGCCGTAAGTGAGGTGTATATGCCTAGAAAAATGTCCACATAACAATACATTTTAGTGTTACTAATTCCAACTCAGAACAATTTCTAATTCAAATACACATCATACTTACTATCATCTGTACACCAGACTTCTGTGCTGTTAAATGATTTTAAATCCATAAATCTACAGTGTAACATGCGTAAAACTACTGTAATGCATTATAGTATGTTGAATAAAAGTAGCAATCTAACTCTAAAAGTTAATAACAACATTGTACAAGAAGTGAAAATACAAAAATTTTTAGGTATTATTGTAGATAACCGGTTAACGTGGGCACAACATATTGAGTCTATATGTAATAAAATCAGCAAGTCAGTATACTTAATAAGATATTTTAGCAGTTATAAAAATTCTAACATTTTAAAACTCATTTATTATGGATGTATTTACCCACATTTAATCTATGGGATTGAAATATGGGGCGCTGCTGCAAAAACACATATGGACAAATTACTTTTATATCAAAAGAAAAGTGTTAGAATCATGTTTAATTTAAAATTCAGGGAATCATGCAGGGAGACATTTATTAATAAAAGGATACTAACCATCTACTCTCTATATGCTTATAGAGCAATAATGTTTGTAATTGACAAGTGTGAACAAATAAAAAATAAACAAATGTATGAATACAATACAAGAGGCAACATGAACTATTATAGATGTAATGTAAATAAAACTGCATCAGTGAAAGATGTACAATATCTAGGAATTAAGCTTTTTAACAAGTTACCCCCAAAAATTAAAGCAATCGCAGAGGTGTCAAAACGACAATTTAACTTAAAATTGAAGGCATATCTGTTAAATAGATGTTTATATGATTTGGATGAGCTATAAATTATGATTTTGTACAAATGTATATATGAAATGACGTGTCTAAAATCAATGTATTGATAAACTGGACGAAATAAATATTATTATTATTATTAAAGTGATTTTAAAACTAGTTTTATTGATACCTATCTCTAAGTAAGCAAAACTGCATTCAAGGTACCACTTACAAACCTAACATGTTGCTATGCTATTTATGCTTCTGGATCTTACGCTATATATAAGGTTTTCATAAAACTCGTAATGTAATGCTGGCCCAGAATATGACAAGTTTTTATGACAGCTGTTAATTAAACTTTTCTTATTATAAAGCTTTCCACAGTCTTTTGTTGTGAAAATTTATATAAGTACTCAGATAATTTCTACTTCTTTTTCATTTCCCAGTTGGGAAATACAATAAAGTATTGGAGAATACATGAGGTTATGATTTAATAGCTATAGAATAGAATAAAATTCAATACAATTTATTCACCTTAAGAAATACAACGAATCCATGACTTTGTCAAAAGATATAATACAAGCTTTAATAAATTGATTACATTTCTAAATATTTATATTTTACAATAGTGATCAATATAAGTAAATAAAATCGACATTAAGTACAATCTTGGTCTTGAAGATAGCACTTCTATGGCACTGTCAGAATAAAATTAATTATATTTTATAAGCATATAAATTATTAAAATATTCAAATTAAAATGTTACATCTTGAGATTAAAATTTTATGTTAATATAACCATTGACAGAGAATGGTAAATTAGTTAAGATAATGTTTTTCACAGCTCTTTTAAATTTTTTGTGATTGAATTTTTTGACCTTATATGGGAGGTGACTTTATAGGTTAATATCTTGATATGACATTGTTTTAAGTCACTATAGGTCTATGAGTGTTAAGGTGCACATTGCTACATGTTCTTGTATTATGATCATGCAAGGTTAGCTCCTTTTGAAGACATCCATGTTTAGATGTATTTAAGAGGTTGATTTGAGTGTGAGTCACAAAATATGGCAAATAAATTAGCCAGTTTTCATCACTATGTGAAGGGGCCCTCATTTATTCTGTAATAGAGTAGATGGCCAGATATTTTTATATGAATCATTATTTCCTGTCTTATTTATTTACATACATATGGAAGCTATGCATATGTAATACCAACTTCATATCTGTAAACGACATCAG
Organism: Hymenopus coronatus; assembly: GCA_030762935.1. Lineage (NCBI taxonomy): Eukaryota > Metazoa > Arthropoda > Insecta > Mantodea > Hymenopodidae > Hymenopus > Hymenopus coronatus. The sequence goes on along the minus strand of CM060900.1, from coordinate 25,788,538 downwards.
CTTGAAATGTTGCTATATTTTGTATTTATAAGTTGCATGCCTGATGTTACATAGCTCTGGACAAACAGGATGCAACATTACATACCCTCTTACAAAACCTTCAATATATACAGAGTATCGCAGAATTCAACTGCACAAATTGACAGAATTGTAGAGGGGTCCTAGATAAACAGTTTAAGATAGAGAATCTATTGTCCTCCTTGCCAAATACCAAAGCTATGGCATGTTTTCCGGATTGCACATCAGTGGCCATAAATAAAAAGAATGCAGAAGTGTGTTTCCTATTTTCATTCAGAATGCCTATTTTGTATGCCCACAGTCAAAGGAATGTAGTGTTGGTGCACAATCAATATTATATTTAGAATTTGGACTTACAATTTAGGCAAAATTATGTATCTGTTCTCTGAGGGTATGGTTGATTTCAGATGATATGTGGTTAGATAGTGCGCTATGCTACAACATACTTATGGGTGAGTCAGTGTAGCACTGGTTATCGAATCCCACGTTACTAAGACTGTACTGTTCTCTGTAGTTTCCTTCGTTTAGTTTTTTAATTTTGTTGTGTTTTTCTCAAAGAGGTACACAATTTGATCAACATTAACACACTTAATTTACATTTTTAAAGTCAGAATGATAAACCCTCCAGGACAAATTACTTTCAAAATACTGGATGAAATCTATGTGTTGTTCAATATTAAATGCAGCACTTGTTTGTCAAGGAACATGCATAAATTAATGTAATAAAAAAATTAGGTTTGTTGAAAACATTTATGTAATGAGTGCTTTGGAACTAAACTATGATTTTAACATTGGAAAAAAAAAAAAAAAAATGCTGTATTATGTTTCACCAACCACTTGTGCCATTGAGGTCAACTGTGGTTGTACTTCTGAAAATCTTGTCTCATGTCTACATATGAATACTGTGAGAACCATGAATTCCTAGGCATTGTATATAATATATTTTATGCATAAGGAAATAAATTATTCCAATTCAGTGCAAAACAGAGATCACACAGACTGACATCCTAAGATAATTCTAAGTTATGAACTTCTGAGCTCATGTGCTCTTTGGTGTCATGTGGTACCATTGCATAGGTACTAGTAGTATTAACACTAGCGATTGAGGTCTGGTTTAACTGCTTAGATAGATAGATATTTTATTTGTCGTGTAGATCATACGTATGTACATGGGTACCATGATAAAGGATAAGTCAATACTATATAAAAGTTGTATTTACAATTATTTACAAAATTCTTGTAGTCTTGATTACCTACAATATTACATTTATGAATATTGAAGATTAATCTTAAGCCCTATGATTAGATGATTGCCTTTCTAATAATTTACAAAATTTTATTGTGCAGCTTAAAATATAAATATGACAAACTAAAATACAGGTATAGGCTTTGCATAAAGGTAAACATTAGTGATAAAAAACAAAATAATGAAAATAATTAATATAATCAATGTGGGTCATGTCAAAATGGAATAGATATAATATTTACAAGATTAAAAATGTGAGAAGCCTAATATAATATAACGTTTTATAAGAAATAGGAATATATAAACTTAAATGAAGAATATGTACATATAATAAGGCAGCTAATTACAATTATTAGCTAGGAATTCTTGAATGGTATAAAAGCAGTGGTTAATTAGATGTGCCTTTAGGGAAAGTTTAAATCTATTTTCTTGCTGTATTTCCTTTAAACATTTTGGAAGGCAGTTGTATATTTTTATACCGGAGTGCAATATGGTTCTTTGAAATAGGGAGGTGTTATGTTGATGAACATGTAGATTTGTGATTTGCCTTGTATTGTAATAATGCACAGATTCATTCTTAATGAAGGGTGAATCTGTTTTGTTGTTGTTTTTACGGATAAACATTATTATTTCATATAAATAAATGTAAGGGAGGGGGAGAATGCCTAATTTTTTAAACAGAGGTTTGCATGATGTGCTTGGGCTTGCCCCTACCATAGCTCAAACTATTTTCTTTTGCATAATAAAGCATGCCTTACTTGCAGCTGACTCCCCTCAGAATATTATGCTATACCTAAGGAAAGAGTGGGCGTGTGCAAAGTAAGCCATTTTAACGGTCTATCCCCTTGTGCACCCTGCTAGTACCCATATCATATAGCAGATGTACTTAAATTTTTTGTTTATATGGCTTATGTGGGTTTCCCATTTTCAATTGTTTTGGACCCTAAGGACAAGAAATTTGGTGGTTTCTACCTTCTCAATTGTCCGATTGAGGAGTTGGATTTGTGGAGCCAGATAATCTTTGTTTTGTTTTGTATGGATGTCCATAGCAACAGTCTTATCAACATCACTGCTGTAGGTTGCTCTGAACCATGGCTAACGTATTTTCATTTGCTGAGCTCATTGAGGTACATTTGATTTATGGGGAAGCAATATGGAACTGTATTTGAAATTGAGTAACGCAACAAAATATGAATGGTTCATATGAAATGCAAAAAAAGGAGACAACAAAATAATTGTACCTACAGAGGCTTGAAGCTCTAACTTCCTCAACATCTTAACTCGATGCTTGCACACTAACCATAGCACTACATAATATCACTATATCTATGTTCTCCGAAACCCTCCAAAATTCGGGTGCTTAGGTCATGGTTCACTGCAGTTTGATTAGTGGCTGCTAACCCTTAATACATGTTATACTAGCAAAGAATTTAGAACCCATAGCCCACAGGTGCCCTCTCTCAAAATGTTTACCTTAGATGCCTCTACAATCCTGGCAATTTGTGTGGTTGAAATCTGGGACACCTGTGAATTATGTGCAGGGGGTCCATTCTCAAGTTTAACGACATCACAGTGTGGTGTTATCTGAAGATGCTTAAAGTATCCATTGACATCACCCCCAAAATGGCCATCTGCCTAAAAATAGGAGTGAAACTCCTGCCTCACAGTTCAATTTCCCTGAAGAAAAAGACGATGAAAGTCTTTGAAACATCATATTGTTCACCACATGGCTGGAAGCCTCAGAACAATTTCAGGTAAATAGTATCAGGATTTATCAAATGGGTAACCTTTGCACTCAGTTGAGTATCCTAAAAATATCAATCAAGTAGATCTTTTATCAAGCTTTCCACTTTTTACTTGTGAACATGCACTTATGCCCTGCACCCAAATACATGCAAATGAAAAACATAAATGTCTTCACCCCACCAGGCCCCCTCAGGCACTACTCCCAGCACAGCAATTGTAAGTGACTATTTCTTTAAAAAAATGCCTGTTAACATATCCTCTGCCCAGAACCTTTTGTCCAAACATTATTTAAACAGCACAGATCTAACTCATTCCCCTATAGTTCAGTTTATTTACTGGGCAACACCATTCTGCTGGGGTGTATACACAGTAGTCTGATGCTTTATGCCATATATTTTCAGGTACTGCTCAAACCCATTACTTACACATTTGACACCATTACTCGTGCATAAACCAGAAATCACCAATTCACTTGATTTTGTGCTACAACGAGGAGAATTGTGTTAGATACTAATTAATTATCAAAATGCTGTTCATATTCAGTGCTATAACTGTGAAAGCTTTTCATTACAAATCAGTTCTCATGCTATTACTGTTAAAACGTTATTGCAAGGTAATGACCAAATTAATGAGCCTGTTAGGTACTTTTTCTAGCAGGTATGTACAATATACATAGTAGGTAAAATAGATATTGTATTCTACTAATAAAATATGACACCAAGATTTTACCAGAAATACATATTTTGAGGACCCTGGAATCCAGAAATCAGTTTTTGATGAAGGTCTCTCTGTGTATGTGTACGTGTACATGCATGTGTGTGTGTGTGGGGGGGGCGGGATCATAACTAAATCGGTTAAATACAAAACTTGGTATTTAAGTTCAGTATCTTCCTTGGATGCAACACAAAACTTTTCAGGAAAATTTCCCCACAACAAACAACCTTTTACAAACATTTTTCAAATTTTTGATTTATAAAAAAATGTCTCTAATGGTTTTGACATATATTATAGAAGTTTACATGAAAAAGAACATGTATATCCTGAATTTCTTGGGAATAGCTCTTGAAGTTCTCTTCATTCTGAATGACTGGTATACTGTAAGAGATAGACAAAAACATACTACTCAAAAAATGTACAGCTTGTTGAAACACACAATTTACATAAATAAGTAAATAAATAAATACATAAATACATAATTTTATTCACCTTCGAAATTACAAAGAAATCATGGCTTTGTCAAAAGATATAAAACAAATTCTAAACATTCTTAAAAATTTACATTAATAATAGCATTGAACTTGATATTAACTTTGAAAAAGTGCGATCCTGGTCTTCAACGCAGTCATCAAACTTCCCCTTTCTTTAGTGGAGGTGCCTCCCTCAGGACAGGAACCATGAAACAAACAAGGATTCATGGCAGTATCTTTAAAGAAATCATGGTGCAGTGCTATAATGTTAGCAGGATTCTAAATCTAAATAGTCGCAGTTGTTTAGGCTTCTAAATCTAAATAGACACAGTTGTTTAAAAGTATATTTGTAGCTTTTCCCATAAATACCTAGTTTAAATTTTCTCCTTACAGTATTCAACATATTCATTTAAAGAGTAAAACTGATTTTTTAGTAAAAACTTGTGCATCTCTGTCTTGTATTTATTTATAGAGGATATATTTTTGAAGTTCCCTGGTAAATAATTATATACTTTTAAGCCATTATATTTGAAGGAAGTTTCAAATAGTTTGGTTTTGTGTGAGGTGTAGTGTGTATTGTGAGAATGAATTTCCCCATTAGTGCTGTAATTTGCAGCATTTATCTTCATGTAGACTGGTAACCCTTTTATATACAAACAAGATAAAGTCAGAATACTGAGATTTAGGAAATGTTCCCTACAACTTTCATTTTTTGAAATGTCAACTAGAATTCTTAATGCCCTTTTTTGAAGTTTAAATATTATATTGCTATTCAAAGCATTTCCCCATAAAGGTAAACCATACAGCAGTAAAGAATGAAAGTATGCAAAATAACAAACTTTGAGTACCATAAATGATACTCGAGGTTTTAGTTGATGAAGAGCAAAACAAGCTTGACTGAGTTTCCCTGATAGTTTTTCTATGTGTTTGTCCCAACTTAGATTTTTATCCACCCATAATCCTAGAAAATATTTTTTCCTGTTCAAAAGTTACTAATTTAGGACCTATTCTGATGCAGGGATTCCCTGATTTTCGATAAGCTTTATGCTGAAAATTAAGTGCTACTGATTTCTCTTCATTTTCAAGCATTTTGTTGGCTTTAAACCAATTAATGATTTTCTTCACAACTACAGTTGAGTTTTGTTGGAGACTTTCATCGTCCTTTCCTGTGATGAAAATGCTCGTATAATCTGCAAATAGTGATAACCTGGCTTCTGTTATATTTTCAAAATATAAAGGTAGATCATTAATGTACAATAGGAACAGTAGAGGACCAAGAACTCCTGCAGAGCTCCTGACATTGCAGCTCTTTTTTCTGAGAATTCCTTTCTAATATTGCAGCTCTTTTTTCTGAGAGTTCCTTTCTAATTTCCTTGAGTTTTACATCTACAGCATCAATTTCGACTATCTGCTCTCTCATTTGTAAGTATGATTTAAATCAGTGAAAGCAATTCCTCATACACCATATTTATATAACTTGTTCAGCAGCAATTTGTGATCCACCATGTCAAAAGCTTTAGATAAATCCAAAAATAGTCCTATACCAACCTCACTTTTGTCTAGTACATCATAAATACTATCAACAAAATTTATCAGTGCTAAGCTAGTTGGTTTATTACTTTGGAATCCATACTGACAACTGGTAAACTATATTATGTTTAGTAAGGAATTTCATTAATCTCTTATACATAATTTTTTCTAATATTTTGAAGAAGACTGAAAGTAATGCTATTGGCCTGTAATTGTTGGATCCTGAGCTTCACCTTTCTTGAATGGTTTTATTTTTGCTATCTTTAGCTCACTTGGAAATGTGCCACTTTGAGGTGATTCATTTACAATGTAGCATAAAGGTTTTATGATGCTCATGCTACATTTTTTAATTAGATAACTCAAACTTCCATCCATTGTTTCAGATTTCTTGTTTTTTTAGTTTTCCTATTATACTTGACAATTCATTTATGCATACAGGAGCAAGGAATAAGGATTTGTCAGTGAAAAAACCAATGACTTCATTATCAATGCTTACAGGATAATTTTTGCTTTGTAAGTTTTTTGTGATTTCTTCCAAGTGTTTGTTACATATATTTGCTATTTCTTTAGGTTTAGTTACAATGCTGTCTTTATATTTCAATTGGATATTTCCTTGCGTTGAAGTTTTTGAGCTAGTTTCCATTTTTATAATGTCCCACATAGTTTTCTGTTTGTCTTCTGATCTATTTATCCTTCTGCTATTTTCTAGTACTTTGGCTGCTTGAGTTATCCTTCTGTAAACTGATTTGTACCTTGCGTAGTAATTTTTTAATTCCTCTGATGCACTTCCATTTCTGATTAAGTTATTTAGGAGCTTTAATTTGTTTGCAGAAATCCTTATACCTTTGGTTATCCAGGTCCAACCAACCTGACCAAAGGTTTTCTTGTGGTTTTTCTTGGTCTCTAGAAAAATGTTGGGTTGGATAGTTTGATCCACAAATCTTCTTATCTTCACTCCCATTAGTACATTTGATTTTCTTCTTCTTCTTCACTGCCATATCAGGCATTGGGCTGATCAGCCATCTGGGATATATTATGATCCAGAGTTTGCTTGCTCCTACTGACCCAAGGCATTGACTTGTAAGTCCTTGGGGGTGTACCTAAAACCCATCGAAGCGAAGGGTAACCCATCACAGAATAAGAAGAAGATTTACAAAGAAACTGAAATAAACATTTCCCAAACTTGGATTTCTCAAAATAAATAAGAAGATATTTAACAATTCCATATATAAAATGTCCAATATTTAGAAACAGTTATGCGATAGTGAAAGGGGAATGTATTTGACAATAAAATCAAAGCCTTAAATGCTCCCTAAAACCAAGTAACACTGTCCTGTAAAATAGAATTTTGTTTTGTCGGTTTGAGATCTAAAAGATGATATAAACTTATTTCAATGGGCTGAATTCAATGGTGGTGCCATGGTTAAGTAGTTAGACTGCTTGCCTCTCACCTAGGCAGCCCGGATTTGATCCCAGGGGACTGCATGTGAGATTTGTGGTGGGCAAAGTATTGTCTGGGTAGGTTTTCTCTGGGTTCTCAGGTTTCCCTGCCATTCATTTCACCAATTGTTCCATAATCATCTTTCCTGTCAACTATTTCACCATCATTTCATATCATGCACTTCCTCATTTTCATTCTAGGCATTAAGCTGATCACCCTTCCTGGCTTCTCTCTAATCCAGAGCCTCTGTTTCTCAGCAGGTGTCTGACCCCAGGCACTGGCTTGTAAGTCCTACACATGCGGTAGATAAACAGAGAAAGAAAGAAAGAGAGGGAAAGAAAGAAAAAAGAAAGAAAGAAAAATGGAAGAAAGAACTGAATGGTGATTTCTGTTTTTCTCTATCACATAAGTTCTTTTACAAATCACAAACTAATATAAATAATATAGTGTTTTTTATGTAAATAATGTAAATTATAGAATCAATTCAGAATGCAAAATATCTCAATAATAAATAAAAATAAATACCTACATACATGTAAAAGAACGAGTGAAGTTACTTTTTCCTTTGTTGGAAGGATGGCTGATTTATATTGAGCATTCCAGTTTGAGCAATTTCCCTTTTCAAGCACCAACTCTGCTGACATTGTTATGTTCCTCTGACCCTGATGTCTTCTCTCCATCTCCTTGATTTCTTGATTCATCACTGAGAGATCCCAAATTATCAGGTAAAGAGTCTGGATGAGGATAAAATAAGTGAACTTTTAAGCTCATATTATACCAAGAGCTCATAGTTTTGTAGCATATCTTTGACAATATGATATCACTGATCATTTATATTTTCAAGAAATGTATTGACTAGTACTTTGAAAGCACACCATGCATGGGGTTCTCTTATCATTCATGGTTTCTGAACTTGCACTGTCTTTCATCAACTGTTCTACCTGAGGTCCATCAAATATACTCTCTTTTATATGAGCCTCACATATCGCAGAAAATGCACTGCTCAGCTTTTTCAAACACTAACATTCTTGTCATGTGCTTTCACAAATTGTTTGCAATACCTTGTTTTATGTCTAAAGAAGGCAATATTATTTTCTTTGGTTCAACTAGACTGGCTCGAAAGACTTTTACTTTGTCCACCAGTACAATATACATTTATAAAGTAGGTAAAATGCTAGTAATACTTTTTGAATATACCAGTTGCCATTAGATTTTTCTGAAATTTTAATGTGTACTGTCAAGCTTAATAATAACTTACCTTTTACTTTCTCTACATGTACTTTGTAGAGAAGGTATTGTATTTCACCCAAAAATTTGATACCAAGAATTTCTCTAGAAATACATGTTTTGAGGATCCCTGGATAAATAAAAAAAAGCCTTTTTAGAAAAATATTTGTGTATGTGTGTGTGTGTGTGTGTGTGTTTGTGCACACGTGCACACCTGTGGGCAGCATAGCTCAAAAACCTGAAGTCTGCTAAATACCAAGCTGAGTATTTAAGTGTAGTACTTCCAGGGATGCAACATGAATTCCAGAGAAATTCCTCCAACACAAATCACCTTTACATGGAAGATTTTTTGAAATTTTTAATTTTTTTAGAAAATGGCTCTAATAATCTTGATAAAAATACTGTACATTAAAGATATTTACATGCCAAATAAAATGTAGATCTTGAATTTTCAGGGAACAGTGTCTGAAGACCTCTTCATTCTGAATGACTTTTTCGTGACTCGTAAACTGTAAGAGCTAGACTGAAACATACTACACAAAAAAAGTAGATCTCGTTCAAACACACAGTTTGTCATAGACATTTTGTGGTGGAGTTAACCATTCCTGAGATATTCATTTTTATTGGTTTTAATTTTAAAATATTAGCTGTATGCATTCAATTTCATTGGAATTATTAATGTTGTGAAGCATAACTTTCATCAAAACCAAAACAAAAATGCATACACAATTTTCCAAGTGAAAAAAAAAAAGTTTGCCATATCTTGGTTACAGCGTATGCCTCTGAGGATAATAAATAAACAAATAAACAAACAAATAGCAACAGTAGTAATAGTAATGATGATGATGACGACGACGATGATGATGATGATGATGATGATGATGATGAAGATGATAATGTGGCATAAAAGGGGTATTTCTATCTATACATCATAATGTTTATGTGTGTTTGTAAGATGTGTAGCGAGAGTGGAACTGTTATGTGGAAGTTTTATTTGTTCTTTGAACATCTTTGTATTTGCTTATGGTATTGTTTTACAATCATTTTTCCCATTTATATGCATAATCCCTATGTATATTGCTGTGTTGTTGGCTGCCATTTCCATGAGAACTATAGATAGATATATTCCTGGAGTATTGTTCTCTCACATTCCTATTATCTGTGTGGTAATGTGTTTTGTATCTGAAGCCTGTGCACTCTCACTCTGTATTTAAGTGTTCCTCTGGTTGATTAGGAGTATCTACTTTAGGATGGTTTCTGTACACCTCCTCAAATGTTTGTGGTACAATTTCATGTAAAATGTGTGTTTCTGATACTTTACACATCATTTCAGAATCTTCCATATCATATGATTGTCTAAGTCAATAGTGCATGTGATGCATAATTTATTAAATTATATTTTGGTCATTGAACATTATATTCAATTTCTCCACAAACTGGTGTTTAAGAACTTGATATAATATCATCATTAGCATTAATTTTTTACAAGTTTTTGTTCACTCATCTCACAATTTGTGTAATCATGCCCTATTTTTCTTTGTATACATGTTCTTACATTAACCCAAAGCTCTCATCAATTTCCTTTTCTTACTTATTTTTAATCTCATCTGTTTTATTTGTAACTCCTGGGGTATTTCCATATTAAGACTTTTATTTTGCGTCTTTCCATTGAATTCTGGTACTTCTCTAGAGGCTTTCTCTTAAGCATCTATAACTGTAGTAGAAACTACTTGCTTTATACTTTTTGCTTCTTACCTTGAGTCTTGTACCTATTTTAATTTCAACTGATATCATTATTTAATCAATTCTTTCATACCCTGTTTTATTATTATGCTATTCTGTTTCATTTTATATGCTTTTATTTCTTTTTTTGTCCCTTTATTCAAATATGATGCAATCTTGTCCTGATTTTCTTTAAACCTATTGCATTTGATTTGTTCTATATTGATCTATTATTAACTGAGGAGCATTATGTCAAATGTTGATAAATGAAAAAAGGACATTTTTTGGGAAACATATTTTTTAAATATGATACAGAAATACTAATTTTAGGAGCAAAGTAGCTTAAGATTTACATTACGTTTTTAAGGATGTATTTGGTTATGTGGCACGCTCAAATTTTTATTCTTAATATCAAAATAGAGGGATAAACACTCCAAGTTCCAAAGTAAATAATTGTAAAGCTAGAAGGAAAATTATTTCTTAGTATATATTTTAAAAATATCTTTTTTTTTTCTTCCACCCTTTTAGAAAATATAAAATTTTATTGTTAATGCTGCATTGCAACAAATTTAGTATCTCATTGCTGTTGGGTAATATAAGTTCAAAATAGTAATTTAACATTATCAAAACATAAAACAAAGAATAGCTCCAGCATTAGAAAAGTAGTAATCTATAAGGTTGCTAACTTATAAGGTAACCCCTGTTGTGGCCTTTCTCCGCTGTGTGAGAGACCTAAGAGATCTCTAAAATTGTGCATGTAATGATTCATTTTTATTTTTACTTGCAAAAGAGTCAGAGAGTTTCAGTTGGACCATTTCCTGGCTGGGATACTCCAAGGTTTCTAAGAAAATGTGGTACACCAGATACAACTTGATTGCATCCTTTCAGTCCTTACATTTCTGCCTAAGTATATGTTTTCATTTGTTAGTTCTTGAGAATGAATCATGATGCACAAATTGTAGAATTAAATGTGTCTTGAATAGAGTGCTTCACCCACTGATAGCTTTGGTATTGCTGATTCTGTTGTACATTGAAGCATACTTTAATCACATTTGGATTTTTTCCGTCCACTACTGCATAGAATATTTTTGCATGAAGTTCATGCAATCTTGGGTTGTTTTAAATGAACTTTTTTCTCCAAATCTTTTTCCTTTTGATATTGAAGAGACTAATGTTGTATGCTGAGGATGGGTCTGTATGGGGAGTTTTAAATCACAAGTTAACAGTGATACAAAACATGTTTATACTACACATTTTAGAAGAAATTCTGGCACATTTTATTCATACTCAGCTCATGTAGTAATAACCTCTCATGGGCTTAAATCCTTAATAGTGGCTCTCTCTGTATCTGTACAGCTAGATATCACTCATAATAGCTTCTGTAACTTTATGTTCAATGGGTAACTTTCCTGTTACATATCTACTGGCCAAATGTGAGAGTGTATCTTTGGATATTCTTGATATTGCTTGAAATGCTGTGGCACTTACAGGACATTTTGGGAATCTTTATTGCTTATTCTGTACTTAACTGAGATCAAATTCTAGTTGAACTTCAGCTGCTCTGCATTCTTTTTGTCCTAAGGCACTTGGATTCACTGGTATGCCTACTAGCTCATGGGAACAAGCAATTTTCTTGTTCTTGCTGGGCTTCTTAGGTGCTTTTACTCCTGATCTTCACTTCCTACCAGTTATATGTATGTCATTTGCTGATTTGCTTATATGAACTTCCATAATTACTATAACACATTGCTCTTTTACTGTGACCTTGTGCCTGCAAAAGTTGGCACAATCTGGACAAAAATAAGTAGTTATTGTAGTTTGAACCATTAATTTATACTGTTGTCTCTGGCAGGAAGTGATTGCCATTAATTGTATTCCCTGTGATGTTACTTAAAACAAATGTAGCATTACTAGCTGTAATTGCCTGAAAACAAATATTGAGTTTTGCAAAAATTCACTGTGTTTATCTCCCTTTAACCACAGGAAATATTGAATTTTCATGAAACCAACTTAACAGGCCATACATGCCAACAAGGTTGATATGCAACTACAACAATCTGAATTTTCAAAATAAGAGCACTTATCTACTTTTGAAACAAATACTCTTCAATTGTGTTCTAAGATGCACATGTTCAGATATTCTAACATCTATCTTTGAATTTTATACTGTTTTTGAATTTCTCAGGCTAAACATTAGGTTTGCATTAACTGTTTTGATCTCTAATCTTAAATTTTCTGAACAGTTAGAACTTTTTTTCAATTGTCCATGATTTATTGTATCATAATGATTTCTTGATATAGTAAGACTATTTTCATCTGTTTGTTTGTTTTAAAATACATTTTAATGTATGTTTTACTTAGGTGCAATGGCAGAATAGAATGTGACAATAAAATTTATGTATAGTGTAGGAAAGACAATTTTGACCACAACGGTAGGTAGAAATAAGGTTGAAAAAGCAGTAACATGACATGTGCTATTTATTTCCTCTTAAGCACCGAAGCAATATGCATGACAACAACAGTGTGATGTAAACTCCTAAATGAGTGATACCATATGAAACAAACAAGCAAAATACACATCCTTGGTATTTCTATAGTGGACAGTAAATAAATGTGAGTGAGTTGCAAGATGTTGCAAGTTAAAGTTGGAGAGATCCAGAGTGATCCCTGACAGTTGCTTTACCTAGTGGCTGCTCTGTCACACTGTTGCCACTTCACCCCTCCATGGCTGCAGCACTAAACCTCTCAGTCACTGGGCAGGGGCTCCTCTACTAAATCATCTTCATCGTTGTTTCTAAAGTCAAAGTCACTATCATTATCATTGCTATATTTACAATTACATTAGAATTACTCGGTGCCAACTGAAACTGCATTGAGGAATGTTTGTTACATCTTACAACAAGGATGAAATCATTGCTTACATAGCATGAATCTATTGGCAGAGAGGCACATACACTTCCTATCAGCTGGCTGTCAGGGATCACTATGGACCTCCCCAAATTTAGTTATGAGCGATTTCTCACTCAAAACTATAAAGTACTTTTCATAACAGATAAAGTTTGTTACCAGAATGTTTATGATTCTCAGATTTTGAAACAAGGAATATTCCAGGTTTTAAATAATTTGGTGCTAGGGACTTCATAATAAAGTACAATTATCATGAACAATGTTCTAGCATTACTAAAAAAGTATAATCTGGGCTTGTGGGCTATGGTCTACTGGACTTCTTCTTCCAGATGTTTCGTCTGCGACTATGGCAGACACCTTCATTGGCAGTGGCAAGGTCGAAGTACTCTTGTAGAAGTTCTAACTGCAACTATGCTGGTTGTACTGTGAGCTGTGGTATTTATATCAGCGGCTGGAGAGGAGGTCTGCAGTGACTGGCTCGGGTTGACTTGTGTCGACAAAGTGCTGCACTTTGCTCGGTGAGGTGACCATAGCTCCATGCATTTGTGACACTACAGTGGCAGTCTGGTTGGAATGAATTTGTAGAAATGAGCAGAAAATAAATAAAAATCACAATTCTTACCTATTCTCTCTAAGCCAAATGTTCACAGGTTGATTTTATTTTTAAACACCTTGATTAAAGCTTCTCTTGTTCAGTGAATTGGGCAATTTATTGTTACTCATTTATTTTATTTATTGTTTTTGGATTATATTATACACTGATGACTTTCAAGCATCAAAAAACAAATAATTGGGTCTCACTTCTTAGAGTGTTATGAGCGGAAACCGGTTTCATGAAATTGGTTTATTAGATTGTAAACCACATCCCGAACAGTAATCTGGCACTTGGCATGTGCTGCATGAATTGATACATTTATCACCTTCCCTAAACATATTCTCCACCAAAAATGCACGTTGTGCAGCTAAAAACATTTTCAACTTAAAAGAAAGCATATTTGTTCACTGACAGCGATAGTTTGATACTGACTATAATTTACAACCCTTGCTAAGTTTGTGCAAAAGCCTCCTTAATGTCTGAGAAGAAATCCATGTCGACTCAGCCCCTGTTTCAGAAGTCGCTACTGTCCTAAGAGGGTATGAGGTGGCATCAGTGACTCCATGTAGTGTTCATCTAATTAGCAACCTCTTGTAACCAATGGTAGCATATCTGTTATGCAACAGCTGCAGTTCGACTCGATGTGGAGTTGTACTCAGCCCCCCTTTCAGAAGACGCTGCTGTCCTGAGGGGGAATGAGCTGGCATCAGTGACCCCATTTAGTGTTTGTCCAACGATGTTCCTCTTGTAACCAATATTAGTGAGCATGTTATGAGAGAGTTGCAATTCGATCCATGTGGAATTCGACTGAGCCCCCGTTTCAGAAATCGCTACTGTCCTGAGAGCGTATAAGTTGGCATCATTTAGTGTGTGTTCAATAGTGTTCCTCTTGTAACCAATGGTAGCGTACTTGCTATGCAGATATAGCTGCACTTTTACTCCACGTGGAGTTCGACTCAGTCCCAGTTTCAGAAGCTGCTAGCGTCGTGCGGAAAATAGCGGGAGGTATCATTGACCTCATTTAGTGTTTGTGCAATGTCAATTGCAAAAAATCGATCTTGCAACCAATGGTATCGTACTTGCTATACAGAGATAGTTGCACTTCTACTCCACGTGGAGTTTAACTCTGGCCAAGTTTCAGAAACTTTGCGGAAAGTAGGGGAAAGCATCAATGATCTCATTTAGTGTTTGTTCAATGGCGTTCCTCTTGTAACCAATGGTAGTGTATTTGCTATGCTTCTACTCCACGTGGCCCAATTTCAGAAGTCGCTAGTGTCTTGCGGAAAGTAGGGGAAGGCATCATTGACCTTATTTAGTGTATATGCATTAGCATTCCTCTTGTAACCAGTAGTAGCGTACTTGCCATGCAGAGATAGCTGAATCTGAATTCCATGTGAAAGAGATCATAGTACTGTGTGGATTTGCCAAACCTGCTGCTTTCGCACGCGATGCCAATCCTCAAATGAAACCGCATGTTAACGCAGGTGATGCATGATTTTCACCTTCTTGTAAATACTATGCATGTCGTACCTACTGCTGGGTTTGCAAGCACAATTAATATCCGTGATAAATATGCGTTTCTGAAATACTCGGACCACGGCAGCTGGCTTGTTTAAACAGTTATCAGTTGCAAAATGCGCAATTAAAATTATTTGCAACTAGCATTTTGGCTATGTTTGGTTCTAGATCATTGGGTGAGCAACTGTTTTTACAAATGAATTATGCCGAGTCAAAATACAGATCTCGATTAACAAGATGAACGTCTGTTGGCGGAACTGAAAGTAGCCCAATGGGAGATAGCACATTTTAACGAAGTAATTACAAATGCAAAAGAACGTAATTAAAAACACGATGATGTTTGCATTACTTTATTGTAAACTGTAATCAATGGTGATAATCAATACTGCTTAGATAATCATTACATAATCAATACTGCTTATTTAATGCCGGCATTACGATGGAAACGTTTCGTAACGTGGCGTAACCCGAAAGTGTAACACATCGTAAAAATGGAGTCGTTTAGGGTTGACCTAAGGGGTACTGGGAGGGAGATTTTGACTAAAATCGGTCAAATATTCGACACTTGTTTTTATAGTAAATAGGCGTTGGAACTTTTGGGTGTCTATAGAGAATCAAGATTTAGCCGCCCTCCCCTTCCTTCGGGCTCTACAGCCATTTAAAGATCGAGGAATACATCGTTTTCTAGCATGCTATTTCATAAAACAGCATTTTTATCAAAATTACATCCTCACGCCTTCAAAATGTTCCAAGCGTCTCAGTTTTAATTTAAGTACAATTAAAATTTCCCAAAATGTGCAGAAGTATCTATTGTAGCATTAGAAAGGACAAAATTATCCTAACACCAGAAGTAATTTTTCAATAAATATATTACTTTCTCGACACGTACTATACGTATAATATATATAGAAGTATGCCATCCAAAAATTCGATTTCAGGATTTCACCGGAAATGCGTGTTTTGAGAACACCTGAATCCAAAAAGGCACTTTTAGAAAAGGTCACGGCGTGTGTGTGTGGGGGGGGGAGGGCTTCAGTATAGCTAAAAAACGAAAAGCCGCTTAAATACCAAACCCCAAACTACCCATTATTTGGGACATTTTTCGAAAATTGCTATTTTTTAAAATGGCTCTAATAATGTTGAATTGAAATGGCGCATATTAAATATATTTACGTGGCAAGTAAAACGTATATCCTGAATTTCTTGGGAATTGCCCCCTTAAGTCCTCTTCATTCTGAATGAGTTTTGCACAACTGGCAAACCGTAAGAGATAGACAGAAACTTACAATGTAGATCTCGTTAAAACACACAGTTTACGTGATATACAGGTTCTATTGTAGAGTTAAGCATTTCAAAGTTATTCCTTGTTATTGGTTTCAATTTTAAAATACTTAACATTTTCTTAAACGGGAGACCCTCGTTCATTTCATCCATATTTTACTCCTGGTCATGGAAATATAGCGGAACTTGAATGACAGCTTTTAAAAGGTTTGACTGTCGCTGCAGTGTATTTCCTTATCACCCTCCAGGACGCTAGTGACCGAGCGCCCTTAATTCGTAATCCTAATCATCATCTTCATCACTTACAAGCAACTTAGTAGTAAGACCACTTCTGGTAATGTTTAACTTGATTAGCATCATGTAGACAAAAGTGTAACCTTTTGTAAGAATAGCCTATTTGTGGAACAGGTAGAGAAAGTTGTATGAACGGAACACATCAGATATCTTATGAACAAATAATTAATTTTAGAGATTAATATTTGTAATCCTTTTAACGAATTGTAACAATTCAGAAATTAAAGTTATTGAAACATCATCACTTAGAGTTTTTATGTGTGGTTCAAATTTGCAATTCAGAAAATGCCAACCAGTTTTCTCAAATTTTGAGGCACATGGAACATTTTTAGTGTGCAACATATTTACATAATAAAATGTATGAAATAATTTATATCTTGCAACGTATTTATCCAATTTGGATCAAATCTGGTGTTCGTATTAACATAACAGCAATACATTTACACTAACATTTTCAGAAAAATACATACAGAAATGTAGAAATTTGAAATTTCATTTCCTGTGTCCCTTAACGTGACTTATTTAAGCGCGACGTAACTTGAAGCGTTTGGCAGTGTCAAAATTTTCCTTTCTGTTACGTTAAGTGATGTCACGTGGTAAGTAGAACCAACTGGCGTGAAGCAGTGGCATGACGTAATAACGTCCCTACGTTAAGTTCAGCAATCTAGGTCTTCAGTTTAGAACCATTCCTTAATTTCACGTTACGTATTGGTTAACTTCCTCTCGTATATCTCGTCATGGGGAGGTGCTTTTGCCTTGATTGCGTATTGGCCATTGCAATTTCCCACACAGTTACCTACCTTGTTAGGGGGGAATCTGCTCCTATCTGTGCGCTCTGTAGAGAAGCATTGTCGAATTGTCATGTGTTGCTAGAGAGTGTTCCTCTAGCACACATTCGATCATCTCTGCACTCTTGTCTTGAGGAAGTCCTGGTGGATGATAAAGTGTTTAAACTTTTATCAAAAGTTACTTTAACAATAAGGATTTAGTTTGTTGTATTTATCCTGACGGATGATAATGAAACGATAGGTAGGTATGTTTCCTTTTTTCTTTTTTTTTAAATGTTATCACATGTGACTTTTGTAATGAGGGTTTAGTTTGTTATTTTTATCCCTTTTTCGCTCTATCGTGCGAAATAGCTTCATCTATTTCTGGCTTTTGGAATGTATAGTTTCTTCTATTCTTGATTTTATATCTCTTTTATGGATATAATTTTATTTCTGATTTATTTTATATTGCTTTTATCTCTGTCTTTTGCCATGATTTGTTTTATAAAGGCGCTAATGACCCAGCAGTTGAGCACCCTTAAACACCAATGATTATCATCAATATCATCACAATCATCACTTTAGTCCCGTCACGTTAAGTAAAGTTCATCGCAATCTCGGTTTAAGAATCATCAACCTCCACATTCTGTTGATTCTCCGCCTGCAGGTTCGTTTCGAACTATTTGGTGATAAGAGACTTTGCGGTTTGCGTGACAAGTGATTTGGAATTTGCTCATATCTGGACTAAAAGATCACATGCTACTACAAATGAAACTCGGAGTCTAGTCGCTACAGGTGAATAAAACCGGATTTGGACAAACAAAACACACAGAACTATGTACAACCCAGAAGTGCATAAAATTGCGCTTACTATGCAGCATAGTGACAATGAAATACGTATGTTTAAATCAGTAAGACATGATTTTCAAAGTATGTGCTACATACAAAGAGGTGGAAAGGTTGTTAATTCAAGGTTAAGTATTTTTGTGTGGGCCGGCGGTCGCGTAGTTTTAGTGCTGTTGTCATCTGATAAAGGGCGTTGTCTCATTTTACTGAAAGGAAGGTATGGCATCACAATTATCTCTTTAGTCAGTTTCAGTGTTTATAATGTCGAATCAGTTTTTTTTTTTTTTAACGGCTGTGCTGCTTTAGTCAGTAAGATATGAATTTCAAAGTGTCTGTCACTAACAATGGGGTAGAAAGCTTGTAAATTCAAGGTTACATTCTCCGAAAAGCGCGTGTTATGACTAACATTGCAAAGCTTCTCCTCAGTCAAACAGTGCGGGTACAGAAATTGTGAAGTTGGCAATGTATCGATATACAATTACTCTGCAAAAGACGAAAATGAAGTTTAATGTAATATATTAGGAAACAATTGCAAAAAAAAAAAAAAAAAAAAAAAAAAAAAAAAAAAAAAAAAAACGCTAGTTAAATGTTAATAGAGCGACCTAGCAAAATATTAAGAAGTGAGCTGGAATCTGTTAATATTTCTTACCAATCTTATTGAAACATGGGTAAAGTTCTGTATAGGCAGCGTAGAAAAATTTACCCCCTAACCCAAAAAGTATTGTCGAAGTTATAATACAGCCGAAGAATTATAATGTTTTAACAAGGAAACATGAATCGATTTGCTATGTGGAATCAGAAAACAGAATTATAGTTTTAAAGTGTAAAAGAACCTGTAATTTCTGAATGAGTTTTAGCTGGACGGGACTTTCTGGGTATGTCTTCAGCTGTGTATTGCATGAGGCGTTATGTGCTTACAAGTTGCATTTCGTATTTTACCTTCAAAATCGGAATTGCGTTATGAATTAATGTGGCGCTTTAACAAACGGACAACGTTTCTTTCAAACTAGACTTTTCTCCACAACAGATTCTCTTACATTTCGAACTGGCAGTTTATTAGATTTTCAGAAAGTATTTCTACAGGCAGTGATAAAAGGTTGCCGTTTTCATTTAAGCCAGTCATGAGCGACTGGTTCCCGGTGTGTTGCGTTGCTCTTCCTCGTGCTCGGCTGGTCCCAGGTTCAAGTCTCGCTTCCTGCCGAAGGCTCGAATGGTTTCTGGGATTGCTAGAGCATGGGTTCGATCCTGGTAAGGGCGCTAACGGAGATCTCAGTGGTGGAATGAGAAGCACAGTACTCAGCTTTCTCTGTTTACTTTACCGGTGAACCACTAAATTACACTTCACATCACAAAGTTTCTACAAGTCCTGGATGCAGCTGGTTTGATTCCTTAGCAGCTGACTTTCGTCACTTCGCGGTCTCACAACGCCAACAGAATCCTCTCACCATTCCGGATGTAACTTCGGCGATCTCAACAAGCCGGCCCCCGTGGCCGCGCTCGCCAAAGCGTCTCGCTTTGGTGTTTCGCAGCGCAGGGGATCGTGGGTTCGAGTCCCGCCTTGGGCATGGGTGTTATATGTTTGTGTATGTGTGTGTAAAAAGTAAAACAGAAATTCAGTAATCATACAGTAATCAAAGTAAACACATTAGGTAACTAAAAAGTAGGGTATACAGCGCCGGAGTCCCGATCAGACTCCGGAACTGTATTTAAAAAAAAAAAAAAAAACACTCCGCGTTTAATCTACTGTCCGCCGCGCTTAGTTGTTTTGTGACTTACGAAACTTTAAATTAAGCTGCACACTTTGCGCGGGCGTTCCTGTCCCATCTTCTGGACAAAGCTTCGCCGTCACTGTGCGTAGTGCTCTAATTTCCCCTCCCTTTTTATACGAATTGAGATTCGTGACGTTCATGCCTTTAGTTTTACGGGATTGGTAGACTTTCCGCGCTATTATTGGCGTCTATCACCGCGTCACGTTATTCCCATCACTCGATTCGTCTATTTAATTTTGCCATGTGATCATTTTCCGTTACTTCGCGCGAGTTCTTCGACCCACGTGACTCTCTAGTTCACCCTCATTAACGGGTCCTGACTTAACAAAATATATTTTCTTTCTTCACCCTCACTGAAATACAAAGGACTGGGTGCCTGGCTGTCGGCAGCATGTGCGAATCTGAGTGACTTTGCAGCCAATTCACTACAACAATTTTCAGTCACTTATAAACAGGAATAACATCTTTGGGGCACAGCAACATACATTCGTAACGTTTCGAATGTGAATCATCTCCGATTGCCGCGTAAACAGGCTTTATATTGTGAAAAATTTCGCTCCACATCACAAGATGTGGTTGGCGCAAAACGGAAATACGACACATCATCGACTGTTGGGTACATCAGCAATTATTTCTGTAGCAACACCTCGTAGCACATTTCGTATTTCATCCATTATTGAAAATCCGACAATTTTTTCCAAACACTGTCTTCACTTTCTTTTCCACACGGTCTAAATTAGATGTCACAGGTCTCTGATTAATCGCTTGCACAAGTTCATAGACAGCTTTCAGGGCTCAAGGCATTTCAATGTTTGATGTTTCCAAATATGTATTACTGCCGTAGATATATCTGCTAAGTTCTTCTTTATGAATTGCAAATCTTCATGCAATCCATTTGAAGCAAGATATTTTACAATCTTGATTGAAGGGCATGCACTATCATCAAATACATTAATTACCTGTAAAACAGTATTGTAGTATACAGCATAGTACGTTCCCCAACGCGTTTCTACAGGTTATTTACATGCGGCGCGTGCAGTCGCCAATGCAGGTCGGTCTCTACTCGGTAGGTATGCAACTGGTATTTACATATGACCCGCTATCGGTCCCCAAGATGCTATCCCTACTTATAAACCAACACAAAACCTTCTCAACTTATTTACTTGTCCTTGACTATTTTATTTCCCTGACATATAGTTCTATTAGTACTTAATCAGTTATCACTAACTTAATATACAGGTCTACGTTTTGTCTCACATGGTATAAGGATATCTGTAAAGTTGGAATGAAAAATGTTTACGACGATGGAAATAATGACATTTCTCTTTGGTTAAACATGTTTTTTGGATTCCCGTTCTTACGTTCAGGTGATGTTGGAGATGCTTTCTCAGAACCTTTCAGTAGTGCCCCGGCGAATGATAGAATAACTGAATTTACTGATTACATTTTAGAAACTTATATTTAAAGCGGTTGCAAATTTACACCTCACTTTTGGGCCGATGTTCCCGTGAGCATGCCTCGCACCATAAACAGAATCGTATCATTGACATTTGAAAACCTTATTTTACAATGCTCATCCTTTCGTTCATCTGTTGATACAAACATTAAACGAGCTACCAAGTGAAACTTATTTGAACATGAAAAGCAATAAATCAATTAACATTAACAAGCAGCAACTGCAAAAAGAACAGTTTATAGCTAAGCCATGGAATGAATACACGTCACAAGAAATCACAAGGGAGCAGTAAATGAAGACAATGGGATTGAAATATCTACCCAGAGTAATATAGGATTAGAGGTTGCCATATCGTGCAAAGAGGTAAGATTTTTCATGTTTTATTTTATTTGAATTTTGAGCGTTTTTATTCCCTTTCAAATCTGCGGGATTGCCGCATATGTACTGCTCAATTTGGCGCCGCAGGGCTGTCATTTCCACCATTTGGCGCTTTTGACCCTTACATCAGGTGTACTATAACAGTAACACCCAATCTTTAGCCGGTTTTCCTTCACCCATTTGTTCGCGGAGTGGTAGTCACAAAACTCCCTACTGTTGCTTTGTAACAATGGCGGTGGCCTCAGTAATTTCACTGTTTAGACAGACAGACAGACAGACAGATGGATGGATGGACGGACGGAAGGGCGGGCGGGTGGATGGATGGATAGAGAGATAGAGAGATAGAGAGAGAGAGAGAGACAGACAGACAGATAGACAAACGGAAGGATGGATGGACGGATGGGCGGGCGGGCGGGTGGATGGAATGGTTAGAGAGATAGAGAGAGAGACAGACAGACAGATAGATAGGTGGGTAGGTGGGTAGGTAGGTACTTTATTTCACTACTTAGGGCATGGCCCGGTGGCAGCGTTTTCAATGTAATAATACATTGTACAATATAAATACCTAAATAATATGGATGATATTGTCAGTATGACAATACATCAGAGTATACTACCAAAATAATAACCACAACAACAACAACAAAACAACAACAACAACAATAATAATAATAATAATAATAATAATAATAATAATAATAATAATAATAATATGCTTTGTTATATCCATGCTTTCATCCAATGCTAAAGACAAAAATGCTATTTACTACATTTTTTTCCTGTGGTTGTCTATCTATGAGGTATGAGATATCAGTATACTAGCGGCGGGGGACACCTCAGCAACTGCGACCAAGTATTGGTTATTGTGGCCTACCACCCCCGGGGGAAGGGATGAGAGGAGGGGAAACCACAGGCAAGCACACAGGAAACAATGGAGCCAAGCGCATAGAGGCACAGAAGTCCCTAAAAATGTTATGAGATGGCAACTCTGGCGCACCACGGAGGCTGCACAGGTGTCGGGAGGCCTTCGGAAGAATACCTCCACAACGGCACCTAGCCCCAACCAGCGCTTCCAGGGGTGAGAGAGTTTTACTCGGAGAAAGCGACCGGTCCATCTGCCTGCAAAGCACCGAACCATACCTGCCGCCGACCTGAAAGATGAAGAAGTATGAAATGAATGAAAAAGGAACGGAAACGTGGTACATATACAGCACCTCAGCATTCGCCTAAGCGGCCCCAGAAAAACCACGGAAAAACCCAGGGCCAGAGTGCGTGGTTGACGGGATGTGAACCCGGACCTCCCGAATGCCAGTTATAGACGAAACCGCTTGCGCTATACCGCTATATCACACCCCAATTGTACCACGCGTTCTGTCATGGTACTTCGGGATAAGCTTATTGGTTCAAGAGTGTGCATTACATTGAGACATACTTCCTCGGATGCTATAATTGAGCAATATTTTACGAAATCTACTTCATTAAAAGAGTTCATATCTTTGCAATGTGTTTAGGAGTTCTATAAGAAACAACATTGTCAGGACGAAAGCCGTGAGAAGTCGATATTTTGTACTTTCACCTGAAAGTGAAATCTATAACAGCAAATTATTTTACAGATTATTTACCTAAGGAAATGTGTTTGCCATCATCAGTAAGAAGGCATTGTAAGAAATGATGTTATTGACTCGAAAATTGGTCACAAATAACGTCTTTAATTCACTGCTGCAAATAATTCACTCAAGCTTCGACGGGAAGACAGTTAACGTCTTTCTCCTCACGCCACTGCGCGCTACACTCCGGTCGAAGGCTGAGTCACTGCTCTCTGACTTTGCTTGCAATTCTTCCTCCTTTTATAGCTAGAAAATGACGTCACAGAACATTCTGAAAACTGTGGAAGCCAAAGCAACTGGAAGAATCTGGAGTGTATACTAGATTGTTGCGTTCCGAAGCCTCCGGTTACCGGCGCACTGCACTTCCTGTGTAACGTATTCCAAGGCGAACGTGAGAGCGGCCGCACACGGAAGGCACCGTCACAGTGCTTTTCAAAGTGTTGTTTCATATTGTATCGGGAACCCGACGGTGAGTGATGTTTGCAAATAACACATCTCAAGGTGTTTTTCTCTTCAACATTTTTACTTTCTCTAGCCCGTATGTACAATGTACATGGTGCATAGATAAGTTATTGTATTCCACCCAAAAATTCGATACCAATATTTCACCGGAAACGTGTGTTTTAAGGTACCCTGAATCCGAAAAAAGAATTTTTAGAAAAACGTCCGTGCGTGTGTCTGTCTGTGCGTGTGTCTGTCTGTACGTGTGTCTGTGGACAGCATAGCTCAAACCCAAAAGTCGGTTCAATACCAAACTTGAGTATCTTCCAAGGTTTGGACACGAAGATTAAAAAAAAAAAAAAAAAAATTAATCCATCTCCAATTACCCTTTAAATGGAATATTTTCCGAAAATTTTAATTTTTCAAAAACGGCTGCAACGAATCTTACTAAAATACAGCATATTAAATACATTCACATGACAAATAAAATTTATATTTTGGATTTTCTGGAAATAGCCTCTGAAGAGCTCTTTATTCTGGTTGAGTTTTGCAGAATGTTGCATAACGGTTAAACCGTAAGAGATAGACAAAAACTTACTGCACAAAAAATGTAGATCTCGTCAAAACACATAATTTATGTCATATGAGTTTTTTCTTGTAGAGTTGGCCGTTTTCAAGATATTCATTGCTATTGGTTTCAATTTTAAACTAATTAAATTTTCTCAAACAGGACCATACAAAGCGAACTGAACCTCAATTGTTTCAAATAGCGACCTGCTTTTAAAGGATTTGACTACCGCTTTAGCCTAATGTATTCCCTTATTTCCTTTCTACTTATAGTTTTCTCCAAAACATGACGACCTTCAAACGGGACCGCTCCGCCCTAACACTGGGCAATAACCATTAGCAAACAAAAGACGAGCCTGTACTAGGGGGTGAGAGGCAACGTAGTAAAATCTGTTTCCTGTAGACACTGTCTATAAGTCGAGAATCGCGCCTCAGTTAAGGGACCTGTAAGTGGAACTCTTGGGAACAGCAAGGGTTGGTTTCCTACCGCAAACTTTAAAGTCTTATTAGACTTTCGAAGAAGGGTGGGGCAGATTCATTATGTTCTGAGAAATACTGTACAAGGAAGCAAGTAATAAGATCAATTCTGCTAATGCTTATCTAGATTAGCATGACGTAGATAAAAGAATAATGTTTTGTAAGAAACATTTGTTAGTGGATCAGCTAGAGAAGGTCATGTGAACGTGCCATCACATTTTGTTCCTCTCATTCCTTCTGGAATACGATATGTTTGGTTAGGCTGGGTCATGCCATTGCTTAGAACCACCACTGAGTGAGTTAGGGGGAATGCTTAATGCTATGCACAAAACAAAAGGAGGCGGGATGAAGCGACAAGATGACGTCAGTAGCTCATAAGAGAAAAATGTTGGGCACCACAGCGCTGTACAAAAAAACCTGATGTGTTCCATTCACCTGACTTTCTCAACATCTCTGTAACAAATTTTTGTTAGAAAGCTTATTCTTTTATATACTTCATGCTAATCGAGATAAACATCAGCAGAAATTGTCCTTATTACTTGGTTCCTTGTAAGTAGAGGGAGAAAAACCTAATGTGTTCCATTCACATGATGTCCTCTAGTTGTTCAGTAAACCAACATTTTATTCAAAACATTAATCTGTTATCTACATCATGCTAATCAAGATAAACACAAGCAGAATTAGTCTTATTACTAGCTTCCTTGTAAGTAGAAGGGAAATAAGAAAATGTACAGGCTAAAGCGATAGCCTCGTACTTTAAAAGCCGGTCGCTATGTGAAACACTAGAAATTCCAATCTCTTGGCTTGTCAGAGTAAACAAACGAGAAACGTGAAAAAAGATGTCTTCCCGTTTGAGAAAAGTTTAAGTGGCTTAAAATTGAAACCAATAATCCGGAATATCTCGAAAATGGTTAACTCTAAAAAGAAAAAAAAAAAAAAAAAAAATGTATGCTATGTATATGACATAAACTGTGCGTTTTTATGAGATCTATATTTTTTTTTAGTAAGTTTTTATATATCTCTTACGATTTGCCAGTTATCCAGAATGAAGAGACCTTCGGAGCTATTTCGTTTGTCATAAAATGTCTTACACACAAGGTATTTTAATCAAAATCGTTAGAGCCATTTTTGAGAAAATCAAACTTTTCGAAAAATGTGCTGTGTAAAGGTTAATTTGGGGTGGGGATTTTCTTGAAAATCCTCGTGTCGCATCTTTTGATGATACCGAACTTAAATACCAAGACACACACACGATCTTTTTCTTAAAATGTTTTTTTTGGACTGAGGGGCCTTCAAAATATGTATTTCCGGTGAAATCTGTCGAATTTTTGGGTGGAATGCAATACCTTCTCTATACACTATGCACATAGTACGTGTAAAGTAATATATAACGTGTAATCGGTAGAGTGAGGCTCAATTGATGTAGAGATCCATGGTTACTAGACATTCGTCTTCTCAGATGAGGGAAAACCCCGAAAAAAACTAAGCGAGTTTCGAACTCGCGACCTCTTGAATGTGCTACCCCACATTACCGAGGCGGGCAAACGCAACTTTCTCTACCTATGCTACAACAAACAATTCTTACAAAACCTCATTCTTCTATCTACTTCACACCTATTAAAATAAGCTTTGGCTGAAATGCTTTTACTACATACCGTTTCCTTGTACGAGGAGAATAAGGAAATGCAGTAAGCTAAGCGATAGCGAACTTTTTTAAAAACCGTTTACTCTATGACATTGAAATTCCGTTCTTTTTGCTTGCCCAGCATGCAAAAATGGGATAACGATTTCCCATTTGAGAAATATATAAGGAATTGGAAAATTTAAATTAATAAGAAATATATCGGAAATGGCTAGATCCACAAAACAAAATAAAAAGTATTTAACATAAATTGTGGGTTTTGATGAGACCTACAATTTTATAGCTAATGTTCCCCCCTCCCTATCTCTTACGGTTTACCACTTATGGAAAAGGGGCCGCGCCGTGGCCGAGTGATCAGACCATTCGCCTCTCCCCTAGACGGCCCGGGTTCGATCCCAAGTGACCACATGTGAGATTTGTGGTGGACGAAGCGGCGCAGGGGCGGGTTTTCTCCAGTTTCCCCCGCCATCACATTCCACCGGGGCTCCATCTTCAGGTATCAGCAGTGCCATCGCCTGCGGTGCCATTGCAGTAAACGCGGGCGTTAAAGACTACCAAAAAAAAAAAACTTATGGAAAAGTCATCCAGAATGAAGAGGGCTTCAGATGTCTTTCCCAGAAAATTGAAGATATATGTTTAATTCTTCATGTAAATATCTTTAATATACGATATTTTAATCAAAATCGTTAGACCCGCTTTAGAAAAATTGAATATTTCAACCAAAAGTCTTCCGTGTAAAGAGTAGTTCGGGGTGTTTTTTTTTTCTGAAAATCTTTACGTCGCACCTTTGGAAGATTCGTTTGTTCGTAGTGGTCTTACCCTCTTACTGACATCCCCCCCAAGGACTTAAAGCGAATGCCTAGGGGTCAAAAGCCTATCGGGGAGTCAACGACATGAAACCACAGAATGGAGAACCTGGTACGAGTGGTCGGCCCGCAGCCAGCCAGACATGAGCGTGAGGAAGTGGATGATGGAGCAATTGATGATAAGAGAGGGGAGGAAACCTGAGGACCCGGAGAGAACCCGCCCAGACGCCACTTCGCCACCACAAATCCCAAATGCAGGCGCTTGGGGTCGAAACTGGGCCTCCTACGTGGGAGGCGAGCGGCTTAGCCACTCGGCCACGGCACCGCCCATTGGAATATACTCAGCTCAAATACCGAGTTTAGGCACATTAATAAATCATTTTTTGAAATCTCGGTATCGAATTTTTAGGTGGAATATAATAACTTCTCTATACATTACTCTATACACTTCGTCCATAGTACATGTAGAAAAAAATGAAAATATGATGTGTTCTATTCAAATGCCTTTCTCTATCTGTTCCACAACATATACATCATGCTAGTCGAGACAAATATTGGCAGAATTGGTCTTATTATTTGCTTCCTTGTAAGTAGGAGGGAAATAAGGGAGTACGCCAGGTTAAAGAGTTAGTCAAATCTTTTACATCTGTCGCCATGTGAAACAATTGAAGTTCGGTTGCCTGGAATAAATCAAAAGTGGGATGAAACGAAAGATGGCTGCTTTTTGAAAAGTTTATGTAATTTAAAATTGAAATCAATAACAAAGCATATATTGGAAAGAGTGGTCTTCAAAGGCTATACTTAAAATATTCAAGATACGCATTTTCTTTGTAATTATACTATTTTAAACATATGGTATTTAATCAACATTGCTGGAGCCATTTTTGAGAAATTCAAAATTGTCGAAATATGTTCCATGTAAAGGGTAGTTGGGGTTGGAGGGTTTTCCTGAAAATCTTCGTTTCGCATCCTTGAAGGATACTGAACTTAAGTACCAAGTTTGGTATTTAACCGTTTTTGAGTTATGCTATCCACACACACACACACACTTACACACACACACACACACATACACACACACAATACCTCGAATGTTCTGAGAGTAGCCTCTGAAGACCCCTTCATTCTGGATGGCTTTTGTATGGCAGGAAAATCTTAAGAAGTAGACTAAAATTTACTGCACAAAAATGTAGATCTCGTTAAAACACAGAAATGTCATATACAGTGTTTTGGAGCTAGCCATTTCAGAAATGTTCCGTGTTATTGGTTTCAACTTTAAAATACTTGAAAGTTTTCCAATTCAGAAGTCCTCATCCGTTTCACATCTTATTTGTTTTAGTCCTGGCCATGGCAATGCATAGCGACAGCTTGTAAAAGATATGATTGTAGCTTTTGCCTAGTGTATAGTCTTATTTCTCTTCTGCTTATAGTTCTAAGACGATTTTGGTAATGTTTGTCTTGATTAGAATTACGTCGGGAAACTAATTTTTGCAGGAATAGTTTGTTTGCAGAACAAAAAGGGAAAATCATGTGAACAGAATACATCATATTGTTTGTGTTGTTTTGCTCCTGCGTGTTTAACAAACGACATTTGAAGCGCCGAAAGTACTACTAAACCCGGGCAGTGAAATTTGTGAAAACAAGTGTGGAGCAATAAAGTAAATGTGGTGGTGCAAGCAATGATTGGTGAGTGAAATAAATGAATTTTTATTTCAAGTCCTGACATCTAAAGAAATTTTCATTTTCTCGTAGTCGGCTTTTGGAATGTCATCCACCTAGGACTTACAAGCGGATGCCTAGGGGTCAGAAGTTGTCGCGGAACCAACACGAAACCACAGAATGGAGAACCTGGAACGAGTGATCGGCCCGGAGCCAGGCATGAGCATGAAGAAGTGGATGATATGAAATGCAAGCGAAATGGACGACAGGAAAGGTGATGATGGAGCAATTGGTAGAGTGAGTGGCGAGCGCTTTTTTTTTTTTTCTTCTTATAATAAATACAGTTTCGGAGTCTGATCAGGACTCCGGCACTGTATACCCTACTTTTTATTTACCTAATTTGTTTACTTTGATTACGGTACGATTACTGAATTTCTGTTTTTCTTTTTACACACACACATACACAAACATATAACACCCATGCCCAAGGTGGGACTCGAACCCACGATCCCCTGCGCCGCGAAACACCAAAGCGAGACGTTTTGGCGAGCGCGGCCATGGGGACCGGAAGCGCTTGGGATCGAACCATGGTCGCCTAGATGGGAGGAGAGCGGTCTAACCACTCAGCCAGAGCGCCGCCTCTATACTCATAATTACATATTTATTTGATATTACATATTTCGCTACATTTTGCTATATACTTATGTACTTACATATTTCTCAATTTGATATTGTATAGGTCTAATGATAAGATATGCATTGGTTTATAGATGTTAAAAGTACGAACAATACTTTTGTTATCAGCTTTTGTTAGAATGCCCTCGGAACTCAGGTTGAAGTTTTAAGCTTGGGACTTAATTTTATCTGAAAAGATGAAGTTACACATGTTTACCCAAATTTATGGGAGACGGGCTTGTTTAATGTACACACATACAGGAATGCTGCTACCACATAAAAGTTGACAGTCAAAGGCATGATGGCACGTCGCTTACAGCTCAATAAGGCGGGTGTAAACAGTTTCCAATCTAGGTTAATGAACTACCAGGGTAATAACAGCAGCGGCTATTCAGATGAAGCTAGTGATGCTCCACTTCACTTGTGTTTTGTTGTATTAAACCTGAATATAGGTGTTTAATTTGTTGTATGCTCAAGTAGCCAAACAACCAGGTGGGAATATATTATCTGTGAGAGAAAGGTCAGGAGTGGGAACTATCTGCCTTCTGAACTTGAACAGAGACAAAAGGAACAGAGAGGATGGCAATAGCTCAGTGTGTTTGCAGCTATTTTGGTCAATGAATATGTAGCTGTAAGTTAACGCCCGATTGGCATACCAACGAAATAAAACTTAGTTTTCATGTGTTGCCAAAGTGACCTGTTTCGAGACTATGTAGCAGCTAATGGTACAGGAAATTAGCGTATAGTTCACTACAAAAGATGATGACCTTTAAACGAGACCGCCCCTCCTACCACTGCGCCATAACTATTAGCAAACAAAAGACGATTCTGAACTAGGGGTGAGAGGCAACCTAGTAAAATCTGTGTTTCCTGAAGACTCGAAAACTCTGCTTGCAAGCCGAGATTCGCGCCTCAGTTAAGGGACCAGTAAGTGGAAGCCTTGGTAACTGTAAAGGGCTATTCACATTGAAAAGTAACCGTAGACATAGAAATTAAAACAAATGAACTGCGTCTTGCGAGTGAATAAAAAAACTAAAATGGCTGGCAGAGACGAGAGTGCGGCAACATTCGTGTACATGCAAACTAGAGTAATCAATTAGTTTGGTGTTTTATATTTTAAAGAACGGTTGTCTCGTCGTAGTGGTTATTGTCTATGTATTACACACACCATTTTCGTGGTGGACTGGTTCCGATAAAGGGATATGCCATTAACGAGAAGACCAAAACCTATTCTTAACTTTTCGGCACAAAAAGTGGAACAAAAAGATGCGATAGATTACAAAAACAGTTGAAGTGTTCGTGGTACAGTGAACACGAGCGACTGTGCGGTAGTTATTAATTGGAAAACGTGTTTTGTTGTCTTTGCGGCCTTTTCGGGATGACATAACTGAGAAATACACCAATAGAAAGGACAGAAGCGTTAATTTAATATAATGCAAATATGGATGTTGCTTGTGATATTTTGTGATAAGTGCTTCACTTACAGTTTAGGCCAATGGTTTTAATGTACTTATCTATATTGTAATAGATGTCGATGGGGCACGCTCAGAACGTTACAGCGTCAGTTCTGGGGTCTTTGAGGATCCCATTATCTTTAACACTGGTCTATTGTGCGCAATCTCCTCCTGGAGCAAGGGATGAAGTAAGGGAACCATAGGAGGCCACAGACCGCAGGCAGACAGGCTATAGGGACATGCGGAAGTCCCTAACTCACTGCACGGGAGTTGGTCATCAGTGTCAAAAAATGAAAAAAAAATTTATTTGTTTATATGAAAGAGCATACTTTCCTGAACATTTTGATATATGATATGTATGTGTTGCATTATTATTAAGCACTTTTAAATGCCTGGATTTAAATCGCTACGTGCGTTCCATGTTTGAATGCCACGCCCACTCCAGCTCAAGATATGTTTCCGTATGGGTAAGAGGCTTTTTATTTGTATGTTTTGTTGCTGGGAAGCTTATTCTTTTGCTGTTGGCAGCACTGAACTAATATCATACCATGTGTGTTTTGTTGCTGTGATCTTTTGCTGGTGGCAGCACTGAACTATGATCTCTTTTCTTGTATGTAAGCAAGGGAAATCTGTCTACTAGCTGGTGCAGAAAAGGAATTTTGTATAACAGTGTTAGTTTTGGAGGTCTTTGAGTATATTTTCAAATTTAAATATGGGAAGAAATACCTCATTCAATCGTAAACGTAAATTTAGAGGTAACCAACACAAGAAGCTGAACAACATTACAGTAAAAGGTGGCACATCTTCACCTAACCTCCAATTCCCTGCAAGTTCAAGTGCCTCAAGAAAGAAGCTGTCTGATTTATTCAATGTTAGTGATGATGTTAATGATATGCCAGCTTCAAGTGCTACAAATAGTGTAAATATAATTATTGACTTGTCCATATTATCTTTATTTATAAACAAAAGTGTTTCTTGTTCAAGTTGTAATGCTGTAAATAGTGTACAAATAACTGAGGAACAGCGAAGCAGAAGAGGTTTGTCAACTAAACTAAAGTTAGAATGTAAATATTGTAACCACAGCAATTATACAATGACATCACCAGTAAATACAAGAAAAGTCTCCTCTGTAAATCTTAGATTTGCTTATGCCATGAGGTGTATTGGAAAAGGTAAACTGGCAGCTCGTACCTTTTGTGCTCTTATGGACCTACCACCACCTGCCAGTAAATTTGATGTGTATAACAAAGCTATATATGACAGTGTAAAAGAGGTTGCTGAGGGTTCAATGTGGAATGCTGCTAAAGAAGTCAAGGAATTAGAAGGTAGTCCTGACACAACAATTGTCATAGATGGATCATGGCAGAAGAGAGGTTTCTCATCACTGCATGGTGTTGTGACTGGAACCTCGCTGCTCACAGGAAAAGTGCTAGATGTAGCAACATATAGCAAGTACTGTGCAGGATGCACTAGGAATAATGACCATGCCTGCCTCAAAAATTTTGATGGCTACAGTGGAGGGATGGAGGTTGCAGGTGCAGTTGAAATTTGCTCAAGATCTGAGCTTACCAGAGGCCTGCGCTATGTGCAATATTTGGGTGATGGTGATTCCAAGGGGTATCATGCAGTGTCTAAGGCAAAGCCCTATGGTAGTGAAGTGGAAGTTACCAAAATTGAATGTGTAGGCCATGTTCAAAAGAGAATGGGTCGATTTCTACTGGAATTATGCAAATCTTTGAAAGGGCAGAAATTAGATGATGGTAAGCCAATTGGTGGACGAGGTCGGCTTACCAAATCAGAAATTGATCAGTTACAAAACTACTATGGAATGGCAATTAGAAATAATTGCAATAATCTAAAAGAAATGCAGAAAGCTGTATGGGCTTCTTTTTTTCACAAATGCTCTACTGATGAGAACCCTTCCCATGGTCTCTGTCCACCAGGAGTTGAATCATGGTGTGGTTATCAGCGATCACTTATAACTGGAGCTGAATATGTACATAAACATTCCTTGCCAAATGCTGTGATTGAAAAAATCAAGCCCATTTACAGGAAGCTTTCAGATGAAGAACTACTAAGAAAATGTCTACATGGCAAGACTCAAAACCAGAACGAGTCTTTCAACAGCTGCATCTGGCAAAGGATACCAAAAAATGTATTTGTTGGAGCAAAAACAATTAAAATTGGTGTTTTCGACTCAGTAATATGTTTTAATGATGGGTGCTACAAGAGAATCCATGTAATGAAAGCAATGGACATTGAACCAGGAGAAAACATGAAGAAAGCACTGCGAGCATTAGACCTGGACCGTGTTGCTAAGGCTGATAAAGCTATGGAGGAGATGTCCAAAGAAGCCAGAGTGAAGAAGAGAGGGCTAAAAAGGAAGAGAGAAGATAAGGAAGCCCAGGAGGGAGACAGTTACAGTCCTGGAGCATTCTAAAATTAAAAAAGTAAGGTTAGAGAATGTATGCTATTTTCTTTTTGCTCTCCTGAAAAATCACATTTTTTACACTTCTTGTACCATTTCCTCTCAAACCATTCAAGCTAACAGCCTGAAACTTTCAGGATTACTGTATGAATGTATGATAAAACTCCCTTGCCAGTATTATAGAATTACTTAGGAATTTGAGGAAATTGCTGTATTTTTCATGGTAAAAATAAATTGGTTTTTTTTAGTAATAAAGTTTTTATGCAACTTTACCCAGTAATACTGAATATATTTCAATAATTGTGGTAGGGTAGGTTTAGGTATCCCTTTTCAGTAAATTCCCAATGTTTCACAGAAATCTAAGCAATAAAACTGGAATAAAGGGTACATATATCAAGATAAACAATGACAAAACTAAAATATCTATTGCATCTTTAAAAGTCATTTTATAGCAAATAGTGAGTAATACAACAGCCCCTATAGGCTTATTTTAAACTCAAGAATTTACTAACACAGCACAAAAAATTTGAAAAAGATCTGACTGATAACATCTGATTTATGGCTTCTTGAACATATACAATTTTCCCTAACTTTTAGAATGCGATAACAACCAACTCCCCTTAATGTACTTATCTATATTGTAATAGATGTCGATGGGGCACGCTCAGAACGTTACAGCGTCAGTTCTGGGGTCTTTGAGGATCCCATTATCTTTAACACTGGTCTATTGTGCGCAATCTCCTCCTGGAGCAAGGGATGAAGTAAGGGAACCATAGGAGGCCACAGACCGCAGGCAGACAGGCTATAGGGACATGCGGAAGTCCCTAACTCACTGCACCAGGATCCGCCGTGCAGCCGCCAAAATCTCATGTTCTGGGCTTCGTGAAACGTCCCGTCCCTGCGAGAACAGCGTCCACAACGTCGCCTCAACGCCGAGAACAGCATTCATTGTGCGCATGCATTCAGGCTATTTGTCAGCGTTGCTGCATATCTCGAAGACCATTGAAGGATGACAAGAAAAGCATGAAATCGTATGTTGGCACAGAAAAGCGCACATTTATATCAACTTACAAAAATGAAAGTTTAATTTAACATTTGCGTCTTCATACCAGAAAGATAAAACTTGTGAAATGTTGTTTAGAATATCAACGAAAAGGCGTTAGGATTTACAATACTTACAAGATACTAAATAAAGTAACAAGCAAGAAAAAGTTTAATTTCTGAAAATTGCAGGTTGATGACAGATACAATCTTAGAGTTTCAATCTAAAGAAAAACCTGCAGTCACCTTGTTTCACCCAAAATCAACTCGCTGACAGGCAAATGTGAAATATTGGGGAGTGCTCACTTTGGAATCAGATTAAGCAGATCCCAGTGCTAGAAGTACAGTAGAAGAAAGTTTAAAACGTTTCTGTAGTATGACTTTTGATTCTATTGTGGTATGAGAAACTATGATATAATAAAAGCTTAAGATGACGTATTTGAGTCTTCAGGGCTAGTTACTAAGTACAAATACTGGTGGTTTAAATAATGTAATGGCAACATTTAACCAGCTAAACTAGTTTTATTACTTCAGGTTTGCTTCTTTGTTACAAAGAACTTTGTGCAATTCCTGAGCAGCTCATCTATGGTGGACACGTAACAAATGAGATGTGATAACAACACTCTTGGCACTGAAAGCAAAAGGTGAGTCTCGCTACGTTTTCAATATCTTTGGCTACCGATATCAAATGCTGACAGTAAGAGATATTTCTTTACATTTAACTTAACCCTTAGTTGCATGATTTATTTTGCTACATATGCCGTTCTTCCTCTACTTCGCAAATCGGTATTTATATACCTTTCACCGGCACCACAACTGAAGCGACATGAATAGCCGTGCGTTACGTAATGGACTGGCCATCCATTCAAAGCCGAACGTCGCGAGTTCCAGTGCAGTCAAACGTGCCTGTGGAGGATGGGGAGGACCCAAGTAAAATAACCGGTTACATGGATTTTGCACTTATGTATTAAAAAAAACACTACAGTTTTATTGCCATAATATTAATAATTTTACAATATAAAACAACTATATTAGCCCAATTTTTTGCTGAAGGTTAATGTAATACGAAATTAGAAAAAAGTCCACTAAAATACTAAAAGCTTTGATTAATCATCTTTTGCATAAGTGCAACATCATGCAATTAAGGGTTAATTGTAAGAAACAGAAGCACAACTATGAGAAATGAAATTGTCACAACTTGATGTCTGTTAAATTTTGATGTCTAATTCGATTATATTCATGATCTTGATTTGAAGTAAAATGTTTTGAATTTGGAAATATGGAATTTTAGCATTAATGTTAGGTACCTTAGTTACATGTCAATTTTCATTTCAGTCGTATTATTACTCATTAATTATGCCCGAAAATTAGTACGAAATTAATAACGTTTACGTAGAATGACCGAAACAAACAGCACTAATTCAAATTATTAATGCGAATTTTTAAAACAACTTTTAACACAGAATTTTGCCTCTGTATATGGTTTTACGCACATGGCGCACAAAACTACGAATTAACACAATCTATAAACGTATAGGCGCATGCTTATTAATAGGCACCCCCAACTTTAAACTTTTTTTTCTCGCAAACTTTTTCCAAAACTTTTTTGTATTGAAAATACTCCTCACAATGCAAAATTGTATTAATTTGCTTGTTATTTTTATACTGCCTCACAAAAGTATACTAAAGTAAATGCTTTTAGGCGCATGCTTATTAATAGGCACCCCCAACTTTAAACTTTTTTTTCTCGCAAACTTTTTCCAAAACTTTTTTGTATTGAAAATACTCCTCACAATGCAAAATTGTATCAATTTGCTTGTTATTTTTATACTGCCTCACAAAAGTATACTAAAGTAAATGCTCTTTAGAAACCTTGGTAAAATTTCGAGAAATAAATTAACTTAGTGGTTATACCTCCCGCCTCCCACCTAGCGGCCCAGGTCGGATTCCAAGCGCCCGCACGTGGGATTTTGGTGGATGAAGCGGCATCCGGGCGGGTTCTCTCCGGGTTCTCCGGTTTTCCCCGCCACTCATTCCACCAATTGCTCCATCATAGCCTTATCTATCTTCCATTTCACTTGTATTTCACATCATCCGCTTCCTCGCGTTCATGCCTGGCTACGGGCCGACCACTCGTTCTTGGTTTCGTGCCGTTGGCTCCCCGACAGGCTTCTGATCCTTAGGCATCCGCTTGTATAGTTTTCTCCAAAACACGATGGCCTTCAAATGGGACCGCTCCCCCCTAACACTGGGCAGTAACCATTAGCCAAAAAAAAAAAAAAAAAAGACGAGCCTGTAGTAGGGGCGAGAGTTTCCTGGAGACTCTGCTTGCAAGTCGAGAATCACGCCTCCGTTAAGGCACCAGTAAGTGGAAGACTTGGCAACAGCGAGGGTCGGTTTCCAACCACACATATCCTAACCGAAAACTTTAAATTCAGGTCCGCCTTTGGAAGAAGAGTGGGGCAATGTTCAGAAAAATACTGTAAGTGACGGGTGTCAGCCTAAAATACGGGCTGGGGGGGAGGGGCAAGCCTACTACGAAATTATTAACTTTTGAAAAATCAAAAGTTTCGGAGTTTACATAAAGTAATAACATATTCTACAATAATTAAGATAATATAAAATATGATATGATATGATAAATTATTTGTAAACTCGTTTACTGTGAAACATGATTTTAATATGAAATTTTAAAAAGTATCACGTGGCTCATTTAATTAGAACATCCTTGGGGATCTGGTAAAGAGAGGGGGAGTGTGACGTATCCCCATTCCACCTGGTGTTGTTACTAAGAGTTGTTCGCCATGAGAAGTGCAGTAGTAGTGGAGCTAGTCAATTTTAAAGGCAACTGGCCAGGCACGCTTTCTTTCTCAAGAGAGGCTTTACAAACCGTTTTACGGGCGTATGGTAGCACGCTGACACAAATTTACCAATGGCATGCTTGATGGTACACATAGAGAGACGCGGTATTGATAAAAGGGTACCTTCATGTAAACTGGAGCGTAATCTCTTTAAGTATAGTTCAGTTTTTACTTTCTTTAGCACTCATTTACAAATAGAAAAAGTACTGTATCACACTAAAAATTCGATACAGAGATTTCACTGAAAATACATGTTTTGAGTTCTTCTGAATTCATAAAAGCATTTTTAGAAAAAGGTCCGTGTGTATGTCTTTCTATTTGTGTGAGTGTTCGTATGTGCAGCACAACTCAAAAGCGAAAAGACCTTTAAATACCAAACTTTTGTGTGTGTGTGTATGTGCGTGTGTGTGCGTGCGTGCTTGCGTGTGTGTGTATGAGATCTCCAAAAGATACGGCACGAAAATTTTCAAGAAAATCTCCCCATCCTAAACTACTCCTTATATGGAAAAAAATTGAAACATTTTGGTTTTCTCAAAATTACTCCAAAGTTTTTGAATAATATAACGCACATTAAAATATCTACATGACAAGTAAAATGAATATCTTGAATAGTCTCTGAAACCTGTTCTTTCTGGATGACTTTTGCATAAGTGGTAAACCGTAAAAGAGAGAGAGAAGGAGGGCAGGGGAGAGAGAGAGAGAGAGAGAGAGAGAGAGAGAGAGAGAGAGAGAGAGAACGAGAGCGAGACTTTACTACACAAAAAGTGTAGATTTCGTCAAAACACACAGTTTATACCCTATACATTTTTGTTGTGGAACTAACATTTCCGAGATATTCCTTATTATTGGTTTCAGTTCTAAAATATTTATACTTTCCTCAAACAAAAACACCTCCATGTTTCTTTTGTTTTACTCCTGGCCAAGGAAAGGGAAGCGAATTTTAATGTCATTCACATAGTGTAGGCTTTTTAAAATATTTGACCATCGCTTTAGCCTAGTGCATTTCCATTTTGCTAATGTTCATTTCAATTAGCACGAACTAGATACAAGAATAATCTTTTGTAAGAAGTTCGTTTGCAGAACAGACAGAGAAAGTTAGATGAATGAAACACATCAGATTTTTATAGTCATACCTGAAACCTTAGATTTTCCATGCTGATTAGCATGTTCAGAATTAAAATATTATCTGATGTTATCATTTTTCAGGTGGAATAACCGTTTACAACGCAATAAACATTCAGGCTTTTTACCGTTCTGCATGCAGAAATAATCAGTTTCACATTGTGCAGTAAATTTGCAACTAGCATTCCCGTGTGCCGAAACGTCACACGTACAGAGCTAACTAAGCAGGCACAGTGGAGTGCGTAAAGATGGGGTGGCAATGTTTGCGCACACGCCAGCAAGCTCCCTATGCCCATATTACATCAATTATTATTATAACTATTATTATCATAATCATCATCATTTTGTATAATAACAAGTGTGCATTTCAATAAGATCCTGTAGATTTTCCAAATTTCACAGACCTTAATAATGAAATAAGTAGCCATAAAAATCAAAATTACTCATCTCAATCCACCAATCAAATGTACTTTATACCTACTTATGGTCTTCCCTGTATATAATATATATATTTATTTATACAGATGACACTACAAGTGGATCTTTTAACACGAAATATTCGTACTAGAAACTGAAGATTATAAGACTCATTGGAGTAGCATTTCTTTATCAATTTTTACCATCCTTGCGATAGAAATTATATATACATTAGAGACAGACTGCTGATCTACAGATCGGTAGATACAGTAGAGGCATTAATTCTGGGCACTTGTTTTTAATTAACTTTTAAATTTGAATATCGTATTCATCTCTCATTCAAAATCATTTTCCCCTCATAAATTATAGCCAGAAAGTGTCACAATAATGCAGTATTGGAACTGTACCACAAACTGGAGCTAATTTGACCCAATGTTGTACCCAATGTGAAAATTGATGTTATTGCTCTCATATTACACAGAGGAGCTCAAATTTGGGGAAATCTAGTAATTTTACGATTATGACATTTAAAAAAATGGAAATGGAGCTTTATTTATGGACGCTCTTTAACTGCTGTAGTTCTCAGCGTCCCATTCTATATTGGGTGTAAAACACCGCTCAGAGGCCTCTTTATCAGGCTCGAGGTTCACGTGCCGTAAATCCACGACACGGGATCAACGTCTTTACGGCTTGAATCGCGACCTTGGGTGTATGAAGTTAGCGTGGTAACCATTACACCACGGAGGAACATCATCTTAAAAATACCGCATTCCCTCAATTTTGAGCCTCTTATTATATGAAATATAATTAATTATTACTCTCATATGATTTGGAGACCGAAAATACAAGAAATCTGGTATTTTCAAGATGTTGGTGTATTACTTACTCCACTGTGTCTGTTTAGCCGTGTACATTACAAATAAAAATAGGCAGCGACCTTTCGTTCATTACTATAATCAGTATGGAAAATCATAAGCAATTATGTTGCAACCCGTGTTCTCAATGTAATAGATGCCCAATTGCAATTACAATTACAACTAATTACATGGCAGAACAGTAATCCCCTAAATCAATAGGGAAACACGGCTTGGAACTTTACTATATGTTGCTAGGCGATACATAGCTCGAGAGATTTTGCAGGCCGTTGTTGCAATGTTTGGTTACACACACACACACATTATATATATATATATATATATATATATATATATATATATATATATATATATGTGTGTGTGTGTGTGTGTGTGTGAGCAATTATTTTCTAAAGTGAATATACTTAAGAGTGTTAGGCGCTCCAGTTGAAAGAATGATACCCTTCTATCAATACTGTGTCTACAATGACGCCTGGTATCGATAAATTAGTGTCGAGAAAAATGTGTCAGCTTTCTACTATTCTGGCCATTCTTGATCAAATCCTCGTTGACCGGGGATCACTGAAACGTGTTTCAACTTTGACCGCGGTTAAAGTGCAGTTGCGGTGTATCACTATACGTTCAAGTACAACCAAATACCTTGGAATTATATTACCTAGACTGACCGCTGGCGCTGGTGTTGCTGTCGCTAATTGAAACCTCACGCGCATCGGCAGGTGAAGGGCAAACGTGCTTTTTGCCGTATGTTCAGTACGCTTAAAATACTTTTAAATTGAGATGGTTTAAGGGTATTAGGGTTTAATGATTAACATGGTGCACTTCTATGCTGCATAACTGTACCAAGCACCGGAAAAATGATTCCGAGATCACTTTCCATATCGGTAAGAATAAATTGTAACATTTGTGTTCCAAATTCATTCCGATTTATTCTCGTGGGTTTCCTCGGTCACTAAGCGAATGATAATTTATGTTAGGTTCCAAATACATAAACTAGAATTATTGAGTAAGTCGTCAGCTGCTCCGAGACATAACAAATTTGTGCCATCTAAATATCACAGGCTATACTCAGTGCATTTTGCGAAAAATTGTTTCAATGAGAATAAAGGCAAGATGGTGCTAAACCCTGACACAGTTCCTTCAGTATTTAGTTTCCCTTGTTGTCTGACAAAGGTAACGAGAACGCTAATTTCATTCTTATAACTATTTTGTATATATTTTATTAGCATTCGAAGGTAGTATTAAAATATTAGATTCAATATTATAATTTGTCCTAAATTAAAAAAAAATCCGAAATCTCGATTAAGTTAATTTTTCAAATCTGTAATTTCAGACTGAAACAGGACCCCAAAGGGTGAAAAAAGGAATTTTGCAAAAGTGTTAGAACATAAATAATGTTAAGTAATAATCGATTCTAATTTTAGGTTTGTTTAGAAATTATTTCAGGAAGCACAGACCATACTCTCCTGTTATGCACATATTAATATATAGGTACTTATTTTATCTAACTCAAATATACCACAAATACTGATAGAAAATGTTTACTTATCGTCTTGAAAATAGTTAGCTGAAGAGGAATACAGGTACCTAATTTCACGTTTATTTTATTTTTATACTGTTCATACCATCTCTGAAAACCTAATATTGCGTATTACCACTTTGACTTTCTATAACGCCTGCTTAAATTTGCGGTGTACATTAAAGCTGTACTTCTCGATTAACTTAACACACATTCAGTATCGTATTCATATTTCCAGGCTCTTGATGGTGGGGAATAAGAATAGCTTCATCAGCCTAGAATCGAACCCAGCATATTTTTCATTTTTATTCAGCAACTTGACCACTTTACTGCAGAGACACTCTTAACAAACCCTCTCTATAATTCTCGTTGACGACTTTGTGCATTACAATAAAAATGAGAAAGTATCCATGGAATCACTGAGAAGAAACTCAGAAAACGGAATTAAAGCTGAATTATGCTCTCTGTGATGCTTACATCCTGTTCGTAAAACACTTTAAATGCAGGTATGCGATATTCAAGTTCAATGATAATATTTACTTCTGTTTTGTTCAGTTGTGGGATGAAATTCCGTCAATGAAGTGATTTTATTCAACTTCCAACATGACATTCAAGGTCTAATCCCTCTGCATAGATGCTGACGATCACAAAGAACATGTTGTTGCAATTATTTCCTACTTAGGTATCCTTATGACTTAATTATAGTTGTTTTAAATTTCACTGTTTTCCCATTACAACCAATTATACGCGCGACCTAGGCAGTCTCTTGCCCTCCACCAGACTTCTTCATATTACGACACCTTATCTTGTCTGCGCAGCTAGGCGTGTGGGGGTTTGCGTACATCAGCTGGTCGTGCGCTACACTTATAATGCTGCGAGAATTACTTAAAGGAAAGCATCCAACTCAACAGCCAAATATGTTAAAATGCGATTACAATCTCCTTGTATAGATATATCGCTTCGTTTTTGTTTTGCTTTAAGCGTTGCATTATTTGGACACCCTTTGGCAGTGAAAGAAATGAGAAAATAAAAAGAGGTCACCAAATTTTCCTCAAATGCGAGAGAAAGAGATATTCCATTGGAACTGGCAAATAAGCTGGAAAATAAAAGGATTCGTGTTCTTTAAAGGACGAGCAGGAGGAATGGCTGTATTTAACCATGACACCAGGTAGGTTCCAATAATCAAATAAATAATAAATCGCTATTTGTTAAAATTACGTGAGTTATGATGTGTCAATTCTCTGAAAATGTAATAAAGGTTCTTTGTAATTTGCGTTATATTTTGTATTTTGACAAACAGAACAATTCGTTATCTAATAACAAATATTATAGGTATATTGTAACGCAAATTTTAGGTTAAGAACCACAATATTTATGCTTTTTATTATAGTTTGAATTTCCTTGAGCCCAAATCCGCTGCATAGGGGTAGCGCACAGGCTGCACATTCAAGAGATTCCCGAGTTTGAATCTCGGTTAGAATCAGTTAGCCGGATAAGGTTTTTTTTCCAGGACTTTCCCATATAAGATGAATGTCGGCTAAATTTAAGCAACTATTAATGCAATAATAAATCATGTCTATAATTCCCATGAGATCTGAAAATGCACCGAGTTGAAGTAATCGGCTGAACACCGATCTTAATTCTGCCTTCACGAAAACCGTAGAAATCGTGGATAAACACAGGTTTTTTCTACACGTACTATGCGCATAGTGTATAGAGAAGATACTGTATTGCACCCAAAATTTCGATACCGAGATTTCACCGGAAATACATGCTTTGAGACCCCCCTGAATAAAAAAAAACATTTTTAAAAAAATGTTCGTGTGTGTATGTGTGTGTCTTTGGGCAGTATAGCTCAAAAATGAAAAGTCCGTTGTGTACCAAACTTGATATATAAGTTCAGTATCTTTCAAGGATACGACATAAAGATTTTCATAAAAATTCTTTTCATTCTGGATGACTTTTGTATAACAGGCAGACCGTAAGACATATACAAAATCTTAGTACACAAAATATGTAGATCCGATTAAAACACACAATTTATGTTATATATACATACATACATACATACATACATACATACATACATACATACATACATACATACATACATACATACATACATACATACATACATACATACATACATACATACATACATACATACATACATACATACATACATACATACATACATACATACATACATACATACATACATACATACATACATACATACATACATACATACATACATACATACATACATACATACATACATACATACATACATACATACATACATACATACATACATACATACATACATACATACATACATACATACATACATACATACATACATACATACATACATACATACATACATACATACATACATACATACATACATACATACATACATACATACATACATACATACATACATACATACATACATACATACATACATACATACATACATACATACATACATACATACATACATACATACATACATACATACATACATACATACATACATACATACATACATACATACATACATACATACATACATACATACATACATACATACATACATACATACATACATACATACATACATACATACATACATACATACATACATACATACATACATACATACATACATACATACATACATACATACATACATACATACATACATACATACATACATACATACATACATACATACATACATACATACATACATACATACATACATACATACATACATACATACATACATACATACATACATACATACATACATACATACATACATACATACATACATACATACATACATACATACATACATACATACATACATACATACATACATACATACATACATACATACATACATACATACATACATACATACATACATACATACATACATACATACATACATA
Source organism: Hymenopus coronatus (assembly GCA_030762935.1). Classification (NCBI taxonomy): domain Eukaryota; kingdom Metazoa; phylum Arthropoda; class Insecta; order Mantodea; family Hymenopodidae; genus Hymenopus; species Hymenopus coronatus. Next base: position 25,744,056 of record CM060900.1, on the reverse strand, counting down.
CATACATACATACATACATACATACATACATACATACATACATACATACATACATACATACATACATACATACATACATACATACATACATACATACATACATACATACATACATACATACATACATATGTATATACAGGGTTACTACAAAAGAAATAAACAACTTCAACTGCCTGTAAAACAAAAACTGTTAGAGATAGCAACCTAATTATTTTGGAGGTATGTTGAGAAACTCTCAAAGTTTCGTTTGTTACTATTGGTAAAGCTGTAGTGTTTTGTTTGTTGTTGCAGAAGCTGAAATGGTGGAAAATCCTGTGGAAAAGGCATATTGCGTGTTGGAATTTGCTAGAACGCAATCAGCAACTGTTGTCCAACGACATTTTAGAACACGCTACCACAAAACGCCACCGACTAGACAGTCAATCTACGACTGGTATAGAAAATTCGAGACAACGGGATGTTTGTGCAAAGGGAAGAGCTCGGGAAGAACAAGAGTTTTCGGAAGAGAACGTTGAACGTATTCGTTCTGCCTACATAAGAAGCCCACAGAAATCGACATCTAGGGCAAGCATGCAATTACAAATTCCACAGCAAACTGTATGGAAAATATTGCGGAAGCGACTGCACATGATGCCTTACGGATTACAGATGTTGCAGTTTCTGAGTGAAGAAGATAAGGTCATACGGCGTGACTTTTGCATCAACATGTTGCGACATGATGAAGACGATGCTGGTTTTTGTGAGCGCATCATTTCATTTTTGTGGTAACGTGTTCTAAAATGTCGTTGGACAACAGTTGCTGATTGCGTTCTAGCAAATTCCAACACGCAATATGCCTTTTCCACAGGATTTTCCGCCATTTCAGCTTCTGCAACAACAAAAAAAACACTACAGCATTACCAATAGTAACAAACGAAACTTTGAGAGTTTCTCAACATACCTCCAAAATAATTAGGTTGCTATCTCTAATAGTTTTTGTTTTACAGGCAGTTGAAGTTGTCTATTTCTTTTGTAGTAACCCTGTATATATATATATATATATATATATATATATATATATATATATATATATATATTAAGAGTAACCCGTTTTCGAGATATTCTAGATTATTGGATTCAATTTTAGCTACTTAAACTTTTCTCAAACGGGAAGACATCTTTCTTCTCGTTCCTCGTTTGTTTACTTCTGGCAAGCAAAGAGATTGAAATTTCAATTGTTTGACTTAGCGACCGGGTTTTAAAGTACGAGACTATCGCTTTAGTCTGTGCATTTTCTTATTTCCCTTCTACTTACAAGGAAGCTAGTAACAAAGCTAATTCTACGTATGCTTATATTGATTAGCACGATGTAGATAGCAGATTAATGTTTTGAATAAAATGTTTGTTTACCAAACAACTATAGGGCATCATGTGAATGGAACACATTTAATTTTTTCCCTTCTACTTAAAAGGGATCAAATAATAAAGACAATTTCTGCTAATGTTTATCTCGATTGTCATGAAATAGATAGAATAAGCTTTTTAACAATAATTTGTTACAGAGATGTAGAGAAAGTCATGTGACTGGAACACATCAGATATTTTTTACAAATCACTGATAATACGCAATGCCATTGTTCGATGGATACTAGAAATATGAAAATCACATTAAAATCTCTCAAGCATATTATAACAGAGTTAACTTTTTTCGGTGAATGTGATTCGCAGGAAAATCTAACCTCTACCATTTTATATAGTAGTCACCACCTTGATAACCCTGAATCGTTTTCAGATTTTTCTGTCCCCATACTCTTCAATGTCGGCTCTTTCTACAATGAGCCGGTTTTGAATTTAGTTTCGATTTAAGTATTGCAGACATATTATATCCTCATTAATACCTTTAAGAAAATTGAAACGGGCAACCATATCAGCAACCATATTACGCAACCAGCGTAATTGACCGACCCAGCACCCGCGATCAAACTGGACCCATCATTGTCGATGCACCGAAAAATCGCGCTAAAGCCGGTCAAATGTCGAAATGACCACGATCGAATCTTAACCCTACATTGCATGGTGTTGCCATTTGGCAACAAAGACGATTAATAAAAGGTTTTAGTATTTTTAGTGGGTTTCTTTTCTAATATCGTGTTACACCAACCTTCAACAATAAAATTAGGTTATTTATAGCTGTTTTATATTATAAAATTCTTAAAATTTTTGCAATAAAACTGTGGTGCTTCTTTTTAATAATAAAGTGCAAAATCCATGCTGCTGCAGTCAACTCGGCTTTGAATGGAAGGCCAGTCCACTTCATATATCGCACTAACGATCACGGCTATTCAAGTCGCTTCAATTGTGGTGACGGTGAAAGGGATATAAATACCAGTTTACGAGTTAAAGGAAGAATGGTATATGTAACAGAATAATCCATGCAATGTGTGGGGTTAATCATGAATGGTGCACATAGAAAGATTTTGCAGAACTTCGGCCACTCTAAAATCGAATGAAACTAAGTGTGATTGACTGACTTTGTATATCTGATGACGATTTTAAAGGTTTTTATTTGTCGGAAAAGCTTGTGTTTTTTGTTATAGACGAATTCCTGTGCATGCTGGAACGGTTGGTATTTTGCGCATATCGCGCATATTTACCAAATGGTTATACGTAAACGAGTATGATATGAATAATAACATGTTTTATAATGTGTAGGTATATGCGGAAATACTGGATTTATAATGAAAAAGCTTGGTTCCGTTACTAGCGGAAGACTGAAACTATTGGTGTGCAAGAACGTCATATGTCGCTCTTGGCAGGATTACCGTGTCGTGAGAACCCGTAGGAACAATTCACTATAGTAGTTGGTGTAATTGGTGGAGGAGCACGTTTCTGTGAGAGTTTTTTTTTTTTGTTTTGTTTTAAATTTGTTTCTGTAGGCGAAACCACTGGGTCCGGTGCTTTCAAATTTAGCGCGAGGTAGCTTCGAATCCATTAAGGTTAGTGTATGTATATAAATTTGTTTCTAATTTTCTATTTTGGTAGTACTTGGCGCAGAAATATGTTTCAGATCATAAAACCGTTTATTATCTAAATGATACTCATTTATATTTAATCATTTGGTAAATATCCGTATTTTAGGCAAAATACCAACCGTTCCAGTTTGTCTATAGTAAGAAAAAAAAAAAAAGGCTTTTCCGACAAACAAAAGCTTTAAAATCGTGATCAGAAATACAAAGTCAATCAATAGCACTTGGATTTATTCGATTTTTAGAGCGACTCAAGCTCTGCATAGTTACCAAGATTTGTGAAGCCTCATTTGAGGAAGAAACATGTTTTGGCTCTCGACCACTCGCCGAGTTGGTCCAGCCGCTGTAACGTGGGCAACAGTCTCCATAACAACTAGCTGCAGCTGGAATGGGGAGATGCGTCATTCTCCCCTACTCCGAGGCCATAAAGAACACGGCATACAGGTTACGTGAGGCTTCTATTGTGACTGACAGCCATCTTCCCTTCTCTCCAAAACAGCTGGTTGATAATTTCTTCTCCATTTATTCGCTGCATGAAAACTAGTCATCTGTGGCAATATGCCTAAAGTAACTAAGATTCACATATTAAATTCATAGTCACAATTCGAATCGTTTGTGACGGAATTTGACAGGAAAAACTTCAGTAAAAGTAGCAAAGCTACAAAGGCTACACAATAAAGGCTTTTAGTTTACTAAACTCAATATCACAACAAAATTGTTAACGTAATTAATCTCTGTGCTGTAGTGAAGGAAATAATTCCACCAGTTTGCTTTATGATTGTTCACTCGTGTATTGAGACACATTTCAATATTACTGCAGTTATAGTCTAATATTATTTTTAGACAGTTGATGCTACAAGTAGGTCTTTTTCCAAATGTCAGTAGTGTTAAAAGTAGAAAATTCTGTCACTCAGTGTTATAAAATTATAACACTCCAATGTAGCCAACTTTGGTTTATGCGTCCACGGCCTCATTCAAGTAGGCTATGGCTCTGAAAGCTCGCATCGATCCATAAAATAATGGATGATTTAAATGTCGTGAACATGGAATCTGCTGAACCAGACGAAATTAAGCAAGCAGTGCAGAGAGAAAAATTACAACTGCTACGCTGCCTCTGTTGTATAGAATGTTTTCGTTCTGTACGAATAAGACATAATGTTGTCAGCAAGACAACAACTGAATATAGCAGACCATTAAGCATGAACTCCGTGAAATAGGTAAAACAATCTATAATTATAATATGTCTTAAAAATATTGAGAACCGTCTAAAAATAGTATATGACACACGGGTTAAAATTGTTTTATATTGCTCGTAGGAGCTTCATACTCACAATATCAAACACCATTTTTACTACTTGTATCATAAATAATTATTTTATATGGTGGGCTGTCGTAATGCGTGATGTTTCACACTACCTTCGCTCTGCACCTCTTTCATTTTACTTTCTCTTCTGTCACAATATCGGTTGATATCGATTTCTTTGCCACGGTCTAGCTGAGACGCGAGCAATGAGATTCTCGATGCTGCAGTTATCTCAGGCGACATGTGCCGAAGGAATGCAAATATCCTCATATGACCAAGAATAAGGAAACTGGATCCGTATTGTTTCAACAATTAGCTTTATATTGATTCAATAATCAAGCCGATAGCTAACAATACAATATGCTCACACAATGCTTCAAAGCTGCGCGTACAGTATTTTTCAGAACATGATGGCCCTGCACCACTCTTCTTCCAAAAATGGCTTGAACTTTGAAATTAGGTTTTGTGGTTTTTCTGTTTAGCGGTTAGGGTGGACACAAACCCTCGCTGTTGCCAAGTCTTATACTTACTGGTCCCTTTACTGAGGCGCGATTCTCGATTTGCAAGCAGTCTCTCCGGGAAACAGATTTTACACTTTTAAAGGCAACTCCCAGGGCTCTTGACCATTAAATCTGCTTTAACAGAAACATATAATTTACAAGCATCTACACTAAAAGTACCAGTAGCTCTTGAGGCAATAGAATAGGTTTCAAAAACACTGAATAAAGTATAAACTGGATCTGTTACAGAAACTGGGGAAAAAGTAAAACTCCGATATGTTGCATCCATATGACTTTCTCCAGCTTTCTTGTGACAAACTAGTTTTAAAAACTTATTCTTATACGTACTTAACGCTAATCAAGAAACATACAAGAAGAACTAGCCTTATTAGTTCCTTATAAGTAAGGGGAATATGGAAGTACACTAGGCTAAGTACCGAGCCAGATGGTTCAGATGTTTCGTCTGGAACTGGCATCTTGGGGCCACTGAGGCGAATGCTGGGGTGCTGTATATCTACCACGGTTCCTTTCCGTTCATTACTTCACTTCATTTCCCTTCTTCATCTTTCAGTTGGGCGCAGGTGTGACTTGGGGCTTTGTAGGCAAATGGCACGGTTGCTTACTCCGAGTGAAACTCTCTTCCACCTGGTTGAGGCTAGTTGTCGTTGTAGAAATCTCCTTCCGGCCTTCCGGCGCCTGTGTAGCCTCCCTGGCGCGCCAAGGCTGCCATCAAGTCAACTGTTAGGGACTTTCGTGCGCCTCCGTCGTTTCCTGTGTGCTGGTCTGTGGTTTTCCCTCCTCTACCCCCTTCCTACGAGGGTGGTAGGCCGCAATAAATCAGTGCTTGGCCGCAGTTGCCGAGGTGTCCCCCGCCGTTAACATGCTAAGCTCTATCAGACAACCATGTAAGTTCGCAATCGCCTCGCCAACACCCCTTGATGCGTTCCTAGCTTGAGGGCATACTTACCAATACCCCTTTGTCTGCTTATGACCTTTTTACATGTTATATTTCAAGACTGTGGCAAATAAAAGAAACACTACCTATCACAATTTTCTCCATTTTACTTTCTCTACATGTACTATTCGCATAGTGATCGAGAAGGTATTGTATTCCACCCAAAAATTCAATACCCAGATGTCACCGGAAGTACCTATATGATTTGTAACCCCCTGAATAATAAAAGGTTTAGAAAAGGTTCGTGTGTGTATCTGTGGGCAGCATAACTCAAAACGAAAAGTCCGTTAAATACCAAACTACCCCTTACATGGAAGATTTTTCGAAAATTTTCATTTTCTCAAAAATGACTAACGATTTGGATTAAAATACCATATGTTTAACATATTTTCATGAAAAAGATAATGTATATATTGAATTGTCTGGAAATAGTCTCAGAAGACCCTACTTTCTGAGTGACTTCTGCACCTAATTTGTAAACCGCAAGGGAAAGACCAAAACAAGGAAGTTAGATCTTATCAAAACACACAATTATGGCCTTTACATTTTTGTTATGGAGTTAACCGTTTCGGACATATTCCTTATTATTGGTTTCAACTTATAAACACTTATACTTTTTTCAAGCGGGAAGACGTCCGTGTTTCTATTGTTTTACTCGTGGTCATGGAAAGAAGTGAATTTCAATGACAATCGCATAGAGACGGCTTTTAAAACATTTGACTTTTGCTTTATTTCCCTTCTACGTACAAAGAAGCACGCATTAAGGTAATTTTGCTAATGTTTATCTCAACTAGCAATATGTAGGTAAAAGAATAATGTTTTAACGCGCGCTTTTACTACTACGACACCGCAGGCGATGACACTGATGATACATGCAACGAAGATCGGTGGAATGCGATGGCGGGGGAAACCGGAGAAACCCGCCCCTGCGCCACTTTGTCCACCACAAATCCCACATGTGGTCGCTTAGGATCGAACCAATTAGTGAGAGGCGAATGGCCTAACCACTCGGCCACGGCGCGGTCACATAATCCCTTGTAAGACTAGTTTGTTTGTAGAACAGGTAGAAAAAGTCATGTGAATTGAGAGCTTCATACTTTTAATTTTATGAATTTAAACTACTAAAATGGGGTGCATGATTTTATGCAACCTGTGATGTTTTTAAGACAAACTAATAAGTAATTTGCTAACAGGTCGAGACACATGATTTTACGCCTCAGTGCATATGCCTTTTGACAGCACGCTTCTGTTCACTTTGGTGCTAGTCTTATCCAGAGTTGCCAACTTGACGGATTTTCTGTCTAAGTTGACGGATTTTCAAGTTATATGACGGGCAAAATTTAGTTTTGACGGATGACGGAATTTTTGACGGACATTATCAGAAAATATTAATTCAAGCTTTATATATGTAAATACACAGGGTATTAATGAACTATACCGAAATATTTTCACAGAAAATGTAGATTACTTAAATAAGTAATTTGAGATAGGTGACTTATGGCCTGTTTATTGAAATTTCGAAGTAACGGCTATAAGTTTCTGAAGTGCCAGGACACCACGTAGCGCGGCATTTCGTCTGGAATTAAAATAATAATAATAATAATAATAATAATAATAATAATAATAATAATAATAATAATAATAATAATAATAATAATAATAATAATAATAAAAACATTTACTCTAACACTGCAATCGATGACCTTTGGGATAGCAGCTTCCCGTGTTACGCATTAAGGCACCAGGAGCAGTTGAAAAAACCCTCCAGAGTAGGCTACATAACTCAAGAACGTAGTTAATGATTGCTCAGTTACGCACTTCAAGTGATTAGTTCAAGATTTTACAGATTTTTGCGACATTAAATCTTGAGAACGCTAGTAACGAGCTGCTAAAATCCGATATTTCTATACTCGAGCAGCAGTTTTAAACACATTGTAATCCATTTTTTCAACCTGCTTTGCTTTAACACCGACTTATCAGCACCTGATACCCACACATTTAACGCTATGTAGTTGCGTTATGTTTATCTGGGGACCATGCATCGCCGATTTCAAATTACTTATATCAGTCACGTGCACAATCTCGCAAATTATTTCGGTGTAGTTCATTAACACCTGTATATATGCCTATATTGCTCTTGCACATATATATATATATATATATATATATATATATATTATACTGCATAAATATAATAAGGTTATACAATGAACGTTCTTTATTTTATAAGACAGTGTGAATTCTTAATGGAGCACAGTGAACGCAGTACTAATTCGGTGTTCCATTGTGGTGCCTCGTATGTTTAACAGTTATTTTATAGTGCTTTTTCATTTTTAACAATTAAAAGACAATTATTGTGTTATAGAACAGAAGGCAAAGCGATATGTGAAAAGAATGGTTAAATATTGAACAATTAAAGGATAGGTTGATAGAGGTTCCCGGGGAACCTAGTAGCGCGCGTTGCAAGTATTGCCAATGCAACGTGAATTTGTGCTTGTCAGATTTGCTTCTCCGTGGAAAAAATAAGAAACATTTAAAAGCAGCTGAACCCTTTTCAACTTCACAGGCAAAATTGCCTATCAAACACACGTATGCCGTGCAGCTGCAGAACCTGCGCTTTCATTGTTTTTAGTTCCTCAGTGTGCAATTAGATCCCTTTCAGGTCTAACCTAAGTGCTCACCTTGTGTTTTAATTTAATTTCTATTTTTGATAGAAAATACGGATATTTCTAATTTTGACGGATTTCCGGCTGTTGACTGACGGAAAAAACAATCCTGGTTGGCAACTCAGGTCTTATCAGTTTTTCTATGAGGGTATAAGACGGGGACTTGTGATAGTGAAACACTTTATACTTCAGATGTACATATAAGATGGCGGTGCACAACAAAGCTATAGAGGACGCAGCTTAGCACAAGTGGAAGTCCAACTGACATTTTGTCTCCACTATGAGATAAATCACTGCCCAGTATCATCTCTAAACGTGTCCTATAAAGAGTATCATATGAGAATGGTGAAGAAAGAACTACAAACGCCTGCCCCTTAATGTTCACCAATTTACAATATAGACTTCAGGGACAGTTGCGGTTTCGTTGCAGTTTAACCGGAAATTGTTACGTGCACACAGGGTTTCACAGGATACCTCCCCCTCCGTAAACACTGTCGCTCATTCACTCTAAACAAGCGATCAGAAATTTACATCCTGTTCTGAAGGTATGAAGTCCAATAGAAGACATTTTCCTTTTCTTACATTCAGAAAATATATTGTGACCAATAGCGATAGTTAACCAGGCACGTAAATCATACAAGAAAATGGTTGTTTCATCTGTTAAAGGACAAATTTATTATTTTGTTTATGTTATTTCTACTTTATAATAACATTTTTGGTTATTCTGCAGAACTTGAGCCGCTCGAAAAATCGAATAAAACTAAATACGATTGATTGATTTTGTATTTCTGATGGCGATTTCAAAGGTTCTACCTGGCGGTTTTATTATAGACAAATTCGTGTGCATGGTGGAATGGTTGGTATTTTGCGTATATGATGCATATTTAACGGACATTTACCAAATAATTATACGTAAACAAGTATTATATGAATAATAAATAATTTAATAATATGTATATGCTGAAAGCTTACATAAAAACTGGATTTATAATGAAAAAGCTTGATTTCGTTGTTAGCGGAAGACTGTGTAACTATTGGAATAGTTCACCGGATAGTGTGACTAATAATAGTTGGTGGAGGAGCATGTTTCTGTGAGCTTTTTTTAATCTACTTCTGCAGGCGATACCTCTGAGTCCGGTGGTTTCAAGTTTAGAGCGAGGCTAGGTTCGAATCCGTTAAGGTTAGTGTGTGTATATCAATTTGGGTTTCTAATTTTTTGTAGTGGTAGTCGTTGGTGGAGAAATATGTTTCAGTTATTATAAAATCATTTATTATTTATGTAATACTCATTTATATATAATTATTTGGTAAATATCTGTCATATACGCATATTACCAACACCAGCAGACCTACGAATTGTCTATAGTTAAAAAAAAGACAAGCTTAACCGCCAAATAAAGCCATTGAAATCGTCGTCACAAATATATGATCCATGGATTGCACTTAGTTTCATTCCATTTTTTGAGCGGCCCGTTTTCTGCATAATTATAACTGCTCTACAAACTTCATACAATAGATTATTCTTCTTTCTACACAATGCTAATCGAGAAAAACACTGGCAGAATGTTCTTATTACTTACTTCCTTATAACTAGACGGGAACTAAGGGAATGCACTGGGCTAAAGTGATAATCAAATGTTTTAAAAGCTGTCGTTATGTGATTGTCATTGTAAATCCTTCTTTACTTGGCCAGGAGTAAAACAAAAGAAAAACGGACACATCTTGTCTGAGAAGAGTATAAGTACTCCACAATTGAAACCAATAACAAGGAATATCTCGAAAACGGTTACCTCCACAACAAAAACGCAAAGGACATAAATTGTGTGTTTTGACGAGATCTACATTTTTTGTGCAGTAAGCTTTAGTCTCCCTCTTACGTTTTAGCAGTTAAGCAAACTTTGGCAAAATGCATCCAGAATACAGAGGCCTTCAGAGGCTATTCACAGAAACTTCAAGATATACCTACTTTTTATTTGGGATATAAATATATTTAATATACGGGGTTTTAATCAAAATTGTTAGAGCTATATTTGCATTAAGGACGTTTTACATCCCGAAAAAATGCATATCAAGTTTTTAACTGTCCTAGCTATTAAATATGCGTTGTTCAGGTCATATTTGCATGATAACGTGATCTACGTACAGCTTCCCAATAGAATATACGATTATCATTTTGAAACAAGGTTCGCGATTCGAGAGCGTAAAGCGTTGAAGATACTTTCCTTGTTAAAATTCGTCTTCTAATAATACCATACTTTGTTTGTTTGTTTTTTAACATAATACAATTAAAGTCGAGCAACGTCATAAACTAATAAAGGATATTTTAAAGTTTACAACGTAGAACATTGGAATAAATTTAAGGACAAATATTTGCTTCCTGACTCTCTTTCTATAAATACCAAATAACACCTACCGCATGCCAAATAAAACCCGCGTAATATGCTGTAAGACATTTCTCAAGTTCAATTTCCACATATCTATAGAGTTTTAATAATATTTGAAGAGAAAAACTAATTGTCGCCAGCTTGATATTTACGCTACTTAGCGGTAAAAAAAAGACAGATTTATATTTATCGTTTCTAAGATGAGGTGAAATTACAGATGCGATTTTGTTTCAGTTGTGGGTGTGATCAAATCATACTATAACGCAATTTTTATCTGAGTATGCGTGCTCAAACGAACGGGCAGATGTGACTTCATGCACGACTACGTTACGCACCAGGCCAGTCGAAAACAAAGCAAACGAAAAAGATGCGGGAAGGCATTTCCCTGACATTAACTGTCTTTCCAGAATCTTAACAAACGTTTTTCCAAGAAGTAAGACTTTGCTTACCCAAGTCCCACTGTCTCCAGTTCTCCCATTAGTGGGTACAGTTTTTTGAGGCATGTTTAAGAAAAGGCCAGGTAGAACCGGAGGCTACCCTAATTTAAAGTGTCGACAGACGATGGGATGAGAAAGCGATATTAAGAATTTGGACAAACTAACAAACTAAAAATGGGTCTAGTGAAGCTTCACCTGAATGACGCCACTGTTACATCCCCCTACCTCTCCCCGTGCTTCTGGGCATAAGCAAAAGCTACCTGTTCAAGGTCTGTCGATGTTCCAGGTTGAGTGGGAGGTTGTGTCGGCTGCCATGGTAACCGGTAAGCTGAATTTTCCACTCGCTGCTCTCCACGTTGCCAATAACAGCATATATCACATCTAATGAGATATTGCCGCTTCCAGAAAGACTGTTCCATCTGCTTTACGTTAGAAGAGGTGTAGCAGGTTCATTTGTTCAGGAAGTGAGCACGCCTTGGTTTCCTGCCAAAGGAAAATCTGATGTGTTACACCCACATGATTTTATTTAGCTGCTCTACAAACAAATTTCTTACAAAAGATAATTCTTCTTTCTACACAATGCTAATCCAGATAAACGCTAGAAGCATGTTCTTATTATTTAGTTCCTTATAACTAGAAGGGAACTAAGGGAAGGCACTAAGCTAAAGTGATAGTCAAATGTTTTAAAATCTATCTTTATGCGATTATCATTGCAATTCGCTTCTTTACTTGGCCCGGAGTATAACAAAAGAAAAACGGACACTTCCTGTATGAGAAAAGTATAAGCACGTTACAATTTAGACCAATGACAAGGAATATCTTGGAAACGGTTATCTTCACAAACAAAAAAGTTAAGGACATAAATTGTGTTTTGAGGAGATCTATATTTTTTGTTGAGTAATTTTTTGATTATCTCTTACGGTTTAGCAGCTAAGCAACATCAGGCCAAATTCATCCAGAATAAACAGATCTTCAGAGGCTATTCCCAGAAAATTCAAGATATATATTTTATTTGGGATGTGAATATCTTTAATATACGGTATTTTAATCAAAATCGTTAGAGCCGTTTTTGAGAAAATCAAAATTTTCGAAAATTTTTCCATGTAAAGGGTAGTTTGGAATGGGGGATTTTCTTGAAAATTTTCGTGTTGCATCCTTGGAAAATACTAAATCTAAATATCAAGTTTGGTATTTAACTGTCTTTTCATTTTTCAGCTATGCCGTCCACAGTTCTAAAAGTGTTTTTATCGGACTCAGGGGACCCCAAAATATTTATTTCCAGTGAAATCTCAATATCGAATTTTGGGTGGAATGTACAATGTACATGCGGGCTAGAGAAAGTAAACATCTAGCCTTTTCTTTCCCACTTCGTTTCCACTTTACTCTTCCCATTCACAAACGTGCTACTTTTACTTTCTCTATATGTACTATGTACATAGTGTATAGAGAAATTCGATACCGAGATTTTAGTGGAAATACACGTTGCAGGGTACCCTGTATAAAAATCATTTTTAGAAAAAGATCCGTGTGTGTGTCTGTGAACACGATAACTCAAAAATGAAAGGTCGGTAAAATATCAAACTTAATATTTCAGTTTAGTATCTTCCAGGGATCCGACACGAAAATTTTGAGGAAAACCCCAAACTACCTTTTACATGGAACAATTTCGAAAATTTTGATTTTTTCAAAAATGACTGATGATTTTTATTAAAATACCGTATATTAAAGACATTTACATGGCAAATAAAACGTATATCTGGAATTTTCTAGGAACAGCCTCTAAAGACCTCTTTATTCTGGATGAATTTTGCTGGATTTTGCGTAACTGTAAACCATAAGAAATAGACAAAACCTTTCTACACAAAACATGTAGATCTCGTTAAAACACCAATTTATTTCAGGCATTTTTGTTGTAGACTGAACCGTTTCCAAAATATTATTTGTTATTGGTTTCAGTTTTAAAATACTTATACTTTACCAGACAGGAAGTGTCCGTTTTTCTTTTGTTCTACATCTGGTCAAGCAAAAAATCCAATTGCAATGCAAATTCAGCTCCACTATTAAAGCGCCAATGGAGTGGACGGGGTTAGGCAATTTCAACCAATTGCGGTCATCTGACTGGAGCGAAATTGTCGAAACATCTTATCGCAGCTGATGTTCATTTCTTTGAAATCTTGTTACACTGACGTTCGTATGTTTAATCTCCTGTCTTGGTTGTTCGTAACAAGGTGACAATCCAGCCAGTGAACCTTCACTTTTAATAACTGTCAGTTCCACAATTGTACTTTCAATTAGTTCAGTTACAATGTTTATTTCATGTTTTATCAAGTTCGTAATGTATTTAGTTCAAAAAAGGAGTGAAAATAATCATATTTGTATTTATGTATGAGATGAGTGCAATAACCTCAAACAAAATAACGTTTGTTTCCTTTTCATGTATCACTTATTAAAAGTTGAAATAAAATAATTGTTCCTTATTTCTATTGTTGCTATCGATATTCGCACATTAGGAGTATACATGGTTGGCCGTATCATAATTCAGAATGCAGAGAAGAAGGAAAAAACAAAAACATCCTGTAAATAAATATGGTCGAATGCTTCATCTACCATTTGAGAACTATTATAAGTATTGCATCATAACCCAATACAATCTCCATTCCTATATATTATAAATGATTGATAGTCTATTTCTCTGAATTGTCTTATCAAATACAACTCGTGTTTTCATCTCTTAGGACATTACAGTCTCGTCGCTTCGCTCCGGTCGTGAATTATCGACAAGATAAAAACACTCGTGGGATTACTTATGACAATCGCACAACGCCACCTTTTAAAACATTTGACTATCGCTTTAGCATAGTGCATTCCTTTAGTTCTCTTCTACTTATAAAGAGCCAAGTAATAAAACATTCTGTTAATACTTAGCATGGTGTAGAAAGAAGAAACCTTTTGTGAGAAGTTGTAGAACAGCTAGAGAAAGTCATGTGAGTGTAAGAATCAGATTTTTCCGAAATAGACAGAGTTCCGGATCTTTCTGTATCCAGTTTGGCCAGATGATTGGAATTTCTGTACCTTATAGACGCCAGACTCGTTTTTTCAAATTCATGAATGCAGAGGTTAGGGGTTGCAAGAAACACAGCAATGGCGCATGTGTGTCCCTAGGTTTGGAAGGAGAAGGAGATTCTCTTTGTCTAAACGCTCAGAGATGTCAATACTAGAGATAGAATTATATAATACAATGAGTAGGAGTGCGGACTCAATCAATAGTACCTCATCTGACCTAAATTGTTTGCGCAATATATCACGGGCTACCTGACGTAAAGCGTTGCATCATTTGTTTTCTATTGAGGCAACTATACAAGCAATTTCAGTTGATTGAAATGGTACGCCCTCTCTTTTAGTTTCCCTGGAGGTAGAGGAAATTACGCACTCACATAATAATAATAAAATAAAAAAAAAAAAAAAAAACGATCGGGATTTAACTGTTTAGCAGGAAATATTGCTTTCATTTACCGCAGTCTATAGAGGAAGGGGGAGGGGAGACAGAAAGGGAATAAGTATGTGTTTATATGTGTGTATGTACATGTTTATTTAATGTTTCGGTCTGGGTAACTCAATTGTTTTTTTGTTTTTTTTTGTTTATTTCTTTGTTTTTTAAGCTTAACATCCTATAACGGCTTGGTCATATCGGACGATGAATGAAATTGGTGGAATTATGCTCAAATGATCTCGGGGTCTAAGGAGCTTAAAGTCACTCGATATTCGCTTTCTCAGGATAAGGAAAACCCCGAAAAAAGCCCTCCTCTGGGTAACTCACCTTAACCCTTTTAATGCCAACCCGAATAGCAAACTGCTGTCTGAAAAGTGCCAAGCAATTTCAGAGGAGAATGCAGCGTTTTAAATTATTAGTAATAAAAAGAGTACCAAATGTGAGGGAGAGCTGAATCTTTTTTTCATTTTTAGTAACTGCCTTTGCCTACTGTATAATCTGCATTATATGTATGGGAAGTAACTTCAATATTTTGAAAAAAATTGAAAACAGAAGAACATTTTGAAAATAAAATTAAAAATCTCAAAGTAAGCAATAATTAGACATACAGAACCTCACTACTCAGAACGTTCAGGCTAATTAGATGAAAGTGTGGATATTTCTTTACTAAAACAGCATCCTACTTTGGACTGGTGTTTTATTTTTAAAATACAAAACAATGAATTTATCTAACTTGAAACTGAAAAAAGTCACCAAAAAAACACACACACACACACATAAGCATGATACCATTATTAATGAAAACGGCATAAAACAATATGATACAAATGTAACGTAGATTACTGTAAAATTTAGCACTTGTGTTGTTGCGTAGCTGAATGGTTGATTCATATTGTATTCTCGTCTGGTTGTACCTCCGTAAATCCATTTTTATAAATGCACCGATTATTTGCATGCGTGCGAGGTCCGTTTTTATCGGATTTATTTTCATCGCTGAGGCTAGAATATATATCTTCCTCTCTTAAGTCGATGTCAGAAACTCTTTCAACAAGGTCTGAAAGTTCAAAGTCACTTGCTTTCTTCTAATGCATCGCGAAATGAAGCTTATATTTTCTCTTCGGTTCGTAACCTTCGGTTAGACGGCGCCATGTTTCAACCACGATAAACAAACACCGGCTAGAGAAATTAAATTTGGAGCTAATTTAGCGCTTTGGAGTGAAGATAAAATCCGAAAGCGCTCCAGAAAACCTTTCTCTATGGCTATGACGTAGAAAATACACAGACTTTCCCGCTGGAAAGAGTTACAATGAATGAAAACGGCATCACGATTAGATCGTGATTGGCACTCAAGGGGTTAAGTGAGATTTGAACTCGCGACCTGTTGAATGTGTGGCAGACACGCTATCACCACACCACTCAGGTGGGCCTCAATTGGTTAGGGGCTAGCCTTCTGAACTCAGGGGTGCGGATTCAAACCAGAACCAGATCGATACTTTTAAGTGTGCTTAAAAGCTACAACCTCATCTCAGTAGATTTACTGGCACGATAAGGAACTCCTGCGGGACGAAATTCCAGCATACCAGTGGCGCTAATATGATCATAAGAATTGACAGTTCCATTAAAAAACAAAATAATTAATTTGTTTATGCGTGTGCGAGTGTGATAAAAAATTATTTTATTCCCTGTTCTTTTCGTTCGTTTATTTTTTTCGAGAGAAATTCGTATCACTACACTGCCTGCACAACAGTCTCTATCCGCTTTCTCTGCTCTTAGATGTTGAGTAAATTCACTTATAGTATCTATTTAAATTAACTATAGTCTTATGAAATTAATGTTTAGTTCGTAGGGAAATAATTGGGAGCTAAATAAATTCGATATTTTAAAATCGGTACCCATTATAAAATCATGATATACGAATAATTCTGTTAGAGATGAGAGCCATTAGCAAAGCAAAGTATGTTGGGGGAAAACAATTGGGTGGAAGTCAGAATAGCGAGAGTGTTTTGGTGAAAAAGAATCCACTAGAATTCAATGTGTTCAGAATATTAAAGAATGCTTGAAGATGCATGTAGAACATTTCTGGGAATTTGAAAGGAAGCAGAATACTTAAAATTTAGTAAGGCGAAGAGTGAATATTTGTGTCAGAGATGAACAAGAAGTTTTAATATTTGGCAATGTGGCACGTAGGGACTTTGGGGGCTAGTCATGATGTAGGCGGTACTTAGGTTGATAAAAGAACATGCATTGAGCTCTTCTTCGTCTTACAGGCTCTATAAATTACAAGGTATTATTGGCGGTTGGTAGGGTTAAGTATCGCAATCGCCTCATCACCCGTTTGGTGATGATCGTTAGGTGATTCGCAGATTAGCAGTTCAGAGAATCAGGCAAGTTACATTTGTTACTTTTAATGCGGAAACAAATTTCCTAAACCGTAAAGTTCTAGTTACACGGAGGTTATTGCCGGCTCAAAACTTCTGGAATCGTGACCCTGACCGCCATCCCAGCTACCGAACCTAGCTTATCGGAGTTTGTGCTACGGTACTTTGCTTACTTAAAATCACAGCGAGAAAACTTTGTACAGTCTGTATCGAAAGTGTTCCGTATATGTTTGTATTCAAAGTGGGCACTAAATAGAATTCATTTTATTTATTTTATTTTTTTAATCATGGCTCCTACGTTTTCAAAGTTAAGTGGCAAGGTATTACTTTGACAGAGCAGAGAAATAATTGCAAATGTCCTTGACTCCATGAAACAAGAGGCAGAGATGAAAGAAGAAAATGTATGT
The DNA here is from genome assembly GCA_030762935.1 of Hymenopus coronatus. NCBI lineage: Eukaryota > Metazoa > Arthropoda > Insecta > Mantodea > Hymenopodidae > Hymenopus > Hymenopus coronatus. The sequence goes on along the minus strand of CM060900.1, from coordinate 25,726,531 downwards.
TCCCCGAGTTCTTCAAAAGCCCGTAGAAAGTGAATGAAAGAGTAGCCAAAGCAACTGATATTTCACTGAGCTCCGTTTCCAGGATTCTCAAAGATAGGAAAGAAAGAAAAATAAAACTTAATATATCACTTTTAAATTAAAAGATGTGGAACAGTTGTGTCGCCAGCGAATTGCAGAAATTGGCAGGCCACAATGGGAAAATGTATGTCAACATGTTGAGAACATTGAAAATCATTAGAAAGAATTGTAGAAAATCAAAAAGAAAGAATTCTAATCCAGGATAATGGTGCAGAAAGTAGCGATAGCAGTGATGATGACAATGACGTGAGTGAAGACGACGAAGAACTGTCAGGTGTGGAGGAATTGGAGGCAGACGATTGACATTGTTTATATAGTAGGCCATTTGTATAGATGTTTTGTAGATATGAATATACAAATGAAAACACATGTTTATCAATGCAGTGCATAAGAGGTGACAGATATTTGACATTGACTGTGACAGGCACTTTTCCAGCATGTATGAATCGACTGCTGAACTGCTTATCTGAAAGTACAACTCGCTTCCTAGCTCTCATTAAGATTTTCACATGTCCAGATCTGTTGCGTCATTATGTATAATACGAGTTACAGCTTCTCGTGCTTAGATTCGCAAAGTTTCATTATTCCTCGTAAAACTAATCGCAAAATCGTTCCAAAATTATTTTTATTAGCCTATACTACATTTTCTCAGTCAATTTAACATTTTTTTCTGGTAGCTTAACGTCCTTTAACCTGGTTGGTCTTATCGGACGGTGAATGAAATTGCTGAAATGATGCTCAAATGATCTCGAGGTCCATGGAGCTTAAAGTTACTCGGCATTCGTCTTCTCAGGATAAGGGAAGCCCCCGAAAAAAAAATTATCCGGGTAACTTACCCTAAGCGAGATTCGAACTCACGACCTTTTGAATCTGAAGCAGACACGCTACCGCCACACTACCCAGGCGGTCAATTTAACCGGTGTTGTCCACTCTTGACGCATAACCTCGGATAAATATCTCACAGGTCGGCATTGGAGCAGCTGGCAGCTAATGGAAAGAGGGGAGTGACCTCAAACATTAGTACAGGTACAAAATGTAAGATACCTTACATTTACATTACTTTCTCTACCCATTCTGCTACAAACTATTCTTACAAGGGCTTATTCGTTTTTCTTCTTCATGCTAAATAACATATTTACTTGTCCTTACAAGGGAGATATCCGAATACATTAGCCTAAGATGTCAAATCTTTTTAAGAGTTGGTGGTTTAGGTAGTGATATTGAAATTCTGTTCTTTTTGCATGACAAGAGTTAAGGAAATTAAAAAGACGGATTGGAAAATGTAGTCCAATAACAAGGAATATTTCGGAAATGGTTCATTCCAAATTTAGTGCATATGATATAAATTGTGTGCAGTTACGAAATCTACATTTTTTTTTGAGTGGTAGGATTTTGTATCTTTTGCGGTTTACCAGTTATGCAAAAGTCGTTCAGAATGAAGAGGACTCCATAGACTATTCGCAGAAAATCCAAGATATACATTCAATTTGTCGTGTAAATGTCTTAAAAATATGTTATTTGAGTAAAAACGGTAGGAGCCATTTTTGAGAAAATCAAAATTTTCGAAAAATTGTCCATGGAAAGGATTGTTTGATTTGGGCGGAATGTTTAAATTTGTGTGGGTATCATTGGAAGATAGGAAACTTGAATACTAAATTTGGTATTTAACAGACCATTTGTTTTTATTTATGTTTTTCACAGTCAGGCAAACAAAAAACACATACACGCACACGGAAATTTTCCGAAAAAGTGTATTTTTGTGGATTCTCCTTTATTCAGTAAGTCTGTAAAAGTGTTTATAGTGAAATCTCGGTATCGAATGTTTGGGTAGAACACAAATTTACTATTCGTAAAATACAATGTTGTAATAAAATTAGTCATTTGTGCTAGCTATAATAAAAAAAAAAATGTAAACCGTTGTAAATTACAAGGTTTTTGTAAAGTGAAATTGTAATTTTATTGTAAGAAGATATAATTATACATTTTAAAGACAAGAACAGAAACATTAATAACCCTATTTCATTATACTGTATATAGGACATCTAATACAGAAATTAGGAAACACATTATATAAAACACAGTTCAGTTATGAAGAAAAATAATTAGTTATTGAAAAATTTCATCGTTTCCATTTACAACACTTTCGCTATTTACTCTGCAACAAAGTTTTCGTTAAAAGTTTGTTAATCTACTTTATGTTAATCGAGGTATGCATTAGCAGAAATAGTCTTATTACTGAAATCGTTGCAAGTAGGAGAGATATCAGGGAATAGACAGGGTCGTGCCGTGGCCGAGTGGTTCGCATGTGGGATTTGTGGTGGACAAAGCGGCATAGGGGAAGGTTTTCTCCGGGTTCTCCGGTTTCCTCGCTATTGCATTCCAACAGGCTCCTTCTTCATTCCATATGTCACCAGTGACATCGCCTGCGGTTCCATATGTAGTAAAAGCGGGCGCAACACTATAAAACGGCAGACTGGGTTATCGCTAGCTGATAGTGTTGAAATTCGATTCTCTATGCATGGCCAGGAGTAAAAAAGAAAAACGAATGAAAACTCTCCCTTATTCGAAATTTACACTAATACCAAGGAATGAATATCTCGCAAATTGGTATCTGTACACTAAAATACGCATCTTAAGATGAATTAAGAAAATGTAAACATACTCGCTGAACAATCTGCGAAAATATTCTCGCTCACTCGTCTAAACTTAGCAACAGGAACCTTGTGATTTCTTGCATGATGTCATCATTAAGTTTCTGTGGATTACACAGGGATTCCTGCTGCTGAGCTTAGGTGAATGAGCGAGAACATGTTTAACTTGTTATTTTGCCTGTTTGGAAGCAGATCAATCTTTTCAGCATTTATTTAAGGTAAGGGCTCCAGTACGCTTTTACCGGCACCACTTTCCCGGCGACTCTCGGATCTCACGCGCAGTGGAGAGAGGCCGCGCGAAGGCTTATTTTGTATATCCAGCGGTTCAACAGCGCCACACGTTCAGATATCCTTTCGTGCATTATAAGAGCTACGGAACTCAGCGGTCAGTGGCGGTGTTTGTGCGAACGACCTTCGTTCCTCACCTCTTGCAGATCAGCGGAATCGGTAAAGGAATCGCTCTCATTGAGAACCAGTTCCCAGAGTTGTAATAGGGTCCGTAATGTATTACAAGTACAATGTAAACAGAAGAAAAATGTTGTTAACACGTTTTCCATTTCAGTTAAGCAGTTTTTTATATTTGAAAGAATAAAGTCAACTTCTAGATCGACAGTTAGTTATAAAGACGTCATTTGACCTATCAGTATCCGCCAATAGCTAGTTTTGTAATTGTGTATGTGCTGTTCTTATTTAACATTGAGACAGACACAATGAACACATTAAAGTGCCGTAACGGCAACCATACTTCAGAGCACGTAGTGTACCACGGCATTATTATTACTATGATTATGATTATTACAATTCTTTATTATTAGTTAGTATTGTTGTTATTATTATGGGTATGATTATTACTATTATTATAATTAATTATATATTATTAATTATTATTAATGATTATTATTGTTGTTGTTATTGTTATTATTGCTATTATTATTATCATCATTTTCATTATCACTATCATTATTGTTATTATTAATTATTATTATTTATTGTTGTTATTATTTTTAATATTAAGTATTATTATTACTATTATTATTATCATTTACGCAAAACGCAATTAAGGAAAGTAAAATAAATCATGAGAGCTACGTAACGAAAAACACGAGAGCACGTAGCATTTCCTGTATAATTATAATTATAATTATAATTATAATTATAATTATTATTATTATTATTATTATTATTATTATTATTATTATTTAATTTTTTTCATCACGAATGAGCCCATGAAGAACTACGCAAAGTACTTAGAAACGTCTCTTTGTTTTCCTTTGAACCCATATTTCTCTCATTCTTTGGCTGTGGGCTTCTTTTCTCTCGTCTGTCCACATTGCTCCAGTTTTTTTCTTCGGTCTATCCACGTGGTCAACTTGCCATTTATGCACTTTGTTGCTGAAGAGATCTCTGTCTAATATATCTTTTTGTGTAATTCCTGCTAATTTTAAATCATCTTTTACTTCCCCAATCTATGTCATAGCATCTACATGTGATTTGCTTCTATTTTCATAAAATTCAATGACTTGTTTTGTGAGCCTGTTAGAATTCATTCGTTTGATATGTCCATAAAATGTTAACCTTCGTTTTCTAATATAACTATGAATATCTGTATATACTTTTATTTCATTCTTGCTTTTGAGTCTGTACTGTTCACCTACGACTTGTGGGCCTAAAATTTTCCTTACAATTTTGCATTTTTTTCACCATGTTTTCTAAATCTGCTTTTCGGCTCAAAATTAATGTTTCTGCTCCATATAGACATTCTGGTTTAATGACAGTGTTATAATGTCTTAATTTTGTATGTTTAGATATGCACCTTTTGTTATAAATATTTTGTGTGAGCCGATACGCTGTTTCCATTTTGTGGCGTCTACTTTTATTTGTTTAGTCTCGATTCCATTTTCCTGAATTATTTCACCAAGGTATTTAAATTCTGAAACTCGTTTTATTTTGGTTTCCATGTATTTTGGTGCTTGTTTATTGCATGTAAGGTATTCTGTTTTTTCAAATGATATTTGGAGACCGATTTTCTCTGCAATTTCTTTTAATAGTTCTATCTGCTTTTGTGCTGTTACGATGACACGAGTTAGGATTGCTAGATCAGCTGCATATGCTAGACAATCTATCTTCATTATTATTATTATTATTATTATTATTATTATTATTATTATTATTATTATTACACTGTACAACAAAAATGCCAAAACTTGAAACTATGAAATACGTATATAATGCGCGCTGAATTCGAAAATGCATTCCATTTTTTCATATCATGTAAAGCTTTTGTTGAGCGATGCAATTCCGCCGGGTCGTCACTCCAGGTGGGGTCTGTAAACATTAAGCTAATCTTGCAGGTAGACGCTAGTGGAAGTTACCGCATGACACTTTCTGTTTACATTCTTTTCGAAATGTATATCCTTCCTCCGCTGCTATTTGTAAAGAATAAAATTCAGACAGTATAATGCCTTGCTACTGTCGAGAACGTTTATACGTCAAGTTCTGTGTTCGCATTTCATGTGAGTTCAGACGTTAATTTTGTGGTTGTGAATAACAGTGCTTTTAACAGTTAGAAGTGCGTTAAACAGACCTTTAGTTTATAAAACTCATTTTACAGCAACACTGTCGTGTCAGTGTGTAAATTCACCGAACGTATTTTTCTATCTGTGGTGAATTCACTACAAAATCTCAAAGAGAAAATATTAATCCTATGATTAAGAAAGCATATGAAATGTACTTTAATTCCAAAGTAGATGTGACAAAACTGTTGCTCCTAAATATTGTTGCAGCGGATGTTGCTGTAATCTGAGAGGCTGGTTAAATGGCACTGGTGCTTCTATACAGTTTGCTGTAATCTGAGAGGCTGGTTAAATGGCACTCGTCCTTCTATACAGTTTGCTGTAATCTGAGAGGCTGGTTAAATGGCACTCGTGCTTCTATACAGTTTGCTGTAATCTGAGAGGCTGGTTAAATGGCAATGGTGCTTCTATACAGTTTGCTGTAATCTGAGAGGCTGGTTAAATGGCACTGGTCCTTCTATACAGTTTGCTGTAATCTGAGAGGCTGGTTAAATGGCACTCGTCCTTCTATACAGTTTGCTGTAATCTGAGAGGCTGGTTAAATGGCACTCGTCCTTCTATACAGTTTGCTGTAATCTGAGAGGCTGGTTAAATGGCACTGGTCCTTCTATACAGTTTGCTGTAATCTGAGAGGCTGGTTAAATGGCACTCGTCCTTCTATACAGTTTGCTGTAATCTGAGAGGCTGGTTAAATGGCACTGGTCCTTCTATACAGTTTGCTGTAATCTGAGAGGCTGGTTAAATGGCACTCGTCCTTCTATACAGTTTGCTGTAATCTGAGAGGCTGGTTAAATGGCACTGGTGCTTCTATACAGTTTGCTGTAATCTGAGAGGCTGGTTAAATGGCACTGGTGCTTCTATACAGTTTGCTGTAATCTGAGAGGCTGGTTAAATGGCACTCGTGCTTCTATACATTTTGCTGTAATCTGAGAGGCTGGTTAAATGGCACTGGTGCTTCTATACAGTTTGCTGTAATCTGAGAGGCTGGTTAAATGGCACTCGTGCTTCTATACAGTTTGCTGTAATCTGAGAGGCTGGTTAAATGGCACTGGTCCTTCTATACAGTTTGCTGTAATCTGAGAGGCTGGTTAAATGGCACTGGTGCTTCTATACAGTTTGCTGTAATCTGAGAGGCTGGTTAAATGGCACTCGTCCTTCTATACAGTTTGCTGTAATCTGAGAGGCTGGTTAAATGGCACTCGTCCTTCTATACAGTTTGCTGTAATCTGAGAGGCTGGTTAAATGGCACTCGTCCTTCTATACAGTTTGCTGTAATCTGAGAGGCTGGTTAAATGGCACTCGTCCTTCTATACAGTTTGCTGTTCCTATGATACGGCCAACTTCCAGACTGTTACTTTTGTTTAACCAATATTTCTGGTTTCTCCTCAAAAACAAACAATTCAGATTTGCCCTCCGCGCGAAGGCCTATTAATCATAGCGATTCATTTCCTATTCCTACGCCACTTGGAAAACTGACGCCGCAAGAGGAAGGATCGGGTTCTTCCCCTGAGGCTGGTCTCACTGCTTCTTTCACTCCCGACTCTGATTCCGATTCTGAACCTGTGGAATAAAAAACCCGCCTAATTTCACAGACAATGCTAAATGATCTTCTAACAAATTTAAATCACACACAAGCCCAATCTGAATTGTTAGCATCTAGACTAAAGTATCCGGGTACCAAAGTATCGATTTATCATAAGCGTCTACATATTCTGTTTATTGTAATAACGAGAGGGAACTTACGCATCAGCTAGGCAGAGAACATATTCCTGATGAGTGGCGTTTACTTATCGACTCTTCAAAGTCAAGTCTAAAAGGTGCATTGCTTCACAATGATAATATTTACCTTTTTTTTTTTTAAATACAGATCCGGAGTCTGATCGGGACTCCGGCGCTGTATACCCTACTTTTTATTTACCTAATTTGTTTACTTTGATTACTGTATTTCTGTTTTACTTTTTACACCCACATACACAAACATATAACACCCATGCCCAAGGCGGGACTCGAACCCACGATCCCCTGCGCTGCGAAACACCAAAGCGAGACGCTTTGGCGAGCGCGGCCATGTGGACCGGCACCCTTCGGAACCAGTGGCTATGGCGTAAATATGAAAGAGACGTACGAAAACATGGATATCCTCTTAAAATCAGTAAGTTATTATGACTACGGATGGCAACCATGTGGAGACCTTAAAGTTATTGGTCTATAAACCGGATTGCAACTGGGATATGCAAAACATTATTGCTTTTTGTGTGAGGGGAACCCTCGAGACAGAATGAATCATTAGAGTGGAGGGTTGGCCTTTGAGACAAAGTTTAGTATCAGGCGAGAAAAATGTAATGCTTCACCCACTCGTAGACTCTCAGAAAATGCTATTACCACCGTTCCATATAAAGCTGGGCTTCGTTAAAGCAATGGACAAAAATGGGAATGGTCTTCAGTTTTTAAGAGACAAATTTCCCAAGTAAAATTAAAAGAGGGCATTTTCATTGGTCCTCAAATCCAGAAAATCCCGCAGGATCCTATGTTCGAGGAAAAACTCACTGAAACAGAAAAAGTAACGTGATGTGCGTTCAAAGACATATGTTCAAAATTCCTGGGAAAATACAGAGCAGATAACTACATCGAAGTTGTGCAAAATTTGTTAAGGGCGTATGAGGTAATGGAGTGCAAGATGTCCCTTAAAATTCACGTTCATAACTTCTTTCCACCGAACCTGGGAATGGTGAGCGACGAGCATGGAGAAAGATTTCATCAGCAAATATCCCAAATGGAAAGAAGATATGCAGGAAAATTGTCTCCTAACATGCTTGCTGACTGCTGTTGGTTTCTTGTCTCTTGAGTTTTCCGGGCCCAGCCACAAAAGAAAATCTTTCAGAAAAACATTCTAAAGCTGTAAGTTTTTAAAAAAATGTTAAAGCTACTTGCATGTTATTTTTATTTTAGTTTTTAAAACTAGTTGACATTTTATCAGTAATCACGACATCCTTTTTAATAAAATTGGTAGTTTTGAACACTGAATATAGTAAAATTTTTAGTCTGTAAACTACATTAATGACAAAACATTAAATTTTCATCAAAATATTAAATATGGTTGCCAAAAAAAAACACACAAAAAAAACGGTACGTTATAGGGAATTTCTGACTTCAAAGTCGAATGTAGGAGATGTGAATTAGTAAAAGTTACACATTTTCATTTCATAGCATGAAAAAAGTTAAAATGTTGTACGTCGCCTTATTTTTTTATTTAACCCTACAGTGGGTCTAGCCTCAATGTTAAATAAGAACGCATACACACATTTGTAAAGCTAGCTATGGGCGGATAATGATAGATCAAATAAAGTACTTTTAGTTACCTGTCAATCTAAACGCTGACTAAAATAAAAGCAATGTTACTGAAGTGGAAAACATGTTAACAACATTTTCCATCTCGTCACAATGTTTTATGTGTATCATCACGGGCTGTACTACAAGTCTGGGTACTGCTCTTAATGAGAGCGATTCCTTCAGAATTTGCGCTGATTCGCAACAGATGAAGAATAAAGGCCGCTCATCGGCATCCACCAGCGTTTACTTCGAATTATACTGTTGAGTTCTGCAACTCTTAAAACACACGAAGGGTTATCTACACACGCAAAATACGGCGGTGTTGGGCCCCTCGTATTGTGCACTTTAGACTCTTCAGTTTAGAGATTATCCTAGGCGGCCGTGAAATGAAATGGCCGCTTGAGGTCCCTTTGGTCATAATTCTAATATTGGCTAACCCACATTATGTTGGCTGAGTTGGAGATTCTTTAAACCCGTTAACTTACTTCTTTGGAACTTAACATCCCATTCTATATAGGGCGTGAAACATCGCTAAATTGTGCTCGAGTTCTCTTTATTAGGCCTTAGATTATTTTACGTCCGTAAATCTATGACACGGGACCACCAGCTTTACTTCCCTTCCGAAGGAAGCCATATGTGAAGGATCGAATGTCTACTAGATGGCCTGAAAATCTGAACCAGTTCTAGAACTTCATACTCCTGGAGATGACTGTCCGCCTGAAATGTTTCAGGTTGTCCTGAGTATCACGGTCAAGCGAGTGAAGCCAGACTATACTGGAATGATGGACGCCTTGAGTCATTTGTTTAAAGTTCCGTTAATTGTGTGAAACTATTTTTACTTTCTCTACACGGACTATTTACATAGTGTATTGAGAAGGTATTGTATTGCACCCAAAAATTTCTTACCGCGATATTACCGGAAATACATGTTTTGGGACCCCCTGAATCCATAAAACCATTTTTAGAAAAACATCTGTGTCTGTCTGTGGGCAGCATAGCTCAAAAACGAAAAATCTATTAAATACAAAACTTGATATTTAAGTTCAGTATCTCCCAAGGATGCAACACAAAGATTTTCAAGAAAATTCCCCCCCCCCCGCCTTTTACATGGAAAAAATTTCGAAAATTTTGACTTTCTCAATAATGGCTGTAACAATTTTCATTAAAGTTTCCTATATTTAAGATATACATGACAAATAAAACGAATATCTTGCATTTTCTGGGAATAGCCTCTGAAGACCTTTTTATTCTAGATGAATTTTTTTGAAATTTGCATTACTGGTAAACCGTAAGAGATAGACAAAAACTTACTGCACAAAAATGTAGATCTCTTTAAAACACATAATTCATGTTACATACATTTTTTTCGTGGGGTTGACCGTTTCCAAGATATTCCTTGTTATTAGTTTCAGTTTTAAAATACTGAAACATTTCTCAAACGGGAACTTCTCAACTGCTAGCCATGAAAAGAAACGGATTTCAATCCCATAGCAACCAGCTTTTAAAAGATTTGATTACCGTTTTAACCTAGTGTGTTCCCTTTTTTGCCTTCTACTTACAAGGAAGCAAGTAGTAAGACCTCTTTTGCTAATTTTTTATCCATTAGCATGAAGTACATAAATAGAAGAATAAGCTTTTTAACAATAATTTTTTACAGAGATGTAGAGAAAGTCATGTGAATGGAACTCATGAGATATTTAATGTTTGAAAGCATACCTTATTATGATTCTTACAAAAAACTAATTTTAGTTCAGAACTTGTAAAGACGTTTAATTTTGTATTTTCTCTTTGTCATTTAACGAAAATTAAAACTTCAGAAAACCCGGAAAATTTATGTGAAGCCTTTTGATTTCGGAAAAGTGTTGGAAAAAACTTTTTGAGAAAACAATGTTTAAACTTGGGAGTTTCTCTTAATTAGCATACGCTTACCCATTTATACTCGTAGCTTCACTTAATTGGTAGTTTAAGAGCGCCAAGTGAAAAAAAAAACAACAACATATATTTCTTTAAATCTAGGTTTCATAACATTTTACTGTGAGGCCACGCCGTGAGCGAGTGGTTAGGTGACCCCGGTTTGACACCAAGGGACCGCATGTGGGATTTGTAGTGGGCAAAACGGCGGAGGGACGGGTTTTCTACGGTTTCCCCGTCATCTGATTCCACAGGTGCTGCATTTTCATTCCATGTGGGCGTTAAACATTTTCAAAAACATTTTATTTTGAAAACAAATTAAATTTTCATAATTTTAGCCAAATTAAATTACCTTAACCAACAAGGAAGAAATTAAAATATAGTAAGCATATACCTGGTCTTGCAGCTGGAACTGAATCGTTTTCATTCGTTACAATCAGTCTAAAATAAAAATGAGAATAAGGAATTAATAATCTCATTATTATTACGCCGTGATCGGATAGGGAATTGACACGACTCAGGGTGAGTTGGATAAGTGAAACGGATGAGGGCGGCCAGTTTGAGAAACGTTTAAGTACTTTAAAACTGAAACTAATAGCAGGGAATAGCTCTACAAAGCAATGTAGGTATTTGCCAAATTATGCGTTTCAACCGGATATACACACTTACGTTCTCTACACGCACTATGTGCATAGTGTATAGAGAACATTTTGCACTGCACCCAGAAATATGTTTTGAGACCCCTGGACCTAAAAAAAAATAGAAAAAGGCCCTATGCGTCTGGACAGCATAGCTCAAAAACTAAATGACCGTTAAATATCAAACTTGGTATTTAAGTTTATTATCTTTCAAAGATGCGACAAGAAGATCCCCCCGCGCCAAACTACCCTTTATATAGAAACCTTTTTGAAAATTTGTTTTTCTCAAAATGGATCTAATTACTTTAATTAAAATACCGTACATAAACTGTATATTTTGAATTTTCTGAGAATATCCTCTGAAGATCACTTTATTCTGATTGATTTTTGCAGAATTTTGCATGTTGGTTAAACCGTAAAAGACAGACAAAAGACACCACAAAAAAACGTATATTTCGTTAAAACACACAACTTATGTCCTAGGCATTTTTGTTGTAGAGCTGGCCGTTGCCATGATACTCCTTGTTATTGGTTTCAATTTTAAAATACTTATACTTTTCTCAGACAGGAAGTGTCAGTTTTTCTTTTTTCTTTTTTTTTAGTTTCATTTATATAGCCCCCTTTAACATCTAAGGTCATATCGGGGGATTTGCATTTGAAGTAACTCGTCTGTAGGTTCTTTACGTTGGTTTAAACCATTTTATTTTTCTCAAATACACACACAAACATTCACTCTCACATACACACTTCCAGACTCTGTGGGGGATAGGGAATATACATCTGGCTAAAGAAAAATTCCCCACCCCAGCCGGGAATTGAACCCGGGACCTCCGGGTGAGAAGTCAGCTCGCTGACCACTCGACCACGCAGGCAGTCTAGTTTTTCTTTTATTCTACTCCTGGCTAAGCAAAGAAGTCAATTACAATGATAATCGCATAACGATAGTTTTTAAAACATTTGACTATCGCTTTAGCATAGCACATTCCTTTAGTTCCCTTCTACTTATAAGGAACTTCGTAATAAGAACATTCTGCTAATCCTTATCTCGATTGTCATGGTGTAGAAAGAAGAATAGGCTTTTGTAAGAAGTCTGTTTGTAGAGTCAGTTAGAGAAAGTCACGTGAGTGCAATACATAAGATTTTTTTATGTAGTACGTTTATCAGTTATGCAAAAGTGATTCAGTATGGGAAGCACTTCAGTGGCTATTCTATTTACTATGTAAACATCTTAAATATACGGCATTTTAATAAAAATCGTTAGAGCCATTTTAGAGAATCCAACATTTCGAAAAATGGTACATGCAAAGGTAGTTTGGGGTGGGGGATTTTTCTGAAAATCTTCGTGTTGCACTCTTGGAAGATACTAAACTTAAATATCAAGTTTTGACTATTAGATTTTGATGTGCTGTCCAGTCACACAACAAACACGCATACACACTCACACATGCAGCACTGATCTTTTGCTAAAAATAATTTTAATGTGGGGTCATGAAAACATGTATTTCCTGTCAAATCTCGATATAGGATTTTGGGTGGAATACAATACCTTCTTTACCTAATATACGCATTGTACATAGATAAAGTAAAAATTAAACTGTCGTAATAAATATTTTAAACCGGAGGAAACTGTTTTTCTGAAACATTGAAAGATGAACTGGGTAATAATCGTATTACCTCCTATAACACGGTTATACTTATGACTAGGGATAGTATCTTGGGGACCGATAGCGGGACACATGCGCATACCAGTTGCATACCTGCCCAGTAGAGACCGACCTGCATTGGCGACTGCACGTGCCGCATGTAAACAACCTGTAATAACGTGTTGGGGAACCTGGCTCCACGCAGCAGTATACTATGCTGTATATTACAATACAGTTTTATAAGTAATTAATGCCTTTGATGATAGTACATACTCTTCAATCAAGATTGTAAAATTTCCTGCTTCAAATGGACTGCATGAAGATGTGCAATTCACACAGAAGGACTTTGCACACGCACACACACATACACACATATATATGTATACCATGTGTTTAAGACCGTGAGGAAAAGAAAATGAAGACATTGTTTGGAAAAAATGTCGGATTTTTAACAAAGAGTGAAATGCGAAATGCGCTTCGAGGTGTTGCTACGGAAATGATTGCTGATGGAGTACCTTCCCCAGTAGTCGATGATGTGTCTTATTTCCGTTTTGTTCCAATCACATCTTGTGATGTGGAGCGAAGTTGTTCAGAATAAAAATCTGTTTACGTGCCAATCGAAGACGATTCAAATTCGAGACATTAGGAATGTACTGTGTGTATCTTGATAGACAATGAAACTACTAATGGTACTGATGACTTGCTGCACTGCAACAATTGCATGTATACAAATATTACTATTGTTAGTTCCCGTAAATCAGTGGTATTTGTCCAACCTTAATCGCCTTCCCTGCAAGTGAAAACATCACCGTCTACCATACAACCACTGCCCCATTTTCCTTCTATTAGTCCACTACGTACAAACTGCATTGTCAACACATCACAGCTGTATACCATGCAGCGCTAAGTTCGATTCTCTCTACTTATCGGTCCCCAAGATACTTTCCCTACTTATGACCAACGAAACAAAAATTGGAAGCATTTGTTCAGTTTTAAAACAAGAACTGAGGTTTTCCTGGCGAGTACTGAAATTCTTCCAGGATCTCCAGGCAGGTTTGAAATATGCTGTTTTACACTTACTGTAAAATTACACTTAATGTTTATTACTTTCTCTCGCGCATATGTGCAGTGTACATATTAGGTAGAGAATGTATTTTATTCCACCCATAATTCGATACCTATATTGCACCGGAAATTCATATTTTGAGGACCTCCGAACCCAAAAATTATTTTTAGAAAAATATCCATGTGTGTACAGCGTAACTCAAAAACGTAAATGCCGTTAAATACTTAACTTGGTATTTAAGTTCAGTATCTTCCAAAGATGCGACAAGAATGTTTCCAGGAAAATTCCCTCTCCCCAAACTACCATTTATGTGGCAAAATTTTGAAATGTTAAATTTTCTAAAAAAAAAATGGCTCTAACGATTTGTATTAAAATTCCACGCATTAAAGATATTTATTTACGTGACGAATAACATATCCTGAATTTATAGGGAAGAGCTCCTGTGGTCGTCCTCATTCTGAATGATTTTTACATAACTGGTAAACCGTAAAGGTTACACAAAAACTTACTACACAAAATTTTTGGATCTCGTTAAAACATATATGTTATGCCGTATATTGTTTTCTTTCTTTTGTTTTCGTTTTCGTTTGTTTTCTTTGTTTTGTTTTTGTTTTTGTAGAGTTAACCATTTCCGAGATATTCCATGCTATTATTTCAATTTTAAAGTAATTATAAGCTTTTCTCAAACGCGAAGTCCTCGTCCGTTTCATATTTCATATGTTTTACTCCTTGCGACAGATTTTAAAGGTTTTGATTGTCGCTTTAGCGTAATGTATTCCTTTATTTCCCTTCTACTTATAAGACATTATGCAACAAGACCATTTATGCTAACATTTATTTCTATTAGCGTGAAATAGAAACAAGAATAATATTTAAGATGCTTGTTTGCAGAACAGATAGTCAGTGATTGGAACACATCAGAGTACATCGTATTACTTTACTGGATTATGGCTTATTGTCCCTAATAACCTCCAAGAATATTCATGGTGTTGATAGAGTTTTCATAGACGTTCTTTTGTCATGTTAATGTGGCCAGCCATGCTTCGATCGGTGATCTTACGCTTAGCTTCATAAATAAAGTGTCCAGTAGGAGCTGCTGTATCATATACATTAGGTAGAGAAAATATTGTACTCCACCTAACGATTCGATTTCGAGATTTCACTGGAAATGTATGTATAGATAATTCTGAATCCAAAAAGCAGCATTTTTACTTTCTCTACATAGAACATGGTACGTAGGTAGAGAAGGTGCTGCACTCCAAAAAAAAATCGATACTGAGATGCCACCGGATATACACACTTTAGGATACCCTGTAACCAAAATATATATTTTAGATAAAGGCCCGTGTGTGTATGTGTGTGCCCGTTTTCCCTGTGTATCTGACAACGATATCTCAAAAACGAAAATTTAGTAAAATACTAAACTTGGTACTTAAGTTCAATATCTTGCAAGGATGCGACACAAAGATTTTGAGAAAAAAGTCCCCACCCAAAACTACGCTTTACATGGAAAAAGTTTAGAAAATTTTGATTTTCTCCAAAATAGCTCTAACGATTTTGATTAAAATACCGTACACTAAAGATATTTACATGACAAGTAAAATGTATATATTTTGGAGTTTCTGGGGATAGCCTCTGAAGATATCTTTATTCTGGATGAATTTTTATGAATTTTGCATAACTGATGAAGCGCAGAGATATACAAAAACTTACCAAACATAAACTATAGATTTCGTTAAAACACACAATTTATGTCATCCTTTTTTTCGTAGAGTTGACCATTTCCGAGATACTCTTTCTTATTAGTTTCAATTTTAAAATATTTTAAACTCTTCTCATGCGGGAATTTTTAAAACTCCTAGCCATACAAAGAAAAGAATTTCAACCACAAGGTAACCAGGTTTTATAAGATTTGACTTTCATTTTAGCCTAATGCTTTCTCTTATTTCCCTTCTATTTACAAGGAAACAAGCAATAAAAACAATTTCTGCGATCGTTTATCTCAATTAGCACGAAGTAGATAGAGGAATAAGATTTTTAACAATAATATTTTACAGAGATGTAAAGAAAGTCATGTGAATAAAAGACATACTAAGCTTTTTTAGAGAAAGGTCTGATTGTGTGTCGTGAGTCTGTGAACACGATAGCTCAAAAAGGAAATGTTGGTAAAATACCAAACTCGGTATTTAAATGCAATGTCTTCCAAGGATACTACACGAAAATACCCCTACCCCAAACTACTCTTTACATGGAAAATTTTTCGAACATTTTGATTTTCTGAAAAATTGGCTGTAATGAATTTTATTAAAATCCAGTATGTTAAAGATAATTAGAAGGAAAATAAATTGTATATCTTGAATTTTCTGGGAATAGCCTATGAGGACCTCTTCATTCTGAATGACTTTTGCATTACTGACAAATCGTAATAGATAGACAAAAGCTTACTATAAAAAACTGTAGATCTCAATAACCCAAAAATTTATGTCATACACATTTTTTTTTTCCGTGGAGTGGAGCAATTCAAAAATATTTCATGTTATTAGTTTTCAGTTTTAAAATTCTTAAACTTTTCTCATACGAGAGTTTGTAAATTCCTGGTCATGCAAAGAAACAAATTTCTATCACATAATAACATATAAAAGATTTGACTATCGCCTTAGTCTAGTGTATTTCCTTATTTCCCTTCTACTTACAAGGAACTAAGTAATAAGACCACTTCTGCTAATGTTTGCCTTGATTAGCATGAAGTAGATAGAAGAATAAGCTTTTTATGAATAGTTTGTTACAGCGATGTAGAGAAAGTCATGTGAAAGCAACATATACGATTTTTTTAGAAAAAGATCCTGCGCGGGTATGTGTGTGCCTGTGTCTGTAAACAGCATAACTCAAAAACTAAAAGTCGGTTAAATACAAAATTCGATATTTACGTTTAGAATTTTCCAAGAATGTAACATCACGGTTTTCATGAAAATCCCATCACCCCAAAGTACCTTTTATGTGGAAGATTTTTGGAAAAATTTTATTTTCTTAAAAATGACTCTAAATTTTTTTATTAAAATATCGTATGTTTAATATATTTTTTATGACAAACGAAGTGTATATCTTTAATTTTATGGAAATAGCGTCTGAAGCCCTCTTATATTGGATTACTTTTACATAACTGGTAAACCGTAAAAGATAGACAAAAATCTACTACACCAAAAATGTAGATCTGCTTAACATACACGACCTATGATATATGCACTTTCAAGATATTGCTTATTGGATTCTATTACTAAATACTTAAACTTTTCTCAAACGGATGTCCTCATTCGCTTCACACCTCTTTTTTTTTTTTACTACTAGTCGTACAAAGACAACCGAATTTCAATTGTTTTCCTTAACGACCTGGTTTAGCCTATTGTGTACCGTTAATTCATTTTTGCTTATAAGGAACTAAGTAATAAGACCATTTATGCTAATGTCTATCTAATTAGATGAAGTAAAAAGAAGAATGATCTATTGTAAGAAGTTTGTTTGCAGAGTAGGTAGAGAAAGTAATGTGAATGGAATACATCGGAGTTTTTAAAAGCTATATTGTAGCAATTTAATCCATTATTAACTTAGGTTATCTAACAACTTTTGTTGCAGTTCTAAAACGTCATCAGTATTGAATATTATTCGTAGAAATGAAATTGCCTTGTGACACATAGAATCCTTGTTTTGATGGCTTCTGTATTTTTCCATTGACACTGCGTACTATATCAAACGAATTGGTTGGTTTAAAATGTAATTAACTGCTTATATTACTGCCAGTCTTTCAACTACCGAAATGGGAGAAATAAAAATCACATTTGAAATCGAATAAATGGGTACCCAGTCAGTCCCCCCCCCCCTTAACGTTTGCGTTGATGTTTCAGTAATTCGGTATATGAAAAGTATATTTTTGTATATTTTTGTGTTTATTTACATGGGCGAGCAAAATCATATGTCCAAGAAAATTCCTGATTTATTGATTTTGATAGAACATTCTTTTATCATAAGTAACACACGGGCGTTTTCATGTTGTCGAACTGTCCTAACAGATGAAAACACGAGTTGTATTTGATAAGACAATCCAGCAAACAGACTAGTAATCATTTATAATATATAGGAAGAGAAATGTTATCAGGTTATGATTATAATACTTAAATTAGTTCTCAAATGGTAGCTGACGCATTCGACAGTTTTCATTTACCGAATTTCTTTTCTTTTTTCACTGCCTCCTGAATTATGATATAGCCGATCGTGGCTACACTCAATGTACGAATATCACTTGCAACAATAGAAATAGGGAATAATTGTTTCATTTCAACTTTTAATAACTAATGCATGAGATGGAAACAAACGTTATCTTATGCACAAACTGAGGTTTTTACGGCGGGCGTCTTGAACAATGAAACTATTCTCCGAGCTCTGACCATCTCTGAAGATGCCAAGCGGAAACGCCACGAAGCCATGAATCACGGCCTACAAGCCTGGAAAAAGTCTCATTATTCAAACGTTATCTTATTTGTGGTTATTGCACTCATCTCGTACATAAATACAAATAATGATTATTTTCACTCGCTTCTTGACCTAAATATATTATGAACTGGATACAACTTGGAATAATATTCTGGGGTAATTCAATGGATATTAAACGCATATTCCGGATAAAGAAGAAAGTTATACGAATAATATGTAATGCTTATAGTAGACAGTCATGCAAAGAACTATTTAAAAAATTGGGCATACTCACCTTACCTTGTGTTTATCCATTTTAAAATTCTATGCAGTTAATCGACATAGTTTTGTAACAAACATGGAAATTCATAACATTAATACTAGACAAAAGGGATAGATATATTCATCGTCCCAATGCTAATCTTCGTTGCTTTCAGAAAGGTGTATATTATGAAACAATCAAGATATTTAATGCTCTCCCCAGTAATCTCAAAGAAAATGTTGGGAATTTCAGGGCTCTTAAGGCCTCTCTTAAGGAGTACCTTTGCAATAAATCATTTTACTCTGTAGATGAATATTTAAGTGACAAATACTGTTAACAATCATTGTATTTATAAGTATTATAATTTATTGCATTTTGTGTATATTAGTGTGTGTGTTTTATATTCAAATTAAAGTGGTGTATACTTTGACTGGCACGAATGTGTCATATGAATTTTTTAGTATTTAGTAATGACACAAGGTCTGTAAAGCCCAGTGCTTTGATATTTTACAGTCTAGTGCATAATTGTAAATTTCTGCATTGGAAATTCTATAACATATTTGTAAATATGTATTGTAATTTGTTGACATTTTTGAAGAGTACATAATACAATAATCATAGTTTAGTCTTATATAATTACTAGTAGTAACTATTATGTCGATAATTAGAAAACTATCATCTGACATTACATCAGTGTTACATATAATGAACTTATATTTATTTATACATTTTAACACTAATTTTTGATACTCTTTGTTTTTATGTGATTGAAAGAAAAAAAGGAAGTTCATGTGCCTTTATAGAGCACATTAAGTATAGTAGAGGCCACAAATACAAATGGTGTGATTATGTGTCTATTCTGTTGTTTTTGTAACTCAAGCTTTAAGCGCGAGATTTATGCATTGTTTTTTTCCATAGTATATAAACATATGTATACATGTATATGTCTTGACAAGTTCTATGTTCAGTGGCTTCCTGGCCTAAACGAACCTACAGAATGCTTTCTAATCTAATCTAATCTTTAAATAAACATTGTAACTGAATTAATTGAAAGTATAATTGTGGAAAGTATTAAAGATGAAGGTTGGCTGTCTGGATTACCATCTTGTTCACAATAACCAAGACTGGAAAAATTGAACAAACGAACGTCTGGTGCGACAAGCTTTCAAAGAAATGGACATCAGCTGCAATAAGATTTTTCGACACTACCGCTTCAGTCAGATGACCACGATTGGTTCAAATTGCCTAATCTCGGCCATTCCATTGGTGCTTTAATAGTCGAGCTAAACTGTCATTGTAACGTAGACTTACCATGCTGCCTCGATCGGTAATTTAATTTCATCAATAAATTGTTCAATGGGAGCTGCTCTAGGGATGATAGTTTTTCTCATAAACTAGGAAAAATGGCAAGGATGACATTAGTTCCATAAAAGAATAAACGAACAACAGACATGCGCTATTGAGAAAAGACCAACTCTTTACCTTGTAATGGCTTTGGCCCATGATAACTTCACATGACAACCACAGTTTCCCGTATTGATTCGCCATACTTTAACAAATCACATGACAAGATACTTTTTTGAAGCACGGAATGCAATGCTAACATCTCAGAACACGCAAAACCCCTTCGTTTAGTCAAATGTAGAAATGTTTCATCAAATTTCCAACTTCCGTTAGAATGAAACCCTTCTCTCAAGTCATAGAGATAATTTCTAATTCATTTTAATGTGGAATCCGAATATCTATTTCAGAAAATTACATCTCAGTTTCTGTATTAGGTAATAGGTGAAATTAGCCGGCCTTGCCTGTATTTTGACGGTTTATCCTTTCCAAATTCATCTTTAGGCCTGCTTGTCCAATAGCCGTGTTTTCTTCAGACGTATTTAGACATTATTTCACAACACTCTCAAATAAATAGTTATTTAAAACTCAGAAAACTACAAAGAAAATGCAAAGCACGGTTGAGCAACCACAGGTTTCAGTTTGTATATATCAGCTAGGGCTTACGTGTTGTAACATTTGAGATGACACGTCACTATTTACAGAGAAAAGCAGTTGGGAACAAGTAATGCCGGCTTAGGTAACGTCAACATATCCTTGTTTATTCTTAGCAAGCAACATATGTACAACTACTGAGAAAACACAAAAAAGAAAAAGAAAACGAAAACAAAAGAAAAACAAACAAAATGAGGATATAAAAGAGAAGAGGTAGAAGAATACGTATTACTTGGTTTGGTTTAATACTATTGCTGTTATCCACGTCCACTTTATCGCTTTTATGTCATAAATGTTGGTTTTCCTTTTTTTCTTTTAATTATAAAACAACACAAACTTCCCATAGAGAAAGAAACCTGCTGGTTACAAAATTTGAGAAACTAAAGATGATAATAAGTGTATGTCTGAACACCGGTATATGCTCACAGAATATGTGGATGTTAATACTGACTTCTATTTTGTTACCCTATGTTAGTAGCGTTTGAGCGCCACAGAAATTTTGTAATTAATGCGATTAAACTGAATTCTTTTGTGTTATTTTGTTTCAATATACAATGAATTATCATATGACGATAAATAAAGTGATAATGATAAAGAAGAATTATTTGGTCTGGTTTGTTGTTTTTACTGTTATTACAGTTTAATATAATACAGTTCAAAATTTTGTTAATCTTTCAACCATGCGATTATATCGCCTTTGCTTTTTCTTAAACACAATAGTAGTTGTAATTATTTGACAGTTTTATTGCTTCATGATCAATTTCAGATATTAGATTAAGCAATAATGCGTAAACTCAAAGTGAGGTCGTGAAAGTCTAAGTAGGTATTTAATTTGTTTATATTGGCAATATTACGACAATCACTGAGAAAGACTAAGATGGTTTGCGAGCGAGCTTTGGTAGTCTTTACATGAAATGCAGTAAATTGATATTGTGAAATAAACGGAATTTCGAGTTCTACGCTACACAGAAATGTTTGAGTGACAAAGGTTATCTGCGGCAAGTTTGGTCGAAATCGCATCAACGGTGTAGAAACCTATAAAATCATATCTAATATGTACATATAAATTAAGCTGAGTTTTATTTATGGACGCTCTTTAAGGCTATGCATGGCTGAAATTTCATGAAATATCACAAAAAATTTTGATTTTTTAATTTTAATTCCATAAAGTAATTTAAATATTCCGGAATATAAAAAAGGTATAAGGCACCAGGTTTAAATACCTTAAGTCACTGGAGATACAGAAGCATTAGAAGTGAAACTGGAACTCTACAAGGAAAACTTTACTTCGACGACATCTCATTTGCATGAGCAAAGTAAAAATGAAACAAACAACGAAGTTATGCAGAAGCTAAGTAGCAATGCAAAAAGAAAAAGACAGAAAAGGCAACAACAGAGGAAAGCAACAGGAAAGCTTAGGGTCGAATCTGTCAACCTGGTGAATTTTAATATAAGCCATGCACTCCAATCTTTCCTTATTTTCTGGCTATTGTTATTTTCGGCATTTTTTCTTCCTGTAAAATGCTCCTTGCGGAACAGCTTTTCTGTTTCAGAAATAAAATTTTGTTGTATGTTCACAGAAGTACAAGGAACAAGAAATACCCTAGGTTTTTACTGTCAGAGCTATTTAAGCACATGTTTTCAATTTTCAAGCGCAAAAATTATATTCTTTTGAGTGGAAAGCACATTCAAGCTTTAAATATTTTGGAGCTTAAACTAAATCAGACATAGAGAAATCTAGGAAAATTTGAAAAAGTAGATGTATTGTGAACCTAGGGTTAAAATATTAGACCAAAATGTTAATTTTTTGTCGCAAGGTACCCTCTTAGTGACTGACAAAACAAACAAATTTGACCATAACTTCCAAACTATTAGAGCTAAATTGACGAAATGTGCACTGTAACTGTCAGTCACACATGTGCTAGTTCCGACAAGCCTCCAGAACTGTATTTTTTTATTAAAAAACTGCTGTGGTTCTTAGCGTCCTGTTCTAAATTGGGCGTGAAAGATCGCCTAATTTTGCTCAGAGGCTTGATCAGGCTTGAGGTTCTTTTAATGCGCCATAAATCTATGACATGGGACCAGCGGCTATATTTCACTTCCGAAGGAAGCCATGACAAGGATTTTTATGCCTGAAAATGTGCCTAGCTTTGGTGCTTCGTGGCGCACGGAATCGTGGGTTCGAGTCCCGCCTTGGGCATGGATGTTGGTGTGTTTGTTACTGTGAGCATATATGCGAATTTGGAAGCAAAAAGAAAACCGTAAATCAAATAGGTCAACAAAAGAAATGTAGGGAAACTGGAAAAAGAGGAAAAAAGAATACGCGCCAGATTGCCGACAAGCCTCCGGAACAGTATTTTTCAAAAAAATAATAAAAAGTTAATCGCCCTCCGCGGAGTTTGAACCCGTGACCTGGGGTTCCAGAGGTTAGCATGTTATCCTCAAACCACGGAGGACGACAGCATGCATACATACATCGAGTTTATATATTAAGATAACTTATCGATTAGGAGGGTATGACAACTGTACGAATCTAACGAAAACGGTACAAAACTATATTTCGGACACTGACAATATTATTATCACTGTTTATTGACGTATAAACACATGAGCAAATAAATGCCCTGATGCTCTTGTGATTGAATTACCAGGCTGTTTGGGGGTGGAGTTCTGACGGTACCCATGACAACAGCCACTAGGGGGAGATGTTTTCTCTGACGTCACTACCCCTACAGGATGCCAGGGAAACTGTATGAACTTTGGTCCACGTCGACGCTGTCATTCACAGGTTTAAACGTTGAGTCCACAGAGTCCAAACGTTGAATCCGGAGTTTGCTGTCCGAATTATCTGCCAAATTAAAAGGTTATTTCATTATGATATGTGTCTATTGCTGTTATTGTTGCATGCTCTGTTTGTTGCATTTGCGTCAGTTGACCACGTGTTTGACAAATTGTTGCAGTGTTTGATGTTCATAACATGCATATCAGTTTGTTAATCCTAAGTTTTTTTAAGTTTAAGTAAAAAAGAAAAAGGGAAACTTATAACAGTAAGCGCATGCAACGGGATTTATATGGTTTTCGAGTTGGAAGAAATGTTCAGAGAAATATTAATGATTTGATTGGAATTCCTTGTTTTTAGAAAAATAACAGTATTTAAATGTAAATGTTTTTGAAACTATTAGTGGCATTTTTACTAATATTTAAACAGGCAGATCATTATTAAAACAATAAAATGTATATCTAATAATTTAAAAAACCTGGACAACATTCAGATTCTCCTCACGGTTATATCATCATGTTTGGCAAGCTTGTAACAGTGTGCAGACAGTTAATGTTCGAAATCTTGTTCATACCTTCTTAAGATAGCGGTGAAATTTTGAATTAATTTTACTGGACACTACTTTTCTTGAAATGTTAAGTCAAGATTTGCTTCGTATGCTTTATGTTAAACTGGAATAGCTTTACGTATGCTAAATTTCATGTAAAATCTATTGGTGTGTAGAAAAATGTAGCTAAATTCAAACGCGAATACTAGCAGGTGGTGCTGTAACGTTTTGATGTTTTATTTTGATATGCATTCTTAAGGCATGGCAAGCAACCTTTGAGAGCTTGTGAATCTGTGAATTTTTATGTTATTTTACATTGTTTTTTGGAAAAACTTATATTCTTAACAATTCCATTTGTCACACAACTTTTAAGTAAAGTTATTAAATTTTGGTTACAGAGCTAAAGAAATATTCCCAAAATGTCACGCAGGGGTGTTTTAATATTTTGCCTTCAAAATTAATGTATTTCCTAATCCCTGTAGTTCAGAAAACTTGCATGTTCGTATTCCCTTTCCTTTGCATTTTCATTTCAAAAGACATCAAACTTTGTTATTTTATTAGTTTCTTTCCTGATTTTTATAAACTGGGAAAATAAAATTAAATTACTCATTATACATTGTGTTATCTGGAAGGCATAATCAGTGGAAATTAAATTGGCTTTAAAAGTTCGAACGTAATTGAATTCAATACCCATTTATTTATTATAGGGTTTAAACTGCATTGAAACGTTTTATGTATTTATTTTGTTGTCCATTATATGTTTTCATATTATTAGAAAATCCCAAAGTAACTGTAATTACTGCACCCAAAGGGACCGATCAGTGGATTTTCCAAATCCGGAGTACTATGCTGGGCTTTTTGAACCTTTTATCACATCGGTAAAAAGAAGTGCAGTTATAAAAATGTGTACACATATATTAAGTAATTCCGGGATTGTGTACTTTAAAACACAAATTCAAGCTATTTATAAAACAAATAGGCCCTACGATGTAATTTTCATAACTCATAAACAAACTTTCATATTTTACTTTCTCTACACGTACTATGTACATCGCGTATAGAGAAGGTATTGTATTGCACCCAAACATTCGATACCGAGATATCACCGGAAATATGTTTAGAGATCCCTGAATAAAAAAAAAAGATTTTTAGAAAAATATCCGTGTGTGTGTGTGTGTGTGTGTGTGTGTGTCTGTCAGACTGTCTGTCTGAGTATGTGTATGACTGTGTGTCTTTGGGCAGCATTGCTCAAAAACGTAAAGTCGTTAAATACCAAAATTGGTATTTAAGTTCAATAGTTTCCAAGGATGCGACACGAAGATTTCCAAGAAAATCTTCCCGTACCCAACTGCCCTTTACATGGAAAAATTTTCGAAAATGTTGGTTTTCTCAAAAATGACCCAAACGATTTTGATTAAAATATCGTATATTCAAGACATTTACATGACAAATAAAATGTATAACTTGAATTTTCTGGAATTAGTCTCTGAAGACATCTTTATACTGGACGATTTTTTCTGAATTTCGCATAACTGGTAAACCGTAACAGACAGACAAAAACTTACTTAGCAAAACATATAGAGCTCATTAGAGCATGCAGTTTATGCCATATGCATTATACTCGTGGAGATGATTGTTTTTGAGATATTCCTTGTTAATGGTTTCAGTTTTAAAATACTTATACTTTTCTCATACGGGAACTTGTCAACTCCTGGCCATACATACAAAGGAACTTGAATCACATAGTAACCAGCTTTTAAAAGATTTGAATATCGCTTTAGCCTATGGATCGCTATTATTTTCGTTCTACATACAAGGAAGCAGGTAAAAAGCCCATTTCTGCTAAATTTTTATCGATTAGCATGAAGTAAATAGAAGAATAATCTTTCTGACAATAAATTGTTGCACAGATATAGAGAAAGTCATGTGAATGGAACACATCAGGTTCTTTTTTTCTTATTGAGCTGGAAAATAAGCTTGATGAAAAGCATATTTTTTTAATTCATTTGTTTAAAAAAATCTTATGTGTTCCATTCACATGACTTTCTCTACATCTGTGTAAGAAATAAGAAGTAGGGAAGTAAGGGAATACACTAGGCTAAACCGTCAGTCAAATGTTTTAAAATGGTTGCTGTGGGATTGAAATCCGTTCCTTTGCCTGGGCAGGAGTTTAAAAGTTCCTGTATGAGAAAATTTAAGGTATTTTGTAACTGAAACAAATAACATGGAACACCTCGAAAACTGTCAACTCCACGGAAAAATGTATACTAAATAAACTGTGTGTTTTAACGAGATCGACATATTTTGTGTAGTAAGTTTTTGTCTATCTCTTACGGTTTACTAGTTATGCAAAATTCTAAAAAGAATCATCCAGAATAAAGAGGTCTTTAGAGTCTATTCTCAGAAAATGCAAGATATACATTTTCTTTGTCATGCCCTTTACTTTAAATACAAGACGTTTTAATCAAAATCATTACAGCCATTTTTGAAAAAATCAAAATTTTGAGTTTTTTTCATACAAAGGGTAGTTGGGTGTGGGGGGTTTTCATGAAAACCTTCGTGTCGCATTCCTTGAAAGATACTGAACCTAAATATCAAGTTTGGTATTTAACGGACTTTTCGTTTTGTGCTATGCTGCCCACAGACAGACAGAAACACACACGAACTTTTTTCTAAAAATGCTTTTTTGTATTCAGGGGGTCTCAAAACATATATTTCCGGTGAAATCTGGTTATCGAATATTTGGGTGCAATACAATACCTTCTCTATGTACTATGCACATAGTATGTGTAGAGAAAGTAATAAGTTTGGTTCAGTTATGATGTTTCGGCCCTTGCTTATTACACTCGAGCAAGCTTAATGACGTAACACATTTGCCTCACACTACAATAAATACAGCTGAAAACTCGCTAATATTAATGATGCATCTGTGAAAATTGAACAAAAATTAAGAAACATTACAAAATGTCTTTGTTGCTAATAAAATATAATTTTAAACTTTAAGAAAACATATCATGTTACCCACTTTGCGAACTTTAACTATCAATTAACTGAATCTTTAAATGGTCAGGCACATGCTTATTAATAGGCATTCCCAACTTTAAACCTTATTTCTCGGAAAATTCTTTCCAACATTTTTCCATACTCAAAATGGTATAGTATCTCTCAAAAGTACATTAAAGAAAATGGTCGAATGCTTTTTCGAAATAATGCTTTAATTTTAAGAAATAAATAATTACAGATTAAAAATCAAATGCTTGAAGAGTATGAAAAATAATAATTCCCTCCACTAATTAGCTATGATATTTTACATCTATATGTAAACTCATTTTCTGTAAAATTGGAATTTTGTATTTGAATATTTTTAAAAAGGCATCACATGGCTCATTTTATTAGAACAATGAGTTTATACAGCAATCTTTTTATTTAGAATGTTGGTACACAGCAAAGGTATAATTATTGTTGTGTATACTAACTGGTATAAATTTCAATAAAATATCTTACAAACTGTGATGTTTCAAGTTTCACAGATGCACCACCATTTTTTTTACTTACAGTTCCTGAATTGGAATTCCAGGCTCTAAAGGATTCTTATGGAAATAGTTTTTTTTTTTTTTTTAATAACATTCTTTGACGGGGTATTGAACAGGGAAAAAATCTCCTGTAAAGAAGTAGTATCTCCTCTCTTTTTACTTTCTCTAGCCTGTATGTTCAATGTACATAGTGGATGGAGAAGGTGTTGCATTCCACCCAAAAATTCGATGTCCATATTTCACTGGAAATATATGCTTTTAGGTCCCCTTAGTCCGAAATAAATATTTTTAGAAAAAGGCCGTAAGTGAGTCTGAGTGTGTGTGTGTGTGTGTGTGTGTCTGTGTGTGAATGTGTGTGTATCTGTGGATAGCATAGCTCAAAAACGAAAAGGCAGTTGAAAATCAAATTTGGTGTTTAAGTTTAGTACCTTCCAAGGAAGCGACAGAAAGATTTTCAAGAGCCCCCCCCCACACACACACTCACACACAAACTTCCCTTCACATTGAAAAAGTTTTGGAAGTTTTGCTTTTCTCAAAAATATATTAAAATATTTACATCACAAATGTACCGTATATTTTGAATTTTCTGGGAATAGCCTTTGAAGACCTTTTTACTCTTTATGAGTTTTGCAGAATTTTGCATAGTGGTCAAACCATAATAGACAAAATCTTACTGCACAAAAAAGTAGATCTTGTTAGAACATCTAATTTAGGTCATATACGTTTTTTATGTGGAGTTGACCGTGTCTGAGATATTCCTTGTTATTGGTTTCGATTTTAAACTACTTAAACTTTTCTCAAACGGGAAGTGACGTTTCGTTTCATTTCTACTGTTTTCCTGCAGGCCATGACAAGCGACCCGGACCAGCACATAGGATCAGATTTTAAAGGATTTGACTATCGTTTTAGCCTGGTTTACTCCCTTATGTCCCTTCTACTTACAAGAAAGCAAGTAATAAGATAATTTCTGCTAATGTTTACCTTGATTAGCATGTCGTAGATAAAAGAATAAGCCTTTGTACGGAAAGTTGTTTGTGTAACAGCCAGAGAAAGTCATGTGAATGGAACACATCAGATTTTTTAATTACTTATGTGAACTGTATAGCAACATATTATGCACAACAGTTTTTTTTTTTTTTCTCCTTTTCCCCCATCATAACTGGCTTGAAATTCTACTTATGTATTATTCATAAAACATTCCCATTTTTACTTAAAATGCATAATTTTAGAAACTGGTTAACGTATTGGCACAAAATGTTGCAAAATATTTCAAGAATTTTTTAAGAAGAATGCAAGAAGTATGTGTCTTAAAAGGGATCAAATCCGAAAACTCGACTTCCGCTCCGAGGTTAAATCGTTGGGTAAGAACTGTTTTTGGAAAACTGGCTAATTTAATATCTTGAAAATAAAATAAAATTCGAAAAGTGTTTCATAACGTTTCATTATCTCTTTTACTTTCTCTCAACATAATAGTTGGCAGAGAAAGTATTGTATTTCACCCAAAAATTCTATACCGAGATTTCACCATGAATACGTGTTTTTGAGGACACCTGAACAAAAAAAAAACTTTTTCAGAAAAAGATAGGTACGTGTTTCTGTCTGTGTGTGTTGTTTGTGTGTGCGCGCCTCTAGACACTATAACTCAAAAACGAAAAATCGGTTAAACACCAAACTTGGTATATGAGTTCAGTATCTTCCAAGAATGTGACATGAAGATTTTTACAAAATCCCCCGACCCCAACTACCCTTTGCACGTAACATTATTCGAAATGTTCGATTTTATAAAAAATGGCTCTATTGATTGCTATTAAAATGCAGTATGTTAAAGATAAAATAAAATGCATATCATAAATTTCTTGGGAATAGCCTTGAAGTCCTCTGAAGGACTTCTGCTTAACAGGTAAACTGCAAGACATAAATGGAAACTTAGTACAAGAAACACACAAACTTATGC
Source organism: Hymenopus coronatus (assembly GCA_030762935.1). NCBI lineage: Eukaryota > Metazoa > Arthropoda > Insecta > Mantodea > Hymenopodidae > Hymenopus > Hymenopus coronatus. The sequence goes on along the minus strand of CM060900.1, from coordinate 25,697,107 downwards.
CATATACATTTTTTTTTAAAGATGTAACTGTTGCCGAAATATTCCTGTTATTGGTTTCATTCTTGAACTACTTAAACCTTCATCAAACGGGAAGTCATATTTCATTCTATCTCTCTTTTGTTTTACTTCTGGCCTTGTAATGGGAACCGAACTTCAATTGTTTCACATAGCAACCAGCTTTTTTAAAAAAAGATCTGTCTATCACTTTAGTCTAATGTATTCCATTATTTCTCTTCTAATTACAACGAATTAATTAATTTGAAATCTTCTGTTTATTTTAATTAGTATGATGTAGATAAAAGAGCAATCTTTTGAAGAATAGTTAGCTTGCAGAACAAGCAGAGAAGGTCATGTGAATGGAGCACGTAACATTTTTAAAATTTGGTTTTGAGTACAGATTTCGATATATATTCTTTTTTGCTATCTTATTTTTGCCATTTGTTAACTAATTACTTTCAAATTAAACTGACATTGAGTGCTCTTTTCCAAAATTAACTTTTTCTTTGTTTTTTGTGACATAATGTCCATCAACCTAGTCGGTCATATCGGACGATCAATGACATCGATGAAATGTTGCTCAAATGATCTCGGGGTCCATGGCTCTTAAAGTTACTCGACATTCGTCTTTCAGGATAAGACAAAACCCCGAAATAACCTTATCGAAGTTACGACCTGTTGAACGTGAGGCAGACACGCTACCACCACGCTACCCAGGCTAAAATTGAATTACGGTGGATGCTTAATCTCAATATTTTATCTATTTGCAAAATTGTATTTTAAGCAATTGAAGTAATTTAATATTCTAACCTTGTTTTCAATTAAACTATGTGCACCATTCCGTCATGGTACCTCTGTTCTAATTGGAGAATTTCACAAATGTTGATGCTATTTGTAAATGCAGCCCGCAATCGTGGTTATGGTTTCTAATGTGACTCTCGACTGCTGACAAGTTGGAAACACTGGTCTCAAACATAAACAAATATAACCATCAAGTTAAACTGTAAAGCTAAATAAGAAGGAAAGAATTATTTACGGATCCCATAAATGTTACGATTTTCTCGGAGCTTTGTAGCGTCTAGAATAGTTATTTATGATGTAAGAGAGTAAAGCTATGGTTTTTAATTCGAGCGAGAATATTGTGAAACGAGACACATAACAATCCGAGAATCAAAAGAAAACGTACGCTCGTGTATCATACAATGTTTTTTTCTACGGGAATTTTCTGATATTAAAAAAAAGCAACGAAAGATGAAATAAACTTGAGGTTAAGTTTGAGTCATGCACCAAGGGTTATAGTTTGTTCTTTTGTAAACACCACATCATAAATTTCTCATATTGTGTCTCATAAACTTTTCGAGATTTAGCTCGTAGTAAATTTGATTCTGCTTATTTCGCAGCTCTAACGATATCACAATTCTCAAAATCTGCCATTTTCTTAAAGGAAATCCCAGAACAACAATAATATTGCTTTGTCAAGGCCTGCTATAATTTGAATTCTTACTAATGGTCAACGTAATCCATATCTGCTTATTTTGGCGAGCGTAAAGTTGGAACAAAGTTACTTTACGCTTAGAGTTTACACTTGCTACACTACTTTGCGCGTGGATTCCGTAAAAATCAAGTTTTCGATCTGAAGCGACCTTGTGAACTACTCAATTACGCTCGGTCATTTGCGTTCGTGTTTTAATTATGGAAATGTTATTAATGACTATTTCGTTCATGACACGTGGTCATAGGAAGTGGCAAATCCAGTACATTGGCGCGTAAAATTCCAACCAATCGCAACTCATTATTTTAATCGTTCTTTTATCACACAAACGTGCAATTGTTTTTCTACATTTATCGCACCCATGGGCATTTGTTTTCCCTCTGAACTAATGTTCATCTCATAATGATAGTATCAGTGTGCAGTAATATTCTCGTACATAATGGCAGAAGCTCCAAAACTTTTTGGGGAAAGGTCTATCGCTGAAATAGGCATATTAATCGAAAACTCAAAGCCGCAGAATATATAAAACAACAGAGAAAGAAAGAAAGAGAGAGAGAGAGGGGAACCAATTCAACGAATTCTGTAAGCAACGAGGCCAAGATTTATGATAAGTGCATCAAGTTGCAGTGATTTCGGTGCAAATACACGTCGAAACAAAAGATGGTCTTGCAACAAGTTGCTCGCGAATTTATCGATAAAAGTTGGAGCTGTTGTTATATTACTTATGAGAACAATGTGCGCTGTCCTTTTGCCACGGTTCTGAGTTTAGAGCTCGAAAGTTCGCGGTAAATATGATTGATTACATCTGGTTACTTTTGATCCACGAGGTTCGTAAAGGGAAATTTAGTAGTTCCCATGAATCAGTGCGAAACCATGCCAGGTCATTGGAAGTCACGTTGGGCCAGCATGGTTACCGCCGAGTATTGATTACTGGCTGGAACAGACAGCAGACGCGCGCGAAGCAAATTTCGAAAGGAGGAGGAGAAGAAGACGGCTCCGGTAGACGTGTCGTTGGTGCTTTTGTGTAGAGGTTCTGCCGCGAAAGGTTCGAATGGGCATAAACATTTGGTGTAATCGAGTTAACCATTAGCAGAAATGTTCTTACTACTTGCTTCTTTGTAAGTAGAAGGAACATAAGGGAATACACTGGGCTGAATCAATAGTCAAATTAAAATCTGGTCCTTTGTGAAACAATTGAAGTTAGGTTCGCATTGTATGACCTGCAGGAAATGAGACATCACTTCCGGTTTCAGAAAAATTTTAAGTAGTTTAAAATTGAAAACAATAACAAGGAATAACTTAGAAACGGTTAGCTTTATATATCAACTCATAAGACATAAATTATGTGTTTTAACGAATTCTACACTTTTTATGTAGTAAGTTTTTGTCTATCTGTTATGGTTTAACCGTTAAGCAAAATTCTGCAAAACACATCCAGAATAAAACGGTCTGTAGAAGCTATTCCCAGAAAATAGAAAATATATATTTTATTTGTGATGTAAATATCCTTAATATACGATATTTTAATCAAAATCGTTAGAGCTATTTTTGAGAAAAACTACATTTTCAATCTTTTTTCCATGTAAAGAGTAGTTGGTGGTGCAGAGATTTTCTTGAAAATCTTCGTGTCGCATCCCTGGAAGATACTAATGATAAATTCCAAGTTTGGTATTTTACGATCTTTTGATTTCTGAGCTATGCTGTCCACAGACACACACTCATGGACCTTTTTCTAATTTTGGACTCAGGGGACCCCAAAATATATATATCTGATGAAATCTCAAAATCGAATATTTTTTGGGTGGAATATATCTTCTCTATCCATTATGTACATCATACACATGCACTAGCGAAAGTAAAAACGAGAAAAATTCGGGAGGCCCCGGGTTCACACCCCCGGGGCTTCTCTCTCTCTCTGTCCCTCTCGGTTCTCCTCAGTATTTAGGCGAAGGCTGGGCTGGATAATTTGAAAGGCGAATTTTCCTAATATCCCATTTCCTTTTTCTTCAACATCACACCAGGCATTTCGCTGATCACCCATCCTGATTATGTTTCGAGGGCAGTTCAATAAGTACCCGAGTTAGGAATGAAGACGTCATTTTTACTTTCTCATGCACATATGTACAATGTACAAATCTTTAATACTGAGATTTCACTGGAATTACATGTGTTGATGACCCCTGAATAAAAAGAAAAAAAAAAAAAAAGAAAAAAAAAAGACTTTAAAAAGGCCGTGCTTCTGTTCGTGTTTTGTCTGTGGACAGCATAATTCAAAAATGAAAATTCGGTTAAATACCAAACTTAGTATATAAATTCAGTAACTTCCAAGGATGCAACACATTTTCAGAATAATCCCGTGACACCAACTAATCTTTACCTGTAACGTTTTTCGAAATTTTATTTTTTTTTAAAAACTGGCTGTAATGATTTTGATTAAAATGCAGAATTATAATAATGACAAATAAAATGCATATCTCGAATTTCTTGGGAATACCCTGTGAAGTCTTCATCATTCTGAGTGACTTTTGCATAACTGGTAAACCGTAAGAAATACATACAACTTTACTTCACAAAAAATGTAGAACTCGTTAAAACACACAACTTATGTTATATACATTTTTTGTTTTGTAGAGCTAACCGTTTTGGAGACATTGCCTGATATTTGTTTCAATTTTAAAATACATACATTTTTCTCGAACGGGAGCTGCTCATCCATTTAATCTCTCTTGTTTTACAACTGTCTATGGAAAGAGAATAGGATGGGACTTCAATGACAATCGCATAGCGACAGCCTTTAAAAGCTTCGTCTATCTCTTTAGCCTAGTGTGTTCTGTTAATTCCCTTCTATGTATAAGGGCCTGGGTAATAAGACAATTTCTGCTAATGTTTATCTTGATTGGCATGAAGTAGATAAAAGAATATTGTATGTTTGTCGAACAAATAGAGCGTGTCATGTGAATGGAACGCATTAGACTTTTCAAACATATATTATTTATTTCTCAACATAGTCTACTTATAAGGACGCACTTCTCCCGATGTTCCCCTCAAAACGAGGAATTGGCAAGCCCTGCAAAATACGTCTCTGTCTCGATGATGATATCCTCTTTTCGTTTAAATTTTGTTCCCGTGAGTAAGTTCTTCATATTTGGGAACATGTGGATGTCATAGGGATCCAGGTCGGGCAAATATGGAGGGTGTGGCGGCAATCCATAACGCAGCTGACCCATTTTGGCGGCCACTACTCCGTATGAGTGTGCTGGTGAAACAGAACTTTGTTCTTCGCCAACTGGGGTCGTGTCTCCTTCAACTTCTTGGCAATAACTCACTGTAATACTGTCAACTACTCGGTCAGTGAGTATGACATCCTTCGCCACATCGTTGTCGTCACTTTCCTACGCTCTTTTTGTCTTTTTGAAGCAGATTCACTGGAAATCAATTTTTTGATTAATTTCATATATGAAAATATGACGTTTTTTCTTCATTATGTCGTTTGAATTGTCTATATCTATTCTAGAAGTAGGTTAGTTATTAAAATATAGGAATGTCTGCACACAATTTCGTCCGCTTTGCTTGAACAAATGCCATCTGCTACCTGTTGTCATTAAATTCTTCAAATTTACCGCCTTTTTCGGGACTACGGATGATCACTAGGATAACATGCTAGCCTCTAGATCCCAAGGTCGCGGGTTCAAACCCGGCGAGGGTGATGGATTTCCTCGGCTGTAAAAATCCTTGGTAAAGTCGTAGATTTTCAGCGCGTAAAAGAATCTCAAGAGAGAGGTCTCTGACCAAAATAAGCTGTCTTTTATGTCCAATAAAGAATGAGGTGCTGAGAACCGCAGCAGTTAAAGAGCGTCCATAAATAAAACTCCATTAAATTTAGATGAAGAGATGCTCAATATTGAAAAAAAAAAAAAAGGTGCAAAAGGAACATAAAACTGGAAAATGAAGAGGCGTCTGATGAACCAAGGTATGCTGTAAGTCTCTTTTGATGTTTCACCTTTGAGCTCATTTCCATCAAGGTCAAATTTTCCTCACCAAGGAACATTCTCTCAGTTGTTACTTAATATTTTGATCTAAAATTTTTGTGAGACTCTTTTTTAGTGTTTTACATACACTGAAATAAAGGTTTTGAAAATGCTTAATATTTGGCAAAATTTTTAAAAAATATTTACTCTGAAATGTGACGAAAAATGTCACAGAAACTTATTTTTCATAAACTATTCAACTTTTTTTTAAAATTGTTTATTTGAGCTATTATAAGTACATATATTTTATCTACAGGCTGCAAAACTTTCAGCTTTCTAGTTGGTACAGTTACCAAGAAACTGTTCCTTACATATGACATATTTTAACATTGTCAAGATAGGATTTTCCGTATCCCCTGAAAATTCGAGGTTTTAGATTAAAGTTATAAATCTTGTTGTTATTATTAAACAATTATTTGTTTCATTCTCTATTTAAAATGGTGTAATGTTTTACTATGTGTTCAATTTAACTTTCTTGGCGATAATTAAGACGTCTGAGTGAACTGTGTTTCTAACGATGAGCGCATCCTTATTTTCTTAATTTTTCTTTACATAAAAGGTCTCTGGCGGAGCAATTTTGAACAGAGTGTTATAAATTTAGAATAAGAGCTCCTTAGGATCGACCCTTGTTTTATAATTTGGTCTAGGTTTTGATGAAAATTAGCTAATTGGGCATGTATATGTCAATAAATATAAAATATATATAATTTACTTAAAAAAATTAAATTCCACATACAAAAAAATGATGTGTTCCATTCACATGATTTTCTCTACATCTGTGTAACAAATTATTGTTAATTATTTTATTAATCGAGATAAACATTTCCAGAAACGATCTTATTCCTTAGTTCCCTGTAAGTAGAAGGAAAATTAGGGAATACGCTAGACTAAACCCACAGTCGGATGTTTTAAAACGAGGTTGCTATGGGATTGAAATCCTTTACTTTGCGTGGCCAAGAGTTGGCAAGTTCCCGAATGAGAAAAGTGAGTATTTTAAAACTGAAACCAACAACAACGAATATCTCGAAATGGCCTACTTCTCGGAAAAAATGTATATGACATAAATTGTGTGTTTTAACGAGACCAAAATTTTTTGTGATGCAAGTTTTTGTCTATCTCTTACGGTTTACTAGGTATGCAAAATTTTAAAAAAATTCATCGAGAAGACTATTTCCAGAAAATTCAGATATACATTTTGTCCTATAAATATTTTAATCGTAAGAGATTTTATTGAAAATCGTTAGAGCCCTTTTTGAAAAAATCAAAATTTTCGAAACTTTTTTCATGTAAAGGGTAGTTGGGGGTGGGGGGATTTTGTTAAAAATCTTTGTGTCGCATCCTTGGAAGATACTGGAGTTAAATATCATTTGGTATTTAATGGCCTTTTCATTTTTGAGCTATGCTGCCCACAGACACAGACACACACACACACACACACACACACGAACATTTTCCTAAAAATGATTTTTTTTTTTTTGGAATCAGGGGGAATTTCCGGTGAAATTTCGGCATCGAGTTTTTGGGTGTGCAATTCAATACCTTCTCTATAGCGCGTGTAGAGAAAGTAATAATGCCTATAGTACATATAGCAAGCAGCATTTTATATGGAACAGTTACATTCTCAATTAAAATTAAAACGTTAGTAAAGCGGAAACTACTTGGGGTGTATCTCTGTATTTTTTGTATAAGCAAAAATAATAAATGTGCAAGACTTTATACCTCTTTCTTTAAAATCATGGAATTTAGGATTTTCCCTTTAAATGTAATACGAGGGGCATCCATATATATGTGTATATATATACCTATGTAAAAGTCATTACACACAGTTGCCATGTTAAAATACTCTTGCTCACATTTTGTTATCCGTTACTTTTACTTCGACTGTATATAAAACTAACACAATAATTGTAAAAAATATATAACATTATTTCAACATGATAAATTGTGTGTAACTTTCTAATGGAATAGCGAAATTATTTAATGAACCCCCGCCGTAGTTCCTAACACAGCTTCGAAGTCCCATCCATTTTGTGAGTAGTCGCGGCACACATCGGGCCGACATTTTCGTCTTCAACTTCGTAGTCGGCTTACTTCTCCGTATTTAGGTCTGTCACCCCCCCCTAGGACTTATATGCCTAGGGGCCAGAAGCCTGTCGGGGAGCCAACGGCACAAAACCATAGAATGGAGAACCTGGAACGAGTGGTCGGCCCGTAGCCAGGAATGAGCAAGGAGAAGTGCATGATATAAAATGTAAGCGAAATGGATGATAGGAAAGGTGATGATGGAACCATCGGCGGAATAAGTGGCGGGGGAAACCGGAGGACCTGGAGAAAACCCGTCCAAACCCCGCCTCGTCCATCACAAATTCCACATGTGGGCGCTTGGGATCGAACCTGGACCACCTAGGTGGGAGGCGAGCGGTCTAACCACTTGGCCACGGCGCCGCCTCATCTTCAATTTATCATGCAACACACCTATGGCCTCTGCCACTTCACCAACTTTCATTCAACGATCAGCAAAAATCATATCATGGACACTTTTAGTGATTTCCTCAGTAACCACATCTCCCGTGCGTCCTGGGCGCTTCTTATCCAAATGGATGTTCGACCGCATTTAAAGCCGTTGAATAAATATCTGTTGTCATAGATTGCAAAAGTTTCCCATTAAAAGCATCCAATTTCACTATCCAAAAGCAATAACGAATCAGTGGACGATACTGTACTTCTCCCAGTTAACGAAAACACACGGAGCGACCACAGTATACTTGCCAAAACCAAAGTAACCTAAGGAAAGGTACCAAAATTGTTTTGGCGTGTGTAACAAATGATTGCACATGATGGTAACACCACTTGACTTAGCAACGTATTCTATTTTAAAGGAGTACGGTCCGCGACGTGGCCGATTGTTTAAATCACTCGCCTCTCACCGAGACGGCCCGGGTTCGATCCCTGACGACCGCATGTGAGATTTGTGGTGGACAAAGCGGCGCAGAGGTAGGTTATAACCGGGTTCTCCGGTCCCGCCCCCCATCGCATTCCACGTATCTTCAGTGTCATCGCTTGCGGTGCCATTGTAGTAAAAGCGTTAAACACTATCTGATGTGCTCCATTCATGTGACTTTCTCTCATCTCTGCAATAAATTATTGTTAAAAAGCAAATTGTTCTATTTACTTCATGCTAATCGAGAAAAAAATTATCAGAAATATTCTTATTACTGCTTCCTTGTAAGTAGAACGAAATAAGGGCGTACTATAGGCTAAAGTGATAGTCAAATACTTCAAAAGCTAGTTTGTATGTGACTAAAATCCCTCTGTTTGTATGACTGGGAGTTTACAAATAACCGCATAAGGGAAGTATAAATATTTTAAAACTGAAATCAATAACAAGGAATATTTCAAAAAACGGTCAAACCCCCGAAAAAATGTTTATTACATTAACTGTGTGCTTTAACAAGCTCTACATTTTTTGTTAAATAAGGTTTTGTCTATCTCTTACAATTTACCAGTTATGCAAAATTCCGCAAAATTCATTCACGATAAAGAAGTCTTCAGAGGCTATTCCCAGAAAGTTCAAGATATACATTTCGTTTGTTATAGAAATATCTTAAACATAGGTATTTTAATCAAAATCGTTAGAGCCATTTTTGAGAAAATCAAAGTTTTCAAAGAATTTTCCATGTAAACGGTAGTTGGGGCTGGGGGGCATTTTTTTGAAAATCTTCGTGTCGCATACTTGGAAGATGTAAACTTATATACGAAGTTTGGTATTTAACGGTCTTTTCGTTTTTGAGCTATGCTGCCCAAAGGCGCGCACACACACACACAGACACACACACACACACACGCGCGCGCGCGCGCACGCACGCAAGAAGACACACACGTTCATTTTTCTGAAAATATTCTTTTTTGGAATCAGGGGGTCTCCAAATATATATTTCCAATGAAATCACGGCATCGAGTTTTGGGTGCAATACAATACCTCTCTGTGCACTATGTACATAGTACATGTAGAGAAAGCAAAGAGGAAAATAAAAAAGGCCCGTACTTATTGAACCGCCCGCGTAGAACCTGTTCAATATGCAGAGTAACGCAGGTCTCCAATTAGTCTTACCGTGTTTTTTCTCTCTCTCTTTTTGCTAAAGAGAAACTGCTAACAAAAGCTTCTCTTCACAGAAATGCCAATTACACAGGTGTGTTCCATAATTCTACTCATCTAGGAAGTTTACGGCTTCCTTAAAAACAGAGTTTACGGAAATTCAGTAAATGGTGATGGGCTTCTTTGGTCCCCACATTCCCCATCTCTCCCTCTTTCTCGTTCTCTCAATTCCTTCCCTTTCTTTCTCGTCTACCCCTTTCTTCTCTCTCTCATACACGATATATTTATTCTATTTATCTATTTTGTCAGAGTTAAGCCTTCTTTTATTTGCTCAATCAAATAGAAAATTCCAAGTACAACTTTCTGAACACAATGATGGTGTCAATAAAATATATCCAATAAGCGCACAGTAGAAACAACACAAATATTACAAGAAAAAGAATAATTAATTGAAAATATAGAAAAGCTATGCTAAAAGTAAAAGTATCAAAAAGGTATATGTATAAAACCACAGAAGACTTTCATTTCAAAACTTCCCAGTGTAAATAGCAATGTGTGTTAACTTAATTGTTTTTTCACACAAGCCGTGTGTGGGTCAGGAGCTGGATAGGCAGAGTCACACCGAAAAATTCAACGTCATAGCCGGGATTTAAACCATGGATCTTCCAGGCTCTAGCCGGTTCCTCTAACCACTGAGCTACCATGGCAATATGCCGGAACGGCATTGATTTATTCAGCTAACTCGCTTGTTTCCCGGTAGACCACAAGGTGATCTTAATTTATTTTGAGATGACATTCTCCAAATGGCGACTTACAATGTCGCAAGTACTTTAAGTTCCCGACTCCATAGTTAAGCCATCTTTTAGGTCAATTAGTGTTCATTTAATTGTTTTTTCACACAAGCCATGTGTAGGATAGGAGTTAAATATGCAGATTCATTCAATTTGTTTAAATTTAATTTAATTTCTCAACTTAGATATTGAGGGAGAAGCTTAAAGCCATCTTATTTGCATTTTAAGTTTCACCCTCTCACTTTGAAATGTTTGAATGCCATCTCTATATTTTTATACTTAAATATGAAAGAGTATTCAACGATTTATTTATCTTTCATTTATTTTACATATTTTGTTTTAAATCATTGCCTAGCAACCTGGAATGTTATTATGGAAGACCATTTTGAACACTTAATTTTGCATCAAATATTTGTAAAATATGTAATCCATTCTAACAATATCATCCCCACAACTCCTCCCCACATGCTGATCTTCTAGAGAAACTGAGTAGTATCTTCGTGAAACGCTGAGGAGTTTCTTTGAGCCGTACCTACAGATGTATTTGTTGACTAACCCATTTTAAAAAGTGGCTTCATCACTAAAACAAATACTTTATGTCAAATTTGAATCATCTCGATTCTCTGAGAATCTGTTCACAAAATTCTACTCTTCTATCAAAAAGTGTTGCTGAACTGTAAGTAAAATTATTAAAATACAAATTCAAAATCTTAATATTACTAACCCATATGATAAGTAATCATAACCAAAAATATAACTTAACCTCTTCAACAACAAAAATCAATATTTATTAAAAATATTAATCTAAAAAAAAATAATAAATTCTGGATTAAATATCAACCCCATAAACAAAACATAAACGACTTATAAAAAGTATACAAAAAATATATGTTAACATTGTAATAAACCAAATGAAACTTACGTTTTATAAAGATAAAATATGTTGAACTTTACACTTTATGTATGGAACTAACAGAAACGATTGTTCCAGCAGATTCTTTTAGAATGGACATGCTGTGTTCAAAACTCAAATGACCTAACATTTGAAGGGTTAGTGTGTCATTTGCTGTGAGTTTACCTCCTCTTCTGATAACCATTTGTTTGGTTTTGTCGTGGTTTACTTGCAGGTCATTTAATAGAGCCCATGGTGTGAGTCTGTTTATTACATTTTGCAGTTCTTCTTTGTCTTCTGAACCTATTACCAAGTCGTCGGTGTAAAGTATGAATGTTGCCGATCTATCCCTAATGATGTCTGTGATGTCTGCTGTCATGACGTTGAATAGTATAGAGCTGATCGGGTTGTAATACTCCACTTGTTTGAGTTAAATTGTTGTGTCATCAGATACATGGATGTGCTTATACATTCTTCTTCATTTGCGATACAGATTCCCGTCATTGCTCCGGGCGCACTTCAGCCTGAGGCTTATTGTGCTATCTGTGTCATTTAAAGCCAATCCATTACACCTGCATCCCTTAAAAAAGAGTGCAGCCTTGCAATTGTATGGATAATACTTCTTCTGGTTCTATGAACATTTTCCCAAACGCTTTGTATCTCCCGCGAGCCAAAGCTTCACAGGAGCATAAAATGTGCTGGGCTGTTTCAGTCTCCTTCCTGCATAATCTGCAGTCTAATTTGCCCTGAAGTACTCCAATTGCGTTAAGATGCTTTTCCACAGGGACATGTCCTGTGAGGAGGGCAGTAATTGTTCTCAGCTGAAGTCTGCTACATTTTAGCAGGCTCTCAGCTCTTTCCTTACATGGCCCTTTGATAAATAGTTCCCCATGTCTGTTTCCTGGGGTGTTACGCCAGGTCTTATGATGATCTCTTTTGGATCAGTTACTGATATCTTCTCTAATTAAACACCAAGCCGGCTCTGGTCCAATAAATTGTGAAGCTGCTCCTTGTCTTGCAAGTTCGTCAGATTTTTCATTGCCCTCTGTATGGCCCAGTACCCAGTATAAGCTTTTAATACACAAGAAATGTTCAAAATGGTCTTCTACAATGACAAAAATGCAGGTTGCTAGGCAACGAATTAAAGCAAAAGATGTAAAATAAATGAATGAGATGATTGTACACCTAATACACTTGTACTTAATAAGTACAAAAATCTGAGTGTTCCATCCACATAACTTTCTCAATGTCTTCTGCAAACAAGCTATACTTACAAAAGATTTCCTTTATCTACCTAATGCTAATCAAGACAAACATGACCAAAACGGTCTTATTACTTAGATCCTTACACGTAGAAGGGAAATAATGGAATACACTAGGCTAAGGCGACAGTCAAATCTTTTAAAATCTGTCGCTATGTAACTGTCGTTAAAAATAGGTATGAAACGGATGAAGACTTCCCATATGAAAAATGTTTCAGTATTTTAAAACTAAACCCAATAACAGCGAATATATTTGAAATGGTTAGTTTTACAAAAAATTGTACATTAAAGAAATTGTGTGTTTGAACGAGATCTACATTTTTTGTGCGATAAGCTGTCGTCTATTTCTTACAATTTACCAGTTATGTAAACGTCATTCAGAATGAAGAGGACTTCAACAGCTATTCCCAAGAAATTCAGGATATACATTTTATGCCATTCAAACAGTTTTAATATATGATATTATAATCAAAATCGTTAAATTAATGGTTTAGAAAATCGAACATTTCTAAAAATATTCCATGTAAAGTGTAGTTGGGGAATTTTTCTGAAAATCTTCCTGTCGCATATTTAGAAAATGCTTAACGGAGTTTTCGTTTTTGAGTTATGCTGTCCACACACACAGACAAGACCGACTGACAGACATAACACGGACCTATTTCTAAAGATTTTATTTAGGGGGTCTCAAAATATATATTTCCGGTGAAGTCTCGGTATTGAATTTTTGGGTAGAGTACAATACCTTCTCTATTTTCTATGTGCAGTACACGTTCGTGCTAGAGGAAGTAAAATATAAGGTTGCTATTTCAAATTTCAAATTAGGGATGACAGCGGGTGAAGTTTTAAAACCTAAAATGAAATCAAGACTATTTTTAAGCTTAACCCTCAATATCTAAGTTGACGAGTTTTATTTTTTGGTTTAAATTAAATTAAATTTAAATAAATTGTTATTTAGACTGGTAAGTTTTGAAATGAAAGCCCTGTATACGCAATGAAATATCCTCTAAAATAACAATAATAATATCGAGGTTTGGAAGCATCTCAGACTAAAGGGCTTTTTGTGCGCTTCCTTAAACTGTAATAGGCTTAGTTGAACCCGCTCAGTGAGCCGGTTAAGTTGAAGCCCTTCTCAAGGATGCTTGGCCATTTTGAAGATGGAGTGCCTCCGTATACCTAGAGCATCACACTCGAGAAGAAGATCAACTATTGTTTCATCAGATTGTTTACAAAGCTACATATTCCTTCCTCGTCGAAACTCCGTATCGTCCTAAGATGCTTTCTAAACGCTTATTTGCGGTAAGAAAGCTAAGGGCTTTCCTTAAGCGTTGCTTGTTTAATTTAATGAGGCAATCAGTTAGATTTTTATTAGCTTCTTTGATCATGATCCTGTAATTTTGTGGAAGCCTGGGGATTCGGAAGCACCCTTGAAGGACTGTTACTCTCCGCCAATCCCTGACTGTGGTTTTAGATGATCTGAGGCTTGTTCCACCAAATGAAATTCACATTATTCCATTCTTAAGCACGCATAGTTTTTTTTCCAAAACATGATGACCGCTCCCTCAATAGTCATTAGCAAACAAAAGACAACTCTGTACTAGGGGCGAGGGTAATAAGATCTGTTTCCTGGAGAGATTGCTTGCAAGTCGAGAATCGTGCCTCAGTAAAGGGACCAGTAAGTTTAAGACTTGGCAACAGCGAGGGTTGGTTTCCAGCCGTACATATCCTAACCGCTAAACAGAAAAGCCGCAGGGGCAGGATCGTCATGTTCTGAAAAATACTGTATGCACTATGTACATAGTAGGTAGAGAGTGTATTGTAATCCACAGAAATATTTGGTACCGATATTTCACCGCAAATACATGTTTTGATGGCCAATGAATAAAAAAATTCAGAAAAAGATCAGTATATGCGTATGTGGAAAGCATAACTCAAAAACGAAAGTCAGTTAGTAGCAACTTAGTCTTTAAGATAAGTATCTTCCTAGGTTGCCACCCCACAAAGTACACTTTACAAGGAGAATTTTCGATTTAAAAAAAACGCTTCTTAACGATTTTGAGTAAAAGCCGTATATTAAACATGTTTACATGGCAAATAAAATGAAAATCCTGAATTTCTTGGGAATAGCCCCTGAAGTCCTCTTCATTCTGAATGACTAGCATAACTGGCAAATGGTAAGAGATAGACAAAACCTATTACACAAAAAGTGTAGACCTCGTTAAAACTCACCATTTTTTTTTAGAACTAATCATTTGAGAGATATTCTCTGTTATGGATTTAAATTATAAAATACTTAAACGTTTCTCAAACGCGAAGCTCTCATCCGTTTCATGCCTCTTTTGTTTCATTATTGGCATGGAAGGGGAACTTAATTTCAATGACAATGGCATAGCGCTTTTAGAGTTTTGACTCTCGCTTTAGCGTAGTATTTCTCTTTTACTTACAATGGACCTAGCAATAAGACCATTTCTGGTATATTTGTCTTGATTAGTATTATACAGTTACAAGAATACTCTTTTATAAGAATAGTTTGCTTCTAGGACAGGTAGAGAAAATCATGTCCATTGTTACTTTCTCTAGAACTATGCATAATGTAGAGAAGGCACTATACTCCGTTCAATAATCGATACCCAGATTTGACTGGAAACACATGTTTTGAGGTCCACCGAATAAAACATAATTTTAGAAGAAAGTCAGTATGTATGTCTGTCTGTGGAGAACATAACTAAAAGAGAAAAGTTCACCAAATACCAAGCTTGGTATATAATTTTAGCAGTTCTCATGGATGTCGCATGAAGATTTCCAAAAAAAAAAAAAAAAATGCCAAACTACTCTTTAGGTGGAAATATTAATGACTACTTTGGTATTCTCTAAAATAGGTCTTACGATTTTGATTAAAATGCCGTATATTAAAGACATATCCATGACAAATAAAATGTATATTTTGAATTTCCTGGGAAAAACCTCTGAAGTCCTCTTCATTCTGAATGACATTTGCATAACTGGTAAACCGTTAAGAGATAGACAAACAGTTACTGCACAAAATGTATTTCACGTCACAACACACATTTTATGTCCTTTAGAGTTTTGTTTTGGAGCTAATCGTTTCCGAGTTATTCGTTGTTATAAGTTTCAATATTAAAATACTCATACTTTTCTCAAACAGAAGTCGTCCGTATTTCTTATGTTTTACACCGGGCCATGCAAGGAAGCGAAATTCAATGACAATTTCATACCGACAGCTTATAAACCATTTAAGTATAGCTTTAGCATTGTGAATTCCCTTTGTTCCCTTTCTAAGTATAAGGAAGTAAGTAATAAGAACATTCTGCTAACGTTTATCTCGATTAGCATTGTGTAGAGAGAAGAAAAATCTTTTGTAAGAAGTTAGAGAAAGTCACGTGAGTGTAACATATCAGATTTTTAGAAAAAGGCCCGTGTGTGTCTGTGGACAGCATACCTTGGTGTTTAAGTTTGGTATCTTCCAAGAATGCGACACGAAAATTTTCAAGAAAATCCCCCACCCAAAACTGCCCATTACATGCAACAATTTTTGAAAATTCTGATTTTCTCAAAAATGACTCTAAAGATTTTGATAAAAAGAAATCGCATATTAAAGCTATTTATATCTCAAAAAAGTATATCTTGAATTTTCTGGGAATAGCCTTTGAAGATCTCTTCATTCTAGATGAATTTTGCCGAATTTGGCATAACTGCTAAATTGTAAGAGATAGACAAAAGCTACTACACAAAAATATAGGTTCCGGATAAAACACCCAATTTATGCTATATATAGCTTTTGTGTAGAGCTAACCATTTCCGAGATATTCCCTGTTAATGGCTTCCATTTTAAAGTACTTAAACTTTTCTCAAATGGGAGGCCATTGTCTGTTTCATATCTCTTTAGTCCTGGCCATGGAAGTAGTGCCGAATTCAATGGCAATCGTATAGCGAAAGCTTTTAAATATTCTAATATAGCTTTAGATTGATGTATTCCCTTATTACCTTTCTACTTATACGAAACTAAGTAATATGACTACTTCTGGTAATGTTTATCTTGATTAGAATGACATAGATAAAAGAATACTCTTTTGTATGAATAGTTTGTTTGCAGAAGAGATGGACACAGTCCTGTGAATGTAACATCATATTTTTACTTTCTCTACACGTACTATGTACATAGTGTATAGAGAAGGTGTTGTATTGCACCCAAAAGTTTGTTACCGAGATTTCACCGGAAATATATGTTTTGGGACACCCTGAATGAAAGAAAAGCGTTTTTAGACAAATGTCCATGTGCGTGTCTGCCTGCTTATGTGTGTGTTTTTTTTTGTTTTTTTTTTTTTTTGTTTTTTGTTTTGGTAGTGTTTAACGCCCGCTTTAACTGCTTATGGTACCGCAGGCGGTGACACTGATGATACATGAATGATGATGGAGCACCGGTGGAATGCGATGGCGGGGGAAACCGGAGTACCCGGAGAAAACCCGCCCCAGCGCCGCTTTGTCCACCACAAAAATAACGGAAATATGCCGCAAGATTGAAAGAAGGCTATAGTTGTGCCTCATTATAAAGCAGGGGATCGAACAAATGCGACAAACTATAGGCCATTTAGTAAGCAAACAAGTTGAGCACCTTATAGCACAATATTTAAGACGAGAATGGGATAAAACGCATTGGCTCTTCGAAGGCCAACATGGTTTCCGGAACGGACATTCTTGTGAGAGTCAACTAGTAGCTGTTTGTCAGGATGTAACCGATACACTTGACGCGGGTGGAAAATAGTAATTGATTTTTCTAAAGCATTTGACCTTGTACTTCATGGATGACTAATAGAAAAACTTTGTAAATAGACAACAGAGTGATAACTTGGATTCGGGAATTCTTGAACGAACGAACCCAAAGAGTGCGGGTGTGAAATAAATTATCGTCTCCTACAAATGTAACTTCTGGTGTGCCCCAGGGAAGCGTGAGCTTCTTAGCACATATAAATGACTTACGGGATCGCCTATTTGCAGACGCTTGTATAATCTATAGAAATATTAGCGGTAACTGTGACACAATAGATCTACAAGAAGATTTAAACAAAATTCAACTCTGGGCAAAATATAATAAAATGGAGATAAATCCAAACAAATGTAAAACAATTATATTTTCAAGGTCAAGAATAGTAGAAAACGTAATATATAAATTAGACAATAAGAAAATACTCAAGAGTAAATAGCACCAGATATTTAGGGGTAATACTAAATCAAAGATTGACGTGGGGGGAACATGTAAACTCGATCACTGGGAAGGCGTGGAAAGCGTTGTATTTCGTAATGAGGCTTTTAAAACACAGCAATGGAGAGTTGCGAAATTTGGCATACACTTCTTTAGTTCGACCAATATTAGAATATAGTGCTCCATGCTGGGATCCGTATCGGGTGGGGCAAAAACTGGCACTAGAGAGAGTTCAAAAAAGAGCAGCTAAATTTGTAGACAGAAGTAAACGATTCGAAAATCATACAGCACTGCTACTTCCTGGGAAACACTAGAAAAACGTAGGAGACGAGCAAGGCGCAATTTTTAGAGCCTATAAGGGGGAGCCTGCATGGAAAGACATATCCAAACGATTATTAAAGCCATTATACTGTGGGAGGAATGATCACTCGGAAAAAATAAGAAATAGGGAACAGAAAACAGACATAGGTAAATTCTCCTTCACAATAAACGAATGGAACAAAATACCTGCAGATTTACTGGAGACTTTGCTTCAAAGTGTAAATAGTTTTAAAAAGAGACTAAAGAAGATAGTAAATAAAAATATTGCGTTATTATTACTGTTGTTACCATTATGTATGTATTAGTATACTATGATGTCAATGACATTTTAACAGTGTATTATTCACATTATTGTTTATTTAACTCATTGTATTATTACATTGACAGCACTGCCACCGGACCACGCCCTAAGCAGTGAAATAAAGTATCTATCTATCTATCTATCTATCTATCTATCTATCTATCTATCTATCTATCTAGATATCTATCTATCTATCTAAATCTCACATGCGGTCGCTTGGGATTGAACCCGGGCCGTCTAGGTGAGAGGCGAGTGGTCTAACCACACGACCACGGCGCGGCCTTGTGTGTGTGTGAGTGCGCGCGCGCGCGCGTGTGTGTGAGTGTGTGTGTCTGTGGGCTCAAAAACGAAAAGTCCGTTAAATACCAAACTTGATATGTAAGTTCAATATCTTCCACAAATATTTTCAAAAAAGTCTCTCCACCCTCTACTACCCTTTACAGAGAAAAAATTTCGAAAATTTTTATTTTCTCAAAAAAAGCCCTAACGATTTTGATTAAAATCTTTTATATCTTTCTTTACATGAAAAATAAAATGTATATCTTGAATTTTCCGGGAATAGCCTCTGAACACCTCTTTTTCTTGGATGAATTTTTTCTGAATTTTGCATAACTGCTAAACCGTGAAAGATAGACAAAATCTCACTACACAAAAAATGTAGATCTCAAAACACATAATTTATATCATATACATTTTTTTTCGTCGAGTTGACCGTTTTCGAGATATTTCATGTTACTGATTTCAGTTGTAAATACTTAAACTTTTCTCATACGGAAGCCTGTCAACTCCAGGCCACGTAAAGAAACGGCTTACAATCCCATAGCAACCATATTTTAAAACTTTGACTGTAGGTTTAGCCTAGTGTAATCCCTTCAACTTACAAGGAAGCAAGTAATAAGAGCATTTCTGCTAAGTGTATCTCGATTAGCAGGAAGTAGATAGAGCAACAAGCTTATTCAGAATAATTTATTACAGAGATGTGGAGAAAGTCATGTGAATGGATTTTATTTTGTAAGATTCTGTCTATCTCTTGCGGTTTACTGCCTATTCAAAACTCGTTCAGTATTAAGAAGGTATTAGAGCCTGTTCACAAAAAAAAAAAATTCAAGATATACATTACATTTATCATAAGTAATAAATACTTTCAATTTAAAATCAAATTAATACAAAATCTCTTTTAAAAATTAATACATTTAATTGAAGTAATATAATGAGAGCTCCAACTTTTATCGATAAATTCGCGAGCAACTTGTTGCAAGCGTATTTATCTAGGGAAATCTAGAGAAAAGTAGTAGCTCGAGTTAATAAGACTATTGTTGCGAGCGTATTTATCTAGAGAAAAGTAGTAGCTCGAGTTGTATTTAATAAGACTATTGTTGCAAGCCTATTTATCTAGAGAAAAGTAGTAGCTCGAGTTGTATTTAATAAGACTATTGTTGCAAGCGTATTTATCTAGAGAAAAGTAGTAGCTCGAGTTGTATTTAATAAGACTATTTCGTGAATAAAATAACAATGATTAGCCTATACGGGCACAAAGAATAATATTCCTAAAATCCCATTTGTTTCGACGTATATTTGCATTGAAATCACTGCAACTTGATGTCCATATCATAAATGGCCTCGTTGCTTACAGAATTCGTTGAACTGGTTCCACACATTCTCTCTGTTGTTTTTAGTATTCTGCGGCTTCGAGTTTTCAATTAATATGTCTCTTTCAGTGATACACCTTTCCCCACCTTTGAAACTTCCGCCATTATGTACGGGAATATCACTGCACACTGATATTATTATTATGAGATGAACATTAGTTCAGAGAGAAAACAAATGCACGTGTCCATTGTTATTATATTCACGAAATGGTCTTGTTAAATATAACTCGAGCTGCAGTTTTCTCTAGATAAATTCGCGAGCATATCGATAAAAGTTGTAGCTCTCGTTATATTACTTATGAAAACACTCCTCCGCACTGGCAGAGATAGTATGAACTCACCTCATTCGCAACTTTTGGTACAAAAGGAACAGTGATTTGCGCTCGGCTTCGACAGCGCGAAACAAAAGCGCGCTACCAGAGATGTTCAGGAGGTGGATGTGCAATATGACATTGTATTTAACACCAACAAATTTATAGAATAACACATCGTTTTAATGCGACTGAACCTTAGAGTTTCCCGTGTTTCCTGAAGTTAGATTTCGCATTTTTGTATTATTTTCGCTAGACTGCATACAAGGGACCATTGTCAAATTGATGTTGTGGATCGAGCTGGGATTATTATTGAAAGTATATAACACTCTTGACTCGTTTTTATGCGATTGTAACCTTAGAGTTTCCCGTGTTAACTGAAGTTAGATTTTGCATTTTTTAATTATTTTCGCTAGACCGCTAACAAGTGTCCATTGTCAAATTGATGTTGCAGATCGAGCTGGAATTATTATTGCAAGTATATAAAAATAAAATCACTCTTGACTCAGTTTTCTGTTCCATAGGTCTAAGTATGACAAAAAAAAACAAACTGTTTTGTTACATTCACTTGTCTTTCTTTATCTGTTTTACACACAAATTATTCTTACAAAAGACAGCAAAAATGTTGTTATTCCTTGCTACCTTACAAAGAGAAGAGAAATAACGGAATATATTAGGTTAAAGTACAGTCAAATCTTTTAAAAGCGTCTCTTGTCTTTGAAACTTTTTTCTCTTTCTATGACCAGGGGTAAAACAAACGAGAGATGAAACAGATGAGGACTTTACGTTTGAAAAAAGTTAAATATTTTAAAATTGAAACCAATAACAGGGAATATCTGTTATAAGTTTAGCTCTACAAGAAATGTATATATGACATAAACTGTGTATTTTACGAGATCTGCATTGTTTGTGTGGCAAATGTTTGTTTATTTCTTACGGTTTACCAGTTATGCAAAAGTCATTCAGAATAAACAGATATTTAAGGGTTATTCCCAAGAAATTTAGGATATAGGAGGCGTGTCGGAAAGCAAGTAACGGTTTGGGGGGGGGGAGGGCATAAATTATCTGTTTTCAGAACATTATTTAGCAAGAAAGATAATTCCTTAACCTATTTTTCGATATAGTTACCACCATTGTCCACACATTTATCATGGAGGGGAATCAACTTTTGTATGCCCTGTTCAGAGTATGCTGCTGCCAGTGAATACAGCCTCGCCACCGCCGAACACCGTGTTTTGTACAAACACATCACAAAGCATTCTTATTGTGAACCGTCCGTTTCCACGAATTGCCTAATTTACTTGTTCAACCACACCATCAGTGACAAAAGAAGACCGCTCATTCTGTACTTCATCATGAACATTGGATCGTCCATCATTGAATTACCTAACCCACTTTCTCACCATTTCAACTGTCATTACATTTTCACCATAAATATCTACAAAATGACGATGAATTTCAGCTGGCTTAACATTCCTTGCGTTCAAAAACCGTATTGCGGAAAGCACTTCACAGTCGGCGGGATCAGAAATTATGTTAACCAATTTGAACAGTCACTAACACACATAAACGCAACATTATCCGGCTGTAATGGCGTCAGTGGACAGATCAGGACGTGCTCGCATAAGTGGAGTTTTTACATTCGGTATTTTAATCAAATACACAGACGGACAGACTCACGTACGGACCATTAACTAAAAACATTCTTTTTGGATTCAGGGGTTCTCAAAACATGTATTTCCTATAACATTTTGGTATCCAATATTTGGTGGAAGACGATACCTTCTCTACCTCATGTATCTACACACATAGTACTCGGCAGAGAAAGTAAAACTGCCGATGTAATGAGCCGTGTGTTGCAAATTGGTAATGAGTTAGAAGGGCACTCCCAATGTCATGGCTCCACCTGGTTCTTGCCATTCGTTGATAGCCATATTGTCTTTTCGTGATGGCGGATGTGCATCAGAGGCTGGAGTCCAAGACAGTTTTAGATTATTTGAGAAAACACATCAGTTTGATCGATTGTTCTTCCGTGAGCTGGAAACGTGGAATCAGAATGAAAAAGCATGCAATTCGATGAACGCCTTGCGTTCTAGCGGGAAATTCGAGTCATATGATCTAGTAGCATCGATTTGGTAGTTCTTACGGAAGAGCAGTGGGAAGAGAACCCGGATACTGATGCTTCGAATCCTGACTATGATACTCAACTTTTTATTCCGATTCTACTTTAACAGTTATTTCGGAATGTTAATACATTTCTATTACCGGATATATGCAAGAAAATGCGTATGAATCAACTTGCCAAATCTTTACAAGTAATGTGAAATGGCAAAGCTTTTTTAATGCTTCTTCGTCTTACGTAATTGATTTGTGTATGTACAACTGAGTTCTTACTATGACGTTTTACTTTTGTTTATAATACCAAAGGCGGCGATGTTGTAGAATGGTTGTGGGATTTGCGGAGGACGAAGCGGCATCTGGGTAGGTTTTTTTTTTTTTTTTTTTTTTTTTTTTTGTGGATCCTCCGGTTTCCAATTCATTGCACCATTTACTTCACTGTCACCTTTCCTATCATCCATTTCGCACACATTTCATGTCACCTATTTCCTCACATTCCATTGGGTTGGTCCCCCATTCCTGGATACTCTATTTGATTCATAGCCCATCCATATATTTATTTGTTAACGACGCTGTTAATTGCCAGGATCATATAAGCGCTGCCGGTGTGCCGGAATTTCGTCCCACAGAAGTTCTTTTACATGCCTGAAAATCTACTGACATGGAGATGTCACTTTTAAGCAAACTTAAAAACCATCAGTCCGGACCGGATTTGAACCCGCGACCTCAAGATCAGAATGCCAGCGCCTAACCAACTGAATTACCCAGACCGAGCCTGTTCTTACCACACACCATTTAGCTCCGCAGCTCTATGATATTGCTCAGTAATGACATTTTTGTTCGGTTTGTTGTCCATGTAATTTGTTCCTTTAAAATGATACATAACAAAACTAACACTCTTTATAAGGCAATTTAATGTAGCCACTTCACATAAGCATGTTGGTCGATTTACCGGCCACACGCCTCAGTTTCTCCCATACGACAGGGGATGGGGTATGTCGATTAAATGAAGCTTCAAACTTGTTCAGTGATGTCATTTTGCTATCCTTAAGCTGTCTAGATTTGGTTTACATCCTCTTATAGTGTATGAGGCTATCCAGTGTTGGACGGCGCTGGAAAACCCTTAAAGCCCGACTGCGAGCACTAATGGTATCCCGACACTCATCGGTTCACCAAGGAACCGGAAATCGATGGGAATGATCAGTCGATTGCGGGATGGACTGCTCAGCAGTTGAAAGAATAGCCTCTGTGAGGTGGTCGACTAACGCATTCACGGAGTCATACTCAGTGTAGTTAAAAACTGCCAACCCGGAATAAAGTTTCCAGTTGGCTCGATCTTCTTCCCGTCCTCCTTTCTAGTTATCACCAAGAAGCCAGGACCACTAAACTGACTACTTCTTTTCCATAAACAGTATTAGGGTCCTTGTTTTTGCCATGAAAAAGGGGATAAATTCACCCCCAGTGTACCCCATCCACCACGGAGCCCAACGAGGGGTCACCATTCTGGGGTGACACAGGAGATATAACGGGCTTGCCGTCCCACTCACCCTGGAGTTCGGTATAGTACCTAGTATGACCGATTGACTAGAGGTGGGTTAGCCCCTAACCTCCCGTTTAGATGAAGCAGAAACCAAAGTGCTGTATTAGGTTGCGCGCCCACCCCAGTCATTAGAAGAAAGAAGAAAAAAAAAAAAAACTTGGCGGCACTTACTCGGAAAACGGGGTCTCGCATAAACCTCTGAATGAACAACGGTAGGCGTCCACGTATATTCCAGTTGTGTATGGGGATGTAGAATCCCTGCTCACCAACACGTATTACTGGCTTTCTTGGGGCCAAAATATTCCAACTGTTTTACAGTTCTTTACGAAGTCATTCATGATGTGTGTCGAGAGCGTAACTACGTGGTCAGCTGCTGACGGACATAGTTGAAAACCGCACCGAATGTTGGTGATTAAATGGTGAGTTTCCAATCACCATACCAGCTGTCCATTTATCATGCGTTCCATCACCTTGCAAATGCCAATAATGAGAGAATTAGGATGGTAGCTGAACAGAAGATGACGGTCCTTTCCAGGATTCAAAATGGGTATGATGGTGGCCCCCCGCTACTTTTCTGGAAAAGCGGCGTCAACCCAAACCCGATTATAGACCTCGAACTGAGAAACCTGGAGAGAGATTATGTAACATCTGCACGTGGATTTCACCTGGACCTGGTGCAGAGTTTCGCGAAGTAGAAAGTGCATGGTCTGACTTCACCATGGCGAAAAAGTGGTTGTAATCTTTATGGTTTCCGGAAGGAAAGGAGAACCCTTGAGATTCTACCTCACGTTTAAATGGAAGAAACTGAGACGAATACTTTTCTGAGCCGGATACTTGAGCGAAAGCACTGCCAAAAGTACTGGTCACGCCAAAGCTATTAAGAACAGCACCTTCAGCTGCTTTTAGACTGGCGATTGGCATATGCGTCCGTTTTGCGGACACACGCCTTAACACCTATTTATAGACAGAGTAAGGTATATGTCGATTAACTGAGCCTACAAACTTGTTCCATTGTCTCTTTTTGCTATCTTTAATAATTTGTCATTATTTGATATGCAGCTTCTTATGCTGTATTAGATTCTGGTTTAGAGCGACGTTGAAAGACAGTGAGAATACTCCTGTGCGCACGATTAGCAACCCCGCATTTATCTGTCCACCAAGGAACCAGAAATCGACGGGACTGACCAGTCGAACTCTGAGTAGACTACTCAACAGCAGAATGGATGGTCGCTGTGAGTTGTTCGATTAAAAACTTCACACAGTTGTGCTCGTTTAGTTAAAACGGCCAAACGGGGATAAAGGTTCTAGTGGGGTCGATCTAAGTCCATCTAGGGAAACGTTTGGATCCTACCGTAGTTGAACCCTAGGGTGTTCTATATGCGTGTGTGTGTGTTTTGAGCCTCTTCCGAAAGGGAGCTGTTCCGATTGGGGCGGACTCGGCTGCGCAGTGGTTTTCGAAGCCCATGAGAGATTGTGTACACCTGGATGGTGACGACTGGGCAGGGTTGTGAGATGCCTTAATGACCTTCGGCACTAATCTGGAGAGTTACTAGACAGATCTGGTAGTTGTTGCCCCCCCACCACCAAGGTCTTCTTAAGAAATTAACGCACGTAAGTGGCGTATCCACTTCCATCCTTGAGGGAGCAAGGGGAGGCGGTGTATAAAATAGGTTCCGGCCTAATGGAAAAACCCGCGGAAGTTACCAGGACCGCCCGTCAGTACGTGAGTGAACAGGTCACTAATGAGTAGCTTATGTGTGTGTGCGTGCGTGTGTGTGTGTGGTTAAGTGCGCTGAACTTCTAGGTCATTAGCGCCCTTATAAAATAAATTGTGGCTCAAGCCTGAGCTAAAAATTAACATAAAAATAAAGCATGAATAAAATGCACCTGGTTAGATATAAAACCAGGGTATGAAAATTACGCATGGCACAGACAGATGAATGTAAAACGCTTTTAAAACACTGGATCTAAAAATGTATAAATGAAACTAAATAGTCATCGCCAAAAGTAACACGCGTTAATCATTTAAAAGCCTTAGCTACCGCTGCATGATCTTGTCATCATAAATAAATCTAAAACTAAATTCTAACTGCAAAAATCTCTGTTGATAAACATTTAAAACCCTTTTTTACCGCTTTGTTATCATCCACCAGTACCTCCGCAAGATGGATAGGTGACTCAAATTTGTGCTAAAGGAATGCATTATAACAACATATGAAGGACCGACAATTCTTATCTACGAGCGGACAGAGAGGAGTAAGTTCCCCTTTAAGCATGTAGGTGTGTGTACCAACGCAGTGGCCAATATGCATGCGAGCTAAAACCAGCTCCTCCCGACGATATATACGAAAGGAAGTTACGCAGTTTGTTGGAAGTTCCTTCACTAATCTTAACTTGTTGCTGCGAAGAGCTGTCCACTCTTCATACCATCACGAAAGCAACGCTCTCCGCAAAAGCCTAAAGTCCTCAGATGTTACAGAAGTAATTGCCGATTTGGATTCTGTGGTTGCTCTCTTTGCTGCCAAATCCACCAGTTCATTCCCCGGCAAGTCAACGTGACCAAGAATCTATGCACACTCCTCATTATCACCGGAGGCATGTAAATGTGGGCGGCGTCCTGTATGCACTGCACGAGAGGATGATAGTTGTACAGTTCACAAGTGCTCTGAAGTGCATTAAGGAAATCACTTATAAGGGAGCCGCCATAATTTTTATGCCGAACGTAAAAAATGGCTCGATGTATGGTATTGAGCTGTGTAGTATAAATAGGTGTGCTATTATGCAAACCGAAAGTAAATGGTTCGGTTCGATAAACAAAGGAACATCTAACGCAGTCGGTGCGCTTACTTCCATAGATGTACGATATAATTTCGGCCTTTGTAATGTTATTCATTTCCATATATGTTCAGATATTATAATTAGTTTTTCAGGTTGTGTTTTATACAGTTGCAGTTTTTTTAAGCGCTACCTCTAGTACTTACAATTTCAATTATGTGTTTATATACCCTTTGCTTGGTATGTTTTGTTTATGGCTGCATGAAACTGCGATTAACTGAAACTTTTAATAAATGCTATCTATGTGTGTTTATATAATGTCTTCGTTTTATGCAAAGGCCGGGGATGGCGAATATATGTGAGTACTAACTTTGCTAAAAGTATTGTTAAAAGTGATGTCCATCTGCACGAAGACATTCTTGACATGATCTGATGAAATTATCATTCACACGCATAAGTTCTTACGTACTGTTTATAATTTCTGCACTACAGTTACACCTCTGCGCTAGAACATGTCGTTTTCGCTTCTTTGGTCTAGCGTTTAGCGATCCCGTTATTCTAAGTTTATTCATCAGACATATTACAGTGTCTGCACCCGAAAAGGGATAACCGGGAAATTGCTGCTGTCCACATGATTCAGTTTTCATGCATATGTCGTACATAAAATTAGGCTGCTCAAGCGTGAATTTGTTGGCAGACATTTCCGTGATCTAATAAGGAAATAACATTCCTGTTGAAATCATAAACAACAGACTTATTGTAGAAAATATCCATAACACAAAGCAACAACTGAGACAGCTCACAGCTGATAAACGTGCCCTTGATACGTTCTGCGCCGCTTTTGCGCAGTGGCATATCTAGGTCACTTCCGTCTCGGCCAATATACATATAAAGCGATTGAGACCTTGGCATAAAACGAAGGCGCCGTATATTACATTGCAGCATCTTGGTTCACTAAAAAACACGAAAGAGCCCATTCTTCCCTAAATGTCCGACTAATTACTGTGGAGTGCATCTCGTGTTTCACCACTACTGTACTTTGAAGGCAGTTCGTATGTTGTAGACAGCAAATGGAAAGTGATGGGATTGAGGGTTACGTGACACGCAGTGAGCCCATGCCGGGGACCGGAGTTCGCGTTCAGCCACCGGTACATGAAACTTCATAACTGCACTGTGGCGATGTGGACTAATCCCGGACACGGAATGCGCCTGTGACCAATCTCATCCATGATGGTGCGGATTTTAAGTTCCGGATAGAGGACCGGTGCTCATTCAACATGTGAGGAGATGAACTGCGGTTCTGGCCAGAATAGGCAACTTTCCCACTCAGGAAGCGTGATAATGACCACCTGACCTCCTCGTATCGGCTGGATGATCTTACGTTCGATGCAAAGATTGCACTTAAGCCTACATCACAAACATTAGCCAACAGGGTATCCCGTCGACATCGCAAAGGAGGTTTTGTAGATTCGGGGTAGAGGCTCATAACTGAGCTGGTCGGAAGAGCTCCACCAGCCTTGCGGATGTCCTAATTATGGACAGCGTCTAGTCTTCGTAGCACAGATGGACGTGCTGAAGAATAAATAATGCCATCTTAGTCTAAACGTGGACCGGATTAGTGCACGATATAGACAGCGCAATACTGTCTGATTCCTCCCCAAGATTTGCCACTCAGTATCCGTAAACTATTTAAAAAAACACTCAAATCGCGCTTTCAGCTGAGCTATATGAATTGACCAGCAAAGTTTCTGATCGAAGATTAACCCAAGGAAGCTTGCCTCATCGGCAAATGGAAGTAAATCTGGACCGAGACGAAGCGAAGGTGACAGGCGCCTTCAACAATGTTTACGCAGAGTGACTTCTCAGATGAGGAGCGAAAACCTTCCCGAGAACTCGAATCAGACAAGTTAAATAAACACTGCTGCAGACGGCGTTCCAAAAACGGCG
This sequence comes from Hymenopus coronatus, assembly GCA_030762935.1. Taxonomy (NCBI): domain Eukaryota; kingdom Metazoa; phylum Arthropoda; class Insecta; order Mantodea; family Hymenopodidae; genus Hymenopus; species Hymenopus coronatus. Next base: position 25,668,369 of record CM060900.1, on the reverse strand, counting down.
TACATTGAGAAGTACAAAAGATGGCGAAGTCATCTACAAATAAGCAGGATGAGACACCTGGGGGAACATATTGCGATATAGAGTTAATCGCAACAGCAAATAGCGGCACGCTTTGTACTGATCCATACAGCACTCCGTTCTCTTGAATAAAAGGATTGGAAAACTCCGAAAACGCGATGTCACATAAACTCTTGAATGAACAGTGGTAGGCGTTCACGAATATTCTAGTTGTAGAGGGAACATAATACCCCTCATCTTCGATGGTGCAGAATACGCTGCTGGTGTTATTGCCCGAGGTCGAAGGTGTTGGTGACAATTTGTCTAGACCAGTGTTTATATTTGCGGATTTGGCATATGTTGATGCCGAAGACGTGGATGTTGAGAGCCTTGCTAGTGATCTGACTACGAGAACCTTTTCTTCAATTCTAGCCCGGTTTATGTTGCATTGTTGAAATTTCTCGCTTCGGTACTGGTTTACATACAACCTAGCTATAGGTATCAGACCGCGAGAATGAGGGTAGGCGGATTCGCAGGAGCTTCCGGGCTTCGGAGAAAGACACCTTCTCCCTCACCCGTATCTCCTGGATGGCTCTCTTCTCTCCAAAACGGGGACAGTCGCGGGAACTAGATGAATGTTCACCGCCGCAGTTAACACAACATGGAGTCGATGTACAACCTCCATCTTGCGTAATATCTCCACAGTTGGCACAATTAGACCGACCACAAAAAACTCAGTAATGTACCCAAAGCGTTGACACTTGTAACATCGCAGCGGGTTTAGGATGTATGGTTTAACCTCGATGGCTTCGTACCCTGCCTTAGTCCTTCAAGAGAGATCTACCCGATCAAAGGTAAGGAACAGGGTACAAGTAAGCACAAATCCACCACTAATTCTCCGCTGAACCCGGTACACAGAGTTAACGCCTTGTTCCGCAAGATTCTCTTGAATCTTTAAATTGGACAACCGACCAATGCGTGGGTGGTGCCAACGCCGCGCGAGGACTTCAAGGTCTTGTGCACATCAGGACAAAGGCTCAACATATTGGCCTGCAATAAATTTGTTGCCTGGGATATTGATATTGCTTCAATCAGGAGATCGAATACACGACCTCACTAGACCAACTATTTTTTTTTCTTTTGCTTCCTCTGTCCTATGTATTACCAAGTATCGAGGACCACTGGACTGGATTCCTTCCTTTCCAAGCATCAGTTTGTTTTGGTTTGTCTTTTGCCATATGAAATGGTTTGTGTTCATCCCCAAGTACTCTCCAACCACCAGATCCTAACGACAGATCACCCCACTAGGGTGATAGGCCTACATAGGGGATATAGAAGGATCGTCGTCCCACTCACCCTGGAGTTCAATTTAGTACCTAGTCCGGGCCGATTGACCAGCGGTGGGTTAGTTTTTAGCCTCCCGTTTAGGCAAAGCAGAAACCAAAGTGGTGCATTAGGTTGCGCAACCTCCCCAGTCACTGATAGACAGAAGCCCAGGCTCAGATGTGCAGACCTTAACAAACCAGGATATCCCTTTCTACCGACACAAGTCTCCACGCACGGCCAACACGTGGGTGGGCGCTTTAAAGGACTGACTCCCTCACTACTAGAAGGTTGACCAAACGAGAGTGTCAGGGTTGGTTCGGGACCCCGGTTGGGCCAAAAACGTACCTTCGTAGTAGGTCCCTGAGGTGCAGTGGTGTAGTGGTTACATGCTCGCCTCTAAAACCCAAGATTGCACGTTCAAACTTAGCGGAGAGTAATGGATATTTTCGGACGCAAAAATCTTTAGCATGGCTTCTTTCGGAAGGGAAATAACGCCGGTTACACCGTGTATGTTTATTTGCACGTAAAAGAGCCCCATGCCTTGAAATGGGCCACGGTGTGGCCGAGTGGTTAGACCACTCGCCTCTCACCTAAACTGCCCGGGTTCGATCCAAGCGACCGCACACGAGCTTTGTGGTGGACAAAGCGGTGCAAGGGCGGGAGTTTTCCATTTTTCCCGCCATCGCATTCCACCGGTGCTCCATCTTCATTCCATTTATCAGCAGTGTCGTCACCTGCGGTACCACAAGTAGTAAAAGCGGGCTTTATACACTATATTGCAAACAAATACCTTGAAATAAGAATGTTATTGGGAAAGATTCCACCATGTCGATTCAGCAAGTCGTGATTTCGTCCTACATTTATCTGTGAGTGACGATCCATTCAGTCGACACCAAGGCGCATAGCGGCGAACTCACGAAATAGAAATTCATATCCGATCACAGAAACATCGTAACGGTGGTCTATGCACCACTTAGGAGCTACAGGGAATGAATCAACTAAATAACTAAGTAACTAACTAACTATGGGTACGAGGCCATATTGGCACAGTAACGAACGAAAGAGCTGATGAATTGGCAAACTATGATACAACCTATAATTTAAGTTTTAAATATAATTTATATTCCGTATCTTACATTCCGAATAAACTTAAGGAGTATATCACAGTACAATGGAATGCACAGTGCATGTACAACTTTAAAGGAATCACCACAAGAGAAATGTTTCCAACAATTGAGTGTCGCATACGCTGTAAAAGTATCACAAAATACTTCTTCAATCAATTTTTGTCAGGATCTTATAAATTTGGTTTTTATTTTCAAACATTCAAGACACAAAGATAAAACGGACAAATCCATTGATTATCTTTTATACAAAGAATCTGCAAGGCACAGATTTAACAAACCATTATGTGAGTATTTAGAAAAAAAAAATGCTGTCAGGGAATTCCAAAGTTCTTAAGTTCTATTTATAAAACTTTATAGTATTTTCTGCATAATACACATTAGTTATGTTGTCTTCTTTCACCACCATGACCTGCATCCAGCCTATGGCTAATATGTTCTTCATGATGTAACTTCATTTGTATTTTAACAATAACCGTAATATATCTTCGGGTGAAATAGGGGTTTAGTTACTTCTATATTCAATAAATAAATATAGCTCTCGAAATAATCATCAAATTTGTATCAAATTTGTATAAATATTAACTAAAGAGCAACGCAATCACAGAAAATGTTTCAGATAAATCCATACAAAAATGTGGAACTTCGAAAATGCAATCCCAGAGCCAATTAAGTGCCGAAATCCTCCTTCGCTTCCTAATACACCACATCCCTTTAAACCCACAAGACACTCATCCCCTTATGGTTCCTTTTGAGTTGGGATAACAAAGAAAGCCATTAGGTTTCCGTCGCAAAGATCAAACACTTATTTTATAACATTGCCTATTAATTGTAAATAATAATAATAATATAATCATCATCATTAAAATGACTTATCTAAAGCAAACAATTGTATAAGAATAAATTAGTTTACGTACAGTAAAATACTGATTTATTACACTCACATACCTTTCTCTAGCTGTTCTACAAAAACATTTCTTACAAAAGATTTTTCTTTTTCTGCAGTATGCTAATCGAGATAAGCATTAGTAGAATGCTCTTATTACTTACTTCCTTATAAGTAAAACAGAACAAAAGAAATGCACTATCTTAAAGTTATAGTAACATTATTTAAAAGCTGTCGCTCTTTTTTGTTTGTTTGTTCTTTGCTTGGCTAGGAGCTAAACAAAAGAAACACGGGCGACTTCCTATCTGAAAAAATTAAAAGCCAATGTGACATTTAAACTAATAACAAGGATTAACTCGCAAGCAGCTACATTCACAACAAAACTTTTGACGAGATCTACATTTTTTGTGTAGTACGTTTTTGTCAATCTCTTACAGTTTACCATTTATGCAAAAATCATATATAATGAAGAGGTCTTCAGAGGCTATGTCCAGGAAATTTGAGATATACATTTTGTTTGCCATGCAAATATGTTTAATATACGGAATTTTAATCAAAGTTGTTACAGATATTTTTTGTGAAAATCAAAACTTTCGAAAATTTTTCCATGTAAAGAGCAGTTTGTGGTGGGGGATTTTCTTCAAAACCTTCGTGTGGCATTTTAGGAGATACTGAATGTACTTTTCGTTTTGAGATATGGTGCTCTTTTTGGATTCAGTGTGTCTCAAAACAAATTATCAGGTGAAATCTCGGTATCGAATTTTGGGTGGAATACAATAAATACCTTCTCTATCTGCTGTGTACGTTGTACATATACGCTAGAGAAAGTAAAAATAGTGATCAATATATATAATAATTTTTAGTTACACCGATGGCCACTTCTTTAATAAATGCATTGTTTATCTTATACATATATTTTGCGCTCAGATACAGAAAGCGTGGGATATAAGTCCCCCTCGTTCCAATTGAATCCTGATGATTTTATTTACTATAAAACTGTAAGTATGGAATACTTCTTGTTCATTTGCCTCATATTTATAAGTGTTGTCATGTTTATTTCTTCAATTTGATAAGAAGCATGAGTGTGAAACCTTTATTGTATGAATAATAACTAATAAAGCACTTGATGTTGTTATGTCATAGCTTGCATTTCAAGTCTTTCATAACTAAGAATCGCATGATGCTAGTACTCCAGAATAAAGATAGTATCACAGTGCCCCCTCCCTGCTCGAGTGATCCGCGCTTCGCCAGTCCTCAGTCGTGGTTCACAGAGCCGCTATGGCATTTTCCTGCGCGCGGCCTATGGAAAATCACCACCATCACTATCACCACCACCCCCACCACAACCACCATCACCACCATCAATATCACCATTACCACCAGCACAACCACCACCGCCAGTCACCACCACCAGCACAACCACCACCACCAGCATCACCACACCATCACCATTACCAACACCAGCACAACCACCACCGCCAGTCACCATCATCAATATCACCATTACCACCACCAGCATCACCACCACCCCCACCACAACCACCATCACCAGTCACCATCACCACCATCACTACCACCATTACCACCAACAGCATCACCACCACCCCCACCACAACCACCATCACCATCATCAATATCACCATTACCACAACCAGCAGAACCACCACCGCCAGTCACCATCATCAATATCACCATTACCACCACTAGCATCATCACCACCGCCACAATCACCAACACCACCATCAATATCACCATTACCACCACCATTATCACCACCAACCCCACCACAACTACCATCACCACCATCAATCTCACCATTATCACCACCCTCACCATAACCACCATCACCACCATCATAATCACCATTATCACCACCAGCACAACCACCATCACCACCATCAATATCACCATTACCACCACCAGCACAACCACCACCGCCAGTCACCATCACCATCATCAATATCACCATTACCACCAGCACAACCACCAACCCCACCACAACTACCATCACCACCATCATATCACCTTATCACCACCCTCACCATAACCACCATCACCACCATCATAATCACCATTACCACCAACCCCACCACAACCACCATCACCACCATCAATATCACCATTACCACCACCAGCACAACCACCAACCCCACCACAACTACCATCACCACCATCATATCACCTTATCACCACCCTCACCATAACCACCATCACCACCATCATAATCACCATTACCACCAACCCCACCACAACCACCATCAATATCACCATTACCACCACCAGCACAACCACCACCGCCAGTCACCAACACCATCATCAATATCACCATTACCACCACTAGCATCACCACCAACCCCACCACAACTACCATCACCACCATCAATATCACCATTATCACCACCCTCACCATAACCACCATCACCACCATCATAATCACCATTACCACCACCAGCAAAACCACCATCACCACCATCAATATCACCATCACTACCACCAGCATCACCACCAACACCACCGCCAAAATACCTACCATCATCACTAGCACCATCACCGCCACCACAATCACCATCACCACCACAACTACCATCACCACCAACAATACCACAATTCCTACTTCCACCATCTCTATCACCACAGCCACCACTACCAACACAACCACCTTCATCACCGATATAACCATCACCACTATCATGATCACCATTACCACCACCAGCAAAACCACCATCACCACCATCAATATCACCATTACTACCACCAGCATCACCACCACCCCCATCACAACCATCAATATGACCATTATTACCACCAGCATCACCACCATTAATATCACCATCACTACCACCAGCATCACCACCAACACCACCGCCAAAATCCCTACCATCATCACTAACACCATCACCGCCACCACAATCACCATCACCACCACCACCAACAATACCACAATTCCTACTTCCACCAACACCATCTCTATCACCACAGCCACCACTACCAACACAACCACCTTCATCACCGATATAGCCATCATCACTACCACCACAGCCACCGCAACCTCGGCCACCGTCACCGTCACCATCACCATCACCACAACCATTGCCAATATCACTACTACCACCACTGCCACCACAACCACCAAAATCATCACCATCACCACCATCATCGCCAATGTCATTAGCATCACCAACACCGCAAGTATTTCTACCACCACCATCACCAACACCATCACTACTTCAACATCACCAACATCGCTACCATCATCGTCCCCAGCATCACCACCAACACCACCACCGTCACATCAACACCAACATCATCACCATTATTTCCACCACCATCACCATCATGACCACCGCCATCATCACTACCAACACCATCACCACCGTCACAATGATTATCATCACCATCACCACCAGTGTCACATCACTACCACTGTTGCATCACCACCATCGTTACATAACCACCAACACCACCACAATCATAACCGCCATCATCACTACCGTCACCCCCGCCATCACCAGTATCATCATCATCACTACTAACACCACCTCTAGCATCATCACCGCCGCCATCACCACTTCTGTCACCATCACCATCGCCATCACCAGCGTCACCATCATCACCACTTCTCTCATCATCACCACTGCCATCATCACTACCGTCACCACCGCCATCACCAGTATCATCATCACTACTAACACCACCTCTAGCATCATCACCGCCGCCATCACCACTTTTGTCACCATCACCATCGCCATTACCAGCGTCACCATCATCACCACCTCTCTCATCATCACCACTGCCATCATCACTACCATCATCACCACTAATACCACCTCTAGCATCATCACCGCCGCCATCACCACCTCTGTCACCATCACCATCGCCATTACCAGCGTCACCATCATCACCACTAACACCACCTCTCTCATCATCACCACTGCCATCATCACCACTAATATCATCACCACTACCGTCACCATCACCACTGCCATCACCATTAACACCACCTCTATCATCACCGCCGCCATCACCACTACCGTCCTCATCACCAGTATCACCATAACACCACCTCTATCATCATCACCGCCGTCACCACTACCGTCACCATCACCATCGCCATCACCAGTATCACCATTAACACCATCTCTATCATCATCACCGCCGTCACCATCACCATCGCCATCACCAGTATCACCATAACACCACCTCTATCATCAGCACCACCACCATCACCACCACGATGACCATCAGCGCTACTACCATCAGCACCAGCATTATCAGCACCACCGCCAAGACTACCAGCACCACCACTACCCTCACTTCCAAAACGCCGCCACCATCTTCAGCCACGTTATTAGCTTCTCTAACTCAGCATACTAAAGGTACGTACTTATATGTATGTTGGTTGCTTTAATTTTCGTTTCTTTTATATTTTACGTTTTACTGTATGCTGCATGTCAAACCTCTCTCTTCACCTGCTCTTTCCTTTCTGGTTCTATCCGCAGAACGACTTTCCCTCCCTTTCAAAATTATCATCTTTTTATCTGTTTCTTTAGATGAGCTCACCCACCGGCAAGGATTCTCCAGCTATCGAGGAACAGAATGCATACATGCCCCTTACGAAGGTTATAACCCAGCTGAACCGCATTTACCCTATACATTCCTTGTTTGAAACCTATGAACCCGAGTACCACCCCGAATACATGCCTTTACTTTGGACCATCGTACAAGGACTAAGTGTCGGCGAGAATATATTATGCATGCTAATTGGCAAATTTTGCGCGCATATGGCAGGCATATCAAAAGTAACGACGCCACAACCAACGCTTCTTGTAGTCTCCAAGTATGGTAAGGAATATCCGAAAAGCTCCTTTGTGTTTCAAATCAGTGATACGGGAAATTTTGTCCATTTAGGATTTCATTTCAACTTTAACAGAAAGACGCAGACGAAGTTTGGTACAGCCGTATACTGGAATGTAGTATACATAGAGGGAGGGACTCAGTTTCCTCTGAAGGTTCACGCCGTTAATCTGGAAAGTGATGTTGCTACTCACAGCGGCTCATGGGTGGACGTAATGCGATACGCATTCGATAACATATACCCAACCCATTTTAAAAAGCATGCCATCATCGGCTTATACGACGATCGGGGCCGTTTCCGCGTGCACTTTATACGTGACATTTATGCCGTTCAAGGCGGATGGTATGTCACAGCTGCTACGGATACCGCCAAACTGGCTAAGTATATTGTGGCGCAAGGGTGCTTTGCTTTGAGTTGCGGCTACTGCAGCCTTTGCCGACCAAGCCCACCATCACTAAAGAGTTTGGCTACGAGCGCCATTCTGGACTACAATATGCGCTATTATCGTTAATTTTTGTCAGTTTTCCCAGGTACACATCAGTGGTCATAGTCAACCTCTTTTGTCGTCTACCGTGGTCGGGGGTAATATGCTAGCCTCTGATTCCTTAGGTCGCGGATTGAAACGCAGCGAGGGCAATGGAACTTTTGGGTGTAAAAATCCTTAGCATGCCTTACTTTGGACGGAAAGTAAAGCCATTGTCCCCGTGTCGTAGATTTACGTCACTAAAAGAACCTCAAGTTTCATATCGATGCCTCTGAGGAATATTAAACCCTTTTTCACGTTCAATATAAAATGGAACGCTAAGAACCGCTGCAGTTAAAGAGCGTTCATAAATAAAACCCAATGTATTTTTTCAACCACTTGTTTTTTACCTACTCCAACCTCTCCCGCCCTCTCCTCATCATTTCCCCCTTTTTCCTTCCCTTCGAGTTGTATGCAGAATTGGTGCTGCTGCCGTTGCTGCCAGGTGCCTTTCTACTTCCAAACTGTGTTGACGCTGACTACTAAGGACGTCTATTATGGAGTTCCATGTGGTCCACCGTTCATGTTCTCATTCATCTACTTCATGGACGTTCAACTGGAACCAAGTCTACCTGTCCTACTCGTTCTAGTATGGTTGCAGTAAGCCATATCGCTGCTTCTATCTTAAATCCTGCTGCAGGCGCTGCACAAGATGAGGAGTCTTAACTTTCCTGATCGGCATTATCACAAGCCTACTGTCAACGTCGTTGCAGTTAAATCAACCTGGTCATTGCACGTTCACCCTCCGCTACGTGTGCGAACGGACCTGCAGTCCACTCCCATTCTACAAAGATAAATCCGCTTTTTAAATGCTGGCAATATCCAGAGAGAGGAATCGCTGCACATCCTAAAGAATTTCCAGAGCCAGAGATACAACCATCTCCTGGACGCTAAAATTCCTATTATAGAAGCTGCAAGGTCACCTGCAACCAAAAATGAGTCACCCAGAAAAATTTACGCCACCATTGCGGGCTTTTTACAGGAAGTAACTTCTGAGATGCAGAGTGCAAGGTAAAGAGATTCACGCAGATATCTTCATTGCCGGCACGGCACCCAGTTCCAAATATTCTGCAGAACTGGAGGTCATATGCATCTACTTAAACAAAGGTCTTGGAAGAAGCTACTTTCAGACTCTGCACCTGTGAGTGCGAATCCGTTCCCCAAAGTGCGCCTGTTTGGGCAATGGTGTAACGCCCATGTCTTATGGGAACTTCATCGTATCAATTGCCGAATCCATCCTCTCAGCTTTTGGCATTCAGAGTGTGACGCCATTCAATTGGACATTACCCTTCGAATACTCCACCTACGCAGAAGCTCCCTTTAGGTGGACATCAAGAAAGTGATCAGGTGCCACCTTAAGCCAGTACACCTTCAGCGCGTCACATACTGAACAACGCGGAAGTGCATGCTCTGTTAATGGCTTCGGTCGTATATGTTTATTGGGAGCAGTGGTCAAAAACACTCTTTTAGACTTTCACAATGTACCCCAAGACTGCGTATATATGCACGTCATCAATATAGGATGACAGTGGTGAACCAGCTAAAAGTGAAAGTGCGCCCCAGCGGCTGCAATCCCGACACCAACAAGGCTATCCCTTGTTCTTCTGTTATCCGTGCAACTCTAGTGCTTTCTATACATGTGCGCAGTTCAAATCTTCTTTTAACTGGCTCTGATTGTGGGGAAACTGACACAGAAAACACATTCTCAAAAAAAAAATCTAATGGTATGTAACAAAACAGAAATTACATATGAAAAAATAACTGTATACTTTCATGTTATTTTCTCTAAATAGAAACTGTGCAATTGCATTTGGACTTTTCTCTTTCTTATCACTGAACCATTATTTCTACTCTCCATAAAACGCTTTTGTGTGCCTCTGAGAATTTCCAGGTCGCCCAACAGCACAGCATTTCACGTGTGCAGATAACTCTTCGTGTAATGAAAGAGTGGTAGAATTCAACGGGGCAAATTGAAAGAAACGGCGGTCAGTTACGCTGTTAGCAAATATTGTGAGCAACCTTCGTTGCACTCATGTCGCAACTCTGCGAAAACAGTGAGTGAATCGCTTTCATCGAGAAGTAGTTTTCAGGCTTGTACTCGAGTCCATGATATACGTGAACGGCGTAAACAGACCGAAAACGTTAACTGTTTTCCACCTCAGTTACAAAATCTTTATTTTTTGAGAGAATAAATTCACTCAACAGTATCTACAATAGCTCGTTTTGTATTTGTGTATAGGCTGTTCTTATTTAATATTAAATACTAGATCCATTGCAGGTAAATCAAAACATTAAGGCACCGTAACAAACGCCTTGCATGAGAGCACATATTATTATTATTATTATTATTATTATTATTATTATTATAGTAAAACGCTATGTGCTCTCATATATGGATTTCATTACGGTGCCTTAATGTCTTGGTTTATTTATTCTATCAAAACTAAATGCTCTGTAACTAAAATGGGAAACGCTGTTTACGCTGTTCTTGTATATCATGGACTGTGGTACAAGTCAGAAACAACCTCTCGATGAACGCAATTCCCTCACTGTTTTCGCTGATGTGCAAGAGGTGTGCAACGAAGGTCGCTCACGTTATTTACTAACGTTGGCACTGATGGTGCTTACTTCAAATAGTGCCGTTGAGTTCTGCAATTCCTTTGTGGTAACAAGGACTTTCTGCACACCAGAAATAGGGCGCTCCTCGGCCACCTGGTATATATCTCACTTGTAACACCCTCGAATGCATACGGTACTCAGTGGAATGTTTTATGTCCTTCCTGTTTGCAGCTATCTATACACACAGTTGTACACACTGTAAATTTTGTCTTTATCTTACTCATCTTAACACCTACTGGTACGACATGCGAAGTCTCCACCGTCCTCCTTCTCTTGGTCCTCTATCTTCCTGTCGTCTCCTTAGGAAGATTCCTTCATTTCGGACAACATTTTCTTCTAACAGGTCATCTTTACTTTCCCCATGCACTTTACCCAAACTTCTTATTGATTCCTTTAGTCTCTGGAATTCCTCTTACATACCATTCACTATCATCCTCATTCTCTCACCTTATCCTCCTATCTGGACAGATTTTCTTCTCTCTCGTTAATCGCCCTTTGCACCATCTCCATCTTACCTTTCAATCTTTTCACCTTCGTCAAATTCTCACTGTTATTTGCCGCCAACTCCAACTCCCTATTGACCTCTTTCATCTTCTAACACTCCTTTCTCTGCTTCTGCTTCACCGTTCCTTATACATTCTACACCTCTCCATAGTCGTCCCTGTCACACTACTCACAACACCCCTGCCCCCTTCTGGCTTGGATCCCAAACAGTTTAACTCCGAATTTATTCTTAAAAAACCTTTCGCCGTTGAACGCGCGTTCCTTACTCAACCCCTCACGTGTATGTCACCCAATCTCACATCTCATTCCGTGTTACTTACTGCATCTCCTATAGGATAAGATACGGTCGGAGGGGACTCGGTATCGAACCTGAGGTTATTGTACCTACATTCCACGAGGGGCAGATGCGACGAGAGGATACACCGGAGCGACGGCTCAGCAATACCAGGGTCCCTACAGTTTGCAGATTAAAGTACCCCGACAATCGGATAGACAGCGCAGGCCTCCCCACCCCATATAAGGCCCGTCGCCTCCGTCAGAAATGGTCCTCACTACGGCAACCAACCGAGGTCTTGGTAAGATGATGATTGTTGGAGTTTAGGAGCGCACAACTCCAGGATAATTAGCGCCCTATCAAAACAATTGTTGCTAAAACCAAAAGAATAGGGCAATAAGAATATAAAAATGAATAATAAGAAAATAACTAAAATGGCAAATAAAATGCAAAGCAAATAAAACCGCCTATAGTAGAAACCATAGGGATGCTAAAAACGATTAAAACAATGGAGCTAAAAAGGAATGACTAAAACAAAATCTTCAGTGCTTTAAATGTACATATGCTAAAAAGTTAAAAACAGCAGGTACCACTCCAGGAGCGTGCCAGCTAACTCAAATAAGAATAAAAACAATCATAATCTTAAATGGCAGGTAAAATAAGAATGTAAAAACCCTATCTACCGCTTTGATATATTTCAGCAAAATCCCTTTAGTACTGGCCGGCACTCGCAAAGTGGCTCGTAAACGGGCTAGACAAGCACATGGCGGACCGTCAACGCTTGTACGCATTGGGCAGGTAGGAGCAGCATCCCTTTTAAACAGGTAGTTGTGAGTTATAAAAAAGTGTCCCATACGGAGACGAACCAAAACCACTTCCCCACGACGAGATGCACGAGAGGAAGTTGACCAGTTTACCGGAAGATCCTTTGCTACCCTTAGTTTATTGCCGCGGAGAGCCGACCACTCTGCATGCCAGCACGAAATCACTGCTCTCCGCAAAACTACCCTAAAAGCTTCGGCTGTTGAACGACTAAGTGTAACACTGGGCTCGCGGTTGTCGACTTTGCCACCTCATGCACCAGCTCATTCCCCGACAGACCAATGTGTCTAGGAAGCCATGCGCAATCCACATTAACGCCAGATGTGTGTATAAAGTGGAGGACATCCTGAATGTGCTGAACTAAAGGATGATAGCTGTATAGCTCATGAACGCTCTGAAGTGCACTAAGGGAATCACTCAGAATAAGACAATCGCCCATTTTTCGACGGCAAATGTACTGCATGGCTCGGTAAATAGCATACAACCCCGCAGTATAAATGGGTGTGTGACTAGGCAAACCGAAAGTATATGATTCGGTCCCAGTAACAAAGGTACATTCAACAACGTCGGTGTACTTAATTCGATCGGTGTATATACAAATTTGGTTTTGCAATGGAATAACAATTCTTTTTTTAAAAAAAAAAAAAAAGTACAGATACTACATGCAGGCGTCATAGACTTCCCGAATGCCAACAACATCCCGAGATCGACGTGGGATGTAGCACATAGTCAAGGTGGGTGCATCCCTTTCCCTTGGGAAATATGCTAGGTATTGCTACCCTATAGTTCCGAAGAAGCTCTCTGAAACGAAAACCTGCAGGCTTTGTACAAAGTGTCAGGTGGCGATAAAGATCGTCCAGGTCAATAGAGTTAAAACGGGTAGACGTAAGCCCGCAGTCATAATTTACTAGCAGGACACCACGCCGAAATCGCAGAGGGGGTTTTGCCGACTCGGTGTATAGGCTGATAACTAGGCAGGCTAGAAAGGCTCCAACAGCCTCACGGATGCCCTCATTATGGACAGTATCTAACGTTCTCAGCAAAGAGGGTCGTACGGAGGAATAAATAATGCATCCGTAGTCTAACTTGGATCGCCTCAGCGAACGACAAAAACGCAGCAACACTGTGCGATCAGCTCCCCAAGATTTGGCACTTAGTATCCGTAAAATATATAGAGGATGGTCACATCGTGCTTTCAGCTGTGCAATATGTGATGACCAGAAAAGTTTGCGGTCGAATATCAGCCCACGGTACCTCCCCTCATCTGCGAATAGAAGTAAATCTACTCCGAGTAGAAGAGAAGGTAGCAATCGCCTTCTATGGTGCCAGAATATAACGCAAAGTGACTTCTCAGTTGAGAAGCGAAAGCGAGTTTTTGAGATCCAATTGTAAAGTTTTAAACAACATTGCTGGAGACGGCGTTCCAAAAGCGGCGAACGCTGAGAGGTATAGAAGATGGCAAGGTCGGCTCCGAATAAGTAGGACGAGACACCTGGGGGAAACACACAACGATAGAGAATTAATCGCTATAGCAAACAGCATGAGGCTCAGTACCGAACCCTGCGGCATCCTGTGCTGTTGAAAAACATTCGAAAAAACCGAGCCGACCCTTACTTGGAAAACGTGGTCCCTCATAAACTCCTGAATGGACAATGGTTGTCCACGTACGTTCCAGTTGTGCAGGGAACCTAATATCCCTGCCAACGAAAAGGTTTCATACGCTTTCTCGAAATAAAAAAAAATATTGCAACACGTCCATTATCTGCGTTGAAAGAATTACAAGGTGGTCAGCCTCTGATGAATGTCGTCGAAAATCGCACTGGGTGTTGGTCAGTAAATTGTGGGATTCCAGTTACCACAGCAACGCCCGTTGATCATGCGTTCCATCACCTTGCAAACGCAACTGGCGAGGGAAATACGACGGTAGCTGGATGGAAGTTTATGATTCTTTCCGAGTTTCAGAATAGGTAAGATGGTGGTCTCTCGCCACTTTTCGGCAAAGGTGACGTCAACATAGACACGAATATAGACATCGAGTAGGAAAGCCTTACCCTCAGGAGAGAGATGTTACAACATTTTGACGTGGACGCCATCTAGATCTGGTGCAGTGTTTTGCGAAGATAAAAGTGCATGGTATAACTCCGCCATGGTGAAAAGGCGATTGTAATCCTCAAGGTTTCCGGAATGAAAGGATAAACCTTGAGATTCTACCTGAGCTTTAACGGTAAGGAATTCAGGGGGGAAACTCTCTGAGCTGGAATCTGGAGCGAAAGCACGGCCTAAAGTTTTCGCCACGCCAAATGCATCGACAACTCCAGCAGCTACTGTGAAACCGGCGATGAGCTTATGGGTCGAGTTTCTGGCCACACGTCTCAACTTCACCCATTCGGAAGGTGTATGTCGATTAATTAAGGTCAAGAACTTGCTCCAGCATTGTTTATTGCTATCCATAATTACCTGTCTAAATTCGGCACTCATCTTTTTATATTGAATGACGACGCTGGAAAATTCGAAGAGGACGACTGCAAGCGCGAATTGCATCCCGATATTCAGCTTTCCACCAAGGAACCAGAAATCGACAAGGGTGGCCAGTCGACCGAGAAATAGACTGCTCAGCAGCAGAAGGAGTAGTGGCTGAAAGACGTTCAACTATGAACTCCACCTGGTCGTGCTCGCTGCAGTTAAAATCAGCCAAACTGGAATAAAGGTTCAAGTTGACTCGATCTAAGCGTCATCTAGGTAACTGTGTGGAACATAAATCTTGTGCTAAGAGACTTATAAGAGCTGGAAAGTGGTACTAGAGATGACATTCCATTGTAAATAAACTGCTAACTGTGGAGAACAAAAAGTTATGTCGAGGTGGGAAAAACTGTTGAAGGCGTCAGAAAGAAATGTAGGCTATACGGTGTTCAGGATAGAGAAGGGATTACTGTCTAACGCATCGGCTATTAGATGATCTCTCGCACCACCTGAGTTGAGTTCCAATGTGGATGGTGGGCATGCGTGTCACAGACCAACTGAAATGGTGTTTGTAACTGGGAAACTAGGTCTTCTACATCAATGCGCGAGAGGTCAGCAGATGGAGATAGATACTACAGATTGTGAAGTTGGTAGATTGCAGCGTAACCCTTATAGCGGCGTACTGCATGTCAGACTGTAAGGTCACGGATTCAGCATCAATATTATCTCTGACGAGCACCAAAATGCCCCCATGTGTAAGAACACACTGTTACGGTGATAAATTACACCGTACAGCAGAGTAGTGCCTGAATGTGGCGTAGTCATGCGGACGTAGCGTTGTCTCTTGTAAACAGAAGACCAAAGGTTGGTTCTGGTTGAGCAACAGTTCAAGCTCTGGTCGCCGAGGTCTAGTTCCACGTGTGTTCCACTATAGGAAAGCCATTGTCTATATTATGGGATAAGTTTTAAATCGAAAGACGCTTTGCAGATATGGCTGTGCAGGTCGGTTCAATTTCAAGATCCTCGAACTGATTAGAGGTACTGATTGGCGCAGATGTTTGTCGCCGGTCTGTATCCCCCCCTAAGATCCCTCCAAAGGGGAACTACGTGCAGATTGGCGTTGACTTTTCCTTCCCTTAGATGGTTTGGGAGGAAACGTTGCATTGTCTTTTAGGAAGTCGATCCTGACATAACTGGACTTAAATGTTTCGCTGATGCAGAACATGCGACTGGCAAGTCGATCTTGCTGCCCGAGGTCAAAGGTTTGGTGACACACTTTCTGGACTACTCTTTACATTGGCGGATTTGGCAGATGTTGATCCTGAAGTAGAAACAGAGGTTAAGGACTTCGGATGTGGTCTCGCTATGAGAACCTTATCAGAAATCATGGCCCCATTAATATCGCTGGTTTTAGTTGTGGTTTCCCCATCTCGGTACAGGTTTAGCAATAACTGAGCTATAGGTACAGGAGCGCGGGAAAGAGTATTGGCTGATTTGCAGGAGCTTCCGAGAAGAACACCTCTTTCACCCGTATCTCCTCTGCAGAACAGGGACAGTGGCGGGAACTAGATGGATGTTCGCCACCGAAGTTAATGCGGAATAGCGTTGGTGTACACGCTCCATCGTGCGTAGCGCTCCTCAGATGGCGCATCTAGACTGTCCAGTACAGAATGCACTTGAATACACCAATCGCTGACACTTGTAGCATCTGTGTGGGTCCGGAAAATAGGGCCTAACCTCAATGGTTTCGTGTCCTGCTCTAATCCTTTGCGGGAGATCTACGCGATCAAAGGTAAGCAACACAGTACGGGTAGGCGCGAATTCACCATTTACTTTCCGTTGGATCATGTACACAAATGTAACACCTTTTTGCGCTAGATTCTCCTGAGTCTCCTCTTGGAACAATACGTCCAAAGCGCGGGTGGTGACAACGCCGCGCAAGGAGTTCAAGGTCATAAGTATTTCCACCTAACTGGGTAGCTGCCTAAAATATTGCCTCGTACTAATTTGGCTGCCTGGGATGCTGAAGCTGCTCCTATTAGGAGTGTAATGTTTCACGCCTGAATGCAAGGTTGAACCGGAGCAGTAATTTTATCTAAGCTCTTTTTGATGGCAAAAGCCTGACCAACGTGAATTTTCTGCCGTCCTCCGTTCTAGTGACAACTAAGTAACGAGGACCACGAACTCAACTACTTCTTTTCCTTGGACATTGGAATTAGTTATTGAAGTTTCCATAAAAAGGGTATACTTCGTCCCCTAGTACGGCCCATCCACCATGGAGCCCAACGAGGGCTCACCACACTGGAGTGACAGGGCTACACAGGGGTTATAACAGGTTCGCCGTCCCACTCACCCTGGAGTTCGATGCATACCTAGTGGGTGCCAGGGGTGGGTGAGACTCGCCTCCCGTTTAGGCGAAGCAGAACCAGAGCGGATTATGAGGTTGCGCACCCTCCCCCGTTACTGAAAGACAGAAGCCCAGGCTAAGATATGCAATCCCCAACCAATCAGGATATCCCTTTCCACCAACATGGGTCTCTACGCACGGCCTACACCTATGTGGGCATTTTGACGGACATGCTCCCTTTCCAATTGGTGGTTTCCCACACGAGGGGGTCAGGGTTGGCTCGTGACCCCGGGTGCCCCAAATCTGTACCTACCATAGCAGGCCCCTGGAGGGGAAGTCTGGGGAAGGAGACAGTCACATAGAGCATCCTTTTTCCTGCCACGCCACCGAGCGCCATCGCCGGCAGTTCGAACCCTGAAAAGACCGACGGATTGAAGGATGAATGAAATGAAAATGGAAACGACATGGAGGGTCAGGAACTTCGGGGATGAAAGAAACCTACCCAGTATTTGCATACTGACCCAGGAAACCCATGAGTTAGGTACGCCGGCCACGGAAAGGGAATCCGTTACCTCCCGAATGATGGTCATAGACGAAACCGCCCAGCCGTTCCACTCATTGCATCTCCTATACACATCCACGTAACTTACTGTCAGTATTTCGCTCTCTTCCGCCGCAAACTTCAACTTCATATCCAAACTTCTATCCGGAAATTCATCATCATTACTGCGCTAATCATACTACCCTTCTATTCTTCTTCCGCTTATATCGTCAGCGCCCCAACCAAGAGATTATATTCGTCATCTTCCTTTTTCCTGTCATTTTCTTTTATCATTAAAGTTTCTCGTTTAAGAGAACACCAAAGATATAAAAATGATCTTCTGAAGTATTAAATCTAGAGATTTCACTTTATGTACAGATATTATCAGTAACAAAATATATAATCATATAAAGTTGCATTCAAATATGTGGTTTCAGTGGATTTAATTAGTTAAAATCAAAATCTATTTTCTCTTACAGATATTAAGCTTCGTGCACTGCTTTGTAAAATTGCGTTCCTTACTGTCACTGTAACAAATTGTACGGTTGAAACTTTCCTATATAACATGATTTTTTTTTAATCGTATACAAAGCTGAAAAACAGGACTGTAATAATTAGTGCATGGCTATATTAATTAATTTGTAAAAATTAATGTGTGACCAATATAAAAAGTCCAACCGATATTTTAATACAACCATTTGGCAGTGCGTTGGAACATTTTGTCAGAGTCTAACAGTATTTTTATGGAGAACATTGAACCTAAGACGAATGGCTTTAACGTTTGACAGAGACGTCCATTTAACCAGCTCAACGCATTAAAATGGCGTCCAGTACGTGCTGCATCTGCCCTAGGAAAATTAAACATTGCAACATGTGCTTTAAAGTATGCTGCCGTTTTTGCACTTAAAAATAAAAAAATCGACATTTTTTAGCCAACTACTTCTGTGTCCTCTTAACACATTCATCTTTGTATATCTTTGTACTCATCTCCAAATAGAGTACTCTATGTACCTACACTACTGACCCCTCCCGCACTTCTTTACCCATCTATCTCGCAAATTCCTCTACCTGCTTCATTACTGTCCCATTAAAATCACAGTTTATTCCTTGTCAACTCCTCAGTTTTACAGCTCCAGGATTACCTCCGTCCAGCTTTCTTCAACTTCCAATGCATCTGTACACATCAGTAACTCTTAAATCAAATCCGCTTTTCTAGTTTTTCACAATCTACTAAGATCATCTGCTTTACAATTCGCATTCGCCAGTCAAAATCTTTCACCCTGTTCTTATATACCAGGTGACTCACCTGGACCGTATTTGGCGTGTGAGATATTCCTTCGTGCGCTGAAAAAGTTGCAAAACTCAACGGGGCAAATTGGGGACTTAGCAAGAGATATTTTCGTTTCATCTCACCCGCCTCACGGTATCCGCGGGAATCAAGAGGGGTGAAACGAAGGTCCCTCAATCGGTTCTCCACTTGCCAGCTTTAACTTGTTCTAGCCCCGTGGAGTTCTGCAACTCCTTTAACACAAGAAGGAATATCTGTGCACACCAAATACGGGGTAGTTGGGCCATCTGGTATACCTTCCTAATTTCAGTTCCTTTGCCATCGCAACACCCCATACCTATTATGTCATTCAGTTTCGTCATCAAAGATATATGCACATTCTTTCAATACCTCCCCTTGAACCTATTACTCTATAACCAAGCCCCGGATTTTTAGATTCTCAAAAGTTCAAATTAGGATCTATCAGTATATTAGGGTTATATAGGAACTTATGAGTTCAATTTAGGAATTTGTAGGATTTTTCTAGGTATGTACAATGCACACAGTAGATAGGGAAGGTATTGCATTCCACCCAAAATTCGATACGGGGATTTCACCAGAAATACACGTTGTGAGGTCACGTGAATATATAAGAAGCATTTTGAGAAAAGGTTCATCTGCGGCTGTCTGTATGTGTGTGTGTGTGTGTGTGTTAGCTACCAAACTTGGTATATAAGTTCATATCTGCCAAGGATGCTACACGAAGATTTTCAAGAAAATGCCCCACCCAAACTATCCTTTTCATGCAAACATTTTCGAAATTTCATGACTAATGCTTTTGATTAAAATGCCGTATATTAAAAATATTTACATAGCAAATAAAATGCCTATCCTGAATTTCTTGGGAATAGTCTGGTAAGTCCTCTTTATTTTGAATTACATTTGCTTAACTGCTAAGCTGTAAGAGGTAAAGGAAAACTTACTACATAAAAAACGTGTATCTAAAATTTTTCAATTTTAAGCGTAATTTGTGTTGGCGGAGGGGTGGGGCTGCAAGTCTTCGTGTCGCATACTTCGAAGATACTGAACCTAAAATCCAAGTTTGGTATTTAAGAGTCTTTTGGTTTTTGAGTTATGTCTACAGACACACATACATACAAATGCCTTTCTATGATTTTTTTTTATTCAGGTGTCCTCAAAGCATATATTTCCGGTAAGCTCTCATTATAGAATTTTTGCATAGAATACAAAACTTTCTCTACCAACTATATACATTGTACATATGTACCAGCTGATGATTGTGATTGGGGTTAATGTCTCTCATATGCATTTTAAGGGCGCTCTTAACCACGTGGTTGAGCGCCCTTAAAATGCATATGAGAGACATTAACCACAATATAAAATGCAAATGAGAGACATTAAAAACAATTTATATGGAAATCATGAATAAAATATGGCCAAAGTCAAAAATAAAATTCCAGAATAAATAAAGGAATCTATGGCAATGGCAAAGACTGATCTAAAACGCGGGTTGAACATGAAAACCAAAACCAAATCGAAAAGAGAGCTAAAAGTACACAATGACATAAAGTCACTAAACATATAAACTTTAAAAAACTAAAACCTTTTCAGGAAAGACACCTGCGGTAAAAAGCGAAAAACACTTCGTTGTTGTCATCCCCGAGGACCTCGGAAAGGGAAGCTGAAGAATTGCTCAAAGTACGGATAGAGCAATATACCCCAACAGCCCATGGCAAACAGATAAATGTGCTCTGCATAGCGGACAGATAGGTACAGGTTCCCCGTTGAGTAGGTAGTTGTGTGTTAAAAAAAAAAAAAAAAAAAAAAGAAACAGTGACCAATTCGCGGACGAAAAACCTCTTCCTCACGACGAAATACAGGAGGAAATTGTCCACTGTACCGGAAGATTCTTCATAAGTATTTACTTGTCGCAGAGAGCCGCCACTCTGCATGCCGCACGAAAGCACCGCTCTACGCACAACAAGCCTTAAATCTTCCACGGTCGAAAAACTATGACACTGGGCTCCGTTGTTGCCGACATTGCCGCTACATCCGCCAGTTCATTTCCCGACAACTTAGTGTGCCCAGGAATCCATGCGCAGTCTACCTAAACGGCAGAGACGTGTAAAATGTGGAGGACATCCTGAATGTGCTGCACTAAAGGACTGTAGCTGTACAGCTCACGGACACTCTGGCGTGCACTAAGGGAATCACTAAGAATAACGCAGTCACCTAAATTGCGAGAGCTCGGTGGATAGCATGCAGCTCTGCAATATAAATGGATGTGTAACTAGGCAAACCGAAGGTATGTGGTTCAGTCTCAGTAACGAAGGCACATCTAACACCGTCGGTGTATACACAAATTCGGTCACTGTAAAGGGATAACAATTCTAAGAGAAGTACGGACACTACACGCAGGTATCTTAGACTTCCCGAATGTCACCATTCCGAGATCGATATAGGATGTAGCACGTAACCAAGGTTGGTACACCCTCTCCCTTGGGAAGCTTGCTAGGTATGGCAATACTGTGGCTCCGAAGAAGCTTTTATAAAGGAAAACCTGCAGACTTTGGACAAAGTGATAGGTGGCCATAACGTTCGTCCAGCTCAGTACGGTTAAAAGGGGTAAACGTTGGATGCGTAGGTATGCACTTAAGCCCACAGCCATAATTTGCTAGCAGGACATCGTCCCGAAATCGCAGAGAGGGTTCTGCCGATTTGGCATAGAGACTCACAACTGAGCTGGTTGGAAACTCTGCAACAGCCACACGGATGCCCTGATTATGTACCGTAACTAACCTTCCCAGCAAGATGGTTGTGTGGAGCAGTAATTCATCCGTAGACTAACTTGGATCGGATCAGCGCACGATAAAGACATAACAACACTGTTCGATGTTCGATCCGCTCCCCAAGTTTTGGCAATTAGTATCCGTAAAATAATTACAGAATGCTCACATCGTGCTTTCAGCTATACTATATGTAGTGATAACAAAGTTTCCTATCGAATATCAACCCAAGGAACTTCACCTCGTCTGAAAAGGGAAGCAAATCTGGCCCGGGACGAAGACAATGCGGCAGTCGCTTCCTACGGCGCCAGAAGTTTACGCAGAGTGACGTCTCAGTTAAGAAGCGAAAGTCGTTTTTTGAACTCCATGAATAAGGTTTGCCTAAACACCGCTGGACACTGTGTTCCAAAAACGGCGTAGGTTGAGAAGTACATTAGTCATTGTGAGTACCGATCCCTGTGCACTCCGTACTCTTGAAGAAAAGCATTCGAAAAAACCCGAGCCGACTGTTACTCGGAAAACGCGGTCCTTCATAAACTCCTGGATGAACAGCGGTAGGCGTCCACGTATATTGCAGTTGTAGAGGGAACGTAAACTCCCTGCATGCCAATACGTATCATAAGCCTTTTCGAGGTCAAAACATATTCCAACCATTTGAAAATTCTGAAGAAAGCCTTTCGTGATCTGGGTCGATAGCGACACAAGGTGATCAACCGCCAATCGACGTCTTCGAAAACCACACTGGTTGTTGGTCAGAAGATTGTGGGATTCCAGCCCCCACACCAACCGTCCTTTGGTCATGCGATCCAGCACCTTTCAATCGCAACTGGTGAGGGAAATACATCAGTAGCTGGACGGAAGATGAGAGTCCTTTTCAGGTTTCTAAATAGGTACGATGATAGTCTTCCCCCACTTAAATGGAACAGTGGAATCAACTCCGACAGGATGACAGACCTCGGGTAGGAAAGTCTTACCTTTAGGAGAGAGATGTTGCAACATTTGGACGTGGATTCCACATGGAACTGGTGCAGAATTTCGCGAAGATAAAAGTGCATGGCGTAGCTTCACCATGGTGAAAAGTCGATTGTGGTCTTCAAGGTTTCCAAAACGAAAGGCGAATCCTTGAGATTCCACCTGGGCCTTAATTGGAAGAAACTCAGGCGAATAGTTCTGTGAGCTAGGAACTTGAGCGAAAGCACTGCCAGGAGTGTTTTCCACGTCAAACATATCAACCACAGCACCTGCAGTTCTCTTTAGGGCCGGCTATCGGAATATTGGTCGCCCTCCCGGCTACAAGCCTTAACTTATCCCATACGACAGAGAAAGGGATATGTGGAGTAAAAGATGCTACAAACTTACTCAATGAAGTGGACTTGCTATTCTTATTAATGTGTCTAGATTGGGCAAGCGGCTCTTTATATTGTAAAGCTTGTCCAAAGTAGGACGAAATCCTTTTGCTTTCCTTAATAATTTGTCTAGATTGGGCACGCGGCTTTTTATATTGTAAAAATTATCCAAAGTAAGGTGACCTTGGAAAGCCCTGAAGGCACGTCGGCGGGTACGAATGGTTTTCCGGCATTCATCTGTCTACCAAGGGACAGGAAATCGACGGGGATTCCATTCGACCGCGGAATAGAAAGCTCAGCAGCGGAAATAAATGTCTCGGTGAAGTGTTGGACTAAAAAATGCATGAAGTCGTGCTCGTTGTAATGAAAACTCGCTAAGCTGGAATAAAGGTCCCAGTTGGCTCGTTTTAGGCGCCACCTAGGTAAACATGTGGAACATATACCTTGTGCTAACTGATAAATAAGGATAGGAAAGTGGTCAGTAGAATGCAAATCAGAGATGATATTCCATTGAAAGGAAACTGCTAACTGCGGAGAAATAACTGTTATGCCCAGGTGAGTAAACAATTGGAGGCTTCAGAAAGAAATGTAGGCTCTCCGGTGTCAGGAGAGATAGATTAATATTATCCAAGAAATCGGCGAGCAGTTAACCTCTCGCACAAGCCCCAAAGTGGGTATTTATTTATTACATTTTGCTTTTTTATACAACGTGCGGATGAAGGAGATAGGTGGACACTTCTTTGTATGTTTGTTATCTTTGTTTGGCATATAAATCGGAATAACAGTAGCTACTTTAAATATTTTGGGAATTTCACCAGATATTAGGTTTCCATTAAAAACTGTGTGCTATATGTAATGCCTATGGTTATGAATTACTTCAGAAAAATATTATATAAGTCATCAGGATCACGGTTAATGTTTTTGGTAGTTGAAAGAACCTTGAGGACTTCTGAGATTTCTATTAGGTAGTTTAATGATGGGATACATTCTACATTAGATTGTAAGATGTTGTCCATGGTTCTGTTTGTAATATCTCTGTGCCTAATAAATTCAGGCGGGCAATTTACGTCGCTGCAATTATCAGCAAAAAGTGAGTGCTGGGGCGTCAGCGATGGCTTTTATATTTGTAATGACGTTATTGTCAAAATGCATTTCGACTTGTTTGTCCATCAGATCTTTTAACTTTATTTAGAAGTTCAAATGTTGATGTTCCAGATGATACTGTTGAAATGTTCTTCATCCATGTTGCAGACCTGTCTTCTTTAAATGTCCTGCGTATTTTCGCTTTACATCGCTTATATTCTTGTTTATTCTAATCATTACGATGTTGTTTAGAGCGTGACAAAGCTTGTCTGTAAGCCTTGTGTCTTAGGCGACATTCTCCATTCAACAAAGGAACTTATTTTCTTGCTTTGCCTTTGGTTTTAGGAATTGATTGTTGTACCGCATCAAGTAAAACAATTGTAAAATGCTATACTTTCTAATGAACAGATTCTGAGATACGATACTCTGAATTCAAATAATTGAATTTAGATATTATAAAGTTCTGATAACCATCAAAGTTGGCGAGATCAAATTTCCATGTTGATGTGCTTGTTAATATGGATCTATTTATCGCATTTTACTAATGTTGAATGATACTTGGGAAGTGGTCGCTTCCAAAAAGTCCCTATGCTGCAAACCATTCAAATGTATGCACTGCAGCTCAACTGTAGATTGCACTGGACGTTATAAGTGTTATTCAGATATGTTGGATGTCTCGTATTTAGCAATATTAAATCTTGTGAGCCAATTATATCCTCAATTATGCTGCCTCTTGCATCTATCTTATTTGATTACCACAACAAGCTGCGGCTATTAAAATCTCCGAAAAAAATGGCTGGGGCAGCTCATCGATTGGGGATAAAAGCTCATGGGCAGTAAATGGTTAACAGTTGAGAAGATATATATTACAAACTGTCAGTGGTCCTTTAAAGAAACCTATTTTTGATCCAACCACTTACAATTTGTGTTTTATGTTTAAGGTTACTTGTTTGAGCTGTATTTGTCTAAAATAAACGGCTGCGCCCCACTGGCATGGTCTGTCAAGGTTCTGTTGTTTGCATAAACTTAGTAATCTTTCATGGAGCTTCATAATTTCCTTTAAAGTTGGTTTCTTGCAAACACACTACATCCGGTGGAAATGTGGTCAGTACCTGAAGAGATTCTTTTTGGGGCTTATAACCATTTATATTCCACTGAAGTATTGCATAAAATGAGCATATTGTGAAAAATAGATTAATCACTGTCATCCGTTTGCGTAGTAGAATGGTGAGTATCGCCAGTTCATGGTAGGAGCTTTCTTTTTAGGACTAAAAACCTGGCTTCATGTTTTTATCTTCTAATCCATAATAATATCCATCTAGGAGAGCAATAAGGGGCTGAATATTTTCAAAGTATCCCCGCACAATATCTAGAATTGGAATTGCCTTTAGTCCTTTGTAGAATACTCTTAAGTTTCACCAAGTTTAAGGATAGCTGTTTTGGCTCTTTTAGAGGAGCAAGTTGAAATCATTGTTGCTTTGTTTTTTGTTTTTTTTCAACCGTCTGTTCGGTTTTGTTGTTGTTTTTAGGCTTGTTCAGGTTTTTTATGTTTTACAATTGCAGCACTCGCACGTATTTGTGTCACTACTTGATTTTTCAGGCGTCTTATCATTATTACCACTGGCAGCAGTCAAAATTGAAGAAAGTGGACGTTTCGCTGATTTCATATCGGGTAAAGTCACCGGTTCTGAACTAGTTGTCTTTAATGGTGGGAATTCAGTAGCACGTGTATTGTGCTCAGGTTTTGAAGTTTCTGTTATTTCTGTTTGTGGCTCATTGTGGTGTTCGTCTACATATTTACAGTCCTTCGCCAGATGGTGTGGCTGTTTACGTATGCAGCATGAAAGCGAGTCTGTTGACAGGTACGTCCAGTAAGTCGTACCATCATGTTGAACGCGCAAGATATCTGGGATTTTTTTCCTGTTTATCTGGGTTTACATAAACTTGTCAACTAAAGCTTAGAATATGAGAAAAACCCTGGTTATGCTTTTTCCGCTCTGAGAAACGTTATAGTCGACCCCAAACGAATGCTTAGAGTTCGCAGTTCGTATTCCAGCACATGTGGGGAATTACAGGGCACACATTTGATATATTACTCATTAGAACTTTGCCAACAGCGGTCTTAATCTTAAAGAAATATCTGTAATATTTAACCGAGTTTTGTTGTCAAGTAGTTGCTGCATTATTTCCTTGCTTGCTAGATAAAGGTAGATGCGGTTTTTGACAAGTCTAGAAGCAAAGCTTAGATTGAAGTAGGTTTAATTAGCTTACCAATAGAGTATGTGTATTTCTTTATGGTGATTCAGTCTACAGAGTCCAGAACGATGGCTTGTTTTTCATAGGGAAGACGTCTTTCTGTGCAGCACTGAAGTATCTTCTGGAGTGTTGAGTTTCATTTGGTTCCATTTTCGAAATGATGCCCCCTTGTTCAGAGATCATTTCGATAGGGCGGTTGGTTTCCTTGCTTCCTGACTCGTGCGTAACGTGATTAAGATGTCAAACAAATAAATAACATGAACGTTACTTATAATGATGCGAGATATACTAAACACACGCTTCTAGTCCTATTTTACACAATTTTAGCTGTTAATTACTTAATAAAGTATGCACAGGCATAGAAGCACACCGACATTGTTTACTCCGCGCGCATTCGTCTCCGAAATGTATTTTATTTTGCTGTCTCTTCTGTTTTCTCAATAACAAAATCGTCATAATGCTTGGAATGAAATTTCCGCAGGCTTTGTCTTATTATATATATATTATAGAGTAATTATAACTATTACTTTATAGCTGATGGAAGTCGTCAGCAACAGTTGCTCTTTGAATAAAGTAGAAAGAGAAATTTTGCTCGTTGCTCCTGCGGATTCGCCTCACGTGCACTGTGTGACCAATTGCGAGGGAAGCAGGAATAGATGATTCCGTTAGTGCAGTGGCAGCGTGCAACATTTTGCGTTTGAAATAGGTAATCCATATTTCATAAGTTAATATGCCTGTTTTAGCTTATTGCTTAATAGAACAATTGTCATTTTAATGTGTCTTACAATAGAATTCATGTTTGTGACATAAATATATACTTGGAGTTTGCAGTCAAAATTGGGAGCCGTAACATACACTGTTGTAAAGAATAATGATAGTAATTATAGCATCAACATATTAAAACAACCAGTCAGTCAACTTAATATCATTATAATCGTTTGTAGTGCCAACAGTATGAGAATTAGTGTCAATAGTTTTTTTTTTTTTTTCCACACAAGCCGTACGTAGGACATGCGTTGGACAGGTAGAATCAGACTGAAAAATCCAACGCCATAGCCGGGACTTCAACCACGGATTTCCCGGTCTTTAGCCGATTGCTCTAACCATTGAGCTACCATGGCAACATGCTGGCACTGCAGTAATGCATCGTTTACACGATATTAGTTGATAAGACAAATGTCGGGGGCAGTTGTGTTCTAATGATTACGAGACAGTCACTGGCCAGTCCAATTGAACGAAAACCTGTTCACAAGGGGAAGCTATTGGTACGAAGGCAGATAGAGAGAAATGGCCGGGTGTGCAGCACCTGTTGTGTCCCGTGAGGAATTGCGTTCCATGTGTAATGAATGATCTTTGCCGGAAATTTATTGCCGAGTCATGCGAAGTTCTAGTGGAGACATTTAAGAAAAAGCGGGTGTGGATCAGAAAATCTGAGAGATAATCTCGCAGAGTACCGTTTCTCCAGCATTTTTATCCTTGCTGGTCCCACAAACAGCGTTGTTCCCAGCTCAAGAAACTTCATGTTCGTATCGTCACTCCACTTTGGAGTCATAATTAAGCAAACTAGGAGTTTTAAGTTACCAAAATACACAGGAAGCTGCACTTCGAGGTTAAAACATTTAGCTATTGTCCTGTCACGTTCACACGAGAACGTTGCTGCATTCCGGTTCGTGGGGGTACAGCTGGGCCCAGCAGGTTGTCTTTGGTCTACTCCTTGAGACAGTAGATTGGCGTGACAAATGTGAACGCAATTGGCTAGACACATGGACCGAAGTGTTTACACGCAGACAATAATTTTATGCCAGTCCGACAGTCTTCCAACAACTGTCTCATCAACTGGCATCGTGTAAACGCGGCACTAATTCCTCAACTGACTCGCATGTTTCCCCGTAAATCACAGGTGATCCCAAATTGTTTTGACATGGCATACCCCAATGGCGAATTACACTGTCGTAAGAATCCAAGTCCCGGGCTTCACAGTTTAACCATCTATCAAGTCAATAACACTATTCAGTTTAGGTGGTGTTGGGCCGGCCCCAAGAACAACCGCCGACTCAGTAGCCGAGACATGATGACTCTGATATCCCTCTCAGTGAATACTTATTTTTCTTCTTTCACTTTTTACCCTTCTCTTATGGAGAACTTACACTCTCCAAGACTTACAGGCTAATCCTTGGAGTTAGATGCCTTTTGAGGAGCAGAAGGACTCTGGATTACAGAGAGAGAGAGGGAGAGAGAGAGAAGCCCGATACCTAGAACGAACGTGAGGAAGTAGATGATATGGTATGTAGGTGAAATGACTGTTAGGAAATGTGATGTAACAATTGGTGGAATAAATACCGGGGAAATCGGAGAACCTGGAGAAATCACGCACAGACGCACTTACCCAAATCCCACTTGCGGTCACCTAGGTTTGAGCCTGAGCCTCCTAGGTGAGTGACAAGGGTCTGACCACTCTACCACGCCGCCCCTTTAGTGATTTTTTTTTTTGTGTTTAACGCCCGCTTCTACTACTTGTGTCACTGGTGAACAGGGAATGAAGATGGAGTGGCGGTAAAATGCGATGGCGAGAGAAACCGGCGAATCCGAAGAAAACCTGCCCTGCGCCACTTTGTTCACCACAAATCTAACATGCGATCACTTGGGATTGAACCCGGACCTACTAGGTGAGAGGCGAGGGTCTAACCACTCAGCCATGGCGTCGTGAACATGTAAATAATGGTGGCCCAGTTCACTGGCGGCAGGCAAACGCGGTCTGGCGAGTGCTGTCTGCAAACATCAACAAACTGTACGAGGTATGGAAAGTGGTTTGTTATCTATGATGTACCTGCTGGAGTCCAAGACAATTCAACTTTATTTCCTTTCTTCCTGGCCTTAATGCTTAGAAATTCCTATGCCTACTTATTACTATCATACAGAGGAGGTGGCCAAGGCGCTTTCGTCTGTGTTCAGTATTCGGCTGGTCGCGGGTTCGCTTCCTATGGCCGGCTGACCTAACGCACATGTTCTCCGGGTCCTCAGACGAATGCTGGGTGGGCTTCTTTCATCCCCCCAATTTCTGTCCCTCAATGTCGCTTCTATTGTAAGTTCATCCATCCTTCATCCCATTGGTTTCTTTGAGG
Organism: Hymenopus coronatus; assembly: GCA_030762935.1. Lineage (NCBI taxonomy): Eukaryota > Metazoa > Arthropoda > Insecta > Mantodea > Hymenopodidae > Hymenopus > Hymenopus coronatus. The sequence continues at coordinate 25,638,210 of CM060900.1, read as the reverse complement.
GTTGGATGTGTCAGCGGTGGTGCTCGGTGCGGCGTGGCAGGGAAAATGATGCTCAAAGTGATATCTCCGTCCCTCGATTTCGTCTGGTTGCCGGGATGAGGAGCATTCCTGGTGGCGGCTCCGGTCTGCCTGTCCAACAGTCGAGGTGAAAACTCTAGGGACCCTGTCATTGCTGAGCCGTCGCTCCTGGTTACGGCTGCCCGGTGTTTCTTCTCACCTCATCCCTCCCGTGGATGCTCCCTCACAAGGTGTCAGTATAATAACCTCAGGTTTGGTGAAGAGTCCCTTCGTCCACATCCTAATCTGTCCTATAGCTATCCATTTTCTAGAACATGAAGCTTAATGATTGGATAATTGTTTGGTATTTTTATACATAACCTCAAACGAAATTTGGCTTAAACGAATTCCAGAATAATTCCTACATTCTGTGTATGTTGTTAGTATGCAAGCTTCAAGGAGAGAGAAAACATTATCCTTAAAATTATCTGGATACGCTTGAACTATACAGATTTGCAGCTAAAAAGCGTGGTATATACACTTTAAAGGGGGACACAATCCTCAAACTCTGGAAATAAACGCCTGCGAGCCTCTAAACTAGCACAATGTGGACTCCTAGGATTTGCAAAGTAAACGAGCACACATTGCGGAGTATTTTACTCAGAAGCAACTTCGGTAAAGTTAGTAAACAAAAAGCGTTTGCCTCGGAGAGGTTCCATTACGCTTCCAGTGCGGAACCGCAAAAGGACAAAGTGTATTTCTTTATTGTAGCGGGGAGAAAGCTGAACATTGGGAATATACAGATGCGTTGATATTGAGAATATGTTTCATACACGATTTAATACAGCCAGCTGCCATCGTCACTCAACTTATATAATCTTCAAGTTCATAATATTACTTTCTTTGGTATGCAAAAGCCTTAGTGTGGAATTCTTACGTTTGAAAAACAGCGGTTTGTGTTAGCTATAAGACAAGACATTCCATGATAACTTGCGCGTACAGTCCATTCGTATACTTTTCGGCTACGGCTTGTAGGAGTAGGAAGGGTGCCGCCTGATACGATGGTTGGTGTTTAAGGGCGCTCAACTACTGAGGTGATCGGCGCCCTCATAAAACAACGTTAAATAAAAACATTACAGGTAATTTTTTGGGTAGAGTTTTACGCCCGCTTTAACTACTTAAGGCACTATATGAATGATGATGGAGCACCGGTGGAATGAGATGGCGGGGGAAACCGGAGTACCCGGAGAAAACCCGCCCCAGCGCCGCTTTGTCCACCACAAATCTCACGTGCGGTCGCTTGGAATCGAACCCCAGCCGTCTAGGTGAGAGTGGTCTAACCACTCGGCCACGGCGCGGTCCATCAAATGTAAGATAACAACGTAAAGCAAATGTCACTTAAAACAGAGAATAAAACAACTGGTGATAATTATGATGAATGGAGCGACATTAAAAGTATGAAATGAAATCAGGAATAAAATATGGCCAACGTCAAAAATAAAGCGCAGAGTAAATAAAATTACATTTGGTAATGACCATGGTGGGAGCTAAAACCCAACATGAAAACTAAAAGGACAACACATCTAAAAGTAAACCCCCAGAGCTAAAATTGGAAGAGATAAAATCACTAACGATAAATATTTTTTAAAAAACTAAAACGATTTTATAAGACACTTGGCGTAAAAAGCTAAAACTCTATCCGCCGCGTGGTTGTCATCCCCGAGGACCTCGGAAAGGGAGACTGGAAGCAGAAGAATTGCATGAAGGGCGGATAGAGCAACATGCTCCAGCAGCACATGGTGAACAAAGAAATGTTCTCCCATAGCGGACAGATAGGTACAGGTTTCCCGTTGAGTAGGTAGCTGTGTGTAAAAAAACAGTGACCGATACGCAGACGAGCCAAAACCACTTCCTCACGATGATATGTAAGAAAGGAAGTTGACCAGTGTACCGGAAGATCCTTCACTAATCTGAGCTTGTTGTCGCGGAGAGCCGACCACTCTGCATGCCAGCACGAAAACACCTCTTTGCGCACAACAAGCCTAAAATCTTCGGCGGTCAAAAACTAACCTTAACACTGGGCGCCGTTGTTGCTGACTTTTTCCGCCACATCCGCCAGTTCATTACCCGAAAACTCAACATGTCCGGGAAGCCATGCGCAATCTGCATTAACGTCAGAGGTGTCTAAAATGTGGAGGACATTCTGAATGTGCTGCACCAAAGGATGGTAACTGTACAGCTCACGAACGCTCTGAAATGCGCTAAGGGAATCACTAAGAATAAGGCAGTCACCCAAATTGCGACGGCGAACATACAGAATGGCTCGATAAATAGCATACAGCTCAGCAGTATAAATGGATGTGTCATTAGGTAAACCGAAATTTTGTGGTTCGCCTCCATTAACGAAGGCATATCCAACACCGTCGATGTATTTACTACGGTCGGTGTATATACAAAGTCGGTCACTGAAATGGCATAAAAGTTCTAAAAAGCAAGTACGGATACTAGACAGATGCAACGCAGATTTCCCGTAAGCTGCCATCCCAAGATCTAGTGGGAGGTAGCAGTAACCATGGTGGGTACATCCTTTCCCCCTTCGGAAACATGCGAGGAACTACAATATTGTGTTTCCGGAAAAGCTCACGGAAACGGAAACCTGCAGGCCGTGGACTATGTAAGTTGTAGCGATATCATTCGTCGAACTGGTTACAGAAGAACGGGATAAACGTGGGATGCAAAGGAATGCACTTAAAGGAACGCCATAATTTCCTAACAGGACATCACGCCGACACCGCAGAGGGGGTGCTGCCGATTCGGTGTAGAGACTTACAACTGGGCTGGTTGGAAAAGCCCCAACAGCCCCACGGATGCCCTGATTATGGACAATATGTAAGAGTCTCAACTCATATGGTCGTGCTGAAGAATAAACAATGCATCCATAGTCTAGCTTGGATCGGATCACTGCACGATAAAGACGCAGCAGTACTGTCCGATCTGCACTCCCAGATTTGCCACTTCGTATCCGTAAAATATTGAGAGAACGGTCGCACTACGCTTTAAGCTGTGCTATATTAGGTGACCAGCATAGGTTGCGATTGAATACTAACCCCAGGAATCTCATCTCATCTGCCAAAGAGGTAAATCAGGCCCAAGTGTAAGAGTAGGAGCCACTCGCCACCTACGACGCCATAAGTTAACGCAGACTGTCTTCTCAGCAAGAAACGAAAGCCCTTTTTGAAGCTCCAATCGTAAAGATTGTCCAAACACCGCTGGAGATGGCGTTCCATAAACGGTGTATGCTGAGAAGTACAGAAGATGGCAAAGTCGTCCACGAATAAACAGGAAGAGACATCTGGGGAGAAAACAGTGCGATATGAAATTTATCGCTCTAGCAAACAGCGTCACTCTCAGTACCCAGCCCTGCGGCACTCCGTTCTCTTGATTAAAATAGTGAGAAAAAACCGAGCCGACCCTTACTCGGAAAACGCGATCCCGCATGAACTCCTAGATGAACAACGGTAGACGGCCGCGTATATTAAAATTGTGGAGGGAGCATAAAATCCCTGACCGCCAACACGTACCATAAGCCTTTTTCAGGTCAAAAAATATCCCAACCGTCTGAAAATTCGGAAGAAAGCCGTAAAGAATCTGTGTGGATAGCGACACAAGATGGTCAACCGCTGAAAACCTCATTGGATGTTTGTCAGAAGATTGTAGGATTCCAACCACCACACCAACCGCCCATTTAACATTCGTTCCATCACCTTGCAGACACAGCTGGTGAGGGAAATTGGACGGTAGCTGGAAGTAAGATGACGGTCCTTTCCAGGTTCCAAATAGGTATGGTGGTGGCCTCCCGTCACTGATTTGGAAAAGTGGCATCTACCCAGACACGATTATAGACCTTGAGGAGGAAAGCCTTACCCGCAGGAGAGAGATGTTGCAACATTTGGTCATAGATGCCCTCTGGACATGGCGCAGACTTTCGAGAAGATGTGAGGGCATTGCCTAGCTCCGTCATGGTGAAAAGGCTCTTGTAGTCTTCAAGGTTTCCAGAGCGGAAGGCGAAACCTTGAGATTCAACCTGAGCCTTAACTGGAAGAAACTCAGGCGAGCTAGACACTTGAGCGAAAGCACTGCCCAGAGTGTTAGCCACGTCAAACCTATCAACCACAGCGCTTGCCGCTGTTTTTAGACCGGCGATCGGCATATGAATTAGTTTTCCGGCTACACGCCTTAACATTATCGCATACGACAGAGGAAGGTGTATGTCGATTAAAGGAGCCTACAAACCGGTACCATGATTACTTTTTTTTACTTTCCTTAATAACTTGTCTGGATTTGGCACGCATGTTCTTATATTGTATTAGATTATCAGCCTAAGTCGACGCTGGGAATTCCGATCAGCACGTCTACGAGCACGAATGGCATCCCGACATTCATCTGTCCACCAAGAAACAGGAAATTGACGAGGGTGGCCAGTCGACAGCGGGATAGACTGCTCAGCAGCGGAAAAAATGTTGGATGTGAGGCGTTCAACTAAGAAATCCACCGGGTCGTGCTCGCTACGGTCAAAAACAGCCAAACGGGAAAAAAAGGTTCCAGTTGGCTTCATTTAAGCGCAATCTAGGTAAACGTGTAGAACATAAATTCCATGCTTAGATGCTTATAGGAGCTGGAAAATGGTCACTAGAATATAAATCAGAGATAACATTCCATTGTAAGGAAACTGCTAACTGTGGAGAACAAACAGCAAGGTCAAGGTGGGAAAAACCGTGGAAGGCATCAGTAAGAAAGGTAGGCTCTCCAGTGTTCAGGAGAGAGAGGTTATTACTATCCAAGAAATCGGCAATTAGATGGCCTCTAGCACAAGCCCGAAGTGAGCCCGACAGTGGGTGGTGGGCATTCACGTCACCGTCTAACAGAAATGGTGGTGGTAACTGTGAAACTAGGTCGTCTAGATCAATGTGCGAGAGGTCAGCAGATGGAGGCAGATAGAAACTGCATATTGTGAAGCTGGTAGTTGGCAGTGATATCCTTAAAGCGACTCACTGGATGCCAGAATGTAAGGGCATGGATTCAGCATAAAGGTCATCTCTGACGAGCATCATAGTACCCCCATGTGCAGGAACACCCTCCTTCGGTGATAAGTCACACCGTACAGCAGAGTAGTTCCTGAATGTGACGTTGTGGGGTCGGAGCTCGGTATGTTGTAAGCAGACGACCAAAGATTGATACTGGTTGAGCAACTATTCAAGCTCTGGTTGACGTGGTCTAATTCCGCATGTGTTCTACTGTAGGATAACAATTTTCAATATTATGGGATAAGTTTTAAATCGAGAGACGCATCTGCAGATTGGGCTATGCTGGTCGGTTCAATTTGTTCTTTTAAGGCGTTGGGCTAGCACTGTTTTCAGGAGCACGTTCCTGCGGTTTACGCACTGTCCGTTTGGCAGTGGGGGCAGAATCCTCCTGGTCCATCTCCTTCACTGGGGAGACCCCTTTCCAATTGAAAATTTCGATTCAAGAACCTCAAACCGATTAGATGTACTAATGGGCATTGTTGGGCGTTGCTGATCTGTACTTCCTCCAGATGATTCGTCCGATGAGGATCTACGTGGAGATTGGCATTGACGTTTCCTTCCCTTGGATGGTTTGGGAGGAGACTTTACATTGTCTTTAAGGAAGTCGGTCCTGACATGCCTGGTCTTAAATTATATATCTGGTGCAGAACTTGCAACCGGAAAGCCGGTCTTACCACCCGAGGTCCATGGTTTGGGTGATGCATTTTTCGGAACAGTCAATGGCGGATTTGGCAGACGTGGATGTCGATATAGAAGTAGACGACTTTGGGTACGATCTAGCTGTTAGAGACTTTTCGGATATTGTAGCCCCGTTAATATCATCGGTCTGAGTGGCAATGTCCCGGCTCGGTACCGGTTTAGCTACAACAGAGCTATAGGTGCCATAGCGCGGGACAGAAGTTTGGCGGAAACACAGGAGCTTCCGAGTAAGACCCTTTCTGTTTCATCCGGATCTACTGGATGGCTCTCTCCTCTGTGTAACGGGACAATCGCGGTAACTAGATGGGTGTTCGCCGCCGCAGTTAACGCACGATGTAGTGGACGTACAAGCTCCATCGTGCGTGGCGTCTCCACAGATGGCACAACGAGACTGAACTGCACAAAATTCATTTGTTTACCCAAAGCGTTGTCACTGGTAGCATCTTACTGGGTTCGGAATGTGGGGCCTAAACTCGATGGCTTCGTATCCTGTCTTAATACTTTGCGGGAGATCTACCCGATCAAAAGTAAAGAACAGGGTACGGGTAGGCACAAATTCACAATTCACTTTCCTTTGAACCCTGTAAACAAATGTGACGCCTTGTTCAGCCACATTTTCCTGAATCTCCTCAGCTGACAATCCGTCCAATGCGCGGGTGGTGACAACACCGCGAGAGGCGTTCAAGGTTTTATGCGTAATGACCGTAATAGGGTATTGCCTAACAGGTTGGCTCTCAGTAGTTTGGCTGACTGGGATGCAGATTTTGCCTCAACCATGAGAGTACCGCTGCGCGCTTTAACACAAGAGTGAACCGGATTTTATCTGGACCCTTTTGGATGGCGAAAGGGCTAGCCGTCGTGAACTTTCTTCCTTCTTCTGTTCGAGATACAACTAAGTAGCGATGACCACTAGACTCAACTACTTCTTTTCCTCCTACAATTGGAGTTTGTTTTTGCCCAAATATAAGGGTTCAGATTCATTCCCCAGTGTTCCCCACCCACCACGGAGGCCAACGCGGGGTCACCCCACTGGGGTGACAGGGCTACACAGGGAATATAGCAGGCTCGCCGTCCCAATCATCCTGGAGTTTGGTATAATATCTAGTCCTGGCCGACTGACTAGGGGTGGGTGACCTCCTAGCCTCCGGTTTAGGCGAAGCAGAAACCAAAGTAGTGTATTAGGCTGCGCACCCACCCCAGTTACTGAAAGTTAGAAGCTCAGGTACGCAACCCTCAATCAACCAGGATATTCCTTTCCACCAACACGGGTCTCCACACACGGCCTACACATGGGTGGACATTTTGACCTACTGACTTCCTCACCACTCGGAGGTTGCCCACGTAGGGAGTCAAAGTTGGCTCGGGACCCCGGGTGCGCCAAACTCGCACCTACCCCTGGGGGGCCGCTTGATGCGGGAACGGTCTTTCCCCTTCTTTCCCCACCTGCTGGCCGAAAAGAATAGGAATACGCTATGATATTCTCTCTCAGAACGTTTCGTACTCGGGTGCATTTGACTTCAGTTTGAGTTCATTAAGTTTATTTTGTCTCTCAGTCTAGGAGGAATAGATTTATAAATATTATTCGTATACACACACACACACGCGCGCGCGCATATATATTAAATCAATTAAATAGGTGAAATATGCACTCAACTTTTGAGACAATTAAGTTCAGTTGCGGATACTTAATATATCAATAAGCAATTAAACCTGCAAAATAGCAGAATTATATCTTGCTTTTTTTAATTCGGAAACATAAAGCAAATGCCGTTTAGAATTGTAAATAAACATCTGCAAGACCATCACTGTCCGCTTTATGCTTCTTATAATACTTGTATTTGATGCTGAATCATTATATATGTACAGTTTGAGCACCGCACATTAATCTGCAAGCTTTCTTGTGTTTGCAAGTTACAAAATATTCTCTTTACCACTCTTCATGAAACTGGTGTAGCGACTTCGAAGCCATAGCCGCCACTGAACGAGATGGTCCGAAGCACAGTGAAGAAGACAATTGGGGTAGGGGGCCATGATTTGGCGGAATGAGGCAAGGGCAACCTTCAAAGCATATCTGTCTTATTTAAATGCAGGGCGTACATCGTCGGTGTAGAGACGGACACACATAATTAAATACCCAAAAGCGACTGTGGTCTCAGTATTTCAATCTCAGCATGAATTCGTGCGATACGGTCCTCCTATGACGTTATAGAAGTAGCAAGAGCGCTGTATTATACAGGCAGAACAATACGCCATTTTGAGCCACAGTCAAGGTGGCAGCAGAAATACGAGATGATTCTTGGAAGAACAAGAACGTGTGTGTGCATGTTTAAGGTAGCGATACATACACTTTTCATTTTATTTATATAAAGTAGCTTCAATATACAAAAAACGACAAGAATTACTTTTTCTATTTTACGCAAAAGAGAAACTCACGTGCTATGTTGAATAATTTGACATAATTCGAAAAGTATAGAAGATATGTACAATCCAATTACAGATTCTTAAATCCAGTTAAAATTGAGGTATTTCTTACACTGAGTGTCCATATCTATGCATCTATAATAGGTTAGGAATAACAATGGTGTTAATCTGACGTTAACTGATTCTATGCACTTTCTTAGCGTAATAATAAAATGCAAATTGAAATAGCTTACGGATTCTTTTATACCTTTATTTCCTGATTAAAATAATGATGATAACAATAATAATAATAATAATAATAATAATTTCAGCATTATTTAGTATTTAATGCAATTGATTTAGTCAGCTAAATAAATCATTATCTAAGTATTCCTGCATCAAATAAGAATTATATATATAAAATTTTCCAATTTATTCTTGAAAACATTATAATATTTGACGTCTTTTAGATGATGAGATAATTTATTGTAAAACATAATTATCAGATTATTTGACTATGAATATTTCTTTATAATCTAAATTTTGCACAGAAAGTTTGTAATAGTTCCCAGTTTTACAAGCATGTGCATCTGTAAAACACTAACATGAAACATGCTAACACTGAGGTAACAGTGTCAAAATTATGAATATGCCATATTTAAAAAAAAAGGAAAAAAAAAAAAAAAGAAAAGAAAAAAAAAAAGCTCACAGTTCTGGTATGAATCACAATCTTTTAATGTTTAATCAAAGTATAGGTTTTCTCTCATTTATTTTCGTTACTTGCTCTTCCAGTCCCTCGGGTGTTTATTATCCAAAAATGTAACTCTGTTTTGCAGTTTTTGGATGGTAATCTCAGGAGTTTTCTCCTGACTGGAACATCCTACAGATACTGTCTCTTCAGAAGTGGCTAACAAGTGTGTTTCAACGCAAGTAGTTTGCACCAATTAAAAACGACCAGTTACCTAATGTCATCTCATAATATTTTGACTTCTGTGTATAAATATGATTTGTATAGGGCATTCCTCTATGAATTTAATACTTTAATATTTGAATGTGCAGAAAGTGTGTTGCATCCATAATCATCCATATTGATGTTGCATAAAGACACTTTCGTTTGATAAAGCCAATTGTAATAAGAAACTTATTATGAAAGAAACACGATTTTTTACCTATAGATATGTCATGTTTAAATAGATAATATTATTTCAAATTAAAAATAAAAGTAATGTTGGAATTAATCTTAGATCTTAATTAATTTCATCGTCTTTCAAAAGCTAAATTATGCTAAAAAGAGTGCTCTATTAATGATTCCAAGATTACATTTTCATGAATTTACAATCACATACTTCAGAATTTTAAGTGACTGCTAATGGTTAGGTTTTGTTTCATATATATTTCATTTTAAGACATATTTAGGGGTCTGGCTATTCTGGAAAATTAATGAAATAGCCATGTCATAATTCTTTTAAATTAGTAAGGCCGAAATCAATTCCTATGGTTTTAATACATTCCTTTAAACAAAATGTATAAACTGTCTGAATAATACAGACTCAAACACTTAATCTGCGGGACTACTTACATATATTTTGCAAATTGTTTGTTTTGACTGCAATTTTAGCTGGTGGATTAGACACCTTAAAAATTGTTGGTATATCATTAGGCTTGAGTTTCCTTTTCCCATCTGCATGGTTAAGCTGAAATTGGCTTTCTTCGAACTGTACTTGTGAAAACTTCCGTTTAAATTTATTTTACTAATACTGAATCTATAAAAGTTCGATGAAAATTTATAAAGTAAACATTAGTTGATTTGATGTTGGAAATAAAAGGAAATTGGGAGGAAAAAATATATTCTGGAGAAGAGACTCGATCTGCAACCTGTTATAATGCCGCAGCAACTTCTATCAACCGAGCTATTCTTATAACTACAAACAGCCTCGCTTCAAAATTTACTTAAGCAACTTATACATAATTAGCTATAGCTTTTAAATGTTAGTGTAAAGTAGCTACGTTTTAATGACTATTAAATAACACAATACAGATAATTTTCTCCAGAAAATGAATAAAATTCCTTGTCTGATTTACATTAAAAGGGTATTTGCGCCTGTAGTTTATCAGCCATTTCTTTCTTCGTTCGTTGTCAGCAGGAAAACGATAAAACTTAGAGCCCATGTTTACTGTTTTTTCACAATTTCGAGCTTCACAACCTACCACTGCACAAACCAAAGTGATAAACAATCAAATTATACCCACACAAGAGACCCGGTAAACACCGTGGGGTTTAATATGGCAGTTTGGCCTGCTCGTATGATAGAGTGCTTTAGAAGTAGCATACACCGTAGTCTTCTTAGTACCCCACAGAAAATAGTCCAGAGGTGTAAGATCAGGTGATCGTTGTGGCCATGGTTCACGCCCCTCTCTACCAATGCATAGATTAAGGTATATGATGATGAATTGGGTTTAGAGGCGCTTAACTCCTAGGCCATTAACGCCCTTATAAAACAAGTCGTGGTAAAGGTCAGGGGATAGAAATCAGTATAAAATTAATCACAAATAAAACAATAGCCAAATAAAGATATAAAACCCAGTGTAAATAAAACTAGCCTTGGCAAAAACCAGTGGTACATGAATTTATCACATTTGCGAACAATGGAGTGAAAAAAGGCACGAAAATAACTAAAAGTAAATTTTCATATAGGTCACTTGTGATAAAAATTTAAAAACCATATCTACCGCTCTGTCATCATTCGCCAGGACCTCCGCAAGAGATGATGTATTTGCAGAGATGATCGAATGTGTTCTAAAGGAACACTCTCTAGTAACACATCACGAACCGACAGATAGATGATGATGATGATGATTATGATGATTGGTGTTTTAGGGCGCTCAACGGCTTGATTCTTAGCGTCTTTATAAAACAAATAGTGGTAAAAGTCAGGAGATAAACATCAACAAAAAACTAAATAAAACAATGGCTAAAATTAGATATAAAATCGATTGTAAAAACTATGCACATTGCAAAATCAGAGCTGGACGAATGTACAACATTTTGGTAATGAAATTAAAATAGTCACAATGGGATAAAAATAGCTAAAACTAAATCTTCAGTCCGAAAGTCACATGCAATAAGATTTTAAAAACTATAACTTGCTTCATTCTCATCCGGCAGGACAATGAACAACCTAATTCGTTACTGTAAAAGGCGCTTGAGATGCAGATTTCAAAATGTTATGTACCGCTTTGGTTGTTTATGACTGACCGGCAGTTGTAAAGCTGTTTGTGTATGTGCTAGAATTAGTATATATGGCGGATGTATTGTGTGCGCTGGAACGTTGATGCCCATTTCGTCCATTCACCTTAACCTAAGGTCTAAATGTTTGCATAAACAACAATTCAATGGAACTTTCACGCCCCACACATGGCTTTCCTCTTGAAAATGTTCACTATAATATCCAGCCCAATATTAAGGGACATTGAAGCTAAATATTCAAAGCTCCGCAGTGTTGTATCATATTTTCTGACAATTTTACTGTGTTTGTTTAGTTAATGTGTATCCCAAATTGCATTCAAAATGTTCTATGTAAATATATCACATAATCACAATCTCACACGCGTTTTATAACTTGAGGAAATTGATTGCATTTTTTGCAATTGGAGCCTTGAATCACACACAAAAATTGTACGAAATGATGTAATAAATATGACGAGCTAATTGTAACATTTTTTATAAGCCTATACGATATTTTAGTCCTTAAAAGTAACCTTATTTTCATGTAATAAGGTATTTTTTAAATTATTATTGCTATTAGAACTATTTTTATCCGTGGAATGTTGCGGTGGCTATGTCTGGACATTGTGGGATATTTTAATGGAAGTTAAACAACTGAGACGCCTGGAACATTTTGATGTGTGAAAATATATTTTTGAGAAAAACTCGTTTTATAAAATATTATGCTAAGAAGCATAATATCTGATCGATTATGATAAAAAGTTCACACCTAGTGTCTCTTTCAGATAAGGCATCAAAGAAATTTGACCAAACATTGTGAAAAATGAATTTGCTTTATAATAAAATGATATGAATTGTAAACTTTAAGAAAATATATCGTTTTCCCCCGCTTGGCGCACTGGAACTAAAACTTAACTGAAGCTATAAATGTGTAGGCACATACTTATTAATAGTCACGCCCAACTTTAAACATTATTTTCTCGCAAACTTGTTTTCCAGCACTTTTGAAACTCAAACTCCACTCCATGCAATATTTACTAATGTATTCCAAAATTTTTATACCACCTGTCACGACTACATTAAAGAAAAAGGGCACATATTTTTGCGAAAGCATGTCAAATTTTGATAGATAAATTATTAAATTTTGAAAGTCAAGATTTTTAGAAATTACGAAAACTAATAAATAATCTTTGTGAGCTAATTAGGGCTAATATAAAAATATAGTATGACAGATCTATCTGTTAATTCACTCACTGTAAAACTGGAACTTTTATGTTAACATTTTTAAAAATACATCATATGGCTCATTTTATTAGAACATGAATTTAAATAATACAAATTATTATTTAAATATCCATGGAATTTAGAATTTTTATATGGGAGAAATAAAATGTCAATAAGATATTATACATACTCTGGATTTTCCAAATTTCACAGATCCGTCACATTAAGCCTTGTCATGGTATTTTCTATGCACCCGATATATCTATAAAAAACAAACGGGTATCTCGGGAAGATTTTCTCTACACGTACTATGTACATAGTGTATTGAGAAGGTATTGTAATGCACCAAAAAAATTCGATACCGAGATTTCACCGGAAATGCATGTTTTGGGTCCTCCTGAATCCAAAAGAGGCATTTTAGAAGAAGGTCCGTGTGTGTCTGTAGACAGCATAGCCCAAAATGAAAAGACCCTTAAATACCAAACTTGGTATTTAAGTTTTGTATCTTCCAAGGATGCGACACGAAGATTTTCAAGAGAATCTGGTAACCCCAAACTACCCTTTACACGGAAATTTTTCAAAAATTTTGATTTTTTCAAAAACGGCTCTAACGATTTTGATTGTGAAATAGCTTATGTATAAGCTATTTATATGACAAACGAAAGGTAAATCTTGAATTTTCTGAGAATAACCTCTGAAGAACTCTTCTCTCTGGATGACTTTTTTATAACCGGCAAACCGTAAGAGATATACAAAAACTTACTGCACAAAAAATGTAGATTTCATTAAAACACACAATTTATGTCACATACATATTTTTTGTAGATTTAACCGTTTTCGAGATATTCCGGATCATTAGTTTTAATATTAGCCACTTAAACTTTTCTCAAATGGAAGCTATCTTTCTTCTCGTTTCTCGTTTGTTTACCGAATTGTTTCACATAGCGACCGGCTTTTAAAGGACGAGGCTATCGTTTTAACCTGTGCATATTCTTATTTCCCTTCTACTTATAAAGAATCTATTAATAAGACTAATTCTGCTAAAGTTCATCTTGATTAGCATGATGTAAATAACAGATTAATGTTTTGAATAAAAGGTTTGTTTTTGGAATAGCTAGAGGATATCATGTGAATGGAACACATCACATTTTTAGTAAGGTATTAATAACTGACCACATGTCCTTATTTAATAAATGTTACTCACTTATCTATCAATTACCAGTCCAGTATGTTGAACACTTGCGGGAAATGGGATACTGCACATGCAATCCGGCAATTTACCTAATGAGTCTGAGGCAGAGTTTGGAAAATCCAGTTTCCACATTCCCAACAGAGCATTTCCCTGAGTAGATCCGTGTTTGTGTTTCTTCTAGCGTATTTCTGGAATTGTGATGCAGATTCGATGTCTGCGAGAATTTTCCAACATACGGTTCTAGAGGAACATTATCCATTCTCGCTCGTATAGAAACATGAGATATATTTCATTCCCATGACTTTCTCTACCTATTCTAAAACGAAACATTCTTATACAACCGTATTATCTACCTACTTTATCCTAATCAAGATAAACGTTCGCAAAATGGTTTTATTGTTTAGTTCATTGTAGGTAAAAGGGAAATAAGGAAATGCACTAAGCTAAAGTAACAGTCGAGTATTTTAAATCTTGTGGATATATGGTGACAATGGAATTCTATTCCTTTTTGCGTGGCCAGGAATAAGACAAAAGCAAAACGAATGGCTACTACCCGTCTGAAAAAAAGTTTAGGTATAGGGCAATTCATACCAATAACCAAAATTATTTCGGAAATGGTTAACTCGAAAAATATATCTGACAAATTGTGTGCTTTAAAGAGGTCTATATCTTTTGTGTTGTAAGTTTTTGTCTATATCTTACAGTTTACCAGTTATGTAAAATTCATTCAGAATGAAGAGGACTTCAGAGTCTATTCCCAGAAAAGTCGAGATATACATTTTGTTCCTTAATAAAACATCTTTAATATATGCTATTTTAATCAAAATCGTTAAGAGCCGTTTTTGAGAAAATAAAAAATTACATAATGTCATATAAAAGATAGATTGGCTTGAGGGAATTTTCTCGAAAGTCTGCGTGCCATATCCTTGGAACATGCTGAACTTAAATATCAATTTTGATGTTTAATGGACTTGCCGTTTTTAACTTTCTCTACACGTACCATATACATATTTTATACAGAAGGTATTGTAATGCACCCAAAAAGTCGATACCGAGATTTTACCGTTAATACATGTTTTGAGACTCTCTGATTAAAAAAAAAATAGCATTTTTAGAAATATGTGTGTGATGTGTGTGTGTGTGTGTGTGTGTGTGTGTGTGTGTGTGTGTGTCTGTGGGCAGCATAGCTCATAAACGAAATATCGGTTAAATACCACACTTGGTATTAAGTTGAGTATCTTCTAAGGATGCGACACGAAGATTTTCAAGAATCCCCCCCCACCTCGAACTACCCTCTACAGGGAATATTTTTCGAAAATTTTGCTTTTCTCAAAAATGGCTCAAACGATTTTGATCATAAAACTTATACTTAAGATATTTTTATGACAAATGAAATGTGTAGCTTGCATTTTTTTTGGGAATAGCCTCTGAAGGCCTCTTCATTATGGATGATTTTTTACAACTGGCAAACCGTAAGAGATAGACAAAAACTTACTGCACAAAAATGTAGATCTCATCAAAACACACAATTAATGTTATATACATTTATTTTGTAGAGTTATCCGTTTTCGACATATTCCGGATTACTAGTATCAGTTTCACAGCACTTAAACTTTTCTCGAACGAGAATACATATTTCTTCACGCTTCTCGTTTGTTTACTCCTGGCAAGAAAAAAGAGTGGAATTTCAATTATTTCAGATAACGACCGGCTTCTAAAGAACTTGGCTATCGCTTTAGCTTGTGCATTCCTTTATTACCGTTCTTGTTACAAGGAAACAAGTAGTCAAGCTAATTCTGTTGATGTTTATTTTGATTAGCATGATGTAGATGAAAGATTAATATTTTGAATAAAAGGTTTGTTTACAGAACAACTAGAGAAAGTCATGTGAATGAACCATGTCAGATTTTTGAGTTATGCTGTTCAAAGACACGCTCGCACGGACACCAGATGCCGCGCGCGCGCAAACACACGCATAACACTCGCGCGGACATTTTTACAGGAAAACACGCTTGGCTCATGGATTGCAAAATGCTGCAGAAACACTTAGAGCTGAGTTTTTCTTTTTCAAATTAGTAAACTAATTGAGGTCTATTTAGCTCACACGCATCAGCTTCTGGGTGTGCACTGACTAGATGCAGTATTCAGCTTCTTTGATCCTAATTGTGCTGGTTCTATTCCTTGCTGTGCTGGAAGCTACCTGCTTCGTACTTGAAAATGAGTGTTGACAAGCTGGGGGACGTGGATCGAATAACACAGCTTCAACACTATAGCTCATTGGTGACCACCCTACAGTGGCGGAGGGGAGGGCAGATTTACCTCCACCCCATTGTTTGGTAGCAGCAGTCAAATGTCTCTCTATGACATCAAGTTCTATCCGTGGCGGGGACACTTTAGGTTTGTATCGGACGGTACAAATACTAAAAAAAAACTTCTTGAATTGTTGTTAGTAACTCGGTTGGCATTGTTCTCTTGTAACCAGTTCATCAATGTTTGCCGACAACGATGAACAACAGAGTCGTAAAAGGTAGACCAAATGATTTTGCCCTTCCTTCCCTACTACAATATTTGCATTTTATTTGATTCATTTCCAGTTAACAAGTATACGTAGAACCAAATATTGATATATAATTTCTAGAAAAAAATCGCAATTTGGGAAATTTTTCAATGGGAACAGATTTAAATAAATCCAAGTCTTTTTTCTGAGAATATTTAATTGCTGTTTAAGTTTGCTAAGCAAAGGTCCCATTTGAAGATCGTGGGGAGAGACTTTGTGGGCAAAATTAATTCAAATTCAAGTTCTGTTACTGACTGCATACCTGATAAAAATGTTTGCCATTATTAGTATTATGGCATTTTTCAAACTGCCGTTTAATATTACATCGGAACCCCAAAATAAGTGGATAAGAATCTCACATTTAACAAAAAAATATTTTTCCTTCCGTTCTTTCTGGAATACCATATGTTTGGTCTTTTGAAACCTGCCACCGTGTCGAGAGTCGAACCCAATTACATGCCACTGAATGATTGAAGGGGAAATGCTTCCTACCTGGCCATGCACCAAACAAAGGAAGTGGGGTAACAAGACTAGGTGATGCAATTAGCTTATAAGAGAAGAGGTTGGGCACCCTTGCTATAGATTGTCTCAACCTTAATGCGATGGATCTGTGAAATTTGAAACATTCACAATATGTAAGATATCTTATGTATGTTATTATACATAAGAATAGTGATATATTTAGCACGTACCAAATTCTAGACTGTATGGTTACTTAAACAATACTCTGTTATTGTTTTAAGTCTTTGTTCTAATAAAAATGAGCAACGTGATGCATTTTTAAAAGCATTGAAATATAAATATGCAGTTTTAGAGTAAATGAGTTTAAAAATAGATCTATCATAATATTTTTACTTTAGCCATAATTAGTGAAAACAAATATTTTTAGTACTCTCCAAAACTGTTGGTTTTTGAAATTATAATAATTTATTTCTCAAATTTGGAGCATTATTTCGAAAAAGAATACGCTCATTTTCTTAATCTTGTTTTCAGGGGCAGTATAACATTTTTGAACAAATTGCATCGTGTGGAACATTTTGAGTATGGAAAAGTATAGGAAAAACGTTTGCAAGAAATAAGGTATCAAGTTAGGAGTGCTTATTAATAAGTATGCATCTGTCCCTTTTTTGCTTCAGTTAATTGGTAGTTAATGCGCGTTAAGTGGGAAAAACTATATATTTTCTAAAAGTTTATAATTCATATGATTTTATTATGAAGTAAAATACTTTTTTCGTCACCTTAAAATACAACGTGGAGTTAAAAAAATTATTTCTGTTTTTATCTAATGCATACATGTTTCTATTAGCTTCGTCCTTTTCTATTCTCGCGCTGTTGCCAAGTTGCTAATGATATGGTGTAAATATGCATCTGATATAATTTTCAGCTCTGAACACATTATCCTATGCATAATTTCTTCTGTATTAGATTACATCATTTTCAGAAACTTTTAGATTTCTGTGCGTCCAAATTTCTAACGAAGACGTGTTTTTGATCAAAAGTAGGATTTTGCTGCTTGTGTGCGTATCACGCAGAAACTAATAAACTATAGTTCAGAGCTCAACAATATTTGTTTTTCTTGGCAAGGTTAAACCAGCTAGTTTGGATTCTCTATCTTTAATAAGAGGAGCGTCAAGATTTTTTTAAATTAACGATTTACGGTAAATTCTATACCTATACACTAGAGCGAGAAACTATATTGTTATTGGGTACACAGCGGGACCTAAGGGGGAGAAAATGTTGAAAAGGATTGAAAAACGAAGCTTTGACGAGACAAATGTTTGTAAACGAAGAAAAAATGCGAAATAATACTGAATGTGTTAGATTATTCAAATAAAATGAGTGTTAGTAAGGGAATAAATGAAACAGCTAAAGCTACCAGGTGTTCAGAAACATTAGTATACACGGTATAAAAGGAAATGAATGCCAGGGTCTATAAAGATGCGTGTTAAATGCAGCATATATTGAAAAAAGCATCTTTTATCACTAGGAAAAATTTACAAACCTGAAGACCCGAACATTCTTCTTTATGCATAAATATTAAACATTGATTTTCTATGTTTGTGTTTTCTTTTATTACTGCTATCACTATAAACACTCCCTTACAAACCAATGTTAACTTTTACCAAGTCACGCTATCTGCTTGCTGCCTGTCGATTGTGAGCTGAATGGATAGATAGCTTTTTATTGTTACAGACAACGATAGAGAGAGAGAGAGAGAGAGAGAGAGAGAGAGAAGTAAAGTTTTATGGCACTAAAAGATTATTAGCGTCCTAGGGAAAAATAAAAGAAAAAAGCTATAAAACAATAAAACTTCTGGCTAAAAGGTCAGGGTAAAACGAGTATTAAACATACTAAGATAGCCCCCCCCCCAAAAACTAAAACATTAAATACTGCAATGTAGGTTAAAATAATAAATAAAACTAAGAGAACCAAAGCTGTAGAACGTAACTAAAACTATGTACGGCCAAGCGTGGGGCATTGTCGAATGAAAGACACAACACGCTGTATAGTAAACAGGTTGGCCACCAAGAAGGCACGCGTTCAGACGGTACGCAAATTGGCACGCATTATGGACATACGCACCGGAACTAAAAACTGGCACTCGGTCTCACTGTGAAGTTCGCGCGGCAACGACAAAATGAAACAGCTATCCACGCAGTAAATGACAGTGGCTATGTCCAAAACGCAGGCGCCATAAAATGACCTCTTTCGGTGTGAAGCGCGACAAGAGGTTTTCCAGGTTTTAGGGAGTGGTTTAATTACCCGCAATTTGTTACCACTGATTCGGGACCATTCAGCTGCCCAATGAAAAAGAATGGTCCCTCGTAACACCACCTTCAAATCATCCGCGGCAACGGAAGAAGAAAAATTCCTGGTAGATACTATGGTTCTCTTGACAGCGGAATCAGCTGCCTCATTCCCCGCTACTCCCGTGTGACCAGGCAGGCGCAGAAACGTCACACTGAGACCTACTTCTGAAAGGGAGTGAAAGCAACCCTGGATGTGCTGTACAGTAGCTTGATAAGTGTACAGCGCACGAAGACTTTGGAGAGCACTCAGAGAATCGGAACATATGGTAAGGAGCGGTATCACATGTCGCCGTACATAAGAAAGAGCCTTGAGAATACCAAATAACTCAGCGGTAGAAATCGAATGTTTGTCCCGTCAGTGAAACTGTGGTCGCGATCCTGGTCTTTCAGAGCTAAAAGGTGGACCAAATGGCGAAATCTGGGCTATCCGACTTCAAAATACAGGCGGGCCCTAGACAGATAGTGGTCCCCATGCGAAGTCAAGGAAGGAAACATACTTCTTCTGTTGGAAACACGGCAGGCATGGATATGTCCATTTACCCAAGAAGCTTGCGAAAACGTACCTGGTAAAAACGGGGCGAGGGAACGAGAATCGGAATAAACATCCAAGGAAACGTCAAGGAACTATGCATGAGCTGGATGTTGAGGCATACTGGAAAGATTGCACGAATAAACAGGAACTCAGGAAAAACTCTCGACGATAACATATCCGTGGTTCTGCAGCCTCCGCACACATGCTACTAACAGGGCTAGAGCGGATACGACGAAATATACGTGAGGAAGTTACCCAGTCCGTAATTTCCCTAAGCTGCTTAACATGGAGAGCCAAATACTCCGAATACAAGCCTGAAAGTACCGCTCTCCGCACAACAGCACTAAAATCTTCGGCGGCTGCACAAGTAACTGCAATACTGGGTTCCGTTGTTGCGGAGTTTGCTGCTAACTTCGCTAGTTCATTCCCCGGCAAGCCAACGTGTCCAGGAATCCATACACATATAACTCCACATTAACATCGGAAGCATGCAAAATGTGGGGGACGTCCTGTACGCGCTGCACAAAAGGATGGTAATTGTACAGTTCACGAATGTTCTGAAGCGCGATAAGGGAATCACTCAGAGTGAGACAGTCACCGAATAAAATCACACAATTATGTAGTATAAATTGATGGGCTACTAGGTAAACTGAAAGTATATGGTTCGGTCCAAGTCACAAAGGCACATCCAACACCGTCGGTGCACTTACTTCCGTCGGTGTGTAAACAAATGCGGCTATTGTAATTTGATAAACATTCTTAAGAAACAAGTGCGGATATTAGACACAGGCGTAGCAGATTCCCCATAAGCCTTCATCCCGAAATCTACGTGGAATGTAGTATGTAACAAAGGTGGGTGTACCCTCTCCCCCATGAGAAGCATGCGAGGCATTTCAAGATCGTGCTTCCGAAACAACTCCAGAAAACGAAATCCTATAGGCCATGGATTACGTGAGAGGTTTCTATAGCTGTCATCCAGTTCAGTACTAAAAATGGAGTAAATGATGCGTGCCACAGCCATAATTGCCTAACAGGATATCACGCCGGCAGCCCAGAGGTGGTTCTGCCGATTTGGCGCAGAAAAAAAATGAAATGGCCTGTTATTTATGGACGCTCTTTAACTGCTTTGGTTCTCAGCGTCCCATTCTATATTGGGCGTGAAAAATCGCAGAGGATCACAATTGGGCTGAATGGAAAAACTCCAACAGCCACACGGATGCGTTGATTATGGACGTCTAATCTTCTCAGCTCAGGTTTCAAAATATGTATGATGGTGGCCTCCTGGAAAAGTGCCGGCAACCCAGACACGAAGACCTCGAGCAGGAAAGCCATATCCTCAGGAGAGAGATGTTGCAACATTTGGAAGTGAATGCTATCTGACCCTGGTGCAGAGTTTTGTGAAGATGAAAGTGCGTGGTCTAACTTCGCCATGGCGAAAATGCGATTGTAATCTTGTTGGAGAATCCTTGAGATTCCAACCGAGCCTTAATGGCAAGAAACTCAGGGGAATAATTGTCTGAGGTAGTCACCTTAGCGAAAGCACTATCTAAAGCGTTCGCCACGTCAAACGTATCAACAGCTGCTCCGGAAAGTGCTTTGAGACCGCCGATGGGCATATGGGGTGATTTTCCAGCCATACCCTCAACCTATCCCATAAGACAGAGGAAGGGGTATGTCGATTAACGGAAGACAAACCTACTCCAAGATTGTTTATTTATTTATTTATTTTTGCTATCCGTAATAAATTGTCTAGATTTGGCACGCATCTTCTTATATTGGATGAGGTTATCAAGCGTAGGAGGACGCTGAAAGACCCGTAGAGTATGCCTGCGAGCACGAATAGCATTCCGGCATTCATCGTTCCACCAAGGAACCGGAAGTCGACGAGGTTGCCCAGCCCTCCGTGCAATAGACTGCTTAGCAGCAGAAAGCGAGGTGTTCGGCTAAAACTTCCACCGAGTCGTGCTCGTTGCAAGTAAGAACGGCCAAACTATAGTATAGTTCCCAGTTGGCTCGATCTAAGCGCTATCTAGGTAAACGTTGGGAACATACATCTTGTGCTAAGAGACTAATAATAATTGGAAAGTGGTCACTAGAATGTAAGTCAGAGATGATATTCCATTGTAAGGAAACTGTCAACTGTGGAAAACAAACTGCTATATCCAGGTGTTAAAAACTGTTGAAAACGTCAGAAAGAAATGTAGGCTCTCTGGTGTTCCAAAGAGAGATAGATCATTATTGCCCAAGAAATCGGCAATTAGATGACCTCTCGCACAAGCCCGAGGTGAGCCCCAATGTAGGTGGTGGTCATTCACGTCACCGACCAACAGAAATGGTGCTGGTAGCTGGGAAACTAGGTCTTAATCAGTGAACGAGAGGTCAACAGATGGAGGCAGATGTATACTACAAATGGTGAAGTTGATAGATGGCAGCGTAATCCTCAAAATGACAGATCACCTATGGTCGGCGCTCGAGATCGAAGGTTTGGGTGACACCTTTTCTGGATTACTCTTAATATTGGTGGTTTTGGCAGATGTTAATGGCGATTTAAACGTAGAGGTGGAGGACTTTGGGTGTGGTCTGGCTATGAGGATCCTTTCAGAAATTGTTGCCCCGTTAATATAGCAGGTCTGAATTGCGAGTACGGGTCTCAGTACCGGTTTAGCTGCAACTGAGCTATATACACCGGAGCGCGGGCAGAGACGCAGCAGCTTACGGGTTTCTGAGGAGGACTCATTCTCTCATTCTCTCATTCTCTCTCTCTCTCTCTCTCTCTCTCTCTCTCTCTCCCGTATCTCCTAGATCACTGTCTCCTTTGTAAAACGGGGTAATCTCGGGAACTATGGGTGTACCCCGCTGCAGTTCACACTTGAGGGAGGGGTAGTACAATCCCTATCGTGCGATGCCTCACCACATATAATACCTGTAGACGGACCAAAACAAAACTCGCTGTTATGCCCAAACCACTTACACTTTTAACATCGTAGTGGGTTCGGACTATAGGGCTTAGCCTCAGTAGCTTCGTACCGTGACTTTGGGGGATAATCCATCCGATCAAAGGTAAAGAACAGGGTGCGGGTATGCACGAATTCCGCATTTACTTTTGGTTGAGCACTATTAACGGATGTTACCTCTTGTTCTGCCGGATCCTCTGGTAGCTCCCCATTGGACAAACTATCCAATGCGCGGGTGGTGATAACGCCACGCGAGGAGTTGAATATCTTGTGCTTTTCGACTTTAGCTGCGTATCTCCCTAACATTTACGCTTTAAGTATTTTCGCTTCATGGGATGCTGAAATTGCCTCAACCAGGAATGTGCTAACACAAGAGTTAACCGGGCCTTTTGGATTGCGAAAGGGCTAATCGATGTAAATGTTCTTCCTTCCTCTATCCTGGATACAACTAGGTAGCGAGGTCCACTGGAGTCAGCTACTTCATTTCCCAACAGTAAATTATTTCTTTTCGCCTCAAGTATATGGTATAAATTTATCCCCACACCCACCACGGAGCCCAACGAGGGGTCACCCCAGAGGAGTGACTGGGGTACAAAGGATATATAGCAGGCTCGCCGTCCCACTCACCCCTGAATTCGGTATAGTACCTAGCCCTGGCCGATAGACTGGATTTGGGTTAGTCCCTAGCCTCCCATTTAGGCGAAGCAGAAACCAAAGCAGTGTATGAAGTTCCGCACCCTCCCCAGTCATTGACAGAACAGAAGTCCAGGGTCAGACTCGTAACCCTCAACCAACCAGGATATCCCTTTCCACCGACACGGGTCTCCACGCACAACCCCCACGTGGGTAGCCTTTTGACTGACTGACTCCCCTCACCACAAAAAGATTACTCACACGGGGAGATCAGGGTTGGCTCGGGACCCCGAGTCCTAACTTGTACCTACCGTAGTAGCCCCCCTTTTGATAGTGTTTAACGCCCGATTTTACTGCGATGGCATGCTATCACCGGTTAGATATTTGTCATCGGAGAAATGTGCTAGACGAGAATAAAGTGACTAATCCACGTAGCTAAACTGGAATTTTGAGATACCAGTGGTTGGAGTAATGCAATGAAGAAGGCTAATAACAATAATAAAATGATCACTGGAGTGAGCATCAGAGACGACATTCCACTCCGGATAGTGTGCAAACTGTGCTGAGTAGATACTTAAATCGAGGTGAGAATGATGCCAAGGAAGCCTGAGAGAACTGTAGGTTCACCAGTATTCAAAAGGAGAAATTCCAGTGGTGTAGAAGATCACAATTAAAGCTTCTCTCGCACGCGCGCTTGAAAATTCCCAAAGATGGTGATGGTTACCAAAATCTCCGATCAGAAGGTACGGTGGAGATAACTGCGAACCTAAACGTATACCATCGGGAATGACAAGAAGAGACAAAGGAGGAGAGTAAAGACTACAGACTGAAAATTTAAACCAGCTTACAGAAAGGTGGATAGCAGCAGCTTTCAATTGAGTGTTGAGTGGCAGTGGTCGGAAACATGCGTCGTTTCGAACCAGTACCATGGAACAGTGCGCAGGAGAGCCCTCATCTGGTTCTAGATCAAGGCGAACCGGCGTGTACCTATGTGAAGCAAAGGTGTCTCAAAGGTGAAGTTTTGTCTCCTGTAAGCAAACGATGAGAGGTGAATAAGATCGCATTAAAGTATCCAGTGCCGACTGTAGAGGGGCTATAACAAGGACGGTAATAAGGCTGGTTTTCAGTATGCGTGCACCGGAAAGGAATCGAAGCAGTGGATGGCGTGGGTGGTTTGGTGCAGGTTTCTCTTTTCTTTTTCATTGGTCTTCGGTTCAAGCGAATGGGGTCGCCAACCGTAAATTAATCTGGATTACCATTGTTGATATCGGTGTCTGAACAAGTCAGCGGGAAAGACTTGTGGGACGATGAATGGGCCACTTACGGGTCTTGCGATCAGGTGCAGGGGCAGAAGATGTAGATGGCGTAGAGCAAGTTGGGGGTATCGGAATGGTCTTTGGAGGCGAAACGTTGTCGGAGGAGGAATCTGTTTGTATACCAGTAGACATCCGGGAACGAGAACGAGGTATTGTCTCAACTACAGCAACCTGTTTCCGCATTGGCCGGCGGACCTCAGCGGAAAGCTTCAAAGCTGAAGTTCGAGATAAAGTTTCTGCGTCGCTTCAACAATTAAATGGTCTAGGACTCTTATTTCCAGGATCGCCTTCTCCTCGAGGAACCTCGAACACTCCATAGAGTTGGGTGTGTGCGCCTCTCCCCAATTGGCACAGGTAGGGCCTTGGGTGCATACAGTTCCATCGTGTGTTTTTTTTTTTTTTTTTTTTTTGCCTACACTAAGCACAAATCTGCGAATTAGTGCAACGTCGTTGCGTTGTCTGAAATTCTGACAACCGTAACAGCGCATCGGATTAGGTGTGTGTGTACATATATATGTATACACACACGTGCGCGCGCGCACGGCCGCTCTCTCATAACCGCAAATGATGTAACCTGGCATTTCAGTCCACTCAAATGCCAAAAAGACCGTACGGAGTGGAAACGGCTTGTTGCCTCGTTTGCCAAATAAAATGTACGCAGCGATAACAGCTTGGTCTGAAAGGCAGGTCATAATGTTGTCGTTAGTTAATCCGGCCAAACCGGCGGTCGTAACTATACCTCGGCTGCTATTCAAGTGTCTATGCTTCCCCACCGTAGTAGTGTAAGAACCCAAAAGAAAAGCATTCTTCTGCTTGGCCGGTTGTTCAGATGTGGCTACCTTAATTAAGAGTGTGCCATCTACATCGGGTGGCATTTGTGACCTTCGCGCAAATTTTGTCCAGTTCTTTTTGGACGTAAAATGGACTGACATCTTTCGTAGTCTTTGTCTCACACATTAGTAGCAAAGCCAAAAACCATGGTGTTGGGGGGATAAACGCAGAGGAGCAATAATGGTACAGTCCCCCTTCCGGAACCGTCGGCATCAATCTGCCATCCGGGGGATACAATAAAAATACAGCTAAATCTTTCGGTCTGTGCCGACCTGGAGCACACGCTACAGGCCTGATCTCAAGGAGTATTTCAGAGGAGTTACCCTTCAACTATCACTACTGGCCGGTATGCGACTTTTTCACTGAAGACAGGCTCGACTTTATGTCCTAACACTGGAATGGCAACAGTGGCCCTCATTATAGGGGGGGCCTCAAAGGAGTCAGCGTGGATTCAGGGAACTTCTGGTTGATTATACCGGGTCCCAGACAGTGGTAACATGTCGGGATACCCCCGATCACCCCAGCCACTTCTGGTCGCCGAAATGTTCACGGGACCTGGCCCCTTGGGTGCTACGTGAATGTACATGACATCGGAACGGCTCCACACCTAGCGAAACACGAAAGGAATACTCAGGAGTGTCCTTCAACCTTCACATTTGAGACCTCTGGAAATAAATAAATAAATGGCGTGTTATTTGTGGACGCTCTTTAACTACAGTGGTTCTCAGCGTCCCATTCTAAATGGGAAAGACCGCTTAATTTTACTCAGAGGCCTCTCTTTCAGGCTTGAGGTTATTTTACGTGCCGTAAATCTACGACACGGGACCAACGGCTTTACTTCTCTTCCAAAGGAAGCCATGCTAAGGATTTTTACACCCGAAAAAATCCATCGTCCTCCGCCGGGTTTGAACCCGCGACCTTGGGTATATGAGGTTAGCATGGTAACCATTACACCACGAAGGGCGACTGAGACCTCTGGAGGGCACACATGTTGAAAGCTAAGCCGAAACTTTGGGACAGGTACCACAAAGTTAGGAAGGATCCCTGCTGGTGAGGAAGGAGTTTATGATCCTAAAGACATTAAACCTAAGAATTTTATAAATCTGATAGAGGTCTTCTTCACAATTTCAATGATATGCTCTAATATTTACAAATATATTTTTTAATTAAAATGACAGAAAAGTTGGTTAGATGGAAGGGAATTAGGGAATTCATTAGGCTAAAGCAAGTTAAATGTTTTAAAAGCTGTCACTATACGATTGTCATTGAAACTCGTTTCTTGGGATGACCAAGAGCAAAACAAAAGAAAAAGGACGACTTCCTGTTTGAGAAAAGTTGAAGCATTTTAAAATTGAAATTAATAACAATGAATATCTCGGAGGTTAGCTGCACAACAAAAATGTATAGAGCATAAGTTGTGCATTTTGACATGATCTATATTTTTTGTGTAGTAAGTCATTCAGGAAGAAGAGGACTTCAGAGGCTATGCCCAGAAAATTGTTACACACTTTATTTGTCATTTAAATATCTTTAATATACGACGCTTCAATTAAAATTGTTGGAGGAATTTTTGAGAAAATACAAATTGTCGAAAAACTTTCCATGAAAAGGGTAGTTTGAGGTGGGAGATTTTCTTGAAAATGTTCGTGTAGTGTCCTGGGTAGATACTTGATTTAAATATCAAATTTGGTATTTAACATACTTTCCGTTTTTGAGTTACTATAACCACAGACAGAGAGAGAGAGGGGGGAGAGAGAGGGAGAGGGAGAGAGAGAGGGGGGGGAGACAGAGAACCAGACATACAGACACGCACAGACCTTTTTTAGAAATACTTTTTTTTATTTATTCCGGTCTTATAACGTGTTTTTCCGGGATCAACTATGTATGTTGTGTTAGAAAAAGTATTTGCAGCTTTAATATCTGCAATTAAATTTGGAAGTAAGGTGTGATGCAAAATGCAATTAATTTTATGTGCGGTAAGAAATCCACTTAAAGGAATCGCGGTGCATCCTTTCTTCGAGTTCCAGACTATGCTCACACCTAAGCAGTAGCGAGCTTGCTTTTAAGGTTATCTACTTTTGATGAGGGCTGAGGAAACCCTGGTAGAAACCTCAGTCAGGGTAGAGGCTTCAGGCAGGATTGAACAACGCAGACCTCTTCACCAGTCCATGCCTTAACGATTTTGGCCACTAGTGCCGGTAGGAACAAGCTGAGATTCAGTAGATACTTAAACTCAACAGACCCAGCATCATGTTTGTTTACACTTTAAATTAAAGAGCCATATTTGTAAGTTGCAGGCATTTGAAAGCATCTGTACTAGGCTGTTGTGACGAAAGGATCTGTTGAGGGAGGAGGGTGGTCACCTTGATATAAAGATTACCCGCTTGCAGGTATTACATTTATTGTTAACATGTGAGTACATAGAAATGCCTCAGGCAGCTTGGCCTTACGTCCGCCGCGCTGGAAGGTGCAAATTGATCCATGAAGATGATCTTCGACTATCACGCAGCCTTGTCCGGCTGCTCACATGACCGACTCAGTTTGACTACTCCTACACATGCGGGAAATGCTTATTTATAATATTGGTCGATTTCCAGTCAGGACGGAAATTGGGAAACCATGTCGTCTAAATAATTTCTATTATTTGAAATATCTGTCGTTACCGGATGCTGCATCCGCCGGCGATAAACCTAGATTCCCCGGGAGGACCTACCTACGTATTTCCTGTTGGGGAAAACCTTTCCTTGTTACACAAGATTTCTAAAGAGAAAAGAACGAATTTCGTGCTAAATAGTATAATTCAATAGTATTAATAAACTAGACTAAATCTTATAACTTGATGATACTCATACATTACAATATGATATGATTGGAGGGGACTTGGAACTGAAAGTGCACCTACACCCCAACAGGGGGCATTCTCGGAAACGAGAGTTGAGATGGACGGATGCCCCCGGGCGGTCGGAACCAGGTACAACGGCACAGAGATGACAGGGTACCTACAGTTTCCAGTTTGAAGCATCCCGACAATCGGACGGGCAGACGGGAGTGTTGCCTCACCTTAGTGTCCAACACCTTCGCCAGGAGCGGTCATCATTCCGACAACCAGCCGGAAATAATCACTTTCTGCATGTTTTATCCCTGCCACGCCGCACCGAGCAGCATCGCGGACACTTCCAACCCTGAAAGAAACCAACGGGGTGAAGAATAGATGAAATGGCAATTGAAACGACATGGTGGGATAGGAAATTCGAGGGATGAAAGTAACCTACATAGGCAACCCGAGGAACCCCCCCCCCCAAAAAAACGGGAGTCAGGTAGGCCGGCCATGGGAAATATTTATTATACTGATTCTAAATGTCTTTTACTTTAGTAATTGCACTAAATATTTTAATTAATAGTTGACTTTGTTGCACAATACTGCACAAGACTGCGCCCATGTCTGTCTGTGTAGTTGCCGGTTTACTTTCTCTACACGTACTATATACATAGTGTAGAGTGAAGGTATTGTATTGTACGAAAAAATTCGATACCGAGATTTCACCGGAAATATATGTTTTGGGACCCCCTGAATTAAAAAAAAATTAGGAAAAGGTCCGTGTGTGTCTGTCTGTGTGTGTGGTTGTGTCTGCGCGCAGCATAGCTAAAAAACGAAAAGTCTCTTAAATACCAAACTTGATATTTAAGTTCAGCATCTCCCAAGGATACGACACGAAGGTTCAAAAAAAGCCCACCACCCCCAACTACTTTTACATGGAACACATTTGGAAAATTTTCGTTTTCTCAAAAATGGCTCTAAGAATAATTTTGAGTAAAATCTCTTATATTTAAGATATTTACATGACAAATAAAATGTATATCTTGAATTTTCTGGAAATAGCCTCTAAAGACCTCTTTATTCTGGATGATTTTTTGTTTAAATTTTGCATAACTAGTAAACCGTAAGAGATAGACAAAATCTTACTACGCAAAAGATACCCTTTAAAAAGACAGTTCATGTCATATACAATTTTTTTCTGAAGTTGACTGTTTTCAAGATATTACTTGCTATTGGTTTCAGTTTTAAAATACTTAAACTTTTCTCATACATGGACTTGTTAAATCCTGGCCGCGTAAAGATTCGGATTTCAATCCCATAGCAACCACATTTTAAAACACGTGACTGTCGGTGTAGCCTAGTGTATTCCCTTATTTCCCATTTACTTATAAGGAGCTAAGTAATAAGACATTTTCTGCTAGTGATTATCTGGATTAGCATGAAGCAGATAGAAGAATAGGCTCATTAACAATAATGTTTACAAACGTGTAGAGAAAACCATGTGAACAAAACACATCAGATAATTTATACAACTTGTGCGTGTCATGCCCCGAGAAGGGGGGATGTGGACTGAAGTATACAACTGCTTCACTAGATTCCTCTGATCCAGAATGTGCTGCTTCTATTCATATTGCACTGAATTATAAACTACTTCGGCTGACGTTTAGTATCTGGAAAGTTTTCAACTTATTTCCACTGCAAAAATATATTTCTGCTGTGGATAATCCAGTTAAAACTGTGATGTGTTCCTTCTATGGTTTCGCGTTGTCTTACTCAAAGGTCGCCTTTTAGTCTTTGATTGGATGCTATTGATTTATTTTTGCTCGAGGAAGGATCTCTCTCTTAGCAGGAGGTGACCGGCAAATGAATCATTCCAGATAATAGTAACAAGTTCGGCTTTTAAATTTATTTCACAATGGCTACCAATCTGATAACAAAATATCCAATACCATAAGGCGATGCACATTGTAACAAATTACTTTATTGACTAAATAATTAGTTACAAATAAACAATTCAGTTCAACCGACATAAGAGGGTTTGCAGTTTATGGTAGCGTGCCGTACGTGGCTCGCGGCTTACTACGAGATAACAATGCAGTCACTCACGACTCAGTTCAAATCACAACAGAAAACACACTGAACCCTCCCTGCTTTTATAAGGGGCATGACAATAAACGGAAGTAGGTTTTACCCTAAAAAGACTGTGCACTTCATGTTTCTGATTGCGAAGTTGCACCAGAGACTTGATATCTTAGCTGTTCCAATGATTCGCATTCCAACAGAATATGTTTTGCTGTTTCATTGTCTCTTTGGCACAAAGACTACAATCCGATGTATTCAGTTGTTTCCTGAACGTACCCTGCCCAGTTAAACTTATAACTCTTTTTAATGAAGGCCTATTTGGCCTGATGAGTGAGTTACCTAATTTCCAAAAAGACTTGCCAACTAAATGTTTGTTATCCTTGTTAGAGGGAATGGTTTTCTACCTCTTTTGGATTTCTTTTTGAATCCATTTTTACGGCAGTTTTAGCTTTTCATGAGCTAATTCCACACATAGGTTCGGGTCCTTTAAAGGGGAAAGACTATCAGCTTTTTCACTTCCTGCAATGCCTGTGTGACCAGGCACCCATCACAATTCTACTGTGTTGAGGAAGAGACATTACACAGATGACACTCCCATACTAATTGACAATTACAGTAATGAGACTTGAGGGCCTTGTGTGCAGCTTGACTGCCTGAGTTTATCAGGATATGCTTATTTGCAATTCCAACACCGATATGCACAATCAAGTATAGCAAGAATCTCTGCCTAAAAGACAATGGCAAATATGCCCAGGCTTAAGCTACGGCGTTCGCCAGTTATCTCACCACAGATTTCTGCTCCAGACCGTTCATTCACACGGGAGCAGTGTGAATAAAGTACAACACTGCTTCCGTGCTTACGTTTTGAGTGTCCCTCAAAGTTACTTCTATCAGAGATGTTTACCTTGAAGGGGTTGGAGTAAGATATTTTTCCTAACATATAGTCAGATTTCATGGTAAATACAGAATCTTCCGTTACTTTGGTAAGGATGGAGGGATGACCAGTTTTAATACGATCCCCCCTCCATAGTGCAACCAAGGAGATTCTGTGGGCAGTTATAAGGGGAAAATGACATCACAAGTTCCCTGGAAAGTTCTCGAAACAGAACACCCGAGAAGCACTGGGACTCGCATTCTAGAAGGTTCTGGTTACATCCGCGGCGCACTTCGGTCTTGTTTACACCGACGTCTCATATTCCAGCTCTCGCGGCCGCGTGCCTCAGCGAACGTGAGAGAAAGTCACACGCGTGGACCACATTCTCACCATAAGTGAAATTTGAAAAATTAAAACGTTATTTTGTTTCATAACAAAATGATGGGCGGCGCCGTGGTTAACTGGTTAGACTGCTCGCCTCCCGTCTAGGCGGTTTCGATCCAAAGTGCCCGCATGTGTTGGACGAAGCGACGTCTGGGCAGGTTTTCCCCGTGTCCTCCGGTTTCCCCCGCCAGTCATTCCACCAATTGTTCCATCATCACCTTTGTTATCATCCATTTCGCTTGCATTTCATATCAACCACTTCCTCAAGCTCAAGCCAGGCTATGGGTCGACCATTCGTTTCAGGTTCTTCATTTTGTGGTTTCCTGCCCATAGGCGTCAGTTCTGCTTACGGGGAGGGCAAGCCGACTACGAAAAGAAACAAAATGATATGATCTCTGAATTTTAATAAACTATATCGCATTTCCCAATTGGTAAACTTTGGCTACCAATTAACTGATGTTATAGATGAATAGGCTACTTAACAGGTAGTCCCAACTTTAGACCTTATTTTCTCGAAAAGCTTTTATCAATACTTCATCATGCTCAAAATGTTCCAACGACGCAATATTACAGGAATTTGTTTCAACATTTCTATACAACCTCTCAAAGGAAAATTAAAGAAAATGGGCTTTATTAATTTTTCGAAACAGTGCTCAAATGTTGATAAATTATTAAATTTTGAAAAATCGAGGGTATTGGAGGGTATGGAAAGTAATAATTGTTCTGTACTAATCAGAACTAACAAAAAGTATACTATAACACATCTAGTTTTAAATTCATTTACTAAAAACTAGTCATTCTCATGTTAATATTTTCAAAAGTGCATCACGTGGGTCATATTTATTGGAACGAATTTAGAAAGTAACAAGTTATCATTTAAATACACATGCAAGCTGGAATTTTGATACATAGCAGAAATATACTTGTTATTTTGTATAATAACTGGTACAAATTTAAATACGCATCGTCCAAGCCGTGGATTTTCCAAATTTCATACCCTGAGTTACATTGTTAAGGCTTTATGAGTTTGTTAAACTGTATAGTTCACGTAACATTTTATCTGCTCAACCACGAATGTACAATGTACATAGAAATCAGAGAAGGTATTGTATTCCTCCAATAAATTCGGTACCGAGATTTCACCGGAAATATTTATGTTTCTAGAACACCTGATTCCTAAAAAAAGGCATCTAGAAAATCGCGCGTATGTGTCCAGCATAATTAGAAAGTGAAAAGTCCATTAAATACCAAACGTTTTTACGAACCCCCCTTCATAAATTACCCTCTACATGGAACATTTTGCGAAGTTTTCAATTTTCTCAAAAATGGCACCAACATTTTGGTTAAAATACTGTATTGTAAAACTATTTGCATGCCAAATAAACTGTATAGCTTGAATTTCTTGGGAATTGCTTCCGAAGTGCTCTTCGTTCTGAATAACTTTTGCAGAACTGGTAAACCATAAGAGATACACCAAAAATTGTAGATCTCATTAAAACACACACTTTATATCATATACAGTTTTTTGCAGATCTACTTCTGATATATTCAGCGTTGTAGTATATTTACTTAAGATTACATTTATTTTTACTGTCCGCGTAGCGCTGTGGTAACGCTTCTGCCTGAGATACAGGACCTGGGCTTGATTGATGATATGCGTATTTTAGAGCTTGGATTATATCTTCCAGAGCCTTCTTTGTTAGATTTTCTGAGGCTGTGGTCCTTTTCATTTCAAACCATACCATTTCTATTGGGCTGAGGATGTAGTGGGGCGATAAACGTAAAAGAGTAGGTTGGTTATTACAGACCAACATACCTTTTTCACTTCTAGTTATGGGTT
This sequence comes from Hymenopus coronatus, assembly GCA_030762935.1. Lineage (NCBI taxonomy): Eukaryota > Metazoa > Arthropoda > Insecta > Mantodea > Hymenopodidae > Hymenopus > Hymenopus coronatus. The sequence goes on along the minus strand of CM060900.1, from coordinate 25,604,757 downwards.
CCTCTGAGATTTCGATAAACACAGGAAAAATTGAAAGAGGATGAGGAAGGGAGACATATCACCGCATGTATAGCTTTCTCCACACCATGCTGGTCCTCAAACGGGACCTCCCTCTGGGCAACAACCATTAGCAAACAAAAGACAAGCCTGTACTGGGGGGCAAGAGGCCACGTAGTAAAATCTGTTTCCTGGAGACTCTGCTTGCAAGTCGAGAAACACGTCTCAGTTAAGGGGCCAGTAAGTGGAAGACTTGGCAACAGTGAGGGTTAGTTTCCAACCACAAGCCCCCTAGCTGCAAACTTTAATTTTTTTGATAGTGTTTAACGCCCATTTTTAATATAAATAGCATAGCAGGCGATGACAATGATGATACATTGAATAAAGGTGAAGCACGGGTAGAATGCGATGGCGGGGAAAACCGGAGGACCCGAAGAAAACCCGCCTCTGCGCCGCTTTGTCCACCACAAATCCCACATGTGGTCGCTTGGGCTCGAACGCGGGCCGTAGATGAGAGACAAGTGCTCTAACCACTCGGCCATGGTGCGGCCCGCAATTTTTGGAAGAAGGGTGGGGCGGCGCCATCATGTTCTGATAAACTCTGTAGTCCCTTGTGACCCTCTGGGGCTTACATGACGCCTGGGAGGGATAAAGGATGAGGGAAAACGCGTGGCCCATCAAATGCGAATAACGACCGGCGCAATCATGGATGGGATCCCTAACGCTTCCAAATGGAAACCCAGCGGCGCTGCCCGGGCGCTACCCACAAGCCCCGAGCATCCGGGGATCCTCCGAGGCGGGTGCTGACAGATTGGTCAGCTATGACGCCAGGGAAGAAACCTTTTCAAATTTCCCACTAAGCACGTCGCCTGGTCCTGCAACCCTGAAACAGATGTCAAGGAAGTGATGGACAGGAAAGTCGTGGTAGAAGATGAACCACCCCAACATTCCTCTGCCGACCCTGGGAAAACAGGAAGAACCCGGGACGTCCGGAAGGCGGACAATGCATGTTACTGTCTTTGTTTTTAATAAAATAAAAATGCAGTTCTGGGGTCTTGTCGTGAGTCCAGCGCTGAAATCCTTCTTTTTTATATATATTTTTTTTTTCTCTGGTTTAAATTTTTCCAACATTTCGTTTGTTTTTCAATCTGATTACTGTTTTGCTTTTTGCTTACACAAACACCCATACTGAGGGCGGGACCTGAACCCACGATCCACTGCGCCATAAAGCAACCGCGGCAATGGGGACCAGCCCACTTTTTTTTTTTTTTTTTTTTTTTTTTAATTTATTGTGTTTTCTGTTTTGATTACCGCTTTGCAACTACCCTTTACATGGAAAAAAATTCGAACATTTTTATTTTCTCAAAAATAGCTCTAACGATTTTGATTAAAATTCCGCACATTAAAATATTTACATCCCAAATAAAATATATACCTTGAATTTTCTGGGAATAGCCTCTGAAGGTTTCTTTTTTCTGGATGAATTTTGCCGAATGTTGCTCAACTGCTAAACCGCAAGAGATAGACAAAAACTTATTGTACAAAAATGTAGATCTCGTCAAAACACTCAATTTGTGCCCTCTACGCTTTTGTTGTGAGGTAGCCGTTTCCGAGGTATTCCTTGTTATTGGTTTCAATTGTAAAGTACTTATACTTGTCTCTTACAAGAAGTGTCCGTTTTTCTTTTGCTCTACTCTTGGCCAAGCAAAGAAGCGATTTGCAATGACAATAGCATAATGACAGCTTTTAAAACATTCGACTATCGCTTTAGCCTTGTGCATTCCCTTAGCTCTCTTATACTTATAAGGAACTAAGTAGTAAGGACATTCTGGTAATGCTTATCTCGATTAGCATGGTGTAGAAAGGACAATCTTTTGTAAGAAGTTTGTTTGTAGAACAGCCAGAGAAAGTCATGTGAGTGTAACAAATCTGATCTTTTTCTAAAAAAAAATTGGGACTCAGAGGACCTCAGAACATTATTTCCGGTGAAATCTCGAAATCGAACTTTTGAGTACAATACAATACCTTTTCTATCCGCTACGTACATTGTACATACGGACTAGAGAAAGTGAAAATGCTCGCTATCCTGCCGAAGACGAGGCCAATCTAGACCAGTTTCTCAAGTATATTGTACTCGCGTGCATTGTCAGCAACGCTTTGTAAGCATGCCGTTTCATAACACCTAATGCAGATTCGTGCATTTTTTCGTAATGCTTATATGCGCGATTATTACAAACTCGGAGAGGCTTTGAGTCTGATCTATTCCCGAAGCTGGCCGAGACATTAGAACGGTTTTGTTCAGTTGTTTTTACATTGTCGCTAACAACTCATTATCTGCAAAATGAAGCTAACGAGCCATCTATGCAAAAACTTTTAAATAAAATATGCCGTATTTTAACATGACACAAGGAATGTAGCTGTTTCTAAAAGAAATTAAAACAGCTGTCATCCGATAAGAAATCACAGAGAATATTACATTGGTTTAACATCATGTGTTAACTTCACTCTACTCACAAGCAAACATTCTCTTGGGGAAGATAAAAATATGATTTTTGTCTTCCAACACATTTGTAATGCGATTACTTCACGAGTTATTGACATATTAATATGAGCGGAGGAGGGGTGACGTTTGGTTTCATGTGAGAACAAATCAAATTTCTTATCTTAATTGCAGATTCTCGGGAGTACTACACATCTCCAAATGTGGTTATTATTCCTGAACATATTCCCTGCAGTAATGGTATCCTACAAAAAAGTGTGTAAAACATAATTTCATTGTACACCATCCACATCTAATAACTGCCACTTTTTCGCATATAGCACATAGTCCTTCCAGTATGGTTGGCTGCTGGCTGGACTGTCAGAAAAAAACCAAAATCATTTCCAAAACATAACGGATTATTGCTATAAAGGACCATACTCTCTTATATCTATGCTCTCTCCCTCTCTCACACAGACACCACACTCCAGGATCTTTTTCTAAATCTGCGCTTCGGACTCAGGATGCCTCAGCATTATGCTCACCATTTTATAAGAGCAATCCCAGGACAAATGATGTTTTCTTTGCTCAAGTCCAGGACAGCAAGGATCACCGGTTACTACTTTCAAAATAGCAGACTGCACTCTTTATAGTGATTGACGATACTGTTCCCGCGCCGTGGTCGAGTGGTTAGGCTATTCACCTAGACTGCATGTGAAATTTGCGGTGGACAAAGCAGCTCAGGGGCGGGTTTTCTCCGGGTTCTGCGGTTTCCCCCGCCATCGCATTCCACCGGTGCTCCAACTTCATTCCGTGTGTCATCGCCTGCGGTGACAGTTATACTGAAAGTGGGCGTTAAACACTATTTACAAGATTGCCATAAACAGAAGTGTTTAACCCCCGTCTTTACTACTTATGGCATCGCAGGCGATAACACTGATAAATCATGGAATGAAGATGGAGCACCAATGGAATGTAATGGCGGGGGAAACCAGAGAACCCGGAGAAAACCTGCCCCTGCGCCGGTTGCTGCACTACAAATTTCACATTCGGTCGCTTGGAATCGAACCTGGGCCACCTTAGTAAGAGCGAATGTTCTATATCCTGGCCACGAGTGGGCCACTTTTTTATGGTTAATATAAGCAGGGAGAAATACATTTTAGAAAACTACAATATGTAGTTTTAAAATAGGCGACAATATTTCATGATGAAGCAGCTGTTGCTGCAAACACCTCTGTTTTCAAAAACTTGTATTCGTTTTGTAGTTTTTCAATAAATGTACATTTTCTTTTTCACAAATATAAGATGATGCTTTAAATAGAACACAAGCCCCTGGAACTACTCTGTTTAACCACAGCTGCTGAATCCTGATCGTGCTTTGACGCAATCAATACTGCCCGACATAATTCGCGGAATACGCGTAGCTTGTCCAAACAACGCAATTACATTGGTCAAAGATAGCAATATTTACCACAATGTATTTGCATCACATTTTTTTTCGCCAAAGACAAATACAATTTTTCAAAGTTATCATAGCTGCAATAATCTATTTTATGCTCGAAACTCCATACATTTTTCAACCCTGGACATTTTTCAGCCCCAGACATTTTTTCAACTCCGGACATTTCTCAACCCGACATTTTTCAACCCCGGATATTTTTCAACCCCAGACATTTTTCAACCACAGACATTTTTCAACCCCAGACGTTTTTCAACCCCGGACGTTTTTAAACTCCAGACATTTTTCAATCTCGGATATTTTCCCGGACTGTGTAAGAAAACCAGGACTATCCGGACAAATCCCAGACGGATGGTAAACGTAACCAGAACCTGCATTACCGGTAAGACGTCGAGATCGAACTTTAGGTTCAATAGAATACGCGTTCTGCACAGTAGAAGACAACGTAAAGACGAGTTCAACCACGCTGTGTGTTTACTGAAGAAGCAGATTCTTTTTTGAGATACCGTTCGTAATCGAGGTCATCGTTTTCAGCATCTGCTCTAACGAGGTAAGCAATTCATACACGTGCGACATTCAGTTAGTTGCTTGTGACGTCTCAGCTGTTTGACTGTAAATCGGACAGAAAGCAGCAATTTTCACGCAATTCAAGGCAACTGCACATTCGACTAGTGTAACTCTAGACTCACTGCATTATTGAGGCATAGGCATTTTTAGTCGATACTAGTTCTTCTTACTAACAGAAAGTTCTTAAATTTATATTGTATTATTTAAGTTGAACTCAGAGAATACATCAGAAACACTTACTGCTTTCAGTTTTAAAGGGGAAAAGAAGCATCAACAACAGTCCTATAATGCTGAAATATTACTGGAAGTTAAACGCATTCTTTCATTTGTTATTAGACTGGAAGAAAAGTATCTTGTCTTATCGAGATCTTGTATAGTGTGTAAAAGCCTTGTCAACGTCTGCGAAGAAAGCCATGCGGACTCAGCCACTATTTCAGAAGTCGCTACAGTCCCGAGGGGGTAGGAGGTGGCATCAGCGACCCAATTTTGTGTTTGAAGTCATTAATAAAGTCAAGTAACGTTGGAAGAAACTTTTAGCTAATAGGTAATTAGATTCCTGGAATCACAGTAAACAAGGAAACCCATTTGGCCAAAGATTAAATTCATCGAGTTGGTATATACTTACAAATCTAAAAGACGCTTAGAAGGTTGTTGAAAGCGAAGGTAGGTAATTTTTAAGAATGAGCTAGGGAAATAATACCGAGGAGAATAACGTGTATGCCTCCAATGTTAATATGAACGGTAAGGATGGGCAAAGTAGAACACAGGAACTATGGTGGGACCTTATCTTCACTACTTTCTTGCGTTTCTTGTGCTTCAAGTTATCTCTTGCTCCACTGATCGTTGCAACCTTTGGCTGATTACCAGTTTAGCGGTGATCGCAAGGTGATTCGTTGTATAACAATTTAGGAAGGCACGGCAGTTTAAACTCTTTACTTTACGGAAACAAGTTTTGCCAACAACGTAAAGTGCTTAATACTCTGGAGGTTCCAAAATTTAATACGACGCAGTCATAATTCCTCGTCCTTAGATTCAGGAACAATTTAATAATTACTCGTCTTAAAGCAATCCACAGCTCGTTCCAAACAGACCATAAATCTGAACTGGTATTGTGCTTTCTTGCCACACCTATGCATACCCTGTGAGAGAAAGAACTTGCAGCCTACCACTAGAGCAGCTAACGATAGAAGAACTGTTATATTTGGTGTATTAGCTGCATTAACCTGCGGTTTCGTTTGATTACTGGTATCGCAAACGGTAACAGCAGTTTGATAGGCATTGATTACAAGAGGAACGCCACCACTAACACTAAATGTTGCCGGTGATGTCCCTTCCTACCCCCTCAGGACAGTAGCGGCTAGTGAAATGGTGGCTGAGTCCAACTCCACGTAGGGACGAAGTATAGCTGTCTCCAAGGTACGCTACCATTGGTTACAAGAGGAACGCCATCGGTTTTTTATGATGTATAGCGCTCGCTTTTACTACCATTACACCGCAGTCGGTGGCACTGATGATGCATGGAATGAAGATGGAGCACCGGTGGAAACCAAAGAAAACGCACCCAGACGCCGCTTCGTCCACCACAAATCTCACATGTGGGCGCTTGGGATCAAACTCGGACGTCTTGGTGGGAGTCGAGCGGTCAAACCACTCGGCCACGCCGCAGCCTTCACATATTTTCTTAGTTTAGAATCCGTATTATTTTATTATGAAGCAAGGAAATAGATTGTAATTTTCAAAATTTTTGGTCAAATTTCGCAGTTTCATCCTCTTAAAAACGTAACAGTGTGTAAAATTGCGATGGCCTATACGCAATCGAGTCGAAATCACCTCACGACGAGATATACAAAAGGAAGTTACCCGGTTTTTGGGAAGGTTCTTCAATACCCTTAAGCTTGTTTCCGGGGAGAGCTGTTTATAGTACAGAAGGCACATTCCTTACCATTTGTAGGGTACTTTATTACGTCATGTTTTTATTTTATTGGCTGATACTATCACCTTGCAGGTGAGTGTTCTATATCGAACCAATAGAGCATACCTATGCAGGGTTTGTCAACTCATTCGCTACTAGGTATAGCCACCTCCCTCAACAGTAAGAGAGATTAGGTAACGTGTCTCCTTTCAAAATGGTGGAAACCGATTTTTGGCGAACTTTCGCATGGTTAATCGGAGCTACAGAGAACATGCGTGTTTCGAAATTGACATGAACATAAGCAGGCTGTCGAGATGTTTGGAGTTTGCAGAACTGTTTTATGTGCGTCTGGTATAACATTTTGCTTTTGGCATAATGCCTAAAGTTACGGCGAGGATGGGTTTTGATCTGATGGAGAATAGAACTGTGAAGTAGGTAGTAATCAGTATTGTTCGTGAACCTCCAAACACAAAGTCCCAGACTTATGCGGCCACTTTTTTCTTGGCAACCTCGTGTTCTGAAACATAGCGAGTTTTGTCTGGTCGCCACATATATATTCGCCCATCCTCATCAGAGCAAAAAGCTTTTCATCTGTGAAAATCACTAGCTGCCAAAATCTGTCCGATTTGACCAAGTATTCCAGTGCAAATCCCATTCGACTGTTGCGGTGCTGTTCAGTCAAGTTTATTTTATTTGCTGCCTTTCGATGATGAATGACAGCTTCGTGGAGGCGGATTCTCGCGTAAGGGTGCAAGATAGCTTCAGATCGCGGCGCAATCTTGTAGACGGTTTAAATGGTTCATCTCTGCTGGCATTTATAATCGTAGCATCGGCTTCTGCCGTTGTTTTTCTTGGCTTTCTCGATGTTGGACGCGTCTTCAATCCATCTTCACCGTGCTCTTGGAAACGTCTTGGAAACGTTTAATCCAATATTGCACAACAGATCCACTCATTTGCACAGCATTTGTAATTTGTTTTACCGTGCACCCACAATAAGGCCGCGGATCACCTCGCTTGTGTAAAGCATTGCTGTCACCAAGCAGAATTACATGTTACTACAACAGGCAAGCTACAATCCCTCCTCCTTTTACGGAAGGGCCAGTGAATATCAGGAGACACGCCCTATAAATGTCCCTAAAGACAATCAGAAATTCGATGACTATTACTATTTGTGCTGTGTGTACCATCAGTGAACAGTAAACTAAAGCTCTACCGTAGCCATTTTTTGTATAACACAACTGGTTCAATTGCCGAAACTTCGCACAAACAACAGCGAATAGGAGCACGAGAGTGAAGAAACGATTTTATCAAACACACCGAGGAAACGGGAAGATGATTCGTTCATTTCTGCCAAGGCATTAGTAATGTGCCTGGATGTCATTAAAATGTCACTGCCGATATATGATGGCTCAGAGAAGCGCGTTATTGGCAAGAGCGGAAGAAAGCAAGAATCAATATCGTAACAAACTGGAAAATTCCGGGAACTCCACGGGGGATGTACAGTATGCTTCAGAACATGATGGTCCGGCCCCACTCTTCTTCCCAGGTCGGCCAGACATTAAAGTTTGCGGTTAGGAGACCAACCCTCGCTCTTCCACTTATTGGTCCCTTAACTGAGGCAAGATTTTCGACTTGCAAGCAGAGTCTCCAGGAAACAGATTTTACTACGTTACCTCTCGCCCTTAGTACAGATTCGTATTTTATTTGCTAATGGTTATTGCCCAATGGTAGAAGAGAGCGGTCCCGTTTGAGGGACATCATGTGTTGGAGAAAACTAGAACTTGAAAGTGACCATTGTCACATGGATATTACAGATCGAACTGAAATTGTTTTAATAAAAGTACCTTGAAAACAAAAAGATCCGTGTCATGGCGTGCTCTCCTATAGGGCCAAATTTGACAAACATTTAGTTATAAATCACATTGATTCACTAATTACTTGCATATAGTGGTGTTTAAAATGTGTTAAACGAGAGAACTTGCATAAATGAGCACTTTTTAACTCTTCAGTTTCTACTCTTGGAGCCGGCCATCACTGGAAAAACGTCTTATATGTTACACTCGCATTACTTTCTCTACCCTCCGTGGTGTAATGGTTACCATGCCCTCTTCATATATCCAATATCGCAGGTCCAAACTCGGCAGAGGACAATGTATTTTTTCGGGCGTAAATATCCTTACCATAGCTTCCTTCGAAAGGAATGTAAAGCCGTTGGTCCCGTGTCGTAGATTTATGGCATGTAAAAGAACATCAAGCCTGATGAAGAGGCCTCTGAGCAAAATTAAGCGATCTTTCACGCGCAATATAAAATGGGACGCAGAGAACCACAGCAGTTAAAGAGCGTCCATAAATAAAACTCCATTTCCATTTTCTCTTACTATTCTGCAAAAATCTATTCTCACAAAAGCTTAATCTTCCATTTACTTCATGCAAATTGAGAAAAACATTACCATAAATGATTTTAATATGTATTTTCCTCCAGATACAAAGGGGAATGAGGACATACACTGGATAAAGCGTAGTCAAATGTTTTAAAAAATATTCGCCGTGTCATCATATTGAAACCAGATTCTCTTTACATGGCCAGATATAAAAATACACGGATGACGACTTCCCACTTCAGAAAAGTATAAGTACTGGAAATGCAAACCAATAAAAGGAATATCTTGGAAATGATTAACTTCCCAAAAAATCAATATGAAAAAAGTTGTTTATTAACGGGATCTGCAGTTTTTGTGTGGTAAGTTTTTGTGTGTCCCTTACGGTGTACCAGTTATGCAAATGCCATCCAGAATTCAGAGGCTGTTCCAGGGAATTCAGGATATACGTTTATTTTTTGATAAAAATATTTTAAACATATGATATTTCGATCACAATCGTTGGAGGCATTTTTGAGAAAATAAATATTTTCGAAAAATGTTTCAGGTAGTGGTTAAGGGTGACGGGATTTTCATGAAACCCTTTGTGTCGCATCCTTGAAAGATGCTAAAGACAAACACCAAGTTTGGTATTTAACGGAATTTTCGTTTTTGAGTTATGCTATTCACAGGCGCACGCACACACCGGCGCACTTTTTCTAAAACTGTATTTTTTTAATTCAGGGGATATCAAAACATATATATCCGGTGAAACATCACTATCAAATTTTTGTGTGTAATAGTAAAAGTTCTCTAAATTGACTAAATGTGCCGTTATGTATATTTTACGTGGAAGGGTAGAGAAAGGAAAAATGTAAGATATATACGGCCGATATTCTGTCCGCTAAATGAACTCTTGATTATGTTATGTTTAGCGAGATTTTACGCCCAGATACATGTAGCCCCGGTGCGGGCAAAGTCATGGTCAGCGTCTGGCATAGTACCGGGCAGCTTATTGTTGAGCGGAGGACATACCTAAACAACCGCTACAGCCTACAACTTTTTGCTTTCTCTAGCCCGCATGTACAAGGTACATAGTGAATAGAGAAGGTATTGTATTCCACCCAAAAATTCGATGTTGAGGTTTCACCGGAAATATATATTTTGGGGTCTCCTGAGTCCGAAAAAAGTATTTTTAGAAAAAAAACTCCTTGTGGGTGCATTTTACTCTAGACGGCATAGCTCAAAAGCGAAAAGATCGTTAAATACCAAACTTGGTATTTAGGTTTAGATCTTCCAAGGGAGATTTTCAAGAAAATCCCTCCACCACAATCTACCCTTTACATGGAAACATTTTCGAAAATTTTGATTTTCACAAAAATGATTCTAACGATTTTGATTTAAATCCGTACATTAAAAATATTAACATCCCAAATAAAAAGCATATTTTGAATTTTCTGAAGACCTCTGTATTCTGAATGAATTTTGCCGAATTTTGCTTAACTGTAAGTCGTAAGAGATAGACAAAAACTTACTACACAAAAAATTTAGATATCGCCAAAATACGCAATTTATGCTGTTTACATTTTTGTGATGGAGGTGACCGTTTCCGAGATATTCCTTGTTATTGGTTTGAATTGTAAAGTACTTATACTTTTCTCAGACAGGAGCTGTGTGTTTTTCTTTTGTTCTACTCCTAGCCAAGCAAAGAAGCGATTTGCAACTACAATCGCATAACGACAGCTTTTAAAACATTTGACTACTGCATTGCCTTAGTACCCTCCTACTCATGAGGAACTCTGTAATAAGAACATTCTGCTAATGTTTTTCTCGAATAGCATTATGTAGAGAGAAGAATAATCTTTTGAAAGACGTTTGTAGAGCAGCTTGAGAAAGTAATGTGAGTGTAGCACATCAGATTTTTAATTTTTTTTCTCCCACGAATATAGACGCTATGGGAGAGAATGCCGACACAAGGATCTTTTGTTTTTTATGTATTTTTACTAAAATTTTCAGTTCTATCTCTGACATCAGTGACCCCATGTTAAATATAGAGCAACTACTAAGGTATTTATTTCTTCTTCCAACGAAACCAGTGAATTATAATGCCTCTTGGTGAAGTACCATATTTCCAACCCACTGCCTTAAATTTTCTCGCAGAATAGACGGTAGAACATATAAAAAAGTCTGTGGTGTTCCATTCACATGACTCTTAACTCCTCTACAAACAAAATATTCTTAAAAAAAGTATTATTTTGTCTACAAAATGCTAATTAAGATAACATTACCAGAGTGGCCTTATTACTCAGTTCCTTATATGTAGAAGGGAAATAAGATAATACAATAGGCTAAGGCACAGTCAAATATTTTAAAAGTTGTTGCTATGCGGTTGTCATGGCCAGGAGAAAAACAAGAGATGTGAAACAGACGAGAGCATCCTGTTTGATAAAAATATTAGGTATTTCAAAATTGAAAACAATAACAGGGAATATCTCTGAAATGGCTAACGCTAAAAAAAGAAAAAGAAAGAAAAAAAAAAAAGACTGTAAATGACATAACTTGCGTGTTTGAGCGAGACGAAATTTTATTGTATATATAGTTTTTATCTATCTCTTACGGTTTACCAGTTATGCAAACATCCTTCTGAATGAAGAGCACTTCAAAGGCTATTCCCAGGAAATTCAGGATACACAATTGATGTTGCATGTAAACATATTTAATATACGACATTTTAATTAATGTCGTTAGAGCCATTTTTTGTAAGGTCGTAAATTTCGAAAAAAATTCTATGGAAAAGTAGTTTGTTGAGGTGGGTATTCGTGCGTGCAGGAGGGTTCTTAGGGCATTTCACCATCACCCTACGCTGGGACCACTTATTTATTTCAAACAATCTTGTGAAAGGGCCCGTCGCATTATTCAGGATAGCCAACGGGCTTCCTGGACTTCGTTTGCTGCCATATTTAACCGTTCTATCGGGGTTGCCAAATTAGCGGAATTTCCGCTAAATTTGAAGTATTTTACACACCGTCAACGGGGGAAATTTCGCATTTAGCCGTCAGCGGATTTTTTACCGGATTTAGGGCTGTTGTCACAATACTATTTTTCTGTTTGATTCAAAGTTTCAATTATATAATTAGAAATGAGATTTAGTGGGATAGGAGTGCAAACTATGCTCCCCACTTGCTATTTCAATCATGAAATGTGTACATTGCACAATACCAAATGAAACATGAGCTCTACATACGTGTCCTGCGAGGAATTAGATTACATGTAATGAAGTAAACATACACCCCTGATTATCGCCATAGGAGGCCGCCATCTGAGTACATGTTACTGATTTGCGTGTTTTCATTTATCCCCAGATACCATTATTAATTACTAGCGGCTGCTATGTTGAACACATGATCACAATAAGAGCTGGTCTTAGTCGTCTGGTTAACAATTTCCAGATGATGTTCTACAAGAAATCGGCACCATGAGAGCGTACGCCAGACATATTTCCACCCGGCCCAGTACTTCACAAGTGGACACACAACATATCCTATTGCAGGATGAGGAGGAAAATGAAATACTGTGGCTTGACTACTTCAACAGTAATATGTTGAATGAATTCTAAACCTTTAATAATAACAATAACAACAATGAAAATAATAATAATAATAATAATAATAATAATCTCTGAGAAGCACAAGATTTATTTGCAAGTTTTCAGTATATTGAAAGTTCACTTTTAAGTAGATGACAAATAACAATAATAAACATTTAGCTGATTTTAGCGGAATTTTAACTTTAGTTTAACGGGATTTTTTTTTTTGCGTTGGCTACGCTGCGTTCAACGCCTTCATTCATTGTGTGGGAGCAACTCCAACGTGTTGCCAGTAGCTCTTCCATACCGGAATTTCTTGTGGGATCTGCTACCGACGTCGACCCGGTAGCTGCTGCCTTGGCAGTACGTTCGCGTCTGTCTCAAGCTCCGCAAATTATGATCCAGTTTTTCGTACTACTAAGGCCGAGGAAGAGCCTCAGGCTCTTTCCTTTCGATCTTTTAATAACAATGTTATAACTTGATTTTATGTATACAGCAAATGGAAAACCATATCATCCTTTGGGCTTTCTGCTCCTGGATACTCCAGCACCTCTCTCCTACCGGCAAAATCTTTCTCTTGAGGCTCTACAACAGTATTTGGTGCGATGGAGTGTTCCCTGCAGCCTGGCGTGAGGCTACCGTCGTCCCAATCTTAAAACCTGGTAAGGATCGCCATCTTACAACTATCTCCGATCTCCCTCACCAGTTGCCTCTGCAAGGTGATGGAGTGCATGATTAACGGGCGATTGAGATGGTGACTCGAATCCTATTATCTGCTTTCCAGCGCTCAATGTGGCTTTCGTCGTTACTGTTCCACAATCGATCACCTGGTCTCGTTATCCACGTATACCATGGATGCCTTTTTACGGAAGAGTCCGACGGCGCAGTGTTCTTTGATCTCGAAAAAAAAAAAAAAAAGCGTATAATATATGCTGTAGGTACCCTTCACAATGGAGGACCTTCGTGGTCGTCTATCCCGTTTTATTTGGGAGTTTATAAAGGATATAGTTTTTCGGGTACGGGTAGGCTCGTTTTCTTTTTTCCAGTGGTTTTACTCAGGAGAACGAAGTACCGCAGAGTTCGGTGCTTAGTATCACATTGTTTGCTGCTGTAGAGTGTGTTCCACCTCACATTTCGTCTTCATTGTTTGTCTATGATTTCGCCATTTACTTTAGTTCTCGGCGGACTTGTCTTCTCGAACGCCGCCTCCAACTTGTCTTGACCGCCTCTACATTTTGAGTATGGATAACAGCTTTAAGTTTCCCACCGAGAAACCGTCAGCGTTAATTTCAGGCGACGGAAAGCTTTTCCTTCGCCTTCTCTACATCCTGACCCAGATGTACTGTCTTTCACCGAGGAGGCGAAACTTTTAGTCTTGATTTTTGAAGGAAACTCCGCTGGTTTTCTCAAATATCATACTTAAAGGCAAGTTGTAACCGTTCTCTTAATACTTTACGCGCTTTAGGAAGCACATACTGGAGCTGATCGAACTACCATTCTAAGGCTGTATCGGTTTCTGGTCCGGTTGTGTCAATTTTAACTCATCTCAATGCTACGCATCATAGTGGTATCCGTTTGAGTATTGGCGACCTTCCCACGAGTCCAATCATTTTTGTCAGCATTTGTGTGGAAGTTGCCAAACCTCCGCTACCTTATCGACATGATGTTCTCCTTTGTAGCTGTGCCTGTACCTTCTTCAGTTTACCCAGACATCCGACTTTTACCTTGTTTTTTTAAACGAAACTTTGGACCGCCGATACTCAAGAAACTCCCTGGCCTTATTTCTACCTTTTGTTTGCTTTCGGCTGCTCCTTAGGCTATTGGATATCACTTAATTGACAATATATCCCAAAGCGGAAACTCTCTTTTCCCCAATGGCTCTACCCTGAGATCCGTATTCATCTAGGGTTGCCAACGACGTCCCATTCGGCTATTTACTCCGCCTCTTTAGCCCCCAAAGCGCAGTTCGGTGGTTGTAATTTTATCTACATTAATGGTTCCAAGGAGAAGGGGAGTGGACTGTGCTTTTATTCATGCCCGACAGAGTTTTAGATTTCAACTTTTACCGCAGTGCTCAAGTTTTACAGCTGAACCTTTTAGATTTCACCAGGCTTCAGCGGCAAGTTTTTAATGAGTGAGTTGTGTGCTCCGATTCTTTGAGTATCCTGCAGAGTCTTAGGGCGCTGTAGTCACCATCCTCTCATATAGCGTGTCCAGGATTGTCCCCACTCCCTCGCCGATTCTGGGTTTAGCGCAACTTTTGTGTGGGTTCCTGACCACGTCGGACTACACGGCTGTCGTTCCAGCCCTCGGGTATTTTAACTCCTCTGCGACCTCTGATTTCCGCGCTATTTTACGTCGTTTAATTCTTTTGAGATGGAGTCCTGAATGGGCTGATCTGCAGGGAATAGTCTTCGGGAGGTGAAGCCCGTCCCTGTCGCCTGGTATATCTCCCTTCGCGCGTGCCGTCGAGAAGGGGCCATTTCAGTTTCGGACACTGTCGTTTTAGTCTTCGGACCCTCCACCTCAGTGCTGATTGTTGTGAGCCGTTGACTGTGAAGCATGGTTTAATCGAGTGCCAGTTGTTAGCTCCATTACGTTTGTACGTCGGTAAGCCAGCTGATGTTTCACAAGTACTGGCGAATGAACTCTTTGC
Organism: Hymenopus coronatus; assembly: GCA_030762935.1. NCBI lineage: Eukaryota > Metazoa > Arthropoda > Insecta > Mantodea > Hymenopodidae > Hymenopus > Hymenopus coronatus. The sequence goes on along the minus strand of CM060900.1, from coordinate 25,589,744 downwards.
TGTGGAACGAGTTTTAGATTTTATACGTCACATCAGTACAATACATCTTTTGTGATTTTAACGTTTTGCGTCTTGTGTCCTTTATTGGTTTTACCACCTTTTGGCGTTGCTTTTAGATGGTTGGATAAGTACCCTTTACTTGTTTTTTTCGTTTTACGTTCCACAGCTGTTGACACTGTTTACCCCGATTTAATTGTGTTTTTAAGTTTAGTGTGCCGGCGTAATGCCTAGCTTTTCTACTCCTTTCTATTGTTCGGACGCTAATAACCGTTGTAGTTGAGCGCCCTAAAGCCCTACCACCACTACCACCACCACCCCCATTAAATTGCATCAAATATATCCAATATGCACCCAATTGTTTAGATAAGTTCAGTTCCGGATACCTAACAAACTAATAAGATACTAAACCAGTAAAAAGTGGAATCATATCATAAAAGTGGAAATTGAAACTAAATACCTGTAAGGTCCCCAAAGTTTGCTTTATGATTCAGATCATAATGGTGTTTGATATTGTAACGCTTTATATTTGCAAATTGAAATCCGCATATTAAACAGTAAGCTTTCCTGTTTTTGTAACTTTTCTAACTCTCCAGAGATCCTGTTCCTTTATGGGTGCATGCATTTTCCATATAATTTTCTTTTAAAATTTCCTCAGTATCTCATGATCTGCCATTGTCAATGTCCAAGTTTCTGCTCAATTTATAAACACTGGTCTAATTAGTGATTTACACATACACATCTTTATTGCATAGTATAATACACCTTCCCAATAAATTAGGTGGTCTGCTTTATTCAATATGTGGTATGTCAGGAAAAATGCCACAGTGAATGTTTAGTTTATATGCATGCACCAGAAGATCGCCAAAAGCCTTCATAGGGTATACTGTGAACTGCATTAAGAGCGTACATAGCGGATCAACTTTGGTAAATGTGCAACATTGCTCACAAATGTTATTTGCTAACACTTTTTTTTCTGCTCTGTTCCGTTTAGCTTCCGGCTGTTGAGATTGCTAAGCCAGCATGTCTGAGAGAGATCCTAGTCATCCCCTCTCAGGAGTTTCTTCTGGAGATGCCGAACAGCGTGTAGAAGGACAGTCTCCAGCATTTTTTGAAGGTGTGAAAGAAGCTGATATTTCTGCTGGAGACAAAGAAACAACCACACAGCCACAACCTAAAAATGTTTCTGAAGACACAGAAGATACCATAGAACCAGTTCCAGTAGTTTCATCTAGAGATGTCCAACAAGCTGGAGAAGAACATTCTCCAGGTTCTTCCGGAGATATGGAAGAAGCTAAGCGTTCTCCTGGAAATAAAGAAACAACTACACAACCACAGCTCAAAAAGTCTTCTAGAGATATCGTAGTTACCATAGAACCCATCCCTAGGACGTCTTATGGAGATGTTGAAAAAATTGAAGAAGTACTTCCTGGACCTTCTGGAGGCATGGTAGCTACCATAGAACCCATTCCTGGAACGTCTTGTGGAGATGTTGAAAAAATTGAGGAAGTACTTAATGGATCTTCTGGAGACGGGAAGGCTACAATAGAACGAGTTCCTGGAGCCACAAAGTCATCCAAAGCAGGTCTGTGAACACCAACCAGTATTACTTTATTTATTTTATCGTGATGGTGATAATGGGCAATTAATGTATTACTGAGAATACACTATAGCTAAACTGATCATCTGTCTCATATTTTAAAGACAGTTCTGGTCAGTTTATCATTCAGCGCTTCTTTACAGGTCTGAAGAGCACACATATATTTCATTACTTTACTGTGTATCACATAAAGGTCAAATGTTTTTTTAAATGAATCAATAATTAATGACAAACCGAACTTATCGTAGTGCACCTATTACACGTTTGGATTTACATAATGTGTTAAAACCATACTAATACAGGTATTATTATTATTATTATTATTTTTTTTTTTTTTTTTTTTTTTAGAAAAAGCCTTGTGGTTAAGTGCAGCTTAATGTAATTTATCGAAAGTGCTTCAACACTGTACATAATCATAAAAGTTCACTATCATAATCAGTCCGCCGTATAATGTTAATTGATCAACACTCAAACTATTGTATAATGTTGTGGCACATTGTGAAAAATAAATGACGTGTTATTTATGGACGCTCTTTAACTACTATGGTTCTCAGCGTCCCATTCTATATTGGGCATTAAACACCGCTTAAATTTGCTTAGAGGCCTCTCTATCAGGTTTGAGGTTCTTTTACGTGCCGTAAATCTACGACACGGGACCAGCGGCTTTACTTCCCTTCCGAAGGAAGCCATGCTAAGGATTTTTACACCCGAAAAAAAGCCATCGTCCTCCGCCGGGCTTGAACCCGCGACCTTGGGCATATGAAGATAGCATGGTAACCATTACACCACGGAGGGCGACTTGGCATTGTGGGTTACAAATGTTGAAAAGGGAATTTCTTTATGATAAACGTCTTAATAAGGGATATTTACTTTCTCTAGCACGCATATATAAATGTACATAGTGAATAGAGAAGGTATTGTATTGCACCCAAAATTTCGATACCGAGATTTCACCGAGAATATATGTTTTGAGACCCCTTTAATCCAAATGAGCATTTTTAGAAACAAATCTGTGTGTGTGTGTGTGTGTGTGTGTGTGTGTGTGTGTGTGTGTGTGTGTGTCTGTGGGCAGTATAGCACAAAAACGAAAAGTCGTTAAATACCAAACTTGGTATTTAAGTTCAGTATCTTCTTAGGATGCGACACGAAGATTTAAAACAAACCGCCCCCCAACTACCCTTTAAATGGAAAATTTTTCGAAAGTCTTGATTTTCTCAAAAACACCTCTAACGACCTTGATTAAAATGCCTTATGGTTAACATATTTTCATGATAAACGAAATGAATGTCTTGAATTTTCTGGGAAACATGAAGACAAATAGGCTTTAAGGGCGCTCAGCTTCTGGATCATAAGCGCCCTAATAAGAAAAATCATGGCAACAACCAAAGATAAAAGCAATATAAAAGTAGTGTTGAAGTAAAACTTGAGTTAAAAAGAGATAAAATCCCAGGGAAAATCAAACTACCCAATGCTAAAGCAGAAATAAATAACTTATAAAACCACGACGAACAAGGGAGCAAATAAAAACAAAACAAAACAAAAAAAACCAAAAAAGGATAAAAATAACTAAAGGTAATGGTTATAAATGCTGTAATGGAATAAGAGTTAAACATGTCAAAAACCAGAACTAACGCTCCATTATCTACCGTAAGAGAAATAAAACGATCTAAAAACGTAATGTAAAAGGTACTCTGGATAAAACATAAAAACGCTAGCTGTGGCTCTGTCATTATCCGCCAGGACCTCCGCTAGCCAGCCCGGAAGCTGCACACTCTAGCAAAATATAATGGACGGATAACGCTTCTGCACAGAGCGGAGAGATAAGAGCCGTTTCCTTCTTAAAAGGATAACTATGAGTATAAATACAGTGACCAATAGCTAGCACCACCTTTCCCGACGGAATAGACGACATGAAGCTACCTAGTTGCTAGGGAGGTCCTAGATCAATTTGATTGATCTGAGAAGCAATTAAAAAATTAGATGATATCAATTATTTTGTTCTCCTGAATGCGCTGTACATGACGATGGTCGTTGTACAGCTCAAGAAGGCTCTGGATGACACTAAGGGAATCACAAATTATAAGGCAGTTACCCAAATATCGACGACGAACATAGAGAATGTCTCGATATATGCCATAAAGCTCTGCGGAATAAATGGATGTGCTACTGTTCAAACCGAAAGTACAGGGTTCGGTACCAGTAACAAGGGCATATCCAACACCGTCGGTGCACCTACCTCTATTGGTGTATGTACAAATGCGGTCATATAATGGGATAAAAATTCTATGAAACAAGTGCACATACTAGCCGCAGGCATCATAGACTTCCCGTATGCAGTCATCCCGAGATCTACGTGGGATGTAGCACGTAACCAAGGTGGGTGCACCTCTTCCTGGGAAACAGCCTAGGCACTTCAATATTGTGCTTCTGAAGAAGCTCACGGAAACGACAACCTGCCGGCCTTGGATTAAGTGAGAGGTAGCAGTATCGTTTGTCCAGTTCGGGTAAGAAAAAGACATAGAACCTTTGATGCGCATGCATGCACTTAAGTCCACAGCCATAATTAGCTAGTAGGCTATCACGCCGACATCGTAGAGGGGTTCTGGCGATTCGGCGCAGAGACTAATAACTGTGCTGGTTGGAAAATCTCCATCAGTCATATGGATGCCCTGATTATGGACTGTGTCTAATCTCAGCACAGATAGTCGTGCTAAAGAATAAACAATGAATCCATGGTCCAACTTGGATCGAATCAGTGCACAATGAAGACGAAGCAACATTGTCAGATCCGATCCCCAAAACTTCTCACTTAATATCCGTAAAATATTCAGAGAACGTCATATCTCGCTTACAACGTTTCCGATCGAAGTTCAACCCAAGCGATCGTATATCATCTGCGAATGCAAGTAATACTGGGCCGAGTCGAAGAGACGGCGGCAATCACCTCCTACGGCACCAGAAATTAACGCAGAGTGAAATTTTCAGTCGAAAAACGAAAACCGTTTCTCGAGCTCCAATCATAAAGGTGGTTTAAACACTACTGGAGACGGCGTTTCAGAAATGGCGTACGCTGAGTACAAAAGATGGCAAAGTCGTCTGCAAATAAGCAGGACGAGACCCCTGGGGGAACACATAGTGTTAATCGCTATAGCAAACAGCGTCAAGCTCAGAGGCGATCCTTGTGGCACACTGTTCTCTTGAATAAAAAGGTCCGAGAAAACCGAGCCGACCCTTATTCGGAAAACGCGGTCCCTCATAAACTCTTGGATTAACAACGGTATTCGTCCACATATATTCAAGTTATGGAGAGAACGTAAGATCTCTGCTCGCCAAACATGTATCTTAAGCCTTTTCGAGGTCAAAAAAATATACCAACTATTTGACAGTTCTTAAGAAAGCCGTTCGTGATCTTCTTTGAAAGCATTATAAGGTGATCAGCTGCTGATCGACGTCTTCGAAAGCCACACTGGATATTAGTCACCACACCAACCATCCATTGATCATGCGTTCCATCACCTTGCAGAGGCAAATGGTGAGGGAAATAGGGCGGTAGTTGGACGGAAGGTGATGGTCATTTCCAGGTTTCAAGAGACCTATGATGGTGGGAATGTCTTGCCTTCAGGAGAGAGTGCTGCAATATATGGACAGAATTCCATCTGGACCTGGTGCAGAGTTTCGCGAAGAGAAAATGGCATAGTCTAACTTTGCTATGGTGAAAAGGCGATTGCAGTCTTCAAGATTTCCGGAACGAAGAAAGAACCCTTGAAATTCTACCTGAGCCTTAACGAGAAGAACCTCAAGCAAATAATTGTCTGAGCTAGACACATGAGCAAAAGTACCGCCTAAAGCGTTAGCCATGTCAAATGTATCAGAAACAACACCGGCAGCTGTTTTGAGACCAGCGATTGGCATATGGCTTGATTTTCCGGCCACACGCCTTACCTTATGCCGATCCAATGTAGGGCGACGCTGCAAGCACGGCTGCAAGCACGAATGGCATTCCAGCATTCATCGTTTCACCAAGGTATCGGAACTCGACGAGGTTGAACAGTTGAACGGGGAATAGATTGCTCAGCAGCAGAAAGAACTGTCTCTATGAAGCGTTCCACTAAATCATTCACTGAGACGTGCTCAACGTAGTTAAGGGGAATCTGCCAAGCGGGAATAAAGTTCCCAGTTGGCATGATCTAAGCGCCAGTCAGTAAACAGGTGGAACATACATGGTCTGTAAAGAGAATACTAAGACAAGAAAAGTGGCCACTTGAAGGCAAATCAGGGATGATATTCCATCGAAAGGAAACTGTCAACTGTGATGAACAAGGTGCAAAAAGGTATTACAGACATCAGAAAGAAATGTAGGTTCTCCGTTGTTCAGGAAAACCAAATTATTACCGTCCAAGAATTCTGCATTTAGCTTATCTCTTGCATAAGCGCGAGGTGAGTCCTGAAGTGGGTGGTGGACATTCACGTCGCGTACTAACAGAAAGGGTTTTGGTAACTGCGAAACGGGGTCTTCTAAGGCAGAGAACGAGAGGTCAGCAGATGAAGGCAGGTGGATATTGCAAATCGTAATAATGGCGGAGGGCAGCTTAATCTTTACAGCGACTGACTGGATGTCAAATTGTAAGGGCATGGATTCGGCGATGATGTCAACTCGGATGAACATCATGGTGACACGGCACACCGGAGTACTGCCTGATTATAACGGAGTCCTGTGGGCGGATCTTGGTCTCCTGTAAGCATACCACTAACGGTTGATTCAGGTGGATCAATAATTCAAGCTCTGATCGATGAGGCCGAGTTCCGCGTATGTTCCACTGTAGGATAGCCATTGTAGGTGTTATGGGATAAGTTCTAAATGTAAAGACGCTTCTGCTTACTGGACTGTTCTGGTCGGTTTAATTTATTGTTTTTGGTTGTCGGATTAACAATTGTTTCAGGAGCACGATCTGTCGCTTATACACCGAGCGTCTAGCAGAGAGGGCAGAATCCTCCTGTTCCATCTCCTCCACGGAGGAAGACCCCTTTCCAATAGAAAATTTCGGTTCGAGAACATCGAACCGATTAGAGGTGCTAATTGGCGAAGATGGTCGTCGCTGATCTGTGCTCTCACCAGAAGATCCCTCAGAAGATAATCTACGTGGAGAGTGGCGTTGACTTTTGCTCTCCTTGGATGACTTGGTAGAGAACTTCACAATCTCTTTGAGGAAGTCTTGCATCACGTATTTGATCTTGAAATGTTTTTCAGGTGCAGAATACGTCACGGGTTTAACAGTCTTACCGAGCTAGATGGTTTATGTGATTAGTGTGCTGGACTATTCTGAATGCTGGCGGATTTGGCAGATATTGATGCTGACATTGAAGTAGATAACGAAGGCTTTGTTAGTGCTCTGGCTACAAGGACCTTTTCTGCAATGGTTGCCCCGTTTATATCGCTGGTCTGAGATGCGATTTCCCCACACGGTACCGGTTTAGCTACAACTAGCTTTAGCTCACAGGTACCGGATTTCGGGACAGAGGGTTGGCGGATTCGCAGGAGCTTCTGGAAAGGACACTCTGTTCCAGCCGTATCTCCTGGATTGCTCTCTCCTCTCCAAAACGGGGAAATTCTCGGGAACTTGATGAATGTTCGCCGCCGCAGTTCACGCACAATGGAGATGAAGTACATACACCATTGTGGGAGAGATCACCACAGTTGGTGCAGGTATGTTCGACGTTGCAAATGTCACTCGTGTGGCCAAAACGTTGACACTTATATCATCTGAAGGTATATAAGGCGTAACCTCGATGGCCTCATGCCCTGCCTAAATTTTTAAGGCATGTCTACCCAATCAAAAGTAAGGAACAGGGTACGGGTAGGCACGAATTCTCCACTTACTTTATGCTAAACCTGATAGTCAGATGTAATGCCTTGTTCCACCATATTCTCTTGAATTTTCTCAGTGCTTAGACTGTCAAGAGCGTGGATGGTTATCACACCGCTTGAGTAGTTTAAAGTCTTATGTAAGTTGACCTTCACGAGGTAGCTGGCTAACATTTTCCTTAATGTCTTCTATCGAAACTGATACCTCGAAGTGGTAACTTGAGTTTTGGAAAGAGAAAGAAATCAGCAGGAGCCATATTGGGTGAATACGGTGGTTGTTCGATAAAATTTGATGAGTTTTTGGCCAGAAATTCGTTCACAATAATAGTATTGTGAGCTGGTGCGTTATTGTGGTGCAGTATCCATGAGTTGTCGTTCCACAAATCTGGCCTTTTTCGCCGTATTTGTTCTCTCAAACTCCGCATAATAGTCTTTATTTACCATCTGACCTTCTGGCAAGAATTCTGAGTGCACGGCACCGCGATAATCGAAAAAAACTGTCAACATGACCTTCAGTTTTGATCGAGTTTGACGTGTCCTTATAGTTTTCGGTTCAGTTGGAAGGCGCCATTCGGAAGGTTGTTGACTGGTTAGAGTGTCAAATTCGTAAACCCACGTCACATCACCAGCTACAATGCGTTTCATGAATGTGGGGTCGGAACTGGCTCGTTCTAGCATGTCTTCAGCAATTCTTACGCGATTGAGTTTTTGCAGAAAATTCAAGTCTTTTGGAACTAACCGAGCTGCAACGCGTGTCATGCCCAAACAATCGTTTAAAATGGTACCAATCGATTCGTGAGACACGGAAAGCTCAGCGGCAATCCCTCTCAGACTTAAATGACGATTTTCAGACACCATTTTCTTCACTTTAGTGATGTTCAGTTCAGTTGAAGCCGTTGATGGCCGACCAGAGCGAGGCAAATCTTCCACCACATCTCGACCACTTTTGAATGCACTGTACCACTCATATGCACGTGTTTTTGATAAACCCGATTCACCGTAAACATTTTCAGCGATTCGGCACACGAAATATCATTTGCAATGCAAAATTTGAGACAGATTCTTTGTTCAATATTTGTATTCATCGTAAAATGGCAAATCACGTTTTGAGATGAACTAACAAACAGGCGTACTGTAAACAAACTAGATGACAGATGACGATCAAACTCCGCGTGGGTATAGAGGAATGGTGTACCAACTTAGTGACAGCAATAATTTCGAATCCCCTTTTAAACAGGATTTTTAAATGATCAATTCCCGGTACTTTCTTGACAGAATGTGTGTATAATGATGCTGATTTTTTGCTAATCTTGTACTAGGAATATGTATATCTGTTCTAAGGTTAAAGGTTTTTATATTTTCTTTAATAAATAAAAGAGCATATAATATGAATAAACTGGGCACTGTTAATATGCCAAGTTCTATAAAATAACTTCTGCATGAAGTAGTTCTCTCAAGGCCTTTGATACATCTAATTGCCCTTTTCTGCCATATAAATACTTGTTCTACTAGATTCCAATGGCAAAAGGCCATTAGATAAACATTTAAAAATTCTTTCTACTGCTATGGTATCATCCATCAGGACTTTCTTAAGACTGGCTATTGGATTCCACCAACCATCCCCAGCCATCATACAGTGTATTGGCATTTGCAGACAGCACTCAGCGCACCAGACAGTGAGCTTTGGTTACTGTTGTTTATGCTCTTTGTGTTGATAAAAATTTGAGCGTAGCTAATTTGAAACCATAAGGTTAAGCATTTCAATGCATGATAATAATGATGATAATGTATGATCTACAGCAATATCCCTTATTTACATTATGGGAAAATGATCCAAAAGTAACTCAAAGTTCCTAAAATTACAGATGTTTCCAAAACTAAAAAAAATATCAGGAATGAAAAGATATTAAAACACATACACTAATAAAGATTTTATCAACATGTGTGGAGGGAAGACACAAAGGGCATATACCATGTAAACATTAAAGCATTTTTTGTTCTGTTTTTGTCTTACTTACATTTATCAACAAGTCTGCTAATTGCTCAGTTGTTTCCTACTATCTTTCTATGAATGCATTGTGAGACAAAATAGGTGTATACCGCTCATACCAAATGTAAGTGAACAGTGAGGTTTTTTAAATCTCATTTCTTCGAAAAGAATTGTTGGAATCCAATTTCACCTGTGTAATATCTAAAATATAATTTTGAGATTTTCTTGTTAACTATTTGTCCTAGAGAACTCGGTAATGCCACTATTGTTTTAATGAGATTTATTTTAATTTCTATAATGCTTTTGGTTAATTTTATTTTTAAAAACAGAACTTTATTTTTAAAATAATGTTTTTACTTGCTAACGTTACATAGTACCTTCATGAAACACTTTAGCCCTTGTTTGCCATTCAGTCCACTGAAAATACGGTCAAGAGAATGTTTAACATAATAGTTTTAAGTGTCTCATCTGCATCGTGGGTATAGACAGATTGTTAGAATAAGAAGTTGCTGAATACTTAATACTCATAAGGGAAAACATTAATGAGCGATAAGGTAAAATTCTTCAGTGAGGAAACATTTTTAGGTTGAAAAGGAAAATTGTTGAATATTGTAGGTGATATGTACATGTACATTAATGTATTCACTATCCTACTACTATTTCCAACCCTCATGGTTTATATACCTAATTGTTAGATGAGAGCAGCTCCGAATTTGTCATCGTTAGATTGGTTCTTAGATAAGTTAACGCACAAGAAAATTTGGAAAAAGCCTTCAGCCTCGTGGTTTACACTTGCCAATGAAATCCACAGTTCCTTAGTACACAATCAGAAAAAGCTTGATGATTCTGAAGTACTTTTTGAAGAGAGTCTTTGGCTAATATCTCCAGATTGTTACTCAGATTCTTTTGAAGCTTCCTGAGGGGGTACACTCCTTCATTAGTGGGACCCTCCTTCAGTTATGGTATTTACTGGAAAAGACCTTCAGTTCATCTGCTGTTGCACTGCAACAAAGCATTCTGTCTGTAGAATATCTCAGTCATAGGCTTAAAAATCTGCTGTCATCCATTCATATGGCTTCCTATATCTGTTTACAACCAACTATTCTTAAAAACGTTTATTCTTTTGTGTACATCATGCTAATAAAGATAGATTTACCAGAAATGGTCTTATTATTTAGTTCCTTATAAGCAGAAGAGAAATAAGGGAATACACTGGTTAAAGCAATAGTCAACTCTGTTAAAAGCTATTGCTATGTGATTTTTATTGAAATTCAGTTCCCTTTCCATGTCCAGGAGCAAAATAAAAGAGATATAAAATGGATGAGGGCCTCTGGTCTGAGAAAAGTTAAAAAGTTGAAACTAATAACAGGGAATATATCTGAAATGGTTAGCTCTGCAAAATATTATATGTGATAAACTGTGTGTTTTAATGATATTTACATTTTTTGTGTAGTAAGTTTTTGTCCTTAAGAGACAGTTATGCAAAAGTCATTCAGAATGAAAAGGAGTTAGGCACTATTTCGAAGAAATTCAGGATATACATTTTATTTGGCATGTGGCATGTAAACATTGTTAATATCCTACATTTTGATCAAAATCATTAGTCATTTTTAGAAAATAAAAAATTTCAACAAATGTTCCATGTAAATGGTAGTTTGGGATGCAGGATTTTTATAAAAAAAATTGTTACATGCTTGGAAGATACACTTAAATACCAAATTTGGTTTTAACAGATTTTTCATTTTTGTTATGCTGCCCACACATAAACACCCACACCCTAACCTGCACCCTGGTCACACATATAGGTACAAACACGCAACACACACACACAAGCTGCAGGTTGCACTAAAGAAACATACTAAACAATAAAAGAATATAGATGCATAAATGATATTATAACTGTTAACAAAATTACTACAATATAGAGGAAGTAAAATCACATACCCAGTAAAACATATTAATCATGTTTGTAGTGCCATCAGCAAATCAATTTTTCTATCAAGCTATTTTCAGATATATGGAGATATGCCCATTTTGAAAGTTTTTTATTTTGGTTGCATTATTCACACTTAGTGTATCAAATGGATCTTTGGGGCTCTTCTGCAAAAATAATCTGGATAAAATATTTATTCTTTAAAAAAGATGCATCTGACTGATACACAAATTAAAACCAAGGGACCCATGCAAGAACGTATTCATGAATAATAACATTTTTACCATGTATTCTCTGTGTGTTTATGGGACTATGTTGTGCATAATTGATAAACAAAATTTAATAAGAAATTATCAACTACATGAACATAACACAAGGAACAATTTTGATTTCCGCAGGCATCATTTAAACAGAGTTATTACGGAGAAAGATGTTAGCATAAGAGGTATAAAGCTTTTCAGTAGATTACCACCACAACCAAAAACAGTTATAAATACTTCAAAAATGCAATTTAATTGTAAGTTAAAAGAATATTTAATAAATAAGGGTATGTGTAATTTAAATGAACTATAAATTCACAAAATTGTAGAGATTTGTAATTGTATATAGTCTAGAAAATTGGCTGACATGTCCAAAATCTATGTAAAATTGATAACTGAATGCAAATGAATTACATTGCATTAAATTGAACCTGAAACTAATTACATATATATAATTCTCAAATTTGTATATAAGAATACACAAGCTTATGTACAATGCAAATAATTTCTCAATATAGTTGGTGACATTTTACTAACACTGAAGACTGCTGCTTTAATGAATGAATTCTTTAATTTATATTTTCTGTCAAATTATACAGTAAAGCATGGAATAGTATTCCTGGCTCCAAGTAGCAATATAACACAATCAACTGAAGCAAATTTATATTTCTTTCCTGTAAAAGCTGTAAGTAATTTTATTTTCTCAATGGAATACCATTTACAATGCACATAGTAGGTAGAGAAAATTTTGTATTTCCCTCTAAACTTTGATACAGAGATTTCATTGTTTTTTAAGAGAACCAAATTTAATTGTTTCACACAGCAACCAGCTTTGAAAGAATTTTACTGTCACTTTAGCCCAGTGTATTACCTTATTTCCCTTGTAAGTACAAGGAAACAAGTACCTAATACAACCATTTCTGATAATGTGTATCACGATCACAATGATGTAGATAAAAGAATGATCCTTTGTAAATGTAGTTTGTTAGCAGAACAGGTAATAAAAAGTCATGTGAATGGAATACATCACACTTTTTCTTCATTTTTTTTGCAGGTTTATATGTGATATTGTCATTATTTCCTTAATTTGAGGTTTGAGATATTTTGAGTTTCAAACCTTTAATGATGATAAATGTTTTCATTTTAAAAAGTAATTATTTCTAGCTTTTCAAAACTATGAATCATGTTACACCATGCTTTGCTAGGTTATGTTGCACTGCCCTCCCTCCTAGGATGTGGCCTGCAGCCACCCATACCTGCTCTAGGCAGGTCCTCAACATTTAATGGTGAGTCTGTTGTTCATTTACACAGACACTGCTTTCTGTAGACAGGCAAGCCCTGGATATTTGTGATAGGCCAATTTTAATTTTTTAGAAAATATTTTATCAGGCAGGATGTTTAGCTTCTCCTCCATGTTTGCCACCTATTGCATAGAATCTAGAAGTGATAGTCCCCTAGGCTCCAGTTTTTCAATGGAACATATCAAAAAAGCATAGTGTGGTGCAATGAATTACAGGCTGTCTAGTTGCGGTAGCACTTCTGGAATCTTTCTTATGCACAATGTATCTTCAGGGCAGAAAGACATTGCAACCTTGCAAACAGATAATATCTTTAAAGAAACGCTGCACACTGTGTGGAAATTTCCTAACACATATTAACAATATGATGAATAATAATCATAAACCTTTTATAAATGATTAATAGCTTTTCTAAATTTGCAGGTTCCAATGTATATAAGAAACTAAGTTTGGAGTTTAGCTTTGTTTAAATTTTTGTAATAAAAATGAAGAGCACATACAAATTAATTTATATTTGTACTTATACTTTCAACTTTTTTTTAAAAAAAAGATTTCCATACAACTTACCCTCTAATTAAATCTCCTGAGAATAAAATGTTATATTCAAAATATCTCTACAATAATTTATTTTTTGACAGAAAAAAAATGTATGGGGGGAGTTTTGTATGGTGGTGTGTATGAGAGAGAGAAAGAGTGAGAGAAAGAGAGAGAGTAAGAGAGAGAGAGAGAGAGAGGGAGAGAGAGAGAGAGAGAGAGAGAGAGAGAGAGAGAGAGAGAGAGAGAGAGAGAGAGAGAGAGAGAGAGAGAGAGAGAGAGAGAGAGAGAGAGAGAGAGAGAGATATTCACACAATATTGGAGCGCTTGGTTTCACTGTTTAAATTTTTATTGTTAGTGAGTTTATCATTTTGTATCTTTTAGTGCAGAGGGTTTACTTTTAGTTCCCTTTATATATTGGCCCTGCTTTAGACCCCTCTATGGTCATTGCCATAGAGTTTTATTGACACTGGGGTCTTAAATCTGATGTTGGCCACTTTGTTTTAAATATTTATTTCATATCTTAATATATCTGGTCTATGTCACCATTTGGTTGTTAAGGGCACTAATAATCTGCTATTGAGCGCCCTCAACAACCAATCATCATCATCATCATCATCATCATCATCATCAGTAGCAACAAAATCATCATCACCACCATCATTTCTAGCATTCGAAAATCCTAAGTATACATTGCATTACTGAAATTGTTATTAGTTGTTGAACAGAAGCGTTATTTATAGATTTTGGTGAGCTTCAGATGTCAACTAAGTTCATTTGAATACTAGTTTAGCCTCCGGGCAGAGATAGGGGGTGCAGCGGCCGGGCGGTAGGCCAAGATTACGTTGATATTTTGTCTATCTCTCACGGTTTATCAGTTATGTAAAACTTATCCAGAACGAAAGAGCGAGGACTTTAGAGGCCACTCCCAAAAAATTAAAAATACTCGTCTTATTTCTGATGAAAATATCTTAAATATATGTTATTAAAAATCGTTGGAGCTATTTTGATAAAATCAAAATTGTCGAAATGTATTCCATGAATAGGGTAGTTTAGGGTTGGGAGATTTTATTAAAATTCTTCGTGTTGTATACTTGGAAAATGCTGGACTTAAAACTTGGTATTTAGCTGACTTTTCGCTTTGAGTTATGGTGTTCACAATTCACAACGTTGTCATAGCCATTGACAGGCATTACGAGTTCGGAAAGCATTTGTCGCTACCTTCCAGCTCTATAGGGATTAATACGACCCTCCTAGGCTGTTTGTAACACTTCATGGGCGCTTATAATGCCCCCGATTGATTCCGCAGCAACAAGCTCGCAGTCGTTTGCTTTTCCACTCGATGTAGCACGTGTGTTTGAGCCAAGCCAATGCCGATAATACCTCTATAGTCACCCTGTGCGGGTATTTAAAAGCTAATTGTCTTTACTCTCTCCATTACGTTTAGTAAGTTGGCAAAGTATTGCATCCAACTCAAACGTTTGATACCAAACTTGCACCGCAAATACATGTTTTGAAGATTCCTGAATTAAAAAACCCTGATGTGTTCCATTCACATGACATCTCTGTAACAAATTAGTGTTACAAAGCTTATTCTTCTATCTACTTCATGATAATCGAGATAAACATTAGCAGAAATTGTCCTTATTACTTGGTTCCTTGTAAGTAGAGGGAGAAAAACCTAATGTGTTCCATTCACATGATGTCCTCTAGCTGTTCACTAAATAAAGCTTTTATTCGAAACATTAATCTGTTATCTATATCATGCTAATCAAGATAAACATAAGCCGAATTAGTCTTATTAACAGCCCCCTTGTAAGTAGAAGGGAAATAAGAAAATACACAGGCTAAAGCTTTAAAAGCTGGTCGCTAAATCAAACAATAGATGTTCGGTAAACAAACAACAAACGAGAAAAAAAATGTCTTTCCGTTTGAAAAATGTTTAAGATTATTGAACCCAATAAACTGGAATATCATGAAAACGGTTAACTCTATAAAAATGTATATGACATAAACTGTCTGTTTTAATGAGATCTACATTTTTTGTGTGGTAAGTTTTTGTATATCTCTTACGGTTTGACACTCATATAAAAGTCATCCAGGATGAACAGGTCCTCAGAGGCAATTCCCAGAAAATTCAAGATATGCATTTCGTTTGCTATAAATATACCTTATACATACGATATTTTAATCAAAATTTAATCGCCCGTGGTGTAATGGTTACCATGCTAACTTCATATACCCAAGGTCGCGGGTTCAAACCCGGCGGAAGACGATGGATTTTTTCGGGCGTAAAAATCCTTAGCATGGCTTCCTTCGGAAGGGAAGTAAAGCCGTGGGTCCCGTGTCGTAGATTTACGGCACGTAAAAGAACCTCAAGCCTGATAAGAGAGGCCTCTGAGCAAAATTAAGCGATCTTTCACGCCCAATATAGAATGGGACGCTGAGAACCAAAGCAGTTAAAGAGCGTCCATAAATAACACGCCATTTCCATTTTTTTTGTTAGAGCCATTTTTGAGAAAATGAAACTTTTCTAAAAATGTTCCACATAAAGAGTAGGGGGATTTTCTTGAAAATCTTCATGTCGCATCCTTGGAAGATACTAAACTTAATTACCAAGTTTGGTACTTAACGTTCTTTTCTTTTTTGAGCTATGCTGCCCAAAGACACACACGGACCTTTTTCTAAAAATTCTTTTAGGGATTCAGGGGGTCCCAAAGCATGTACTTCTGGTGAAACCTCGGTAACGAATTTTGGGTGCATTACAATTACTTTCCCTATACACTATGTACATAGTACGTGTAGAGAAAGTAAAAAAGAAAGTATTTTTAGAAAACTATCTATGTATGCGTCTCTGAGCAGCATAACTCAAAAGCGAAAAGTCGGATAAATACCTACCACGGTATATTTTAACTATCTTTCACAGCTGCGAAACGAATATTTTCTAGAAAATTTACCCACCCAACAGCTTTATACATGGAACTTTTCCAAATTGTTTATTTTCTCTAAAATGGCTGTAAAAATTTAATTTAAATACCTTATAATAAAGATACTTACATATAATATTAAATGTATAGCTTGATTTTCTGATGATGAGTTATGTTTAAGGGCGCTTAACTTCAAGGTTATTAGCGCCCTTCTAAAACAATCGTGGCTAACACCAATAAATAAAAACAACAAAACTAAATCATAAATAAAATAGCTAAAATTGGATATAACATCCAGTGCAAATAAAACTACAGATGGCAGAAACTATAGGGAATCTAAAAAGTATTAAAAACAATGGAACAAAAAAGGTATAAGTAAAACTAAATCCCTGTTGCTAAAAGTCACACGTGTTAAAGAATCAAACGCCTCAGCTACCACACCAACACCAAGTTAGAACAAACAAAATGAAAATAAAACTAAATGCTGATGGTAAAACGCACTGTTGATAAAATGCTATAAAGTCTACCCACCGTTCCAGTATCACCCACCAGAATCTCTTTATTACTGGTGGGCAGTTGCAGAGTGGCTCGTAAATGTGCCAGAGAGCATATTCTGACAGGACATGATGGACTGTCAATTTTTGTGCATAGAGGACACAGATAGGAGCAGCATGCCTCTTAAACGGCTAGCTGTGTGAAAAAAAAAAAAATGCAGTGATCAATTCACAAGTCAGCTAATATTACCTCCTCTCGACGGATAAACGGGAGGAGGTTACCCAGTTGACAGGGAAGGCCTTCACCTTCCGTAGTTTGTTTCTGCGAGAGCTGACCACTCTTCATACCAGCATCAATACACCGCTCTGCGCACAAATCTGTATTCAGCTGTTACAGAAGTAATTGCAACATTGGGTTCTGTGGTTGTCGCTTTGCTGCCAAGTCCGACAGTTCATTCCCCGGCAAACCAAAGGGACCAGGAATATATGCACACTGCACATTAACGCCCGAAGTGTATAAAATGTGGAGGGCACACTGAGTGCGCTGCACGATATCATGGTAGTTGTACAGTTCACGAACGCTCTAAAGTGCACTAAAGCAATCACTCATAATAAGGCAGTCACAGAGATTTCGACGGCGAACATAGAGAATGGCTCGGTATATGACATACAGCTCTGCAGTGTAAACGGGTGTGCCACTATGTAAAAGCGTAAGCATATGGTTCGGTTCCAGTCTTTGTTACTGGGTACATCCAACACTGGTACGGCTACCTTAATGGGATCAAAGTTCTAAAAAAGCAAGTGTGGATACTAGACACAGGCATAGCGGATTTTCCGTACATGGCATGTCGCACGTAACCAAAGAAGCCGGTCCCCATGGCCGCGCTCGCCAAAGCGTCTCGCTTTGGTGTTTCGCAGCGCAGGGGATCGTGGGTTCGAGTCCCGCCTTGGGCATGGGTGTTATATGTTTGTGTATGTGTGTGTGTGTGTAAAAAGTAAAACAGAAATTCAGTAATCACAGTAAACAAATTAGGTAAATAAAAAGTAGGGTATACAGTGTCGGAGTCCCGATCAGACTCCGGAACTGCATTTAAAAAAAAAAGAAAGTGCACCCTCGCCTCCTTGAGAAACATACATATCATGCTTCCGAAGAAGCTCTCGGAAACGCAAACCTGCAGGCCTTGGACTAGCGGTAACATTCGTCCAGCACGGAAGAGGGGAACAAAATATGATGTGTTACACCCACATTACTTTCTCTAGCTGCTCTACAAACTTCTTACAAAAGATCATTCTTCTTTCTACATAATGCTATTCAAGATAAATATTAACAGAGTGGTCTCATAACTTAGTTCCTCTTAAATAGAAGGGAACTAAGGGAATGCACTAGAATTAAGTGATAGTCAAATGTTTTAAAGGCTGTCGTTATGCAATTGTCATTGCAAATCCCTTCTTTGCCTGGCCAGGAGTAGAACAAAAGAAAAACGAACGCTTCCTGTCTGAGAAAAGTATAAGTACTTCACAATTGAATCCAATAACAAGGAATAACTCGGAAACGGTAACCTCCACAACAAAAACATAAAGGACATAAATTGTGTGTTTTGACGAGATCTACGTTTTTTGTGAAGTAATTTTTTGTCTCTCTCTCTTACGGTTTACCAGTTAAACACAATTCGGCAAAATTCATCCAGAATAAAGAGGTCTTCAGAGGCTATTCCCAGAAAATTCAAGATATACATTTTATTTGCGATGTAAATAGCTTTAATGCACGGCAGTTTGATCAAAATCGTTCACCGTTTATGAGAAAATCAAAATGTTCGAAAATTTTTCCACGTAAAGGGTAGTTTGAGGTATTATATAGCTCTCGTTAAAACACTCATTTTTGTACAGTTAACCGTTTCGAGATATTCCTTATTCTTTTCAACTTCAACCTACTTAAACTTTTTTCAGGAAGGTCATCTTTTTTGTTTCATCTCTCTTTTGTTTTACCGCTTGTCGTGCAAAGCGTACCGACTTTCATTTGTTTCATATAGCCACCAGCTTTTAATAAGGTTAAAGAGCGTCCATAAATAAAAATATCTTTCCTCTGCGATGTCAGCGTGATGTACTGCTAGTTAATTATTGTTGTGGACTTGGTGCATGCCCGCGCAACCAATTTTCCCCTATTTACTTTCTCTATCTCATATATACAATATACATAGTGAATTGAGAAGGCCTTATATACCACCCAAAAATTCGATGTTGAAATTTCACCGGAAATATATGTTTTGGGGTCCCCTGAGTGCGAAAAAAAGCATTTTTAGAAAATGGTCCTTGTGTGTATATGTGTGTGTCTGTGGACAGCATAGCTCAGAAACGAAAACACCGTTAAATACCAAACTTGGTATTTAGGTTTAGTATCTTCCAAGGATGCGACATGAAGATTTTCAAGAAAATCCCCCAACCACAAACTATTCTTTACGAGGAAAAGTTTGGAAAATTTTAATTTTCCTAAAAATAGCTCTAACGATTTTGATTAAACCGTCGTATATTAAATGTATTTACATGACAAATAAAATGTATATCTTGAATTTTCTAGGAATAAGCTATGAAGACATCTTTATTCTTAATGAATTTTGCATAACTGGTAAACCACAAGAGATAGACAAAAACTTACTGCACAAAAAATGTAGATCTTGTTAAAACACACAATTTATGCTATATACATTTTTTCCGTAGAGTTGACCGTTTTTTAGATATTTCTTGTTAATGGTTTCAGATTTAAAATACCTATACTTATCTCATACGGGAACTTGTCAACTGGCTGGAGTATAATCCGGGCTTGTGGGCCGTGGTCTACCGGGCTCCTTCTTCCCAGACGTTTCGTCTGCGACTGCGGCAGACATATTCGGTGGCAGCGGCGAGGTCGAAGTGCTCTAGTGGACGTTTCACAGTCGCAGTTGAAACGTCCACTAGAGCACTTCGACCTCGCCGCTGCCACCGAAGATGTCTGCCGTAGTCGTAGACGAAACGTCTGGGAAGAAGAAGGAGGAGCCCAGTAGACCACGGCCCACAAGCCCGGATTATACTTCAGCCAGTATTGACACCGGCCGTGAAAGCCTAAGAATTTCGATGAACTTTGTCAACTCCTGGCCACATAAAGAAACAGCTTTCAATCCGATAGCAGCCACATTTTTAAACATTTGACTGTCGGCTTAGCCTAGTGCATTCGTTATTTCCCTTCTAATTATAAGAAACTAGTAATAAGACCGTTTCTGCTGATTTTTATCTTGATTAGCATGAAATGTCTAGAAGAATAAGCTTATTAACAATAATTTGTTACAGAGATGTAGAGAAAGTCAGGTGAATGGAACACATCAATTTTTTTTTTTACTTTCTCTAGCCTTGTATGTACAATGTACATAGGGATAGAAAAGGTATTGTATTTCACCCAAAAATTCAATGACGAGATTTCACCGGAAACATATGTTTTGGGGTCCCCTGAGTCCGAAAAAAGGTTTTTTAGAAAAAGGTCCGTGTGTGTCTGTGGACAGCATAGCTAAAAACATAAGGACCGTTAAATACGAAGCTTGGTATTTAGGATTGGTATCTTCCAAGGATGTGACACGAAGATCTTTAAGAAAATCCCCATCACAAACTACCCTTAAATGGACAATTTTTGAAACTTTTGATTTTCTAAAAAATTGGCTCTAACGATTTTGATTAAGACCCCGTATATGAAAGATATTTACATCGCAAATAAAATGTATATCTTGAATTTTCTGGGAATAGCCATTGAAGACCTCTTTATTCTGAATGAATTTCGCCAAATGTTGCTTAACTGCTAAACCGTAAAGGATAGACAAAAACGTACTGTCTACAAAAAACAAAACAAAAAAAAAAACAACAAAAAAAAACAAAAAAAAATAGACCTTTTCAAAACACACAATTCGTGTACGTTACGTTTTTGTTGTGAAGGTAACCGTTTCCGAGATTTTTCTTGTTATTGGTTTCAATTGTACTTTTCTGAAACAGGAAGTGTCCGTTTTTCTTTTGTTCTACTCCTGACCAAACAAAAAAGCGATTTGTAATCACAATCGCATAACGACAGCTTTTAAAACAGTTGACTATCACTTTATCATAGCTCATTCCTTTATTTCCCTTCTGATTATAAGGAACTAAGTAATAAGGACATTCTGCTAATGCTTATCTTGATTAGTGTTATGTGGAAAGAAGAATAATCTTTTGTAAGAGGTTTGCAGAGGAGTTAGAGAAAGTCATATGTGTGTAAAATATCAGATTTGTTGTTGTTGTTCTTGCTGCTTAGGGACACTACTATTTTCTGGGATATGTTTTCATCGCGGAAGGGGTTGAGATGGAATGAGCTAGCACGTTAGACCTAGGGCAGTGGTCAGGAGGTTGAGTCAGGGTTCGAGCCCG
Source organism: Hymenopus coronatus (assembly GCA_030762935.1). Classification (NCBI taxonomy): domain Eukaryota; kingdom Metazoa; phylum Arthropoda; class Insecta; order Mantodea; family Hymenopodidae; genus Hymenopus; species Hymenopus coronatus. Next base: position 25,568,432 of record CM060900.1, on the reverse strand, counting down.
TCTGCGCGTGTGATGGTGTGCTATTGATCTACACTTCGGGACCCAGAGAGTTCTCCGATCCAAGCAGTCGCTGAACTGGCGTGCTGAGGTGCACACACGGACTGCTGCAATGGGCCTGGTCCTGTCCTCTACCTTAGGATCTGCTGCCGATACTCCAACCTAAACCTCGCAGCAAGTGTACAGGCGCACGCACGGGTGCCTGCTGAAATAAGCGAGGGGATAATATCTGCTTAATCACGGAGGAAATACGCTTATTGGACGTGGGACCGTCGCCCACTCCTTCAAGAGGTGAGTAGAAACGCCCACAGCTTACACCTGTAGTCCTCTCATGTCGTTTACCCAAGTCATTGCTATAGCAAACATTTCATGTTTAGGTTAAATGAGAACGCAACTGCTTCTATAAGCTGACGACAGGCATGTCCTTGCTTTCGAACGTTCCCAGATTCTTTTGAACAGAAGTAATGCATAATTCTAGAGGCTCTCTAACGTCTATCCGGCACCAACACGACATACTACCTGTTAAACTGGGAGAGAAATTCCAAATTTCTGTCTTTCCATATATACTTTTTACTTCCTCTACCGTACTGAGTTTTTTTGGTAGTGTTTAACGCCCGCTTTTACTACTTGTGGCACCGCAGGCGGTAACATTGGTAACACATGGAATGAAAATGGAGCACCGGTGAAATGTGATGGCGGGGGAAGCCGGAGAACCCGGAGAAAACCCGCCCCTGCGCCGCCTTGTCCACCACAAAACTCACATGCAGTCACTTGGGAAAGAACCCCGGCCGTCTAGGTGAAAGAGGAGTGGTCTATCCACGTTCTATGCACATAGTGTGCAGAGACGTTAGTGCATTCCACCCAAAAGTTGATACCGAGATTTCACCGGATATACACGTTTCAGGGTCGCCAGAGTCCAAAAAAATTTTTAGAAAAAGATCCGTGTGCCTGTGAGCACTATAACTCAAAAAAAAAAGCAAAAGCCAGTAAAACACCAAACTTGATATTAGGTTTAGTATCTTCCAAGGATGCGACACGAAGATTTTCAAGAAAATCCACCCAACCCAACTACTCTTTACATGGAATTTTTTCGAACATTTTGATTTTCTCAAAAATGGCTGTAACGATTTTGATTAAAGTATCATATATTCAAAATATTTACATGAGAAATAAAATGTATAAATTGAATTTTCTGGGAAGAACCTCATAAGACATCTTTATTCTGGATGCATTTTTCGGAATTTTGCCTAACTTGTAAACTGTCAATGACAGAGAAGCTTACTTAACAAACATGTAGTTAAACACACAGTTTACGTTTTTTGAGATATTCCTTGTTTTTAAGTGACTGACATTGAATTGTTCTTGTGTAACATGAATACCAATTTTCATTATACGTATAAACATATTGTACAGGGAAAATGTCCTACGGAATTCAAAATTTGAGAAAAGTGGTTGGTATTTTCTGAATTCCAGGTTTGAACCCCACACAAAAACTTTAAATGGGGATGTTTCAAACATTTGGACTGACGAATCATTAAACTATGTTTTAAAAAGTTAGAAATTTCCATTTGTAACATTACAATCTGCACACTCTTGTACGTTTTAGTTGTATTTAAACAAAACTGAGGGGCGTGAAACATTTTGAGTCTGTGAAAATGTAGTTTGGTTTTATACAACATATGCTCAGGAACAGGTGCATTTACGACATTGGCTGTGGAGCCCGTAACAAGGGGAGCAGCTAAATGTTCATTTTCAATGGATGCCTAAGGGTTACAACAAACATTTGGTTTAAAAAGCGATTCTCCAGTTTTGACCGATTATAGACAAAATGTCAGTCCCAGGTCCCTTAATAGCCACAAAACTGTATTTACTTTTTAAGTTATTTCATCTGTATAACACAGTAAAAGCGCAGCACTTTACGGTTGTAACACTATTTGTTTTCCGTTTATGTACATGTGTGCCTCACGAGTAGGTTGTTGAGCGCAGTAAATAAAATAGACCACAAGACCATTTTCTTGAAGTGACAAGCTATTAATTCGAAAACTTTTAGAAAAATGTTTATATTTTGATTAATGGGTGATTTTTTGTTGTTGTGAAATTCAGTTCATTAATTTATACCTTAAGGCAAAGCCTTAACTCTATATTTATATGCCAGATGGTCCAACTTCCCCGTATCTAGTCCTGCGTGCGCTAAAAGGGTTACAGAACTAAACGGAGCTATTTCAAGTTAAAACCGGCCGCTAGCGAGAGAGAGAGCCGTGGCCGACTGGTTAGACCACTCGCCTCTCGCCCAAGCGACCGCATGTGAGATTTGTGGTGGACAAAGCGGCGCAGGAGCGGGTTTTCTCCGGGTTCTCCGAGTTCCCCCGCCATCCTATTCCACCGGTGCTCCGTCTTCATTCCATATATGATCAGTGTCATCACCTGTGGTGCCAAAAGCAGTAAACGCGGGCGTTAAACACTATAAAAGAATAGCGAGAGCTACCTACCTTCGTTTTACCCCTCTCAATGGGCGCGATCCGTCTCACCGTCTTCACGATAATCAAGACTGGTAAAACGAAGGTAGCTCAGACACTTCCCCACTTACCAGTTTTAACTTGAAACTGCTCCGTTGAGTTGTCCAACTGTTTTAGCGCAAGAAGGAATATCTGCACAAGCCAAATACGGGGCAGTTGGGTCCCCTGGTATATTAATGGCCGCGCCGAAGCCAAGTGGTTAGACCACTCACCTCTCACCGAAGCCGTCCGGGTTCGACCCCAGGCGACCGCATGTGGGATTTGTGGTGGACAAAGCGGCTCAGGGGGCGGGTTTTCTCCGGGTTCTCCGGTTTCCCCCAACATAACATTCCACCGGTGCTCCATCTTCATTCCATACATCATCAGTATCATCGCCTGCGGTGCCATGTTAGTAAAAGCGGGCATTAAATACTAAAAAAAAAGAAGAAATTTGTATAGTAATAGCTATTACAACAACAAATGAAATTAAAACACTCATAACTCGATATGAGTTTTCATCAGAATTCCTTTATGCATCTCAATCGCTGTGTACCATGTGATAAATTATTCCCTTGATTTTTTACTAACTAAGAAATGAAATGGTGTTATATTTATGGACGTTCTTTAACTGCTGTGGTTCTCAGCGTTTCATCCTATACTGGGCGTGAAAGACTGCTTAATTTTGCTCAGAGGCCCCTTTTATCAGGCTTGAGGTTCTTTTACGTTCTATAAACCTATGATACGGGATCAACGGGAGGATATTTAGACACGAAAAGGTTCATCGTCCGCTGCCGGGGTTGAACCTGCGACCTTGGCTATATGAAGTTAGCATAGTAACCAACACCACAGAGGACCACTTTACTTAATATGATTATAATTGCAGTTTTTAGTGATCACATGAGATAAGATATTCACTTCATGTTTGTAAAACTACTTTCAGTTCGCAGATTTGCGACTCAATATGACAGATTCTAAAATACCTCCCATGAAAACTACCAAATGTCGTGTATTATTTGTCATTAAAATTAGATGAAAAGTAACTTGATCGCGTGATTTTCACGCCAGAACTCTTTGAGTTTAGCCACCAATATTGTTCTATGGCAAGCTGTCTCTTTTTTCTGCTTCAAATTCTTAAATACAGAAAGTAATGCTATAGTTGTAAGCTTCACCTGAGAATTGCAGGTGTCTATACAAGGCCAGTGGGCCCTTCTTCCGCAGCACGCGTATAAATTACAATAGAAACCGCATGCGCAAATACAGTTAAACGAAAAATGTTAATTCCTAATTAATGTCAATGGCAAAACTAGAAGAAAGAAAAACGTTTGTTAACTCATTCCGTCAACTCACAAGCAGTTTAGTACTTACGGATAGTTACTAAAAGATGTAATTTTAAACAAAATTAAACAGAAAAGCAAAATGGCTAACCCCACAGCTCAATCGGTAGAGTATCTGCCTGCTGTACGAGGCTGAGAGTGGGAGTTATTCTGTAACCAAGATTCCCCATAGGGGAGGGGGTTCCGAGTTCTTCAGCTTTCATGGTGTGTGCGCTACGAACATACAGAAATGACCCGGTAAATAGCATACAGCTCTGCAGTATAAATGGGTGTGTAACTAGGCAAACCGAAATTATATGATTCGATTTCAGTAATGAAGGCAATTCCAACACCGTGGGTGCATTTATTGCCATAGGTGTATATACGAATTCGGTCATTGTAATGGAAAAAAAATTGTTAACAAACAAGTACGGATACTACACGCAGGCATCGTGCACTTCTTGAATATCATCCCGAGATCGATGTGGGATGTAGCACGTAACTAAGGTGGGTACACCCTCTCTCCTTTGGGAAGCATGCTAGGTTGCAATACTGTACTTCCGAAGAAACGAATACCTACAGGCGTTTTACAAAATGACAGGTGGCGATAGCTTTCGTCCAGTACAGTTAAAAGAGGTAAACGTTGGATGCGCAGGCATGGACTTAAGCCCACAGCCATAATTTGCTGGCAGGACATCACACAGAAATCACAAAGGGGGTTCTGCCGATTCGGCGTAGAGGCTCACAAGGATGCCCTGATTATGGACAATATCTAACCTTCTCAGCAGAATGTCGTGCGAAGGAATAACAAATGCTCGCGTAGTCCAACTTGGATCGGAACAACGTACGATAAAGACGCAACAACTCTGTCCGATCCGCTCCCAGAAATTTGTCATTTAGTATCCCTAAAATATTCAGAGAACGCTAACATCGTTCTTTCAACTGTGCTATATGTGACCAATAAAGTTTCCGATCGAATATCAATTCGAGGAACCCGACCTCATCTGCGAAGGGAAGAATTATTTCTGCCTTAGGCAGTTTTATTTCCAGTGGGCTTTATTGGTGAGCGGCTCTTATTTATACATATTTTAATGTTCTAGGAAGTTTCAATTGCGTACGGAGCCACACCTTATTTTTATGAGAGCTAATAACCTAGCTGTTGTGCGTTCCTAACCTCCACTCATAATGCGAAGGGAAGTGAATCTGCCCCGAGACGAAGTCAAGGCAGCAGTCGTCTCCTATGGCGCCAGAAATGTACCAGAATGACTTCTCAGTTGAGAAGCGAGAGCCGCTGTGTGAGGTCCATTGATAAAGGTTGTCTAATCTCCGCTAGAGGCAGCGTTCTAAAAAAGGAGTACACTGAGATGTGTAAAAGGTGGCAAAGTCGTCGACGAATAAGCGGGACGAGACACCAGGGCTAACGCATTGCAATACAGAATTAAATGTTATAGGAAACAGCGTCACGCTGAGTACCGATCCCTGCTGCACTCCGTTCTCATGAAGAAAAGGATTTGAAAAAAAATGAGCCGACCCTTGCTCAGAAAACGGGTCCCTCATAAAACCCTGAATGAACAACGGTAGGTGTCCACGTGTATTCCGGTTGTGGATGGAACGTAAAACCCGTGCCCGGCAACACGTATCATGAGCCTTCTCAAGGTAAAACAATATCCCAACCGTTTGACAACTCTGAAGAAAGCCGTTCATGATCTGCGTCGATAGCTACTCAAGGTGGTCAACAGCTGACTGACCTCTTTTTTTTTTTCTTTGATAGTGTTTAACGCCCGTTCTTACTACTACGGCACCGAATGCCAGATCGACGTCTTCGAAAAACCACAAGGGATGTTGGTTAGAAGATTGTGGGTACCAGCCACCAACCGTCCATTGATCAAACGTACCATCACCTTGCAAATGCAACTGGTGAGGAAATAGGACAGTAGCTGGACGGTCCTTTCCAGGTCTCAAAATAGGTATGGTCTCCCTCCACTTAACTGAAAAAGTGGCATCCACCCAGATACGATTATAGACTTCGAGTAAGAAAGCTTTACATGAGAAATATCTATTATTTGAACGTGGATCCCATCTGGACCTGGTGCAGAGTTTCGCGAAGATGAAAGTGCATGGTCTAGTTCAGCCATGGTGAAAAGGAAGTTGTAGCCTTCAAGCTTTTCGGAGCGGAAGGCGAATTCTTGAGATTCCACCTGAGCCCTAATTGGAAGAAACTCAGGCGAATGGCTCTCTGAGCTAGACACTTGAGCGAACGCACTGCCAAAAGTGTTAGCCACGCCAAGCGTAATCAAGCACAGTGCCGGCTATCGGAATATGGGCCGCTTTTCCGGCTACACGTCTTAACTTATCCCATACAACAGAGGAAGGGACATGTCGAGTTAAAGATACTGTAAGCTTGCTCCATTATGTCTTCTTGTTATCCTTAATAATTTGTCTAGATTGGGTACGCAGCTTTTAATATTGTATAAGATTATCTACGGTAGGGCAACGTTGGAAAACCTTGAGAGCACGTCTGCAAGTACGATTGGCATTCCTGCATTCATCTATCCAACAAGGGACTGCAAATTATAGGGGATATGCAGTCGACTGTGGAATAGAAAGCTCAGAAGCGGAAATAATTGTCTCGGGGAGGTGTTGGACTAAAACATCCACCGATTCGTGCTCCTTGTAGTGAAACACTGCCAAGCTGGAGTAAAGGTTCCAGTAGTAGTAGTAGTAGTAGTAGTAGTAGTAGTAGTAGTAGTAGTAGTAGCAGTAGTAGTAGTAGTAGTAGTAGTAGTAGTAGTAGTAGTAGTAGTAGTAGTAGTAGTAGTAGTAGTAGTAGTAGTAGTAGTAGATGTCATTGCGCGTGAGGATCATTGCACCCCCATGAGCAGGAGAGCCCTCCTCCGGTGTAACATCAAACCGCATGGGAAGTTATTGGTGCAGGGCAAATGCATCAAGGGAGCGAATCTTAGTCTCCTGCAAACACAGAACAAGAAGGTTATAAGACCGTAGTAAGAGCTGCAATCCGGCCCTATGGGTACGGACTCCGTGGATATTCCACGTCAGGAGAGCCATGGAGCACCGTTAGAAGCGTGAAAGATTACCGCTTAATCATTATATGATTTTGCAGCTGGGATGCAAGGAATGGAGGAAACGAAGTAGTTGAAGTTAAGGTGGGCGTTTCTTTACACTCCTTTGACCCACAAGAATATATCCACTTTCGTCGCCGCTATCCGCTGATGTTCGGGATGCGGAAGATCCCCTACGGCTCGTAGAACGAGAACGGGACTTGGAAGGATTATCAGTGGCCTTGAGTTTTTTACGACTGCGCTCATGAGGAGCAGTTACAGATGGTGTCGGTCTAACTAGCGGCTTACGAACAGGTTCTGGAGAAACAGAACTTGAGGCAGTGGGTGCTGTGGATGTTGAAGACTGCAAGATTGTTATGCTATGCGTCTTCTCTGTTTGCGGACACGCGTCGGCTACGGGCACAGTTTGTAGAGCCACTGAGGAAACAGGAGTGCGGCGGAGCGCAGATGCGTAGCCTGAGATGCTCGTAGGCTGTAGTTGTTGGAAGCAACGCCGGGCTTCAGGAAAAGTTAGCGTTCTTTAACCCGCAACTCCTGGATGGCTTTTTCCTCGAGAAAACGCGGACACTGCCGGGAGCTGGATGAATGGTTCCCTTTACAATGGACGCAGCAAGGGTCTCGAGCAGAAGCAGATTCACCGTGAGCAGTTTGGCCGCAACGTTCACATGAAGCGTCGAAGGTGCACCGACTTTGGGTATGGCCAAATTTCTGACACCGAAAACAACGCATGGGATTTGGTAAATACGGTCTAAAAGCCACAATAGAGTGCCTCGGGTAGGGTGGTGCCTTTGAACGATAGGAATACCGTTCTCAACGCAACCGACTGACCATCACGTTTACCTAGAAGACGGTATGCCTGACATACACCCTGGTCGGAGAGATGGGAAACAATGTCTGCATCTGAAAGACCGTCTAAGCAGGTGGTGGTCACTACTCCTCTACAAGTATTCAGAGATTTATGTCGGTCTACCGTTATTGGGTAGGAACCCAACAAGCCGGCTTTCAGGAGATTCTTAGACTGGTCTTCGGTCTTGGTTTCCACTAACTGTGTACCGTCTCTAGTCCCGGTTGCGTTGCTTACTTTACCACAGATCCTGTCAATTTCCCGTTGAATATAAAATGGATTAATATCTCGCATAGTTTTAGATTCGCAAAGTCACTACCAAAAAGCGGTCAAATGGAAGAGTTTTGCGCGGAGGGATCATGATGAAATAGCCCCCTTCCGGTACTGTCGCCGTCAGCCTGCCATCCGCGGGAAAGAGAAAAAAGACACCAAAAATAATTTCCGGTCTGTGCCGCCTGGGAGACCCCTCCCAGACCGATCTCACGGAGTACTTAGGAGGAGTTACCCTCCAGCCTCCACTGCTGGTCCATACGGGTAAGCCCTCCACCATGCACAACCCGGCTTTATGCCCCTACCACAGGTATAACCACCTGTGGCCCCCCACTTTAGGCCATGGTGTATAATGACACATCCATGGATTCAGGGGACTTGTGGTTGATTACACCGGGTTTCCGATAGCGGTAACACGTCCGACCCGTGATTCTAACCCGACGACCTGCGTTCGTCGGGAGATTAGCACGGGCCGGGCTCCCAGAGAAGCTAGGTAGGTGTACATATCGGTATGGACGAGCTCCGCACCTAAGGCTTACACTTAGGGGCAGTGTGAAGGGTCCACTCAAACGTCACGCCTGAGACCTCCGAAGAGCACACAAGCTAGAAGCCGCGCTGAAACCGTGGGACAGGGACCACGGAGACAGAAGAAAGATCCCTGTTGGTGAGGCAGGAGTTAATAAACCTAAAGCCTTAAAACTAAGTGTAGAGGGAATAAGCCTAGAAGAGGAAGAAGATGAGGCGAGTAGACTCGCACCCACAAGTACACAAAGAAATGCGCAGACACACGCAGACAGAAACACAAAACGTGGCCCAGTGGATGGCGATGGGGAGGATGACATGGTGGCGAGTGGCTCGGGAACCCCCGGGTGCGCCAAACCCGTACCTACCGTAGTAGGCCCCTGGGGGGAGTTCCAGATGGCTCGTTCTAGGCGTGACCTATGTAAACGTGTCGAACATGCTTCCTGTGCTAAGAAACAAGAAAGAATAGGAGGAAAGTGGTCACTAGAATGTAAGTCAGAGATGATATTCCATTGTAAGGAAACTGCCAACTGTGGAGAACAAACTGCTATATCCAGGTGAGAAAAACTATTGAAGGAGTCAGATAGAAATGTAGGTTCCGGTGTTCTAGAGAAATAGATTAATATTACCCAAGAAATCGGCGAGCAGTTGACCCTTCGCACAAACCCGAGGAGAACCCCAAAGTAGGTGGTAGGCATACAGATTCCCTACCAACAGAAGAGATCGTGGTAGTTGGGAGATGAGATGTACTAAATCAGTGGGCGAGAGATCAGCAGTTGGAGGCACATATTTACCGCAAATGGTGACGCTAATGAAAAGTAGCTTACAGACACACAGTCCATACAGCGATAGACTGTATGTTAGATTGTATGGATACATATTCAACGAAGATATCTCTGATAAGAACGATGGTGCCCCCATGTGCAGCACACCATCCACCGGTGATAAATCACACCATACAGAAAAGTACTGCTTTACTGTAAGGTTGTCTTGGGGATGGAACTTGGTCTTTTACAAACATTCGACCAAAGGCTGATTCTGGTGGAGCAAAAATTAAAGGCTCTGGTCGACGTGGTCTAATTCCATGGATGTCCCACTGAAGGATAGCGATGAGCAATAGAATGGGATAAAATTTAAATGGGAAGGCGTTTCTGCAGATTCAGCTGTGCTAGTCGGCATAATTAATTCTTCTTGCCGTCGGACTAACACTTTTTCAGGAGCACGATCCTACCGCTTACCTACTGTCCGTCTGGCAGTGAGGGCAGCATTCTCTTGGTCCATCCCCTCCACGGGGGAGGTTCCCTTTCCAATAGAGAATTGAACCTCGAACCGATTAGTGGTACTGATCGGCGAAGATAGTTGTCACCGACCTGCTCTCTCCCCAGAAGATTCCACAGAAGTGGATCTACGTGGAAAATACGTGGACTGTTCCTTCGCTTAGATTTTTTGGGAGGGCCCATTACATTTATTTAAGGAAGTCGGTCCTAATATAGTTGGTCTTTTACGCCTTAAACGTTTTCGCTTGTGCAGCATACTCAACGGTCTTGCCTGATTTAAAAGGATTATCGTGATAGGATAAACAATGTAATATTATTACTTTTACTAAATAAAAGACTGTAAAATTCCTACAAACCCAACTTTATTAGGACATTTACGAAGATGAATATATCCGAATACTTTATGTTCTAATAAAGTTTTGGAGGACTCCTTACTGTATTTGGCGGAATCGGCCGATGGCGATAGAGGCAGAGATGGAGATGTCGAATTCGTTGGCAATGGTCTAGCTATGAGGATATTTTCGGCGATTGTGGTCCTTCACTGGCCTGGATGGCTATTTCCCGATTCAGTAGTAGTTGGTGGATGACAGAGGGTTGACAGATAAGCAGGAGCTTCCGGGTTTCGGAGGACACCTTCTCTTTCACCTTCTCTCCTCTGAAATACGGGGTTGTTCTCGGGGAACTGAATGGATGACCACCGCTGCAGCAACACATGATAGAGTTGACGTACATGCACCATCGTGCGTGACTCTCCTCATTTGGTACAGGTAGAGCAACCACCACAGAGCTCACTGATGTGCTCAAAGCGCTGGCACTTGAAGCATTCTAGTGGGTTAGGCATGTATGGCCTAACTTCGATAACCTCATACCCTGTCTTAATCCCTTGAAGGAGACCTACGCAACCAAAGGTAAGAAAGAGGGTACGGGTAGGCACAGACTCACCATTTACTCTCCGCTGAACTCTGTTCACAGAGCTAATGCCTTGTTCTGCAAGATTCTCTTGAATCTCCTAATTGGACAAGCATTCCTATGAGCGGGTGCTGACAACACCGCGCGAGGAGTTCAAGGTCTTGTGTTTTTCCACTTTTACCGGGTAGCTGTTTAACATACCGCCTCTCAATAATTTCGCAGCCTGGGATGCATATATTGCCTTGACCAGGAGCGTGCCATTACGCGTACGAGTACAGGACTTCACTGGGCCAGCAATCTTATCGAGGGCCTTTTGAATATGAAAAGGGCTAACAGATGTGAATTTCTTCCCTTCCTCTGTTCTATATATGACCAAGTAGCGAGGGTCCATTGACTTGAATACTTCTTTCCAAGCATTAGGTTTTGTGTATGTTTGTTTTTGCCATAAAATATACGGTATACATTCATTCCCTAGTGCTTCCCACCAACCACGGATCTCAGCGAGGGGTCACCCCACTGGGGTGACAGGGCTACACAGGGGATATTGGAGGCTCGCCGTCCCACTCACCGTGGAGCTCGGTTTAGTACCTAGTGCTGGCTGATTGACTGGGGGCGGGTTAGTTCCGTTTAGCGAAGCAGAAACCAAAGTGGTGTGTTAGGTTCCACACCCTCCCCAGTCACTGAAGTTCAGAAGCCCAGGCTAGATGCTCAACCCTCAAACAACCAGGATACCCCTTTCCAACGACACGGGTCTCTACGCACGGCCTTCACGTGGGTGGGCGCTTTGATGATTGACTCCCTCACCACTCGGAGGTTGCCCACACGAGGGAGTCAGGGTTGGCTCGGGACCCCAGGTGCGCCAAACCTGTATCCACCGTAGTAGGCGCCTTGGAGGGTGGTAAGGGTGCTCAATTACCAAGGTTATTAGCGCCCTTAGTGTATAACATCTCGGCTAAAACCAGATATAAAACACCTTTAAAGTAAATCGATAAAATGCTGAAAGGAACTAGAAATAAAAACCATTATTAAAATAACTTGGAGAATAAAATGTCAGCTATAGTGGCACATAAAACCTAAGTAAATGAAATAGATAACGACGAAAGCCATATTGGAATCTGGCAAACCATACCAAACGGGTTTGAGGGAAAAGGGCTCAAGCTGTCGCAGGTGATAAAATATTCATAAGCCTTACATATCACTCCATTGTCTCCCATCGAAAGCTATAAAATCAAAATAAAACTAGATTCTAGATGTCACTTTAGATACAATTTCAAAAACCTTACCCACCACTGCGGTATGATCGACCAGGACCTCCGAAAGCCTGCCTAGCAGTTTCAGAGTACCTGGCAGTGGTGCTAGACGAGCACACTCTAGCAAGTCATGGCGGACAGAAAGCGCTTCACCACAGAGCGGACAGATAGGTGGAGGTTCCCTCTCAAACAAATGCATATGAGTAAAACAAGCAGTGCCCAATGCGCAATCGAGCCAAAATACCTCCTCATAACGAGATATACGTGAGGAAGCTACCAGTTTTTAGGGAGATTCTTAACTTCCCGAAGCTTCTTCCGGCGGAGAACCGACCACTCAGTATACCACCTCAAAAACACAGCTCTCCGCACAACTACCCTAAAATTTTCGGCTGCTGCTGTTACTGTCACACTGGGTTCCATGATTGCCGACTTTGCTGCCAAATCCGCCAGTTCATTCTCAGGGAAGCTAACGTGTCCAGGAATCCACGCGTACTGCACATTAACACCGAAAGCATGCAACCCGTGGAGGACGTCCTGAATGCTGCACTAAAGGATGGTAATTGTTCCGCTCACGAAAGCCCTGAAGTGTACTAAGGGAATCACTCAGAAAAGGCAGTCACCAAATTTCCAACAGCGAATATACTGCACACAGCTCAGCAGAATAAATGGATGTGCTACTAGGCAAACCGAAAGTATAAGGTTCGGTCACAGTAATAAAGGCACATCCAATACTTCGGGATACTTACTTCCATCGGTATATATAAATACAGCCATTGTAAGTTGAATAAATTCTACAAAAAAAAAAAAAAAACAAGTACGGATACTAGGCACAAACGTAGCAGATTTCCCATAAGCCGCCTTCCCGAGATCCATGTGGAATACTGTACATAACCAAGGTGGGTGGACCCTCTCCCCCATGGGAAACATGTGAGGCATTTCAAGACCGTGCTTCCGAAGCAGCACACAAAATCGAAAACCTGCAGGACTTGGGCTGTGTAGTGGGTGTCTATAGCGGACGTCCAGCTCAGTGCTAAAAGAGGAATAAAACGAGGCATGCGGAGGCAAGTTCTTAAGTCCAAGGCCATAATTTGCTAACAGGATATCACACCGGCAGTGCAACGGCGGTTCTGCCGAATCGGCGTAGAAGCCCAAAACTGGGCTGGTTGGAAAAGCTCCAACAGACCCACGGATGCCCTGATAATGGACAGTGCCTAATCTGCACTCAGCCAACCAGAATATTCCTTTCCACCGTCAAGGTGTTCTCCAAGCGCACCTACACGTGAATTTCTACTGCTTCCCTCACCACTTAGAGGAACTCACACAGATGTCAGGGTTGGCTCGGGTCCCCGGGTGCGCCAAACCCATACATACCGTAATAGGCCTCTGGGGGGAGATTGAGTGTCAATATGTGTATGATCTAAAGTATAATACCCAAAGAACCAATGACAACTGTATGCAAATTAACACCGTTATCGATAGATAATATATTCCAAGTGTAAGACGCTGCCGATATGAGCTTTGTAGTCAAAGGAGGGATATAGATAGAACGATTAGAAAAACGTGAAATAAAGCAGTTGTTGTTCACAGCGATACTGTTTTGTATAAAACTTCAATTCCTTTAGAGTTAGGATTAAGAGACCAGAGAAAAAGGGTCATTCGCACAAATAGTCCTAAAATTACCTACTATTTATTTTAAAATAGAAACTTCAGATATCGATACTGTATAGAATTGTCACACACATTGAAATAAGGTGCTTACACCATTGGTGGCTATCCAGGAGAAGCTAGTGAAGCTCCGCTTCACTGTGTTAGTTTTGTCAAATCTGAATATAAGTGTTTAATTTTTTGTATGCTCAAGAAATCAAACAACCAACCTGAAGAAGAAGGGAGAGGCGAGAGCTATTGCTACTTGCCTTCTGATCTTGAAGAAGAACAAAAGGAGCGATGCAGAGGATTAAGAGCCTCTGTGGGTTTGCAGCTATTTCTAATAATGAATAATAAGCTATATGTTTATACCCGACTGCCAAGACAATGAAACAAAACGTAAGGTTCCGGGTGTTACCAAAACGTTTTGAGGCTACAATGCAGCTAAAAGTACAGTAATTTAGCAGCAAACAACAAACAGCCCCTTGCAGAGGCTAGCCCATCGGTTTATTAGACTCATGAAAGAAAGATCCCCTTGGGATGTTTCTGCCATCCCTCTAAATAAAAAACTACATGAATAGTTTAAGAATATTGCTGGAGGAACTTGGTTGTGTATGCATTTGAATACTATAGCTGCACGCTGTGTTCTTTACTTTACGAAGTTAGCTCCACTGCAACTTCCTATTTTAGTCTATTATTATGTTTAGTTAAAGTTGGTGCAAAGAGGTATCCGCAAAATGATAAGGTGTATAGGATATTACCACATCATCTTCGCGATTGGCTGATTGCAATAAAAGGGATATGCTATAAACGAGAGTCACAAACCGTATTCTTAACCCTGAAAATACATACACCATTTTGCATCTTTTAACCTGGGATACTTGAGTACTCCTGATAATAACACAATAAACTTTCTATTTAAACGCCTTTCGGCGTTTTGCTCTCGGACAAAAGGCACATCTGGTTGGTTTTACTCTGGAAACTTCTGGCGTAGTTTCAGAATCAGTAATACTTAGAGTACACCTGACCCCTTCTTTCAGTTCTCTACTTATTGGCTTTGACATACGATGCTCCATGTGTAACTACGACAACTCTAATCCCAGGTCCCTCAGGAAATGACTTCGGCTCATTTTACTGTTCATTCCGTTATGAAAAAAAATTAAATCTCACCATACTATTCACTCCAGCCATGTCCAAAATGCATAAAGAAACCTGAGAGGCTAGCGTCTGGTTTTCCTGGATGTTGTGTATGTATGCATTAGCTGGTCCAGGGTATCAACACCATCTTTTTAATCGTTGTGGAAGTGAAATATCTCAGGTTTATTTGCCGATTCGTTTTTGTTTTGTCATAGTGCATAGTTCAATTACTCTTTTACCTTTCTTCAGACAATTATGCAACCAACCAGTGTATTCTCTACATGAAACATGAAATGAGTATTTCCTACTACCTTCTTTCTGTTAGGAAGTAGCGAAGCAGAAGTCCCCACCTTGTTTCACCGCTTTGTTGCCACAACCGTTAGATTGTAGTCTGTCAAGAGTTTCCACTAAAGTGGTAGACATGAAAATTACCTTTGCTTTGAGACAGTACATGTCGTGTCACGGGGTTAAAGTTTATCTAAAAGGGAGATATAAATTATAGCCAATAGAATATAAATTATACTAAGAAGGAACATATATACATTGGAAATGGCCAGGAAAGAAATGTTGTAAAACACGTCTAAGAAGGCAAGGACAAACAGTTATTACGAGCTGACAAGCCACCCAGTTAGGACACTACCGTTAAGGGCAGGATATTGAATTGGAGGGGTGAGGTTCCACTGCCCGAGGGTGGACATAACAAAGAAAACAGAAACAATTCCCTTGCTGCTCGAGCGACAATTTTTTACTAGCTATGGAAGAGTGGCGGGGGTAGGATGTGATATTTGAGTCCACGAGAGAGTCGATCGGGCTACATATGGCCGCGACGGAATCAATAATAACTCCATAGCACGACAGCTCACAAGAAACCTTGAGCTACCGCTCGGCCGCTGCGTCCCACATATCGGTCCATGGCAGACGTCATGGATGGGGTGCAGTATTGGAGGGTGAGACGTGGTCAGCGCCTCAATCCCTTCCGGCCGGTTAATGCGATCCTCTTCACCTCCGCGAGGGAAATAGTGTTTATTTAATAGTGACGAATTCACTAGCCCTGGTAGATGCGCAGTGGTAAGACGTGATAGCTGAGTCCACGGTAGAAATAAACTGGCTACATACGGCCGCGATAGGAGCAGTGTATATTGGATGCACCAGCAGACCGTCAAAAGTAATAAGGAATGATAGTTGCGGTCGCGTAAAGCGTAGTTGAAAAAGAGAATATTTAGGAGGAATGCTTGTGTGTTCGACGTCAGAAAAGGCCGAACAAAATGAATAATCTGGAACTCAAGAAAATCTCTTGTGTCTTACCACTTCTGAGAAAAGTTCCATATCAACAAAATCCTGAGCTAGGGCACCCACATCTCCACACCATTCCTAAACATCCAAAACCTGTACGCGGGATACGAACCCGGAACCGCTATAGTAGGTTACCGCCACAACTTACAATGGGGGGAAAAGGACATATGTAAACACATACCGCGGTATTCCACGCACTACAGTGTCACCAATAATATAACATTTCTAACATTCTTGGTTGCTCAGAACAACAAAACAGCCGTCACACTACACAATAAAGTCTTAAATGAAGGTACCCGGAACTCAAACGCAATGTTTGGTGTTTTTCACCATCTAAAGATATAGAAAACGCTGGGTTACTCAAACACCCCGGTAATTATTTCAGGATTAACTTGGTGCCACAAGAAATGGAGCGAAAGGTTGCCAAGTTTTACAAAAAACACTTTATATCTTCGTGGTAGAGTGAGCACGAGTTGCTGTGCGGTAATTATTAGTTGGAAAAGCTGTTTTGGTGTCCTTGCCGCCTTTCAGGAGGACACAATGCCTGAGAAATGCGGCATTAGAAAGGACAGAAACTTAGGTACTTGAGATGGAATAAGATTATCTCGTTGGTCTTGAGCTGGCTAATGTTCCAGGAAACCTTAGAAAGAACTAGAGGGAAGATGCACGACATGTGAGGAGTTCATTTTTAGACTAGACCGCACATGTCCGTAAAGAGAATCACGTGAACTCGCAATACACCGAGTGGTTATATTTGTCCATGTTTTCACACGACAGCGTATCTTAGAGTTGTTTATCTTCGATTATAGCAAAATGCTCTATCCTATAAACCAGGCGTTTCCAGCCATATCGTTTTGACGCCTCTTTTTCACATCTCAGTGCACCCCTTACTAATTTTACTTTCTCTAACTGGCACATAGTACATAGGTAGAGAAGGTATTGCATTCCACGCGAAATTCGTTACTGATAGTTCACTGGTAAACACGTTTTTCAGCTCCCTGTATCCAAAAAGTTACATTTTTATAAAAAGTCTGCTTGTGTCTGTGAACAAACAACTCAAAAACATAACAAAGTTAATTACAAAACTTGATAGTTAAAAATCATCATCTTTCAAGGATGCGACATAAGTGTTTTTTTTTTCCAAGAAAATCTGCCTATCCCAAACTACCCTTTACATGAAAAGAGTTTGGAAGATTTGAATTTCATCAAAAATCTCACTAACGATGTTGATTATAATAACATATACAAGAGTTAATTAAATTACAAATAAAATGAGTATCTTCAATTTACTAGGAATAACCTCTGAAGCCTCTTCATTCTTGATGCCTTTTGCATAACTGACAAAACTTAAGAAGTAGACAAAAAGTTACTATACAAAAAATGTAGATCTAGCTAAAACCAACATTTTATGACGTGTATTTCTTTCTTTCTTTCTTTTTTTTTTTTTTTTTTTTTTTGTGATGGAGTTAACAACGATTTTCGAGATATTCCCTGTTAATGGTATCAATTTTGAAATACAAAACTTTTCTAAAACAGGGAGTCCTCATTCTCTTCATGCCTCTTTTGTCTTTCTCCTGGCCATGGACAGAGAATCGAATTTTAATTTCAATCGCATAGTGAGAGTTTTTAAAAGGGTTGTCTATCGTTTTTGCCTAGTGTGATGATGAGTAGAGTGGCTAAAAACGTAAAAATCCTGACCACCATATCGGTATCATCCGCCAGAAGCTCTTTAATACTTTTTTTTTCTTTTCTTTTCTTTAAGGAATCAAGTAATATAACAATGTTTGCTAATATTCATCTCGATTGGTATAATGTAAATAAAGGATAATTTTTTATCTTCTGTATAAATATTTTGTTTGCAGAACAGGTACACAAAGTTTGACGAGCATAGCATATCATTTTTCGTTTTCTTGAAGGGAAGCACATAAACTATCGCAATATATCAAACGCTACATGTTTCAATAGCCGTTTTTACAAACATAATACCAGGTCACTACTGACAGTAATGTTTAATTAATCACATTGTTTATAAATCAGCTTATTTTTTATTTAGTGATATTAAAGTACAACATTTCCAATACCGGGACTGCTAAAAGAGACAACGCTTTCCAATAGCATTTTAAAACATATGAACAATTAAATATTATAGGCAAACGAATACAAATAAATAAGAAAGAAGACTGAAAAGGAACATAATTATCAAGGGAAAAGTACAATAATGTATATTTACCGATGACAATATACTTGAAAATTGAGCCTTTTAGTGCAGTAATGGCTGTTTTCTGTATAAAAAATTAGTCTAGCTTAAAATAACGGCAAAACTTCAACGAAAACAGAAGACGTTCCTGTTCCGTCGCTAATCAAACCAACCAGTGTGATATTTTGGAGATCGTATTACTTCTTCTAGCACGTATGTACACTGTTATATAGTAGTCACAGAAGGTCGTATTCCACCTAAAAAGTTCAATGCCGAGGTTTCGCCGGAAATGTATGTTTTTTGAGGACCCCTGAATACATAGAAAGCATTTTTAGGTATTGATTTTGTATAAAATGCCGTACATTAAAGCTATTTACACGACAAATAAAACATCTATTTTAAATTTCCTGAGAATAGTCTCTGAAGTCCTCTCTATTCTGAATTATTTTTGTATAACTGCTAAACCGTAAGAAATAGACAAAAACTTACTACACAAAACATTTAGATCGTGTTAAAACACACAGTTTATGTCCTATAATTTTTTGTTTCTGGAGCTCACTATTTCCAAAATATTCCTTGTTATTCGTTTCAATTTTAAAATACCTATATTTTTCTCAAATAGTAGGTCGTTCACATTTTTTTGATTTACTCCTGGTCATGCAAAGAAGAGAATTTCAATAGCAATCGCATAGCAACAACTTTTAAAACATTAGACTGTGTCACATTTTGATCATATGCTGTCATCACATTAAAGCTGTCGAGTATATTACACTACGTTCAAACCTTTTATCACACAATTTATGTCATGTCGACCAGCTTTTAAGATTTGACCATCGGTTTAGCCTAACGTGTTCCCTTATTCCTCTGATCTTTTCTAAGAAAAATTTATTTGTGGAAAAGCTAGAGAAGTGAATGGAACACGTCAGATATTTTACTTTCTCTACACCTACTATTTACATAGTTATAGAGAAAGTATTGTATTACACCCAAAAATTCGACACCGAGATTTCGACGGAAATAGATCTCCTGAATGAAAAAACATTTTTTTAGAAAAACGTCTGTGTGTCCGCCAGTCTGTCTGTCTGTCTCTCTGTCTGTCTGTCTTTCAGTGTGTGCGCGCGCGTCTGTGGGCAGCATAGCTCAGAAGCGAAAAGTCCGTTAAATACCAAACTTAGTATTTAAGTTCAATATCCTCCAAGGATGCGACACGAAGATTTTCAAGAGAATCACCCTACCCCAACTACCCTTTACATGGAACATTTCTTGAATTTCTTTATTTTCTCAAAAATGGCTCTAACGATTTTCATTAAAGTGTGGTGTATTAGAGATATTTATATAACAAATAAAATGTATATTTTCAATTTTCTCGCAATTGCTTCTGAAGGCATATTTATTCTTGATACATTTTTCGGAATTTTGTATAACTGGCAAACCGTAGGAGATAGATCAAAGCTTACCACACAAAAAAAAATGTAGAGCTTGTTAAAACACAGAATTTATGTTATATACTTTTTTTCTTAGAATTGACCGTTTTTAACATATTCCTTGTTATTGATTTCAGTTTTAAAATACTTAATTTTTCTCATACGTTAACTTGTCAACACTTGGCCACGCAAGGATTCGGATTTCTATACTATAACAACCACACTTCAAAGCCTAGTGTTTTCCCTTCTACCTATAAGGAACCAAGCAATAAAATCTTTCTGCTAATCTTTTTCTCGATTAGCATGAATTAGATAGAAGAATAAGCTTATTAACAATAATTTGTCACAGAGATGGAAAGAAAGTCATGTGAATGGAGCACATCAGATTTTAAAAAATATTATCCACTATACGAAAATTACAAATGGGCTATTTGTTAAAAGGATATTAAAGAAAGTAATTTCAAACAAGGATGCACTTGGCTGAATATCTGTAGAGGAATACAGATTTTAGCCAATTAAATGGAATAAATTAATTAATATATCGAGAATGAGGGGATATATCTGAATGAAGCGTGTTATAAATACTTCTATTTTACCGGTAATATCTGAACTAAAAATAAAACTATAGCCTTAATACTTTGAAAAATCACTTTTATCACTATAGTATCCCTTTAGAATCTCGTACATGTCGACCTACCAAAAGACTCCGAAAAGAAAAGAAATAAAGCAGTCAACGGTCCAACATTTTTAGTTGCATAATATAACCTTCTTCATAAAGTTATAAAGAAACGTATTCTTTTTTTGACCTTGTATAACCATTTTCTATTTAAAATGCTATATTTTAGTAATCTTCTCGCCATTTAATTAAAAAAAAAAAGAACGCATTGTAATTTTAACACATGTTAAACTATACAATTTTTCAAGGCCCATTAATCGTTATATATTTTTTATTTTCAAAGTATTTAATTTAAAAAAAATAATAAGGGTTTTAAAGTTAACAAATACAAAGTCATACATGATGTTAAACCCCAAGTATAATTTAACAACATTTTTAAAAATGTAACAGACGTAACGCTATGCATCAGGGAATGTTAGGTTACATTTAAAATTTCTGATAAAAAATAATAAGGGCTTTAAAGTTAACAAATACAAAGTCATACATGATATTAAACCCCAAGTATAATATAACAAAATTTTTAAAAATGTAACACACGTAACACTATGCATCAGGGAATGTTAGGTTACATTTAAAGTTTCTGATACGTAGTAGAAAGAAACCATAAGCGGTCTTTGATGAAGAATTAATGAAAAACTCTGCTCTCTTTCAATGTGGGCTTCTGTATATAAAGCTTACGAATATTCCAAATGTTAAATCGCAGATATAAATAAGTGCTTTGTACTCAAATACGTTAAATACAGATATACATGTGATGCAAAACTTTTAGATAATTTCTTAGACGCTTAATTGAGTTCGTTAATAACGATTCTAAAACTACATCAGAATTTTTTAGAAACAGCCCTAGAGCTGAGTAAATTATTGACAAATTAAATGTCGTAAATGATTCTTAACAAATACATATTAACAAACCTCTTTGCAGAATCATACAAATAAGCTGGCCGTAATTATAATTAATAACTAAACCATATTATCTAAACTAAACAATTACATTAAGTTTATTATAAGAACCGAATATAGGTGTATATAAGGATAAAATTTACGAAACACATTATTATTTTTATTATTATTATTATAATTATTATTATTATCATTGTGATTATCATTATAATTATTATTATTAATGATCAATTTACCCATGCCTTGCACTAACAGGCTTTTAGTGTAAGTAACAAATTCTGCCTACCTTGTTTCTTTTAAATATGTATTTAAAACTGTGAAACATTGCATATTTAAAGGACCACCATGAAATGAAATATCTGATATTGGGGATCGCAGAGTGCTTTTACATTAATTATAAAAACGTAGATAAGAGGCACATCCGGAAAGTAACTATCGGTTTGGAATATAGGAATAAAATACCTATTTGATTTCACAGCAGCATTCATTTGTGCATAAAAGAGCGTTCCTTGACCTATTTTTTCCTAATAGTTTCCACCATTGTTCAGGCATTTGTCATAGAGGGGAATCAACTTTTATATATCCTCTACAAAGAAAGCTGCCGCCGTTGAAGACAGCCAGTGTTAAACATCGTGATTTGTTGAAATACATACCAAAGTATTCTTAAAGTGAGCCGCCTGTTTTCACGAATTGTCTCATTCACTTGTTCAACTAAACTATCAGTGACAGCAGAAGCCCGCTCACTCCGTGCTTCGTAATGGACACTGAATCGTCCATCAATGAATTTTCTAACTCACCTTCTCACCATTACATCTGTCATTACTACGTATCGCATCTTGGGGACCGATAGCGGGACATACTCGAAGTTAGCGCAGTATGGTATATAGTTGTGTTGAAATGCAGTGTGTATATAGTGGTACTAATAGAAGGAAATTGGAGCAGTGGTTGCGTGGTAGACTGTGATGTTTTCGTTAGCGGTGGACAGCGATTGATGTTAAGTGGGTGGTAAACACAAATACCATTGATTTACGAAACTAACAATTTTAATACTTACATACATTCAATTGCTGTTGTGCAGCAAGTCATCAACATCATTATCCGTTTATTTTCTCTCAAGATATATAGCGTACAATGCACAATATACATTAGTAACGTTTCAAATATGGATCACCTCCGATTGGCATGCAAACAGGCTTTATATTGGGAAAAACTTCGTTCCATATCACAAGATGTGATTGGAGCAAAACGGAAATGGGACACATCATCGACTATTGGGTAAGATACTCCATCAGAAATTATTTCCGAAGCAACACGTTCCGTATTTCACGCATTGTTGAAAATCCAAACACTGTTTTCACTTTCTTTCTCACACGGTCTAAAACAGGTGTCACGCGTCTCTGATTAATTGCTTGCACAAGTTCATCGACATCGAGGCATTTCGATGTTTTCAAATATGTGTTATAGTCGTAGATATATCTGCCAAGTTCTTCTGTATGAATTGCAAAACTTCATGGAATCCATTTGAAGCAAGAGAGTTTACAGTCTTGATTGAAAAGCATACATATAATCAAAGGCATTAGTTACCTGTAGAACAGTATTGTAATATACTGCTGAGTTAAGCCAACGCGTTACCGCAGGTTGTTTACATGCGGCACGTGCAGTTACCAATGCAGGTCAGTCTCTACTCGGTAGGTATGCAACTGGTGTCCGTATGTGTCCCACTATCAGTCCCTAAGATGCTATCCCTAGTCATTACATTTTCACTGTAAATCTCCACAATTTGACGATGAATTTCAGCTTAATATTCCTTGCGTTGAAAACCCGTATTACGGAACGCACTTCATAATTGGCGGCATCAGAAATTGTCTGAAACATTTTGAACGATCCCTGTAACAGAACGCCATCCGGCTGTAATGGCATCAGTGGATAGACAATGAACTAGAGAGACGAGGGAGCATGCGCGGAACTGAGACACTAGCGTTGCGGTGGCGGTAGAAGGAATGATACCTTCTTTCCGAACACTCCTGGTATTTTTTTTTTTTTTTTTTTTTTTGATGGTGTTTAACGCCCGCTTTTACTACTTTGGCACCGCAGGCGATGACACTGATGAAAGATGGAATGTGATGGCGGGGAATACCTGTCCCTTCACCGCTTTGTCCACTACAAATCTCACATGTGGGATTGAACCCTGGCCATCTAGGTGAGAGGCGAGTGGTCTAACCACTCGACCACGGCGCAGCCATACTCCTCGTATAATACTATCGTTGAGGGTTGAGTTGATCTTGTTATTCACCGTAACGTTACAATAAGATCTTCACAGTATAGCGAAAACCAGACACGCTACAATTACGAGCTTTAATTCTGATCAAGATAGAATCAGTGACGGTTATCCAGGTAACGTTAGTGAAGCTCCAGTTCACTAATTTTTAATTGTATTAAATCTGAACATAGGTGTTTCATTTGTTGTATGCTCAAGTATCTAAACAACCCGTCGAGGACATATTTGTGAACGCAGAGCCAGTCGAGGAAGCTTCTACTACTTGCTTTCTGGCCTTACAGAGGCAAACTGAGCTAAGATGGGGATGGTAAGCCTCTGAGCTTACACCTATTTCTGTCAATGGAAATTTGGATATACGTTTATAGCTGGTTGCCATGCCAACGAAACAGAATTTAGGTTCCCCGTTCCACGTGTTGCCAAAATACCTGTTTTGAGGCTACGGTGCAGCTAACACTACAGGGATTTAGCGAACAACAGACAACCCCTTGCAGAGGCTAATGTACCGGTTTATTGGGAAATGACTCCCTTCCCTAGGGATGTTACTGGCGTCTCCCCAAAACGTAAAGAATTACATGAACCGTCTAAACTGTTGTTCCCGTAAAGTGGTTGTTATTTAATATTCCAGCTTCCCGTGTTATTTATGTTACTGAAGTTAGCTCAGCTGTAATTTCTTATTTCCATTTACTGTTTTGTTTATTTATAGTTAGTGGAGAGAGGAATCCGAAAAATGGTATAGTGTGTGGAATACTATTTTTGCGGTGGAGTGACTGTGATAAAACAGATGTGCTCTTAGGATCGTTTCATTCTGAGACACTGGTGACGGTGACGGTCACTGATAAGAGATACATTCGTTTGAATTGGAGCATTCACTCCGGAACACTACACTGCCTCATCCTCGCAACATGTGACGGACATGGTCACTGTGTTCAGAGCAGTCACCGCCGGACATGCATTGGTTTGAATTGGAGTGTTCACATTGGGACACAGATCACAGACACAGCGTTGCAGATTTGCCAACGTGAGCAGAGTAATACAGCGAAACATTCATTATACATTATACAATACACATTGTAGCCATGCATTTAGATTAGATTAATACGGAAGATTTTATAAGTGAAGTAGAAGGTCGTCCTGCTATTTGGGATATTAAAAGCGATGACTATAGCATATTGTCTCATAAAGTGTAAAACAATTCTTTCTCCAGGCGATCACATAGCAGTGGATGTACATGTACATTGTCTTCAAACTCCTCCTCATCCTCCTGCTTAGAAGTACTAACAAAAGTTCCTTCTCGTTCGAGTCAATTTCATTAACTAATCAATTGGGAATATCAGCAGTGTCAGACACCAGTGTTCAAGAAGTGTTCACCAGTGACCGTAACTGGAGACCGACACCAGTGTCCAAGTGTAAAACAAGCCTTAAAGAGATGACCAAACCCTATTCTTAACTGCGAAGTGTTACAACAATCAGTTTAAATATTTGTGTTACGATGAATGTGAGTGGCTGTGCGATAGTTGTTTTACGGAAACCCGTTTTGTTGGCCCTGCAGCATTTACAGTACGACATAACAGAGACATGCGTCAACTTAATGTGTACAAAAATCTTATGTGTTCCAAACACAAGACTTTCTCTACCTATTCTGTAGCAAACTACTCTTATAAAAGATTATTTTCTATCTACTTCATACTAATCAAAATAAGCATTATCAGAAATTGTTTTATTACATAGTTGCTTATAAGTAGAAGGAAAATACACTAGGCTAAAGCGACAGTGAAAGCTTTTAAAAGATGTCGCTATGTGATGCAATTGTAATTCCTTCATCTTTGCATGATCAGGATGAAAACAGGTGAGTAGCAACTTCACGTCTGAGAAAAGCATTAGCTTTGAAAGTTTCAATATCAATAATAAGGATTATGTCGGAAATGGCTAGCTCTACGAAAAATAATGTGTATTCGTATGATATACAATGTGTCCTTTGACGAAATCTGCATTTTTTTGTGTGGTAAGTTTTTGTCTATCTCTTACAGTTTACCAGTTACGCAAAATATA
Source organism: Hymenopus coronatus (assembly GCA_030762935.1). NCBI lineage: Eukaryota > Metazoa > Arthropoda > Insecta > Mantodea > Hymenopodidae > Hymenopus > Hymenopus coronatus. The sequence continues at coordinate 25,542,877 of CM060900.1, read as the reverse complement.
TTCAGAATGAAGAGAATTTATAGGTTATTCCCAAAATGTCCAGGCTAATCATATTATTCGGCATGCAAATGTCTTTAATATTCATTTTTTTTAAATTAAAACCGTTAGAGCCATTTTTGATAAAATTCAAATTTTCACAAAATGTGCCAGGTAAGTGGTAGCTTAGCGAGGGGCGTTTTCCTGAAAATCTGCGTGTCTCATCCTTGGAAAATACTGAACTCGAATACTAAGTTTCTAATTTAACGGAGCTTTCGTTTTTGAGTTATACTGCCCATAGGCACACATACTTCTAAACATACTTTATTGGATTCGGTGGTCCGTAGAAGATGTATTTCCGGTGAAAACCCAATACTGAAACGTTGGATGGAATATAATACCTTCCCTGCTTACTATGTGTGTACATGTATAGTAGGGGAGAGGAAGAGTAGGTTTACGGTAAGATACAGTTTTCTTCAAAACACGTATGACCTTAAAATGGGACCGCTCCCCCCTGCCATTGGGATAACCTTTAGCAAACAAAAGACGAGCCTGTACTAGGGGCGAGAGGAAACGTAGAAAAATCTCTGATTCCCAGAGACCTGAAGATTCTGCTTTCAAGTCGAGATTCGCGCCTTAGTTAAGGGACCAGTAGGTGGATGACTTGGTCACTATGAGGGTTGATTTCCAACCGCAAGCCCCCTAATCGCAAACTTTGGCAGAGAGTTATTTTTAGGAAAAGCATTGGGGACCCATAGCGGGACACATGCGAATACCATTTGCATATCTACCGCGTAGAAATACACGTGCCGTATGTAAACAACCTGTAATAATGCATTGGGGAACCTGGCTGTATATTACAATACTGTTTTACAGGTAATTAATGTCCTTTGATGATAGTGCATGCTCTTCAATCAAGATTGTAAAATATCTTGCGTGAAATGGATTACATGTAGTTTTGTAGTTCATAGAGAACAACTTTGCAGATATATCTACGACAATAACACATATTTGGAAACATGAAACTATGAAATACCCCGAGCCCTGAAAGCTGTCAATGAACCTGTGCAAGCAATTAATCAGAGATACTTGTTTTAGATCGTGTAAAAAAGGTGAAGACAGTGTTTTCAAAAAATGTCGGATTTTCAATCATGCGTGAAATAAGAAATGTTCTACTAGGTGTTGCTCCGAAAATAATTGCTGGAATATCTAATTCAATAGTCGATGTTATGTCCTATTTCCGTTTTGCTCCAATCACATCTTATGATATGGAGCGAAGTTTTTCACAATATAAAGCCAATCGGAGACGATTCACATTTGACACATTATGAATGTATGGTGTGCATTGTAAGCGACAGCACGTGAGATTTGTGGTGGACAAAGCGGCGCATGGTCGGGTTTTCTCCGGGTTCTCCGGTTTCCCCCGCCATCGCGTTTCACCGCTGCTCCATCTTCATGTATCATCAGTAACATTACTTACGGTGCCACAAGTAGTTAAAGTGGGCTTTAAACACCATAAAAAAGGAAAAAGAGAAAATGAAACGGATAATAATGATGACTTATTTCTTAACAGCAATTGAACGTTTGTGAATATTAAAATTGTTAGTTCCCGTAAATCAGTGGCATTTGTGTTTATCACCCAACTCAATCGCCTTACACTGCTAGTGAAAACATCACAGTCTACCACTGCCCTAATTTCCTTCTATTAGTACACACTGCATTGTCAACACATCACATGTATATACCACACTGAGCTAACTCCGATTCTGTCCCGCTATCGGTCCCCAAAGTGCTAATCCTAGTTATCATGTTTAGAAAAACACTGTAAATGCTCTGTTCTAATACCCGTTTGTTTCCAAATTGAAAGCATCCTGTGATGTGACTGCTCATATCACTTGGAGGCACACAAACGTGACAACGCAAAGAGGGTTAAAGGCTGCAGATTGTTACAAATGACCCATTCACAGACCCCAGCGACAAAGTATTGTTGTCAGAAATGCGATATGACAATGTGGTGTGTGCAGCTCGGAATATTTTGTTCCAGATCAAGCCACCACGACTGTTCATCAGCCGCATTTTCAGCTTAAACTTATGGCTTGGAGGAGTGCGCCCAGAATCCCCAACCAAAATATTGATAATAAAACATTCTGGTATGTTACACTCACATGACCTTCTCTAGCTGTTCTACAAATAAACTTCTTACAAAACCTTATTCTTTTTCTTCATTATGTTAATCGAGACATTAACTGAATGTTCTTATTACTTAGTTCCTTATAAATGGAAGGGAAACAAGGGAGTATACCAGTCTAAAGCGATAGTCAACTCTTTTAAAAGCTGTCGTTATGCGATTGTCTATGCAATTGTCTTCTTCGCTTAGCCTGGAGTAGAACAAAAGAAGAGCGTACACATCCTCTCTGAAAAGTATAAGAACTTTACAGTTGAAACCAATAAAAAGGAATATCTCGGTTATCTGCACACAAAAAAATGTGAAGGACATAAATTGTGTGCTTTTACGAGATGTACATTTTCTGTGCAGTAAGCTTCTGACTGTCTTACGGTTTAGCAGCTAAGCAAAATTCAGCAAAATTCATCCAGAATTAAGAAGTCTTCAGATGCTATTCTTAGAACATTCAAGATTTTTGAGAAATAAAACTTTTCGAACATTGTTCCATGTAAAGGGCAGTTACTGGATTTTCTTGAAAATCCTCGTGTCGCATCCCTGGAAAATATTAATCCTAAATACCGGTTTGGTATTTAACGGTCTTTTTGGTTTTGAACTATGCTGTCCATAGACACACGGACCTTTTTCTAATTTTTTCTGTCTCTGTGTGTGTTTGTGGAACACTTTTCAAAATATTTGATTTTCTACAAAAAAAAATGGCTGTAACGATTTTGATTAAAATGCCGTATATTAAACGTATTTACATGCCAAATAAAATTACATCCTGAATTTCTTTGGAATATCCCATAAAGCCTCTTCATTCTGAATGATTTTGGCGTAACTGGTAAACCGTAAGAGATAGATAAAAACTTACTGCACAGAAGATGTAGATCTCCTTAGAACACACAATTTATGAAATATACAGCATTTTGAACAGCTAGCCGTTCCAAGTTATTCCCTGTTACTAGTTACAATTTTAAAATACTTAACTTTTGTCAAATGGGAAATCCTCATGTGCTTCATATTGCTCTTATTATACTCCTGCCCATGGAAAGAGAGCCGAATTTCAATGATAGCAAGATTTTTAAAAGCATTTTACTCTCTCTTTAGCGTATCGTATTCCCTTATTTCTCTTCTAATTATAAGGAACTAAGTAACAGGATGATTTTTTGTATCATTTATGTCGATTTAGCATGACGTAGAAAAAAAAAAAACAATGTTTTGTAAGAATAGTTTGTTTGCAGAACAACAGAGAAGGTCATGAAAATGGAACACACCAGTTTTTTTATATAATACATCGCCCTGCTTCAACCCTCCATCCCTGCTTCTATCAACACCACTCAAATGTAAACAAGCAGCGGTGTAAACAGCATTGATACGAAACCACGAAAACGGAAAGAAGCCTCCCAAACCCAACCCGGGTGGAAGGAACAATACATTTTTCGGTGCTATAGGCGAAAATGTGAAATATCTTGTATTTTAAAGGGTTGACTACTGTTCACAAGCCAAAATTTAAGCTAGTATCGACTCCTCGTTTAAACAATCACATGCAGCATAGCTATTTCTTAAATATTAACCTTCCGGCAGGCGCGCTTAGTTCTGTTACGCGACCAGGCGCGTGTTGTAAAGTTTACAACATGGATATTTTTCAGAAAAAAAAAGGATGTTTTGGGGAATTTGGTTAATGTATTGATTGAAACACTTTATATACACCTTTTTTAAGATAAAACTTCTTTTTTTATTTTAGTTCTTCCTAACACATTTTAGCCGTTATTTTGAAGAATGTTTACTTTCATCACACCTTTCACAGACAACTTATTCTTTTGTGTGCTTTTTGCAAGCAAAGTTGTTGCATCTGTCACATTTAACTGAAGTGGATGAATTTCTTCGACGCGCGCATAAGATGCACGTCCCTCGTTTCTTTGTTGGTTTTTACAAGTTCTGAATTGAAGAAGTTGATGATTCAAAACGAAACTGTGTTAGAAATACACAGCTTCGGCTGGCAAGGATTTCAGTTGTGCTGTACATATAAGGTGTTCTTTCATAATACCTTCTGCAAGTTGCTTGAGATAAATACGTCTTCCTGAAGTTGCATCTGGCTTAATGAAGGAAAATAATATTTCCAAATTGATGCCTGCAATGTTCAAAAGCGTGAAAAATAGAGTCAGTGGCCATCTTCTGGTAATCCTTGAAACAGAGTAAGAGACACACATTTTATCAACAGTATCAACTCCACCTTTCGTCATATTGTAGTCAATAATGATTTCAGGCTTGTTTGTTTCTTCATCAATTGCCGTCGTGTCATGCATAGTGGACAGAAGGATGATAGATCGGTTTTTACAAGCCACATATGAAACTAAAGTCTTATCCTTCTGAAATCCAAACAATGATTTTTTCAATTTCTCTTGTCTTGCTAGGTAGAAATTCTGGTGGAATTTCTCGTCTGTTCTTCCTCATTGTTCCAACGCAGGTGACTTTCTTCTGCATCAAATATTCAGTATGTATGTATACCAGTTGTTAGATTTCAGTTAGAATTTTCTATTGGCACTACAAACCTCTTTACTATGTTGTCAGCAGCATTAGAGACGCTGTATTATCCTTCTGGTTGCATACCGCAATAAACCTCCAGGTTACTGCAGTAAAAAGTTTTAGCATCACATAATGCAAATACTTTTAGCCCATATTTGGCTGGTTTGCTGGGCATGTACTGTATCCATCCACAGCGACCTCTGAAAGGGTGAAGCATTTCATCTATTATGGTAAATTCGCTCATATTGTGAGAGTTCATACAGTTAGTAACAAAAGCTTCTAACACTGTACGAATTGCAAACCAACTTATGAGTTTTTCCCCTGTCATTTCTTGTTTCTTGGTCATCAAACCGCATGCAGCGTAGAAGAAACACAAACCTTTTATAACTCATTACAGCCCCTAAGTATTTACATTCCTGTCCCATCTGCTGCCCATTGTTCCATTACATTTTCATGATATCCCTTTCAAGTTCCAATCAAGAAAAGAATACCTAGCACTCCATTATTTCATGACCCTATGTCAGCTTATTATCTCTTTCACGCGAGAACCTATGTGTGTCTCGCTGTCTATTTATATACATATTCGTACAGTTTAGGATCTCATCAATAATGTCAAGGACTAATATTTTCAGAAAAACAATGACTTCATCAACGATGTTCATTACACTCCTCTTTGGTCCTGGAAAAATTTTGACAATGTTTTCTTCTTTTTGTTTTTGAAGTTTTAGCACACTCACTTTTACACCAACGTGTAACTTTGTCTTTTGCCATAAAGAACTGCGGCCCTTTTTGCTCGTCCAGATCATCCCTATCTGCTCAGATTCACTATTGTGGTTTACTAACTCAATGTTCTCGTCACTCAAATCTGCATCACTTTCCTCCAGCTCTGAAAAACCCTCATAGGTTTCATTACCACTTTCCTCAAGTAGTTTGCGAATCTCTTGATCCGATAAACCCTTTGACCTGAACATAATACAAAAAGTACACACATATAGGCAAATTTGGAAACTAAAGAGTGCATTACACGGAAAACGAATTAGAGTGTATTTAAATGGTTATTCTGCTTACCTGTGCATATTCCTGACAGCTGAACCAAGCACGTATCCGTAACAGCAGCAGGCGCGCGTTGTGCTTCTTACAACACCTTGTTACATACAATGAGAACGGGAAAGAAACGGCAAGTCATCATATTGTTGAGTAAGCATCAACAATTGAATACAATACACCAAAGATGCAATAGCTCAAGTTTAAAACATTGATAAAGCAACAATACTGCTAGTGTTATACTTTTTACAACGACGCGCCTGCTGGAAGGAAGTTAGCTTTTCTGCCATTTCTGTTGATGTATTTCTCAGTTATGTCGTCCAGAAAAGACCGCAAGGCCAACAAAACGGTTTTTTTTTTTTTAATTTAGTGACAGTCACTGGTACCCACTGTACAGCGGACGTTTAAGGTGCTTATTCTTAACATTTCGGACTTGTTGTTCCACTTTTTGTGCCGAAAGTTTGGTCTTCTCTTTAACAGCATATTCTTTTATTGAAATCAGTCCACGGCGGATATGGTGTGTGTAATGTACTAGATTTTTGCGACATTAAATCTTGAGAATGCTAGTAACGAGGTGCTAAAATTGATATTTCTATCCTTGGGCAGCAGTTTTAAAGACATTCTAAGCCATTTTTTCAACCTGCTTTGCTTTAACACCTACTTATCAGCACCTGATACCCACACGTTTAACGCTATGTACCTGCGTTGTGTTTTTCCGGGGACCATGCACCGCCGATCTCAAATTACTTATATTAGTCACGTGCACAATCTCTGTAGTTCATTAACACCCTGTATATACAGGTGTTAATGAACTGCACATCGCAACATATCGCAAACATCTGTAAAATCTCGAACTAATCACTTGACAGTGCGACACTGAGCATTCATTAACTACGTTCTTGAGATAGCCTACTCTGGGGCGTTTTTTCAACTGCTCTGGTGGCTTAAGGCGTAACGCGGGAAGCTGATATCCCAAAGGTTATGAATTCGATTCCTGTCATAGAGTAAATGTTTTTTATTATTATTATTATTTTTTTTCATTCCAGACGAAGTGCCGCGTACGTGAACGTGAACGAGACCCGAACTCAGAAATAATATTTCACTTGAAAGCCAGTATCATAATCACTACGCTAGAGAGGTACGCTGTAATATTTCTCTTCGTTTTGCGTGTTATGCTCTCGACTAGTTTATAAATTAGCCAGTGGCGTACTGGTACTTCGGAAACTTATAGCCGTTACTTCGACATTTCAATAAACAGGTCATAAGTATTCTATTTCAAATTACTTTTAAGTAGTCTACATATTCTATGAAAATATTTCGGTGCTTGTGTGTGTGTGCTACTGTGCAAACCGAAATTATATGGTTTGCTCCCAGTAACAAAAGGCAGTTCAACACCGTTGGTGCACTTCCATCGGTGTATATTTAAAAATGCTAGCACTGTTACAGGATACAGCTTTTAAATATAAAGTACTGATATTAGACACATGCGTAGATTTCCTCCTAGCCGTCATCCCAAGATATACGTGAGATGTAACACGTAACTAAGGTGGTTGCACCCTCATCCCCTAAGATAGCATGCAACACATTGCAATGTCGTGCTTCCGCAGAAGTTCTCGGATACGAAAACCTGCAGGCCTTGGAGTAAATGAGAAGTGTCGATAACGTTCGTCCAGCTCAGTATAGAAAATGGGGTAAACCTTGGAAACGCAGGCATTCAATTAAACCCACAACCATAATTATTAACAGGCAGGACAGCACGTCGACATCACAGAGTGGGTTCTGCCAAATCGGCGTAGAGGTTCACAGCTGGGCCGGTCGGAAAAAACTCCAACAGCCCACGGAGGTTCTGATTTTGGACAGTGTCTAACCTTCTTAATACAGATGGTCAATCTTCTCAAGATCAAAAGATATTCCAACTGTTTGGCAATGATTAAGAAATTCGTTCGTTACCTGCGTCGATAATGTACAAGGTGGTCAACTGCTGACTGACGCCCTCGAAAACCACAGTGAGTTTTGGTGGGTAGGTTGTGGGTTTTCTTTCGCCTAACCAACCGTCCATTGATCATGTGTTCCAACACCTTGCAAACGCACCTGGTGAGGGAAATAGTACGGTCGCTGGACGGAAGACGATAGTCCTTTCAAAGTTTTAAAATGGGTATGGTGGTGGCCTCCAACTACTTTTCTGGAAAAGTGACGACAACCCAAACACGATTATAGACCTCGACAAGGAAAACCATCAGGAGAGAAATGTTGCAGCATTTGGACGTGGATTTAGTCTAGACCTGTTGCAGAATTTTGCAAAGCTGAAATTACATGTCCCAACTCCGCCAAGGTGAAGAGGTGACTGTAATCTTTAAATTTTCCGGAACGAAAGGAAAACCTTTGACATTCCACCTGAGCCTTAAGTAGAAGAAACTCAAGGCCAGGTTTAGATACGGAATCCTCAACATACCAGGATATCCCTTTCCACTGACACGGTTCTCTCAATGTGCGGCCTATACGTGAGTGCGCGTTTCTGCCCACTTAGAGAAACTCACACCGAGGAAGTCGGCATGGGCTCGGGTTTCGACGATTTCAAAGAAATACCGCATATTAAAATATGTACGTGGTAAATAAAATGCACCACATCAATTTCTTGGGAGTAGCCCCTGAAGTCCTCTTAATCGCGAATGACTTTTGTGTAACTAGTAAATGGTAAGAGATAGACGAAAGCTTATTGCAAAAAAATCTAGATGTGGGTAAAATACACAATTTATGGCATACACGTTTTTGTAGAAGTAACCATTTTCGAGATATTCCTTGTTATTGCTTTCAATTTTTCAATATTTATACTTTTGTACAACGAAAAGTTTTCCTTCCTTTCGTATCTCCTTTGTTTTACTGCTGGTCGTGCAAAACGAAGCGATTTTCAACAGCATAGCGGCAATTATAAAAGATTTGACAATCGCTTATCTTAGCGATTCCCTTATTTCTCTTTCACCTATAAGAAACTAAGTAATAGGAAACTCGGTGGTTATATTTACCTCGATTAGCATGAATTAGGTAACATAAGAATAAGAAAAAATTGTGAGAATAGCTCAGGTGCCGAACAGAATGATGATGATGATGATGATTATTATTATTATTATTATTATTATTATTATTATTATTATTATTATTATTATTATTATTATTATTATTTAGGGTCGCAGCACACAGAGGAAGATTGAGGTAGTGGAGTTACTTTTGGAGGCGAAACGCAGTCTGAGGAGGATTCTGTCTGAATACCTATAGACACGTGGGTACGAGCACCAGGAATCGTCTGAACAATAGCACCCTGTTACCGCACGGCTGGCGGCCATCAGCGGAATATTGCAAGCTGGTGGTCGGGTGAAGTTCAAGATAACGTTTCCCTGCCGCTTGAAAAGTTAAATGCCCTTTGAAAAATGTAAATGGCGTTTTATTTATGGACGCTATTTAACTGCTGTGGTTCTCAGCGTCCCATTCTATACTGAGCGTGAAAGACCGCTTAATTTTGCTCAGAGGCCTCTCTATCAGGCTTGAGGTTCTTTTACGTGCCGTAAATCTACGACACGGGACCAACGGCTTTACTTCCTTTCCGAAGGAAGCCATGCTAAGGATTTTTACGCCCGAAAAAATCCATCGTCCTCCGCCGGGTTTCAACCCGCGACCTTGGGTATATGAATTCAGGATGGTAACCATTACACCACGGAGGGCGATAAATGCCCTTTGACGCTTATCTGCTGGACGTTTTGTACTCGACGAAACGGGAACACTCCGTAAGGTTGGATGTATGCGCTTCACCACAATTGACACAGGTGGAGTCTTGGGCGAATACAAATCCATCGTGTGCTTTTTGCCCACATTGAGCGTAAACCGGCGAAATGTTACAATGATGTTGTGTAAGTCCGAACTTCTGACAACGGTAACAGCGCATCGGGTTGGGTTTATATGGACATACGGACGCTCTCTCATAACCACATATGATGAAAACTGATATTTCAGTCCGTTCAAATGTCGGGAAGACCGTATGAAGTGAGAACGGCTTGTCATCCTGTTTTTCAATTAGTCGATGCGCAGAGACAACAACTTGGTCTCAAAGACAGTTCACTATTTCCTCTTTAGCTAGTCCACACAAAACAGAGGTCGTCACCACAGCTCGGCTGTTATTCAAAGTTTTGTGCTTCTCAACCTTAATAGTGTAAGAACCCTAAACAGAAGGACTCATCAGTTTGGCCGGTTGTTCAGATGTGTGTACCTTATTTAAGAGTATACGATATCTACATCGTGTGACATTTGTGACTTTCCCGCAAATTCTGTTCAGTTCCTTTTGTATATAAAATGGACTGATACCTTTCATCGTCTTAGTCTCAAACTCAAATCGCATTACAAAGAACCGTAGTGTTGGAGGAGCTGAACGCAGAGGAGCCGTGAGGCATAGTCCACCTTCCGGAACCGTCGGCGGCAGCCTGCCTTCCGGGAGATAAAAGCTAAAGATACCTGAATCTTCCGAACTGTGCCGGCCTGGAGCACCCGCTATAGGCCTGAACTCAAGGAATACTTCTGACTATTCCTAGTGGCCAGTATGCGACATTTTCACGGAAGGCAGGCCCAGCTTTATGCCCCTACCACTGGAATAAACGCCAATGGCTCCCCACCGTAGACCACGTTACCCCAACGGAGTCGGCGTGGATTCAGGGGATCGTGATCGACTAAATCGGGTTCCAGACAGCGGTAACACGTGGGGTCCCCCAATCAACCCAGCCACTCATGGTCGCCGAGTTGCTCGCGAGTTGCTCGCGGCGACCCGGGTCCTTGGGAGCTCTTCGAGTTTACAGGACATCGGAACGCCTCCACATCTAGTGTCGAAGAAAGGGGTAGTGAGGAGGGTGCACTCACACTTTACATTTGAGATCTCCGGAGTGCACAGATATTGCACGCTGTGCCAAAACCGTGGGACAGGAACCAAGGAGATAGGAATGATTCCTGTTGGTGAAACAGGAATTCATAACCCTAAAGCTCTTAAAACTAGGAACTTAATAAGCATAGAAGATGAAGAGCTTATCGTAATGGGGAATGTAACGTGATTACCTTAATGTAGTGATACATGGCTATGGCACATGGGGATGAGGGGATGCCGAATGGGGTGACTGGACCAAGCATCCCGGGTACGCCAAAACCCGTACTCACATATCGTGAGGCTACGCCGTGGCCAAGTAGTTAGACCACTTGCCTCTCACCTAGACGGCCCCGGTTCGATCCCAAGCGACCGCATGTGAGATTTGTGGTGGACAAAGCGGCGCAGGGTTGGGTTATCTCTGGGTTCTCCGGTTTCCCCTGTCATCGCATTCCACCGGTGCTCCATCTTCATTCTATGTACCGTTACTGTCATAGCCTGCGGTGCCATTTGTAGTAAAAGCGGAAGTTAAATATTATCAAAAACAAAAATAAGTAAATAAATAAACCAAAAAGCTTCGTGAGCACCTTGGAGGAGCTCTGCTCGATGTGGTCGAATGCAGCGTATGTTCCACTGTAGTATGGTCATTGTCCATATTATGTGATACGTTCTATATAGCAAGACGTGTCTGCATATGGAGCGGTGCTGATCAGTTTAAATTATGCTTTTTGGTCGTTGGCCTAATACTTTTTTTGGGGGGGGGACACGTACCTGCCACTTAAGCACTGTCCGTCTGGAAGTGAGTGCAGAATCCTCCTGTTCCATCTCCTCCACGGGGGAGGACCCCGTACAAACAGAAAATTTCGGTTCGAGGATCGAAAGAATGGCAGGCACTTTTCCTTCCCTTGGATGTTTGGGGAGAGGACTTTCCATTTCGATTCAGGAAGCCGTTTCAGAAATAACTGACCCAGAAAGTCTTTGCTAGTGCAAAATACCCTACGGGTGTACCGGTGTTATTCCCCGAGGACGATGGTTTGGGTAACACGGTTGCCGGGCTGCTACTTTCAGTGGCGGATTTGGCAGATGGCGATGCCAACATAGACAATGATGTTGAAGTCTTTTGTATGGGCCTGGCTACAAGAGTCTTCTCTGCGATAGTGACACCATTTATATTGCAGGTCTGAGTCGCGATTTTCCGACTCGGTAACGGTTTAGCTGTAACGGACTGCAAGACAGAGGGTTGGCGAAGGCGGAGGGGCTTAGGTTGCTTCGGAGAAGGACATCTTCTCTCTTACCCATATTTCCTGGATCGCCAACTCTTCCAGAAAACGGTGGCAATTTCGGGGAATAAATGGTTGTTCCCTGCTGCAATTTACACAAGATGGCTGGGTAGTACAAGCTCCATCGTGCAATGCCTCTCCACAGATAGTAAATGTAGAATAAACAGCAATAAATGCACTGGTATGCTCAAACAGCTGACACTTGTAGCATCTGAGTGGGTTCGAAACATAGGGCCTAAACTCGATGGCTTCATACCCCTCCTTAATACTTTTCGGGAGATCCATCCAATCAAAAGTAAAGAAAGTGTACGGGTAGGAACGAATTCACCCTTAGCTTCTGTTAGACCATATACACAAATGTGACGCCTAAGTCTGCCAGATTTTCTTGACGGCCCCAATTGGACAAACGTCCAATGCGCGGGTGGTGATACCGCCGCGCGATGAATTAAATGTCTTATGCTGTTCGACCTTAACCGGGAAGCTGTCTAACATTTTTGCTTTCATCATTTTTTCTGCCAGGTATGCCAGGAGGGTATCATTGCGTGTTCGAAAACACGAGCTAACCGGTCCAGCAATTTTTTCTAGATCCTTTTGTATAGCAAAAGTAAACTGTACTAATGTATTTTTTGTTTAATTTTGGTCATAAAATGGTTTAAAAAATTCATCTGCTAGTGCTCCTCACTCACCAGGGAGCCCAACAAGGGGCAACCCTCTGGGGTGACAGGGTTATATGAGGGATATAGTGGGCTCGCCATCTCACCCAGGCTGGAGTTTGGTACAGTACGTAGGCTAGGCCGATTGATTAGGGGTGGGTTAGTCCCTAGTCTCTAAGTTTTAAGTATTTTAAAATTAAAATCCATAATAGGAATATCTCTTAAATGGTTAGCTTTACAGAAGTTGAATTAACGAAATCTGCATTGTTTGAGGAGTAAGTTTTTGTCTGTCTCTTAGGGTTTACCAGTTATCTAGAAGTCTTTCAGAATAAAGAAGACTTCACGGTACATTCCCAAGAAATTCAGGGTACATATACTATTTGCCATTTACACATGTTTAATATGCTGCGGTTTAATAAACATCTTGAAAGCCATAGTTTAGAAAATCGTTCACTTTAATGTTTCATGTAAAAATAGCTTGCATGAGGGGATATTTCTGAATATCTTCGAGTCGTATTCTTGAAAGATACTAAACTTAAATACCACATTTGGTATTTAACCGACTTTTCGCATTTCAGTTTTGCTGTACACAGGCACAAAGACAGACACACACTAAACATTTTCTAATTTTTTTTTTTTTTTTTTTTTTTTTTTTGAGGTTCTCAAAATATGTATCTCCCTTGAAACTTCGGTATCTCTTTTTTGGGTGGAGTACAATAGCTTCTCTGCTACTATGTGCACTATGTACGCGTGCTAGAGAAAGGAAAGACATATTATTTTTACAAATATTAATTATAACTGCAAATCCATGCTTAATCTTACTGTTACATGCATGGGATTTACAAAGGAGTAAAACAATTTCTCGGAAAATCGCTTACTCTTTCTAGATTTTCTAGCATGGGAATATATTTATGTATGGATGTGATTGCAAAAGGTGAAAATTATATAATTGCCCCTTCCTCAGTTCCAACTGCAGGGCAAGTTTTAATTCCTCCGACATGTTTAGAATATTCTGATTTCTTCTTTTTTGATAATTCTTGAACCAGTAAGAGTTTATGCCTGCTCTATTTTGTTAACATTTGCATATATGATGTGTTTAATTGTTTATGCATTATGGATAATTGAACAGAATTGGAAGAACAGAGAAAAAGCAGCCTTAAAACCATCCTTCACTACATAGTAAAATTCTTTATAGCTTGCTATAATTTTAAAGTAGAGAATTTATTTGGCAGTGCGTTGAACATTGATACATACAGCTTTTTAATTATCAATGATACAAAGTGAGCATTACTGAAAACGGGGTACAATACACTATTGTGCGGGAACTATAAAGCACTTTGCAGTAATACCAGCTGTACGATGACCTTTTATGCCCGAGGATGAGGCGAGCTTCGATCCATACCGAATTGGAAAATGCCCTCACCCACAGAAAGTTGGTTGCTTGAGAAAGCACAGGTGGGGTTTACCGTGAGAAAGGTGTGGTACTGTGAACAACAATTCCACAGATTAATTACATTTTATTATAAATTCACAATAGAATAACAAAATAATTGATAATGTCTAATCCTTGTATTGCTTCTCAGATCAATGACATGGATGTATACATATCTGGCTGAAGGGAAATATATTGCCCAACAAAGTTATCTCCAAGACAACTAATATGATTGCACAAACTGCGAGGGAATGCTACATTAATTCCAGAGTATAAACAATAGCCATGCAACCTATGTTAACATGATTACCAACTAGCATTCAGAATTACCTCTACATTATGATGACTAAAATAAAAAAATAAGAAAAGGAAACATTATACTTCGGGCATGATAAAAATAAGTCAAATTAAAAGAGAATTTGTTGCCTTAAATTAAGGTAACATTCAGTAAACCAAATTTATCGCTATGTACCGAGCGTCTGTGAAGTCTTGATTTCATTAGAGCAATATACTAATGTCGAGGTCTATTGTAATGTGAAGGCTTCCGTTGCCCAAAATAAATTAGTCACAGAGTGTATCTTAAGATAAATGCAAACCCACCTCCTTTATCAGCAAGCCTGCATATGTTCTCATATAGCCAAGTCGGTGTTCAATATTTAATAACTGTTATTCATTTGAACCAGAAGCGACAGAAACAGATTCTAAAGTGAACATTTACTAAAATGTGATGCGCAATTTACAAAATTTAAAGCTACTTAAGAGAATAGACTGTATAAACTGCGATACTGTAACGACAAGGTTTACTGTAGCATGAAATGTGCTTAATGCTGGTCGTGTTACCCAATAAAAATAGACAAAGACACAAATTGTTAAACCAAGTTCCCTTCTAGCCAATTCTGCATGTATATTAACCTAACCAAATCTACATTCGTTTCTGCATTCAACAATAAATACAATTCTATTTAGTGGAACAAAAACAGTCAATAGAAGCTCATTTCCACAAAATGAACATTTACTCTAACATGAAGTGAACTCCACAATACTCTGAAATTACCAAATATTCTGTAGCAAAATTTGTCAGAAAATGCAAATATTGTAAAAGTAAGGTTTATGGTAAAATGAAACGTGCCTAATATAAAAAGTAAACCTTGTTATACAATAGCAAAGCAGTATAAATAAAAAAAGAGAACAAAAAGAACTCTCTTAAAACCAGCCCTTCCAGACAATTATGAATGTGCACTAATATATCATGAATTGAGATTCAAAATGGTTTGAATTTTCTATATTATGGAATAATATTAAAACAAGGTTTATCGTAGTATGAAATGTACTTCATATAAATCTTGTTATCCATTAGAGAATTAGTGAAAACAACTCTTAAACCTGCTTCCCTTCTGGACAACTCTGCATGTGCATTAATATGAGAAAACCGATAATCACTGATACACTCAGCAATGAATACAACTATTTAGATGAACACCGAGAACCAGATGAATGGAAGCTTATTCCCCAAAATGACTTTATTGTAACATGAGGTGCACTCCACAATATCCTGAAATTACAAAATATTCTGATGATGATGGTGATGATGATTATTCAGGTTTAAGGGCCCTCAACTGCGGGGTTATCAGTGCCCTTTTTTTATAAAAAAAGCTAAATATTCATTGTTAAAACCAAAATATAAAAGCAATAAAAACCAATTGACCAGCATAAACACAATAACTAAAATGACACATAAAATCAAGTACAATTAAAACTGCCTATGGCAAAAACCATGGGCTAAGGAGGGGAGGGGACCTAAAAACTAGCGGAACTAAAAAGGTGTAACTACAACCAAATCCCCATTCTTAAAATGCACATGTGCTAAAATTGTCAAAACCGCAGCTACCTTAGCAGGATCGAGTCAGAATAAAGAAAGGATCAAACGACCAAAGGCTGATTCTGGTGCAGCAGCAGTTCAAGTTCTGGTCGAACTCCGCGTATGTTCCACTGTAGGAAACCTGTGGTCGTTGCTTTGGGATAAGAACTAAATTGAAATAACGACAGTTAACTCCTCATTAGAGAATGTGCAAAAGGAAATGAAGACCAGAATGAAATGACCACGATGCAAATAGCTTTCTATCACAAACGACGTAACAGCAACATTAAACATGCATTTGCTGTAATATGTTAATATGCGTAAAAATAATACGTTTCTGCTCCCTCCCTCTTAAAGCCAGAGATAAAAATGAATATAAAATAAAGCATAAGTAAAGTAATAGCCAAACCTGGATATAAAATACAGTGTCAATAAAACTATCCAAGGTAATATCCAGTGATAGATGAATCTAATAAGGAATTCCTAACAATGGAAGCAACAAAGGTACAAATATGACTAAAGATAAATCCTCATTGCAAAAGTCACTTGCGGTAAAACTTTAAAACCTGATCTACACTCTATTATTATCAGCCAGCATAAATACAACTAAACTTAAATCCTTTTGCAAAAGTCACTTGCGGTAAAACTTTAAAACCTGATCTACACTCTATTATTATCAGCCAGCATAAATACAACTAAACTTAAATCCTTTTGCAAAAGTCACTTGCGGTAAAACTTTAAAACCTGATCTACACTCTATTATTATCAGCCAGCATAAATACAACTAAACTTAAATCCTTTTGCAAAAGTCACTTGCGGTAAAACTTTAAAACCTGATCTACACTCTATTATTATCAGCCAGCATAAATACAACTAAACTTAAATCCTTTTGCAAAAGTCACTTGCGGTAAAACTTTTAAAAGGTTTATCTACTATTATCATCCACCCTTATTTCCGCAGCTGCAGAGATGCTCGAATATATGTTAGAGGAGCACACGCTAGTGTGTTTCTTAGAGCGGATGGGTAAAATATGCACAAAATACTTGTTGTATGTATTGTCAAGCAGTAGAACAAATTTAAAGAAGTAACATTCATACGCGGACTGAAGTTTAACAGACCCTCTATTGAGAAAGCAATGTACGAATTTCCCGTGCCATCTGAAAATGATGAGTATAGCGACCGACATCTATCTATATGCAGCTTCAACACTCAAATGAAATAAAATGTGCAAGATACTCATAAAAATTGGTTGCACAGAAAACTGTGAACAAAAATACATTTCAGTGTACAGGGATTTTCAGTTTTTATACAGGGGTACCAACATCGGTGCTCAAAAATAGGTATCAGTATCAAGTATCTAAAATTAGTGGCCTCATCCCATCACTATAAACATCAGTGGCGTCTCGTGGTCTAAACAATGCGTAAAGCTCTTATCAAAAGGAATTACATGCAGTATATCTATTTCCTATATATTAATTCTTGTGTCATTTCACTTGGTGTATTTCTCAGTTATGTCATTCAGAAAAGACCATAAGGCCAACAAAGCACTTTTTCCATTTGATAACCACCGCACAGCCGCTTCACTGTGCCGAGGAATACTAAATGTGATTTATTAACATTTCACAGCTGTTTTCTTCGCTTTTTGTGTCAACAATTGAAGAATAGGGGTTGCTTCTCGTTAATATCATATCCCTTTTATCGCAATCAGTCCACCTCAAGAACGGCGTGTAATATCATATTCTTCATCTTTCTGCTAACTTTAACTGAACGACACAGTAGATGGAAAATAGAAAGTTACAAGAGCTAACTTCAGCAAAACAAGAAAATACAGCGCAGCTAGAGTTTTCAAATACTCAAGAAATTTACGCAAACAATATTTTAGACTGTTTATGTTTTTTTTTTTTTTTTTTTTTTTTTTTTTTTTTTTTTTTTTTTTTTTACTTTTGGGGGATGCTACAAACATCCCTACGGAAGGAGGTGACTTCCAAAGGTTCTGCTTCCTTCATGAGAGCAATAAACAAATGGATTAGCCTGTGCACAAGTGGCTGTCTGCTTTCGCTAAATTCCCGTACTTTAGCTGTACCGTAGTCTCAAAGCAGATCATTGTGGTTATCCATGGAGCCTTAAGTTCTGTTTTGTTGTCATGGTTGCCGGGATGAACATACAACTACATATCCAATAACAAAATATAGCTGCAAACTCATAGTGCTTTGGTCATCCTCTTCTTTCCTTTTGACTCTCTTCAATACCAGAAGGCAAGTAGCTCCCACTCCTTCCTTCTTCTCTCACAGATATATCTCCAACTAATTTTTTGGTTACTTGAACGTCCAACAAATTAAACACCTATATTCAGGTTTAATAAAACGAGATTGAGTGAAATGGAGCTTTACCAGCTTCATCTGTACAGCCGCCATTGTAAAAAGAATGGTAAATTTGTAGAAATGTTTAGCAGCTTATTTTCTTTATACTGAATACTATTATAAGAATTACTACCTCACATTACAGACGTAGAGACGGATGGTTGGACAGAAAACCACCACAGAGATAAAGCATAAATGCTTTCAACAGTGAGTGGTAAGCACACACTCATCTAATTCTTTTGGCACACATTGTAAGTATTTTAATGGCATCTGATGCTTGCTGATCACTTATTAATTCAGATGGTCACAAGGTAGATAAAATATAATTAATGCTACTTCATTGTCTGAAGCATCTTGCTCGCTGTAAATACACCTGCATCAGAAAAAAGAATCACTGCTTGAAGTGTAGCTTAGTTTCATGAAAATGAAGTTAATTCAATCATAATAATGAAATAAATTTATAGCATGCAATTTTATTTTACTTCTGTATTACTTTTCATTGCTCAAGGTGAGATGGATTAAATAATTGAATAATAATGCATGATTTAATCAAGATAATAATTGTTTCTTGGCTTTATTAAAGTGAGCCCCGTATCAGTATCTAAAAACCTGAGTAACACAGTTGTTAGTTTCATATATTTAGCTTGATTAATGCCTTAAAATTCAAGTATGCAATTAAATTACTTCTCCTTTGAATGTCACTTGTTTTGCATGTTTCTCCTGATTAAGAGAATATATTTTTAATGCTTTATGTAAAAATGGCACAAATTTAGTAGCAAAAGTAAATATTACTCAAACCTTACACTATAAAAGCTATAATCAATTGTAAATTCCATTTCTTGTATACCACATTAGTATATAAAGTCAGTTTTAACTGAAGCCCATTCAGTGCACATAGCTATTGAACAACTGTTATTTATAAGACTATCTCTTCACTAATTTTAGCAGTAGCTCCTTGGTTCACCACCCACCTCCCCGCCCCCGCCAGAAAACTTCGATGTATTAAAATATGACTCAGTGTCCACTCTCATTTATTTTTACATAGTTTTATAAGCTGTTTTTATGGCATCTTATTTTACCGTCTTGTTCATGTTAATTCAGATAAACCTTTGTAAAATAGTTTCATTACGTAGTTCATTGTAGGTTAAAGGGAATGAAAACTGAATTGATAGCCAGAGTTTAAAAACAAGTGGCTGTAAGGCGACCATCAAATTAAATACTCTTTCTATGACATACAAGAAACAACTAAATAGAACAACAATTTCAGAAATAACATTAAATAGCATTTAATTAACAAATTAAAACAAATAGGAAGGACTGATCAGAAATATCTAATGCCACAAAGTTTGTTAAAACAAATTGTGTGTTTTAAAGAGAACTCCATTTTTGAGCAGCACATTTTGTGTTTGTGTATAACATTTACTGGTTGCAAAAAATATACAAATTCGTTATGAATGAATGAAGGATGATGATTGGTCTTTAAAGGCACTCAACTGCTAAGGTCATTAAGGTACTTATAAAACAAAATGACAGCAAACACTGGAGGTAAAAGCAATGTAAAATAACAATCAACTCAGTTAAGAAAAACAGTGTAATACAATTTAATGTATCAAAAGCCACAGATGAATCTAAAGTGTATGCAAAAATGCAACGAAAAAGATACTAAGCAAGAAGAAGAAGGAAAAAAGCTCAAACGCAGACCTAGGGTTAAAATATTTGGGATAAAACATTTAAACCCATAACTACCGCTCCAAGAGCACCCGACTGCAGAAATACAACTAAAGCTAAACCCTTAATGGAAATATTAGTTTGGATAAACAATAAAAACCCCGTTTACAGCTCTGTGGTCGTCGGCAAGAACCTCCGAGAGGGAGGCCGGCAGCTAAAGAGCTGAACGAAGTGTCGCTGTAGCAACGCACCATAGCAGCGCATACCGTACCGGCAATACTGATTCACAGAGCGGAGAGATAGCAATATGCTCTGTCTCTGAAAGGTAACTATTTGTAAAACAGCCGTGCCCAAAACCGAGACTAAATCACCTCCTCCCGACGAGAGATACCACAGGAAACTACCCATTTTAACGGAGCGTCTTTCAGTTCTCTAAGCTTGTTCCCGCGGAGAGTTGACCAGTCTTCATGCCAGCATGAAAGCACCCGCTCCGCATAAGCAAACCTAAGTCTGCAAATGTTATACAAGGATCTACGTCACTGGATTCCGTGGTTGCGTCTTAGCTGCCAAATGGTCAGTTCATTTCCAGCAAGTCAAAGTGACGAGAAATCTATGCACACATTACAATATCGTGGTTCCTAACAACCTCTCCGAAACGAAAACCTGCAGGCCTTGGACTAAGTGAGAGATGGCGAGAACCTTCGTCCAGCTCGCTACAGAAAAAGGTGTAAACTTTGGATGTGCAAGGAAGAACGTAAGCCCACAGGCATAAATAAATAGAAATACAACACGCACACATAACAAAGTAGGTTCTGCCGATTCGGCGTAGATGCTCAAGCTAGACAGCTCGGAAATGTACCAAGAGTCATAAAGATGCCCTGATTTTGGACGGTGTCTAATCTATTCCGCACTGATGGTCATGCTAAAGTATAAATGATACATCCATAGTTTAATTTGGATCGGATCAATGTACGATGAAGACGTAATTACTCACCTAGATCCGCTGTCGAAGATTTACCACTTACTATACATAAAATATTGAGAAAACGGTTATAACGCGCTCTCAACTGCGCTATATGTGGTGACCAGCAAAGTTTCCGATCGAATGGCTACCCAAGGAATCCCGCCTCACCTGTGAATGGAAGTAAATCTGGACTGAGTCAAAAAAAGAAAAAAAAAACGAAAAAAAAAACGGCAATTGTCATCTACGGCACCAGATGCTATCGCACAGTGCCATCTCTGTTGAGAAACGAAAGCCGTTTTTAGAACTACAGCAGAAAGATTCTCTAAACACTGTTGCAGACGCTTTCCAAAAACGGTGTACGCTGAGAAGTGAAAAAGACGGCAAAATCACCCACAAATAAGCAGGATGTGACACTTGGGGGGGGGGGCATTTCGATATAGAATGAAGCGTTAGAGCAAACATCGTCACGATGAGCACCGATCTCTGTGGCACTCCAATCTCTTGAACAAAAGGATTCGAAAATACCGAGCCGACACTTACTCGGCGAAAGCGGTATCTCATTAATTCTTGAATGAGCAAAGATCGGCATCCACGCATATTCCAGCTGTCAAAGAAACGTAAGATGCATGCTCACCAATAACTACCATAAACCTTCTCGAGAACAAAAAATATCCCGAATTAGTGACAGGTCTTAAGAGAGCCGTTCATGATCTACGTCGATAGTGATATAGGGTGGTCACCTGCTGACAGATATCTTCAAAAAACAGCACTGCGTGCTTGTCAGTAGATTGAGGATTCCAGCCACCTAACGCCAAACGTCCATTACATGCGTTCCTTCACTTCGCAAACGCAACTGTTCAGAGAAATAGGACGGTAGTTAGACGGAAGATGAAGATCATTTCCAGTGTTCTAAACAGGTATAATGGTGGATTTCCGCCACTTTCCTGGAAAATGTTGCCAAGCAAGACCGAGAATAGGTTGAGCAGAATATCCTTACCTTCAGGAGAGAGATGCTGCAACACTTGGACGTGAATACTATCTGGATCTCGTACAGAGATGAAATGGGAGTTCTAAATTCGCTATGGTGAAAAGACGATAATAGTCCTCAAGGTTTACAAATCGAAGGAGAACTTTTGACATCTCACCTTAGCCTTAACTGGAAAAAACTCAGGCGAATAATTGTCTGATCTAGACACACATGGGAAAGCACTGCCTAAAGTGTTAGGCACACCATGCGTATTAACAACAGCACCAGCAGCAGCTTTGAGGCCGGAGATTGGCATATGGGACGATTTTCCTACCACAGGTCTCAACTTATCCCATACAACAGAGGATGGGGTGCGTTGATTTATTGAAGCTACTAATTTGCTTCATAGCTTTTTGTTATCCCTAATAACTTGTCTAAATTTTGCATGCATCTTGTTAAACTGCATATAGTTATTCAAAATGTATGGCGGCGCTGCAAAGTCCTGAGAGCACGTCTGCCAGCACAAGTAGCACTCCGGCACACACCAGTCCACCAGGGCATCGGAAATTATCAGAATTAGCCAGTAGATCGCGGAATTAACTTCTCAGCAGCTGAAAAACTGGCCTCTGTGCGATGGTCGATTAACAACTTCAAACAGTCCTGCTCAGTGTAATTGAAAACAGCCAAACGGGAGTGAAGGTTCTAGGCGCGGCTAAGTAAAAGAATGAACATATATCTTGTGATAAGAGACTACTAACAATTGGAAGGGGGTCACTAGAATATAAATCCGAGATAATATTCCATTATAAGGAACCTGCCATCTGTGGAGAAAAACTGTTATATCCAAATGAGAACAACTGTTGAAGGCGCCAGAAACAAAAGTAGCCTCTCCGGCGTTCAGGAGAGGTAGGTTATTATTGTCCTAGAAATCAGCAAGTAGTTTTTCTCTTGCATAAACCCGAGCTCAGCTACAAAGAGTGCGGTGGGTATTCACGTCACGCACCAAACTAGATCTTCTAAATCAACGAGCGAAAGGTTGTCAGATAGAGGTATATAATATTACAAATGTTGAATTTGGCAACTGAAACTTCCAGCGACTGACTGACTGACTGATGATGATGATGATGATGATGATGATGATGATGATGATGAGTAGAATTAAAGTGCGCAACTGTAGCGGCTATTAGCACCCACCGAAGAACGACCGTGCATAAAACCAAGATATAAAAGGATTAAAATGCATTAAAAACAAAAACAGGAAAGAACACCAGTACAAATAAAACTGCCCTTCTTAAAACCTAGAGATTCTACAAACAATTTAAAAACAGCTAAAAGGGCAGGATTAAAACCAACACCTTTTGCTAAAATCGTAATGCCTAAAAGGTTAAAAACTCAGAGGGAAAAGTCAGCCACATCTCCAAGAAGGGGAAAGGATTAAAATTAAAAAAAAAAAAAAACTAGATACGCAGATTAAAAGGCAGTGTAGATGACAATTTAAAAAGTATATCTAATACTCTGGTATCATCAGTCAAGATCGCTCCAGTACTGGCAGGCAGGTGCAGAGTGGCTCGTAAATGAACTATACGAGCACAATCTAGTAGTACAGGATTTACCGTCATATCTTGGCCACAGAGCACTTCGATAGGAGTAGGATCCCTCCGAAACCGGTAGCTGTACGTAACAAAGCAGTGACCTATGCGCAGGTGAGCCAGTATTACCTTCTCCCGACGGGAGATACGAGATGAGCTTATCCAGTGGATAGGGAGGTCCTAAGCCTGTTTCCGCTCAGAGCGAACCACTCTGCATGCCAACAGCCCTGCGCACACCGAGTCTAAAATTTTCAGCCGTAACACAAGTAAAAACGACACTGAGTTCTGTTGTTGCCGTCTTTGCTGCCAGATCCGCCAGTTCATTCTCAGGCAAGCCACATGACTAGGAATCCAGGCGCACACTACTTTAACGCCCGAAGTGTGCAACCGATGGAGGATATCCTGAATACGGTGTATCGTAGGATGGTAGTTGTAAAGGTCACGTATACTCTGGAGGGCACTGAGGGAATCACTCATTATAAGGCTTTCACCCAAATGACGACGGCGAACATGGAGAAAGGCTCGGTATATAGCATAAAGCTCTGCAGAATAAATGTATGTGCAAACCGAAAGTATGTCGTTCGGTGCCAGAAACAAAGGCACATCCAACACCGGCGCTCCACTCACTGCCATCGGTATAAATAAAATTATAGTCACTGTAATGGTATAAACATTCTAAAAAGCAAGAACGGATGCTAGACAAAGGTAGACTAGATTTACTATAAGCAGCCATCGCGAGATCTACGTGGGATGCAGAACGTGGCCGAGGAGGGGTCTCCTCTCCCCTTTGGGAAAGAACCTAGGAATTTCAGTATTGTACTGCCGAAGAAGCTCACGAAAGCAAAAATCTGCCGGCTTCGGACAAAGTGAACGGTGGCGATATTGAAAGTTCAGCTAGGTTAGAAAAGCGTATAAAACGTTGGATGCGCAAGCATTCATTTAAGCCCACATCCATAATTTGCCAACAAGACATCACGCCAGCATCGCAGAGGGGGTTCTCCCGATTCGGCATAGAGGCTAACAACTGGACTAGTTGGAAAAGCTCCAACAGCCACACGGATGCCCTGATTATAGATTGTGTCTAGTCTCATCACAGATGGTCGTGCTGAGGAATACAGAATGCAACCATATTCCAACGTGGATCGAACCAGTGCACAATAAAGACGCAGCAGCACTGTTCGATCTATTCCCCAAGATTTGCCTCTTAGTATCCGTAAAATATTAAGAGAACGGTAACAACGCGCTTTAAGTTGTGCTATATGTGGTGACCAACATAGTTTCCGATCGAATACCAACACCAGGAGTCTCGCCTCATCTGCGAAGGGAGCTAAATTTGGCCCGAGTTGAAGAGTAGGTACCATTCGCCACCTACAGCGCCAGAAGTTAACGCAGACGGTCTTCTCAGGTGAAAAACGAAAGCCGTGCTTCGAGCTCCAATCCTAGAGGTTTTCCAAACACCGCTGGATACGGCGTTCCAAAAACTATGTGCGCTGAGAAGTACAGGAGATGGTAAAGTCGTCCACGAACAAACAGGACGAGACACCAAGGGGAACACATTACGATATAGAGTCAATCTCTATAGCAAATAGCATCACGCTTAGTACCGAGCCCTGCGGCAATCCGTTCTCTTGAATAAAATGGTTAGAATCAGTCGAGCCGACTCTTATTCGGAAAACGCGGAACTCCTGTTTATACAACGGTAGGCGTCCACGTATGTTCTAGCGGTGGAGAGAAAGTATTATGCCCGCTCGCCAACAGGTATCATAGGCCTTCTCGAGGTAAAAAAAAGTCCCAAATGTTTGGCTGCTCTTGAGTAAACCGTCCATGATCTGAGTTGACAGCGAGACAAGGCTAATAGCTGAACGACGTCGTCGAAAACCACACTGGGTGTTAGTCAGAAGATTGTGGGATTCCAGCTACAACTGAAAGGAAGATGTCGGTGCTTTCCAGGATTAGGAATAAGTATGATGGTGGACTCCCGCCACTTGTCTGGAAAAGTGGCGTCAACCCAGACACGGTTGTAGACCTCGAGTAGGAAAGCCTTACCATCAGGAGAGAGATGTTGCAACATTGGGACGTGGATGCTATTCGGTCCAGGTACAGAGTTTCGCGAAAGTGAAAGTGCATGGTCTAGCTCCGCCGAGGCGAAAAGCGATTATAGTCTTCAAAGGTTCGATAACGAAAGGGAAATTCTTGATATTTTACCTGAGCCTTCACAGGCAGAAACTCGGGGGAATAATTATCCGAGCTAGACACTTGAGCGAAAGCACTGCCAAGTGTGTTAGCCTGCCGCTGATTTTAGACCGGCAATTGGAAAATGGGTCGATTTTCCGGCCACACACTTAACTTATCACATATGACAGAGCAAGAGGTACATCGGTTAAAACCGGCTACAAACTGGCTCCAGAATCTCTTTTTTCTATCCTTAATAACTTTTCTAGAGTTGGCACACAGTCTTTTATATTGTGTGAGATTAGCTAGTGTAGGGCGTCGCTGGAAAACCCGGAGGGCACGCCTGCGGGCACAAACAACATTCTGGGATTCATCGGTTCACCAAGGTACCAGAAATCGACGTGTTTGGCCACTCGAACGCGGAATAGATTGCTCAGCAGCTGAAAGGATAGTCGATTAAATAGTTCACAGGGTCGTGCTCATCGGAGTTAAATTCATCCAAGCGGAAATACAGTTCCCAGTTGGCGAGATTTAAGCGCCGTCTAGGTAAACGCGAGGAACATACAGCGTGTATCAGAAGGTTGATAAGACTTGGAAAGTGGACACTATAGTGCAAATCAGAGATGATATTCCAGGATAACGAGACCGCTAACTGTGGTGAACAAATCACTATATCAAGGTGTAAAAAACTATGAAAGGTATCAGAAAGAAAGGTTGGCTCTCCGGTGTTCAGGAGAGCGACGTTCTTACTGTCCAAGGGTTTTGAAATCAGCTAACCTCTCGCACAAGCCAGAGGGGAGCCCCAAAGTGGGTGGTGGGCATTCACGTCCCCTACCAACAGAAAGGATGGTGGTAGCTGGAAACGAGGTTTTCTAAATCAGTGCGCGAGAGGACTTCAGATGAGGGAAGATATATATTGCAAATGGTGAAGCTAATCAATTCTCACAGCGACTGACTGTATGTCGGATTGTATGGGTACAGATTCTTCAAAGATATCATCTCTGATAAGCATCTTGGTGCCCCCATGTGCAGGAACAGCCCCCGCCGGTGATAAATCACACCGTACAGAGGTATACTTCCTGATTGTAACGTGGTCTCGAGGACGGAGATAGGTCTGTTGTAAACATACAACCAAAGGCTGAGTCTGGTGGAGCAACAATTCAAGTTCTGGTAGATGTGGTCTTATTCCACTATGTTCCACTGTGGGGTAGAAATTAAGCATATTATGGGATAGGTTCTATACAGAAGGGCGCGAAATTACGAATATTATTGGATAGGTTCTATACACAAAGCCGTTTCTGCATATTGGGTGCGCTGGTCGGCTTAATTTGTTGTTTTTAGCCGTCGGAATAACACTGTGTTCAGGAGTACGATCCTGCCGCTTAAGCACTGTCTATCTTGCGGCGAGGGCAGAATATTCCTGTTGCGTTTCCTCCACGGAGAAGAGCCTCTTTTCAATTGAAAATTTCGGTTGGAGAACCTTGAACCGATTAGAGGTACTGATCGGCGAAGCTGGTCGTCGCCGATCCATACTCCCCCCCCCCCCCAGAAGATTCTTCAGAAAAGGATCGACGTGGAGAATTACGTGGACTTTTCCGCCCCTTAGATGCTGTAGGAGTGGTCTTAATACTTTGTTTTTTAGAAATCGGTGCGAACATCCCTAGACTTGAACGTCATCTCTGGTGCAGAAGGTTTAATGGGTTTGCCGGACTTAGTTCCCGAAGTCGACGGTCTGGGTGTTGACTGTGCTGGACGCCTTACGGTGGCGGATTTGGCAGGTGTGTGTGTGTGTGTGTGTGCCGAATAGATGTACACGCAGGCGCAGAGGGCTTCGTTAGTAGACTGGCGACTAGGGTCTTTTCAGTTTGAGTAGCGATTTCCCGTCGGGGTACCGGTTTAGCTACCACTGAGTTATACGAACCGGACCGTGGGACAAAGGTTTGGCGGATGCGTAGGAACTTCCGGGCTTCCAAGAACAGCTTCTCTTTCACCCAGATTGCCTGGATCGCCCTCTCTTCTGCATAACGCGGACAGCGTTCATGTTCCATCGTGCATGACGCCACCATATTTATCACACACAGACCGACCAGAGCAAAAGTCGCTCGTATGTCCAAAGACATACGAGCATCTGAGTGGGTTCGGGATATAAGGCCTAACCTCGATGGCGTCGTACCCCGCCTTAAGGTACGGATAGTCACGAATTCTCCATTCACTTTCCGCCAAACACGATGAACAGATGTGACGCCTTGATCTGCAAGATTTTCTTGAATTTCTTCGGCACTCAAACCGTCCAGTGTGTGGGCGGTCACTACACCGTGTGAGGTGTTCAACGTCTTATGCACAATAACTTTCACGGGGTAACTGCCTAACCGATGGCCTTAAGTAGCTTGCATGCCTGAAACGGGGATTCAGCTTCCACCAGCAGGGTGCCGTTTCGAGCTCTAATACACTATTTGACGGGACCAGCGATTTTATCAAGGTCCTTTTGGATAGCAAAGGGACTCACCGTTATGAAGTTTTTTCCTTCCTCTGTCCGACTAACTACCAAGTAGCGAGGACCATAAGAATGGACTACTTCGTTTACATTCACTTTACTAGGTTTTGGAGATTGTTTGTTGGTACCCCCATAAAAGGTTTTACTTCATCCCCCAGTGCGTCCCAGCCACCACGGAGCCCAACAAGGAGTCACTCCACTGAGGTGACAGAGCAACACAGGGGATATAGTAGGCTCGCCGTCCCAGTCACCCTAAAGTTCGGTCTGTCTTAGTCCTGGCCGATTGACTAGGGGTGGGTTAGTCCCTAGCCTCCCGTTTAGGCGAAGCAGAAACCAAAGTGGTGTATTAGTTTGCGCACCTTCACCAGTTACTGAAAATCAGAAGCCCAGACTCAGCTACGCAACCCTCAACCAACCAGGATATTCCTTTCCACCAACATAGGTCTGCATGCACGGCTTACGCGTGGGTGAGCATTTTGATATACTGACTCATTCATCACTCAGAGGTTGCCTAAAGAGGGAGTCAAGGTGAGCTCGGGACCCCGGGTGCGCCAAACCCGTGCAGCAAAAATATATCCGTTTGAGCATCATGGTGCCCCCATGTTCAGGAACATCCCCTTCCTGCGATATATCTCACCATGCTGAAGAGTAGTGCCTGAATGTAACGTGTTGTGGACGGACTGATACCCTTTTCCGGAGCACGATGCTATCATATGCACAGTACATCTGGTAGGGAGGCCAAAATCCTCGTGTTCCATTTCCACCTTCGATTCGAGAATCTGGAAACGATTAGTGCTGCAGATTGGCAAACATAACCGATGCCGATCTGTGCTACCGTCATATGAGTCCTCCGAAAAGGATCTACGTGGAGTGTGGTGTGGAGACTTGTTACATGTTTTGGGAGGAGACTATGTTTTCTTTCAGGAAGTCGGTCCTGACCTAACTGATTACAAATGCTTTCGCTGGTGCAGAATATGCAAGGGTATGTCGGTCTCATTAAACGAGGTCGAAGGTTTGGCAGATACTTTCTCTAGCCTACCTTTTACATTGGCGGATTTGGCAGCATTTGATGCTGTCGTATGATGATGGTTGGTGTTTAGAGCGAACAGATTTCTATAGCCATTAGCGTCCTTAAAACAAGGTCGATAGAAACACCGCAGGTGAAAGACAATAAAACATTAAACAACAATAAATAAAACGGGATTTACAAAATCCCGGGAATAAAAGTACCCGTGGCGAAGGCCACAGATCAATCTAAAACATATTTTAAAAGTAGCAAACAAGACACAATGGTTGACTAAATCAAGTACTTGTGTTAAAAGTAACTAGTGATAAAACACTTAAAACCCAATAACCTTAGATTCATTAAAAATTGCCGACATAAAATAACCAAAAACTAAATCGTAATTAGAAAAAGCATAAAAAAGAATAAATCTTCTCTACCGCTGTGTTGTCACCGCAAAAACCTGCACGAGGAAGTCCGGCATCAGCAAAGATGAAGGTAGGGCTGCTAGAGCAATGCATTCTAGCAGCACATGCCGCGCAGGCAATGTCCTCCACAGTGCGGGAAGTTAGGAGCCGGTTCTTTCTTGAAAATGTGGTTATATGTAAAAAAAGTAATGACCAATGCGTATTCGCGCCAATAGTATCACATATTCCCGACAAGGGATACGGAAGGTCACCCAGCATATAGGCAGGTGCTTCACCTCGCGAAGCTTAATTCCACGGAGTGCTGTCCAATCTGCATGCCAGGACGAAAGCTACGAAGTGTAGTGCTCGGTGCCGTGGTTGCTGTCTTTGATGCCAGATCCGCCAGTTCATTCACCGGCAAGCCAACGTGACCAGGAGTCTATGCAAACTCCATGCTTTATGCACAAAGCGTACAAAATGTACAGCGCATCTTGAATGCGCGGTACGATAGGATGGTGGCAGTACAGCGCACGAAGGGCACTGAGGGAATCACTCATAAGGTAGCCACCCAAGTTACAACGGCGTACATACAAAATGTCTTAGTATATGGCAATCATCGCTGCAGTATAAACGGATGTGCTATTGGGCAAACCGAAAGTATGGGGGTCGGTTCCAACAACAAAGGCACAATTGACACCGTTGGTGAACTTGCTTCCATCGGTGTATATACAAATTTGGTCACTATAATAAGATATCAATTCCGATAACGTTCGTCCAGCTCATTAGAGGTAAATGGCATAAACGTAGGATGCGAAGGAGTGCAGTTAAGCCCACAACCATAATTCGTCCGAAAGGCATTACGCCGGCATCGCGGAGTGGGTTCTGCGCATTCGCCGTAGGACCTCAAATCTAGGCTGGTTAGAAATACAACAGGCAAAGTGATGCCCTGATTATAAACAGTGTCTAACCTTCACAATAGAGATGGTTGTACTGAGGAATAAAAATGCACCCATAATCCAACTTAGATAATGGACGATAAAGACGCAGCAGCACTCTCCCATCCGCTCCTCAAGATATAGAATTAACGGATATAGCAAACATTCACACCAAAATTGCGGAAAATGTGGAGAGCGTCTTGAATGCCCAGCACTATAGGATGTGGCCATTACATAACTTACGAACACTCTGAAGCGCAATAGCAGAATCACTCATAATAAGGCAGTCAACCAAATTTCGGAGGCGAACATACAGTAGGGCTCGGTATAGCGCATAATGAATATGTTGAAAAGTAATCTGAAAGTATATGTTCTGTTAGCAGTAATAAAGGCACATCTAACACCCTTTGTGCACCTAATTCCATCGGTGTATATAAAAATGATGTTAGTGTAATGGGGTAAATATACTAAAAAGCACTATGCACCCGCATAGCAGATATCCGATAAGCCGCTATTCTGAGATCTACGTGAGAAGTCGCACGTAGCCAAAGAGTGTGCTCGCCTACGGTGCAACAGTGATAAAAGTGGGCATTAAACACTATAAAAGAGTAGTGTGCACCCTCGCACCCTTGGAAAACATGCTAGGCAACTCAATATCGTGCTTACGAAGAAGCTCTTAAAACGAGAACCTGCAGACCTTGGACAAAGCCCCACCCCCCAGGGCCCTAATACGGTCGGTGCGGGTTTGGTGCACTTGGGGTGCCGAGTTTGCCCTGCCTCCCCCGTGTGGGTCACCACCGAGTGCTGAGTGAGTCAGTGCATGAAACGCATAGGCCGTGCGTGGAGACCCGTGTCGGTGGAAAGGGATATTCTGGTTGGTTGCGTATCTAAGCCTGAGCTTCCGTTTTTCAGGGACTGGAAAGGGTGCACAACCTCATACACCGCTTTAGTTTCTGCTTCGCCTAAACGGGAGGCTAGGGACTAACCCGCCCATATTCAATCGGCCAGGACTAGGTACTATTCACAACTTCAGGGTGAGTGGGTCGGGGAGTCCATTATCTCCCCTGTGTAGCCGTGTCACCCTGGTAGGTTGACCCCTAGTTGGGCTCCGAGGTAGATGGGGGGGGGGGGGTATTGGGGATGAATTTCTATATCTTTATGTCACCAAAAGTATAGCCTTTAAACTATAGTCACGATCTGGAAAAAGAAGTGGCCGAGTCCTGTGGTTCTCACTACTTGGTTGTAAATACGATAGAGGAAGGGAAGAAGTTTTTAATGGTGAGTCATTTTGTAACACAAAATGATTTCGATAAAATAGCTGGTTCTATAAAATCGGCATTAGAGCCCTTAACGGCACGCTATTGGTCGAAGAAACATCCGCATCCCAGGTTTTCAAAATACTTAAGGCCAACATATTAGCCAGATACCCATTGAAGATTGAGGTACAGAAAACATTAAACTCCACCCGTGGTGTGGTGGTAGTAGTAGTAGTAGTAGTAGTAGTAGTAGTAGTAGTAGTAGTAGTAGTAGTAGTAGTAGTAGCAGCAGCAGTAGTAGTAGTAGTAGTAGTAGTAGTAGTAGTAGTAGTAGTAGTAGTAGTAGTAGTAGTAGTAGTAGTAGTAGTAGTAGTAGTAGTAGTAGTAGTAATAGCAGTAGTAGTAGTAGCAGCAGCAGTAGTAGTAGTAGTAGTAGTAGTAGTAGTAGTAGTAGTAGTAGTAGTAGTAGTAGTAGTAGTAGTAGTAGTAGTAGTAGTAGTAGTAGTAGTAGTAGTAGTAGTAGTAGTAGTAGTAGTAGTAGTAGTAGTAGTAGTAGTAGTAGTAGTAGTAGTATGGTTTTACAACTGCATAGGTTATTGGCGCCCTAGGGTAATTAAAAGAGCTAACAGTTAAAAGGCATAAAAACCACTAAAAACAGGAGTACCACACAAGGGTTAAAACCAGGGAAAGCATAAAAAGGCTACCAAAGCCAGATTAAAAACGAGACACTAAAAACATTAGTCGGTAAAAACTAAAACCCAGAGATAAAATTAAACCCTACTGTACATCCCGCAGCGGCGGAGAAAATTAAAAAGTCCGTCACAATATACAGGGTTGTCGCCCAGAAGGCTGGGGATGTCAGTAGGAAGACACAGGGATGCACGCAGAGAAGTATAAAGCTGGCACTCCAATAAAAGATGACGCACCGTCAATGGTTCGTTACAAGAAGCACATTGAGGTGCGGGTTCCCCACGTAAAAGATGCTCGTGGCTAAAACGGCAATGCCTGATACGCAGTCGCGCTAAAACCACCTCATCGCGGCGACATGCACGCGAGGAAGTAGGCCAGTGGACAGGAAGGAACTTGACCGCCCTCAGTTTGTTGTCACGCACCCCGGACCATTCCGCGAACCAGCGCGAAAGAATGGCCCGGCGCAGGTGAACACCAACATCACCTGGAGGAACGATGGTGCTAAAAACATTAGGTAATAAAACTGCAGACTTAGCAGCTGTGTCCGCTTGTTTGTTTCCGCTCACACCTACGTGACCAGGAACCCAAGCGACTGCAGGCGATCCTGTACACGCTGTATCAAAGGATGGCATGGATACAGCTCACGCAGGCCCTGAAGTGCAGTGAAGGAATCGCTACAAATAAACTGTTTTAAATCCTGTCCCCGGATAAAAAGAACAGCCTGATGAATACTAAAATGTTCGACGGTAAAAATCGAACATTGCCCCAAAAGATGAAATGTATAACTCCGCGAATTAAAAACGAAAGCGCATCCCACACCACGGTCTTCCTTAGAACCATCCGTATAAATAAAACAATAGTTGGGAAACCTGGCCTGCAGCTCTAAAAATGCGGAGCGGAAGACTGAAGGTGGTGTCTTTGCTTTCGGCATGGATGCCAACCCAAGGTGGAACTGGGTGTCGCAACGTAACCAAGGGGGGAAGGAACATTCCCCCAGTGGAAACACAGGCGGTAGGCGAACATCCAAGATCCGAAGAAGCAGGCGAAAACGAATTCCTGCGGGAAGCAAGGCAACCGCGCTAACAGCATATTGACGGTCAAGAGACTCGTCAAAGAAGAACTTGAAAGACGGGTGATTTGGCAAGGCAAACAGTCGGATAGCATAGCTATAAAGAAGCAGATCACGCCTATGAGACAGCGGAGGTTTAGCAGCCTCCGCAGACAAACTAGTAACTGGGCTAGTCGGATATGCACCCAGCGCCAGACGAATCCCACGATGGTGGACTGGGTTTAAACATCGTAAAACCGAAGGACAAGCCGAAGAGTATACAATGCACCCGTAATCCAGTTTAGATCGAACAAGCGAACGGTAAAGCTGTAATAGCACGGTGCGATCTGCTCCCCAGGATGTGCCACATAAAACACGTAAAATATTAAGTGCACGATCACATCTAGCCATCAGAGAAGAGACATGGGACGACCAGCTAAGCTTCCTGTCGAACACCAAACCAAGAAACTTTACAGTTTCGGCGAAGGGCAGCGGTTCGGCCCCAAGATGTAGAGAAGGCGGCTCCTATGGTTTCCGACGCCAGAAGTTGACACAAACTGTCTTCTCTGAAGAAAAACGGAAGCCATTTGTGACACTCCAAGTATGTAGTCGGTCAAGACATGCCTGTAGGCGACGCTCCAAAAGGCACGTGTGCCTAGAACTGCAATAAATGGCAAAATCGTCCACAAATAAGGAGGAGGAGATACTAGCAGGAACACATTCGACAATGGGATTGATGACAACAGCGAAGAGACTGACGCTGAGTACCGACCCTTGAGGCACTCCGTTCTCCTGACTAAAAACACGAGGGAAAACAGAGCCCACACGCACACGAAATACCCGGTTGTTCATGAACACTGGAAGGCGGCCACGGCAGCCCCAACTATGCAACGTACGCAGTAAGCCAGCCCTCCAGCAAGTGTCATAAGCTTTCTCCAGATCGAAGAATATGGCCACAGTTTGACACTTCCGAAGAAAACCTTTCAGGATGTGAGTCGAAAGGGAAATAAGGTGGTCAGTCGTGGAGCGATATCGGCGAAAGCCGCACTGTATGTTGCACAGAAGTTTCTCAGACTCAAGCCACCATCGTAACCGGCCATTGATCATACGTTCCATCACCTTACAAACAGAACTGGTGAGGGAGATAGGACGGTAACTATGAGGAAGACTACGGTCCTTCCCCGGTTTTAAGATGGGAACAACGGTGGCTTCACGCCAAGCTGTAGGAAACACACCCTCACGCCAAACGAGGTTGTACAGGTTCAGGAGATGTTGCTTACTCTCAGAAGAGAGGTTCTGTATCATGGCGATATGGATACCGTCGGGTCCTAGTGCGCAGTGTCGAGAGGATGCTAAACAGGCATCCAGCTCCCGCATGCTAAAATTCGAGTTATAGCACTCGGAATCCAAGGACCGGAAATAGAGATTCTGAGACTCCACGTCCGCCTTGATGGCACGAAACGCTCGGTGATAATTGGCGGAGCTAGACGCAGTTGCAAACGTGCTACCAAGGGCATCTGCAATAGTAACCGGGTCAACTACGGTGTGAGTTCCCACGAGAAGCCCCGGTATGGAAGTACCAGTCTGCCTACCACCAACACGGAGGAGCTTCTCCCACACAACAGATGAAGGTGTTGTGCGACTGAATGTTTCAACAAACGAAGCCCAGGAAGCCCGATTGCTATCTTGAATAATGCGCCATACCCGGGCGCGTGTTTGTTTAAAATTGATTAAATGCTCCAATGTAGGGTGATGGCGAAATACCCGAAGAGCCCTCCTGCGAGCATGAATAGCATCGCGGCAGTCTGTAGTCCACCAAGGGACCGGTAAGCCTCTAGGGTAGGAAGACGACCGCGGGATGGACTGCTCGGCAGCGGCGGCCATGACAGAGTTGAAATGTTCGACCATGTGGTCAACGGAGTCGAACAGGCGGTCGCTGAAAACAGCCAGAGCGGAGAAAAGAGTCCAATTCGACTTAGACAGCTGCCAAGAAATCGCACGCGAGGAGGAAATGTGGTGTGATAGCAGAGTAATGGCACAAGGGCAATGATCGCTGGAATGAGTGTCTGATACTACGTTCCACTGAAAACGGTGAGCAAGCTGTGCAGAGCTAACAGAAAGGTCCAGGTGGGAGAGCGTGGCAGAAGAATCGGAAATGAAAGTAGGTTAACCGGTGTTCAGAACAGAAAGACTAGATTGAACGAAAAGGTCAGCAAGAATAGTCCCCCGCACGCAGGCCCTAGGAGAACCCCATAGGGGATGGTGGGCATTAAAATCACCCAACAGAAGAAAATGTGCCGGAAGCTGAGACAAAAGATGGTGATGTCAGCGGCGCAGAGGGAAGATGAAGGCGGAACGTAGACATTACATACAGTGAAGCAGAAACCAGGAAGAATAATTCGGACAGCAACAGCTTGCAATGTAGTGGTAAGTGAGAACGGCTGACCGCAGATGTCATTGCGCGTTAGGATCATAACACCCCCCCCCATGAGCAGGAGAGCCCTCCTCCGGTGTAACGTCAAACCGCACAGGAAAGTATTGCTGCAGGGCAAAGGCATCGTGGGGGCGAAGCTTTGTCTCCTGCAAACACAGAATTACAGGGTTATAGGACCGTAATAACAGCTGCAATTCGGCCCTATGGGTACGCACACCACGGATATTCCACGTCAGGAGAGCCATGGAGCACAGTTAGAGGCGGGAAAGTTTATCGATGAATCAAACTATGAGTTTGCAGCTGGGAAGCAAACGACTGGCGGAAACGAGTAGATGCAGTTAAGGTGGGCGTTTCTTGTTCTTTACACTCTTTTGACCCACAAGAATATAGCCACTTTCGTCGCAGCTATCCGCTGATTTTCGGGATGCGGAAGATCCCCTACGGCTCGTAGAACGAGAACGGGACTTGGAAGGTTTATCAGTGGCCTTGAGTTTCTTACGACTGCGCTCGTGAGCAGCAGCGACAGATGGTGTCGGTCTAACTAGCGGCTTACGAGCAGGTTCTGGAGAAATAGAACTTGAGGCAGTGGGTGCTGTGGATGTTGTAGACTGCGAGGTTGTTGTGGTCGGCGTCTGTTCTGTTTGAGTACACGCGTCGGCAACAGGCACGGTTTGTAGTGCTACTGAGGAAACAGGAGTGCGGCGGAGCGCTAATGCGTAACCATAGATGGTCGAAGGCTGCAGTTGTTGGAAGCGGCGCCTGGCTTCCGGAACTCACAACTCCTGGATGGCCTTTTCCTCGAGAAAACGCGGACACTGCCGGGAGCTGGATGGATGTTTCCCTTTACAATGGACGCAACAAGGGTCTCGAGCACAAGCAGTGTCTCCGTGAGCAGTTTGGCCGCATCGCTCACATGTAGCGTGAAGTTGCACCGACTTTGTGTGTGTCCAAACTTTTGACAGCGGAAGTAACGCATAGGGTTCGGTAGATACGGCCTCACAGCAGCACGTTCATATCCACAGTAGAGTGCCTCAGGTAAGGTGGTGCCTTTGAACGTAAGGAATACCGTGCGCAGCGCAACCGACAGACCATCACGTTTACCTAGAAGACGGTACGCCTGACATACACCCTGGTCGGAGAGATTCGAAACAATCTGAAAGACCGTCTAGGCAGCTGGTGGTCACTACGCCTCTACAAGTATTCAAAGTTTTATGTGGGGCTACCTTTATTTGGTAGGAACCCAACAAGCCGGCTTTCAGGAGCTTCTTAGACTGGTCTTCGGTCTTGGTTTCTATTAACAGCGTACCGTCTCTGGTCCTGGTTGCGTTGCCTACTTTGCCACAGATTCTGTCAATTTCCCGTTGGATATAAAACGGGTTAATATCTCTCATAGTTTTTGATTCACAAGCCAAAGTCACTACCAAAAAGCGGTCAAATGGAAGAGTTTTGCGCGGAGAATTCACGATGATCAGGCCCACTTCCGGTACTGACGGCGTCAGCCTGCCATCCGGGGGAAAGAGAAAAAAGACACCAAAAACACATTCCGGTCTGTGCCGCCTGGTAGACCCCTACCAGACCGATCTCACGGAGTACTTAGGAGGAGCTACCCTCCAGCCTACACTGCTGGTCCACATGGGTAAGCCCTCCACCATGCACAACCCGGCTTTATGCCCCTACCACAGGTATAACCACCTGTGGCCCCCCACTTTAGGCCATGGTGTGTAATGACACATCCATGTATTCAGGGGACTTGTGGTCGAATACACCGGATTTCCGATAGCGGTAACACGTCCGATCCGTGATTCTAACCCCACGACCTG
This sequence comes from Hymenopus coronatus, assembly GCA_030762935.1. NCBI lineage: Eukaryota > Metazoa > Arthropoda > Insecta > Mantodea > Hymenopodidae > Hymenopus > Hymenopus coronatus. The sequence continues at coordinate 25,505,240 of CM060900.1, read as the reverse complement.
CGCTCGTCGGGACATTAGCACGGGTCGGGCTCCCAGAGAAGCTACGTGGGTGTACATATCGGTATGGACGAGCTCCGCACCTAAGGCTTACACATAGGGGCAGTGTGAAGGGTCCATTCAACCGTCACGCCTGAGACCACCTAAGAGCACACAAGTTGGAAGCCGCGCTGGAACCGTGGGACAGGAACCACGGAGATAGATGAAAGATCCCTGTTGGTGAGGCAGGAGTTAATAAACCTAAAGCCTTAAAACTAAATATATAGAGAATAAGCCTAGAAGAGGAAGAAGATGAGGAGAGTGAACTCGCAAAAACAATAACATACAAACAAATGCGCACAGACACACGCAGACAAGAACATAAAACGTGGCACAGTGGATGGCGATGGGGAGGATGATATGGTGGCGAGTGACTCGGGAACCCCCGGGTGCGCCAAACCCGTACCTACCGTAGTAGGCCCCTGGGGGGACCCGTGGTGTGATATTCTCACACGCACTGGACGGTTTTTTCCACTAAGAAGGTAAAAGAGAATCTGGCGGAACAAGGTATAACATCTGCGTAGCGGGTTCAGCGCAAGTAAATGCAGAATTCGCACCCACCCGTACTCTATTCCTTACTTTTGGTGGGGTGGAATTCCTTTAAAAGATTAAGGCAGGCCATGAAGCCATCGATGTTTGGCCCTATATACCAACGGTGTTATAAGTGTCAACGTTTCGGCCACACCAGCGATTTCTGCAACGGCAAATTTACCTGTGTCAACTGTGATAACATCTGCCACGATGGTGCATTTACTCAATCTGCAATGAACTTACCTCTCGCACAAGCCCGATATGAACCCCAGAGTGGGTGTGGCTATTCACGTCACCTACCAACAGAAAAGGTGTTGGCAGCTAAGCAATTAAGTCCTCCAAATCTGTAAGCGAGAGTTCGCAATATGGAGGCAAATATACTCTATAAACGGTAAGGCTGGCGGAGCCTAGTTTAATCGTTACAGTGACGGACTGGATGTCAGCTTTTAAGGATATAGAGTCAGAAAAAAATATCACCTCTAAGAAGCATCATACTGCCCCCATGGGCAACAGCCTCTTCTGTTGATAAATCACTCCACAGAGAGGAGCAGTGCCTGTAAGTTATCTTCTGGACGCAGCTTTGTCTCTTGTAAGCAGACGACCAAAGGCTGATTCTAATTGAGCAGCAGTTCAATCTGTGGTCGAAGGCTGTGTAGGTTCCACTGTAGGATAGCCATAGCGAGAAGCATGGGATAAGTACAAAATTGAACGGCGTTTCTGCATATTGTGCTGGGATGGTAGTTTAATTTGTCCTTCTTCGCCGTCGGCTTAACATTTTCCAGCAGCGCGATCCTGCTGCTTACGGATTGTCCATAGTGCAGCGGGTCAGAATCCTCCTCTTCCATCTCTCCTACGGGACAGGACCCCTTCCCAATGGAAAATTTCTGTTCGAGAGTTGTTAGGTTGGGCAGGCTCCCCAAGTACTGAAAGTCAGGAGCCCAGATTCAGATACGCAACCCACAACTAACTAGGATATCCCTTTCCACCAATACGGGTCTCTACACACGGCCTGCACGTGGATGGGCGCTTTGATGGACTAACTCCCTCAAGGTTTAGAGCTTGCCCACACGAGAGAGGCAGGGTTCGCTCAGAACCGCGGGTGTGCCAGACCCGTACCTACCTTAGTAGGCGTTTGGAGGTAAGATGAGGCGGGATTCTCTGGATTGATTTTCGATCGGAAACTCTATTGGTCATCACATATAGCGCGGGCAAATGCGCATAGTGGCCGTTCTCTTCATAATTACGGATACTAACTAGAAACTAACTAGAATCTGTGCTGAGAAGATTGGATACTCTCTATGCCGGGGAATCCTTGTGGCTGTTGGAGCCTTTGCAACCCGCTCAGTTGTTAACCTCAATGCCGCATCGGCGGAACTCCCTCTGCGACGCCGCCGTGAGGTTCTACCAGCACATTATGGCTGTGGGCTTATGTGCAAGCCTAAACATCCAACGATTATACCTTTCTTCTCTACCGAGCTCGACAAAGTTATCGCAGCCTTTCACTTAGTCCAAGGCCTACAGGTTTTCGTTTCCGAATGTTGTTTCATAGGCACAATATTAAAATTCCTAGAGTGTTTCCCAAGGGGGGAGAGGTTGAATCCACCTTTGTTACGTGCTACGACCCTGTAGTTCTGGGAATGACAGTATACGCGAAGCCTCCGATGCCTGCAGCTAGTATCCATTGGATGTCCCATTGGATGGGACCGAACCATATACTTTCGGTTTGCCTAGTAGCACATCCATTTACTCTGCAGAGCTTTGTGCGTTATATGCATGCATTTATTCTCCGCAATTGGGTACTACCCGCTGGCAGAGTTAAATGTACAAAATTAATTTACAATAATAATCTTAATTTAAATTAAGAATAGTTATACAACTAACATATTACATATATATGTTTTTTTTAAATACCTAACTACTTATTATTCGGTATGGCAATACTTTGTCAATTACCAGCTGGTTTATAAACAGTTATTATGGAGCCTCAACATTAATACTACACATTACTAATAAATATAATAATAAAAATACTTTAATAATAATATACACTAATACAGTTTTGAGACCCTTAATTACGTCCCAATATTTGCTTTAATTAATATCTAATATTTATTCTCCTTAAATTATCCTTAAACTTTTTAAAGTCAGAAGGCAGCCCTGAAAAGCTACTACAGGCAATTCATTCCATTCTTCAACGGGCCTTTTAACAAAAGAAAATTTTTCTACGTCGGTTCTGTACATTCTACCCTTAATTTTATACAAATTATCCTTTCGTCCGTACTATGTTGGGTTTTCTAACCTCTTTCTAACGTCCACCCATGCATTTAAACCAGTATAAGCTTTAAACACTGCGACTAACCTATGTGTTTTACGCCTAACTTTTAGCGGCCCCTATTCATTCTCTTCGCCTTTCGTAAGTCCAAAATCTTTACCTCTCTTTGCCTCTCTGTATCTTTTTTAAAGCGAATCCGTTTGATTAACTCTGTATGGATCCCAGCATGCTAAACCATATTCCATAACCTGCTGCATTAAGGACTTCTAGGCAATTTCCCTGAACTTTGCGCTCCCCTTCTTCAGTGTTTTCATTACGAAGTCCAATGTCTTCCACGCTTTCCTAGATGTAGAATTTATCTGATCCTCCCAACCGGCATTACTTGACAAGCACACTCCCAAATATTTGCAGCTGTCCACCCGCGGAATTTGTTCCCTACCCATATGATAGCTATGAAGTACTTTCCCCTTAGTACGACTAAAAACAATTAACTTACTTTTCCTAGCATTAACTGGCATTTTGTTTGCGGCGGCACACCTACTTATTTTATTTAGGTCATCCTGAAGAGCGGGTTCGTGCATGGCATTTCGAATCTTATTGTAAATAATACAATAGTCTGCGAATAATCTAATCTGATATTTAGTATTTATAGTTATATCATTAACAAAGATAAGAAAAGTAACGGACCCAGTACCGAGCCTTGGGGTACGCCCGAACTTGCAAAACCTTTTTTCAGATAGTCCTTTACCTATTCTTACTCTCTGTGTCCTTCCTTTCAAAAATGTTCTATCCACGACACTACGCGATTATCGATTCCTGTTTGTGCTAGCTTTCGGATGAGTAAACTATGCGGCACTACGTCAAAAGCTTTAGAAAAGTCTATTACCACTACAGCAATCCTTCCCCCTGCATCCACTTCATCTGCCAAATCCTGAAATAATGAGGTTAATTGACTTTTAACGCTAATACCGAGATCTAAACCCAGGTTGTGCTTCTCTGAATCATTTCTTTTTTTCTAACTCCTCCCGTATGTATTCGTAATTAATTGTTCCATTACTTTACACACCACTGAAGTTAGGCCAACAGGTTGGTAATTGTTTATAGCTGTTTTATTACTCCTTTAATATATTGGAACTACAACGGCGGTTTTCCAGTCTTCCGGTATAGCACAGTTGTTAATTGACATATTAAACAAAAGCATTAGATAGGAAATTATGGTTTCTCCCCCTATTTTTAAAATTTTTGTAGGTATAGTATCCGGTCCTCTCGATTTTCAATTCCGTAGCAGCTTGTTTCTTTTCCGTAATTTGGATGGCATTATTTGAAAAAGCGATTCTCCACAATCCCCAATTTCCTGTTCAAAAATATCATCCAATTTATGAAAAACCGATACAAAATGCGAATTTAATATGTTGGCCTTATCCTTATCATTTTCTACAGCAATACAATTAGCTTTAAAGTTCGGTATGTCCTCTTTATTACCCCTGCGTCTTCTCACGTAATTGCAAAAAGCTTTCCAGCCATTATTTTTCCCGTTAAGGATATCTTCTAAGAACCGTTCCTGTGCTTGCACCTTTTCGTCTTGTAATTCCTTGGTTAGTTCTTTAAATTTATTAAAATGCCATTCTAATTTCCTCCTTTTGTGATACGCGTGTCTTGTCTTCCTTTTAAGTGACCTACTACGTTTTATATAACATTCTGGATCGGCGTTATTTTTTAAAACTTTAAAAGGTACATGTTTAACTGTTGCTTCCGAAGTAAGAGTTCCGAAATTAGCCCATGCTTCATTTATATAGTGGCAGATTGTACAAATACCCCATACTGTTGGTACAGAAAGGTTTGGATAGCAGCCCCGTCCGCTCTCTGGAATTTCCAGCTAATTGTCGATTGTCCTGTTTCAAACCGGTTTGTTCTTCCCTTCCAGTTTACTTGTAATAACACACAATGATGGTCACTGACACCTGGTGAAACCTTGCAAGCAGGAAACAAAGGCATAAGAATACATCCAACAAGGCTGATTTCCGCGTATCTCCTTTAAAAAGTTGCAACATCACCTGCTCCCAGACGAGACAATTCACTAGATTTTGAGCTTCGCCTCCTATTAGCTGGCAGTCCCAGTTTACATTTGGTAGATTTAAATACCCTGCTACAATAACATTTTTGCCCCTTAAGGTAGAGAATTTTTCTGCTAATTTATAGTGTTTTATAATCAGTTTCGCCAGGTGGTCGGTAACAAGCCATTATTGCTATATTATTATTATTATTATTATTATTATTATTATTATTATTATTATTATTATTATTATTATTATTATTCCCTTCGTTTTCCTGCTCAATAATTTCAAATGCTATAGCTTCTGCATCCTCTTCTACCCACAGTAATTTGCTGTTTAAGTCTGTCTTAGTGCAAATAAAAATTCCCCATCCCCTTCCCTAACACACTGTAATCTGATCGAAAATGTCCGCGTCGTTTATATAAATATTTTGCCATGACTCCGTATATATATATAATTATATTCGGATTGCATATTTCAATTAAATTCCGAAATTCTACAATTTTGTTCACAATACTTCGGCCTTAAGGAATCAGCCCCTACCTGTGGAGCTTCATTTCTCCGAGGTTGGTGTCACTGCTGCTCCTGCCGCTCGATGCTGTCGCTGCACTTCGCTACCCTCCCGAACAATGCTGCCAACTTTGAAGATCCTCTATGGTTCAAGTGTACACCGTCCAGTCCGAAGTCCCGATCTTCAATCCAAAAATTTGGGTCCAGAAACTGCGCATCCAGTCGTTCTGCTACCCATGAGAATGCGTCATTTACTTGCATTACCTTTCTCCAGCTTATATCGCGTCGCCTCAAAACACCACTAATGACGATTTTTGCTGAGGGAAATAACTGTTTTGTCCCTTTAACTAAGTCATACATGTCTCTCATCACATACACACTTCTTCGCAGGTCATTACTCCCAACGTGAATCACAATCGTCCAATAGCTGCCGTCTGTCTCCTCTTGCTTCTTCTCGATTTTCTCCCGCAAACCGACAGTCCTTATGCCCGGATAGCAAGGTACTTCTGCATTTGGGTTCCCCGCATGTCTAACAATAGAGTCGCCAACGATAAAACGTGTTTTTCTGTCTTCTTTTTCACCATCTTCCGTCAGCTCCCTCAGTTGTCTGTTTTCTTCTTCCAGCCTCCGAATTTCGTCTTCCGCGCGTTGGAGCTTCTCGCGTAACTCCCGCGCTTCCTCTTGCAGCTGCTCCGGTTTCTTCTGTTTTTCGGTGACTGTCTCAGCTCCCCTGCAGTCCTTACATGCCCAGTTTTCCTCAATTTTCTGAACTCTCTTAGTTTTTTGGCAGCCAAAATGATACCATCTCGCGCAAATACTGAACAAAAGTCCGGTCCTCAGTGTTTTGTACCACTTCCCACATTGTTCATCAGCCACAGGTCCTGGGTTCAGTTCAGTTCCTCCTATCACGAGCAGTATTAATAAAACAAACACCATAAAATAGCACTTGGAGGAAGTCAAGTTCACCTTTTCTGCCGGCTCGCTACCTATTACTCGCGAGCGGCTGCCCGACCACATTCCAAACCTCAACCGCTAGACCACCAAATCAACCCCAATAACCGCTTTTGTTTATACCTGCGATTACCTGGCACGTCCGCTCTGCTCAAGGTCTCAGGAACAACTGAGAGCAATTCTCTATATTCGTCTTCGAAAATAAGATGACAGCCTATTACTGACTGACTCCCTTAGTGCCCTCAACATTATTCGTGAGCTATGCAACTACCATCCTCTTGTACAACGCATCCAGGTTAACCTCCACATTTTGTACGTTTCTGGCGCTATTGTGGAGTACGCTTCGTTCCCTGGTCACGTTGGTCTGCCGTGGACTGAACTTGCGGATTTGTGAGGCAAAGGCGGAATCCATGAAACCCAGTCCTGCAATTCATTGTGTCTTATCTCAGGACTTTATCCATGTTCTGCAGAGAACCGCGCTTTCTGGGTTGCACGAAGTATGGCCAAGTCTCGAAACAAGCTTATGGGAGTGAAGGCCCTCCCTGTAACCTGGGTAACCTACTCGCGCTTGTTCCCTCGTGATGATGATGATGATGATGATGATGATGATGATGATGATGATGATAATTGAGGTTTAAAGGCGCTCAACTGCTAGGTTATTGGCACCCTCTGTTCCCTCGGGAGGGGGTGATATTCGCACGCTTGCAGATCGGTCACTTCATTTTAGCACAATTATCCTTTTAAGAGGGATCCTGTTCCTATTTGTCCGTTCTGTGGAACAGCATTGTCGGTGCGGCATGTGCTTCGTTCGGCTTTCCAACCACCAACCTCGTGGAGGTGCTTGTCGATGACTACAGTGCAAACGATCAATTTTTTTTTAACGTTCTTATCTAATATACTGTGTCCATTAAGAATTCAGTTTTTAGTTTACTTTTTAACGACAGATTTTAATGTAGCCGAAATTTGTGGGTATTACAGATTTTACCGTTTTATCACCAGTTACTTTTAACCCGTCGTCCGAGTTTTAGTATTCTGTGCCATTTTTTCTCCTTTTTGGAAATATTTTTGATTCGCCTGAGGATTTATCCACCATTCGTTTTATTCCTTAATTTTAATTGACTTACTTCTTCTATCTTTAATTTCTCTACTATATTGTTGTTTGACCTATGTGGTTTTCTGCAATTATAGTTTTTAAGGACGCTAATGGCATTAGCCGTTTAGCGCCCTTAACCATCATCATAATCATCATCTTCATCCCAGAAGATTCTTCAGAAGAGGATATGCGTGGAAAGTGGCCTGGACTTTTACTTTCCTTAGATACGTTGGGACAGGACTTTACATTTTAGTTCAGGAAGTCGTTTCTCACATATTTGCTCGTAAAATTCTTTGCTGGTGCAGAATATCCTATGGGTGTAGCGTTGTTTTTGCTCGAGGTTGACGGTTTGGGTAAAACTGCTGCCAAAGTGTTTCTTACGATGGCAGATTTCGCAGTTGTTGAAGCCGAAATAGATGTTGGGGTCCTTGTTAGTGACCTGGTAACGATAATCTCCACTGCAATTGTGGCTGCGTTTGTATCGCAGGTCTGAGTCACGATTTCTCGACTCGGTTACGGATTAGCTGTAACTGAGCAATAGGCACCGGAGCACGGGAAGGGGTCTTTTATAGTGCTTAACGCCCGCTTTTACTACTTGTGGCATCGCAAACCTCGGATGGAGGGTTAGTGGAGGTCAACTCCTCCTTCACTCGTATCTCCTGGATCGTTCCTTCCTCTGCAAAACGGGACAGTCGCGGGAACAAGTGGGAAGATCGCCGCCGCAGTTAACGCAAGATGGAGTTGACGTGCAAGCTCCATCGTGCCTGATGTTCTACACAAACTGACCGGCACAGAATGCATTTGTTTGCCCAAAGTGCTGGAACTTGTAGCATCTGAGGGGATTCGGAATATAGGGGCCTTACTTGATGGCTTCGTACCCTGCCTTAATTCTTTGAAGTAGATCCCCCCGATCAAATGTAAGCAAACGGGTACGGGTAAGCGCAATACTTTCCGTTGCACCCTATACAAAGATGTGACTTGGTTGGCCAGATCTTCTTGAAGCTCTTCATTAGACTTACCGTCCAAGGAGTGTGTGGTGATAAGGCCGCGAGAGGAGTTCAAAGGCTTATGCACTTTCAGCTTTACTGGATAGCTGCCTAACATATTAGCTCTTAGTAGTTTGGTTGCCTGGGATGCTGAAACTGCTTCTACCACGAGTGTACCGTTACGCACTCAAATACCTGATGGCATCGGACCAGCAATATTATATAGACCCTCTTAGATACCAAAAAAAACTCAACGACGGAAATGTTCTACCTCCTTCTGTTCTATAAATTAACAACTAGTGAGGACCACTGCACTCAACTACTTCTTTTCTGCGGACATGAAGTTTAGTATATTGTTTTCCCGTGAAAAAAAGGTAATAAATTCATCCCCAATCACCACGGATCCCAACGAAGGGTGATACAATTGGGTGAAATGGTTACACAGGGAATATAGCAGGCTCACCATTCCACTCGCCCTGAAGTTCAGTATTGTACTTAGTCCTGGCCGATTGTCCAGGGGCGAGCTAGTCCCTAGGCTCCTGTTTAGGCGAAGCAGAAACCTAAGAGGTATGAGGTTACACACCCTCCCTAGTTACTGAAGTTTAGAAGCCTAGGTTCAGATGCGTAACTCTCAACCTATGTCCCTTTCAAACAACACGGGTCTCCGCGCGCGGCATACACGTGGGTGGGCATTTTAACGAACTGACTCCCTCCTCACTCGGAGGTTGCCCACGCTAGGGAGTCAGGGTTGGTTCAAAACCCCGGGTGTGACAAACCCGTATCTACCGTTGTATGCCCCTGGGGAGGTGAGGATTTCAGAGTCTTGTTTTTCTCGACTTTAACCGGATAACCGTCTAACATGTTTGCTTTCAGGAATTTTGCTGCCCGGGAAGCTGAAAGTGCCTCAACCAGGAGTGTACATTGCGTGCTCTAATGCAAGACTGGTCCGGACCAGCAATTTGATCTAATCAATTATGGAACCCAATAGAGCTAATCGACGTAAATGTTCTTCCTTCTCCGTTCTAGATATATCTAAGTAGGGAGGATCACTATGTTGGACTGCTTGTTTTCCGTACTAATTGATATTTGCTTTCTTTCTGCCATAGAAAAAAATATAGACATTCATCACCCAGTGCTCCCCAACCATCACGGAGCCCAACGAGCGGTCACCCCGCAGTTATGACAAGGCTACACAGGGGATATAGTAAGCTCACCATCCCACTCACCCTAGAGTTCTGGAGAGTAGCTAGTCCTGGCCGTTTGACTAGGGGTGAGTTAGTCTATAGCCTCCCGTTTAAGCGAAACTGAAATTAAAGCACTCAATGAGGTTGCGTACCCTCCCCAGCCACTGAAAGACAAAGGCCAGGCGCAAATACGCAACCCTCAACCAGCCAAGATATCCTTTTCCACCGACTCTGGTCTCCACGCACGGCCTACACGTGGGTGGGCGTTTTAAGGAACTGACTCCCTAACCACCCAGAGTTTGCCCACACCAGGGAGTCAGGATTGGCTCGGGACCCCATGTGTGACCAACCCGTACCTACCGTAGTATACCCCTGGGGGGGGGGGGCGCGAGGAGTTCAATGTGTTTCTCGATAACCGGATAATTGCCTAACATTACGTGCTCTAATGCAAGACTGGAGACCGGGCCAGGAATTTTATCCAATCCCTTTTGGAACGCGAAAGGGCTAACCGACGTATCCCTTTCCACCGACACTGGTCTCCACACCCGACCTACATGTGGGTGCGCGTTTTGACGGAATGATTTATCATTTAGAGTTTGCCCACACGAGGGAGATAGATTGGCTCGGGATCTGGTTGCACTAAACCCGTATCCACCATAGCTTACCGCTAGGGGGTTGTTAGTATGGATTGCGATTAGTTTTACTATTAGGTAAGCCGAAATTTAAATGCAAATTGAAAAATGAACTAAAACCTAAACTAATACTGCATTATAGTTACTTAAAAAGTAAGAAAAGAAAGAAGAGTGGGGGAGGTGAATCATAAGCTTGGCTGCGAGATTCGAACTCTAAAAGAAATACTGCCTACTGAGCGAAGCTAATGTCATAACCATTACCCCAGAAAGGTAGGTTTTCCAACGACCCTTCGTTTTTGTTGTTGTGTTCTCACCAGCCAGTGCCGAATGGTACTTTAGAAACTTATATCACTAACTTCGAAATTTGATCAAACAGACCATAGGTCCCCTATGTCAAATTACTTGCTTAGGACACCTAATTATTCTCTGAAAATATTTCGGTATAGTTCTTTAACACCTGTATATCAGAAGTTTATTGGCCAAGGGTTTATTTTATCATGTTTAAAATATTATATCCATATTCCAAAGGACATATTGCAGGTTCCATAGGAAATTTCATTGTAACAAAATTTAGCACATATTTTGTAAAATATTATGCGTTTGTAAAATTGTTTTGTTCTCTCAATCTAGATGAAGGTGGAGAAATGGGTCCAGAAGGTGGTAAAGAATTTCCGTTTGCTTTGAGTGAGGTTACCCCTGTCTCTGCACCACCTGTAGAAGAGTCTCCATTACCTGATGTTGTTATCAAGTTGGCACCTGACTTTGATACTCAAGAGGATGCAGCTGTAAATGAAGAGTTTGAACATAAGGAAACTCACCTGGCTATTTTCCTCCAAGTTTTCCTTCCCTTCCTTATAGCTGGGCTCGGAATGGTAGGAGCAGGCATCTATTTGGATTATGTGCAGGTATGCTAACATCTTTAGGTTTTGCATTCATGTATGTAGCTGCTAGCAGAAAGAGATACTACTTTATCTTATAATCCATTCCCTAGTAATTATGTATGATATGATCGTTAAAGTAACAATTTCTGTTTTTGTTTGTTTGTTTGTTTTTTTTTTTTTTTTTTTTGTTAAAATCTTGACATCTATAAGAATTCCACAAAGCGGGTACGGATACTATAAACAGGCACGAAAGACTTGCGTCTGCTGTCATCCCAAGATCTACGTTAGATATAGAACGTAACCAAGGAGAGTGCATACTCACTACTTGAGAAACATGCTAGGCATTTCAATCCCGTGGTTCCGAAGAAGCTCTCGAAAACGAAAACCTTCCGGGCCTGGACAAAGGGAGAGGTTGCGATAACTGTTATCCACCTCTGAAGGTAAAAGACGTAGTCGATGAATGCGAAGGAATGCAGTTAAGCCCAATGCCATAATTTGACAGCAGTACATCGCAGAGGAGGTTCTTCCGATTCGACGCAGATACTCACAAATTTGCTGGTCGGAAAGGCACAAACAGCGACAGTGATACCCTGATTACGGACAGTGTCTAATCTTCGCAGCACAGATAAGCATTCTGAGGAATAAACAATGCACCATAATCTAATGTATTCTTCTTTCGTTCTTCTTGTTTTTCTTCACTGTCACATAACACTCTTTTCAGCAGCGCGATCGTGCCGTTTATGCATTCTCCGTCATACAGCGGGGATACAATCTTCCTGGTCCATCCCTTTCCAATGGAAAATTTTGTTTTGAGAGCCTCGACCCACAATTGATCAGCGAAGATGGTCATCGCCGATCGGAGCTCCTCCCAGAAGATTCCTCAGAAGAGGATCTGCGTGGTGAGTGACGTGGGCTTTTACTACCCCTCAATGATCTAGGAGCAGCTATTACACGTTCTTTAAGGAAGTCGGTTCTAACATAGCTGGTATTGAAAGGTTTCTCAGGAGCAGAATACACTACGGTTTTATTGCCAGAGATCGACGTTTTGGGTGGCAATTGTGCTGTACTACGCTTTACGCTGGCAGATATGGCAGATGTTGATGAGACGTAGACGGAAATTGCTTCGGCAGCGTTCTGGCAACATTAAATCTTTTGGAAATTGTGGCCCTGTAGACATCGCAGGTCTGAGTTGCGATTTCTCGCCTTGGAACCGGTTTACTTGCCGTTGATTAAGCTTTTCATTTAATTATAATACTTTTCATTTTGTTTCTGTTATTAATTAATGTTTTTCTTCAGTAAAGGAAAAAAATATTGTATCTATAGCTGCGCCAGTTAAAATTTTAGTGCACTTTTAATAACGATAATAATAATAATAATAATAATAATAATAATAATAATAATAATAATAATAATAATAATAATAATAATAATAATAATAATAATAATAATAATAATAATAATAATAATAATAATAACAATAATAATCATCATAGTAGACGTTAATAATAATCATCATAGTAGACGTTAATAATAATGATAACAACTTTTAATTACACAAAGGCAGATTAGCTACTAAATTGCAATGTACTCATTATTTACTTCATATTTTGGTAATTAACTGACAGTTTCTTACAGAATTGGGAAGTATTCAAGAGGGTTCCAGAGATAATAATATTAGTACCCGCTTTATTGGGACTGAAAGGAAACCTGGAAATGACCTTAGCTTCAAGATTATCAACAGAAGCTAACCTGGGACATATGGATCAACCAAAAGAGCAGTGGAGCATGATACTTGCAAATCTAACGCTTGTGCAGGTAGTATACTTTCGTCTTTAAATAGCAATAATATGTTTGCTTTTAAGGGGGAAGGGATAACCCGGATCTGATGTGCTTCTATATTTAATTGAACTTTGTTTGTACATCCTCTTTTACATACTATTTTACAATATTTCCTTTATCTGCCAACTTAGCTGTGCGTAAATTGTCTGGTCAGCTTTCCCTTGTACATGTAAGAGCGGAATAATGCAAATATTTGTAGCCGGGGTTGAAAACAATGTGATGTTTCAGTATTTCCAGTTTAATTCGCTATGTGTTTAAGGTTACTCAATTATAGAAGCAGCAGCAGCAGCAGCAGTAGTAGTAGTAGTAGTAGTAGTAGTAGTAGTAGTAGTAGTAGTAGTAGTAGTAATAGTAGTAGTAGTAGTAGTAGTAGTAGTAGTAGTAGTAGTAGTAGTAGCAGCAGTAGTAGTATCAACAGTAGTAGTAGTAGTAGCAGTGGTGGTGGTGGTGGTGGTGGTAACCCTGCGACGGTTATTAGCGCCTGAACAATAAGGTGTTAACAGGCGATGTAACAGGCCCGCACAGCAAAACTTAAAAACCCAATAAAAAGCAGGCTAAAACAGTGTCAGCAGCTGTGGAACGTAAAACGAAAACACGAATAAGGGTTCAGGTCCAGCCACCGAAAACCAATGCCACAAGGTGGCCAAAGAAATAAAGGACACAAGTCGTAAAACGTTAAAATTGCAGAAGGCCCGCACAGCAAAACTTAAAAACACAATAAAAAGCAGGCTAAAACAGTGTCAGCAGCTGTGGAACGTAAAACGAAAACACGAATAAGGGTTCATGTCCAGCCACCGAAAACCAATGCCACAAGGTGGCCAAAGAAATAAAGGACACAAGTCGTAAAACGTTAAAATTGCAGAAGATGCCTCATACCGACAGGGACATAAAATCTAAAACTCGTTCCACAGCAACGAGTTCATCCGCCAGCACCTGCGACGGTTTAGCTAGCATACCGAAGGATAATCGTAATGGAGCTAAAAATTGATCTCCATTAAAACATGCTTTACAGTCAACGGCTCACGACAATGAGCACAGCGGTTCAGGGTACGAAGAGAGTAAATGACTGTGACGAAAACGACAGTACCCGATGCGCAGTCTAACTAAACTGACCTCTTCGCAACGACACGCGCGAGAGAAGGTACTCCAGGCGACAGGGCGGGGGTCTTTCACCTCCCAAAGTTTACTCCCCTGCAGACCAGCCCATTCAGCACTCCAGCGCAAAAGGATGAAACGACGTAAAACAGCTTGCGGCAAACCTCAGAGGTCACACATGAGTTAAAATACCTGGGGCTGAAACGGCAGCTTTCGTAGCGGTATCAGCAGCCTCATTGACGTGTAGTCTGACGTGCACAGGAACCCACCCAAAAGTGACGCTAAAGCCTGATTCTGAGAGGGAGTGGAGACAATCCTGGACACGCTGCTCGAGGGGATGGTGACTTTATATAACGACCTAAGGCACTACTAAAATTCAAGGATGATGATGATGAATAGAACTAACGGGCGCTCAACTTCATGCTTATTAGCACCCTTAAAATGCAAAGGAGAGACAGTAAAAACCAGATAAATAGATATCGTGAGTAAGATATGGCCAACGTAACTAATAAAACCCCAAAGTAAATATAAGAATGTATGGCAATGGCCATAGAGGGAAATAAAAGCCAGGTTGAATATGAAACATAAATACAAAAGAGAGTTAAAAGTAAACCCTCGTCCCTAAAAGTGACAAACAGGTAAAATCACTAACGATAAAATCTGCTAAAAAAAACTAAAAGGGTTAAGGAAAGACACTTGAATAAATAAAGAAAAACTCTATCCACCACGTTGCTGTCATCCCACAGGACCTCAGAAAGGGAGACCTGAAACTCAAGAGTGGCCAGAAGGGCGGAGAGAGCAACACACTCCAGCAGCACATGGCAAACAGACAAATGTGCTCTACATAGCGAACAGATAGGTACAGTTACCCCGTTGAGTAGTTAGCTGTGTGTAAAAAAAGAGTGGCCAATGCGCAGACGAGCCTAAACCACTTCTTCACATCGAAATGCACGAGAGAAAGTTTACCAGTAAACCGGGAGATTCTTCACCACCCTTGGCTTGTTGCCGCGGAGAGTCGATCACAATGCTTGCCGGCACGAAAGCTCCGCTCTACGCACAACAAGCCTAAAATCTTCGGCGGTCGAAAAACTATCTATAACAGTGGGCTCCGTTGATGCCGAATTTGCCGCCATAACCGCCAGTTCATTACCCGACAACCCAGCGTGTGCAGGAATCCATGCGCAATCCTCAGTAGCCCCAGAGGCGTGTAAAAGGTGGAAGACACTCGGAATGTGCTACACTAAAGGATGGTAGTTGTACAGTTCACGAACGCTCTGAAGTGCTAAAGGGAATCACTCAGAATAAGGCAGTCACCCAAATTGCGACGGTGAACATACACAATGTCTGTGTAAAAAGCAAATAGCTCTGCAGTATAAATAGATGTGTAAACAGGCAAACCGAAAGTATGTGGTTTGGTTCCAGTAACAAAGACACATTCAACACCGTCACCGTATTTACTTCCGTCGGTGGTATATACAAATTCGGCCACAGTAACGGGCTAAAAATTCTAAAAGGCAAGTACGTATACTACACCCAAGTATCTTAGACTTCCAGAATGGCAGCATCCCGAGACAGGTGTGGGATGTAGCACGTATCCAGGGTGGGTACGTTTTCTCATCCTTAGGAAACATGCTAGGAATTTCAAAGCTGTAGTTCTGAAGAAGCTCTCGGACACGGAAACCTGCTGGCTTTGGACAAAGTGGTAGGTGGCGATAACGTTCGTCCAGCTCAGTAGAGTTAAAAGGGGTAAGTGTTGGATGTGTAGGCATGCACTTAACTCCACAGCAATTATTTACTAGCATGACACCACGCTGAACTCGCAGAGGGTGCTCTGGCGATTCGGCGTAGAGGCTCACAACTGGGCTGATTGGAAGGGCTCCAACAGCCACAAGGATATCCTCACTATGGACAGTATGTAACCTTCTCAGCACAGATGGTTGTGCTGAGGAATAAATAATGCATCCTTAGTCTGATTTGCAGCGGCTCAGCGTACGATCAAGACGCAGCAACACTATCCGATTCGCTCCCCAAGATTTGCCACTTAACATCCGTAAAATAATCTAAGAGCTGTCACGTCGTGCTTTTAACTGAGCTATATGTGGTATTTCGTCTCACCTGCGAAAGGAAGTACATCTGGCTCGAGACGAAGACATGGCGGAAATCGCATCCTAGGGCGCCAGAAGCTTACGCAGAGTGACTTCTCAGTTGAGAAGCGAAAGCCGCTTTTGAGCTCCAATGATAAAGTATTTCTAAACACCGCTGGAGACAGCGTTCCAAAAACGGCGCACTCTGAGAAGTATAACAGATTGCAAAGTCGTCTACGAATAAGCAGGACGAGCCACCTGGAAGAACACATTGCGATATAAAATTAATCGCTATAGGAAACAGAGTCACGCTTAATAACGATCCCTGCGACACTCCATTCTCTTGAAGAAAAGGTAAAAACCGTGCAGACACTCACTCGGTAAACGCGGTCGCTCATAAATTCCTGAATGAAAAACAGTAGCCGTCAACATATATTCCAGTTCTGGAGGGAATGAAAAATCCCTTCCCCTCAAGACGTATTTTAAGTCTTCGCGAGGTCAAAAACTATTCCAACCGTTTGAAAATTCAGAAGAAATCCGTTCATCATCTCCCTCTATAGCGACACAAGATGGTCAACCGATGATCGACGTCTTCAAAAACCACACTGGATGTTGGTCAGAAGCTTTTGGGTATCCAACGACCACAGCAACCGTTAATCGAAAATACGATCCTCATCTTGTGTACAGAACTGGTGAGGGGAAATAGGACAGTAACTGAACGGAAGGTGACAGTCCTTTCCAGGTTTCAAAACAGGTATGATGGTGGCGTCCTGTCACTTAACTGGAAAAGTGGCATCAACCATGTACAATTATAGACCTGAAGTAGGAGAGCCTTACCTTCAGGAGAGATATGTTGCAACATATGAATGTGGATACCATTTTTACCTGGTGTAGAGTTTTGCGAAAATGAAAGTGCATTGTCTAGCTCCACCATGGTGAAAAGGCGATTGTAGTCTTCAAGGTTTCCATAGCGGAAGGCCATACCTTGAGCTTCCACTTTAGACTTAACTCGAAGAAACTTAGACAAATAGTTTTCTGAGCTAGTTGATTGAACGAAAACACTACAGAGTGTTATCCACACCAAACACACCAACTGCAGTTGTCTTTAGACCGGTAGTCGGCATATTGGCTACATGACTTAACTCGTTACATGCGACAGAGCAAGATACGAAAAAGATACGAAAAACAGTGTCCTCTTGCTATCCCTAGTAAATGCTCTAGATTGGGAACGAAGCTTTTCACATTCTATCAGATTATCCTCAGTAGGGCGACGTTGGAAAACACTGGCAGCATGTCTGTGAGCACGAATGACCTTCCGGCATTCATCTGCCCAACAAGGGACAGGAAATCGACGGAGATGTTCAGTCGACCGCGGGAGAGAAACCTCAGTATGAGAAATAATTTTCTCGGTGAAGTGTAGCACTAAATAATCCACCAAGTCCTGTGCCATGTAGTGATAACCGGCCAACTGGGAATATAGGTTTCAATTGGCTCGTTCTAAGCACCACCTAGGTAAACGTGTGGAACATACATCCTGTGCTGAGACAAATAAGAATAGAGAAGTCGTAATAGAATGTAAGACAGAGATAATAACCCATTGCAAGGAAACTGTCAACTATGGAGAACAAATAGCTATATCCAGGTGAGAAAAACTATTGAAGGCGTCAGAAAGAAATTTAGTCTTCCCTGTATTCAGGAGATATAGATTAATATTATCCAAGAAATCGGCATTCAGTTGACTTCACCCACAAGCCCGAGAGATCCCAAAAGTTGATGATCGTCATTCATGTTCCCTACCTACAGCAGAAATGTTGGTAGCTGGGAGACTAGGTCTTTTAAATCATTGCGCGATGGTCATCAGATGGAGGCCCATACATACAAATGCTGTTGCCAATGGATGGTAACTTAATTCTTACAATGATGGACTGTATCTCAGATTGCGTGGGTACAGCTTCATCGAAGATATCAGCTCTGTTAAGAATTATAGTGCCCCACATGCAGAAACTCCATCTGCCGGAGATACATCACACCGGAATGAGGAGTACTGCCTTATGGTAAGGTTGTCTTGGGACGGAACTTGGTCTCTTGCAAACGTACGACCAAAGGCTGATGCTGGTGGAGCAACAAGCCAAGCTCTGGGCGACTTAGTCTAATTCCGCGTATGTTCAACTGCAGGATAGCCATGGCCAATGGTATGGGATAAGATTTAAATGGAAAGGCGTTTGAGCTTTCTTTTATCTCAATGGATAAACAGCAATGATCCTTTTGAATATCAAAAGGGCTTACCGTTGAGAGGTTGCTTCCTTCCTCTACTCTATAAATTACCAACTAGCGGGGATCATAGAACTCAAATATTTCTTTTCTTAGGTCTTTATTAAATTTAAGGAATTTTTGATCGGGTGTCATAAATGATGGACATAATTCACGCAGTGGTTCCCACCCACCACGGAACTCAGCGAGGTGCCACCCCACTTGGGTGGCAGGGCTACAGAGGGGATTTAGCGTGCTCGGCGTCCCACCCATCCTGGGATAGTATCTGTCCTGGATGATTAACTTTGGGTGAGTTAGTCCCTACTCCCGTTTAGTCGTGTATGACGTTGCTTACCCTCCGCAGTCACTGAACAGCAGAATGCTGCTTCTGATAATCAGAAAGGCGTTTCTGCAAATTCGGCTGTGCTGGTCCATTTAGTTTATTATTCTTGGCCGTCGGACTAACACTTTTTTCAGGAGCTTGATCCTGCCGCTTACAGTGCGCCCCGTCTGACAGTGAGGGCAAAATCTTCCTGGTCCATCTCCTTCACGGAGGAGGTCTCCTTTCCAATAGAGAATTTCGATTCGAGAACCTCGAACCGATTAGAGTTGCTGATCGGCGACGATGGTGACCGCTGACCGGCTCTCAGAAGAAACCTAAGAAGAGAATTTACGCGGAGAGCGACGTGGACTTTTCCTAGCTCTGAATGTTTTCGGAGCAGATCTTACACTTTCCTTCAGGAAGGCGGTTCTGACATAACTGGTCCGGAAAGCTTTTGTTGGTATAAAATACCCTACGGGTGTACTGGTGCTATAGTCCGAGGTCTACGGTTTGTGTGACACGGTTGCCGCGTTGCCCTTTCCGGTGGCGGGTTAACCAGATTGTGATGCCGACTTAGACGGCGATGTTGAAGTCGTCGGTAGTGGTCCAGCTACAATAATCTTCTGTGCGATATCTGGCCAGTTTATGTCACTGGTCTGGATTTCAAGTTCCCAACTTGGAACCCGTTTAGAGCGCGGGAGGGAGTGTTGGCGGTGGTGCAGAAGCTTAGGGGCTTCTGTCTCATTCGTATCTCATGGTCCGCTCTCTTCTCCATAAAAGGAGCATAATTACGGAATGGTTGTTATCCGCTGCAATTCACACAAATGGAGTGGTAGTACTAACTCCATCATGGGATGCCTCTCAACATATGGCATAGGTAGAATGGACAGTGCACAATTTACTAGTATGCCCAAACTGCTGGCACTTGTTACACCTGAGTGGGTACAGAATATAAGGTCTAACTTTGATGCTACCCTGCACTGATCCTTTGAGGGAGAACTACACAATCAAAGTTAAAGAACAGCCTACTGTAGGTACGAATCCAACATTAACTTTCCTTGGAACCCTATACCTATATCTGACGCCTTGGTTTGCCGGGACCTCTTGAAGGTCATCATTGGAGAAACCGTCAAATGCGCGGTTGGTGATAACGACACGAGAGGAATTCAAAGTCTTGTGCAGTTTTACCTTAACCGGTTAGCTGCCTTGCATTTTGAACTTCAGACGTTTTCTGCTTGCCTCCACGACGAGGGAACAGTTGCGGTTCTTATACAGAAGTGAACCGGACCAGCAATCTTGTCTAGACCACTTTGTATAGCAAAAGGGTTCACTGACGTAAATTTTCGATCTTCCTTTGTTCCAGTCACTATTAAATAGCGAGGAGCCCTGCAGTCGACTACTTGTTTTCCAATTCCAATTTCATTTTGTTTGTTTGTTGTTTGTCATAAAAGATGGCAACAAAATCATCCCCAGTGCTCCCCACCCACCACAAAGCCCAAAAAAGGCTCACCCCGCTGGGTTGACAGGGACACATAGGAAATATGACAGGCTCGCCGTCCCACTCACCCTGGAGTTCGGTATAGTACCTAGTCCTTGCCGATTGAATAGGGGTTGGCTAGTCCCTAGCCTCCCGTTTAGGCAAAGAAGAAACCAAAACGCTGTATGAGGTGGAGCACCCTCCCAGTCACTAAAGGACCGAATCACAGGTTCAGATACGCAAATCTTAACCAATCAGGATATCCCAATCAGAATATCCCTTCCCATGACACAGATCTGCAGCACGGCCTACAGGTGGGTGAGCGTTTTGACTCCCACATCCATACGACTGAGTCAGGTTTGGCTCGGAATCCCGGGTGCGCAAAACCCGTAACTACCATAGTAGTTATCTGTGGGGAGTACACTCAAGGAATTAGAGCACACAACTTACTCATTAAAAACTCTCCACTGAATATACAAAAGGACCTGGTGAAGGTTAAAAATCTCAGTTGTAAAAATCGAATATTGCTGTAAAAGTTGAATGCTAAAACTATGTTGGATATGAATAAAAGCAAAGCGTGCTTGGAACCATCACTGTAGATAAAATTACAACCATCGAACTGCGCTTTGAGGGCTCAAAAGACAGAATAAATGGCCGAATGGGGAGTCGTTCTGTGCGGCGTGAACAGCAACCCTAAACTAAAGTACTTACTTCCATCAGTGTATATGCAGATACGGTCTCTGTAATTGGATAAAAACTCTACAGCAAAAAAAAAAAAAAAAAAACTACGGATCCTCCATGCAGAATCGTATAACAACATCCGAAGATTTATATGGCACGCAATTGAGGTGGGTGCATCCTTTCGCCCTTAAGAAATGTGCTAGGCAGTTCAACATTAAGCTTCCGAAAAAGCTCATGGTAACGAAAGCTTGCAACCTTTGAAACAAGTGGTAGGTGGCGATAACTTTCGTACAGCTCGGATGATAATGATGAGGTTAAGGGCGATCGATTTCTGGGTCAGAAGCGCGCTTAAAACACAAATTATGGTAAGAGCCAACGATAAAAGCACTATAAAAGTATCGCGGGAACAAATCTGGGGCCAGAAAGAGATAAAAACCTAGGGCAATGAAAATGTACATTACCAAAACAAACTTAAATTAATTTATAAAGGTATGAAGAGCAATGCACCGAAAAGAGAAAAAAATAGTGAAAGCTAAATGGTGATGTAAACGGTCACGCGATAAAAATTAAAAATGTTAACAACCATAACTACCGCTCCATTATCTCCCTAAGAGAAATAAAGCAAGTTAAAAGCGCAGTGCAAAAGCCACGTTGGATACAAAGTTAAAAACATTTTCTGTGAGTCTGTCATTTCAGGCCAGGACCTCCGCTAGAGAGGCCTGGATGACCATAAGTGAGCGAATGTGTGCCAGAGCAGCACACCCCAGAAACGCATGACGAGCGGTTACTGCTGCTCCACACACCGCAAAGATAGCAGCCGGTTTCTTCTTAAAAAATAGTTATATGTTAACATTTAGTGACCAAGGCCCAAGAAAACCATTATAACCTCTTCCCGTCGAGATAGAAGACAAGAAATCACCCAGTTTTTAGGGAGGTTCTTCACCTCTCTAAGCCCTTTTCCGCGGAGAGCTGACAATATGCCAGCCGGAGATCACCGATCTCCGCAGAACAAGTCTACAGTCTGCAGATACAACAAATTGAATTGCATGATTGGGTTCCGTCGCTACCGTCTTTGCCGCCGCTTTCGCATGTTGTTTCACAACAGGCCAGCGTGACCGGGAATCCAAGGACATTCCTCAATTACACCAGAAGCGTACAAAATGTGAAGGATATTCTGAATGCGGTGTACATGAGGAATGAAGTTGTAGAGCTCACGAATGCTCTGAGGGACAGTAAGAGAATCACTCGTTTTAAGGCAGTCACCGAAAGTTTGATGGCGAATATAGAGAATGGCTCCCTATATGGCTTACACTCTGCAGAAAATGGATGTGCCACCAGACAAATCAAAAAGATATAGATCGGTCCCAGTAACAAAGACACATCCTAAGTCGTCGGTGCACCTACTTCAATTGGTGTATAAACAAATCGGCTACAATAAAGGATTACAAATTCTGTAAAACCAGTACCCATACTAGCCGCACGCATCATAGACTTCCGCCACCCTCCGTAGTGTAATGGTTACCATATACTTCATATACCCAAAGTCGCGGGTTCAAACCCGGCGGAGGACGATGGATTTTTTCGGATGTAAAAATCCTTAGCATGGCTTCCTTCGGAAGGGAAGTAAAGCCGCTGATCCCGTGTCGTATATTTACGCCACGTAAAAAAACCTCAAGCCTGAGAGAAAGGCCTCTGAGAAAAATTAAGCGTTCTTTCACGCCCAATTTAGAATGGGACGCTGAGAACCACATTAGTTAAAGAGCATCCATAAATAACACGTCATTTCCATTTCGTAGACTGGGTGGACCCTCCCCACCGAAACAAGCTATGAATTTCAATAGCGCACTTCCGAAGCAGCTGTCGGAAACGAAATCCTGCAGGCCTTAGACTGAGTGAGAAGTTGCAATAACACACATCCAGCTCGGTAGAGAACGGGGAAACGTTGGATGCGCAGGCATGCACTTTATCCCACAGTCATTATTAGCTAGTAGGACAACATACGGCATCGAGGAGGACATTCGGTCGATATGGCAAACACATGGTCATGCTGAACAATAAACAATGCATTCATAGGCATAACTTGGATCGGATCAGTACACAACAAAGACGCAGCAACACAGTGCGATCCGACACCCAAGATTTTCCAAATTGTATCCTTAAAATATTGAGAAAACGGTCACATCGCGCTTTCAGCTGTGCTATATGTGGTGACAAGCAAAGTTTCCGATCGAAGATCAACCCAAGGAATCTCGCCTCATCTGCGAATGAAGGTAAATCTAGCCCAAGCCGAAGAGCGGCGGTAGTAATCCCATCTTATGGTGCCAGAAGTTAGCCCAGCGTGACATCTCAGTTGAGAAACAAAAAATGTGTTTAGAACTCCAAGCAGAAACACTCTGACCACTCCTGTAGCCGCCGTTCCAAAGACGCCGTAATCGGATAAGTAAAAACTGGCAAAGTAGTTTACAAATAAGCAGGACGAGACACCTGGGGGAACACATTGGGATATAAAATTAATGGCTATAGCAAAGAGCGTGACGCTAAATAGAGTTTGAAAAAAAAAACAGCCTACGCTTACTCGAAAAAAGCTGTCTCCCATGAACTCTTGAATAAACAACGGTAGGCGTCCACGTATATTCCAGTGGTTGAGAAAATGTAAGATAGCTGCTTGACACAACGTATCATAGGACTTGTCGAGGTAAAAAAAAAATACTCCAACTCTTTTTCAGTTCTTAAGAAAGCCGTTCATGAACTGCGTCGATAGCGATACAAGATAGTCAGACACTGATCGACGTCTTCGAAAACTACACTGGGTACTACTCAATAGATTGTGAGATTCCGGCCTACACACAAACCGTCACTTGGACGTGCGTTCCATTACATTGCAAACTAAACTGGTGAGCAAAATAGTTTGGTAGCTGGATGGAAGGTGACGGGCCTTTTTAGGTTTCAAAATAGGTATGATGTGAGCTCCTGCCACTTCCCTGGAAAAGTGGCGTCATTATAGACACCGAGTAGGAAAGCCTTTCCTGCAGGAGACAGATGTTGCCACAATTGGACGTGGATATCGTCTGGGCCTGGTGCAGAGTTTTTTGGCCAAGAAAGTGCATGGTCTTACTCCGCCTTGGTGAAAGGGCGATTGTAATCCTCAAACTTTCCGGAACTAAATAAGAATGTTTGACATTGCAATTTAGCCTTAACTGTAAGAAACTCAGAGGAATGATTTTCTGAGCTAGACACCTGGTCGAAAGCACTGCCTAAACTTTTCGTCTGTCTGACGTATGAACAACAGTTCCAGCAGATGTTTTGAAACCTACGATTGGCATATGGGTTGATTTTTCGACCACACGCCTCAACTTATTCCACATGATAGAGGAAGAGGTAGTCGATTAAAACAGCTTACAAGCATGTTCCATGAATGCTTTTTACTATCATTAATAACTTGTCCAGATTTGGTACGCAAATTGTTATACTGTTTGAGGTTATCCAGCCCCAGGTAACACTAGAAGACCCTGAGAGAACGCCTTAGAACAATAATAACATTCCACTTTTATCGGTCCACCAAGAAACCGGGTCACGCCATGGTCGAGTGGTTAGACCACTCGCCTATCACCTAGAAGCCCCGGGTTTGATCCTATGCGACCGCTTGTGATATTTATGGTGGACAAAGCGGCACAGGGGCGGCTTTTCTCCGGGTTCTCCGGGTTCCCCCGCCATCGCATTCCACCGGTGCTCCATCTTCTTTCCATGCGGAGCCATGGTAGCAAAAGCAGGCGCAAAAACTATCAAAATAAAAAAAAAAGCAAGAAACCGAAAACTTAAAACCGACGATGTTGGCAAGTTGACAATGCAATGCACTGATCAGTAGTGGAGAGAATGGTTGCTCGGAGGTTTTCGACTAAAGAATCCGAGTCGTGTTCCTTGCAGTTAAAAACTGTCACATGGGAATTAAAGTTCCAGTTGGCTCGATCTAAGCACATTATTGGAAAAAATAGGGAATGTAGATTTTGTACTACGAGATTAATGAGGAATGGCGAGTGGTCACTAGAGTATAAATCAGACACAGTGTTCCGTTGTAATGAAACAGCCAACCGTGGAGAACAAACTGTTATATTCAGTTGTGGAGAACTATTGAAGGGGCAAGAAAGAAATGTAGACTCTACGATGTTCAGGAGGGTTAGGTTAATATTATCCAAAAAAAATGTGATATTAGTTGACCCCTCGCACAAGCCCGATGTGAGCCCAGTTGATGTTAGTAGTAGTAGTAGTAGTAGTAGTAGTAGTAGTAGTAGTAGTAGTAGTAGTAGTAGTAGTAGTAGTAGTAGTAGTAGCAGTAGTAGTAGTAGTAGTAGTAGTAGTAGTAGTAGTAGTAGTAGTAGAAGTAGTAGTAGTAGTAGTAGTAGTAGTTATGGTAGGGCTTTAGAGCACTCAACTACAACGGTTATTACCGCCCGAACAACAAGAAAGAAGTAAAATGCTAGGTACTAAGTCCGCACACTAAAAGTTAAGAATAGAATAAAAATCTGGTGAAACGGTATCAGCAGCAGTAGAAGGTAAAAACAAAAAGAAAAGAGAAACGTTCTTGTGGATCCACCGTAAAACAGTGCCACGAGGTGGCCAAACAAGTAAGTGACACAAGGCGAAAAACGTTAAAATCTTACAAGATGGCTGATAACAACGAGAGGCATACAATCTAAGAATCATTCCACAACAGAGTTCATCCGCCAGTACCCGTGAAATATCAGGTAGCATTTTGACGGACAAACGTCATGGGGCTAAAAACCGACACACAATTAAAGCAGCCTTCACAGTCAACGGCTTACGACGATGAGCACAGAGTGGTGAATGGTTTGAAAACAATAAATGAATGCGACTAGAACAACACTACCCGACACGCAGTCTAGAGAAAATGACCCACACGACCGCACTCGCGAGAGAAGATATTCATATTCTCACGACGTGATACACGAGAGAAAGTTAACCAGTGTATCGGAATACCCTTCACTACTCTTAGTTGTTGTCGTGGGGAGCTGACTACTCCTCCTGCCAGCAGGCAAGCACCCTTTGCGCTCCACAAGCTTAAAATTTTCATCTGTTAAATAAGTGATTGTAACCTACCACAGTAGGTACGGGTTTGGCGTCCCCAGGGTGCCGAGTCAACCCTAACTCCCTCGTGTGGGCAACCTCTAGGTGGTGAGGGAGGCAGGCCATCGATGCGTCCACCCATGTGTAAGCCGCGCGTGGAGACCCATGTCGGTGGAAAGGCATGTCCTGGTTGGTTGAGGGTTGCGCATCTGAGCCTGGGTTACTGACTATTGGTGACTGGAGAAGGTGCGTAACCTAATACACCACTTTGGTTTCCGCTTCGCCTAATCAGAATGCTAGGGGCAAACCCACCCCTAGTCAATCGCTCCGGACTAGGTACTATACCGAACTCCAGGGTGAGTAGGACGGCAAGCCTGCTATATCCCCGGTGTAGCCCTGTCACCCTAGTGGGGGGACCCTTCCTTGTACTTCGTGGTGGATGGGTAGAACTGGGGGTGAATTAAGACCATACTTTGTGTTATACAAAGACAAATAAAAAACAAGTTTAGTGTGGGGAAAAGAAGTAGTCGAGTCCAGTAGTCATCGCTTCTTGTTAATGCTTAGGACAGAGAAAGGAAAGAAATTTACATCGGTCAGCCCATTTTTTGATTCAAAGATACCTCGATAAGACAGCTGGTCCAAAGAAGTCCTGTGCTCAATCTCATAATGGCACGCTCCAGGTTGAAGCAGTATCAGCTTCCCAGGCAGCGAAATTATTGCGAGCAAGTATGTTAAGCAGCAACCATGTGAAGATCGATATGCACAAGACCTTGAACTCCTCGTGTGGGGTTCTCACCACCCGTGCATTAGACGCTTTGCCCAATGAGGAGATTCAGGAAGAGCTGGCAGCACAAGGCTTTAGATTTCTGTATAGGGTTTAGTGTAGAGTTGAAGGTGAATTTGTGCCTACACGTACCCTGTTCCTTTCTTTTGATCGAGTAGATCTTCCTCAAGATATTAAGGCAGGGCACAAAGCCACCGAAGTTAGACCAAGCACTCGTTGCGCTGCTACAAGTGTCAACGCTTTGGACACACTGGTAGGTTTTGTAGTGGTCGGCTGACATGTGCCAACTGTGGAGATGTCACGCACGATGGAGGTTAACATGGACTCCGTGCAGTGTTAACTGTGGCGGTGAAGATCCATCAAGTCCCCGCGACAGTCCGTGCTTTGGAGATGAGAGAGCGATCCAGGAGTCTGAGTGAGAAAGAAGGTATCCTTGGAAGCCCGGAAGCACCTGGGAGTCCGCCAACCATCTGTCCCGCGATCTGGTGCCTACAGCTCGGTTGTAGCTAAACCAATACCAAAAAAATCCAAATGCAGACCTGCGATATAAACCGGGTCACAATTGCACAAAATATTGTCGTAGCCAGACCATTAACCAGGCACTTAACATCCAAATTTACGTCTGCATCACAATCTGCCACCTCCACCAGTGTAAGGAACATTGAAGAGAAACTGCCGAACAAATCTTCCACCTCGGGTACTAAGTCAGGCATAACTGTTGAGCATTCTGCACCAGTGAAAGTCTTTAAGACTAAAAATGTTTGGACCGACTTACTGATAGAGAATGTAAAGTCCTCTCGTAAAACTTCTTTGGAAAGGAAACGTTCACACCATTCTCCGCGTAAATCCTCTTCTGAGGACCTTTCTGGGGAGAAAAACCGGTCGGCGACCAACCATCATCGCCGATCAGCAACTCTAATTGGTTCGAGGTTCTCAATTCGAAATTCTCTTTTGGAACGCGTACCTCCCCCGAGGAGAAGATGGACCAGGACTCTGCCTTCACTGCCAGACGGCCGGTGCGTATGCGGCAGCATCGTGCTCCTGAAGAAAGTGTTAGTCCGACAACCAAGTAGGATAAACTAAACCGACCATTATAGCCGAATCTGCAGAAACGTCTTTCCATTTAATACTTATCCCATATCATTGACCATTGCTATCATGTAGTGCAACGCACGGGGAATTAGACCACGTTGCCCAGAGCTTGACTTGCTGCTCCTTAAACATAGCATTTGGTCGTATGTTTACAAGAGACCTAGCTCCGTCCCCAAGACAACTTTACCATAAGGCAGTGCTCTTCTGTCCGTTGCGATGTATAGCCGGCGGATGGTGTTCCTGCTCATGGGGGCACCATAATTCTAGTCAGAGATGATATCTTCGCTATATCTGTACCCATACAATCTGACATTCAGTCAATTGCAGCAAGAATTAAGCTACCCCCCCTCTTTAGCTTCATCATTTGCAGTATATATGTACCGCCATCTAATGGACTGTCACGCACCGATTTAGAAGAGCTAGTCTCGCAGCTACCAACATTTCTTCTGTAGGAAGTGAATGTGAATGACAACTTTTGGGCTCTCTCGGGCTTTTGCGAGAGGTCAACTGATTGCCGATTTCTGGGATAGTATTAATCTATATCTCCTGAATACCGGGGAGCCTTAATTTCTTTCTGACACCTTCAGTAGTATTTCTCGCCTAGATAATGCAATTTTTTCTCCACAGTTGAGAGTGTCCTTACAACTTCCTATTCCGAATCGACTGGATATTCCCTTCAATTTTCTGTTCCTTGGTGGATAACGAGAATATATAATGGAGCAGGTTTATCGCATCTTTTATTTAACATACACCTTCCTCTGCCGTATAGGATAACTTAGGGCGTGTAGCCGGAAAAGCGACCCATGTGCCGATCCCCAGTCTAAAGTCAGCGGCACGCGCTGTGCTTGATACCTTTGGCGCGGCTAACTCTCTTGACAGTACTTTTGCTTTAGTGTCTAGTTCAGACAATTATTCACCAGAGATTCTTCCAGTTAAGGCTTAGGCCGAATCCTAAAGGTTCACCTTCCACTCTGGAAACCTTGAGGACTACAATCGCCTTTTCACCAAGGCGGACCCTTCCAGGTCCAGATGGCATACATGTACAAATGTTGCAGCATATCTCTTCTGAAGGCAGGACTTTCCTACTCGATGTCTAAAATCGTATCTGGGTTGATGTCACTTTTCCAGCTAAGAGGAGGGAGGCCACCATCATACTTATTTTAAAATCTGGAAAGGTCCGCCAAATTTCGTCCAGCTAACGCCCTATTTCCCTAACCGGTTGCGCATGCCAGGTGATGGAATGCATGATCAACGGAAGGTTGGTGTGGCTGCTGGTATCCCACAATCTTCTGACTAGCATCCAGTGTGGTTTTCGACGACGTCGTTCAGCATCTGAACACCTTGTCTCGCTATGAACTCAGATCATGGACGTCTTTCTTAAGATACGTGTTGGCGAGCGGGGTTATTAGGTTCTCTCTACAACTAGAATATACCTGGACGCCTGCAGTTGTACATCAAGAAGTTTATGGGGTACCGCGTTTTCTGAGTAAGGGAAGACACGACATTTTCTAACCATTGTATTAAAGAGGACGGTTGTCACAGGGATTGGTTCTGAGCGTGACGCGGTTTACTATAGCTATTACTTCTCTCTCAATGTTTTCGCCCAGGTATCTCGTCATACTTATTCATGGACGACTTTGCCATATTTTGTACTATTCAGCGTACACTTCTTTTTTTATAATGCCGCCTTCAGCGGTATTAGACGCCCTTTGTGATTGGAGCTCAAAAACGGCTTTCGTTTTTGCACCTGAGAATTCAGTTTGCATTAACTTCTGGCACCGTAGGTGTCGATTGGCGTCGGCTCTTCGACTCAGGCCAGATGAGGCGAAAATCCTTTGGTAGATCTGCGATCAAAACTGTTGCTGGCCACCACATTTAGCACAGCTAAATACGCGATGTTACCTTCTCTGAACATTTTACTGATACTCAGTGGGAAATCATGGGTAGCGGATTGGGCAGTGTTGCTTCGCCCCTATCGTGTACTGATTCGATCCAAGGTGGACTATAGATGCATTATTCATTCCGCAGCACCACCATCTGAGCAGAGGATATTAGACACGGCCCATAATTTGGACACCCGTGTGGATGTTGGAGCTTTTCCAACCAGTCCAGCTGTGAGGCTTTACGCCAAATCGACAGAACCGGTTCTTCACTACCAGCGTGATGTCCGGTTAGCAAATTATGGCTGAAGACTTCAGAGCTTGCATACGCATTGGTCGTTTTATCCCTTTTTAATACTAAACTGACTATCCGCTATAGGCACCTCTTGCTGTCCAACGCATTCAGGTTTTGTTTGTGCGAGTAGCTTCGGAAGCAGATCTTGAAATGCCTCGCATGTTTCCTAAGGGGGGCAGGGTGCACTCGCCTTGGTTGCGTGCAGCATCCCACGCCGATCTCGGAATGATGGCTTATGAGAAATCAGCTACGCCGTTGTCTAGTATCCGTACTTGTTTTTTATAATGCTTATCCAAATACAGTTGGATTCTGTATATTCGCCCTCGAAAATTAGGTGACTGGCATACACCGTTAGTGATTCCCTTAGTGCACTTCTGAGCTTTCGTAAGCTGTACACTTACCATCTCCAAGTGCACGCATTCAGGACCTCCTCCACGTTTTGTATGCTTCCGGTGTAGCTGTGGAGTGCGCATGGCTTCCTGGGCACGTTGGCTTGCTGGGGAATGAACTGGCGCAACGAGTTCGAGATGCTTGGTCTAATCTCGGTGGCTTTGTACCCTGCCTTGATATCTTGAGGGAGATCTACTGTATCAAAAGTAAGGAACAGTGTACGGATAGGGACAAATTCACCATCAACTCTCCACTAAACCCTATACAGAGATCTAACGCCTTGTGCTGCCATCTCCGCCTGAATCTCCTCGTTGGAAAAGTCGTCTAATGCGCGGGTGGTGAGAACCCCGCACGAGGAGTTCAAGGTCTTGTGCATATCGACCTTCACATGGCAGCTGCCTAAAATACCTGCTGGCAATAATTTTGCTGCCTGGGATGCTGATACTGCTTCAACCAGGAGCGTGCCATTATGAGATCGAGCACAAGACTTCTCTGGACCAGCTGTCTTATCAAGATCTTTTTGAATCGTAAATGGGCTGACTGATGTAAATTTCTTTCCTTCCTCTGTCCTATGTATTAACAAGTAGCGATGTCTACTGCACTCAACTACTTCTTATCCCCACACTAAACTTTTTTGTCTGTTTTTGTATAACATAAAATATAGTATTAATTCATCCCCCAGTTCACCCATCCTACGGAGCACAAGGAAGGGTCGCCCCACTAGGATGACAAGGCTATATAGGAGATGTAGCAGGCTTGCCGTCCCACTCACTCTGGAGTTCGGTATAGTACCTAGTCCGGAGCGATTGACTAGGGGTGGGTTTGCCCCTGGCCTCCCGATTAGGCGAAGTAGAATCCAAAGTGATATATTAGGTTACTCAGCTTCCCCAGTCACCAATAGACAGTAACCCAGGCGCAGATTCGCAACCCTCAACCAACCAGGACATGCATTTCTACCGACACGGGTCTCCACGCGTGGCCTATCCGTGTGTGAACTCATTGATGACCTGCCTTCTTCACCACCTAGACGTTGGAAACGCAAGGGAGTCAGGGTTGCCTCGGCACCCTGGATACGGCAAACCCGTACCTAGCGTAGAAGGTTACAGCAACTTGTGTAACAATGGATATTTTAGGCTTGTTGTGCGCACAGCGGTGCTTCCGTGCTGGCAGGAGGAGTAGTCAGCTCTCCGCGGCAACAACTAAGAGTAGTGAAGGGTATTCCAACGCGTCTGCTCGTTGGTTACTCTTTCTCATTTTTTTCTTTTGTTTTCTTCTTTTTTTCTTTTACACGTGCAACCTGCTTAACAGGAACCTGTACCTATCTGTCCGCTAAATATAAAATAATTGTTCATTTGTCAAGTTCTGCTAGGGTGTGTTGCTGTATCAGCACTTGGAACAGTTCTGTACCTTCCAGTCTCTCTTGCTGAGGACCTCGGGGATGGCATCGAAGCTGTAGATAGGGTTTTTAGCTGTTTAAGGCAAGTGCCTTTTCCTATAACCTTTTAGTTATTTCTTTTATCCTAACGGATGACATTGAAGCGTTTGGTTCGTTTTTTAAGGTCTTGTCGTTAGTGATCCACTCAATTTGTGACTTTTACTAAAGAGGGCTTACTCTTAGATCTCTTTATGCTTTTTATGTGACATTGTTCGACCCGAATTTACATTGGGGTTTTATTTATGATGTTGGCCATATTTTATTCATTATTTATTTTTATATTGTCTTTATATGACTGGCCTATGGCATCGTTTGGTTTTTAAAGGTGCTAATTGTCTACTCACCTGCATATGGTCCAGTTTCCACATACATATGTATATACCGTGCATAAAAATTGTTTGCTCAAGCATGCCTTCTTTGTTATATATGTCAGTGGAGTAACAAAAGGACAAGAACAGCAACAACTTGGGTGTAATATTGGATGAAGTTTCGAATTGGGAACCATACGCACTTATATCTATAAATAGATATAGAAATGGTAACTTCATTGTACTTTAGCCGCAATTGGCTAATATACAACTAAACATTTACAGATAAGAAAATTACTGCTTATTAAGGGTATTTTTACATTTAATATGCATACGCATATTCATAAATGAAATTGGATAAATTCTAGTATAAAATAAGAAAACAAAGTGACTGAGAAATAAATTAATAATAAATATATGGTACCAAAAGGAAGTATACACACACGCTTATATATATACGTTTTCTTATCCAGTACACTTCAAAATATTCCTGAGCTGAGTAGTAAAGAGAAGTCACTGACCATTTACTTAGCTGGTTCTTATAAGTTGATGCTGAACATTGTTTTATATCTAAGGGTAAATTATTTTAAAGCTTTATACGTAATATTTCGACATTATTCTGAGATGTGGTTAATCTGTGGTATGATGCGTTAATATTTGACCTGGAATTATAGTGCTAATGATCTAATCCACTGATCTATCATGGCAATCTACTAGCAACACATTAAAGACTGGCTCACAATAATCCGTGAATGTGAAGCAATTCGGGGCACACGATTTTGTTCACAGTATTGTGGTAATAGAACAGGAACGCATCTCTTCTTCATCTTCTGCTTCTACTTCTTCATTTATTTTTACCTGACCAATGATATTTTTCACCTACCGCCAAATCAGCCAACATAATGCGGGTTACGCGACATCATAATTCAAGAATTTTTACTAAAGTGAGCTTCAATGTTTGTTTCATGTCAAGGCCAATGAGTTTAATATGCATAATATGCAGCCAATATGATGTGCCTGGAAACGACAAGGAGAAAACTTAGCCAAAATTTGTTTCCTATTCTCAATGCCCGGAAATCTACCTGACAATTGTGAATGCTCCCGTTTAAATGCATGTATTTCAACTTTCTCATTTTCATTCTGGTTACCGTTCTTGTATGTTTGACACCAGACTTAAACCCTCTAACCAACTCATATTTTGCCCGGTAAACCAGAGGGCCTTGTATGTTAACATTTGTTGTAAAACACGGAGAAAGATTTTTGTAAGCAATTGGCAGTTGAAATTAAAATCATATTTCAGAGCTTAGATAGAAATATAATATAGTGGTAGTTTTAGGGTTTGAGTATATAGATGTTTTATACTTCCCTTCAAACTTAATGTCTGTGTTCATTTAATTTCAGTGCCAGGCTATTGTCGTAGGCTTTATGTCTGCAGTGACAGCCATCATCTTGCAAGCAGTCCTGTGGCAAGAATATAATCTCGACCATTCCCTGCTCTTATGTTGCTGCAGTATCATTACCTCATCAATAGCAAGTCTGGTTTTAGGTAATACATAAACATATTCAATTTTTCTTCTTAAACAGATAACGTAGGAATCATTGCTTGGCATGAAATTAGTAAGATTATATATCTATTTTGATACACATTGATTTTAATTAATAAGCATCTGTTATCTCTCTGAATTATTAATATAAGCCTTTTAATGTGAATGAATTTGTCCTAGAGTTACCTTCTGTCAGTCTACAAAACTGGACAAACTTCCGACCTAATTGTTACAACATTTTTGTAACTTTTTCCAAATGTGTTTGTAGCCTTTTTCAACTCTTTTGTTATTTAAGATACCCTATAGTTTTGTTTTAGACAAATGTCATTATTTTGGCCTTTTTGATACATCAAACGATTGGAGATATCATGCACACTAATGTATACAAATGCTCGTTTTCTACCACATATTTTTCGATTGGAGTTGATACAAATCTTGTTTTAAAGGATAAAACTCATACTTTCAGGCCATGTGTTCATATTTTGAAAAACATATATTCACTACCCATTACATTACAAGAACTATATAAACAAATCTTTCCGTACAGTTTGTACTGCTTTAGCTATAATTTAAAAATATCAACATGATGTTCATCTAAGTTCTTTATATGTGAGGAGTTTCTGGTTTGGAAAGTAATAAACTATTGAGATAAGCATATCTAAACAAATTCTAGCACAGCTACTAAGCAACACTTGCATACTTGGCGCTGGATACAGTGTCCATTGGTATTATCCAAGGTCAGATAACACATTACTTCCGTGACAATGATATTTTCTTGGGAAATGCATAGTATGGCGTCCATCGCAATCTTATTTCAAAGTGCTTATTATGTTTCTTTATTTACACTGTCCGTTGAAGAAGGTCATAATTTTCATATTACTACTACATACTCTACTGTTTGTGAAAATTGCAAAACAAAGAAGGAAACTCATGAAATCAATGAATTTAATACCACAGTACACAAGTAACAAATGATAAACTTTTCAAATCTATACTTGAACTTTGAGCCGTCACTTTAAGAATTTTACATGGCTTATTTACACTGCAACTGGAGCTGCTATAAATCCTGGTATTGAATCAAAAAGGCGTTAAATAAGTTCCTGAGGTTTTTCTCTCCTCGCAGTTTGTATTCGAGCCCACAAATCCGTGACACTGGTTACTGGAGGACCCTGACGCACCAGATGCCGACCAACCATATCCCACACATTTCCGATGGGCGACATGTCAGGCCAACGTGCGGGCCAGGGAAGCAATGGTGTCCGTCGTTCTTCGAAGAAAGCTTGTGCATTCCTCGCATATGTGGCCGGGTATTATCATGCTGAAATGTAACCTGTGGTGATGCCTAAAGCAGGGGGAGTACCTCGGGCTCTACAACCACCTATAGGTACCGGTTGCTGTTCAAAGCACCCTCAATTTGTAGGATGCGAAATCGGTTATTTTAACCAATGGCGCCCCAAACCGTAACATCTGGTGTTTGTCCGCTAAGCCACCCAACTATGCAGCCTTCCAGGTCGAGTTCACCATGGTACCGCCGGACACATATGTGGCCATCATTGTAGGACACGTTGAAGAGGACTCGACCGAAGAGGCTACATTTTGCCACTCAGCAACCCAGTGACGGTGTTTACATTCCCATTGCAGTCGGAAGAGCTTGTGGTTTATGGATAATGGAAGCCGACGTAATGGCATGTGTGCAACCAGTCCAACCTGCAGCGACGGCGACGAACTGTTGATGCAGACAAGTTCACACCTGTTGCAGTTTTCCAGCGTCGAGTCAACTCTGTGGATGAATCTGTACGTTCCGTTGTGGTCATGCGAACAAGATGGCGGTCATCCCATGCTGCGACCATCTTCCGTGGTTCAGTACCCGCTCTTCGCTGTGTACGGCTTTCATCTATTCACTGCTTCCACACAGGCATCACTGTCGTAACAGCATGCCCTTTACGAGCCGAAATGTCACGGTATGAGAAACCCGCTTCCTGGGGACCGATCATCTGCCCAGTTCGAACTCACTGAAACGTGGCTCCCTTTGACGTCGACGAGGCATAATGACATTCACTTTATTGTAACCACCTTGTTTGACAGCTCTGCATTGACTACACTTGCTGCAAAGCTAACGGACCGACACAACAGGACTCTGATCGGCATAAGTGTACCCCATCGCTCTGCAAACCTAATCACTTATTGCTTGTACACTCTTTTACACTTCACCAAGTTTGGAGTTATGCGGGAAATTCTTTCTTCCCGGTGTAATTTTCACAGTCAGAAGGAGATGATGATGATGATGATGATGATGATGATGATGATGATGAGGTGAAGGAGGAGGAGGATATGATTGAGCTTCAGCGCGCTCAACTTATAAGGTTATTAGCGCCCTTATAAAGGAGATTGTGTCCATAGAGAAATAAAACGCAGATAAAATTTATCAGCATTATAATTATACCTAAAAAGGGATTAAAACCAGGCAAAAACATTGTTAAATAAACTAGGGGTAGCAATAAAACTATGAGAAGAAAGAGAGAAACAATCAAGATTATTGCTTCCTTAAAAACTAAAAACAATAAAAATTTTAAAATGTTAAAGAACACCAAACCAACCACTCCATTGTCACATATATAAAACAAACCCAATCTTGAGTGCAAAAATAACTTGTGCTAAACATTTTATAACCATAGCCACCGCTCTGGGATCATCAGACAGGACCTCAATAAGAGAGGTCGGCATGTGTAGATATGATCGAATGTGTGCTACATGACACAATCTAGCAACACATGACGAACTAAAAACTCACCATTGATAGCGGGCAGACAGGAGGTTACCCAGTGTAGGAGGTCCTTCACTTCTCTAACCTTGTTTCACGGGAGACTTGACCATTCCCCATGACAGCACGGAAGTACCGCTCTCCGCAGAAGGCTTTTTCAGCTGTTACAGAAATAATTGCAACACTGGGTTGCGTAGTTGCCGCCTTTGGTGCTAAATCCACCATTCATTCCCCGGAAGGCCAACGCGACCTGGAATACTTGTACACTCCACATTTACATCCGAATTGTGCAAATCGCGGAGGGCATCCTAAGTGTGCTGTACGATAGAATGATAGTTGTATAGCGCACCAATGCTCTAAAGGGTAATAAGGTAATCACTCAGTATAAGGCAGTCACCCAAATATCGACGACGAGTATAGAGAATGGCTCGGAGTATAGTATACAGCTCTACATTATAATTGGATGTGGCACAATGGAAGCCTAAAGCTTCTCGATCATTTCCAGCAAAAATGGTTGATACAACACCGTTGTGCACTTACTTCCATTGACGTATATACAAGTTCGGTTACTGTAATGAAATAAAAAAAAAAACAAATACAGTTACTAGACGTAGGCACCTTAGATTTTCCGTATGCCATCATCCCGAGATCAACGCGTAATTGAACACGTAAGCAAGGTGCGTGCACTCTCTCCCCTCTGAGAAGCATACTAGACATTTCAATATGGTGCTCCCAAAGTAACTCGCGGAAACGAAAACCTATGCTATGCGAGAGATTTATATAACGTTCGTCCAGACCGGTATTGATGAAAGGGAGTAAACGTAGGATGTGCAGGCACGCAGTAAAGACCACGGCCACAATGTGGTAATAGAACAACAGTCCGGCATTGCAGAAGGGGTTCTGCCGATTCAGCGTAAAGCGTGACATTTGGGCCGGTTGGAAAATTTCCAAAAGCCACATGGATGCCGGGATGGAATGTGGCTAATTTCGAAGCACAGATGGTAGTCCTGAAGAATAAAAGATGCATTCATAATCTAATTTGGACTGGATCAGTGCGCGATAAAAACACAAGCCACTCAGTATCTGTTCAATATTCAGGGAACGGTTACATCGCGCTTTCAACTATGCTATATGTGGTGACCAGCAAAGCTTTCAATCGAATATCAACCCAAGGAATCTCGCCTCACCTGAGATTGGAGGTAAATCTTGACTAAGTCGGAGAGAAGATGGTAAGCGCCTCCTACGGAGCCAGAAGTTTACACAGATTGACTTCTCAGTCGAAAAACGAAAGTCGTCTTTAGAACTCCAAACTGAAAGATTACCTGAACTCCGTTGCAGGCGGCGTTCCAAAAACGGCGTACGCTGTGAAGTACATAAGATGAAAAAGTCGACCACGAATAAGCAAGAGGAAACATCTGGGAGAATACATTTCGAGATAGAACTGGTTCCTATAGTAAACACGTGACATTTAGTACCGCTTAATGTTGAACTCCATATTCTTAAAGAAATAGGTTCGGTAAAACGGAACCGACCCTTATTCAGTTTCTCGTAAACCTCTAAATGAAACACGGTAGATGTCCACGGATATTCCAGTTGTGAAGCGTACTTAATACTCCTGCTCGGCAACACGCAACATAGGCTTTCTTAAAGTCTAAAAATATCCCCACTGTTTGACAGTTCTTAAATCTTCCGTCCTTGATCTGCGTCGACATCAACACAAGGTAATCAGCTGCTGACCGACGTCAGCGAAAGCCGCATTGGATGTTGGTCAATAATTTGTGAGTTTCCACCCACAGTACCAGCCGTCTATTTATCATGCGCTCCATCACAATGCAGATGCAACTGGTGAGGGAAATAGGACGGTAGCTGAGCAAAAGATGACATACAGATAAGGTTTCAATGTGTCAAATTGAGTAGGATGGTGCCCTCCTGCTACTTTTCCGGAAAAGTGCCGTCAACCCAAACACGATTATAGACCTCGAACAGGAAAGCCTTATCTTCAGGAGAGAAAAGGCGCAACACTTGGACCTGGATACCATCTGGACCAGGTACAGAGTTTCGTGGTGTAGAAAATGCATGTTCTAACTCCGCTGTAGTGAACAGGGGATTATAGTCCTCATGGTTTCCCGAACAACAACAGAACCCTTTAGATACCACCTGAGCCTTAACGCGAAGAAAGGGCCGCACCGTGGCCGAATGGTTAGACCACTCCCTTCTCACCATATAACGCGAAGTATTCTGCACCTGAGAAACAGTTTAAGACCAACCATGTCCGACAAGACTACTTGAAACAGAATGTCAAATCTCCTGACAAGTCATCTAAGGGTAAGAAATGTCCACGCCACTCTCCACGTAGATTCTCTTCTGAGGGGTCATCTGGGGAGGAGAGCATTGATTGGCGACGGCCATGTTCGCTGATCAGTAACCTCTAATCGGTTCGAAATTGTCGGACCGAAATTTTTCATTGGAAAGGGGTCCTCCCCGTGGAGGACATGCAACAGGAGGATTCTGCCCCCACTGCTAGAGGGACAGTGCCGAAACGGCAGGATCGTGCTGCTGAAAATAGTACTAACCCAACACCTAAGAAGAACAAACTGAACGACCGTTAAGGCCCAATCTGCAGAAGCGTCTTTCGATTTGATAACCTGATACACTATAAGCACATGCGTACACATTCTAGACGGGTTATTAAGGATAGCAAAAGGATGTCATGGAATTCATTCGTAGGTTCCTTTAATCTACATATACCTTCCTCTGACATATGGGATAAGTTACGACGCGTAGCTGGAAAATCGAACCACATGCCCATCGCCGGTCTCAAAACACCTGCCGGAGCTGTTGTTCATACGTTTGACATGGCGAACACTTTAGTCGGTGCTTTCGTGCAGGTATTTAACTCAGACAATTATTTCCCTGAGTTTCTTGTAGTT
Source organism: Hymenopus coronatus (assembly GCA_030762935.1). Lineage (NCBI taxonomy): Eukaryota > Metazoa > Arthropoda > Insecta > Mantodea > Hymenopodidae > Hymenopus > Hymenopus coronatus. The sequence continues at coordinate 25,465,861 of CM060900.1, read as the reverse complement.
AAGACTCAGGTGAAATCCCAAGGATTCTCCTTTCGTTCTGGAAACCTTGAAGATTATAATCGCCTTTTCACCATGGCAGAGCTAGACAATGCACTTTTATCTTCGCGACACTCTGCACCATGACCAGATGGTATCCGCGTCCAAATATTGCAACATATCTCTCCTGATGGTAAGGCTTTCCTACACGAGGTCTATAATCGTTAGTAGGTTGACGCCACTTTTCCAGACAAGTGGCAGGAGACCACCATCATACTCATTCCTAAACCTGAAAAGGACCGCCATCTTCCCTCTTATTTCCCTCACTAGTTGCGTATGGAAGGGGATGCAACGCATGATTAATGGACGGTTGGTGTGGTGGCTGAAATCCCACAATCTTCTGACAAACATCCAGTGTGGTTTTCGACGACGTCGTTCAGCAACTGACCACCTTGTCTCGCTGTCCACTTAGATCATGGACGGGTTTCTTAAGAACAGACCACAAGTTGGGATGTTTCTTTACCTCGAGAAGGTCTATGACACGTGTTGGCGAGCGGGGATATTACGTTTTCTCCATAGCTGGAACATACGTGGATGCTTACCGTAGTTCATTCAGAAGCTTATGTGGGAATGCGTTTTCCGAATGAGGGTCGGCTCTATTTTTCTAACCATTTCATTCAAGAGAACGGAGCGCCGCAGGGCTCGGTACTCACCTTGAAGCTGTAGCGATTAATTCCATACTGAAATGTGTTCTCCCAGGTGTCTCCTCCTGTTTATTCGTGGATGGCTTTGCCTTCTTCTACTCGGGCCAGATTTACTTCCTTTCGCAGATGAGACCAGATTCCTTGGGTTGATCTTCGATCGGAAACTGTGTTGGCCACCACATATAGCACAGCTGAAAGCGCGATGTTATCGTGCTCTAAATATTTAACAGATACTAAGTGGAAAATCTTGGGATGCGGTTCGAATAGTGTTGCTTCGTTTTTATCATTAATTGAATCGATTGAAGTTCGACTATAGCTGCATGGTTTATTCTTCAGCGCGACCATCTGTACTCAGAAGATTAGACACAGTCAATAATCAGTGCATCCGTGTTGCCATTGGAGGTTTTCCACAGGCCAGTTGTCAGCCTCTACGCCGAATCGGGAGAACCCCTTCTGCGATGTCGGCGTGATGTCGCTTTCTAATTATGGCTGTGGGCTTCAGTGTATGCCTAGGCATGCAACTTTTCAAGCGTTTCTCCCCCGAGCTGGACGAACGATATTGCCACTACTTTCTGAGCCAGCAGGTTTTCGTTTCCGTGAGCTTCTTCGGCAGCACCATGTTGACATGCCTCGGCTGCTTTCCAAGGGGAAGGGTGTGTACCCTTCTTGGTTACGTGCTACCTCCCACGTCGAACTCGGGATGACGGTTTCCGGGAAATCTGCTACGCCTGTTTATGGTATTCGTAGTGTTGTTGATGTTGCTTGTTTTTTCTCAGAATTTTTATCGACGTATATATACCAATAGCAGTATGTGCCCCGATGGTGTTGGATGTGGCTTTGTCACTGGGACCGAAACGTCTTAGGGTTTGCCTAATAGCACATCCATTTATTCTGCCGAGCTGTATGCTATTTAGCAACCCCTTTTGTATATTTACTGTCGAAAATTAGGTGACTGTCTTATTCTTAATGATTCCCTTAGTACCCTTTAGAGTATTCGTGAACTGTACAATTACCATCCTTTAGGGCAGCGCATTCATGACGTTCTCCACATTATGCTCGCTTCTGGTGTTAATGTGGAGTGCGCATGGGTTCCTGAACACGTTGGCTTACCAGGGAATGAATTGGCGGATTTGGTAGCGAAATCGGCAGTCATAGAGCCCAGTATTACGGTTATCAGTTCAACAGTAGAAGATTTTAGGGTTGTTGTACGGAGAGCGGTATTTTCGGATTGGCATGCCGAGTGGCCGGCTCTACGCGGTAACAATAAGCTTAGGGAGATGAAGGACATCCCTGGGTAACCTCCTCTTGCTTATCCCGCCGGGAGGCGGTAGTATTAGCTCAACTACGACTTGGTCACTTTATTTTTACCCACAGCTACCGCTTGGTGGGTAGGCACAGTCAGTTCGTCCTGTGTTCCTTGAGTGTGGTCACATGGCACACATTTGATCATCTATCTCTCTTGCCGAGGTCCCGGCAGATGATCCAAGAGCAGTGGACAGAGTTTTTAAATTTTAGCACACATTTTTTTTTTACCTTGAATTTTTTGTGTGGTGGCATTATGCCGTTGATAATGAAGCGGACTTTTAACTTTTAAATATTTGGTTTTTAATCTATCAGTTTTAATGTTTCAGTTTTAGGCAGAGTTTTACCGCAAGCTCTGGTTACAGGACTGGACATTTCCTTTACTTCGGTTTTATACTCCTTTTAGGTCCACCTTTACCTGTGTTTTATTTTAAAATGGTGTTTTATTACTGGTTATTGCACAGTTTTTATCATAAGTGCGCAAATGGGTTCGACAGTTGAGCACCCTTAAACATCATTTAGAGTCTCAGGAGATAAACTTTACCGTCAGACGATAAACGCTGTAGCTTTGCGATATGGATACCATGCGGAACTGTAGCGGGATACCGAGATGCTAAGGAGACATCCAGCTCCCGCTCATACGAGTAATAGCACTCAAGTTCTGAGGTCCGGAGAGATAGTTACTGAAATTTCGCCTCCGTCTTAAAGGCACGAAACGCCGGCTGATAATTGGTGGAGCTGGACACAGTTGCGAAAGTGCTACCAAGGACGTCTGTAACAGCGAGCGAAACAACGACGGTTTCAGTTCCCACGAGAAGCCTCTGTATGGAAGGACCAGGCTGCTTACCGTCAAGCCGGCGGAGCTTCTCCCACAAAGCGGAAGAAGCTGTTGTGCGATTAAAGGTAGCAAAAATGAAGTCCAGGAAACCCGTTTGTTATCCTGAATAATTCACCGTGCCTGTACACGTGATTGTTTAAAGGTGATCGAATGTTCCAGCGTAGGCTGATGGCGAAATACCCTAAGAGCCCTACTGCCAGCACAAATAGCATTGCGGCAGTCAATAATAAACCAAGGGGCCGGTAATCATCTCGGGTAGGAAGACGACAGGGCTATTGATTGCTCGGCAGTGGAGATTTTTTTTTTTGGTAGTGTTTAACGCCCGCTTTAACTACTAATGGCACCGCAGGCGGAGCAGCGGAGATTACAACAGAGTTAGGATACTCGAGTATGTGGTCAGCTTTGTCGAACTGACGGTCCCTGAATACAGCCAGAGCGGAAAAGAGAACACAGTCCAGAATAGCTGACAAGTGCCCGCACGCGATGAATAAATGTGGTGTGAAAGAAACTGAAGACACAAGGGGAATTATCGCTGGTATGAGTGTCGGATTCTACGTTGCATTGGAAGCGGTGAGCAAGGTGTGCAGAACAAACAAAAAGGTCCAGGTGGAAGAATCGGAAATGAAAGTAGGTCCACCGGTGTTCAAAACAACGAGACTATATTGATTTAAAAGGTCAACAAGAACAGTCCGCCGCGCTCACGCCTTAGGGGAACCCCAATGGGAATGATGGGCATTGAAATCACCCACCAGAAGAAAAGGTGCCTGGAACTCAGAGCAAAGCTGGGCCATGTCAGCGGTGCAGAGTGTAGATGAAGGCGGAACGCAAACATAAGAAACACTGGAAGAAAATCTATGAAGAACAAGTCGGATGGTTACAGCTTGTAAGATCGTGATAAGCGCGAGCAGCTGGCCACAGATATTGCTCGTTAGTATCATGACATCCCCATGATCAGGAGAGCCATCCTCCCGTGAAAGGTCAAACCACACCTGAAGATATTGGCGCAGAGCAAAAGCGTCTAGGGAGAGGGGCGCTGCTTCGGCTCCGGCAAACACAGAACCAGAGGGTTATAGGACCGCTGTAATAGCTACAGCTCGGCCCTATCTGTACGAACACAGCGGATATTCCACATCATGAGAGCCATGGAGTAAGAGCAGAGACGTAAAAGGCTATTGGTGAATCAGAGCCACATGAGGTTGCCGCTGGGATACAAACAATTAGCGGCAAACGAACTTAGACGAAGTTAAGGTTGACGTTTATTGTTCTTTGCCCACTTATGGCCCACAATAGTATAGTCCGCGTCATCGTCAGTATTCGCGGATGTTCGGGATCTCAAAGAAGTCTGCACTCGTGAGAGGCAGCGAGAGATGTTGGCGGTCTAAATAAGCCCTTACGAACAGGTTCTGGTGAAATAGCAACTGAGGGAGTGAAAGCTATGGTTTTCGAAGGCTGCAAGGTCGTTGTGGTCGAAGACTGATGCGTTTGATTACACGCGTTGGCAACTGGCACGATTTGTAGTGTCACAGGGGTAACAGGAATGCGGCGGAGCGCTGAGATGTAGCCTGAGGTAGTCGCAGGCTGCAACTGTGGAAGCGACGACTGGCTTCCGGAAAGTCAGATTTTCCTTAACTCGCAACCCCTGGATGGCATTTTCTTCTCGAAAACGCGGACATTGCCGGGAGCTAGATGACTGGTTCCCTTTACAATGGAAGCAACAATGGTCTCGAGTACGAGCAGTTTCTCCGTAAGCAGGTTGTCCACACGTTCATATTTAGCGTGAAGCTGCACTCACTTTGGATAGGTCGTCCCGTAGCCGAGTGGTTAGACCACTCGCCTCACACATAGGCGGCCCGGTTTCGATCCCAAACGACCGCATGTGAGATTTGTGGTGGACAAAGCTGTGCAGGAGCGGGCCTTCTCCGGGTTCTCCGGTTTCCTCGTCCGTTACATTCCACCGGTGCTTTATCTTCATTCCATGTATCACGAATGTCATCACCTGCGGTGCCGCAAGTAGTAAAGCTTCACAACAGCGCGTTCGTGTCTACAGCAAAGAGTCCTAGGTACGGTGATACCTTTGAAAGTTAGAAATACCGTCCCTAACGCAATCGATTGACCAACAAGTTTGCCAAGAAAACTTTTGCCTGGCACACACTTTGGTCGGAGAGATTGGAAACAATTTCAGCATCAGAAAGACCGTCTAAGCAGGAGGTAGTCGCCACGCCTCTATAGGTATTTAACGATTAGTGTAATGGCAGTTATTGGTTGGGAATTCAATAAAACGGCTAGGGCTTGTTGAATTCGTCAATATTCCACAGATTCTGTCGATTTCGCGATGAATGTAAAAGGGGTTGATGTCTCGCATGGTCTTTGATTCAAAAAATCCAAAAAGCGGTCAAAAGTAGAAAATTTGCGCTGAGGGATCATCCTGTACCGTCGACGTCAACCTGCCATCAGGGGAAGGAGAAAACGACACCAAAAATAATTTCTAGTCTGTGCCGCCTCATAGATCGATTTCACGGAGTACTTAAGAAGAGTTACCCTCTGACCTCCACTGCGGAGGATAAGCCCTCTGCAGTGCACAACCCGTCGTTATGCCCCTACCACAGGTATAACCACTTGTAGCCCCATTCTTTAGGCCATGGTGTGTAATGACATATCCATGGATTCAGGGGACTTGTGTTTGATTACATCGGGTTTCCGATAGCGGTAACTCCTCCGGCCCGTGATTCCACCCCGACGACCTGCTTTCTTCGGTATATTAGAACAGGCTGGGCTCCTAGAGAAGCTACGTGGGTATACATAACGGTATGGACGTGCTCCGCACTTAAGACTTACAAATAGAGGCTGCGTGAAGGGTCCACTCAACTGTCACGCCTGAGACCTCCGGAGAGCACGCATGCTAGAAGCCGCGCTGGAAACAGTGGGACAGAAACTGCGGGGATAGAATACAGATCTTTGTTGGTGAGGCAGGAGTTAATAAAGCTAAGACATTAAAACTGATAATATAAATACATCTAGAAGAAGAAAGAGGATGAGGTGTAGCAAAGACACAGATGCGAGTGATAGGACGTGGCCCATTGGGTGGCGATGGAGATGATGAGATGTGGGTGCATTGACTCGGACCCCGGATGCGCTAAACCCGTGCCTACCGTAGTAGCCCCTGGAGCGGGGTGAGTTAAGATACGCTACCCTCATCCAACCAGGATATCCCTTTTCACCGACACTGGTCTCCACGCGCCTCAATCACATTGGTGGAAGATTTGATTGACTAACTCCCTCACCACCAGATTCACAATCAGAAGCACTCGTTAAAGATTACTCTCTTTTCTTCAGTAGTTGTGCAGCTTTATGTGTCCTGTGTTACAGACTATATTTAAGTAACCTATATTGAGAATAGCTGCACTCATAGTACTTATGTATAAACATGGACCTAATGCATAAGCTGATGCTTCAGCACCTTTCCATCCTTAGAGAATGATAAGGAGCCATGACACTCCAATGGCTAATAGTCTCACACAAAATGGAGTATCCAGATGGGTTAGTTTTGAAAATACCTTATTGGGGAAACATTTTTTGTTTTAGTATCTGTATTATCTCAGAAAAAAAGTCACATAAAAGCATGAATTACTACTTTGCACAAAAGCTGAAAGTTTAATCAGCTCTGATAATTAGAACCAGAGAAAAATCCATTTGTGCACGTAACTATGTAAATTTTGACATTCAGTGCCAGCAAAGTAATATTTTTTTTTCAAAACAGAAATATATCCATGTATGTTTTTAAACATTCTGTGGAATAAAAATGTTTAGGAAAAATAAAACACTTGATGCTAAGTTTTCCTTGATTTTGTCCAGTTTGAGGTGGAATGACTCTTTTTTATGTAACAAAATAACCATTTTATTTGCTTTGCAGGACTTATAACTGCTGCAGTTATTGTTCTATCTCGCTGCTTTAATATAAACCCAGACAATGTAGCAACCCCCATAGCAGCCAGCTTAGGGGACATTACATCCTTAGCTCTGCTGTCTTGGGTTGCACAGATGCTTTATCAGGCCATTGGTAAGAAAAGAATTATATTTAAATATTGCTTAAGTAAGACTTCAGATATTTTACACATGTTTATGAAAAAAATTTGTTCTTGATTGCATCTTATGCAGAATTTTCCTCCAAGATGAATTTAATAGTTCTAGAAAGTAGCAGTTTTTCCTAACCAAATGAATATTGTGGCAAGACAGAGTGATACATAATATTTAGTGTTCCTTTCATTTTATACAATGTAATACTTTGCAATGAATGTAGGAACCAATACCTACATATTTATAAAGATGTACATTTAAAATAACTTCCATTAAATTATGTTCCGTTAATTATCAGCTCTGCATGTTTTGGTAAGCTATGGAAATATTTAAGTCACTTCATAAGGTATCCTTGAAAATATCGCTGCTTTAGAAAATTCTAAAGTTTAAATCTGTACTTTTTATTATGATTGTAAGATATTTTAAGCTTCATTGCTTGCACGTTTAATTGAGTCTTCATGAGGGTGCATGACAAAGTTCTTGGCCTCACATAGATATATTGCTGGTAATATCAGACAGCAATAAGTTACTGTTACTTGTACGATAGCCGAAGATTCTTTATGGTTGTGCGGGGAGCGTTGTGTTCGGGCTGGTATGCAGAGCGATCGACTCTCCGCGGTAACTATCTCTGGTACTGAAGGCCCTCCCTAAAAACTGGGTAACCTACTCACTTTGTTATCGTCGGGAGCAGATGCTATTGGCTCGGTTGCATTTTGGCCACTGTATTTTTACCCGGGTTAACCTTTTAACAGAGATCCTCACTATGTCTATCTGCTCTGTGGAGTGCCACTGACGGTGCTGTATGTATTACTACAGTGCAATGCTCTAGCAGCTCTTCACATTACACTCCAGCTGCCGGCCTCCCTAGCGGAAGGCCTTATTGATGACCACGGGACAGTAGACAGAGTTTTTACATTTTTATCAAAATTTTGATTTACACTCAGGATTTAGTTTGTTTTACTTATCCTGGTAATATTATTTTTGTTTTAACTACCTTTATCCCTTTTATGCCTTATTGTTCAAATTGATTTTACAGCTTCAATTATGGTTTTAGCTATGGATATTTCTGCACTCTATTTTATGTCTAATTTTACCTCACATTTTTCCCTGCTGACTTATAACATGATTTTAGTTCTGAAGTATTGTCACGTTTAGTTTTATAAGGGCGCTAATAAATTAGTAGTTGAGCGCCCTAAAATTCCAGTCGTCATTATCATATCATCATCAAATAACAAGGATAGTTCTCAAGGGAGATGTTTTAAAGCAGGATCTTCGAACTCGATTCATCTGACCAAGAGCATACCTGTGTATTCAGACACTAAACTTGGAGCAAAGTTGGAGGGGTAGTGTAGTGTAATAGCAATATAATACTGGACAAATGTCATACCACAATACTTGCGTCCTGCCACTTCATTTCCAGTACTTCATTAAGTCACGACAATAGCTTGTCCGCAATGCTGCACCATAATCCATGCTGTAGATAGATTCCGGTGACATGCAAGTTGCTCATTACTATTTTGACGTGCACTCTAGATCAAAAAGACTGCTTTAGAGGTTGCAACGTCAATTTCATAAATAAGTTATCATTTGTTTGCCTGGTACAGAGCTGCAAAATAAATAAGTCGAAGTTTCTTCAGAAAGTATATAAAATGCTGCTGAGCAGTTAAAAACCTAATTGGATTTAATTTGGAAGATTCTCCAGTAGCATTTTGTGTTTTCAACCAAGGTACAATAAAATTTAAACACAGATATGTAATTTTGCCACCTTTGCGTCCAGAGAAAAGATGTATAAGGCAGGCAAAATTTGAAACGCAAATCTAATTGCATTTCTAACTCATGTGCTTTCTGAGGTATAGGATTGGTACGACATATGCTTAGCTTACACAACAGTGCTTTTCTTCTGTTTCTTTCTTCTTCTTTTTTTTTGTAGTATTTAACGCCCACTTTTACTACAAATGAATCGCAGGCGATAACACTGATGATACATGGAATGAAGATGCAGGGCTGGTGGCGGAAGAAACCAGAAAACTCGGAGAAGACCCGCCCTGCGCCGCTTTGTCCACCACAAAACCAACATGCGGTCGCTTGGAATTGAACCCGTGCAACCTAAGTGAGAAGCGAGTGGTTTAGCCACTTGGCCACGGCGCAGTCGTCCCTTCTTATGGTGAAGAGATAAAGCTAATTAATTTGCCGCATAAAAACAAATTAACTACTAAATATTTACTTCGTGCAACACTGCAATACTAAGTTAACCTTAAAATCTGGACTTGATGATGATGATGATGACTGCTTTTTATTAGCATCGTTATTAGCACCCTTATATATCAAATGGTGGTGCAGGACATAAATAAAAAGAGTATGAAAATAAATCATGAATAAAATATGGCAAACGTCAGTCATAAAAGCCCATTGTAACCATTCTGTCTGCAGCAGTCACCAACAGGAATGTAAAATCGGGTTCGAACAATGAAACGAAAAAGTATAAATTTAACCAGAATTAAAGCCAATTTGCTAAAACTCACTAATGATAAAAGCTTAAGAATAGGATTGAGTGCTGTGCTGGTCGGTTAAATGTGTGTTTCTTCGGTGTTTGACTAACACTCTTTTCAGAACCGCGATCTTGCCTTTGAGCTGTGTTGGTCTGGCAACAGTGGCAGAATGCTGTTGTTCCATCTCTTCCACAGGGGAAGACCCCTTTGCAATAGAAAACTGCAGTTCGAGATTCTCGAACCGATTAGAGGCCTTGATCTGCTAAGATGGTGGTCGCCGATATGGACTCCTTCTAGAACATTCCTCGCATGAGGACCTGCGTGGAGAGTGGCCTGAAATTTTGCTTCCCGTAGATGTTTTGGGAGGAGTTTGACACTTTGCTTCAAGAAGTCGGTTCTGACATAACTGGTTCTGAAACTTTTGCCTTGTGCAGAATACCCTACTGATGTACCGGTGCTATTGCCCGAGGTCGATGATTTTGGTAAAACGGTATCCAGACTGCTATTTACTATGGCGGATTTGGCGGATGTTGATGCCGATGTGGACGCAGGGGTTGAAGACTTTAGGTGTGGTCTGACTATGAGGATCGTTTAACAAATTGTGGCCCAGTAATAATTCGCAGGACTGACCTGCGATTTCACGCCTCGCTACCAGTATAGCTGCAATTCTATTATAGGTACCGGAGCACGGGACAGAGGGTTGGCGGAGGCGCAGGAACTGGCGAGCTTCTGAGGACACCTTCTCTCTCACCTGTAACTCCTGGGTCGCACTCTCCTCTATAAAAGGGGCTCGATCTCAGGAACTAGATGGATGTTCTCCGCTGCAGTTCACACAAGATGGAGGGGTACTACAGTCCCCATCGTACGATGCGTGTACACAGATAGCACATGTTGGCCGACTAGTACAAAATTCGCTTGAATGCCTAAACTGCTTGCACAGTAACATCTTAGTGGGTTTAGAATATAAAGCCTAATCTCGATGGCTTCGTACCCTGCCTTATGCCATTGAGAGAAATTTAATTAACAGGTAAGGAACAGGGTACGGGTAGGCACGAGTTCACCATTTACTTTCCGTTGAAACCTATAAACGGATTTTACATCTTGTTCCACCAGCTGCTCTTGAAGTTCCTCAATGGACAAACCGTCTAATGTGCGGGTGGTGATGACGCCGCGCGAGGAGATCAATGTCTTGTACTTTTCAAACTTAAACGGAGCTGCCTATCAGTTTCGCTCCAAGTATTTTCTCTGCCTGGGATGTGGAAATGCCTTCAACCACGAGTGTACCATTTCGGGCTCTAATAAAAAATTTAACTGTATCAGCAATTTTATCTAAACCCTTTTGTATGCCGAAAGGGCTAACCTAAGTACATTTCCTTACTTCCTCTGTTCGATACATAACTAAGTAAGGAGGACTCAGTTACTTCTTTTCGCAACACTAAATTAGTTTTTGTTTTATTTCTTGCCACAAGAATATTGTACAAATTCATCCACCAGTGCTCACTCCTACGGTGGAGCCCAAAGAGATGATGATGGCCGTGATGATTGAGGTTGAGTTGGGCTCTAAAGCTAGTTCGTCAGTGACCTAATAAAATAAATAGTGGCTCATACACGGATAAAATCTGTATAAAAATAAAACATTGACTAAGAGCCTGAGTTAGAGATAAAGGCAACTGGAAATAAAATTATCTAAGGCAGACACTAAAGAGGAAAATATAAAGCTATGAGAAAATAAAGGAACTAAAAACTCAAAGGCGTAATTAAAACGAATTCCTCGTAGTTAAAACTCAAGGTGCTAAAAATGTAAAAGCAGTAAAAAAATCTTAGCTACCGCTCCGTGATTATAAGAGATAGAAACAAAAGGCAAAGAAAAACTAAAAATGCATTGAAACCGTAATTTCTATAAACATTCAAAACATTTCATCTACCACTTCGGTATCGTCCACAAGGATCTCCTTAAGAGTGGCAGGATGCTGTGAAGTGGCTCGTAGATGTGCTAGACCAGATAATTCTAGTCCACAGAGCGAACAAATTGGAGCCAGTTTTTTTCCTAAAGATATGTGTAAAAATACAGCCAGCGATACTTAAGCTAGCCAGTATCACCTCCTGCCGATAAAATATACGAGAGTAGATTACCCAGTTTAGAATGAGATCCTTCACTTCCCTGGTACCATTCCCGCGGAGAGACGACCACCGTTCATGCCAGCACGAGAGCACCGATCTCCGCACAATAAGCCTGAATTCCACAGTGGTTACAAGAGGAGGCACATTACTTGGTTGAGTTGTTGCCGTCTTAGCTACCAATTCGCCAGCTTATTCCCCGGCAAGCCGACGTGACCAGGAACCCATGCACACTCCACATGAACACCTGAAGAGTGTAAAATGTGGAGGATATCCTGAATGCGCTGCATGATACGATGGTAGTTATACAGCTCACGAGGGCTCTGAAGTGCAGTGGGAGAATCACTCAAAATAAAGAATTCACCTAGACGGTCGGGGTTCGATCCCAAGCGACTGCATGTGAGATTTGTGGTGGACAAAACGGCACTGGGGCGGGTTTTCTCCGGGTTCTCCGGTTTCCCCCGCCATCGCATTCCACCGGTGCTCCATCATCATTCATGTATCATCAGTGTCACCGCCTGCGGTGCCATTAGTAGTTAAAGCGGGCGTTAAACACTACCCAAAAAATAAAGAATTCGCACAAATGTTGACGGTAAAAACAAACAATGGATCAGTATATGGCATTTAGCTCTGCAGTATAATTATACGCACTACTATGCACATCGAATGTATACGGTTCGGTACCAATCACAAAGGCATATCCAACGCTGTCAGTACACTTATTTCCATTAGTAGATATACAGATACGGTTATTGTGATGCGATAAAAAATTGTAAAAAGAACAAAAAAAAAAAAAAAAAGAAATAAGTTCGTCCAGCTCGTAAGAGATAAAGAAAGTAAGCCACGGATGCGCAGGCATGAACTTGAGCCCACAGCCAAAATTAGTTAGCAGGAGATTATGCCGACATCGCAGAGGGGGTTCCGCCGATTCGACGTAAAGGCTCATATATGGTCTGGTCAGAAAGCCACCAATAGCCACACGGATGCACTGGCAATGGACAGTGTCTAATCGTCGCAGCACAGCTGTTCGTGCTGAAGAATAAACAATACAACCATAGTCTAACTGGGGCCGGATCAGAGTACCAAAGAGACGCAGAAATACCGTCCATCCGCTACCCAAGATTTACCACTTACTATCCGTAAACTATTCAGAGATTAGTAGCACCGCGCTTACAGCTGTGCTATGTGTGGTGACCAGCAAAGCTTCCGATCGCAAATTAACCCAAGAAACCTCACCGCCTCAGTGAACGGAAGGAGGGGAAAAGACGCCGGAAACGCCCTACGGGGCCAGAAGATAACACAGACTGACTTCTCTGTAGAGAAACGAAATCTGTTTCTCAAGCTCTAACCAGTAAGCCGTTTTCCGAGCTCCAAGCAGAAAAATTGTCCAAACACTACTGGCGCCGTCATTCCAAAAACGGCGTACGTTGCCAAGTACATAACATGGCAAAGTCGTCCACGTAACTAACACTAAACTTAGTTTGGTTCGTTTTTGGATGCCGCAAAATTGGAGTAAATTCATCCCCCAGTGTTCCCCACCCACCAGGGAGCCCAATGAAGGGTATACCCACTAGGATGGCAGGAACACATATGGGATATAGCAGACTCGTGTCCCACTCACGCTTGAGTTCGGTATAGTAGCTAATCCTGTTCGACTTACTAGGGGTGAGTTTGTCCCTAGCCTTCAGTTTAGGTGAAGCAGAAACCAAGGTGGTGTATGAGGTGGCACATCCTCCCCAGTTACTGAAGTTCAGAAGCCCAAGGTAAGATACGCAATCCTCAACCAATCAGAATATCCCTTTCCACCGACATGGGTCTCTATTCACGGTCTACACGTGGGTGCGCATTTTAGCGAACTGGCACCCTCACGGTTCCGATGGTGATGATGATTGATGTTCTAGGACAATCAACTACTTGGCTATAAGCGCCCTGATAAAATAAATGGCGGCTGAATTTAAAGGGTAAAATCGATATAAAAAGTACCCAACAGTTAAAATTAGAGATGAAACGTATAAACACCCCTCTATTTCAAAAACCGCAGTGGGATAAATCTAACAACAAAGGAGCGAAAAAGGGGGAAAAACTCTAAAACAAATTCCGCCCTGCACAAGAAAAATAAAGATAACATCCAAAATTAAAAACCCGAGCTAGATTCCGGTGGCATCCGCCAAGATAAAAACAAACTAAATCCGGGAGGTAAAAGACACTTGGGATAAAAAGTTGAAAACCTTGTCAATGGCTCCAGTGATGTCAGCCAAGACGGCCGCAACACTGGCCGGCAGATACAGAGCTGCTCACAATGGTGCTAGAGGAGCACGCTCTTGCAACACAAGCCGAACCGACAGACGGAGAGCACAGACAGGAGCAGGCTCCCTCCTAAGCAGGTAGCTATATGTTCATACACAGTGGTCAATATGTAGGCAAGACAAGATTACCTCTTCCCGACGAGACATATGGCATGAGGTTACCCAGTTTATTGGATGCACCTTCACTGCTCTTAGGTTGCTGCAGCGATGGGCGGACCACTCAATATGCCAGCCCGAAAGCACTGCTCTCCGCACACTCCAGTCTTCAGAAGTTACACCGGCGAAAGAATCAAGGGGTTGTGTGGTTGTTACTTTTACCGTCAAATCTTCCCCGTAAAGACAATGTGACAAGGGATCCATGAACACACACACACCACATTAATGCCGCAAATGAGTTAATAGTGGAAGTTATCCAGGATGTACTGCAGCTATTTGAATTGCACTAATGGAATCACTTAGAATAAGGGTGTTATCCTGTCTGCGACGGCGAAAATGGAGAATGGCTCGGTATATGGCAAAGAGCTCTGCAGTATATACGGATGTCCTATAATGGAAACCGCAGTATGATGTGGCTTCATAAACAAAGGCAGATCCACACCGTCAGTGCACCTACTGCTGTCCGTGTATTTAAAAATGCGACCTTTGTAACGTGTTAAACATTCTAAAATGCACGAACTGATACTAGACATGGGCATTGTAGACTTCACATAGGCTTTCATTCCGAGATCTACAGGGACCTAGCACGTATCCAATATGGATGCACCCTCTCCCCCTTGTAAACAGGCTAGATAGGCCAAAATTAAGTTTCCGAAGAGTTTCGTGAAAACGAAAACCTGACGGCCTTGGGCTAACTGGAATATGTCGATAGCTTTCGTCCAACTCGGCTGAGAAAAAGATGTGAAACGCTGGATGTGCGGACATGCTTTTCAACACAGAGCCATAAATAGCTAACAGGACATCACGTTAACATCACGTTCTTCAGATTCGGCGTAGAGGCTAACAACTGAGCTGTTTGGAAAGGCACCAACAGCCACACGGATGCCCTTATTATGGACGTTGCATCCATAGTCTAACTCGGATAGATTCAGTGAGCGATAGTGACGCAGCAACACTGCCCGATCTGCTCCCCAAGACTTACCGCTGAGTATCCACAAAATATTTAGAAAACGCCAACTTCTGGTTTTTAGCTGTGCTATATGTGATGGCCAGCAAGGTTTTCGATCTAATATCAAGCAGGAGTCGCGCCTCGTTACGAAAGGAAAGAAATCTGAACCGAGGCGAAGAGAAGGCGGATATCGCGTTCTTGGCGCTAGTGGTTAACGCAGAGTGTCTTCTCACTTGAGAAGTGAAAGTCGTTTTCCGACCTCCTAACGGAAGGGTTGTTCAAACACTGCTGGATATGGCGTTCCAAAAAGGGCGCACGCTGAGAAGTATAAAAGATGGCAAAGTCGGCTACGAATAAGCAGGACGAGACCCCTGGGAATATATTGCAATATAGAATTTATCGTTATAGCAAACAGCGTCACGCTTAGTACAGGTCCCTGTGGCGCTCGGTTCTTTTGTATAAAAAGATGCAAAAAAAAAAAAAAAAAACCAAGCCGACCCTTACTCGGAAAATTCGGCCTCCCATAAACTCCTAAATGAACAACGGTAGACGCCCACATATATTCTCATTGTGGAAGGAACCTAATATACCTTCTCCCCGAAGGTATCATAAGCCTTTTTTGAGGTCAAAAAATATCCCGACTGTTTGACAACTCTTGAGAAAGCCGTTCATCATCTGCGTCGATAGCAAAACGAGGTGGTCAACCGCTCACCGACGTCTTCGAAAACCGCACTGGGTGTTAGTAAGTAGATTGTGAGATTCTAGACACCACACCAACCGTGCATTAATCATGCGTTCTATCACTTTGCAAGCACAACTGGCAAGGGAACAGGGACGGTAGTTAAACGGAAGGTGACGGTGTATTACAAGCTTCAAATTAGGTATGATGGAGGCTTCTGGCCACGAAATTGGAAAAGCAGCGTCAAGCCAGACACAATTATAGCCCTCGAGTAGGAAATTGTTGCAATATTTGGACGTAGATGCCATCTGGAACTGGCGCAGACCTTCGCGAAGATGAACGTTCCTGGTTTAGCTACGTAATAGTGAAAAGCCGACTGTAGCATCATATCATTGCCGCATCAATTTCGCCACGCAGGTGCTTTTTAACGTGGCGGTAAATCTACTAACATGGAGCAGTCACTGTTAAGCACACTTAAAAACCATCGATCTGAGCCGGGTTGTAACTTGCACCCTTGAGTTTAGAAGACCTGTGCTACCCAGACCAACGTGCAACCCTATAGGCAGTGATACTTAGATACTTGAATTGATAATTGAGAAAGGAAATTTGCGAAGAAAATGCCTCCCTGGCATTCACAGATATGAGGAGTCTGAAAACCCGAAAAAAGACTTAAGGGGTACGGTGTGCTATGATTTCAACTGCAGACAGCCCACATTCGGAAGTCCACGAGCTAATGCCCTCGGCCACAAAATGTTGGTACGAATCTACTGAAATTAACAGTTAAACTGAAATGACCGAACAACTTTGTATTAATGGAGAATAAATTTAATTTAGAAGAATTTGTATTACATAATTAGATTAAATACCTTTTAGTTTATTAATTGCACTAATTGTTTTATTAATACTCAACTTCGTTCAACCATCCTACCGCTGCCCCCCAAAGTATGACAAGCCGCCGCCTATGATAAACTACCTGGAAAATACCAAAACCATCCAGAAATGACTATGCAGCTTTACTGCCGCAGTTTACATGTGCTTTGAAGGGCAAACATTCATATTTGTTACAGAAGAAATTTATTTTCCACAAACGCCGTGAAACAATGAAAACTTCTAGAACTGCAATTATGAGGTTGTATGACAATTTGAAGCAATCCACATCCACCATAATTCTCCAGAGTTGGCTCCTAGTGTCTTGATCATCTTCGTAATCCAGAGAAAAGTTTTCATTTAACAGATACTTGCCTCAGGTGAGGAGAACATGGTAGTATATGTATTAGTATAACTGCTTGAAAGCCCTTGCACTGGGACCTAAGAGTCGTTTATGCAATCTCGAGGAAATTATAATTGCAAAGTTTCTTATTTTTAAGACTTTATTATTTTAAACTGAACCTATAGACGTAAGAAACGTTACTTGTCCATCTGTATAGACTTAAAGAGCGACTATGTTGGATAAAATGTGGTATAAAAATCTTGTATTTTATTGCTGAGGCCAGGAACTTTTCAGGCAACCCTTCCTTTTTTCATTTATTTATGCCTAACAAGAACCCTTTTCTTTTTCTGGGTTTTATGAAGACAAATCGCATTGGATTTCGCCGATCATTATTTCATGCTACATACTTGTAATACCCTTCTGGGTGTGGATTGCTAAGAAGAATAAGTACACGAAGACTGTACTGTACACTGGTTGGGTACCAGTTATGGCTGCCATGTTAATAAGCACGTAAGTATAAATTTTCTTTCAAAAATATTTTAACCTGCAATTTGCTTAATACATAACAAATAAAGCTTTTAATGTTTTTAAAATATATTAAATGCAAATTACATTCAAATACGTCGTGTTTCCTTGGTTGATTTTTAAAAATGCAAATCACACTATAACACAGTTTCATTTCTTCATGGTGGTTGAAGTGGTAAAATATTACTTATAAATGTTACATTTGCATAAACATATTCAGAAAGTTAACATAAATATGAAAATAAAACAATGTGCAAAGATAACTTTGAGGTGCAAGCGTGAATTTTTTTCATTAACTAGTCAAGTGTATGAACAAAGAGAAATATTAAGTTACGAAGGGAGTTCACTAAGCACCGGTGTTTTAGAATGGATAGTCCTACTAAGGCACGTTGGTACTACACTTGGGTGTTGTAACTTGTTACACATAGCCAAAACAAATTTGATACCAATTCATAGGTTAGCTTGGATTTGGCAGGTATTTCAGTTAGTCATTCAATTGAAATCACTGATCTGGAAAAAGAGTAGCGTTATTCAGTGATTCGCTCTTTTACTTTTGGATGGTTATTTTTACAAGGAGATAAAAGTGAAATTCAATTTTTATGGGGACTTTTTGTCATTATGGGAACAGATATTGGTTCAATGGCTGTAAATGTGGAGAAACCTCCATCTTTTATTATGAGCACACAAGGTTTTCAGCAAAGAATGTGATGATGGTGATTAAAAACGCCTCAGACAAAAGACAGTACAAAAAAAAAAACAAAGGTAAACAAAAGGTAAGTTATAAAAATCCAGGGAATAAAACTACCTGTGCGAACAATCTGAAACATATTTTAAAGAGGAGCAAACAGGACACAAATATTGATTAAAGCAAGTCCTTGGGTCTAGAGTCACTAGTAATAAAATACTTACAATGCAATTGTTGCCGCTCCACTATAAATTGTCGGGATAAAAGGACGAAAATATACTCCCTTATTGGGAAAAGCACCTGAGATAGAAAAGGTAAAACCTTCTCTACGGCTCTGTGGTCATCGGCAAGAACCTCCACAATGGAAGCCGACAGCAGCAAAGATGAACGAAAGGCTGCTGGAATAATGCAGTCTAACAGCACATGCCACACACAAAATGCCGCTCCAAAGAGTGGGCAGATAGGAGCTGGTTCCTAATAGATCACACCGTACAGAAGAGTCGTGCCTGAAGTTCGCTTTATCTTGTGGACGCAGATTTGGCTCTTTCAAGTACACGACCAAGGGCTTGTTCTGGCGGAACAACAGTTCAAGCTCTGGTCGATGTAGCCTAATTTTGCTGTAGGATAGGCATTGTCTATATTATGGGATAACTTCTAAGTAGAAAGGCAGTTCTGCATTTTGGGCTGTGCTAGTCTTTTCTTTTTGGCCGTGGGACTAACACTTTTCTGAGGAGCCCGAACCTGCCGCTTAAACACTACCCGTGTGGCACTGAGGGCAGGATCCTCCTGTTCCATCTCCTCCACGGAGGAGGACCCCATATCAAAGGAAAATTTCGGTAGGAGGTACAGATTAGAGGCTCCCCTAGAAGATTCCTCAGAAGAGGATCTGCGTGGAGAGTGGCGGGGGCTCTTCCTCCTATTGGATGTTTTCGGAGCGGGCTTTAATCTTTGGTTATGGAAGTCGGGTCTAACATAACTGGTCTTGAAATGCTTTGCTGGAGCAGAGTAGTCTACAGGTGTACCAGTGTTATGGCCTAAGGTCAACGGTTAAGTAATACTGTGCCGATATTGCTATTTCAGGTGGCTGATTTGGCAGATGGCGTAGACCATAATGTTGAAGTCTGTTGTATTAACATGGCTAAAGAACATTTTGCACGACTCTTGCCCCGTTTAAATCGCATGTCTGTGTCGCATTTCCCGACTGAGTACGGATTTAGCTGCATTTGAACTATAGGCCCCAGTGCTCGTGACGTAGGGTTGGCGGAGGTACAGGTTCTTACGGGCTTCAGAGAAGGACAGCTTCTCCCTCACCAGTATTTCCTGGATTACTGAATTCTCCGCAAAACGGGGCAGTTTCGGGAACTAGATGGGTGTTCCCCGCTGCAATTCACACAGCATGAATAGGTAATACAGGCTCCATCGTGCGATGCCTCCCACAGATAAACATGTAGAACGACCAGTAAAAAAAAAAATCGCTAGTAGGCCAAAAGCACCGACACTTGTAATATCTGAGAATAGGACCTAACCTCGATGGCTTCATAATTTCTGAATTCATTTCGAGAGATCCCTCCTCTGCCAGATCTTCTTGAAGTTCCTCATTGGACCAACCGTTCAATGCAAGGGTGGTAAGAGCGTGTTGTTTGTAGCTTTGACGTGACTAACTCTTTAGGCGGTAAATTCGCTGAGGTGTCTAGTTCAGACAAGTATTTCCTGAGTTTCTGCTAGTTAAGGCTCAGGTGGCCTCTCGCAGGTTCTCCAATTGTTCCGGAAGCATTGTAGATTACAATCGTCATTTCACCATGGCGGAACTAGGGCATGCAATTTCATCTTCGCGAACCTCTGCACCAGATCCAGATGACATCCACGTCCAAATCTTGTAACATCTCTCCCTTGAAGGTATGGCTTTCCTGCTCGAGGTCTAGAATTGCGACTAGGTTGATGCTACCTTTCGAGGAGTGGTAGGAGGCCACCATCATCCCTATTTTGAAACCCGGGAAGGACCGTCATCTTGCTTCCAGCTACCATCCTATTTCCCTCACCAGTTGCGTCATCAAGGTGATGGAACACATGATGAATGGACGGCTGGTGTGGTGGTTGGAATCCCAAAATCTCCTACCACCCAGTGCGTTTTTCGGAGATGTGGGTCAGAGGCTGATCATCTTCTATCGCAATCAACGCACAACATAAACGGCTTTCTTAGGCACTGTCAAATAATTCCGATACTTTTTTACCCCGAGAAGGCCTTTGATGCGGGTTCGCAGGAGGGATATTACGTTCCCTCCTACTCTTGAATATAAATGGACGCCTACCGCTCTTCATTCAAGAATTTATGAGACTGCGTTTTCTAAATAAGGTTCGCCTCGGCGTTTTCCAATCATTTTATTCAAGAGAACGGACGACGCAGGGATCGTTACTAAGCATGACTCTGTTTGCTACAGCGGTTAACTCTATATCACAATGTGTTCCCCTAGGTTTCTCGTCTTGCTTATTTGTAGACGACTTTTGCATCTTTTGTACTTCTAAGCGTACGACGTTTTTGGAACGCCTTCTGCAGCGGTGTTTGGAGAATATATCTGATTGAGGTTCTCAAAATGGCTTTCGTTTCTCACCAGAGAAGTCACTCTGCGTTAACTTCTGGCATTTTAGAAGGTGCTTGCCGCCTTCGCTTCGACTCAGTCCGGATTTTGTTCCCTTTGCAGATGAGGCGCAATTCCTTGGGAATTTCCATCGGAAATTTTGCTGGTCACCACATATAGCACAGCAGAGAGCGTGATGTGAATGTTCTCTCAATATTTTACAGATACTAAGTGGTAAATCTTGCGGAGGGGATCGGACAGTGCTTGTGCGTCTTTATCGTGCACAGATCCAATCCAAGTTAGACTATGAATGCATTGTCTATTCATCAGCACGTCGATCTGTGCTAAGAAATCTAGACGCTATTCATAATCAGGGCTTCTGCGCTATTGTTGGCGCTTTCCCGACTAGCCCAGATGTGAGTCTCTACACCGAATCTGCCGAACTTCTTCTGCGATGTCGGCGTGATGTACATCTAGCCAATTATGGCTGTAGGCTTAAATACATGCCTTCGCAGCCAGCGTTTACCCCTTTTCTTCTGTACCGAGCTGGACGAACGCTATCGGAACCTCTCAATTTGTCCAAGCCCTGCAGTTTACAGTTTCCAGGAGCTGCTTCGTAAACACGATAATGCAATTTTCCCAAAGGGGAGAGGGTTACGTGTTGCGCCCCATGTTGATCACCGGATGACAGCATACTGGAGCTCTACGATGCCTTTGTCTAGTATCCGTTCCGGTTTTTAGAATGTTTATCCCGGGCTTGTGACTGCATTTTGTCTACACCGAGGGCAGTAAGAGCACTGACGGTGTGGGACTTGCCTATGTGTATGGAACCGAACTATTTACCTTCGGTTTGTATAGTCGCACATCTATATATACTGCAGAGCTGTATTCCATATACCAAGTCATTCTTTATGTTCGCCGTCGACATTGCGGTAACTGCTTTATTATGAGTTATTCCCGTAGTGCACTTCAGAGTTCATGAGCTGTACCATTACCATCCTATTGTACAGCTTATTCAGGATCCCCTTCACATGTTCAACGCTCGGAGAATAATGTGGAGTGTGCATGGATTGCTGGTCACCTTGGCTTGCCGGGAAAGAACTAGTGGATTGGCCAGCGAACGTGGCTACCACAGAACCCAGTGCTGCACTTGAGGATGAAGATGTTGGGCTAGTTGTGCGCAGAGTGGCGTTTTCCTGCTGGCATAACGAGTGGTTATCGTCCTGTGGCTACAAATTTAGAGTAGTAAAGAAACGTCCTATAAACTGGGTATTCTCCTTTCATGTATCTCATAGGGAGGAGGTAATTTTAGCTCGCTTGCGTACTGGCCATTGCTTTCTTACTCACAACTACCCGCTTGTGCAGGAACCGGCTCCCGTTTCTCAGTTGCGTACAAAAGAATTGTCCGTCATAGGTTGCTGAAGTGTACTGGTTTAGTAGGTTTCGGAACTACCTGCAGCTTCCGATCTGTCTTGAGAAGGTCTTTGCGACCGACACCAGAACGGCGGAACAAATTTTTAAATTTTTATCAGCGGTGAGTTTTACATTGAGGATTTAGTTTTATCATCTATGTCAACAGCAGGAAGCGGTAGCTAGTGATTTTAACCTTTTATCAAATGTGCGTTTAGCTCGAATTAGTTTTCCTTTTAAACTTTTAGTTCCTTTGTTTTTAACAGTTTTTAATTTTAGACCGGCTTTCTGCCAAGCGTAGATTTATTTCACCTAGCTTTTTGTGTCACCGGTTGCTTTTGTTTTATGCTATATTTGGGTTTAGGAATGACTCATATTTGCCCAGGCTTCCATTTTCATTTTTCAAATTTGCTTTGTTTTTATCTTATTAATGTTCATCTGAGGTATTCTCATAATTTGTTTTATAAGGGCACTGGCGACCAAGTAGTTGAGCAGACTTAAACCCGTAATCATCATGATGATCATTGATGATGGTCTTCACCCTGAATCCTTTTCTCCTTGAGGAAACGGGAGAGCTCCTTAAAATTGGATTTATGCGCCTCTCCACCGTTGACACAGGTGTGGCCTTGAGTGCAAACAGATCCACTGTGTGCTTTGTGCCCACATTGAGCACAAACCGGCGAATTGATACAACATTGTTACTTATGTCCTAACTACTGTCAACAGTAACACCGCATCGCGTTAATTATATATTGGCGCACGGGGGCTCTCTTATAATCGCACATAATGTAAGCCGATACATCAGTCCACTTGTTTGGACGGATATACTCAAGGTTTTGTGCTGCTCCACCTTATGGGGTAAGAACCCAAAAGAACTCATCAGCTTGGCCGGTCGTTCAGAAGTGGCTATCTCAATTGAGAGTGTGCCATCTGCACATAGTGTGGCATTTGTGGCTTTCCCGCAACTTCTTTTCAGTTCTTTTTGTATATAAAATGGACTCATGTCTTTCATTCTCTTAGTTTCATATCGCATAATAAAGAACGGCGGTGTTGTAACGGGTGGGAATAAAGGAGCCATGATGGAATAGTGCCCCTTCCGGAACCCTCGGAGTCAGCCCGCCATCCGGGGGATACAAGAAAACGACACTAAATCTTCCCGTCTGTGCCGGTATGGAGCATCCGCTACAGGTCTGATCATAATGAGTACATCACAGGAGTTACCCTGCGCCTAGCAGTATTGCCTGGTATGTGAGAGTTTCACCGAAGGCACGCATGTCTTTATGCCCCCACCCACAGTAGGCCACACTGCCTCAACTGACTACGTGGATTTGAGGATTTGTAGCTAAATATATTGCGCCCCAGACAGCTGTAACACGTTGGGTCCCCCCATCAATCTAGCCTCTCATGGTGGCCGAGCTGCTCATGAGAATCCGGTCACTTAAGGAGCTACGTGAGTGTAGACGACATCGTAACGGCTCCGGACGCACGACAGGGTTAGTGAGGAGTGGTGAATAACAATGAAAACAATATATTATTATTATTATTATTATTATTATTATTATTATTATTATTATTATTATTATTATTATTATTGACGTTAAAGGATAGTCAAATGCTAAGGTCATTAGGCCGTTAAAAACAAAGCGTAGCCCTAGGCATAGCTAAAACACACATAAGGTTATTACAATAACAGTATAACTAATACAGATAGAAAATCCAGAGTAAAAATATTGTCTGTTGCCAAACATCCAAGTGTAGCATTAAAACTATGATAAAAGAAGAAAACAAAATACAGAAAAAGAGCCAAGAATATCGCTTTACTAAAAACCGCAAAGGATAACATTTAAAACAGTGAAAATACCATACCAATCGCGCAAGTGGTACAGGTAATAAAACAAACTAAATCCAGAGCTAAAAGGAACTTGTGATAAACATTTTTAGAACTATGTGTATCTACTGCTCTGAGATCATCAGCCAGGACATCTGCAACAGGGGCTGGCATGGATAATCATAATTCAATGTGTCTTAGATAACCACACTCTAGCATCATATAACGGATTGAAAGTTCTTCCCGACAGAGCACACAGATAGAAGCTGGTTCACACTTAAGAAGGTAACAGTGCGTGAAATTGCAGTTGCCGATTTGTAAGAGAACCAGTATCACCCCCTCTCGGCGAGATAAACGAGAGAATCTACCCCGTGTACACGCATATCCTTCGCTTCTCTTAATTTGTTGCCACGGAGGAAAGGCCACTCTACACACCAGACTAAAAGTACCGCTTTTCGCATAAGCCCAAGGTCTGCAGCTGTTACGCTATGAAGTGCAGCACTGAGCTCCGGATGGCCATTTTTCACGCTCAATCAGCCATTTAGTTTCCCGACAAACCAGCGTGACCAGAAATCCAAGCGCAGTCCACATTCACCAAAGACGTGTACAAAATGTGGAGCGCATCGTGAATACATTGTGAAATAGGCTGGTAGATGTACAACACTCGAAGGCTCTGAAGGGTACTGAGGGAATCACTCAGAATAAAGCCATCACCGATATTTCGATGGCGAATATACAGAAGGGCTCGGTAAATAGTATACAGCTCTGCAGTATAAATGGATGTGCCACTAGGCAAACCGATAGTATAAGGTTGGGTCACAGTAATAAAGGCACATCCAACAGAGTTGGCGCACTTACTGCTATCGATACATATACAAATATGGCCATGTTATTAAATAAACATTCTAAAAACAAATACGGACACTAGAAATAGGCGTAGAAGATTTCCCATAAGCCGTCATCCCGATATCGACGTGGGATGTGGTACGTAACCAAGGTGAGTACACCCTCTTTCAATTGGGAAACGTGCTAGGAGGTTCAAAATCGTGCTTCCGAAGAAGCTCTCGGAAACGAAAATCTGCAGGTCTTGGGCTATGTAACAGGTTTCTATAGCATTCGTCCAGTTCAGTAGTAAAAAAGGAAGTAAACGATGGATGCTCAGCCACGGTCTTTGGTCCACAACCAAAATTTGCTACGAGGACATCACGACGGTAGTACAAATCTGCCGATTTGGCATCGATGCTCAAAACTGGACTAGCTGGAAAAGCTATAATAGCTACACGGATATACTGATTATGGATTGTGTCTAATCTTCTAATCAGTATATTCTTCGCGCTGAAGAATATACTATGCATCCTAGTCTAATTTGAATAGGATAAGTGCACGATAAAGATGCAGCAAAACTGACCGATCCGCTCCCCAAGAGTAGGCAAGTAGTATCCTTAAAATGTTAAGAGAACGGTGACATCGCGCTTTTAGCTGTGATTTATGTGACAACCACCAAAGTTTTCGATGGGAAATAAACCCTAGAAATCTCGCTTCTTCGGCGAACAAAAGTAAATCCAAATTCTAAGACGGTGTACGCTGAGAAATACAAAAGGCGGCAAAGTCGTATACAAATAAGCAGGACGAGACACTGCGATATGAAATTAATCACTATAGCAAACAGTGTGACGCTTAATACCGAGCCTTGCGGCACTTCGTTCTCCTGCATAAAGTGATACGAAAAAAACCGAGCCGTCCCTAAATCGG
This sequence comes from Hymenopus coronatus, assembly GCA_030762935.1. Taxonomy (NCBI): domain Eukaryota; kingdom Metazoa; phylum Arthropoda; class Insecta; order Mantodea; family Hymenopodidae; genus Hymenopus; species Hymenopus coronatus. The sequence goes on along the minus strand of CM060900.1, from coordinate 25,440,284 downwards.
AAAACGCGACCTCTTATTATCTCCTGGATGAGCAACACTAGGCGTCCATGTATACTCCAGTTGGGGAGGGAACGTAATATCCCTTCTCACGAACACGTGTCATAAGCGTTCTCTAGTTCTTAAGAAGCTCGTCCATACTTGCGTCCAAAGCAATACAATGTAGTCAGCCGCTGAACGACAACGTCAAAAATCGCATTGGGTGTTGTCAGTAAATTGTGGGATTCGAGCCACCACACCAACCCATCATTGATCATGCGTTACATTACCTTCCAAACGCAACTGGTAAGGGAAATAGGGCACTAGCTGGACGGAAGAAAATTTTCCTTTTCAGGTTTCAAAATAGGTATCATGTAGGTCTCCCGCCACTTTTCGGGAAAGGTAACGTCAACCTAGTACTCGAGTAGGAAAGTCTTAATCTCAGGAGAGAGAGAGAGAGAGAGAGAGAGAGAGAGAGAGAGAGAGCGAGAGGTAGAGAAAGAGATGTTGCTACGTTTGGACGTGGATGCCACCCGGAACTGATGCAGTTTCACGAAAATTAAAAAAACATGGTTTAATTCCGCCATGGTGAAAAGGGGATTGTAAGCTTCATGGTTTCCGGAACAAAAGGAACATTTTTGAGATTCTACCTGAGCCTTAAAGATAAGAAACTCCGAAGCGTTCACCACGTCAAATGTATCGACAGCAGGTGTTTTGAGCCGGCGATGGACATATGGATACATTTTTCGCCCGCACGTCTCAACTTATCCCAGACAACAAAGGAAGGTATATTTCAATTAAAAGAAGCTACAGAAATGCTCCACGATTGTTTGTTACTATTCATAACACCTTGCCTAAATCTGACACGCATCTTCTTATACTATGTCTGGTGCTCCAATATAGGGCGTCGCTGGAAAACCTTGAGAGCACGCCTAGGAGCACGAATGGCATTCTGGCATTCGTCGGTCCCTCAAGCACCCGGAAATCGACGTGGCTTACCAGTCGACCGCGGATTAGGCTGCCCAGCCGCAGCTATGGCTGCTGTGAGGTGTTCGACTAAAAAATCCACCGAGTCGTGGTAGGTGTACTTAAAAGCGGTCAAACTGGTAAAAAAGTTACAGTTGGCTCGATCTAAATGCCAGTTAGGTATACATGTGGAACAATGCTGTAGTGCTAAGAGAGTTATAACAATTGGAAAGTGGTCACTAGAATGTAAATCAGAGATGATATTCCAGCAAAACCTAACCGCTAAATATGGAGAACAAACCGGTATATTAAGGTGAGAGAAACTGTGATAGGCGTTAGATAAAAATGTAGTCTCTCCGGTTTTCAAAAGAGCTAAATTATTGTTGTCCAAAAGGATCTGAAAATAACTTCCCTCTCGCCCAAACTCGAGATGAGCCCCAGAGCTGGTGGTGGGCATTCACGTCGCCAACCAACAGAAAAGTGTTGGTAGCAGAGAAATGAGGTTTTCCAAATCAGCGAACGAGAGGTCGTCAGATAGAATCAAATATACACCGAGAGTGTGCCATTTCGGGTTCCAGTGCACGACTTAACCGAACCAGCCAAGACATTCAGACCTTTTTGAATTGCAAACGGACTAACCGACCTTCCTGTGATCTCTTTATAACTAAGTAGCACGGACCACAAAACTCGACTACTTCCTTTACAAAAACAGAATGTTTGGTATTTATTTTTGCCATAAGCACAAACGAAAGACTTCATCGCCCATTGCTCCCCACTTACCACGGAGCCGAACGAGGTATCTCTCCTCTGGGCTGAGAGGGCTACACAGGGGATATAGCAGGCTAGCCGTCCCACTCACCCTGTACTTCGGTATAGTACCTAGCCCGGGCCGATTGACTAGGAGTGGGCTAGTCCCTAGCCTCCCGTAGGCGAAGCAGAAACAAAAGTGGTGTATGAGGTAGCGCACCCTCCCAGTTGCTGGAGGTTAAAATCCCAGGCTCAGATACGTAACCATCAACCAACCAGTATATCACTTTTCACCGTCAGGGGTCACCACTCAAGGCGTACACGTGGGTGAGCGTTTTAAAGTCCTGTCTCCCTCATTACTCAGAGGTTACTACATGAGGGTGTCAGGGTTGCCTCATGACCCTGTGTTTGCCAAGCCCGTACCTACCGTAGGACACCCTTGTGTGAGGGTGGCATGTAACAGATTGATATAAAGAGGAGTGACACGTGGCTATGACGTAAGGGGATGAACGGATGACGATGAGAGCGACTGACTCGGGCAATCCTAGTAACCTAAATCCGTACTCACCTAACGTGGCCCCCCTGGGGGCGGGGCGGTCTCCGAGCTCCTGCCGGAGTTGTTGTTGATGCTGGTTAGGATTTAAGGGCCCTTAACTGCTCGTTCATTAGCGCCCTTAGAAAACAAATTCCGGGAATATCAGAGATAAAAATCTAAAGTTAAGACACAATAAAATTATAAAGATAAAAATGGAGAATAAAATCCTGGGCAATTCAGTGCTAAAACCAAATAGAGATTAAAAGTATAAACCATAGGTGACATAAATTCCAAGGGATAAATAAAGTTACCCATGGCAGAGAGCAGAGCTGAATCTAAAAACAGTTACAAACAAAGGATCGAGACTTAAATTTTCTGAACTAAACTTGTGTTAGAAGATTAAAATGAAAACACGAGCTACCGCTTCATACTGGTGTCACATGATAAAACTAAATTTAAAACCAAATCCTGAATGAAAAATCACCGTTTTTATAGTGTTTAACGCCCGCTTTTACTGATCTGGCACCGCAGGCGATGACACTGATGATACATGAAGATGGAGCCCCGGTGGAATGAGATGGCGGGGGAAACCGGAGAACCCGGAGAAAACACGCCCCTGCGCCGCTTTGTCCATCAAAAATCTCACATGCGGTCGCTTGGGATCGAACCCGGACCGTCTAGGTGAGAGGCGAGTGGTCAGACCACTCGGCCACGGCACGGTCAAATCACCGCTTGATAAACATTTAAAAACGCTCTTCATCGCTCTAGAATCGTCCGCCAGGACCCCCTCAAGAAAGACTGGTAGCCGCAGGAACACACTAGCAACAGATGACGGATTGAGCGCACAGACGAGCCGGTTCCCGCTTCAGCAGGTGGTTGTGGGTAAAAAGGCAATGGCCAATACGCAAGCGAGCCAAAATCATCTCATCCCGACCAGATAACCGAGAGAAGGCTACCCAAATTAATGGAAGTGTCTTCACTACTCTTAGGTTTTTGCCCCGAAATGCTGACCCATCGTCATGTTAACAGGCCATCACCATTCTCCACACAGCAAATGTGAAAATTTCAGCTGTCTCACAAGAAAGTGCATCACTGGGTTCTATGGTTGCCGCTCTCGCTGCCAAATCCACTAGTTCATTCCTCGGCAAGCCAACATGACCAGGCACATGTACAATCTACGTTATGCTTTTCAACCTTTACCGGGTAATTGCCTAACATTTTCCCTCCAAGTATTTTCTCTGCCTGGGATGCTGAATTAATCTGAACCAGGTGTGTACCATTCTGGGCTCTAACACAAGGGTTAACTGGAAGAGCAATTTTATCCAAACTGTTTTGGCGAAAGGGCAAACCTACGTATTTCTTTTCCTTCTTGTGTTCTAGACACAACTAAGTAGCATGGACCACTGGACTTAACTACTTTTCGAAACACAAAACTATATTTGTTTATTTTTTGTCATAAGAAGATGGTATAAATTCATCCCCGGGTACTACTTTTCTCTACTGTGCACATTGTTTACATTAATGCTTATTTTATGTATGCTTATATTCATTTTACTGGAAAGTATATTTTGTTTTTATAATTTATGAATAAATGTGCAATGCATGCTGTAACGCTTGGTACGCCATTTTCACTAGGTATGTTAGGTTTCCGTTGTCCTTGACCTTTGTTGTATGCATTGGGTGTGTAATTGCTAGGGACCCTTATGAATGCGAGATACAGGTAGCGCATAACCCCTTCACTATTAACCTGTTGTAATGTATTTGTGGACAAACACCCCGGGCCTTATTCATAACTAACGAATCACAAGTTGCAAATTGCCAGTGAATTTTTACAGATCACAAGTGCATTCTATAACAGAATTTGCTGCCTAATTGCATAAAGCCTGCTCCACGAGCATAAACTTTTCACAGGCGTTTTTAGGACTGTGAAGGTATTACCAATACACCGTATTCACTTAAAGTTAGACTATACCTATTAATACTCTTTCGTGTGCTTATAGTTCAGCCTTATAAGGAATTGAAAAGGCCGTAATTCTACGCAGTTGTCAGATAATACGTTATTATGAGAAGACAAGCAACTTCAAACAGCATTTAAACACGCACTTTGATACATACTTTGAGGGACATCAAAGATTGAGAATGAGTGCAGAAATAATGTATTTGAATAATATTGCACGGTTTCTGAAAATATCAAAGGTAGAACAGGGCCATATTTTCGAAGATCCTTTAAGTATATATCGATATTGGTTTGTGTCTAGAGGACAGTGAAATGAAGGTCATTTCTCTGCCAAGTGATTGTCGCATTCTACATCGCATTACCGAGATTGTAAATGAGGTTTTGTTTACCAAGTTGCGAAAAGATGTCTGTCGTGTTCTTAAAATGCTTTACAATTAGGCAAAGATGCCAACACCATAGGTTGTGTAGATGACACCCATGAAAGCATTGCTTTCCCTAATGATTAAGAAGTAACACTACAGCAAACTCTCCCTTAGGTGCATGGTTGTATGTGTAGTGGGCCTAAAATCCAATACTTCTGTTTTATCGGTATGATCCTCTTCCTCCAAATGAACCTACTAAGTTGACCTAAAGCACAGGTATCAACACTTTCTTTATCCAGTGGATGTTCATGGAACTTTTGAACTCGTAGTTTGTAAACATTTTGAAATAGTAGTTCTCATTTGATACAATATCATGTGATGGAGTCACAGATTTTATACCTCTTCCCAAGAGTGAGCAGAATAACAAAGTATATTTTAAAAATCCTGTAGTTAATATCAACTCAACTTTTACTTCAGGGTTTATTATTACTGTTATAAGCTAAGCAGTACGCCATTCTCTTACAATATAAATACGAGAAACGATTTTACATAACATTTATTTGTGTTTATTGCCACAGCTGATTAGAACACAAAATGGTTTGTTTACGTGATTTCCAATCCTAGGGTTTGAAGAGGTTATATTATAATAAATTGGACTGCTTTGAGGCTCATTGCTAATAATAGAAGTACATATCGAATACATTCCTACCTCTGAAATTAAATGGGAAAGGAACGTTTCATAGTAAAACGGAAAGTCTAATTTAAAATAAACATTCCCATTTTAGGGACTTGGATTTGGTGATGTGTTGTTCTGCTAATGCTTAAGCTTCCATCTTGCTGCAGGTTCGGTGGTCTCATCCTGGATAACAAGATGGCAAATAATAAGAATATGGCCGTCTACCAACCAGTCATCAATGGTGTCGGTGGGAACCTTGTCTCAGTGCAAGCCAGTCGTCTTTCCACAGAGCTCCATAAACTAACTGAACTGGGTGATTTGCCTCCCGCATCACGAGTGTGTATCAGTCCAATAAATGCCTTTTTCTCAAAAAGTAAGTTATGTTCATTAAAATACAGGTTTTTTTTATAGTTCACTAAGTGTTTTGTAATATGGATGATTGTGATGTGTCGTGATCAATAATGCTTTCCAGCTATTGCACTGATCCCAGTTGAATACTAATGCTTCAATTGTATTTCAGAAATGATAGAAATGAAGTTATCTTAGAGATTAATACATAATATATAGAGTATGATAAAAAGATGTGGAATCAATTTTCACACTCATACTTGCTTCACTTACCAATTTACTGTGTAGGAACATTGTGATGCACCTGTTACATTACTTGCTCCCCGGTGATAGCCAGTATTGATTATTTGGAGAGAGAGAGAGAGAGAGAGAGAGAGAGAGAGAGAGAGAGAGAGAGGTCGGGAGGGAGGGATTAACACCACGAGTAGTGGGTATACTCTGCATTATTGTCTGGTATTTAATTAATTTGAGAGAGATGGAGGGGAACCCCAGCTATATTGTGGACAGCACGCATGTTCTCCAGAAACGGCCGGCATTTGATTGCTCTTGCACCATGCGTAGTAGGTGTTTTCTCTAGTTAGGATTCCTCCATAGGTCTACTATGGTAGGCACGGGTTTGAGGGGCCCCGAGCCTACACTGACTCCCTCGGTATTGCTTCCTCTGAGTGCTGAGGGAGTCAGTGAGTCTAAATGTCCACCCACCTCTAGACCGTACATGGAGATCTGTGTCCGTAGAAAGGGATATCCTGTTACATCGAGGATTACATATCTGAGCGTGGGACCCACCCAGATGTTATAAGTGTCAGCACTTTGTGCACGCCGGTGAGTTTTGTGGTGTCAGTCAACCTGTGACAAATGTGGAAGCGCTATGCACGATGGAGCGTTTACGTCAACTCCATATTGCGTTAACTGCGGCGGCTGACATCCATCTGGTTCCTGAGATTGTCACCGTTTTGCAGAATAGAGAGAGCGCGATCAAGGAGATATGGGTCACACAGAGAGAGAGAGAGAGAGAGAGAGAGAGAGAGAGAGAAAGAGAGAGAAAAAAGGTGCCCTTCTATGAAGCCCCAAAGATCCACCAAATCCACCTACCTCTTGTCCCGCAATCCCATAGCTATACCTCAGCGGCAGCTAGACCGATACCGAGTCCGGAAATCGCTACTCAGACAAACTATATAAACGGCCAAAAATATTCTTATAGCCAGACTTTTGCCAAGACCTTCGACATCTATATTTACTTCTGTGTTACCATCTTCCGAATCCTCCAACGTAAAGAGTACTCCAGAATAAGTGTCCGCTAAACCTTCGACCTCGGGCAATAAGATAGACTATAAGGAACATATGACCACTTATGTCAGAACAGTTCTTGAAGGAAAATGATAAGCCTCCTCCCAAAATATCCAAGGGATGGAAAAGTCCAAACCACTACGTAGACCTTCTTGGGCGGAATGCTCAGGCGGTAGCACCTATCGGCCACCACCATCTAATCGGTTCGAGGTTCTCAAACCAAATTCTACACTCTAAATGTGTCCTCTCCTGTGGAGTAAATGGTACAGACTCTCACTGCCAGAAGGACAGTGCGTAAGCTGTAGGATCGTGCTCTTCAAAAGCGGTTAGTCCGACGCCAAAGAAGAACATATCAAAGCTACTTGCTTAGTCCAAAATGCAGAAACGTCTTTCAATTCAGAACTGATCCCATAGTATAGATAAAGGTTATCTTAAAGTGGAACATTAGACATCGACCAGAGCTTGAACCATTGCTTAACCGGTACCTTTGGTCGCCGGCTTATAGTCTGTCCTCAAGACAACATTACATTCCTATACTAGTCTTCTGTACGGTGTGATTTATCTAAAGAAGAAGGTATTCCGCCGCATGGAGGCACTATGAGGCTCATCAGAGATTATATTAATGCTGAATCCGTATCCTTAAAGTCTGACATCCAGTGAGTTGCTGTAAGGACAGTTAACATCTACGCGATTCACCATTTGTAGCATATATCTGCCTCCATCTAATGACCTCTTGCCCACTGGTGTAGATGACCTAGTTTCCCAGCTACAAACAACATTTCTGTTGGTATGTGACCTTAATGCCCACCACACACTTTTGGGCTTACCTCGGGCCTCTGCTAGAGTTAAACTAAATGCCGACTCTTGGGCGATAATAATCCCTCCCTCCTAAAGAACAGAAACCCTATATTTCTTTCTGACGCCTTCAATAGGTTTTCACACCTGGATGTAGTCTTTGTTCTCCACAATTGTCAGTTTCCTTATAATGGAATCTCATCTCTGATCTATATTTTAGGGACCACTTTCCAATTTTTATTAGTCTCTTAGCACAAGATACATGTTTCACTCGTTTACCAAGATAACGCTTACATCAAGCAAACTGGAACCATTACACACATTCGAATTGTTTAGCTGCACTTATTACGAGTCTGCGATGATGATGATGATGATGATAATGGTTGGTTTTTCAGTGCGTTCATTGCTAAGGTCATTAGGGACCTTATAAACAATATTGCAGCAAACACGAGGTTAAACCCTACATAAAAAGTGAAAAATAAAACAAGTCAGTTATAAAACCAGTGTAAAAATAACTAATGGAGAGGGATCCACAGATGAAGCTAAAACGTATGCAAAAGGGAGCGAAAAGATGGCCAAAATGAAAGCCAAAGCAAAGAACTCAGGTTAAAAGGTGTTTGAGATAAAACATGATATTACTCTAACTACCGCTCCCAGAGCATGCAGCAGAAGAAAAAGTGCTAGAATTAAATCCTTAATCTAAACTCAGTTTGGATAAAAAGGTAAAAACTCTATCAACCACTCTATGGTTGTTGGCAGGGACTTCCGCCAGGGAGACTGGCTGCTGTGTTGTTGAGCGAAGTGCCACTAAAGCAATGCAGTCTATAGCAGCATATGCCATACCAACAATAGGCGCCCACAGAAGGAACCGATAGAGGCAAGTCCTATTTTTAAAGGCAGTGATGTGTTAAGTGAAGTGCCGAATGAGCAAAAGAGCCAAAAACACCACCTCGCAACGAGAAATGCGAAAGGTGGTTACCCAGTTTACAGGAAGTTCTTTAACTTCTCGAACCTTGTTTCCACAGAGAGATTATCAGACTTCATGCCAGCATTAAAATGCCGCACTCCGAACAAAAAGTCCAAAGTCTGCACACGTTACAGCAGGAATTACGGTACTTGGTTCCGTAATTGCCATCTTAGCTGCAAATTTCGGCATTTCATAACCCAGCAAGCCTATGTGACCACGAACCCATACAAACGCTACATTTACGCTGAATGCGTGCAAATCATGCAGTGCTTCTGGAATGCGCTGTACGAGAGGACGGTAGTTATACAGCTCTCAAATGCTCTGAACTTCACTGAGGGAATCACTATGAATAAGACAGTAACTTAAATTTCGACAACGAACATAGAGAAGGACTCGGTACATGGCATAGAACTGTGCGGTATAAATGCATGTGCTATAACGGAAACCAAAAGTATAGTTGTGGGTTTCAATAACAAAGGCACATCAAACACCGTCGTTTCACTTACTTCCATCGCTGTATATATAAATCCGCGCACGGTAATGGGATAAAAATTCTAAAAGCCAAGTACAGATTATAGACACCAGCATGGTATATTTTCGGTATGACGTCATCTCGTTATCTACATGGGATGTAGCGCATAACCAAGGCGGGTGCATCCTCTCCCCCCTGGCCCCCAGGGGCCTACTACGGTAGGTACGGGTTTGGCGCACCCGGGGGTTCCCGATCCGCTCACCGCTACTTCACCCTACCCACCGCCATTCACTGTTGCCACATCTTTTGTGCTGTAAGTGTTTCTTTCGTTTGTTTACTTTATCACCCTCTTCCTCCTCTAGGCTTATGGAACTTAGTAGTTTGTAATGCATTAGGTTTATTAACTCCTGTCTCACCAGCAGGGATCTCTCACTATCCCCATGGTTCCTGTCCCACGGTTCCAGCGCGGCTCCCAATTTGTGTGCTCTACGGAGGTCAAAGGCCTGAATGTTGGGTGCACCCTCCCCGCTACCCCTATGTGTAGTCTGCCCCTGCGGAGCCCGTCCATACCGTCAAGTACATTCGCGTAGCTTCTTAGTCAGCGCGACCTGTGCTGGTGTCCTGACACCCGCTTTACGTCGTTGGGATAGTTTCACGGGCCGGACGTGTTGCCGCTGACGGTGCCCCGGGCGTAATCAACCACAAGTCCCCTGAATCCGTGCATGTGTTCTATCACTGCACGGCCTAGAGCGGGGAGTCACAGCCGGTTATTCCTGTGGTAGGGGCTTAAAACCGGGGCCTGAATGGTGAATGGTATACGCATAAGGACCAGCAGTGGTGTTTGGAGGGTAAACCTTATGACGTAGACCTTGGGTATCGGTCACGGGATAGTTCCCGTGACGGCACAAACCTTGGAGATTTCATGTCTTTTCTTCTTTAACCCCCGAATGGCAGGCTGACGCCGACGGTTCCGGAAGGGGGTCCTTTCAATATGTCAAACCGCGCACAACCATCTTATTTTGACCAGTATTTAATTATGGCTATGTTAAACGAGACGAAGAAATTCTGTGATATAAGTCCATTCTATATACAAACGGAAGTTGACAGGATATGCGGCAAGGTTAAAAACGCGACGAGGCTGCGAGACAGTACACTACTGGTGGAGGTCCGCAATAAAGAACAGTCGGACAAACTATTTCATGCTACTCTGTTGGGTTCGTACAGCGTCAAAGTTTACCCCCACAAGTCGCGGAACACCTGTAGAGAAGTTGTGACCATCTCTAGCTTAGACGACCTGTCTAATGAAGATATTGCCACCCATCTTTCCGAACATCGAGTTTGTCAGGCGTGCCGTTTACATGGTAAATGTCACGGCAAGGAGTACCCATTGCGAACGATCTTTCTCACATTCAAGGGTACTATTGTTCCAGAATTTATATACTGTGGATACGAACGTGCTGCCGTCCGCCCGTATGTGCCGAACCCGATGCGGTGCTTCAAGTGCCAGCGCTTTGGGCATACCCAAGCCACCTGTGCCCGACCTGTAACATGCGATCGCTGTGGTCCAGCGGCCCACGTTGACACAGCCTGCACGCGTGAACCGTGCTGTGTGAACTGTGAAGGAAGTCATCCGTCTTGCTCTCGACAGTGTCCCAGGTACTTGGATGAGAAATGTATACAAGAATTATGTGTGAAGGAACATCTTACCTTTCTTGAGACGCGGCGCCGCTTTGAACAGCTGTGCCTGTCGCAGACGCGTCGACGCAAACGGTCTTGTGCGCAGCCTCTGCTCCTTTACCTGCTCGATCATCTGCATCCCCCTGTACGCCGTCTGAAGCACCGCAGCAAGCTCAACTGCCTGTTAATCCATGTGTTCCCAGTTCGTCCTTCGTAGGAGACCGTTCCCGCCAACGTAGTATACAGACGTGCCGAACTTCGACAACATCACGCTCTCGTTCTGTGAACCGAAGGGCTTCTTCAGACTCCCGACTACCGGTGGAGTCTAAGGACGACACAGGGTTTAGGATAATTGGTTCCAAAGCCGCTAAGGTGAGAAAGAAAGAAATTACACCACCTTAAATTTCTATCTCACCATGGATATAATCCAGTGGAATGTCAATGGGATCAGGGCCCGTCTTCCGGAGCTTCAACATATAATCCACCACCGCTCACCCTCAATCCTTTGTCTCCAGGAAACAAACTTACATCCTCATCATAACCTTCCTGTTCGTCATTTTCAATCATTCAGACACGACTTTGTTGGTGGCCTGCGTGCTTGCAACGGTGTCTCTCGTGGCGCCTACCATCCTTGCCACAAGTATTCCTCTCAACACCCCGCTACAAGCGGTAGCTGTACGTGTGACATTGCCTTCCATCTCCTTTTCTGTTTGCTATGGCAATTTACCGCCGCACGATATGATTATAGACACTGAGCTTCGGAAATTGTTGGCACCAATTCCCACGTCGCTGATCGCTTTGGGCGATGTCAATGCGAGCAATGTTCTTTGGGGTTCTTCTGCTGACGATGCTCGAGGTACCATAATCGCAGACGTTTGCGATGCGTCTGGTTTATTACACTTAAACTCCGGTGCACCCACATTTTTATCTTCCGTCTATGGCACATTCTTCGCCCTAGACGTAACTTTTTGTAGCCCTGCTTTACTGCAGTTTGGATTTGTCGGTATTTTCCGATCTTCACGGCAGTGATCATTATCTCATTGACATTCGTTTTTCGGGACAACATACATGGCCCACAAGGCATCCCCGCTGGATTATCTCCAAGGCCGATTGGGCAAAGTTTTCTTCTCTGCTCAATCTCCATTAGATGGCTGTGCTTCCATAGAAGACATGGTGGAGTATTTTACTTGCTCCAGCAGAATCCAGTATTCCTCGGAGCTCTTTAACCCATCGGCGTATTCCTGTGCCGTGGTGGACCGAGGACTGCAGCTTGGCATTAAAGGCACGGAAACGGGCTCTTAGTCTTTTCCACCTGCACCCAACGGCGGAGAACTTCGTGGCTTTTAAACGCGACCGGGTCAAGGCGCGCTACATCATCCGTGATGCCAAACGGAAATTATGGGAATCTTACGTCTCTTCCCTTTCTCGCAGGAGCTCTACCCAGCGAGTGTGGGCCTCAGTGCGCCGCATGTCCGGCAAATATCCCAGGACGGCAATCCCTGGCCTTACTGTTCACGGCGGCACATTCACCAGCGAAGCAGATTTTGCTGACGCCCTCGACACCTCTTTCGCTGCCACAAGCGCAACTTAAAGTTACGATAACACTTTCATTCCCCTTAAGGAAGCTGCTGAGAGCATTCGCCTTGATTTTACTAGTGATTGTAGTGAGCCGTACAATGCACTTTTCACCCTTGCGGAACTCATTCTTTACATATTGCGAGGGTCTCTTCTCCTGGTCCCGATGATATTCACCGGCAAATGCTACTTCACCTCCCACCTGCAGCCGTTACGTTCCTGCTGAATCTCTATAACCGAATCTGGCGTTAACAGGTTTTCCCGCCTATGTGGCGAGAGGGTATTGTCATTCCTATACCTCGTTCTGGCAAAGATCAGACCGTTCCATCATCTTACCGGCCGATTTGCCTCACGAGCGTTGTTTGCAAGACCTTAGAACGCATTATCAGCATTCGGTTTATCTGGTGGTGGAGACGAACGATGTGCTGTGTTCCGCGCAGTGCGGATTTCGTCGCAATCGTTCCAGCATCGATAACCTGGCGCGTATGGAGGCTTATGTGCAGAATGCTTTCCTTCTGAAGCAGCATGTCGTGGGCTACTTTTTTGACCTCCAGAAGGCTTCGAGTTTGCAACGTTCCGGGTTACGTGGCCATCTGGCCCTGTTTATGTGCAAGTTTCTCCAGCTCCGCCGCTTTCGTGTCGGTATTGGCAATACTCTCTCGCAGGAAAAGATTCAGGAGAACAGTGTACCCCAAGGTTCAGTTCTTAGTGTTATGATTTTTGCTGTGGCCATCAACAGCATTACTACCGTCGTTCGTAGTGGGATCTCATCGTCACTGTATGTGGATGACTTTGCGCTATACTATTGCTCCTACAGCACTGATCATCTCAAACGACCATTTCAGCTGGCCATAAACTCCCTCGCTAGTTGGCCGCTTCGTAATGGCTTTCGTTTTTCCTCTACAAAAACGCGATGCATATACTTCCACCGTCTTCGTGGAGTACACCCTCCTCCTGACGTTCACTGGAATGGTGTGCCGCTGCCTTTCGTTCCGTCCTTGTAGTTCTTAGGTCTCCACCTGGACCGTGAACTTTCTTGGGTGCCGCACATCCGACACCTTCGCGCCTCCTGTGATCGATCGCTTCGGATCCTCAAACTGCTTTCTGGTGCGTCTTGGGACGGTGATCGTTCCGTGATGCTTCGTTTATACCGTTCACTCGTTCGCTCTAAAGTAGATTACGACTGTGTTATTTACGGCGCAGCGACCGCTTCTGAACTTCGCCTTTTAGACACTGTTCATCATACTGGTATACGTCATGCTACAAGAGCCTTCCGCACCAGTCGTTTGGAATGCTTGTATGCCGATGCTGGTGAACCCCCAATGGCAGTGAGTCGCTCCTTTTTACTTTGTTCTTATGCTGCTAAGTTGTCTGCGGACCCCTGCCATCCTTGTTTTAACCCTGTGTTACGCCAAGAGTATTCACACCGATATTTGAGGAACACCACCTTTTCACGCCCCTGTGGTATTCGGTTTCGTGAGCTGCTCTCCGATAGGGGTCTCAGATTGCCTCTTGTGGAGCGCGCTTTTGTATATCTGGAACCTGCCTGGCAACTAAGGCGTCCCAGTTTTGGTGTGACCCTCTCGCGAACCTTGTGAAACTCTCGACCCCTCCGGAGGTATTTCGGCGCCTGCTTATCGCACTTCTGTGCAGTTACCAGGCCTGTGCACCGGTATTCACTGACGGTTCCAAGCTGGGAGGAGCTACAGGTTGAGCCTTTTACTTCAGTGGGGAAACACATAATTATCGCCTTGCGGACACTAGTTCGGTATTCACCGCTGAACTGTACGCTATATTTTACTTTCTGGATTTTATCTCCCTTTTAGCACCTGGTAGTTTTATTGTTTGCTGTGATTCCCTGAGTGCCCTACAGGCTCTATAGCAGTATACCGGCTCTTCGTCACTCGCTATGCGCATTCAATCTCGCATTTCCGAATTGATTGATTTCGGCTACCAGTTCATCTTCACATGGGTTCCAGGTCATGTCGGTATTGCAGGTAATGAGGTAGCGGATAGGTCTGTCAAGGCTGCCTGCTCCTTACAGTATTACTCGGGAGCGGCTGCGCCCTCAGGGGATGTTTCACTCACTTTCGTAGGTTTCTTCTTTTAGCCTGGCAGCAATCTTGGCAAAATTTAGGGTACCCAGCTCCGCACACTCAAAGACACGGTATACCCAAGGCTCACATCTTGCCAGCCGAACGCGTCTGCGTATCGGTCACACACGGCTAACCCATAGCTACCTTCTACGCGCTGAGCCAGCTCCTATCTGTCAGACCTGCGATGTTCGTCTGTCTGTGGCACATGTGTTGCTTGATTGTCCGAAATTCCATCGCGAACGGCAATCCATCGGCCTGGGTACCGATTCACCTGCCATTTTATACGACGACGACAATTCAGGCGATAAAGTGCTTCGGTTTGTTGCCTCTATTGGCCTCAGCAAACACATCTGACCTGTTTAATGCGTGTGTGAAGTTTTAGCCTTTTTAACCCTTAGCTCCTGCCTGTTAGCACATGAGACCAATTTGTGTGTGTGTGTAGTTTTTAGTTTTTTTTTTTTTTTTTTTTTTTTAACCTTTTAGCCGTGTTTGGATCATATGGGCCTTTTTTATTCGTGCGTGCCTGTGTAAGGGTTTTTAGCACTTTTTAATTTTTCAGCCTGTAGTTTTCTTTGTAATGTGTTTTCCTTTTAATTAACTTCAGGCCCAAATGACCTAGTTGTCGACGGGACCTTAAACACCGTTCACTGACTCACTCTCCCGCTGGGCAACATCCTTGGCATTTCAATATCATGTTTCCGAAGACGCTCACCGAAATGAAAACCAGTAGGCCTTGGACTAAATGAGATATTTCTATTAGGTGCGTCTAAACCTAATTCAAAAAGAGAGTAAACGTAGGATGCGCAGGAATGCACCTAAGACCATAGTCATAATGTGCTAACAGGACATCACGCGGATATTGCAGAAGTGGTTCAACCGATTAAGTGTAAATTCTGGCATATAGGCTGGTTGGAAAGGCACCAACAGCCACACGGACGCCATGATTAAAGACAGTGACTAAACTTCTAAGCACAGGTGGTTGTGTTGAAGAATAAACACTGAAGCCGTAGTCTAACCTGAATCAGAATAATGCACGATAAAGTTCCAGCAGCAATGTCCGATCCGTCCCTAACATTTATCACTCCATATCCGTAAGATACTCATGGAATGGGTATATGGTGCTTTTAGCTGTGCTATATGTGGTGATCAACAAAGTTTCCGATCGAAGTCCGGGTTGTGGCCGAGTGGTTAGATTACTCATCACTCACCTAGGCGGCCCGGGTTCGATACTAAGCGACCGCATGTGAGAACTGTGATGGACAAAGCGGCACAGTGGCGGCGGGTTTTCTTCGGTTTCCCCCGCCATCGAATTTCCACCGGTGCTCCATTTCATTCCATGTATCATCGCTTGTGGTGCCACAAATAGTAAAAGTGGGTGTTAAACACCATAAAAAAACAAACAAGAAATGTCCGATCGACAGGCTACCCAAGGAATCTCACCGTATTTGTGAGTGGTAGCAAATCTGGATCAAGTCGGAGAGAAGGCGAAAACCGGCTGCTATGGCGCCAGAAGTTAACGCAGATTGAGCTCTCGGTTGAGAAACGAAAGATTGTCCAAACACTGCTGCAGTGGGCGTTCCAAAACGGCGTATGCTGAGAAGTAAAAAAAGCACGCAAAATTATTGTCAACGAATAAGCATGACGAGACACCTGGGTGAATACATTTCGAGATAGAACTGATGGCTGTAGCAACAGCTTGACGCTATTGATCGCTGTGACACACCGTTTTCTTGAACAAAAGGATTCGACAAAACCGAGCCGAACCTCACTCGGAAAACACAATCTCTCATAAACTCTTGAATAAACAACGGTAGGCATCCACGTATATACCAGTTGTGGAGCGTACGCAATTTACCTGCTCGCCAACACGTTTCATAAGCTTTCTCAAGGCCAAAAATATCCCAAATGTTTGACTGTTCTTGAGAAACCCATTCATAGTCGGCGTCGACAGTGATACAAGGTACTGACCGACGTCGTCGTAAAGCTCATTGGGTGATGGTCAATAACTTGTGATTTTTCAGCCACCATAACAAACGTCCGTTTATCATGCTTTCCACCAGCTTGCAGACGCAACTGATAAGGGCAATAGGACGGAGGCTGGAAGGAAGGTGACAGTCCTTTCCGGGCTTAAAAATGGGTACGATGGTGGTCTCCTGCCACTGCTCCGGAAAGGTGGTGTCAACCTAGTATAACACGATTATACACCTCAATTAGGAAAGTCTCACCTTCAGGAGAGAGATGTGCATCATTTCGACGTGGATACCATCTGGACTTGGTGCAGAGTTTCGCGAAGATGAAAGCGCATGGTCTAATTCCGCCATGGTAAAGACGCGATTACAGTCCTCAACGTTTCTCAAACGAAAAGAGAACGCTTGAGATTCCATCTGAGGCATAACTGCAAGGAACTCAGGGGAATGGTAATGATGATTGGGGTTTGGGCCCACTCATATTTTAAGGTCATCAGCGCCCTTCAAAAACAAATCGTGGTCATGGGAGCTAACAGGAATATAAAATTGACCAGCAGTAAAATTAGAACTGAAAAGATATATAAAACCCAGAGTAAAAGTATTCTCTCGTGTAATAAAACCAGAGGGAGCAATAAAACTATGACAAGGAGAGCAAAAAGAACGATAAAAAATCCAAGACTATAACTTAATTATAAAATCACAAACAATAAAACGAATTAAAACATTCAAGAAACCAGACCATCCGCTCGATTGGCATCATTAAATAAAACAAATTAAAACCTGAATAAAAAGGAACTTGTGATCAAAATGTTAAAACCATCTCCACCGCAATAGGATCATTAGCCAAGACCTCCGAAAGCCACCATGTGTATAGACGACCAAATGTGTGCTAGAGAACCACATTTAGCAACACATGACGGACTGAAAAGTCCTCCCTATATAGCGGACAGATAAGACCTGGTTCACTCTTAAGAGGATAACTTTACACAGAGTTACCGTGATCAACGCGTAATCAAGCCAGTAACTCCTCCTCTTGACCAGATTTACGACTGGAGGTTATAGGGATGTCCTTCAGCCCTCTAAGCTTGTTTCCGCGCAGACATTCGTCATGCTAGCGCGAGTGTACCGCTCTCCGCACATCAAGCCTGAACTTCCCCGAGGTCACAAAAGGAATAAAAGTATTGGGTTGCAGTGCTGCCGCCTTAGCTATTAAATGAGGCAGTTCATTCCGCGGCAAGCCTACGTGAGCGGGAATCCATGCCAACTCCACATGAACTCATAAAGTGTGTAAAATGTGGAGGACGTCCTGAATATCCTGCACGATAAAATGGTGGTACAGATGATGAACGCTCTGAACCGTACTAAGGGAATCACTCATAATTGGGTAGTAACCCAAACTCCGAAGGCGAATATAGAAAATGGCTCGATAAATGGCATAGAGATGTACAGAATAAATTGATTTGCTACTATGCAAAACAAAAATATATCATCATATCATTTATAAAGGCACGTCGAACATCGGCGGTGCATTTAATTCGTCAGTGCTGATGATGATGATGATGATGATGATGATGGTTTAAGGGCATTCAACTGGTCGGTCAGCATCACCCTTATAAAACCATTTAGGAGAATGCCAGGGAGAAATATAGAGTTAAAACAACAGTAGATTTGAAAGATTAAAATGGAGAATGGAATCCTGGGTTAATACATTTCATTGCTAAAACCAAACATAGCATAAAATAGAAGCCACACATGACATAAAATGCTAGGTGAAATAAATCTACCCATTGAACAAATCAGAGGTAACACTAAATACCCAGAGCTAAAATGTGCATGTATGAAACAGTTAAAAACACCAGTTACAGCTTCATGCCGGTGACATAGAGAATAAAACTGAATGTAAATCCTGAATGTAAAAGTTACAGCTGACAAACATTGAAAAATCCGTTCCAACGTTCTGGTATCGTCCGCCAGGATTTCCTCAAGACATACCGACAGCTGTAGGGAGTCAGGAATATGTGCTAAACGAACAAACTCCCACAACATATGATAGATTGACAATTCTACTTTACAGAGCAGACAGACGGAAACCGGGTCCCCCTTAAGCAGGTAGCTGTGGCCATTATGCAAGCAAGCTAAAATCACCTCCTGCCGACGAGATGCATAATAGGAGGTCACCCAGTTTAATTGAAGTTCCTTTGCTACCCTTAGCTTGTTGCCGTGGAGCGCTGGCCACTGGTCATGCCAGCAGCAAAACACGCTTTCTCTGCACAAAAAGCCTAAAATCCTTGTCTGTCATACAAGGAGGTGCAGCACTGGATTTTGTGGTCACCGCCTTCGATGCAAAATCCGCCAGTTCATTCCTCGATAGACCAACGTGCCAGGAAGTGAGCACACTCCACATTTGCGCCCGAAGCATGCATAATGGGGAGGACATCCTGAATGGCTATACGATAGGATGGTAGGTGTACAGCGCATGAATAGTCTGAAGGGCGCTGAGGAAATCACTCAGTATGAGGAAGTCATCCAAATTTCGACGTTGAGCATAGAGACTGGCTCGGCATATGGCATAAAGCTCTTTACGGTAAATAGATGTGCTTCTAGTCTCAACCGAAAATATAAAATATAGGATTCGGTCCCACTAACAAAGGCACATATAACATCTTCGGTACATTTAACTGCCTTCGGTAAATATAAACGTGTGACCACCGAAATTTGACAAAAATACGGATACTAGACACGGGCCTAGCAGATTTCCCATGAAACCGAGATCGATGTGGGATGTAGCACGTAACCAAGGTGAGTACACCCTATCCCATTCGGAAACATGCGAGGCAGTGCAATATCATGTTTCTGGAGAAGCTCGTGGAAATGAACAGCTGCAGGCCTTGGACTAAGTGACCGGTTGCGAAAGCGCCCGTCCAACTCGGTAGAGCAAAAAGGAGGAAAATGTGGGATGCGATTGCATGCAAGTAAACATACAGCCAAAATTAGCAGCAGCACATCTCGCGGACATCGCAGAGGAGGTTCTACAGAATCGGCGTAGAGGCTCACAATTGGGATCTTCGGAAAAGCTCCAACAATCACACGGATGCTCGATTATGGACAGCGTCTAGTCTCCGTAGCACTGATGGGCGTGCTGAAGAGTAATCAATGCATTATCTAAGTATGGACCGAATCAGTGCATGATGTAGATGCAGCAATACTGTACGATCCGCTTTCCAAGATTTGCCACGTAGTATCCGTAAAATATTTAGAAAAGGTTCACATCGTGCTTTCAACTATGCTATATGTGATGATGAATAGGATTGCATTACACTTTACTTCTAGGTTATCAGCGCCCTTATAAAACTAAAAGTGGTAGGAGTCCAGAGCTAAAATCATGAAAAAAGTTAGCACATATAAAAGAACAGCTAAATTTAGAAATAACATATGGATTAGAAGCCATCCAGTGCAAAAAGCGTAGTAAAATCAATAAAACCGTTAAATGCAATGGCTCATAAGAACAGGTTAAAATGAGCTAAAACTAAAACCATAGCACGCTAATACAGTAATGCCACCATAAAACAAATCAGATGCTTAGTGGAAGACACACTTTTGATAAAGACTTAAAAACCCTATCGACCACCCCAGAACCGTCGTCAAGGACCTCTCCTAGGGAAACCGGCAGCAGGAGAAATCTTCAGATGAGCTGCTAGAACTACACACTTTAGCAGCACGTACTCCACCGTCAAGGCCGCTCCACAGAGTGGGCAGATAGAAACATGATCTCTCTTAAAAGGGTAATTAACAGTGTAAATACAATGGCCAATCCGCAATCGAGCCAATATCCCTCCTCCTGACGAGAAGGATCGTAGAAGGTTGCCCAGGTTATAGGAAGGTCTTTCAACTGCCTAAGCTTGTTGCATTGCAGAGCCAACTACTCCGCATACCAACTCGAAAGCACCACTTTCCACACAACCATTCCAAAGTCTTCCGCTGTTACAGTAGTAACAGTAACACTGTGGCTGCCGATTTTACTGCCAAATCCACCAGTTCATTTCCCGGCAAGTCAAGTTATCCAGCAATCCATGCGCACTCCACATTGACAACGTAAGCGGGTAAAATGTGGAAACTGTCCTGAATGCGCTGCACTAAAGGTTGGTAATTGTACACCTCACGACTGCACTGAAGAGCACTAAGGGAATCACTCAGAATAAGGCAGCCAATGTATTTTCGACGCCGAATATACACAAAGGCTGGGTAAATACCATACAGTTCTGCTATATAAATGGATGTGCTACTAGGAAAACCGAAAACACAAGGTTCGGTACCAGTAACAAAGGCACATGCCACAGCATCGGTGCACTTACAGCCATCAGTAATTATACAAATGTGGTAACTGTAATTTGATAAACATTCTAAAAACAAAATACGGATACTAGACGCAGGCGTAGCAGATCTCCCATAAGCCGCCATTCCAAGATCGACTTAGGATGTAGCAGGTAACCAAAGTGAGTACATCTTCTCCCCCTAGGGAAACATGCCAAACAGAGTAATATCGTTTTTTCAGAAGAAGCTCGCGGAAACGAAATCTGGCAGGCCTGGGATTTAGTGGCATGCTTCTATAACGTGCCGGGGGGGGGGGGGGCGGTACAGAAACAGATAGGAACAGAGTCCCGCTTGAAAAGATAACTATGTGTAAAATTACTCTGACCGATTTTCAGGCGATCCAATATCACCTCCTCCGAACGGGCCGTGCCATGGCCGAGTGGTTAGACCACTCGACTCTCTCCTTGGCGGCCCGGATTCGATCCCAAGCGACATAAGAGATTTGAGGTAAACAAAGCGGCGCAGGGGCAGGTTTTCTCCGGATTCTCCGGTTTCCTTCGCTATCGCATTCCACCAGTGCTCCATCTTCATTCCATGTTTCATCAGTGCCGGCGCCAGCGGTGTCATTTACAGTAAAGGCGAACGTTAAACATTATCAGAAAATATCCTCCCGACGGGATAAGTGAGAGGAAGTTACCCAGTTTGTAGGGAGATCTCTCACTTTCCTCATTTATTTCAACGAAGAACTGACTTTCTTCGTGCTAGCCGGAAAGAACGCTCTCCGCAGAACAAGTCTAAAGTCTGCAGTGTGACACAACGAATTGCAAAACTGGTTTCCGTGGATGCCGTGTTTGCCGCCAAATCCACAAGTTCATTCCCCGGCAGACCAACGTGACCAGGCATCCAAGCGCATTCCACATTCACGCCGGACGCGTGCAAAATGTGGAGGGCATATGCATGCGCTTTACAAGATGGTACTTGTACAGCTCGACAATGCTCACAAGGACACTACGGGAATCACTCAGTATAAGGCAGTCACAAATGTTTCGATGTAGAGAATAGGAAATGGTCCGTTATATCGCATAAAGCTCTGAATAATAAATGGATGTGCTACTAGGCAAACCTAAGGAATATGGTTCGGTCCCATGTACATAAGAATATCCAACATAAGCAGTGCACTTATTGCCATTGGTGTATACACAAATGCGTCATTGAAATGGCATAAAAATTCCTTAAATTAAGTACGGATACTAGCTGCAGACATTGTAAACTTCCCGCAGGCTGTCCTTGCTAGATTTTTATGGAACGTGGCACGTAACCAAGGTAGGCGCTCCCTCTCCCCCTTGGGAAACATTCTAGGAATTACAATATCGTGATTACGAATCAGCTCTCGGAAACAAAAGCATGCAGGCCTTGGACCGAGTGAGAGGTTGCAATAACATTATTCCAACTCGGTAAAGAAAAATGGGTTAAACGTTGGATGCGTAGGCAGCTACTTAAGCTCATAGTCAGAATACGCTAGTAGGATATCACGCCGGACACGTCGAGGGGGTTCCGCCGATTCGGCACTGAGGCTAAAAACTGGGCTGGTTGGAACGGCCCCAACAGCCACGCGAATGCCATGATTATGGATGGTGCCTAACCTTCCCAGAACAGATGGTCGTGCTGAAGAATAAAAAAAGGCGTCCATAGTCCAACTTAAACGAGATCAGTGCCCGATACTGTCCGATCCGGTCACACTTAGTATACGTAAAACATTGAGAGAATGGTCGAAACTCGCTTTGGGCTGTGCTATATGAGGTCACCAGCAAAGTTTTCGATCGAATTGCAGCCAAAGGAATTTCTCGTCAACTACATACGAAAGTAAATGTAGCCCAGGTGGAAGAGAAGGCGGCAAGCGCATCTTACGGCACCAGAAGTTAACACACACGGACTTCTCAGTCAAAAAGTGAAAGTCGTTGTTAGATCTCCAAGAAGAAAGGTTGTTTAAACACCGCTGGAGACGATGTTCCAGAAACGGCGCACGCTGAGAAGTACAAGAGATGATAACGTCGTCTACGAATAGGCAGGACGAGACACCTGGGGAAACACATTGAAATATTGAATTAAACCGATCTCTGTGCACGCCGTTCTCTTGAATAAAAAAGATTCGAAAAAAGCGAGCCTAACCTTACCCGGAAAATGTGGTCCCTCATAAACTCTTGAATAAATAATGTTAGCCGTTCTCATATATTCTAGTTGAAGGGAGAACATAATGTCCCTGCCCTACAACGCGTATCATAAGTATTTTCGAGGTAAAAAATATCACAAATGTTTGAGCGCTCTTAAGAAAGGCGTTCATGATCTCCGTCGACAGTTATACTAGGTGGTCATCTCTTGATCGACGTCTGCGAAAACCGCCCTGGGTTTTGGACAGGAAGAGATTCTAGCCACAACACAAACTGTCCATTGATCAATCATTTCATCACCTGACAAACGAAACTGGTGAGGGAAATGGAACGATAGCTCGAACGAAGTTGGCGGTCCTCTCAAGGCTTCCAAATAGGTATGATGGTTTCTCCCCACCACTTAATTGGAAAAGTGGCATCAAGCCAGACACGATTATAGACTTCGAGTAGAAAAGCCTTTCCTTCAGGAAAGAGATGTTGCAACATTTGGGCGTGGAAGCCATCTGGATCTTGTGCAGAGATAAAAGTGCATGGTCGAGCTCCACCATGGCGGTAAAGGTGAGTGTAGTCTTCAAAGTTTCCAGAACGGAAGCTGAACCCAGATATTCCACCTGGGACTTACTGGAAGAAACTCAGGCGAATAATTGTCTGAGATGGACATTTGATCGAAAGCTCTGCCAAGAACCAAATGTATCAACCACAGTGTCTGCGACTGGTATTAGACCGGCGATCGGCATATGGGTCATTTTCCCGGCCACACGCCTTGATGTATCCCACAGGACAGAGGAAGGAATATATCGATGAAATGAGTTTATGAACTTGCTGCAGGATATCTTTTATTCTATCCTTAATATCTTGTCAACGTTTGATATCCATCTTCTTACACAGTATGAAGTTATCTAATGAAGGGTGACACTGGAAGACCCTGAGGGTCCGCCTGGGAGCACTAATGGCATTACGGCATTCATCTGTCCACTATGGAACTGGAAATTGACGAGGTTGACCAGTCGATCGCGGAACAGACCCCTCAGCAGCAAAAAGAATGGTTCCTGTGAGGTGGTCGACTAAAAATGCACTTAGTCGTGTTCGTTATAATCAAAAACGGCCAACCGGAAATAAAGGTTCAGGTATGCTAGACCTAAATGACACCTTAGTAAAGATGCTGAACGTAAATCCTGTGCCAAAAGACTGATAAGAATAGGGAAAATTGGTCACTGGAATGTAAATCAGAGATGATATCACATTGTAAGGAAACTCCTCACTGTGGAGAACAAACCACTACATCCAGGTGCGAAAAACTATTGAGGGCATCAGAAAGAAACGTAGGTTCTCCGATTATAAGCACAGAGAGGATATTCGTGGCCAATAAATCGATAAGTAGTTGATCTCTCGCACAAGCCCGAGGTGATCGAAGTGTGTGGTGGGCATTCACGTCCTGTTCCCACAGAATTGGTGTAGGTAGCTGGGAAAGTAGGTCTTCTAAATCAGTGCGCGAAAATTAATTATATGGAGGCAAACATGTACTATAAATGGTAAATCTGGTAGCTCGAACCGATTACTTATTTATATATTTATTTGTTATTTTTTGGTAGCTTAACGTCCTTTAAACTCGTTGGTTAAATCAGACGATGAATGAAATTGGTGAAATGAAGCTCAAATGATATGAGGGTCTATGGAGCTTAATGTTACCCAACATTCGTCTTCTCAGAATAAGGGAAAACCCCCAAAAAACCTTATCCGGGTAACTCACCCTAAGCGAGATGCGAAATCACGACCTGTTGAATGTGAGGCAGACACACTACCACAACATTACCCAGGGGGCGATCGAACCGATTACACGTACTGACTAGCGAAGATGGTGGTCACCGAACTGTGCCCTCCCCCCCCCCCCAGATGATTCCTCAGTAGAGGATCTACGGTGAATGGGGCCTTGACATTTCCTTTCGATTTCCAGCCACGCACCTCAAGCTATTCTGTATAACAATCAAGCTCTATGTCAATTAAAGAAAGCTGCAAAATTGCTTCACGATCGCCATTTGCTATCCTTAATAACTTACCTATATTTAGCACGCATATCCTTATAGTGTGTCAGGTCCTCTAGTGTAGAGTGAGGCTGGTAAACACTGAGACCACGCCTACGTGATCGCCTAGGAGCATGAATCACATTCCGGCTTAATCCAGTCGACCGCGGAATAGACTGCTCAGCAGCAGAGTAATGGTTGCTATCACGTATTCGAGACGTACTCGTTGGTTAAAACGGCCAAAAAGGAATAACGGTTCCAGTTGACCTGATCTAAACTCCGTCTAGGTAAACATGTGGAACATACGTGTTGTGCTAAAAGACTTCTAAGAATTAGAAAATGAGCACTAGAATGCAGTTCAGAGAGCATGTTCCAGCGTAAGATCACTGCAAACTGTGCAGAACAAACCGCTATATCGAGATGAGAAAAGCTGTGAATGGCGTCAGACAAAAATGTAGCCTCTCAGGTGCTCAGGAGAATTAAGTATTGTAGTGCAAAAAATCCGCACTTACATTTTGCACAAACACGAGATGAGCCCAAAAGCGAATGGTGGATATTGTGGTCGCCTACTAGAAAACATGTGTTGGTAGCTAGGAAATTAGGTTTCCCAAATCGTGAGCGAGAGATCGTCAGGCAAATATACAGTACAGGTGGTAAAGCTGAAGGAGCCCAGCTTAACCGTTACAGTGACTGAGCAGACTGTAAGAAAGCAGAAGCAGCCAAAATAGCATCTCTAGGAATCATCATAGTGTCCCCATGTCCCGGAACACCCTCTGTCGGTAATAAATTACACGGCACAGAAGAGAAGTGTCTAAAGGTAATCTTATCTTGTGGACGGAGGTTCGTCTCCTGTAAGAATAAGACCTAAGGCTGATTCTGTTTGAGCAGTAGTTAAAGTTCTGGTCAATGTGGGCGAATGCCGCGTATGTTCACCTGTAGAATAGCCATGATGAGTAGAATGGGTAAAGTTCTAAATTAAAAGACGTTTCTGCATAACTGGCTGTGCTGGTCGGTTAAATTTGTTGTTTTTCGCCGTCGGAATTATACTCGTTTCAGGAGCGCGATCCTGCCGCTTACGCATTGGCGGCCTACCAGTGAAGGCAGAATCCTCCTGTTCCATCTCTTCTACAAGGGAGGACCCTTTTGCAAAGGAAAATTTCGAATACACTACGGTTTTACCAATCTTAATGGCAGAAGGAGACCCTTGGCTGACAATTATGCTGTACTGGGATTCACACTGGCGGGTTTGGCGGATGTTGATGCCAACGTAGACGAAGGCTTGGTAGTGGTCTAGCAATGATATTCTTTTCGGCAATTCCGGCTCCGGTGATTTCGCAGTTTTGACTTTTGATTTCTTGCCATAGTACCGGTTTTGCTGCGACTGAGCTATAAGTATGGCATCGCAAGACAAGGGGTTGGCGAAGTCGCAGGAGCTTACGGACTTCCTAGGACTTCCTTTCTCGTTCACGCGTATCTCGTGGATGGCTATCTCCATTCCCGGGAACTGGATGGATTGTCCCCATTGCCGTTGATGCAAAATAGGGTTGACGTGCAACCGCCATCGTGCATGACATCACCGCAGTTAACACATGTAGACCGATCACCACAGAACCCACCGGAGTGCCCAAAGCGCTGACTCTTATAGCACCTGAGAGGATTAAAGAGGTGTAATATTTTTGCTCGCACAACACGTGTCATAAACCTTTTCTAGGTAAAAAAAAATATCGCAACTATTTGACTGTTCTTAGGAAAGTCGTTCATGATCCGCGTCGACAGCGATACAAGGTGGGCAGCTTATGATCGGCATCTTAGAAAACAACATGGGTGTTGGACAGGGGATTGTGAGATTCCAGTCACACCACAAACCGTCCTTGCAAACACAACTGGTGAGGGAAATAGGACGGCAGCTGCACGGAAGGTGACGGTCTTTTCCAGGTTTCAAAACAGGTATTATTTTGGCTTCCCGCGGGAAGCATGGCGTCAACCCAAACACGATTATAGACCTCGAACAGGAACTCCCTACCGTCAGGAGAGAGGTGTTGCAAATTTTGGACGTGGATTAAATCTGGAGCTGGCGCAGACTTTGTGAAAAGGAAATGGTATGGTCTAAAGGCGATTGTAGTGTACAAGAATTCCGGAACGGAGACAGAAACGTTAAGGTTCCACTTGCACCTTAACGAGAAGAAACTCAGACGGATAATGCTCTGAGCTAAATACTTCAGCGAAGGCACTGTCTAAAACGCTAGTCACGTTAGACGGATCAACAACACCGGCAGGTGTTTTGGGACATACAGTGGGCATATGGGACGATTTTCCGGCCATACGCCCCAAATTATCCCATACTATAGAGGAAGGTGTATATTTAGAAAATGAAGTTACATACTGGCTCCATCATGTCCCTTTGCTATCCTTAATAACTTGTTTGTATTTGGCACGCATCTTCTTATCCTGCATCACGTTATCTAGTGTAGGGCGATGCTGAAAAATCTTGGGAGCACGCCTGCGAGCACGAATGGTATTCCGGCATTCGTCGGTCCACCATGGTACCGGGAATCTGAGGGGTTAGCCATTCGAACGGGAAATTGATTATTGGAGCAGTAGAAAGAATTGACTGTGTAAGCTTTTCCACAAAAAGATCTACAAACTTGCGCTCATCGTAGTTGAAAAGAGCTAAGCGGGAGTAGAGGCCAGTTGGCTTGATCAAGGCGTCATCTAGGTAAGCTGGTGGAACATAGTTACGTTTTAGGAGACTAATATGGCAAGAAAAGTGGAATTTAGAATTTAAGTCAGAGATTATATTCCAGCGTAAGCAAGCTGCTAACTGTGGAGAACAAATCGTTATATCAAGGTGAGAAAGACTATGAACCGCGTCGGATTGAAATGTAGGCTCTGCGATTTTCAGGAGACCCAAGCTATTTTTGCCCACGAAATCGCGAATTAACTTACTTCTCGCATAATCCCGAGGTCAGCCCCAAAGTGGGTGGTGGGCGTTCATATCTCCGACCAACAGAAAAGGTGTTGGTAGCTGAAAGCTAGGTCTTCCAAGTCAGTGCGCGAGAAGTCGTCGGATGGAGGCAAATATATATTCAAAATGGGTGGGCTAGTATTAGGCTGCTTAATCCTTACAGCGACAGACTATAAGGATACGGAGTCAGGAAAAATATTCCTGACGAGCATCATAGTACCCCATGTGTAGGAACACACTCTACTGGTGATAAATCAAACAGTACAGAAGAGTATTAACTGAAGCTAATGCTAGAAGAATCCACAGAAGAGGAAGTGTGTGCAGGGTGACGTTAATATTTACTACCCTTGGAGGTTTTGGGTGCAAACGACACGTTCTTTGAGGAAGTTGTTCTAATATTCCTGGTCTTGAAATGTTTCTCAGTGCTGAATACTGCTGGGGTAACAACGGGTGCTTGACATTGGCGGAATAGCAGGTGGTGACCCCACAGGTTATTTAGTCGTTGAGGTCTTCGGTAGAGATTGTGTAAAGAGAATCTTTTCTCTAATTGTGGCACCGTTAATACCAGAGATCTGTTTTGCGATTTCTCGCCGATTTAGCTGTAACAGAGCTATAAGAAGAGGACCCCGGGACAGATGTAGTGCGGATTTACAGGAGCTTCCGGGCTTCCAAAAAGGACACCTTCCGAACAATAAACTAGTTTTAGGTTTGGTTTTGTTGCCATAAGATAATGGTGTAAATTTATCCCCGCTCACCCTGGAGTTCGGTACAGTACCTACTTAGCGCCGATTGACAAAGGCTGGTTTAGTCTCTCGCCTCTCATTTAGACGAAGGAGAAATCAAAGTGGTGTATGAGGTTGCGCACTATCCCCAGTTACTCGAGATCAGTAGCCCAGGCTCAGATACGCACCCCTCAACAAACCAGGATATACCCTTCCACCGACACTGGTCTACACGTACGGCCTACACATGGGTGGTCGATTTGATGGACTGGCTCACTACTAGAAGGTTGCCCACACGAGGGAGTCAGGGCTGGCTCGAGGCCCAGGCTGCGTCATACCCTTACCTACCGTAGTAGGCCCCTGGGGGGAATCCTTTGAGGGAGATCTGCCCGATCAAAGGTAAGGAACAGGGTAAGGATAGGCACGAAATCACCACTAACCTTGCGTTGAACCCTATGCACAGATGTGACGCCTTGGTCTAGCAGATTCATTTCAAGCTCCTCTTTGAGCAAACCGTCCAGTGTGCAGGTGGTGATAACACCGGGCGAGGAGTCCAATGTTTTTGCTGTTCGATCTTGACCGTGTAACTGCATTAGATCCTGTCGTTCAGTATTTTTCCTGCCTGGAATGCCGTAAACGCTTCTGCCAGGACAGTACAAGTCCTTGACCTAATACACGAGTGAACTGGAACAGTAATTTTGTCATGACCTTATTGTATAGCAAAAGAGCTTTCTTGCCTTCCTCATTCCTTCTAAGAAGCGACGTCCTCTGCGCTCAACTACTTTTTTCCATTCACTAAAGTAGTGCTGGGTTTAGTTTTTGCCATGAAAATGATATATTTCATCCTCCAGGGCTCCCTACCCACCAAGGAGCCAAAGAGAATTCACCCCACTGGGGTGACAGGGCTACACAGGAAATATAGTAGGCTTGCCGACCCACGCACCCTGGAGTTCGTTATAGTATCTAGTCCTGGCCGACTGACTAGAGGTGGGGTAGTCCTTAACCCCGTTTAGGCGAAGCAGAAACCAAACTGGTGTATTAGGTTGCGGACCCTCCCCAGTTACAAGAGAGAAGCCCAAGTTCAGAAGCGCAACCCTCAACCAAACATAACATACCTTTACACATACAAGGGTCTCCGCGCACGGTCTACACGTGAGTGGTCGCTTTGATGAACAACCGGCCACGGCGCGGCCCCACAATAGCTCTGCCCTCCACATAACTAGCTTGAAGTCCGCCGGGGTCACAATAGGAATTATAGTACTGGGTTGCGTTGCTGCCGTCGTAGCTTCCAAATCCGCCAGTTCATTACCCCGCAAGACGGCGTGACCAGGAATCCATGCACACCCCACATTAACAGTGTAATTGTGTAAAATGTTGAGGAGGTTCTGGATGCACCGCGCGATAAGATGGTGGCTGTACAGTTCACGAACGCTCTGAAGGACACTAGGGGAATTGCTCATAATGAGGCAGTCACCCAAATTCCGACGACGAACAAAGATAATGGCTCGGCAGATGGCATACAACCAAGCAGTATAAACGGACGTACTACTATGCAAACCCAAATTTTATGTTTCGGTTCTAGTAGGAAAGGCACTTACAACACCGTCGGCGCACTTACTGCTGTTGGTGTATATACAAATACGGTCACTGTAGTGCGATAAGAATTCTAAAAATAAAAAAAAATAAAAAAAAATACTAGATACAGGCATCGCAGATTTCTCGTAAACTGACATGCCGAGACCTACTTGGGAAATAGCATATAACCAAGGTGGGTACACACTCTCTCCGTTGCAAAAGATCCAAAGCAGTGCAATGATGTGTTTCCGAAGAAGCTCGCGGTAACGAAAACCAGAAGTCCTGGGACTGAGTTTCGGGTTTCCGTAGAGTTCGTCCAGGCCAGTGTTTAAAAAGGGATAGACGTTTGATTCGAACGCATGCGTTTAAGCCACTTCCATAATTAGGGAGCAGGACATCACGTCGACGCTGTAGAGGGGTTTCTGCCGATTCGGCATAGAGGCTAACAACTGGGCATGTTGGAAAGTTTCCAACAGTCACACCGATGCCCTGATTATGGACTGAGTCTGATCTTCTCAGCACAAATGGTCGTGCTGAGGAATACACAATGCATCCATAGTATAACTTGGATCAAATCACAGCTCGATAAAGACGAAGGAACACTGTCCGATCCGCTGCCCAAGATTTGACATTTAGTATCGTACGTTCACATTGGGCTTTCGGCTGTGGCATATTTTGTGACAAACAAAGTTTCCGATCGAAGATCAGGCAAAGGAATCTCGCCTCATCTGCAAATGGAACTAAATCCAGCCTGAGTCGAAGAGACGGCGGCCATCACCTCCTACGGCACCAGATGTTAACGCAGAGTGACTACTCAGCTGAAAAACATAAGCAGTTTTTGGAGCTCCATGCATTGAGATTGTCCAAAAACCCCTGGAGACGGCGTTCCAAAAAAGTCGTTCGTTGAAAAGTACAAAAGATGGCAAAGTCCTCTACAAATACACAGGACCAGATACCTGGGAGTACATCAGAGATAAAGAATTAATAGCTAAAGCGTACGGCGTCACGCTCAGAACCGATCCTTATGGCTCACCGTTCTCTTGAATAAAAAGGTTCGAAAAAATCGAGCCCATCCTAACTCGGAAGACGCGGTCCCTCATAATCTTCTGAATAAACAACGGTATGCGTCCACGGAGATTCCAGTTTTGGAGGGAACGTAACATCCCTGCTCGCCAGCACGTATCATAAGCATTCTCCAGTTCAAATAATATTCCAACTGTTTAACAGTTGTTAAGAAATAATCCATGATCTGGTCTGAAACTGAACTAGGTGCTGGTCAATAATTTGTGAGTTTCAAGCCAACAACCGCCCATTTATGGTGCACTCCATCGCCTTGGAAACGCAACTGGTGACAGAAATTGGACGGTAGCTGGAGGGAAGGTGACGCTGCTTACCAGATTTCAAAACTGGAATGATGGTGGCCTCCCGCCACTTCTCCGGAAAAGTGGTGTCAACCCAGATACGATTATAGACCTGGAGAAGGAAAGCTTTACCTTCAGGGGAATGATGTTGCAACATCTGGACGTGGATGCCATATTTTCAGCTACTGCGGAAAATAAAAATAAAAGCGATAAAAGGGTTCCTGTCGAGCCACCAAGAGAACCAGTGCCACTAAGTAGCCAGACAAACAGTAGACACAAAGCGTAAAATGTTAAAGTCACACACGGTGGCTCATACCGACTAAACGCATAAAATCTAAATAGTGTTCCACAGCAATCAGTTCGTCCGCCAGTACCTGCGAAATAGCAGCTGGTAATCCGACGGACAAACGTAAGGGAGCTAAAAACTGACACTCTATTAAAACATGCCTCACAGTCAACAGCTCCTGACAATGTGCACAAAACGGTGCAGAGTCCGAAGACAATAAATGACTGTGACTAAAACGACAGTGCCAGATACGTGGTCTAGTTAAAATGACTTCTTCGCGACGGCACTCGCGAGAGGATGTGCGCCAGCCTACAGGGAGGGGCTTCATCTCCCGAAGTTTGTTACCCTGTAGCTCGGCCCAGTCAGCACTCTAATGCAAAAGGATTAAACGACATAATCATCGCAGAGGTCAAAGAAGAGTTAAAACATCTGGGGGCTGAAACGGCAGCCTTCGCTGCGGCATCAGCAGCCTCGTTGCCGCGCAGACCGACGTGGCCAGGAACCCACACAAAAGTAACGCAGAAGTCAGAATCGGCGAGTGAGTGGAGACAATCCTGGACACGCTGTAGGAGGGGTTGGGGACTGTACAAAGACTTAAGACTCTGCAGAACACTCAAAGATACAGAATACAACCCACTCAGGAAAGCCTTGCCACTGAATATATAAAATAGTCAGGAAAACACTAAAAAGCTCAGCTGTAAAAATCGAGCACTGCGGTAAAAGGCGAAATCTAGAACTCTCTTGGTCATGAATAAAAGCACATCCTACTCCCCTAGCGTCTTTGAAGCCATCTGTGTAAATAAAATTGCATGTACCAACTGCGCTTAGATGGCTTAAAAGGCGGAATGAATATCAGAATCGGGTGTCACCGACTTCGGCGTGGACAGCAACCCTAGATCAATGTGGGGCTGAGGGTGGAGACACGGAGGAAATTGAGTCTCCCCTCTGGGATAAACTGCTGGCAAAGGGACGTCCAAACGCCGAAGGAGCAGCCGAAAACGCACACCAGGTGGAAGGAGGGCCAGTATCGGCGGTCCAAAGAGTCGGTAAAAACAAGGTAAAAGACGGATGTCTGGGTAAACTAAGGAGACTGCAGGCATAACTACAAAAGAGAGCACCGCGTCGATAAGACAGCGGAGGTTCCGCAGCTTCCGAACAAAGGCTGAATCCTGGACTCATGAGGAAAGCACCAATACTCAAACGGATACCACGGTGATGTGTAGTATTGACACGAGCTAAAATTGACGGGCTGGCCGAAGAATACACAACGCAACCAAAGTCAATTTTTGACCGGACCAAAGACCGATAAAGGCGTAAAAGGGTTCTCCGATCAGCCCCCCAGGATGTGCCACTTAAAACGCGTAAAAGATTAAGAGAACCGTCGCATTTTGCCTTTAAGTACGATATATAGGAAGACGTGCTAAGTTTCCTGTAAAAAATCAAACCTAAAAATTTCGTCTTCACTGCGAAAGGAAGCACGCCAGGACCAAGACGGAGAGAAGGCGAAGGATACGTCTTCCATCTCCAGAAGTTAACGGAGACAGTTTTCTCGGTGGAGAACTTGAAGCCGGTTTCTATACTCCAAAGGTACAGGCGGCCAAGACAAAGTTGGAGGCGGCGTTCTATAAGGCATGTCCGCCGAGAACTAATGTAGATGGCGAAATCGTCCACAAACAATGAAGAGGAAACGCCAAATGGAACGCACTCTATAACAGAATTGATGGCAATAGCAAACAATGTGACACTAAGCACCGAACCCTGCGGTAACCTGTTCTCCTAAGTAAAAACACCGGGTAAAATCAAGCCAACCTGAACCCTAAAAACTCTATCCATCATAAACTCCCGGATAAAAAGGGGCAGACGACCACGCAGTCCCCAATTTTGAAGGGTACGATGTATACCGGATGTGGATCCTTACCAGGTTTTAAAATGGGAACGATGGTGGCCACGCGCCAGACTGCAGGAAACACTCCATCGCACCAAAATGCGGTTGAAGAACCCTAAGAGAAAGAGTGTACCGGCAGGGCAGAGATGCTGGAGCATGGCGATATGAATTTCATCTGGCCCAGGAGCAGAAAGTCTAGAGGACGATACGGAGGTTTCGAGCTCCTGTATAGTAAAATTCGAGTTATAGCACTCATTATTAAAAGAGCGAAAGGGAAGATCCTGAGACTCCACCTCGGCCTTAGTAGTACAAAAAGCTGGGGCATAGTTTCCGGAGCTTGAGACAGACGCGAACGTACTACCAAGGGTGTCAGCAATAGCTACCGGATCCACGACGGTAGCTGATCCCACGTGAAGTCCCGGTATGGAAGAGTTAGCCCGCTTACCGGCAACACGTCGTAGCTTCTGCCACACAACGGATGAATGCGTGGACCGATTAAAGGTACCAACAAACTAAGTCCAGGAAGCCTGTTTGCTATCCTGCATAATGCGACGTGTCTTTGCGCGAGCTTATTTGAAGCGAATCAAGTTATCCAATGTTGGGTGATGGTGAAACACCCTAAGATACCCCTGCGCGTACGACTAGCCTCGCGGCACTTGGTATTCCACCAAGGAACAGGCAAGCGTCTGGGATGGGAAGACGACGAGGGATAGACAATTCGGCGGCATAGAGAACGACAGAATTAAAGTGGTCCACCATATTGTCGACAGTGGCGAACTCATTGTCGCTGAAAACAGCTTTCTGTGAGAAAAAAAAAAAGGGCCCAATTCGCTTTCGCTAGCTTCCAATTTGCTGCTCGCGGGGAAGAAACGCGGTGTGAGAGCAAAGTCAGAACACAGGGCAATAATTGCTGGAATGGGTGTCAGATACAACGTTCCATTGCAACTGAGGAGCAAGCTGCGCTGAACAAACAGAAAGTTCCAGATGGGAGAACGTGGTAGAAGAATCAGAAAGAAAAGTTGGTTCACCGGTGTTCAAAACAGCAAGCCGAAATTGGTCAAAAAGATCAACAAGGAGCGTCCCCCGCTCACATGCCCTAAAGGAACCCCAAAGTGGATGATGGGCATTGAAATCCCCCCCAAAAAGCAAAGGTTCCGGGAGCTGTGACATGAGATTGACCATGTCGGCTGAACTGAGGGTAGCTGAAGGAGGAACGTAAACGTTACAGACTGATTTGGTGAAACCAGGAAGAACAAGATGGACAGCAACAGCTTGCAAGGCAGTGATAAGCGATAGTGGCTTACAATAGACATCATCGCGCATGAGAATCGTAACACCCCCATGAGCAGGAGAGCCCTCCTCCGGGGTAAGATCGAAACGAGCCGGGACGTAATGCTGTACAACAAATGGATCGTGAGAGCGAAGCTTCATTTCCTGTAAACAGATGACCGAGGTGTCATACGACCGTAGCAACAGCTGCAGTTCAGCTCTATGGTTGCGAACACCGCAAATATTCCACGTCAGCAACGCCATGGTAAAAAGAAAGACGCTTGAAACGTGGGATAGGTGAAGTGGAAGAAAGCAAACTCTAAAAAGGGTGATAAACAGTTAAACACTGCTAAGGTGGCCTGCTAAGTTTCACAGATTTCTGGCCTAGAAAAGGATGGCTTGTGTCCCCCATCGGAATACTCAGATGGTCGGGATCCGGAAGCTGCTGTATGACCTGTAGATCGCGAACGGGACTATGCAGGTTTTTTCGCCGCCTTGTGCTTCTTAAGAGATCGCTCAGGTGAGGCAGCGACAGATAATGGACAAGGTGAGGGTTGGCGTACAGATATTGTCGGAGGATCAAATGAATCGGAAGATGTAGAAGGCCGCGGTTTGGGTCGTTCAGGCAAGGTGGTAGAGCGTTTATGTGGACGCCTCAGCAACTGGAGTTTGAAGGCCCACAGAGGGACCAGGAGTCCGGCGAACTGCGGAGTCGTACTCTAAGGTAGCCGCAGGCTGAAGCTGCTGATAGCGGCGCCGGGCCTCAGGAAAGGTTAGGCGTTCCTTGATTGGCAACTCCTGTATGGCCTTTTCCTCCAAAAATCGGGGACATTGCCGTGAACTAGAGGTGTGATTTCCGCGGCAGTGTAGGCAACACGACACGGGAACAGACATCACCGTGTGCAGGCCGGCCGCACCATTCACATGTTGCATCAAACGTGCACCGAAGTTGTGTATAACCGAACTGCTGGCACCGAAAACAGCGCATTGGGTTCGGTACATACGCCCGCACAGATACGCGCTCATACCCACAATACAAGGTCTCGGGTATTGTGGTACCCTTGAAAGTTAGAAATACTGTTCGCAGGGCTACTGGCTGTCCATCCCGTTTGCCAAGAAGACGGTACGTTTGGCACACACCCTGGTCAGATAAATTGGTGACAATATCTGCCTCGGAAAGACCGTCCAATCAAGAGGTAGTCACCACGCCTCTACAGGTGTTCAAAGACCTGTGGGGGCCACATTTATGGGCTAAGAACCCAACAAGCTGGCCTTCAGGAGTTTCTTTGACTGGTCTTTCTTCTTTGTTTCAACTAGCAACGTACCGTCTCGCGTTCTGGTGGCATTGGTCACTTTACCATAGATCCTGTCAATCTCGCGTTTTATGTAAAACGGACTGATATCTTTCATTGTTTTCGTTTCGTAGGCCAAGGTCACAACTAAAAAGCTGTCAAATGAAGTAGGTTTGCGCGGAGAGAGCATGCTGAAAGGACCCCCTTCCGGAACCGTCGGCGTCAGCCTGACATCCGGGGGTACAGAAAAAAGACACCAAAACTTTCCGGTCTGTGCCGCCTGGTAGACCCGTACCAGACCGATCTCAAAGAGTACGTCAGAAGGGGTAACCCCCCAGCTACTACTGCTGGTCCATATGGGCAAGCCCTTCACCATGCAGAACCCGGCTTTAAGCCTACCCCAGGTATAACCACCTGTGGCTCCCCACTTTAGGACATGCTGCGTAATGACGCAGACATGGCTTCAGGGGACTTGTGGTTGATTACATCGGGTTTCCGTTAGCGGTAACACGACCGGTCCGTGATTCTAACCCAACGAACAGCGTTCGTCGGGAGATTAAAACGGACCGGGCTCCCAAAGAAACTACGTGGGTGTATATAACGATATGGACGGGCTCCGCACTTAAGGCTTACACATAGGGGCAGTAAGAAAGGTCCACTCAACCTTCACGCCTGAGACCCCCGAAGAGCACACAAGTTGGAAGCTGCGCTGGGATCGTGGGACAGGAACCACGGAGATAGAATAAAAATCCCTGTTGGTGAGGCAGGAGTTAATAAATCTAAAGCCTTAAAACTAAATATATAAGGAATAAGCCTAGAAGAGGAAGATGAGGCGAGTACACACGCGCACACAATGACAAAAACAAGTGCGCGCGCACACACCAACGGGAACACAAAACATGGCACAGTTAGTGGGGGGGGTCCAGTACTGGGTAGCTGTCTAACGTCGTGGCTATGAGTATTCTAGCAAACTCGGACGCTGAATTGGCTTCGACTAGGAGTATGCCGTTGCGAGCTAGATTGCATAACTTCACTGTACCAACAGTGTTATCAAGACCCTTTTGAATAATAGGAGGGTCTGCCGTTGAGAACTTAGTAATAACCAAGTAGCAAAGACCACATGACTCGGCTGCTTCTTTTCCTACTTCCTTACTAGGTTTATGAGATTTGTAATTGGGTACCATAAATGATTGACAGAATCCATCCGCCATTGCTCCCTACCCACCACGGAGCCCAACGAGGGGTCACGCCACTGGAGTGACAGGGCTACCCAGGGGATAGGACAGGCACACCGTTGCGTACACCCTGTATTTCGGTAAAGTATCTAGTCCTGGCCAATTGACTAGCGTTGAGTTAGACCCTAGCCTCCCGTTTAGGCGAAGTAGAAATCAAAGCGATGTATGAGGTTGCGCACCCTCCCCAGTTAAAAAAGGACAGCATCTCAGGCTGAGATACGTAACCCTCAAACAACCAGGATATTCTATTCCAGCGGTATGGGTCTCTACGCACGGCTTACACGTTATTGGGCATTATTAAGGACTAATTCCCTCACCACTCAGAGGTTGCACACACGAGGGAGTCAACGTTGACTCGGGACCCCGGGTGCGCCAAATCCGTACCTACAGTAGTAGGCCCCTGAGGCGGGAAGGTTGAGGAAGTCGATGCGCATATAACTGGTCTTGAAAGTTTTTGCGGTGCAGAATACCCTACTGGCATACTGGTGTTATGGGCCGAGGTTGATGATTTGCGTGAAACGGTTGCCGGTTTGCTCTTAACTCCAGATTTGGCAGATGGTAATGGGGACGTAGACGAAAATTTGAGGTCTTTGTTAGTGGCCTGGCTACGAGAATCTTATCTGCTAAAGTGGCCACGTTTATATCGCAGGTGTGAGTCGCGATTTGCCGACGGGGTACCGATTTAGCAGTAACTGAGCTATAGGTTTCAAGGCACGGCACAGGGGTTTGGCGGAGGCGCATAAGCTTACGTGCTTCAGAGAAGGACACCTTCACTTGGATCGCTTTTTCCTCTGTAAAATAGGGCAATCTCGGGAACTAGATGGGTGTTCCCCGTAATGGTTCACACAAGTTGGATGGAAAGACAATCCCCATCGAGCGATGCGTTACCACGGATAGCACATGTAGGTTGACCAGAACAAAATTCGCTGATATGCCCAAACCGCTGGAACATCTTAGAGAGTTCGGAATATAGGGCTTAACCTCGATGGTTTCACAAACTGCCTTAAACTTTTGACGGGATCCACCCGAGCAAAGGTAAGGAACCCTATAAACGGATGTTACGCCTTATTCCGCCAGATCCTCTTGAAGCTCCCCATTAACAAACCGTACAATGCGCGGATGGTGATAACGCTACGGGAGGAGTTCAAGGTCTTATGATTTTCGACCTTAGTCGAGTAGTTACCTAACAGTTTTGCTCTAAGTATTTTCTCTGCCTGGGACGCTGAAAGTGCTTCAACCAGGACAGACACCCATTTCAGGCTCTAATACAAGAATTCACCGGGCCAGCAATTTGTCTAGACCTTTTTGGATAGCAAAAGGACTAACCAAAGCCAATTTCCTCTCTTCATCTGTTCTATTTATAACCAAGTTAAGAGAACCACTGCACTCAACTACTTCTTTTCCAGGCAAACTGGCATTCAAAGGTTTGCTTTTTGCCCTGAAAAACAGAATAGATTCATCCCCCAGTGCTCCTCACCGACCACGGAGCCCAATGAGGAGTAAACCCTGCTGGTGTGATAGGGCTACACAGGCGATATAGCAGACTCGCCGTCCCACTCACCCTGGAGTTCGCAATGGTACCTATTCCGAGCCAATTGGCTAGAGGTGGCTTAGTCCCTAGCATTCCATTTAGGTGAAGCAGTAACCAAAGTGGTGTATTAGGTTGTGCACCCTCCCAAGTCATTGATACACAGAAACCCAGGCTCAGATGCGCAACCCTCAACCAACCAGGATATCCCTTTCCACCAACGCGGGGCTCCACGTACGGCATATACGTGGATGGATGCTTTGATGGACTGACTCCCTCTCCACTCGGGGGTTGCCAACACAAGGTAGTCAGGGTTGGCTCGGCACCCTGAGTGCGCCAAATCCGTAACTGTGATAACAGGCCCCTGGGGGGACGCTTTTCGACCTTTACAGAAGTGTAACTGACGTAAATTTAGTCCCTTCCTCCCTTATAATGCACTTAACTACTGCTTTTTCCAGACATCGCAGCATTTATGTTTTTGTTTTTTGCCACGAAAATACGTATTAAATACATCCCGTAATGTTCCCCACTCACCACGGAGCCCAACGAGTGTTCACCCCACTGGTGCGATAAGTCTACACAGGTGATACAGTGGGCTCGCCGTATCACTCACCCTCGAGTTCGGTATAGTTCCCAGTTCTGGCCGATTGACTAGAGTTAGGTTAGTCCCTAGTCTCCCGTTTAGGTAAAGCGGAAGCCACAGTGGTGTATCAGGTTGCGCAACCTTCCCATTTACTGAAGTAACGAAGCCCAGGCTCATATACGCAACCGTGGACCAAAAAAGATATTTCTTTCCACCAACACTGGTCATCACGCACGTCCCACACTTGGGTGGGCCTACACGTGTGTGGGAAGCACGGACCTCCTCATTACACAGAGGTTTCCCAAACGAGGGAATCAGGGTTGGCTCGGGACCCAGGTTCGCCAAACCCGTGTCTACCGTAACAGGCCCCTGGTTTGATTGTAGAGCTACTAACTATTTTGAAGAGTATGGGCCAGGAGATCTGAAGAACAATTTTGGGTATCAATGGGCACAGTGAGATGGTTAGTAAATAAATTAAGTAGAGATTAGAGTTTCTTCTTCCGAATTCAAAGAAAAAAGTTTTAAGCGGGAGATAATATCCTATAGGAGGTTTTTAATATTTCTAGCAACCATTAAATGCCAACGTTGGATATAATCACTGATATGTGAAACTTAACTGCTTCTTTTTATTCATGATTAATCGTTAAAGACAGAATTAAGTTCTGTGATAGGCAGCTTTCATAAACTCGATGTATTTCCGGGCGTTAGGCAAAGTATACTCATTAATGTTTGCTGCAATAGAATTTGTTAAAATCTCGATCATTTTAATAACGTTGAGAAAGATATATTTTTGAATGCTAAATTAATACCATAACGGGGCAGATCATACAGGACGATGAATGTAATGGGTGAAATAAACTCTGAAGTGAACTCCGGTCAAAAGAGCTTAAGGTATTTGAAATCTATCTTGTAACAAGGGAAAGACCAGGAAACAAAACCTTACCGTTTAACTCACCTTATCCGAGATATAAACTGTTGAATGTGAGGCATATGCTCTATCCCACAAAATGGAGTTGTGCTCAAGGCAATTCAAACTAAACTAAAAAACTCAAATATTACGTTTGCTAACCTACAATTTCGTCATCAACATCATCGCCATTATCATCATCATCAATATTATGAGGAATTCTGCTTACTATCAAAATGCTAGGTACAATGCAATTTGGAATTCTGTAGTTTCATCAAACCCTTAATATTTCCTATCGCTATTTTAACGATACGAATTTTAAATTTATTTGGTTATTGGAACCGGCCTGGTGTCTCAGTTAAAAACATCTATGCCTGTTGCTTGTCCGTTATAAATAATGAATCCGTTCTTTTAATTTCTCATTTACCGGAATATGAGACAGCTGGTTCCAGAGAAAAAAACACACACACATGTGTTTCGTCTGAGAAAAATTTGGAGACCTCTTATAGTTTTCTACAATGTCTGTTTTCGCCATCAAATAATAATAATAATAATATTTATTAATAATAAATATTATTATGCTGATTATTATTATGATTATAATTAATATGATTATGAATTATTATTATTGTTATTATAATTATTATGATTATGATTTATTATTATTATTATAATTATCATTATGCTAATTATATGTACAGCAACAAGCATGACATCATCTTAAAATGAGTATTTTCTTCAAGATGTCTACGAAGCCACTATTATGTTCACTGCAAAGTCCACAAATTAAAGGCTGGGGAAAGGCAACATTTTACCCAAGACCATTATGAAATTGTTACGTATTGGCACCGCATTCACTAAATAGCGTACCGGTAATAAATACATAACGATCCTAAAGCAGCTCGCTGGAAAATATAGCCATTTAGTCTGCCATAGCTGCTGATATTAAAGTTTTACTTCAATCATTCTGAAGAGCCCTCTAAGTTCAGCGAAAGACATTACATTGATGAAGAGGTATTCTGTTTGAACATACTTTCAAACAAAGCAGAACAGATTCTTATCAGTCAATCGATGAACCGGTGGCTAAATTTATGTCGAAGTTCCATGAAACATTAACCCATGAAACCAATAAAAGAGGAATCAAA
Organism: Hymenopus coronatus; assembly: GCA_030762935.1. Classification (NCBI taxonomy): domain Eukaryota; kingdom Metazoa; phylum Arthropoda; class Insecta; order Mantodea; family Hymenopodidae; genus Hymenopus; species Hymenopus coronatus. The sequence continues at coordinate 25,398,628 of CM060900.1, read as the reverse complement.
GTTTGGGCAAGATGTGACTCAATGACACGATACACATACAATCTAAAGATTTATATTGGAAAAGCTTCTGGTGTAGCTAAAGATACTTAAGAGAACGAGTGTTTAAAAAAAATCATTCCAGAATGTTGCAAAAAATTGTGAAACATGTAATGTTGCATTTTGTAAAAAATATTTCCGTATTTATCATATACAATAAAAGCTAATGGGACCTACATGTCCAACAAAAATACCAAAAAGGATATATGAGTCGTGTCCACATATAACGCCATAATAACTATAAATATTATTAGTTTTAAATATTGCTCTGTGCTCTTTTTTCCCCATTCATACAAAAAGCTCATCAAGTTATGAAAAAATTAAAATATGCAGTTTTTAATAGAAGCAGAGTTTGGCTACCTGAGCATTGGCAGTTGAATTTGGGACCCTTTTGAGTCACTTACAAAAGATTAGGTACCAAAACTCCCCTAACCTGAGATTTACAGCAAAACTGCCAGGAATACAATGGAAAAACCAAAAGAGATATGGACATTCCAAACACAAGATATTAGGAGATACCAACCACGAAATAGACAAAGATTCCAAATTGTTAAAGGAAACAAGCAGCCTTTAGACATTTCAGTCATAAACACAGTCTTATGCAGCTTAAAACCTCGCCTACAGACACCTACACCATGATGCCATCTCCCAGCAACCAGAATGAAGATAATGCCATTGCTACCAGTCAACTTACAGCTGAATATGGAAGCAAAGACTTCAGAAATACATCCTGTTTAATAGAGAAAGTTAAGCAAGTGTGTCCCAGATTCACTTCCAAATGCTCAAGGAATTAACATACGCATAATTAAATAGAGAATATTAAGAAGCAATTAAAAAGCGATATTTTGGTATATCTGTATGCTCCTATATATGATGATTTAACAAGTATAAGTCAAATGGGATCCACTTACAAGGAGTCATTGTCACATTGCTTTGTAACTTTTTGTAGTGAAAGTATATAAATGCCTGGCTCTCAGCTTTCTTTTTTGTTCGGCACCTAATCGGCAGAAAGAATATGTAACGTTTTAAGTCAAAATGACTGACTTTGGACCTGTCTTCCACCCACCAATCAACTGCTAGTATTATGCCAGGTGCTTATAAGATTTGCCCGGACCGAGACTCTCTCTGCCTTAAATATAATTTGTAACCAAGACATCAGGTCGCAAAGACAAAATTAGCTCCATTTACATTTTATTTTTCCGCTGAGTTGGGTGCTACAAAAAAAAACTGAGAAAAATTGCACATCTAAACATGGTTATATTTATTTTCCCTCTACTTTTACTAAAAAGTATATGTATATGAGATAGTGACTCCATTTTAATTATATTTAATGTGGTCAATTAAGGTTCAGGTAATGTTTGCAATTTTAATAGAAGGATATTAACATATGTTCAACATTAACTCTTACAGAATCACATGCTGTGACTGCCAGGGTCCTTATGCTATTAGTGGTGCCTGGTCACTTGATATTCCTGCACACAATTGCATATGTAAAAGGAGAGAATCCACCCACAACCCTGTTTTTTATCACCTACCTCACAGCAGTTTTACTACAGGTAATTGTTAATACTATAATATTAAATTTAAAATTACTATTAAGGACATCTTAGGAGCACTGAATCAAATATACTCAGCCCTTATTAAGAAATGATTCAGAAAATGGAGAAACTTATCTGTCTTAAACATTCCAAAAATTCCTCATACCTTACGATATTACAAAGTCCACTCCCTAAGCATTGTTATTAGTCAAAAAATGTTTATATCTAAGTCCAGCTAATTAACACAAAAATAAGTTGGCCTTAGTACATTTTAAACCATAAGGTAGGGAACATTGTTGTAAAGGTTAAACAATGCAAAGGTACTGTATTTATACAAATTTGACAGTAAGAAGTTTTGAATAATATTTTAAATTATTTGATTTACATTTGTGCGCTTTATTCAAGAAACACTAAATTGTCTTCCTGCTTTGAGGCAGCATGAGTTCATATTCGGCTGAACTTTACAGAATAGCATAAGATAAAGTGTATTTGAGAGAGAGTGAGTGAGTGAGTGAGTGAGTGAGTGAGTGAGTGAGTGAGTGAGTGAGTGAGTGTGTGAGAGAGAGAGAGAGAGAGAGAGAGAGAGAGAGAGAGAGAGAGAGGATTTGCGGAGCACACATCTACTAGGTTATTAACGACCTTATAAGAACATTCCTGGCAAGAGCCAAGAGGTAAAAACAATAGAAACTTAATCATAAATAAAACAAAAGCTAAAAGTATACATAAAATCCATCCTTATAAAACAAATCGTGGCCAAGCCAGACATAAATATCAATATATAATAAAGAATAAGTAAAAAGAACGTCAGAGAAAGATATAAGAACCCAGTGTAAATAAAACTGCCTTTATTTAAATTCATAGAGATACCTAAAAACTATTAAACACAATATAGCTAAAAAGAGAGGAATAAAACTAAACCCCCTTGTTAAACGTCACATGAGTTCAAAATTTCAAAAGCTAGTTACCGCTCTCCATGATCGTTTAAACGAAAAAAAAAAAAATTATAACAAAAGGTACTTAAGATAAAAATTTAAGAATCCTATCCACCGCTTTGGTATCATCCACCACAACCTCTGCAACACTGACCGGCAGCTGCAGGTTTGCTAGAGAAGAACATTCTAGGATTACGTGACAGACCGGCAGTTCTTCTCTACAGAGCAGACAGGTACGAGCAGGTTGCTTCTTAAGCAGATAGTGTAAAAAGGCAGTGACCAATACACAAACAAGTAAAGAGTTTCCGCGGAGAGTTGACAATCCTTCATACCAGCAAGAAAGCACCCCTTTCCGCATAAGCCTAAAGTCTCCATATGTTATACAAGGAATTACAGTACTGGGTTCCCTGGTTGCCGCCTTTGCTGCCAAATTCGCCAGTTCATTTCCCGGTAAGCTAACGTGACCAGGAATCAATGCATATTGAACATTAACGTCGGAGGCGTACAAAATGTGGAGGATATTCTGAATACGCTGTACGATAGGATGATAGTTGTACAGCTCACGAATGCTCTGATGTGCACCAAGGGAGTCACATAGAATAAGGTGGATCGTGATTCCCGAGCCAATCCTAATTCCCACGGGATGGTTTCCACTGAGTGGTGAGGGAGTGAGTTAACTAAAACGCCCCACCCACGTTATGCCGTGCGTGAGGGCCCGTGTCGGTGGAAAGGGATAACCTGGTTGGTTGAGGGTTGCGTATCTGAGCCTGTGCCTTCTTCTTTTCAGTGACCAGGGAGGGTGCGCAACTTAATAAACCGATTTGGTTTCTGGTTCAACTAAACGGGAGGCTAGGGACTAATCCACCTCTAGTCAACTGGACAGGACTAAGTATTATACACTCCAGAGTGAGTGGGGCGACGAACCCTCTATATCTCCCGTGGAGCCCTGTATCCTAAGTGTGGACACCATTTGTTGGGCTCCGTGATGGGTGGAGAGCACTGGGAGATGAGTTGTAACTATATCTTATGGTACCAAACCAAAAACCTTTTACGTCTAGTAAAACAGTAGGAAAAGAAATAGTCAAGGTTTGTGGTCCTCACTACTTCGCTGTTTATAGAACAGAGGAAGGAAAGAAGTTCTCAATTGTGAGCCCTGTTGTTACTCAAAATGTCTTGGTAGCATTGTTGGCCCGGTATAAAACATCCAATAGAGCTCTTAAGAGGAGCCGAAATTGGATTTTCATAACTTTGTCCATTTTCGTGATTTAATCGCATATAAATATTTAGAATCTGCCACTCATTTTGGTATCACTTTCATAGAAGTACGTTGAAGGTAGATAAGTTTAAGATATTGTTGAAAATAATCCTGCGTAATACTTTTTAAAAACATTTTGTTACATTCGCTTGGTAAAAAATAACTAAGTTTGTAAATAGTAGTGTTAGAGAAAAATCCTTTTCTTTTATTTTGATCGAGAAGTTATACTTCAGCTATTCGCAGTATTGACATCCCGCTCGTATGTCCTTCATATGAGCTTCGAAGTACTGCAAAGCTGTGTTTTGAAAGTTAGGGTAATTTTTTTTTTTAATTTTCTTTGAAAGCAATTTCTGAACAAGTAAAATTTTCTACACAAATGGCCCATCTCAGAAACTAATTGCCACTTAATTATATGCTTTGTTCTAACGAAAAAGTTTTATGTACATGGATTACTTATTTGTTTTTAAATTTGAAAAATTGTCATTTTTCAATAAACCAAAACCAAGGATTCCTCCCGCACCAAACATACGTCAGCAGAACGAAGCACCGCCCGCTGTCAGGTCCAGCCCACCATCAACCCGAACCAATCACAGCCAGCTCTCCGGCCAGCCACCGGTATATATACCGCAACCCATGGAGCTAACAGCACAGTCGCTGTTGAGACCTCCACCAGGACACTTCGATCGCACTGCCACTGAAGATATCTGCCGTAGTCGCAGACGAAACGTCTGGGAGGATGAAGGAGGAGGAGCCCAGTAGACCACGGCCTACAAACCCGGATAATAATTTTTCTTATACAAGCAAAATTGAAAGATGAAATGGAGAATGGAATCCCGGGCAAATTAGATTCATTGCTAACACAAGCTTAAAACAAGCCACGGGCGACATAAAAGCTAGCTGAAGAACAACTACTCATGCCACAAAACAGGTCTAAAACTAAAAACTGCTAAAAACAAAGCAACTAAGAATTTAAAACGAAAGTTGAATTCTCTTAGCTAAAATTCACATGTGTTAAAAAAAAGTTAACAATTCCAGCTACCACTTCATGGTGATGACTAAGCTTCGAACTTTGATTCACCATTCGCAGAATTAGGCGACTACAACGTACCGACGACATGACAGAGCGTGACGTCACTGCGTGAGTAAACTCGCAGCGAAACACAACTGGTCCCTCAGTACCTGCAGTTGATACCGTTTCTCTCTACTATGCGAACTAGTTTCACGCAAACGGATAAATGCCTCGAACACGAACATCTAAATATTCACGATTACTGAACGTTTGGAGGAATTTATGTGTGAATATTTTACTGCAAATGGAGACAGGGTTGAATATAAGTTATGCAAAGTAGAGATAAAAATTAGTGTTAGACGAATAATACAAGGACATGGGAATAGTAAAAATCATATTGAACATATTAAGCTTCTGTCCACTAAAGAACAGCCAGGAGACAAACTGCTGTCAAGTAGGCAATCAGAATTTTATAGAGATCTATGTGACATGTTGATAAAATACAATATTTCATTTAACAAAGTGAACAACACTCACTTCAAGGGTTTCTTTAGAAAAATATACACACAAAGAAGCTCCTATAAACAGCATATTTCGCCAACGATGTTTAACTAACTGATATGAAGAGGTATTATGTACCATACGGCAAAAAGTTACTGTTAAAAAGATTTGGGTTTCAATAGATGAAACTAAAGATTCGTCACACTTATTGGTAGCAAACGTAATTATTGGTATACTATCTCCTGTGTGTCCGAGTAACGCATTTCTCTTGACATGTGAGCTGTTGGAGTCGGTCAATCATTCAACTATTATACATTTGTTTAATAAAGCCATGTCACTTCTATGGCCACAAGGCATATTGCATGAAAACGTGCTTCTCTTTGTAACAGATGCCGCCACCTATATCTTTAAAGTCGCAAAACATCTTAAATCTTCCTATCCTGCAATGATTCATGTAACATGTCTCGCTCATAGATTACACAGAGTGGCCGAAGAAATCAGATTCCCTTTCGACAATGTAGATAGCTTCGTATCTAATGTGAAAAAGTATTTGTAAATTCACCTTCCAGAATACAGATATTTGGCAAGATAGCACCAGGAATTCCTTTACTTCCCCAACCTGTCGTAACTCGACGGGGGACCTGAGTCGATGCAGTCTTGTATTATGCAATTATAACACTATAGTGAATGTAATAATTTCACTGGATACCAATGATAGTACTGCAATTGCGAAAGCATAATCTCTCATTTTAAATAGTTATTTCGAGATCTGCAATACATTAAACAGAACTTCCATTGTTTACCGAAAGTAATAAAACGTCTGGAATCCTCCGACTTAGAAATGTCTGATGCCATCAGCTTCGTAGAGGTATCTGAAAATCAATCTGCAGAGAATATCAAAACAAAATTCAAGATTGCTCTTCGAAAAAACAGTGGGTTTGCAGTTTTGTGTAATGTGAGGGATATAAAATAAGAACTGAGGGTTATGTTGGTAGAATATAAAAGAACACAAAATACTGATAATAATCACAAATATTTCAACCATTTAAAGTTTGCACCTTACACTTCAACTGTCGTAAGCTGAAGAAGCTTTTCCAGGTTTAAGAACTGTTTAAGTGAAACAGAAGAATGACACTCGCTACATTGCGAATGCATATTGTTACTCGTTGTAACCACCTTGACGACTAAGGACAATTTCACCAACAACGTTGAACGTAGGTTAAAAAGAGCACATCGTAATTGTTTTACATTCACAAGTTGGCATGGATGTACATATATGTAAATTAAGATGATGATACCATACTGTTGTGTTTGTTCGCGACTCAATAAACTTCATGGAACCTTGCTTTAGCTGTATGAACGTTCGAATCCTAGTGATAGCATGGACGATAAAACTAAATGAAGAACTAGATCCTGAGTTATAAGTCACCGCTGATAAAAATTTAAATGTTCATTCCACCACTCTGGTCTCGTCCGCCAGAACCTCCTTAAGACAGACCAGTAGCTGCAAGGAGTCTCGAATATCGCTCGCTAAACAAAGACACTCTAGCAACATATGACGAATGGACAATCCTTTTCTACACAGTGGACAGACGGAAGCCGGTTCCCCATTAAGTAGCAAACTGTGGGTAAAAATACAACGGCCAATACGCAAACAAGCTAAAATCACCACCTGACCAAATATACGAGAGAAGGTCAACCAGTTTAATAGAAAGGCCTTTACTTCTCTTAGCTTTTTGCCGCGGAACGCTGACTATGCGTCATGCCAGCAGGAAAACACTGCTCTCCGCACAAGACCAAAAGACCTGTCACACAAGGAAGTGTAACACTGGATTCTGTGGTCGCCGCCTTCGCTACCAAATCCGCGAATTCATTTACTGACAAGCCAACGTGACCAGGGATCCATGCACACTCCACATTATCCCCAGAAATGTGTAACATGTGGAGGGCATCTTGAATACGCTGCACGATGGGATGGTAATGGTACAGCTCACGGACTCTCTGAAGTGCACTAAGGGAATTACTCATAATAAGGCAGTCACCTAAACGTCCGCGGCGAACAAAACGAACGTCTTGGTATATGGCATACAGCTCTGCAGTATATATGGATGTGCTACAATGCAAACCGAAGTTAAATGGTTCAGATCCATAAACAAACGCACATCCAAGACCGTCAGTGCACTTACTGCCGTCTGCGTAGTTAAAAAATATGATCACAATACCGGGATAAAAATTCCAAAAAATTAAAAAAAAAACAAGAAGGCATACTAGACTCAGGCATTTTAGATGTCCGAAATGCAGTCATCCGGAGATCTACGTGGGATGCTGCACGTGACCAAGGTGCTGCTAGGTGCGTGTTTCCCCTTGGGAAACATGCAAGGCATTTCAATATCGTGTTTCTGAAGCAGCTTCGGGAAACGGAAACCTGCAGGTCTTGGAACAATTCACAGGTTCCGATAACGTGCATCCAGCAAGGCACAGAAAAAAATGTTAAATATTGGATGCGAAGGCCTGCACTTAAGGCTACAGTCATAGTTAGCTAGCAGGACATCACGCCGACATCGCAGGAGATACTCGGAAAATCCGGCGTAGAGGCTCACATATGGGGTGGTCGGAAAACCCCTAACAGCCACACGGATGCCTTGATTATGGGAAGCGTCTAGCCTTCTTAGAATAGAGGTCGTGCTGAAGTATAAACAGTGCATCCATAGTCTTAACTTGGATCGGATCAGTGCACGATAAAGACGCAGCAACAATGTCCGATCCGTTTCCCAAGATTTGACACTTAGTATCCGTAAAATATTTAGAGAATGATCACATCGCATTATCAGGTGTGCTACATGTGGTGACCGTTAAAGTTTCCGATCGAAGATCAACCCAAGGAATTTCGCCTCATCTGCGAAGGGGAACAATTCTGGACCGAGTCGAAGCGAAGGCGACAGTCGCTATCTAAGGCGCCAGAAGTTAATACAGAGAGACTTCTCAGGGGAAAAACTCCAAACAGATAAGGTGTTCAAACACCACTGCAGACGACATTCCAAAAACAGCCCATGCTGAGAAGCAAACAAAAAAAAAAAAAAACAAACAAAAAAAAATGGCAAAAACGTCTGCAAATAAACAAGACGAGATACCTGGAAAAACTCATTGCCAATCGCAATTATCGTCTCTGATAAGCATCATAGTACGCACATGCGCTAGGAAGGTGTTCATCTGGTGATAAATGACACCGTACAGAAGAGTAGTTGCTGTAGTTGACATTATCTTATGAACGGAGCTTGGTCTCTAGAAAGCATAAGACCAACAGCTGGTTCTGGCGGAGTTACAATTCAAGCTACGGTCGATGTGGTCTAATTCCGTATTTATTCCACCTTAGCATTGCAATTTTTGGTAGTTTTAACGCCCGCTTTTACTACTCTGGCACCGCAGGCGATGACACTGATGATACATGGAGATGGAGCCCCGGTGGAATGTGATGGCGGGGGAAACAGGAGAGCCTTCTCGAGGTCGAAGATTATCCCGGCTATTTGACAGTTCTCGAGGAAGCCATCCATGATCTTCGTCGTTAGCGAAACGAGGTGGTCAATCACATCTACGAAACCGCACTGGGTGTAGTAGATTGTGGAATTCTAGCCATCATTCAAACGGTCCATTGATCATGCGCTCCATCACTTTGCAAACGCAACTAATGAGGGAAATAGGACGATAGCTGGAAGGACGATGTCGGTGCTTTCCAGGTTTCAGAATAGGTATGCCGATGGCCTCTAGCCACTATTCTGGAAAAGTGGCGTCAACCCAGACACGATTATAGACCTCGAGTAGGAAAGCCTTGCCATCAGGAGAGAGATTTGCAACTTTTGGACGGGAATGCCATCTGGACCTGGTGTTGAGTCTCGCGAAGAGGTAAGCGCATAGTCTAGCTCCTACATGGTGAATAGGCGATTGTAATCTTCAAGATTTCCGAAACGGAACGAAAATCCCTAAGATTCTACCCGAGCCTTAATGGTAAGAAACGCAGGGGAATAATTGTCTGAACTAGCCACCTGAGCAAAAGCATTACCTAAAGTATTCGCTTCGTCAAACCTATTAACAACAGCTTCAACTACACGCCTCAACTTATCCCATACAGCAGAGAAAGGTGTATTGGGATTAAAGAAAGCTACGAACTTGCTTCGCGGTTGTTTTTTGCTAACATTAATAACTTGCCTAGATTTAACACGCATTTTCTTAAAAGGTAACTGGCTCTCCCGTGTAGCGCGACGCTGGATAACCTTGAGAGCAAGCTTAGGAGCACAAATGGCATGCCGGCATTAATCGCTCCACCAGGGAACCGGAAATCCACGAGCCCGACCAGTCGACTGCGGAGTAGACTGCTCAGCAGCAGAGCAATAATGCTTGCTTTGAGGTGTTCGACTAAAAATTCACCGAGTCATGCTCGCAGTAATTAAAAAAGGCCAAACGGGAAAAACGGTTCCAGTTGGCTCGATCTAAACACCATCTAGGCAAAAATGAGGAACATACGGATTGCGCTAAGAGACTTATAAGTATTGGAAACTGGTTAGAAGAATGTAAATCAGAGATGATATTGTAGCATAAGCTAAGTGATAACTGTAGAGAACAAACCGCTATATGAAGGTGAGAAAAACTGTGAAAGGCGTAAGATAAAAATGTAGGTTCTCCGGTATTCAGGAGAGCCAATATATGGTTATCCAAGAAATCTGCACTTAACTTACCTCTCGCACAAGCATGAGATGAATCACAGGGTGTATGGTGGGCATTCATGTCGCTTATCAGCCGAAAAGGTGGTGGCAGCTGAGAAATTAGTTTCTTCCAAATCTGTGAGCGATAGGTCGTAAAATGGAGGCGAATATACACTGCAAATGGCATGGCTGTTGGAGGCCAGTTGAATCCATACAGCGACGGGTGGATGTCAGACTGGAAGAATACGGAATCCGCAAAAATATCATCTCTAAGAAGCATCATAGTGCCCCCTTAGTGATAAGTCGCACCGCACAGACATGTAGTGCCTGAAGGTAATGTTATCCTGTGGTCGGAGCTTGGCCTCTTGTAAGCAGGCTGATTCTGATTGAGCAGTAGTTCCAGCTCTGGTCGATGTGCTCGGAGGCCGCGTTTGTTCCCCTGTAGGATTGCCATGGTGAGTAGGATGGGATAATTTCTAAATTGAAAGGCATTTCTGCATATTGGTCTGGGCTGGTCGGCTTAACTTGTTCTTCTTCACCATCGGACAAACATTCTTTTCAGCAGCGCTAGCCGGCGCTTACGGATTTCCGTCGAGCAGTACGTTCAGAAGCCCCCTAATCCACTTCTTACTAGGCGGAGGATCCTTTCCAATGGTTAGAGAGCCTTGAAAGCTTCGAAGTACTGATCGGCGAAGATAGTCGTCGCGGAAGGGAGCTCCTCCCAAAACACTCCTTATAGGAGGATCTGGGTGGAGAATGACGCAGACTTTTACCTCCCCTGGATGATTTAGGAGCAGCCGTTACATGCTATTTAAGAAAGCCGTTCTAACGCAGTTCCTCTTGAACTCAGGAACAGAATATACTACGGTTTTACCGTCTTTTTGTCAGAGGTAAACATTTTGGGTGACATTTGTAGTGTGCAAGGCTTCATACTGGTGGCTTTGGCAGATGTTGATGCCAACATAGACGGAGATCGCTTCGGTAGTGGTCAGGCAACGACAATATTTTCTGATATTGTGTCCTCGTTGATATCGCAGGTCCGAGTTGCGATTTCCCGCCTTGGTACCGGTTTAGCTGCGACTGGGCAATAAGTACCAAACTGCGGGTCAGAGGTTTGTTGGAAGCGTAGGAGCTTACGCATTTTCTGCGATGCCATTAGTAGTTAAAGCGGGCGTTAAACACTTACGCATTTTCCAGAAGGACTCCTTCTCTTTCACCCTATCTCCTGGAATGCTCTTTATACTGCAAAAGGGGTGCAGTCTCGGGAACTGGAAGAATGTTCCCCATTGCAGTTGACACAAGTTCTGGTTGACGTGCAACCGCCATTGTGCATGATATCTCTGCAGTTAACACATGGAGACCTACCACTACAAAACTCACTGGCGTGCCCAAAGCGCTGACAATTGAATCACCTGATACGGTTCGAGATGTATGGCCTAACCTCGATGGCTTCATACCCTGCCTTAATCCGCAGGGGTAGATCTACTCGGTGAAATATAAGGAACAGAGTACGGGTAGATACGAATTCATCATTTATTCTCCTCTGAACCTTGTACACAGCAATAGCGCCTTGTTTGCAAGATTCTCTTGTATCTCGTCATTGGTCATACCACCCAAGGCACGGGTGGTGACAACGCCATCGAAGGAGTTCAAGGTCTTATGCATCTCGACCTTAATCGGGTAGCTGCCCATCATATTGGTTCTCAAATGTTTGGCTACCTGGGATGCCTGCAGTGCTATTACCGGTTCGAAGACAAGAGTGTGCTTGACCAGTCATCTTGTCTAGGCCCTTCCGGATAGCAAATGCACTAACCGAGGAAAATGTCGCACCTTCCACTGTTCTTTTAATCACTAAGTAGCAAGGACCATTGGACACGAGTACTTCCTTGTCCGAACACTATACTGGACTTGGGTTTGGTTTTGTTTATTCGTCCGCTAGTGCTCCCCACCCAACGAGAGGTCACCCCAATGGAGTGACAGGGCCACTCTGCGGATATAGCAGGCTCGCCGTACCACTCACCCTGGAATTTACTATAGTATTCAGTCCTGGCCGATTGACTAGGGTTAGTCCCTAGCCTCCCGTTTAGGCGAAACAGAGATCAAAATGGTGTATGAGATTGCGCACCCTCCCCAGTTACTGAAGGTAAGAACCCCAGGCTCAGATACGCAACCCTGAACCAACCAGGGTACCCCTATCAATCTACACGATTCTCCAAGCACGGTTTATATTTGGGGGCGTTATGACGTACTGAATTCCTCATCAGTCAGAGCTTGTCCACACGAGGGAGTCAGGGTTGGCTCGGGACCTCGGGTGCGCCAAACTCGTACCTACTGTAGTAGGCCCCTTAGGGGACCGCCCTTGGATGGCTTGGGTAGAGAACTTACACGTTCATTAAAGAAGTCGGTTCTAACATAGCTGGTTTTGAAAGTTTTCTCAGGTGCAGAGTACGTTATCGTTCTTGCCGGTCTTATTTCCCTACGTCGATGGTTTTTGTGACAATTGTGTTGAACATAGACGTAGATGTTGATAATCTTGGGCTTGGTCTGACTAGCAGACTCTTTTCAGCAATTATGGCCCTGTTAATATCGCTGGTCTGAGTTGCGATCTCCCGTCTGAGTTCCAGTTTAGCTGCAACTTACAAATAGGTACCGGCGCGCAGGACAGAGAGTTGGCGGAGGTGCAGGTGTTTTCGGGCTTCCAAGTAGACAGACACCTCATTCATCCATATCTCCTGGATCACCGTTTCCTCTGGAATACGGGGACGGTCGCTGGAACTAGATGGATAGTCGCTGCCACAGTTAATGCAAGATGGAATTGACGTACAAGCTACATCGTGCGTGGCTTCTCTTCAGATTGCACATCTAGACTTACCAGCACAGAACTCGTTTATCTGACAAAGTGTTGGCACTTGTACCATCTGAGAGGTTTTGGAATAGAACGCCTTTCCTCGATGGTTTCGTACCCTGCCTTAATCATTTCAGGTAGATCTACCCGATGAAAGGTAAGGAACAGGGTACGGGGAGGCACGAATTCACCATTTATTTCCGTTGAACCCTATACACAGGTATAACGCCTTGATCTGCCAAATCTTCTTGATGCTTATTAGATAAACCGTCGAAGGAGCAGGCGGTTACAACTTGTAGAAGTCAAAGACTTGTGTACTTCGACCTTTATCGGGTAGTTGCCTTACATATTAGCTCAATGTAGTTTGTATTCCAGGGATGCTGAAACTGTCTCAACCAGTAGTGTACTGTTAGGCGCTCTAAAACATGATTGCACTGGACCAGCAATTTTATCTACGCCCTTTTGGATGCCAAAGGGACTCAGCAACGTATATTTTATACCTTTCTCTATTCCATAAATTACTAACTAGCCTTGACCACTGCTCTTAACTACTCCTTTTCCCCGGACATGATGAATGGTATTTGTTTTTCCCATAAAAAGGGGTAATAAATTCATCCCTCAGTGCTCCTTTCACCTCGGAGCGCAATGAGGGGTCACCCCTCTAGGGTAACAGGCCTAGGTAGGGGATATAACATGCTCCTACTCACCTGGGAGTTCGGTATACTACCTGGTCCTGGTGGATTGATTAGGGGTGGGCCAGTCCCTGGCCTCCCGTTTAGGCGAAACAGAAACCAAGGCGGTGTATGAGGTTGCGCTCCCTCTCCAGTCACTGTAAGACAGAAGCCAAAGCTCAGATATGCAACCCTCAAGCACCCTGGTTATCCCATTCCACCAACATGGGTCTCCATACACGGCCTGCTCGTGGGTGGGCACTTTGATGGACAGACTCCATCACCACTCGGAGGTTGCCCACACGAGGGAGTCAGAGATGACTCGGGACCTCGTGTGCGCCAAACCTATACCTACCATAGTAGGCCTCTGGGGAGGGGGAGTACGCAGTTATACAGTCATACTCGCCACTCCACTCACACTGGAGTTCGGTATAGTACCTAGTCCGGTCCGATTGACTAGGGGTGGTGTTTTCCCTTGCCTTTTTGTATCGAGATGGGCTAACCGAAGTAAATTTCCTTCCCTCCTCAGCCCTAGGTATTACCAAGTATCGAGGTTCACTGGACTCGACAACTTCCTTTCCAGGCATCAAAGATATATGAGGTTTCGCACCCTCCCCAGTCACTGAAAGACAGAAGTCTAGGCTCAGATACGTAACCTTCAACCAAACAGGATATTCCATTCCATCCATATGCGTCTCCACACACGGCCTATACGTGGTGAAAGTATTGACGGACTGAAACACTCTGACTCAGAAGTTGCCCTCACGAGGAAGTTAGGATTTGCTTGGGACCACGAGTGTGCCAAACCCATACATACCACAGTAGGCCCCTGGGAGAATATCAGATTTCATGGCTCGTATATCGATTCAATGATACCCATTTTCTGACATACCATAAAGCTCTTCATAGTCCTGATAGTGCTTTTCTCAGAGACGCTTTACAATAAGGAGCCCACTTTATGATGCCTGCTGATTTTGAGTATCTTGTCGTGTAGAGCAAGAGTTTCAGTCTCATTGTTGCAAAAACTACAAATAGTTATTGTTCTGGGATGTACTTGCCACAGTTCTAACCGGGCATATGCTAACTGTAATTTAATTGCTACTTTCCATTCACTACCTGTAAATCCTTCTGGTAAGAGAATCCAGCTATTAACAGGAGAAACTGTTATTATAACAGAGTAAATGCATTTAGTACAATATTCTTCGTATCATCAAGAATACTATAGCTGATGCACATAAATTAGCAAACATAGTATGAATGTTATTTTAAAGAAACATTTGGTCAGGGTGTTACAATTTATTTGTGAAACTGTAGTTTCCTCTCACATGACACTGTCTTTCGTTGTGTAGCGGTCAGGTAAACAGGCTGATGGAACTTTTTCTTGAGTTCTGCCCTTCAGCTACTATACAAGTACCTCGCTCTGTGTTACAAATCTTTGTACTGGTCTTTATTTGTTTTGTACTGTTTAACGCCCGCTTTCACTCTTGTGACACCGCAGGCGATACTAGTCTTTAATTATTATTTTTAACTTTTAAACTTTGTAAGTATTATCTAGTTTATATCTATTCATTCTATGTTGTGCGTCTATTTGAGAAGAATGGGAAACAATTATGTCTGGGCATTATTATCGGAAATGATTAAGCAACAAATATCAAAATCTTACGTCCAAAATATTGAGTCATTCATACACAACCAGACAACTAAAATAAACCAGTGTGTTTTGAACTTCTACGTTATAACATCATAATTTTCATACACTGCACTGTCCTTTTGGAAGTTAACAAATATAGGGATATATACTCGAAATCACAGATTTTAGCAAATAAAAATGTGAAAATAACCAAAGGGTAAAATTCTTGTATTTCATGTTTTCAAATATTTATTTTGATTATATGTAATAAAATTAGCTGGTATTTAATTTAGGAATGTTAAACTAAATATCCATATATGTTATATGGACAGGTTATTTAATTAAATGTAGCCTTTTAAGCAATAATGCAATGGTGTACACATTTTCAGGTGGCTATTCTACTTTACATATCATACGTCATGACATATTTCTTTTGGATACGCAAAGTAGATCCAGACAACTCCACAATCCCATATCTCACAGCTCTTGGTGACTTATTGGGCATTGTTCTCCTGGCGGTCACATTTGAAATATTGTACCTCATTGGAGATAGAAAGAGGAAGTGAATATTTTGTAAGTATAGACATTTATGTTTTGGGTAACCTTCAGCCATGCTGCAATTTATTTTGCATGGAAATATAAGCAGAAAAGTAAACAAGACCCTCAAGCTCATATATTAAAACATGATGTCTATTTCAATGTTAGATTAGATAGCATTCTGTAGGTTCGTTTAGGCCAAGAAGCCACTGAACATAGAACTTGTCAAGACATATACATGTATACATATGTTTATATACTGTGAAAAAAAATGTATAAAGCTTGTGCTTAAAGCTAGGGTTACAAAAACAGCAGAATAGATGTATAATCACACCATTTGTATTTGAGGCCTCTACTATACTTAATGTGCCCTATAAAAGCACATGAACTTCTTATTTTTTTCCAATCACATAAAAACAAAGAGTATCAAAATTAGTGTTAAAATGTATAAATACATATAATTTCATTATATGTAACACTGATGTAATGTCAGATGATAGTTTTCTAATTATCGACATACTAGTTACTACTAGTAATTATATAAAACTAAAATGATTATTGTATTACGAACTCTTCATAAATGTCAACAAATTACAATACACATTTATAAATATATTATAGAATTTCCAATGCAAAAATGTACAATTATGCACTAGAGTGTAACATATCAAACCATTGTGGCATTACTAAATACTAAAAATACTACTACTACTACTACTACTAAAAGATTCATTTGACACATTCGTGCAAGCCAAAGTATACATCGGTTACATTTGAATATAAAACACACACACTAATATACACAAAATGAAGTACATTATAATTCTTATAAATACAATGGTTGTTGACACTATTGTCAGACAGATTTGTCACTTAAATATTCATCTACAGAGTAAAATGATTTATTGCAAAGGTACTCCTTAAGAGAGGCCTTAAAAGCCCTGAAATTCCCAACATTTTCTTTGAGATTACTGCGGAGAGCATTAAATAGCTTGATTGTTTCATAATATACACGTTTCTGAAAGCAAAGAAGTTTGGCATTGGGACGATGAATATATCCCTTTTGTCAGGTATTAATGTTATGAATTTCCATGTTTGTTATAAAACTATGTCGATTAACTGCATAGAATTTTAAAATGGATAGCATATAAGCATAAGGTAAGGTGAGTATGCCAAAATTTTTAAATAGTTCTTTGCATGACTGTCTGCTATAAGCATTATAGATTATTCGTATAGCTTTCTTCTGTATCCGGAATGTACATTTACCATCCATTGAATTACCCCAGAATATTATTCCATACTCGAAGATGGAGTTAAAGTAGGCAAAATACACCGATTTAAGTGTATCAATTGACTGGAATTTAACCCATGCACGGAGAGCATAATATGCTGAGCTAAGTTTAGGTGTGATGTAGCTAATATTGGACTTCCAGTCCAAATGCTTATCTACCTGTAAGCCAAGAAGTTTTACTCCATTTAGCTGTTCTAACAATATATCATTAATTCCTATTTCTATGTGTGTTTGTGGTGAGCGAGTAGTTATAAATTTAATTGTTTTTCTTTTTTCAAGGTTTACTGAGAGCTTATTTGCTGTGAACCAATTTGACATAGAATTTAGAACATAGTCTAATTTTACTACACAGTCATTGAAATCTTTACGTGTTATTAGATAACTAGTGTCATCTGCGAATAAAATAAATACATTCCTGCAATACTGTTAATGTATAATGGGAGGTCATTTATGTAAACCAAGAACAAAAGAGGCCCTAAGATTGATCCCTGGGGAACACCATGTTTTACTGATTTCCATTCTGAGGCACTATTTTGATACCCATTGGAGTTATTAATTTCAACCCTTTGTTTTCTCTTCTCTAGGTATGAAATGAACCAATCTAATATGTTATTCTTTATTCCATAGAAATGTGGTTTTGCCACCAGAATCTCATGATTCACACAAAGCCTTCGCTAGGTCAAAAAAGATTCCACCGACATGTTCCTTTTCATTTAACGCTTTATGCGTGAGCTTTTAGGTTGCATCATCTGTCGCTAATCCTTTTCTAAAGCCGAACTGTTCTTTGGCAAGTAAGTTGTTCTTTTCCAAGTAATTATATGTCCTATTGAACATTACTTTCTCACTTTCTCAGACATGAGAGATATAGGTCTATAATTTGAGATATAGTCTTATTTACCTTTTCTAAAAAGTGGCTTGACAATAGAGTACTTCATTCTGTCAGAACATATTCCACTCTTTAGTGATTCGTTACATAAATAGCTAAGGGGAATGCTTATTAGGTCAGAACATGCTTTTAGGATTTTATTTGATATTTCATCATATCCAGAGGAATTTTTGGTCTTGAGCAAATTTATTATATTTTTTATTTCGAACGGTGTAGTCATTTTTAATTTAAATTCAGGGACTCTGTTTACGAAAGCAGTTTTCAAAAAACTTAATGCTGATTCTTTACATCCACAATTTATATTTAATTTCTCTGTTACATTCAAAAAGAAATTGTTGAAAATATCTGCGACCTTTTGATGATCATCAATTTTTTATTACCGGAATTCAGTGCAATTGTGGAGCTTTCTTGAGAGCCTTTACCTGTTTCTCTTTTTATTATATTCCAGATAGTTTTTATTTTATTATCAGAATTGGATATCTCTTTATTATAATGCAATATTTTAGCAGCTTTATTATTTTCTTTTAGAATTTTACAGTACTTTTTGTAATGACATTCTAAGTTTGGGGTCTTATTATGTTTCAATTCTTGGTATAATTTTCGCTTACGTTTGCAAGAACTTTTAATGCCTGTTGTAATTCAGGATTTATTTTCCTTCTGATTATGTATTTTACGATATTTGACTGGAAAGGATACTACAAAGTGAGAGTTGAAATGTTGTAGGAAATGATTGAACTTGTCATTTACTCCATTTATTTAATAGATTTCAGTCCATGATTCTTGTTGAAGGGCATAGTTAAACAATGTGACGGTGCTTTCATCTACTTTTTGTGTTCTACAATGTTTATAGTTTGGTTTTAACTTTAGGTTAATCTCTTTAATGAGAAGTATTTGTGCCTCATGATCTGAAAGGCCATTTGCAAATGGTAAGGTTATTGAAGTTTTAATTCTATCTATATTTATGAATATGTTATCTGTTGCTGAAGAAGAGCTACCCTGAATTCTTGTAGGAAAATTTACTGTTTGAGACATGTTGTACGTAAAAAATATAGAATTGAGTTGGTCCTTTCGGAGACTAGGTATAAGATAATCAATAGTAATGTGACCACAGATTATCATCTCTCGTTTCGGTTTCAATATAAACTTTAAGGAATCATCTAACTGTTTTTCATACCTCATAGCTAACCATTGGGACCGATATAGAGCTATTATTGCAAACTTTACTTTGTTTATGTTTAGTTGAACTGCGCACATCTCTATGCCTAGCTCAAAACAAAACTTGTTTAGATTAATGGTTTTATAGGGAACATCATGTCTTACAAATATGCAAACCCCTCCTTTTTTTAAATTTTTTCTTGCATATGCTGCTCCTAAAGAGTACCCATGCAGTGAAATTGGCATGAATTCCTGTTCTGTTAATTGATGTTCGGATAAGTATAAAACATGTGGCTGTAATTTTTCAGAAAGTTCATCAACTTTGTTTCTTAAACTCCTAATATTTTGGTGAAATATACACAACGAGCTACTGCCATTATTTTTCTTACTAAAATTACTGCTATTTTCTGTATTCCCAAAATTCTTTGTTGGTGAACTTTTCTTTATTTTAATTGACTTTAGAGTTTTTTCCTGGCTATTTTGGGGGATTTCCTTTAACCTAAAAAAGTCCTATCAGATATCACAACAGAAAGTGTATGCATAATTCTGTCGGCAATTAGGTGCGAAAGCTGCCTTTTGCCTCTAGAATTGAAGTGTAAACCACGAGATGTGTAACCATCTCGGCCTATACCACTAACATGTATCATATCAATGTGAGAGGCAGCAGGCACGCTCAATTTCCAGATTCATCTCTGTCACCCTCCTATGAAGCCGCTGCTTGTCGCGCCTATTGAAAAGCCCCACAAATTTCACACTGGTATGGCTACTGGATTCCCTTATGTCACACAGATCTTTCTCAACTGAATAATTACTATCTCTATCCAGGTTATTTCCTGGCCCACCCACTATAACTACATGATCCCTCTTAGTAAAACCAGAAGTCAGTTTCACCAGATCTTCAGTGACATGAGAGAGCCCAGCACTAGGTTTAACTATGCCTACTACATCATAGCTGCTTCCCAAATCCTCCTTTAGCAGAGATGCGATGCCCCTACCATGGCTACTCCCAAGCAACAAAACCTTGCTTTTAGTGCAGTTATCATCTAAAACCTGCACAGAAGGATTTGAGGACTGATCAACAGTTTCAAGAACACTGAATCTGTCGCTCAGTTTGACATCGTGCTGGTCATCGGCAGAGAAACGCCGTTTCCTACTCAGATTTCGTCTGGAGGACACCTTAAAATCAGGTGATTTACAATCCAAATTTTCTAAAGGAACAAGTTAGCGCCCTGTAAAATCTGTTTTGACAAATTCCAGTTCTTTTCTGAGGTTAGAAATTGTTTCCTCCTGCCTTTTGACCAATTTTTAAGCCTACAACATTCACAGAACCATTCACTACAATCTCTCACATCATCGCTAACAGTGTTACTGCACAATGAAACCAAACCTTACAACCTTCACAAAAGACACCTTGGCAAACCTCACGACGGCATGCACCACAAATTCCACTGAGATCACACGCTTTTCCAGTCATTGCATAGCACTTTGCACAAACACTACACTTAAATTTACAAACAGGTACGGCTTAACCGGCTAGAATAAGTTTGTCACAAGAGTGAAACGTAAGAAATATGACACAACAAAGCACTAGCTTGTCGAAGATTTATATTCACAATATACGATTAGTTTATTCACCAAACACTAACGAAAAATCAAACACAAAACCAACTGTATGATCAAAAACAGGAGATACAGCTGCTATAAACAAAATAATTCAATTCCAATATGGCGGATTTCACAGTTGACTTACGGACAACACAAATAACACAAAATCTACACTTTAACATACACTGTAAACTATGTTATTACACACACCATTTCACACGATGATTAACGCCCCACTTATCTAGCTTTTATCTTTTTTACAATCAAAATTTTACAGGAAATAAACAAAAACATGGGAGCTTTCACAGTATCGCTTAACCTCACAAGCCACCTGGCGGCAGAGGACATGATAGTCAACGTGTGTAAAGTTGTATCTACATTATTTTGCACAGCCCTTTATATTTGAGAGGAAATGATAACGTACAAAATAGCTGAGGAGCTTTGTAGGTGTTTAGTAGATGAATGTTGCTACTCCTTTAAAATTGTGGAACCTTAGCAGCAACGACTGAAATTGTTGATTTAGCGAGGAGAGGAGAAGATTGTGATGACGATTGATTGATTTTAGGGCGATCAACAGAGTTTATTCGCGCCCTGGTAAAACAAATAGTGGCAGAGTCCAAAAGATAAAAGCAATATCAAATTAAGCATATACTAGCTAAGATTAGTTATAAAATTTTGTAGGTACAAAAAACATCCTTTTGCAAAACAAAACAAAACAAAAACAGAGCTAGATAAATCTAAAAAGCATTGCGCCAGTGGTGCGAAAAAGGGATGAAATAGCTGAAACGAATAATTCGCACTCCGAAAGTAACATGTGACAAAAACTAAAAAAGAAAAAAGGATAAATTCCACTGTTTTCTCATCCAGCAAAATAAATAAAACAAACTAAATCGTTATTGTAAATGGCAGTTGGTATAAAATTTTAAAAGCCATATGTGCCACTCTGGTATCATCCGGCAGAATCTTTGCAAGAGTTGGTTGGCAGTTACACAGCCGCTCATATATGAGCTAGAGGAGCACATTCTTATAGTACATGACGGACCGACAATTCTTTTCTACACAACGGAGTGAGTGAGCAAGTAAGTGAGTGGCATTTAAGGGCACGTCAACAACTAGGGCATCTGTGCCCTGACAGGTGCTGACTCATTATGGAGAAAGTAGCTGCGTGGGACGGGTACGCAGACGTATGAGTGTAACCTCGCTGCCCCAGCGGATAAGATGTTAGGCATGGTTGCACAATGTTTTTGCCCGTAGTTGGTGCCTTCTAAACCATGAGAAAGAGAGTATACCGACGAAAGTAACGAGAAACATCCCCAGAGGGCACAGCCTCTACGGAGAAAGCTTGTAAGGAACATGCCATTTTAACAGATCTGCCCGCCGCTTCGTTACTTGCAATACCAATATGTGGCCTCAATCATTCAACTCATCAATGCGAGATTTGATGTGCACAACGAGCCATGATGATGTTGATGGTTGGTGTTTAGGAGCGTTCGACTACTATGGCCATTAGCACCCTTGTTAAAACAAGATCGATTAAAAACATCAGAGGTAAAAGGCAATGTAAAAATTAAAACAAATATAACATAAAAAGTAAGCTATAAACAACAGAGAATAAAACTATACTGGTGGGAAAGGCCAAAGATGAAATGGAGCAGGACATAAAAATTAACTTAACTAAGCCGTTGACAAAATATTTAAATCACAATTCTATCGCTCCAATAAAATCTGTCGGGATAAATTAATTAAAAGTTAATTCCTTATTGGGAATGTCACTTGAAATAAAAACTAGACCACTTTCTCTATCGCTCTGATTTTGATGATGATTATAATGATGGTGAATTGGGTTTTAGGGCGCTCAACTTCTGGGTCATAAGCGCTACAATAAAACAAATCATGGCAACAGCCAAAGATAAAAACAATATAAAAGTGATGCTGGAGTAAAAACTGAGGAAAACGTTATAAAAATACCACGGAGAATAAAACTAGCCAGTGCTAAAACAGAATAAACAAACTCAAAGAACCTTAGCGAACAATGGAAAGTTAAGAGAATAAATATAATAAAAGCAAAACGAGATAAAAATCTGGAAAGACGAAAGCTCAGGCTCAGATACTCAACCCTCAAGCAACGAAAATGTTCCTTTCCATTGACACAGGTCTCCATGCACAAACAAAACGTAGGGGTCCTACTGATGGACTGATTCCCTCATCACTACCCACGTGAGGAAGTCAGGGTTGGTTCGGTACCCCGGGTGCGCCAAACGCGTACCTACAGTAGTAGGTCCCTGAGAGGTTTTATATGAGATTACAAACTTGTTCCGTGATTGTCTTTTGCTATCCGTAATCACCTGTCTGCATTTTTATATCGTATTAGGTTAACGAGTATAGGGCGACCCTGGAAGATCCGGAGAGCACGCCTGCGAGAACGAATAGCATTCTAGCATTCATCGGTCCACCAGGGAAACGGAAATCGACGACATTGGACAGTCGACCGTAGAAGAGACTGCTCAGCAGCAGAAATAGTGGTTGCTGTGAGGTGATCAGCTAAAACCTCCATCGAGTCGTGCTCCTTGCAAATAAAAACGGCCAACCGAGAGTAAATGTTCCAGTTGGCTCGATCTAAGCGCCATCTAGGTAAACGTTGGGAACATACGTCTTGTGCTAAAAGACTAATGAGAATTGGAAGGTGGTCACTAGAATATAAATTAGAGATGATATTCCATTGTAAGGTAAACGCCAACTGTGAAGAACAAACAACCATATCCAGGTGTAAAAAACTGTTGAAGTGTCAGAAAAAAATGTAACCTCTCCGATGTTCAGGACAGATGTGTTACTATTGTACATGAAATGGGAAATTAGATGACCTCTTGAATAAGTCCAAAGTGAGCCCCAAAGTCACCGACCAACAGAAATGGTGCTGGAACCTACGAACTACATCTTCTAAATCAGTGCGCGAGAGGTCATCAGATGGAGGAAGGTATATACTACAAATGAAGTTGGTAGATGGCAGCATATTCCTTACAGTGACCGACAGTAAGGACACGGATTCAGCATTAATATGATCTCTGACGAGCACTATAGTGCCCACATGTGCAGGCGCACACACTTCCGGTGATAAATACCGAATAGCAGAGTAGTTCCTGAAGTAACGTCATGCAACGGAGCTTAGAGAGAGAGGGGGGAGGGAGGGAGAGTAAGGGCTTAGTCAGGTAAGTTAAAATAATAAATAGAACCACAAACTGCCAAGGCTAACTAAAATTTTATACAGCCAATTATAGAGCATTGTCAAATAAAAGATAAAACACGTTCTACAGATATGTTGTCCACCAGGATGGCGTGCAGATCATGCGGCAAACTCAAGGACATAAGCACTAGAACTAAGAACTGGCACTCACTTAAAAGGTGTTTCACTGTCAAGGTCATGCCGCAACAACAATGGGGAGCTGGCTCTCCATGCAGTAAATGCCAGTGGCTAAAATGACAGTATCCGATACGCAGGCAACAGAAAATGATCTCTTCTCGGCGAGAAGCGCGGCAAGAGGTTTTCCAGTCTTCCAAGCGTGTTTAATTACCCGAAATGTGTTATTACGAATTCGAGACCATTCAGCTTCCCAGCAAGAAAGAGTTGTTTTATGGAACACCACCTTCAGATCAATTGCAAGAATGGAAGAAAAAAAAAATCCTGAGAGATAGAATGGCTCACTTGAAAGCAGAATCAGCTACTTCGTTCCCGGCCAGTCTAGTGTGACCAGGCACCCACAGGAACGTTACACCAAGACCTGCTTCGGAAAGGGAGTGAAGAAAGTCCTGAATTCGCTGTACGACAGGGTGGTATTCGGACAGCGCACGAACGGTTTGGAGGGTATTGAGAGAAATAGTACAGATGGCACAAGGCGGAAAAACGTGTCGCCGCACATAAAAATGCCTGGAGAATACCAAAGGGCTCAGCTGTAAAAATCAAACACTGTCCTGTGAGACAAATAATGAAATATTGGTTATCAACCACAAGGGCACATCCAACACCTTGATCATTCTTCGACCCGTCAGTATAAATAAAAATGTGGTCGCGATGGTAGTTGGACTGAAGAATGAAATCATGGTCGTCGACTTCGAAATACAAGGGGACCCTAGCTGGAGAGAGCTGCCCGGGCGAAGACAAAGAAGGGAAGCAGGTTTCTCGTTTTGGAAGCACGGCAGGCATGGTCATGCTCATGTACCTTAGACGCTTCTGAAAATGAACCGCTGGTGGCAAGAGCGTTAGGGAGCGAATCGTATAAATTATATATATATAAAAAAAAAAGTGTACATGAGCCGGGTATTGAGACATGCTGGACAGACGGCATGCATAGCTACACAACAAAAACTCACGGCGATAACTCAATGGTAGCAGTACAGCCTGCGCACAAACATATTGAAAGCACTACTGCGGAATGTGACAGTTGCTAGCCGTATGCCTTGATGAGGAACAGTGTTCAAGTGACGAAAGATAGAGGGTCGCGCGGAAGAATAGATGATACGCCCGTAATCCAATTTGGAACGCACTAATGTTCGATAGAGGCGTAGAAGGACGCAACTATCAGCTCCCCAGGATGTGCCACTTAAATAGTGAATTATTAAGAGAACGTACACACCATGCCTTCAAATAAGTTATATGGGCAGACCAACGTAACTTTCTGTCAAAGATTAGTCCCGGAAATTGCGCTTCATTGGCAAACCGCAGTATTTCTGTGCCGAGGTGGAGAGGAGGAGGAAATTCCTTTCGGAGCCAGAAATTTACATAAACCATCTTCTCGGTGGAGAAGTGAAAGCCATTTGCCATACTCCAGGAGGAAATTGAGTCCGACACCACTGAAGTCGACATTCATGGAGACAGGTACGCCGAGCTGTGAGATACACAACAAAATCGTCAAAGAAGAGCGACAAAATAAATTCCTGGTAGAATGCAGTCAACAAGAGGGTTGAAAGCTATAAGGAACAATGTGACACTAAGTACCGAAACGTGAGGTACTCCATTCTCCTGTGTAAAATAACCAGATAAAGCTGAACTCACAACGCGCAAACACCCGGTTTTGAGTGGACTCTCGAATGAATATGGAGAGGTGACCACGGAAACCCCGCTGGTGAACAGTTCGAAAAATGCCAGTCCTGTAATATGTTTCGTAAGCTTCTCTAAGTCAAAAATAGAGCTAAGTCTAGCTCTTTCTCAGGAACCCATTCATAAAGTGAGTCGAAAGAGATGTCAGATGATCGATAGTGGAGCGATGCCGACGTAAACCACACTCAACATTGATAGGAGGCCCAGAGTTTTGAGCCACCACGTAAACCGCCCATTTAGCTTGCGTTTCATAACCTTGCAAACGTAATTAGTTAGGAAAATTGGACGGTTTACCTGGAAGGTAATCGGCGATCCTTCTCAGGTTAAAAAATTGGCACATCGTTGACCTAGCTCCAAACAACAGGAAACGCAACTTCATGCCAGATACGACTGTAGAGCTGGAGGAGAAAGATCTTCTTACCATCCGTAGACGAATGCTGAAGTAACAACGTAAGTATGGCGTCAGGCCTAAGAGGCAAAAGGGCGGTTTTAGCCCTCATGGCTGTTGGATCGGAATGATAATCGTTGGGTTTCCAACGCGGTTTTGAGGGAAGTAAAATCTGGATTATACTTAGCGGAACTGGAAGCTGCCTTAAAAGTTCTACCTAAGGTGTCGGCAATAAGACCTGGCTCCACCAGGATGTCGCCCCTAACCTAAGACCGGGTATAGCACACGGATTTGCCTTACCGGCTACGCGCCTAAGTCTGACCCACAAAACAGATTTGGGTGTTGAGCTATTAGAGGTCTCCACATAACGCTTTCAAGAGGCCTTCTTACTTTCACGGACAAGGCAACGCGCTCTAGCCCGTAATCGTTTATACATCATTAAAATATCTTCCATAGGTGAGGTTTGAAACCCCTAAGAGCACTTCTGCGTACACGGATGGCTTTGCCGCGTTCCTTGTTCCAACAAGAAACCAGGGTAGGTCTGGTAATGGAGCGCTCGGCTACGGCCATAATAACGGAAGTCAAATGTTGAACAAGCTATTAACGGTGAGATATTCCCTATCGGAGAAATGAGCTAAACGAGAATAAGGTGACCAATTCGCCTTGCTAAACTGGAATTTATGTATACCAGTGGTTGAAGGAGTGCAACGAAGTAAAATAATAACAATTGGAAAATGGTCACTAGAGTGAGCATCAGTGACGACATTCCACTCTAAACTGTGTCTAAGCTGTGCTTAGCAGATATTTAAATCGAGGTGAGAAACGGTTCCAGTGGAGTCTGAAATAACTGTACGCTCACCAGTATTTAAAATAGATAGGTTCAGTTGATCCAGTGACTGTGAATCCCCTCGCACACGCCCTAGGATATCCCCAAAGAGGGTGATGACCATTGAAATCTCGCACAAGAGGGCACGGCGAAGGTAGTTGCGAAGCCAATGTGGCCAGGAATCCAAGCGGACACATGCAAAATGTGGAGCGTATACTGAACACGCCTCACGATAGGATGATATGACTGCTCTGAAGTGCACTAAGGGAATTACTCATTATAAGGCAGTCACCCAGATTTAAGACGGCGAACATGGAGAATGGCTCGCTATATGGCATACAGCTCCACAGGGTAAATGGATAAGCTACCAGGCAACCCGAAAGCAGAGGGTTCAGTCCCAGTAACAAAGGGACATCCAACACCGGAGGTGCACTTACTGCCATCGGTGTATATACAAATGCGATCACTATAATGATATAAAAATTCTGTAAAACAAGAACGGATGCAGTAGGCATCGTAAACTTCCCATTTGCTGCTATCCGCAGATTACATGGGACGTAGCATGTAACCATGGTAGGTACTAGCTCATCCCTCCCCCCCTCGCCTATGAGGAACATTCTAGGCATTTCAGTACCGCGCTTACAAAGCAGCTCTCGAAAACGAAAGCCTGCAGGTCTTGGATCAAGAGAGCGGTTGCGATAACCTTCGTCCACATCGGTTGAGAAAAAATGGTTAAACATTGAATGCGTAGGCATGCTCTTAAACCCACAGCCATAATGTTCTAGTAGAACACCCGCCGGCATCGCAGAGTGGGTTCTACCGATTCGGCATAAACGCTAACAACTAGGCTGGTTGAAATCGGCGAGTAGTTGGCCTCTCGCACAAGCCCAAGGTGAGCCTCAAAGTGTGTGGTGGGCATTTACGTCCCCTACCAACAGAACTGGTGTTGGTAGTTGGAAAAGTAAGGTTCTAAGTCAGTGCGCGAGAGGTCATTAATGGAGGCGGATATATTCTACAAATGGTAAAGCTAGTAGATGGCAGCCTAATCCTCACAGCGACTGACTGGATGTCAGACTGTACGGGGACGGATTCAGCATAAATGTCATCTTTAATGATGGTAATGGTGGTTGGTGTTTAAGGGCGCTCAACAGCTAAGGGCATTAGCGCCCTTATAAAACAAAATGGCAGCAGACACCGGAGAACAAAGCCTATAGATATATAAAAGATAACATAAGATACTTATAAAACAGTGTAAACATACCTATAGGATAAAAACCACATCACGGCGAGTGTAGTTAAAGGGTGCACAGCTACAGGGATATTAGCGCCCTCGGAAAACTGCCGGGTAAAAAGACAAGTAAAAGTCAAATAAAATTAATTACAAGATAAAATCCAAAGTAAAGTAGAACTACACGGTGAATATACCGGCTAGAGCAAATAAAAATGAATAAAATCAATTCCTGAGATTAAAAACACTATGGATAAAAGGTTAAAAGAAACTCAACTACGGCTTAATTATCGGTACGATAAATAAAATCAATGCTAAATAGGTACTGGGAAATGGCACCGCTGATAAAAAAAAAACTAAGAAAACCTTACTTACCGTATCATTGTCGTCCGCCAGAATCTACCGGGCAGTTCCAGGGTTGTCGCAGATGTCTTAAAGGGACACACTCCATCATCAGATGATGATTATCCGCTACACAGCGGACAGAGAAGAGCAAGAGTTCGTTTAAAAAGGTAACTATGAGTAAAATTACAGTGGCAAATACACAATTCAGCCAAGGTTACCTCCTCCCGATGAGAGACCTGAGAGGAGGTTACCCAGGGCAGAGCCTCCGTGTGCTGGAACACCCTCTGCCGGTGATAAATCACACCGTACAGCAGAGTAGTGCATATATGTAACAGTATCTTGTGGTCGGAGCTTGGCCTCTTTTAAACCGACGACCAAAGGTAAGATACTGGTGCAGCAACAATACAAGCTGTGGTCGATGTGCTGAATACCGTGTATGTTCCATTGTCGGATAGTCATTGTCTTTATTATGGGACAAGTTTTAAATTGAAAGATATTTCTGC
Organism: Hymenopus coronatus; assembly: GCA_030762935.1. Lineage (NCBI taxonomy): Eukaryota > Metazoa > Arthropoda > Insecta > Mantodea > Hymenopodidae > Hymenopus > Hymenopus coronatus. The sequence continues at coordinate 25,369,658 of CM060900.1, read as the reverse complement.
ACATTGAGCTGTGCAGGCCAGTTTACTTCATTCTTTTTCGCCGTCGGGCTAACACTTTTTTCAGGAGCACGATCCTGCCGCTTACGCTCAGTACGTCTGGCAGTGAGGACAGAAACCTCCCGTTCCATGTCCTTCATGGGGGAGAACCCCTTACCAATAGAAAAGTTCGGTTCGAGGACCTGATGGGCGAAAATGGTGGTTCCCGATCCGTGCTCGCCCCAGAAGATTTCTCAGAAGGGAATGTACGTGTAGGGGGAATGAACTTTTTCTTCCCTAGATATTTTGGGAGGAAACCTCGTATTGATCTTTAGGAAATCAAAGCGGACATAATTGGTTTTGAAAGTTTTCGATAATGCAGAATACCCATCTGATGTGCTTTCTTACTGCCCGAGATCGAAGGTGACACTTTGTCTACACTGGTGCTTATATTGGCGGATTTTGCGAGCGTGGCTGCCGAAGTAGAAGTGGATGTTGAGGGCCTTGTTAGTGGTCTGGCTACGAGAATCTTTTCTGCGATTGTGGCCCCGTTTATATCACAGGTCTGAGTTGCGATTTCCCGTTTTAGTACTGGCTTACCTAACCGAACTATAGGTACCAGAACGCGGGATTGAGGGTTGATGGATTCTCAGGAGCTTCTGGGCTTCGGAGAAAGACACCTCTCTCACCCGTATCTCCTGGATCGCTATCTCGTCTCCAAAACTGGGACAGCCGCGGAAACTTGATGGATGTTCACCGCCGCAGTTAACACAACATGAAGTCAATGTACAACCTCAATCGTGCGTGATGTCCTACGTGGTGGAGATGGAACAGGAGGGTACTGCGTAAGCGGCAGACTATTAGTCCGACGGCGAAAAAGAACAAATTAAACCACCCAGCGTGGCTCAATATGCAGAAGTGCCTTTCTATTTAGAACTTATCCCTCAATATACACAATGCCTGTACCGCAGTGGAACATACGCGGAATAAGACCATATCGACCACAGCTTGAATTATTGCTCCACCAGAATCAGCCTAGTCAACGTCACAATCAGGCAGTACATTTCTGTAGGGTGTGATTTATCACCGGCGGAGGGTATTCCTGAGCGTGGGAGCACCATGATGCTCATAGGAGATGCCATCTTCGCTGAATCTGTACCCATAAAGTGTGACATACAGTCTTTCTCTGTGAGGATTAAACTACCATTCATTGGCTTCACCATTTGCAGTAAATATCTTCCTCCATCTGATGACCTCTCGCACACTATTTAGAAGACCTCGTTTCCCAGCTACCAACACCCTTTCTGTTGGTAGGGGACATGGATTAAGCTACTTCTTTTGCCTGGACACTAATATCAAATTTTGTTTCTCCCATAAAAAGGGTAAAAGCTTCCTTCCCCATTGCTCCCCACCCACCACGGGGCCCAACGAGGGGTCATCCCACTGGGGTGCCAGGGTTACACAGGGGATATAGCAAGCTTGCCGTCCCACTCACCCTGGAGTTTGGTATAGTAATTAGTCCTGACCGATTGACTATGGGTAGGTTAGTCCTAGCCTTCCTTTTAGGTGGAGCATAAACCAAAGTGCTGTTTGAGGTTGCGCACCCTCTCCAGTCACTGGAAGACAGAAGCCCAGGCTGAGATAGGCAATCCTCAACCAAATAGGATATCCCCTTCCATTGATACCGGTCTCCATGCATGGCCTACACGAGGGTGGGCGCTTTGATGGACTGACTCTGTCTCCACTCAGAGGGAGTCAGGGTTGACTTGGGACCCTGGTTGCGCCAAACCCGTACCTATCGAAGTAGGCCCCTTGGGGGGAGACCATAATCAGGGCATCCGTGTGGTTGTTGGTGATTTTTCAACTAGCTCAGTTGTTAGCCTCTTCGTTGAATTTGCAGAACCTCCTCTGCGATGCTGGCGTGATGTCCTGCTAGCCATTTATGGTTGTGGGTTTAATCCAATGTCTTCCCCATTTTTGGTACCGATCTGGACAAACTTTATCGCTGTACTACATTCAGTCCAAGGCCTGCTTTTTGGTTTCCTATAGCTTCTTGGAAGCTTAATTATGCATTGCCTAACATGTTTCCCAAGAGGGAGTGTGCACCCGCTATGGTTACTTGCTTTATTCTGCATAGATCTCGGGATGATGGCTTATGCAAAATCTACTACCCCTATGTTTAGTATCTGTTGTTGTTTTTTAGAATTTTTATCAAAATACAGTGTCCCCATTTGCATATACACTGATGGAAATAAGTGCACCGACAGTATTGTAATGTGCCTTGTTACTAGGACCGACTCACACACTGTCGGCTTGCCTAGTAGCACATCAATTAATCTGCAAAGCTGTATGCTTTTTACCGTACCATTCTGTATGTTCGCCGTCGAAACTTTGGTGACTCCCTTAGTACACTTCAGAACGTACGTGAGGTGTACCACTACCATCCATTAGTGCAGCAGAATCTGGACACTCTCCACATTTTACATGCTTCTGGCGTCAATGTGAAGTATGCCCGAATGCCTGGTCACGTGCTTGCCGGGGAATGAACTGACAGATTTGGCAACGAAATCAGCAGCCACAGTGCCCAGTGATACTGGTACTAGTGCAACAGCCTAAGACTTAAGGCTTAGGAAAGTCAAGGACATCTCTATAAACTGTGCAACCTCCTCGTATCCTTCTCATTGGGAGGAGGTGATGTTGGCTCGGTTACGGATTGGTCACACTGTATTTTTACCCATAGTTACAGTTTTAAGGGAGATGCTGTACCTGTCTGTCCACTCTGTGGAGCGTCATTGACTGTAAAGCATGTGCTGCTGGAGTGCGCTGCTCTGGCAGCCAATTGCACAACTCTCCAGCTGCCTGCCTCCCTAGCAGGAGTCTTTGCTGACGATACAGCTTCTAAACATTTATTAAAAGTATATTTTATACTCAGTATCTGATTTGTTTAATGAAGGTAATGCCGGTTTAGTTTACTGTGGTTTAGTTTTGGACCTTTTTAGCCTTTTTGCAATCCATTGTTCTAAATGGTTTTATGGGCTCCACTGTGATTTTAGCAATGGATGGTTTTTAATTTCAAGTAGTCTTTTGAGTAAGTAAACTCCCCATTTCCCTTTTTATCTAATAGGTAGGACAGGCTTGCTGATAACATACAAGGGGAAGCTCATTTGTTTTCATGACACATGCTTACCTCTGAGGTATGAGTATATATGTGGGCATCACATGCTAATGCTTCATTCACTGCCTAATCTCAAAGTATATAATTTTCAATGTTACATAACAATGTGTCTAAAATATTTCAAAGCTGCCACATCAAACTTTGGGTTAGTTCAAGTTCAATAAGACTATTATAACCATTCATTGTCATTTTGAAGTAGCTTATATAAATAGAAAACATTCTCCTTTCATCAAATTTGATTATACATCAAAAGATATTATTAACATTTATGGCTTACAAGGTTTCTTTCCTAAGTTTTCAATGTATCTGTATAAATAAATCTACAGATCTATACCTTACTTCAAGGGCAAATTATAATTATAAGTTTTTGTTTCAGGTTTTCAAAGAGCATTCTATATTCTGTATCAAGAGATTTTGCTTCACAAAGCCTATCGTGTGCACTTTTGAAAGAAGATTGATGTATTGGTAGTCCTGTTGTGTTCATTAATTTATGTTATTGTTTAAATTGTAATTAAGTTAGGTTTCAGAAGCGTATTGCTATTTTCATTTTTATGTAGGCTTAAAACTGGAGATATTAACTCTTTTAGTGCTGGTCTGGAGAGCAAAATGCAGAATGTTTAAAAGCATTAGTCATGAAATCAGTACCTACTAAATAATGCAGAGAGATAAATTCCTGCTTAATTTTATACTAAATAACATGTGTGCATGCACGCACACCCCCTCACACATGCACACACATTCTTTCTCTCTGTAATAAGGAAAATAACTATAAACAAGACATATTTACCTAAGGTGCTGCATAATTCTTCACCTATGTCTTTACACATATTGGGGATGCAGTCCTGTTTTTATTTTACAACCAACACTTTGTTCTTGTGCGTTGCTAAGTTTATTTCAGGGAGAAAATATCACAGTATCTCATCTTTCTTCTTTTCATCACTGGAGCTAGAAGAAGGATCTTCTTCTCCTATTTTGATGTTAGAAGCACAGCCATTCAGGTTTGAAAAATCAAATTCACTGTGACTTTCCTCTAACACATCCTGAACTGCAGCTCTTATTTCATCTTCACTTTGTAACCTTTTGCTTGTTGACACAATTTTCCCACTAAAATAAATGAGGGGCTAAAGAAACCAAGATAAGAGTTGTATTTTCACCTCAATATGTAACAGGAATGCTGTGAAATGCTAAGAAAACCCCTTTTTTTTTTTTTTTTCTTTCTACTTAGCATGGGCACAGACATTCCAGCTTGAATGAGTTTAACTGACATGATGAATAGATTGTGACTAACAATTCTGAGATTGAGATAGGCACTAAAAGGGTTAAGTATCGAAAAAGAGATAAACAGTATTATATTGTCCTAATTGTTTTGTTAAAATGATACACATAAGTGTAACTGATTTGGCCTTGTGGGAACTTATGAATACAGAAAAGTAGGTATGTAGATATTTAATGTTTATTAGACAAATTAAGCCTATTGTATATGAACATTGTGCTTTCAATGTTTGTTTGTTGGGTATGATATATAGTACATTTCTAAGATGTTTGAGATCTCCTAAGAAACTGATTTACAACTGGTCCTTTAATCGTAATTAAAAACCCCCTCATGGAGTCAGAATTAAACTAATGTTGCTGCACAACCACTATAGAATTGTATGATAATCTTATATGTTTTAGTCATAATGCATACAGAAAAGGCACCAAATATGAGATAGTCTCCTAATATGAGAAACCATTCTAACTGGCCAATGAGGTGCTGCCATGTGATTGCATTTGCGTTTGCAGGTAGGAACAAGGAATCCCAGACATTTCAGTATTCTGTGTCCAATCGTGTGGTTCTGTTTGGTTGTAAAAGCAAAGTTTTGCAGCCTCACACTCCAAAACATATTTTGCAAAGAAAATAAGCAGAAATTTGTCATTATTATATACCACTGAGAACAGCTACAACTATGCTTTAAATCCTGACTATTGTTTTTATTTGCAGTTTATCAAGCAGGATGATAAAGGCAACTAAAATATATATCTTGGCTGCTCCTAATATGAGAAAGTGGGGGAACCCCTAATATGAGATATCTCATAATGGGGGTTCCGTGGTATCTCATATTAGGTAAACAGCACAAATACTGTCCACCAACTTGTACATTATGATATTTTTAGTTATTAGAAACTATCGACATCAACCAGTATGCAGAAACAACACTTTCAGGAAAGTAAAAGAAAAAAGTCAGAGGAAAGCAAAATGAAAACCTGAAAGATTCCAATAGAATTCAGAAAATGCTATCCTTCTGGAAGATTCTTATTCCTGGTAATGATTAGTCTGAAAGTGATGACTCTATATGCACGCTTTACTGTGGTGGATATTCTGAAGACACTCTAGTTGAAAAGTGGACAGAATGTCAAATATGCTTAAAGTGGTCACTCGAAGACTGTGGTGATACAAAAGCAGACAAATTTTGTTGTTCCTGTTGCAGCAAGGAATAAATTTGGACTGTTTTTCTGCATAGCTTCTACTAATGTAATTTGTTACATATGTTTTAATTCATTAACATAAGTAATGAACACTTAATCTTCATATGGAAGTTTAAATGTTACTTATTTCAAAATCTGCCTTGAGTTCTATGATTTCGGCTCTTGCGAGCTTGCACGTATGCAGGCATACAGGCACACACATCACACAGAATGTTCGCAAACATTGCTTTTGTTAATAATAAAATACTTTCAATCAGTAATTTGTGTGCTTCTTTAAGGAATATATATTTTACAGTAGTAGAAGCCTAATATGAGATACTGTCTCATATTGGGAGATCTTTTGATAATCTTTGCGATATGTCAACAATTAAAAAATTGCCATTATTTTCTTTGAAAATTGAGTTAGGTATTTTAAAAAGTTATACCTGTTCATACAAAAACAGAAGTTTTAAAACAGTGTTTTCTGTGCTTCAGTCAATTTATAGTAGGTCTTCATAAATTATTAAAATGAAAAAGTATCTCATGTTTGGTCCCTTTCCCCTAATGCTTCTGGCCAATGACTGTGGTATTTCATGTTATTTTAATGAGGTGACTGTTACTGAGGTATAGTTTTTAAGTAGCTGTTCCTACACACTATTAACAAGGATTGTATGAGAAGTTCCATACTTAATGTATTGCAAGATGATGTAAAAGCACATACAGATACATCAGTACTCATGCATACCCCTGTTTGGCCTATTCTGTGGTTCTTAAATCAATTAGAACTGTAGGTTGCATGTAAACTTAGTTATGGCTATACAGATGCCAAGACTACTATGATAAGTTGCGTTGTGACAGATTGTTGTTATGTAATTTCCCAATACATTCAATACATATACACAAGCTCATTAAACTGAAAGTACTTAAACTACATACACACTCTGTACCCAAAAATATATATTTTGTTTTTTCTATGAAAGATAATCTTTGTAGCCCTGTTTCTTTGCCTTCTGTCACTGAATCCTTTTTTCTTAATCACCTTTCTTCCCCTCTTTTCTCTTGCTTTCCATACATAGTTTTAAATTGTTCCTAAAGCTCCTTTCTACTAATTCCAAAAACCTTTTAATGACAAAAGTACTATCTGTAAATAATTATTTCACTTCTTGTTCCATACTTCTCACCATATTTTAATTTCTGGACAATGAACAATGAAGGTTGGCCCACTAATCTACATTATACCTGTTCTGCTTCATGCAGGTGTGTCCCTTCCACTTGAATTGCAAAGATCTACATATCTTTTGTGCCCCAGTCTTTCTTTAACTCCTTATAATACTTTGAGGTACTCTCATCTCCTATGCACTCCATATTTCCTGACTTTCTATATCATGAATCTTTAATTTCACTTTATTCCACAATCCTCATGTAATAATTGATTATCTTACACATTCCAATTTCCTGGACCAATTTCTTTATTTGAGATAAAACCAATTTTTTTCCCATTTTGCCATGTCTTGTATCTGTAAACAGTCTGACAATGTTTGGTTTTTCCCTTTATTTGATCACTCACTAATATTTCAATACATATTTAAGTACTATACCTGCCCTACTAATTCTCCCCAAACAGCTTTAGGAGTTTCACAAAGTAATCCATGAATCATTTTATAAAATGCTGTATGAATATGTCAAATATTCTCCCATATTTTCTCTGTACTTCAAAGTTCCGTGTCAGACATCATTAAACAGTAGCTGAATAAATGTTTTGTAACCAGGTTACACCCATACTTGGTATGTTCCTCAAACAGCTTCTTTTGCTACTGAGAGTTAGTTTTGTCTTGTTTATTACATTTTTTCTTTGTGTTGTTCATTTAGCATTATTGTTTAGCCTTGCCCTCAAGTGATCAAATTTCCTTATTTCAATTTTGCTTCCATCTAGCTAGAATTATTACACCTTTAATAGTTTAGTTTAATCAAAGTATAATTTGAAAAATTATATCTTGTTTTGTATAGAGATAATTTATAAACCATTGTTTTTCTTCTGAACCAACATAAATATAAAAATATGTCATAATTATTTCCAGATACAGTGGACACAATCCCAATTGAATTCCAATTGCATAAACATATAAGATTGTAAAATTGAGGTAAGAGCTGAACAGAATCTGTCTACATTTGTGGCACCGTCATTTTCAAAGCATCAAGACTTTTAGCAAGGTGAATTACAGCTAATGGTGTCAAACTAAGACAATAGAAGTAGATTTTTTATGAGCTATATATCTTGGAATTTCCCATGTTCAAGTGAACACCCATGATGTAGAGGTTGAATGACAGCCACAAATCAAAATGGTTCCAAATTCAAATCTCAGTTAGGGTGAGTTACCAGCATGCAGGTTTTTCAGAGTTTTCCTTTATCCATAGAAGACAAATTTTGAAAGCATTCACTCTAAGCTACAAGGTTCCTAGGCCCATTTGAGCATCATTTCAACATTTTCTTTTTTTGATTCACCATTCGATATGACCTTATTTAAAGGAAATCAAAGAAAAGAAAGAAAAAAAAAAAGCTGACAAAAAGGAGATAGAGCTCAGTAACCATAAAGAAGCCTAAAATAGTTTAAAAAGAACATATTTAAAGATAGCTTATTTATTTGTGGGTACATAACATTATTTGGAATTGTTGCTGGCACTAGGTGGCGAGGGATTCCTGCTTCAGCACTGCTCAAGTAGCAAGTCTTCAGCTGCTGACCTCCCTTATGCAGCTCCAAAATTACTTTTCCACTCAGGATTTACTTTTAGTTTTATTTATCCTGACGGTTTTTAATGGAGCGATGCATGTGTTTTTTTTTAATTGTTTTATCACAAGTGAATTTTTACCCTGAGGATTTGGTTTTAGCATAGATTCACCTAGAGCTTTTGCCATCACAGTTTTAGTTATACTGGTTTTATATCTTACTTTTGCTGTTTTCTTATCTACAATTTATTACTTTCTCTACACGTACTATGTACATAGTGTATAGAGAAGGTATTGGTATTGCACCCAAAAATTTGATACCAAGATTTCACCGGAAATATGTGTTTTGAGACCCCCTGAATAAAAAAAGTATCTTTAGAAAAACGTGTGCATACGTGCATGCGTGGGTGCATGCGTGCGTGTGTGCGTGCATACGTGTTTTTTTTTTTTTTTTTTTTTTTTTTTGTCTAACGAAAAGACCATTAAATACCAAACTTGCTATTTAAGTTCAGCATCTCCCAAGGATGCAACACAAAGTTTTCAAGAAAGTCTCCCCACCTCCAACTACCCTTTACATGGGAAAAATTTTCAAAATTGTGATTTTCTCAAAAATGGCTCTAAGGATTTTGATTTAAATCTCTTATACCTAAGATATATATATATATATATATATATATATATATATATATATATATATATATGACAAATATGACAAATAAAATATATGACAAATAAAATGTATATCTTCAGTTTTCTGGAAATAGCCTCTGAAGACATGTTTATTCTGGATGAAATTTTACTGAATTTTGCATAACTGGTAAACCATAAGAGATAGGCGACAGCTTACTTAACAAAAAAATGTATATCCCGTTAAAACACACATTTATGTTATATACTTTTTTTTCATGGAGTTGGCCGTTTTTGAGATATTCCTTGTTGTTACTTTCAGCTTTAAATACTTATAGTTTTCTCATACGGGAATTTGCCAACTCCTGTCCATAGGAACAAGGGTTTTTTCAATCACATAGCAACCAGCTTTTAAAATATTTGACTATTGATTTAGCTTACTACCTTATTTCCCTTCTAGTCACACAGAAGCAAGATAAGACCCTTTCTGCTAATTTTTCTCAATTAACATTAAGTAAATAGAAGAATAAGCTTTTTAACAATAATTTATTACAGAGATATACAGAAAGTCATGTGAATGGATCACATCAGATTTTTTTATGTTTCTTTTCATCTCTGGTTTTTGTCACTTTGTTTTCTAAGGGCACTAATGTTCTTAATAGTTGAACACCCTTAACACCTATCAATATCATCTTCGGCTCTGTCATTTGCCAGTTCACAGGGTTAAGAGTTTACAATCATGTATAACATCTTTATCTCTTCAGTCCCTAACTTCCATCTGCTGTTCAGTTATCTATAAGCTGTTTTGGTATATGTCTTAATATGGCACAGAAAAGTTTGGATTACAACAAAGGATTTATCCTCCGAAGCACTGTATTAAACCTTGCAAAAAAGTTTAGAGAAATGGTCAGTTCAGAATAAACATGGAAAGAGAAACACAAATGAACAAGGGCCATCCAGATAGTAAAGAACAATTTGGCATAACTAAATAATAATGAAAGATATCAACACAAAGCTTTATTTACAAAGATACAGTATCATACTCAATTTTCCAACATAATCTCCATTGCTGTCAAGGTATTTATGGTAACCTGGTACTAGCTTTTTCTTGCAGTTTTATACTCTTCCACCACCAAAGACCTGAGCCAAGATGTCACTGCCAGTTGGAGTTCTTCATCTGTTGGGAAATGTTTTCCCATAACATCTGATGGCCTTCCATTCTGGTCATTGTACTGCACATTGATTCTTCCTGTTTACTTAAAAATTATGCACCATTTCCTTGCTGAAGACTCATTCATTATATTCTCAGCATACACTTGCACTATTTGCCTATAAAATTTGGTTGGCACAATGTGTTGTCATTAAAAAAATGATTTAATTCTTTGATGGTAAAAGAGTAAAACTTGTGTCATGTGACGTTAAATGCCCTGACAGAATGGAAATTATGCAAGTCAGATACTATAACTTTATAAAGAAGGTTTTGTGTTGATATCTTTCATTGTTATTTAGTTATGCCAAATCATCTTTTCATTCTGGATGGCTTTCATACTTGTTGAGGAAAAACTCAGTCATATACAGTAAGGATGCTACATTTTCCTCAAAAAGCTCTCTGCTACCTATCACAAGAAATGGGTGTTAGAAAACCAGAGCATTTAGAGCCACAAAATTCTTAAATTTACGCCTTCTAGAGTCAAGGTTAGTAAACAATACATAACTGATTATTTAACAGCTAACTATAGCAGACCCCAATCATTACTGAATGAGAGATCTAACGCAGGGATTACATTCTGGCTAGTGCCATATAGAATCTCAAGGAATACTGTGTACTTTGAATTTCTGAAATATTTCAATTTAAAATAATGTTATCTATTTAGCATTGAATTTGGTTTTTGCAAAATGTTCTTGCTGCTATTCTCATGGGAATTGTTAAATAGCCATTCTCATTGCAATTCTGGATTGCAGGAGTCTTTATCATATGCTTTGATAATGAAAATACGATGAGTTGCATAATAAAAACTCTTGTTCCTGTTGTCTATAGGTCATTAAGAGAGAATATCTATTAGAATTTGTTTACACAAGGATGAAGGAAGGCAATTGTTAAACTGTTTCAGGTAAGACCGAACTTTGAATGAAAAAATAAAAGCAAAAAGATTAACTAAGTAAATAAATATGAAATAGAAAACAGAGTGGGAGCAAGATGCATTTTCATAAATCAGACTTCTGGGGATCAAAATTAACATAAACAGGGTTTTACTCGATAATAATATTTAATGAAAAATGATCGTTTTTGCATACTTTGAGTAGGATTTAAAATTCAGATATTTTAGTTATGTTGCAAGAATGTTACCGTTGAGAAACTGAAAGCAAGGAATTCAGAATTATAGAATCTATAGGATAGCAACACCAAAATATTTACATCCATCTGCATGGGTGTTCAATAGCCTCTGTATATCATAGAGTTTAAATCTGCATTTAATTAAGTAATGAAATAGCTCTAGATCAAAGTGCATTCATTTAAGGATTTTCCTTTTCAGTTAAATGTTTCTATTATAAGCCCATTTCACCTATCTATACTTAATCCTGTGGCAGAATAGAAGATAAGGAAGCACAAATTTGATTAGTTTTGCTTTCAGGCATCTGGATAAAACTATTATCTATATAGTGAAATATAAATTAACATTCTTTGGTGCTATGGCTTTTTAAAATTTAGAATGTAAGTATAAATCTATTCTGGGAGTGCAGTATTTTGGTATCCATTTATAGCTTTTAAATGGCTGTCAGAATGATATGAAATGAAATTAATGAATATTATAGGCTGTGATTTAGTCACTATATTGAGATAGGTGCTCTGATTTATAATAACTATTATGAATGATGAGAAACATGGGTGGGTCATTCCATGTTTTTCTGTAGTCATTATAATTTTCATTAAGGAAGAGCATGAGTAGGAAATGAAATGAACTTATTTCTCAGCCATGATGGTAAGGGACATTTGATAGGTTTGCTGGTTGTGTAAACCACTACATTTTTTCAATGTTTCAAAAAGGTGAAAGTATACATATCTAATGTTTATAATCATGAGAGATATAATGTATGTCACTGTCACAACATTTTATTTTTAAACATGAACATCATTTAATAAGTGAGTTGGGAATTTGTAACACTGCATCACTGAAAAACACTTACTTGGAGACGTTTTGGGAACAATAACCTTCACCATTCCCAAAACACATCCAAGTAAGTGTTTTTCAGTGATGAACTGTTACAAATTCCCAACTCATTTATTATATGACTGTGCATCACAGTTACTAGTTTCTAAACTTAAAATTAGTGAATGAACAACACTGATTAATATTTATCAAATAGGATGGTAAATATATCCAGTATTGACCTTTAAGAGTATAAAATAAGACTAGGTACCTTAATAACATTTACATTTTTAGTACATTTTTTCTTTTCCATTGTTTTTGTTATGCAGTGATTTGTCATTTTGTAGTGTAAGTTATCATGGAATGACCCAAATTTCAGTGCCTTCTGGATCATCCATTTGGTGGTGTTCATTCATATGACTTGCTATGGAAGCTGCCTGCAGGAATGAAATACAATTGCTCATTCAATTGCACACTATTTAAGAGTTTTTCTTAACTTAAAGCTCTTACACTTGGTTATGATAATCATCCCCAGTTGACACTAGAAATGTGCACTTTGCTGGGAAGTAATGCATTGTAGCTAATGAGAAAAGCTAAAGGAGCATAATGAGAATTTTGTTGACTTCTAAGATTGATAATAATTGTTGCAGAACTTAACCATTTCATGTAAAAACATGCCTTTAAGATCACATTCTGGAAGGAGCAGTATAAATGTCCATATTTTAATGGGTAATGCCACATAGTTAAAGCATTAAATCTGTGGCACTACAGCCATTGAAGGCCTTGGTCTGCCAACTTAAATGTTGTCATGCCCACATATGCAAGGTAGAGGTGGACAATCATCCAGCCGATCACAGAGGTGTGGTCAGCATCTTGCTTCCCCCTGCTGGAGCATGGCTATTGTGATGTGGAGACTGCTATGTATCATAGCTCCTCAGATGCATCATGATGCTTTGTGGGCTCCACATCCCATGGCTGGTACCAGAGGACCATGTTCCAACTCCCTATGTCATAGTATTTATTGTGAATGAAACATTGCAGTAACACTTTTTGTATCTGAGCAGTGGATGAGCCAAAAACATTATTTTTTATCACAATTCCATTATGTCATTAGAACTGAAATGCCTTTGAGATTAAAATTTTGTTGGGATACACATAGTTTAAAAGAAATTGAATAGACATATTTTCCCCCCTCCCCTTTTTTTTTTTTTTTTTTTTTTTTAACCATTACATTTCAAATATATGTGATAGAATTTTTCACTCCATTATAAAAATAAATTATCATTTGCTACATCTGGAAATGCTACAGTGTGATGTTCCCCTTACCTTATATTGTATAACCAAGACAATGAACTAATTCAATTGAAGTTATTATCTTCCAATGATCACATTGTCAAGATATGTGCAAGGGATGTACAAAGAAAGAGTGGTTTATATAACAATAACAGCTCAAAACAAGGACTGTGAAATATAAGCAACAAAAGAGAATGAAGACATCTCAATTTCATTTCATTTGTCATAATGTTGTCCTTTACATATAGGACCAATCCATATGCCTCACTGAACCTGTCCATTATTTTACAGCAAAATGTAAAAGAAAGCTTGGCGTTAACTAAATACAGTTAGCAAAATATAATTTGTATATAACACTGTGTGTTTGCAGATATATTACTATCTCATTTCTGTATTGTATTCTTTAACTGAATAGAAATTAGATTTGAATATTAATTTGTATATTTAGTTTGTAAATTTCCGTAAAGAGGTCATTCTATTGATATATATTGTAAAGTATTGCATAATTTTACTCCTGGAAAATCAAATTGCTTTTCAAAAGCACTGCTCTTAGGAATATGCAATATGCAATTTATTTTTACTATATGTATTGTGATTCTACATTTCAGCACTTGTAATTAAACTTCCTTGGTTGCACTTTATGTACAATAATAGCTTTTATATAAGCACAGGGCAAGGCTAATATGGTAGCAAAGAAAACTGCAGTGGACACTCCAAAGCACTGAATATGTCTAATATTAATGTTATTGCTCTATTTCAAAACTGTAATATTACACAATTGTTTACTACAATTCCCCATATAACAGAGTAGCAGTTTTATGTCTGGGAGTAGATATGTATTCATGCTTTGCACATTATGTACTACACCAAGGGGTTTTCCATTTTAATACTGCTGTATGAGTCATAGTGACATGCACTAAAGAGTATTAACCTTGTGATGAGCAATGTTGAAAGTTGTGTCCATTCCATCCATATTTTCAGATAAAACATCCATTAACATGTGCAGTTGTCCTTACTTCTGTTCTGAACTTGTCTAAGATTGTTCCTATAGTACTTATTTTTTACAGTTCCCCAAAAATAGAAGTCACACTTAATAAGATCCAGAGAACATGGGCAGACTTTGCATTAAGAAATCTTGTCATAAACTTATTAAGTATACAACTGACAGAATCTCATTGTGGAACTGCTATACAAGAAAATGTCTTCTGAGAATATCCACACATGTGCCTATATGATTTAATGGTTTTGTATGTATCATATACAAAAATTCTTTGCTCACAGTGTGAAACTTCCTTTAGGAGTATCAGTGGATTAATAACAGCAAAAGAATACCAACAATAATAAGAATATATTAGACAGATTTTTGAGGACTCTAATCTTTGCAGCAGGAACAGAAGACAGCAACTGAAGTTGGCATTCACTCTGATCAGCATAGTCTTGAGCAGATTATTCTCTGTTAGCTAACTAGTGGAACAATATTGAGGTCACAGCAGTGTAAATGAACCACACATATATGTACAAGCAATTCAAGGCCAGGCCATAAAACAATTGCTCTGCATTATGCCACAAGAAGTATTGGAAGGGAAATATGCAAAATAACATGTTATTGGAAGTATAATAACATGAGTCGGAATAGTGACACTCAACTTACTTAAAATGGAATTTTAAAAACCAGTCAGACTTCAACTGAAGAAGAGGGTGAACCCCTTGAAACATATGTTTTGTAAAATTCCATTTTAAGTAAGTTAAGTGTCCCTATTCCGACACAGGTTATTTTACTTGTCTCAAAATTCTGAGTTATTTCATATGTTATTGGAACATTAAATGCAGAGTCTTTAGCTGTCTAATACAGAATATTGTTTTGCTTCTTTTGGTTATACAGTGTTTGATCTGCTTTTTCCAGTTTGATTAATCCATAGACTTAGAAATTTGGTTTTCTTGTTTGCATTCAGGTTTCTGATCTAAAACTAATATTAGGATTCTCTTTTTTCCTCATTTCTTATGCTGAGAATTGATAGCTGCATTTTCTTCATTAGTAACTAACACATTTGCTTTGAACCACTATAACACATTATTGGTCCATGTAACATTTCCCCTAAGATGCTTTTTATCGCTTTCCATTATAAACATGCTTGTGTATACATGTGATCCTGACAGCTTGATCATTGATAAAAATGAGAAATAATGAGGGTCCTTAATAGTAAGTCAGAGTAGATAGGAGCAATGGTACTAGGCTGCAAAGTGAGATGTTTATTTATGTATATACTTTAACTGCTATGGTTCTTAGTATTCCATTCTATGTTGGGCTTGAGGTTCTTGTATGTGCCGTAAACCATTTCCAGGGGCCACCAGCTTTACTCCCCTTCTGAAGGAAGCCAACTTAAGAATTTTTACACCCACAAAAATCCAGTCTGCAGTCAGGTGAAAATGATGATGAGACTTTGTATGTAGAACTATGCAGTCCTCCACAAATTGGAATCAACTAAATATTACTTAAATAATAAGAAACTTGATGCAAAGCTAGAAATGGAGCTGAAACTAATCAGGCAAAATTTGCCAGCTGACAAATGTTCAGTGCCACATACACACAACACCCATAATTCACACACAGTTCATAAGTTTCTTAAAAATGATTTCAGCCAACTTTTGCAGTATTTTGAACCATCATGGTGGCTGTTATAGCACTGCAAGACTTGACGAGTCCAATTGCAATGTTGTAAAATAGCTTAACCATCAATATACTTTATTCTTATTTTTATAAATACCATTAAAATAATGTGAAACCTGAATTCAAGGCTATTGACTCACTCTGTTTTAGTATGATGCTGCTAACACCACAGTTTTATAGCACATCCTCTAGCAAAACACAAATGATGCTCTTTGTGTTTATTCTTACAATACCATTCTTATTTTGAAAATGATTAAATGTATACTATAAAAGACAAAAAGTTGGGAGGAATATTTTTGCAAAACATAGATTTACCTATATTTAACTATAAGGGAGATTCAGAAATGATTTACAATAGGCCAGGTGATCCAATTCGTCCAAACTGGTTACGCAGTGTTTGCCTGTTGGCACTCATTGGTATCTGCTATTATCATAGAGAGGATGCAACATGTTTAAAACTACTTTACTTTAACTACTTTAAAGGCTTTACTTACCGATGTTGTTAAAGAAGATCTAAAACTGGCCAACGTCATTGCCTATAGATTTTGACAGAGACCTCTTTAGGAAACTATCCATCAGTCGCCTTAGTTCATGCTGAGAAATGCTGGCAATTTCCTGGTGGATATTTTGTTTTAATTCTTTCAGGGTGTGTGGGTTTGTCGTGGACACTTTATGCTTTAAGTTACCCCACAGATAGAAATTGCAGGGAGTTAGGTCGGGGGACTAAGGGGGCCACAAATCTCTATTAATAATTCTTTCCTGAAACAGACTTTCAATTGTTCTTATTGAAAGATTGGTTGTATGAGATGTTGAAGAGTCTTGTTGAAAAAACAAGTAAAATCATGCTCCCTACCTGTTACTCCTCTAAAAAAGGGGCAAAGTTGTATTCATGCACGTATGAGCGTCAACTATGAACTCGAAAAAAATTTAGCCTATAACTCTTTCTCCACTAATGGCTCATCATACATCAATTTTTTTGTCATGAAGGGATATTTCATGAACAATATTAGGTTCCTCAGAGCTCCAATAATGATATTTTGTGTACACACATATCCATGAAGGTGGAACCAAGCCTCGTCCGTGGGGTCAATTTTGCCATTGTATATACTATTGAGAGTCTATTCACAAAATGTGTTAACACATATGAATCATAAATAAATGCATGCTGCACAGTAGAAAACAAATGCTGAGCCATAACAAACTTTGTGACAAAGTACAGGACAAAATGGTAAAGCACACTGGTTATAACTGGACCACACAATATCACTGTCAGCTCAATACTACACTTTTAAGAGCAGAGAAAAATGATTCAGCACCGTGACCTTGTGTTCAGCTGCTGTGTGTTATCATGTCTCCATGTGTGCATTGGAAAAACACTGTGCTGTGCTTCGGATGTATTTGGGTCATACTGTAGATTTTGTATCTTACTCATCAATATCTTTTGTATCAATGTACTCTTCACCGACTCAACACACTGCAGCCACCTTCCTGGCAACCTCATTATTGCATCACAAAACCATTGTTTCTGGGTGCAATGCACCCATTCAGGGACATCAGCCTGCATTTGCTCATTGTTGTAAAACCTTTTACCTTACAGCACTTCCTTTATGTTGTCAAATAGAGCATGATCAGATGGAGTGAGAATCCGTAAATGTGATGAGTGTGGCACAACAATGAACACCAGTGATGTCAACTTTGCAGTTGTCACATTGTTGGTGTGCGAGCAAGTATTGTCATACTGGAGGAGCACTTCTTTGACCACTTTCCCTACCACCACTTCTGAATTCTGCATTAAGTCATGTAGGCCCTGCTGTTGACAATTGTTCCTGGTAAGCTGGTGCATTAATATTACTGTTATAAAGGATTGCTTACTGCAGTTGTAAACAGTCTTTTGTGCAGGATCTTCTTGAGCACACACAGCAGGTAAATGTTTACAAATATCTGCTATTTTGACTCATTTCACAAAATCCACGTGGCTCATTTTTGTCCATAATAATTGCCTTACATCTTGTCAATGGTTTTCTCTACTTGACAACAAAAAGTGTTGTCCTTTCACAACTGCCACAACTGTACTAATATCAGTTCACTATCCTGTGAGAGGCTGTGTATGTTCATTGATGACCTTTATAAAACAATTTTAAATCATTTCTGAATACAAATATATATATATCCAAAAAACACATAACTCCATGGCACGACAGTCCACAAGAGACCTTGGCCTACCACCCGAGCACTGCATCCTCCATCTAAGCCCAAAGGCATCATGAATGGGGTGACATGATCAGCGCCTCAAGTCCCTCCCAGCCAGTTGATGTGGTCTTCTCGATCTGGAGCCGCTACTTCTCAATCAAGTAGCTCCTCAATTGGTCCCCCAGGAACCTCATGAGGCTGAGTGCACCCTGGACCAGGTCTCCCAGCAGTGCCTCCCTATCCCAGTACCGGTAATCGAACCCAGGTCTCCTGCTTGGCAAGCAGCCATGCTACCACCGTGCTAAGATCCAATAAAACTCCATAAGGTTTCTGTTTCGTCAAAAAATTAACAGCAGAAGACTCATTTGTTTTAAATTTGATAGTTCTAAAATCAAGTGAAATATTATTAGATGTTCAATTATGCAAGGGAGCATTGTGGGGTTTAAATAGCACAACATAAAGGCAGTAATCTTCTTACTATTACTAGTATGCCTAGCATGAACAACCATTTTATGCACAACCTAGACTACGTGTATGTGTACTCCATGTGCTGTCTACTTCACTATGGTTGTCTATCCCAAAACTCCCAGGTTACATAATATTGAGTAATAGTAACTGCACTATGAATACAACCCTGTTGTAAATGGTATCCATCTGCATTTAAATATTCCTGACTTTCCTCCTTGTTATGGATATTAGCTACTCTGTAGGGTTCAGTTATAATAGTTTAGCAGCTGTAGGAACAGTGTTATTGAAACATGCATTTCCTGTGCAATTATTATTAGAGATCATTTAGGACCATTTAGGACAGCAATTTTCTCCTTCATTAGAATACAGCTTCTCTATTCTTAAGTTTAGCATTTAGTGATCCTGTTGTCCTAAATGTATTACCCAGACATTTGACAATAACTCTATCTGGAACTGAAATACCAGGAAATGTCTCTTGAAGTTGTTTAAACATCTGTCAACATGGCTTTATTTTTACATATGTATCTTACATGAAAGGGATGAATTTTTCAGTATACATTTTAGTGCACCAATAACAAGACAGGGCCATTAACAATAATAAGAATATTCTAAATTAATTTATGTATATGACGGATGTTTTAAGGGGTGGTTAAGTGCTGGAACAATTGCTTTCCCATTACTTGTTTCTGCAATTTGTAACTTTATTAAATTTCATGAACATTAACTGACAACTCAGAGTTATCTGATATCAGAAGAAAAAAATATTGCGGTTTAAATTTCACATTTTTTTGCTATTGCCAGCTATATTAATTAATTGTTATAATTGCAGAAATATTGAGAAATAATGTGGGAGGTGGTATATATTGTAAATATTTTTCACATTATTTTACATTGGCTAGCCAATCCACAAATTTTGATAGTGAAGTGGTTACAATACAAGAGCATTAGAACAGATATATAATAGGACTAATATAAAAGAAAATAGAGCAGTTGTTCTCACAGACTCAGTTTCTGCCATTCAAGCAACAGAATGACATGATAGTCCATATGATTCTTATAATTAAAGATTTGAGATCTTATTACAGATTACTTCAAACAACATTTCAACAGATAATACTACAGTGGATACCAGCACATGTGGGAGTGATTAGTAATGAGACTGCAGACATTCTGCCAAAAAGGGTGCAGTGCTAAGCTCAAAACCTGTAAAGTCTTGCAGATTAGGTGCAAAACTAAAAAATATCAAAATTAATACACAACAAAAATAACAACATAATATTCAAAAGGAAATTTCTAATAAAAATTACTCTACATAAAAGAAATAGTACAAAAAATAAAAATGGCCCAAGAAAAAATCAGTTTATTACCTCAGACTAGCCACTAGACATGACTGTTTGGCGGAACATCTTACATGACAACGAATGTAAGATCAGCAATACTGATAAGACTTTAAATGGGGAACACTTACTGGAGTGTACAGAACTGAGGAAAGCTGTATCAGATGGGAAGATACACAATTTATATTGGCTACCTAGCGAAAAATTGATGGATCAAAATCCTGCACATTAGATCATCATCAACAACAACATCAATATAAATATTTGTGATTTTTAACTACCTTTCTCAAATAATGCTGTCATGTCAATGATTTAATACTTGTAAAACCTTTAAAAACACTCTCAAAACTAATATGAACTATAAACAAATTTATGTGGGATTGGTTGGTTTAAAATTAAAAATGTTTACTCATAAAATTTCAAAATAAAAAAACTTTAGTTAATTAAATATTCTTAAAAAATATATAAGAATATTATGTAAATTTTGGCACTTCATACTAATAAGTATCTATCTAGGTACATTAGGAAAAAATGTATCCAATTCTGTCAAGTGGTTTTATAATTAGAAGCTCTTATGTGAAGAGAGGCGCTGACCACATCTCACCCTCCAATTCTGCATCCCATCCATGACGTCTGTAGTGGACCGAGACGGGGGACGCAGCGGCTGGGCGGTAGACCAAGGTTCCCCGTGAGCTGTCGTGCCATGGAGTTATTATGTTATGTGAAGAAAAATGATTACTTAAGGAAAGCAGCATTAAAAAAAAAAAAAAAAGTACCTGGATAGCAATATATGTATATGACTTAGAGCAGAATCATATTCTAAATTTGTAGAGTGAATTAAGTAACACTTAAAGTAGATCATGCAAGTGGGTAGGAAAGTTCAAGTAAAATTATCACATGGGACATTGGTTAGTAAGTTATACAACACAAAATGTCCATTTTAGGCAGTTGCTGCTAAAAGTAAGTCTTTTACCGGATGTAATTAGTGTTAAAAGTAGAAAATTCTGTTATTCAGTATTATAACATTATAACACTCCCATGTAGCCAACTTTGGTTTATGCGTCAATGGCCTCATTCAAGTAGGCTGTGACTCTGAAAACTTGCATCGATCCATAAAGTGGCGGATGAATTGAATCTCGTGAACATGAAATCTGCTGAACCACACAAATTATGCAAGCAGCAGAGAGAGCAAAATTACAGCTGCTAAACTTCCTCCATTGCATAGAATGTTTTGGTTTTCTATGAGTAATCATCATGTCAGCACTGATCCCAAGCAAGGCAACAGCTGAATATTGCAGACCATTAAGCATGAACTCTGTGAAATAGGTAAAACAACCTATATATAATTATAATATGTCTATAAATATTGAGAACTATCTAAAAACAGTGTATGAAACTCGGCCTATGGCCTTGTTTCACAATCTTCCTGCTCACAATATAAATCATCATAAATAAGTGTTAAATGCTGCACCATTAAATATTTAGAAATTAAATGCTTCTAATTCCGTTTCTTATCACAATATCTATGAACAACAATCTTTATCAGAAATGTTGAAGAATTTCCAATTTGATGCAAATGATAAAAGCAAATTGATGATATACTTATGTTAATGACCTCTTAAATAAGCTTTGTATTAGTATTTATTTCATCCATAGGAACATAATACATGTTAGAGAACATATCAAATCAATAAAAAGAAATATTATCAAGATACATAAGAGATTAAAAATATACATGATTCAACAAACATGTAAAATATAATGGAGAGAATACAAAGATACTTATAAACAATAAAGAATGAGTTACAAAATAATTATGTATAAATGCACATTTTATACTACTTACATAATGATGTATGAATTCATCTACACTCTAAAAGCTATAGTTCATTAGGAAAACTCTTTTGTATTTTAGCTATGATTCAGTATTCTTTATATATTGGGATAGTTTGTTGTATGAATGTAGACCAGCATATTTGAAGCTTTTTTCACAGAGTTTGGTTCTTTGCGAATTTACAAATAAACTGTTCCTTGCTCTAGTGTTATGTGTATGAGTTTGAGCATTTGTTTTAAAGGAATTTAAGTTTTCTTTTGTATAGATAAGTGATTCATAAATAAAAAACATGGTAAACGTAAAATTTCAAATTTTTTGAAACGCACTTTACAGCTTGTTTTAATTGAGACATCAGCCATAATTCTCATTACTTTTTTTGTATGCTGAACACCTTAATGATGTTTTTAAAATTCCCCTAGAAGATAATACTTCATACTAATAAACTATGAATGTATGCAAAATGAACTACTTTAAGAATACGCAGACAGGACATAAATTTAACTGACCTTACTAAGATTATTAGTCAGGTTGTCTATACCTATGCATTTCCCATCTAAAATTCTTATGTAATAATGGACCCAACATTTTTAAAAATTGTTCATACTTTAACTTGTCTTCCCCTGGTTTAATTTTTGGATACATAACATTCTTATTAAGTTTACTATGGAGCTTGGAGCCACTGGTTTCTCTTTACCTAATAGTAACAAGTTTCCATTAACCCATTTTAGAATATACCCTAGAATGTTATGTATATGATCATTGGTACTGTTTTCATTTGCCTCCGTTTTAAAAATGCCTGTATCATCTACAAAAAGTGTTACATTCACATTCATCAGACTATTTACATTCACCACTTTAACGGATGAATAAAACTTTACTTTACTTTTGAGATGCAGCAACTTTAACTTGACATTCACAACTGATAAATGCAGCCTTGAGTGGGACATTCCCTGCTAATGAGATAGTGGAAGAATATTTAGGTCACTGCACTGTAAGTGAATCACACATACATGTGATTGTGGTTAGCTTGCAAAATAACTGTTTGGTGTAATTATTAGTTAATATTATTTAGTTTTAAGTTCAATGTACACTTTATAATATATAATTTAATAGCAGTTAAACATATGTGGAATCAAATAAACAAACAGAAATTGTATAGTCCTTTGTTTTATATGCCCCAATTTATTTGCTTATTTTTTCTTGTATATAAAGCCATACAACAACACCTGCCATGTACAGCAAGTTTTAGATATAAAGGTATCAACTATCATCCTTCCAATTTTGCTAGCCACTGGTTAGTGAGAATAGCTGCCATTTAATATAGGAAGTAACCTCATATTTTCATAGAAGAAGCTAACAATGGATACAATTCATATTTTCAGTAATGCAACACTAAGTAAAGCGAATGATTCACATAGATAGAATAATTTATAAGCACAAAGGAACAGTAGGATCGAATGAAGAATGTATTTGTGTATTTCCTTGATTCAATGTGTTATTTAATGTTTTCACCAAATGAGGCATTTTTTCAAAACTTGATAAATGCATAAATTTTTAAAATTCATATTTTTATAGTTACAAATCAAGCTTATAGCCATGCATGGCCCACTGAAAAGGTTTGATCAAAACCTGATATTTGCTGTTGTTATAGGGTATTGAAAACTACTTATGACACAGATGGCTTTCAAAATAACTGCTCAGCAGGTGATGGCTTATGAAAAGTCTAAGAAGAAGCTATTGTTGTAGGTATTATAATAGCAGTCCTTTAGAGGTTGGGGTACCAAAATCCAGAAATGCTGTCAGGAAGTGAGGAAAGCCAGCTTTAAAAAAAAAAAAAAAAAGAACATGATCAGTAAGGAAAAGAAAAAGGATGTCTCAAATATTATGAGGCATTTTAAGATACTAGAAGGAGCAGAAGAGTTTTATAAGGACTTCATTGAAAACAATGAATAGATTTCCAGTTTAATATTATTGTGGCCATTATTTTGTATTGTATTTCAATGTCTGTTGCTATTTTGCATTTCTGCTTATCAATATTTATTGAAAGTATTTTGTTACATTGTAATGCATTATTATATTTCTGTGCAAAATGAACAATAAAATGGCCTTCTTTGAAATTAATTTTAACAAGATAAAAAAGAAACAGAAAAAAAGCCACTGTGAATGTGTATATTGATCACACATTTAACTTTTAACTTTGTAGTTATCAACTTTTGGAAACATTTTAGAAAAGTCACACATACAAACAGAATCAGGCCTACAAAAGCAATGTACATATTACACTGCCTATCTCATTTTGGTAATTAGTATTTTGATATGAAATTCACAAAATACACAGGCTGTGCCATGGCTGGGTGGTTAGACCACTTCCCTCTCACCTAGGCAACCTGGATAAAGTGGTGCAGAGGCAGGTTTTCTTCGGTTTCCTGTGCCACCGCACTCTGCCAGTTTGCATTTATGCACTTTTGAAAAGATGCTCCTCAAATATTAGATGTATACTCTCAATAAGCATGAACCCTTCTGTAAGTAATTGGTATGAGTATGACACAACATGCTGTACAGGTAATTATTTTGCATAAATGAAGTTATATCAATCTTCACTATGCAATTATATTCCAATCTGTTAAAAGCAGTATTTGTTTCATCCCTTAGGGAAAATTCATGTTGTTATTGCTGTTGTGTTTGCAAAGGTCTGACAGACTGATCTATTGAAGGTCTTAACAAGGTCATTTCTTGTTAAAATGTAAACAGTTTGTAGTGTTTTCATATAGTCTATATATTTGTTTGTTGCTGTGTGTTAAAAGAGAAAGGTAATTTTCTATGTACAGGTTTCCTATTGAGATAATGATCTCATGAACAGATACTGAGGAAGATAATGATATTTTAAACATTCAACATAATGTTTATCAATAAAGAGCATACAGTTCACCTAAGTACTTGATTCTTAGAACCTTTTCATTCTTTCCATTCATTTTTATTGCTGTGGTCCTGAAGTTCTTATTTACCTATTTGTTTATAATAACAGGGAACACAGGTGAGGGCAGTTAAAGTATTAATTCAAATGCTTTGTTTTTTATTTCTTTCTTTCTTCTCCAGTGGCATTGTGTTACATAAAATGTAATGGCGATGCATGTCAAAACTTAATGAACTTGTTCCCCTCATTTATTGCCTGTATGAATATGATTCCATAAATTATTCACCTATTATGCTTTTACAACAACTTTTTAGACATTGTGGTACAATACTGTGGTAAGCAATTGTTTTTTCCACACATGCTGTGTGTAGGAGAATTAGCATTATAGAGTTAGACTGAAAAATCCAATTCAATTGCCGGGGTTTGAACCATGGATCTCCTGGTTCCCATTGAGATGCTCTTACCCAATAGTTGGTTAAACTATAAAGTCTATGACATTGTAAGGCACCATTAAGCTGTGCCATTTCAGAATAACTTAAAACATCCTTGTGGTTTACTGGGAAATATGAGAGTCATTCAAGGAGTTTAATGTCATGTTGGCAGGGTCAACCTGATGGACACCAGGAGATCCGTGGTTAAAATGCTACCTATGGCATTGCATTTTTCAGTCTGATTCTATCTTTTCAATTGTACAATATTGTTTGAAATAATAATAGGGCACCACAATGAAATCTGTATTACAGAAAATGCTCCAAATAACTCCCTTTTAGGTTTGTCAGATTGCCAAATTGAAAATAAGGAACACACTTATTGTTAAAATGTATTAGAGGCTAAAGGAGGTAACTACAGACATTAGAATCCCATGTAGCATTACACTCTGTAAATTGAAAGTGAAAGCAGTTTAACTATGGTAGAAAACTTGTGTTGTGTATAATGTTTACAAGAGATATTATTTTATAACTATACATACATTTGCATACATTAATTGAAAGTATAAAATTTTCTAATTCACTGTTGATTGTGGCTATATTTAACAAAGCATTACTGCAAAAAATATCTTAAAATTCTCTTTATGATTTATTGTAATTGTATAAGACAACAAACTTATTCTTGATTAAGTGCACTGAATTCCTAGACCGGCCACATACAACTCATTTACCTAGGTGCAGTTGCTGCTTCTGCGCATGCTGCACACTAGGAGTGGTAAGTTGGTCCTCAGTAGCAGTGGGGCTCAATATATCAGCTCATTAAAGCGATGGACATCCAAGCCAATAAATTATTTCAATCCTGAATGGGAAAATGCATACTTCTTGAAATGTGGTGGTTGTGCCATTTGTTAAATTTGTCACAAAAAACTTCAAATGATGAAACAATTTAATCCTCAACTTCATTTTATACGTTACATGCTAATGATTATTCAGCTCTTGAAAATTAATTCACTACACGATATATTTATGTAATTTAAAGTCCTCTTCATAATATTAGGTATAGTAAGTTTTCTGTGTAATTTTATATTTCTGCAACTTTCCTTATTCAAAATTGTGCTAATTTCCACTAAAAAGTACAATTTCATTCTTATAGTATATAGTACATGCTACTACTTGGTTGTTAAGTACTAATTCCAAGCCTAAGAGGAAGATATGGTGATGAGAAGGAGGAAGAGGTGGGGAAGGGGGGGAGGACATTCTTGGGTAAAGGGAGATAAACTCAATAAGAATTCATCAGAGATAAAATAATAACTAAAATTAGATATAAACTCTAGTAGTATTAAAAGTGTCTTGGCTGAAACTATAGAGGTATCCAAAAACCATTAAAATCAATGGAACTAAAAAGGTATAACTAAAATCAAAACCTCATTGCTAAAAGACACATGTGCTAAAAGTATGAAACCTAAGCTACTATACCAGAATCATGTGAGAACAAATAAAAATGAAAATAAAACTATATCCTAATTGTAACAGGTAGATTAGATAAAAATTTTAAAATGCTATCCATTGCTCTGAAAAAAAAAAAACACACACACACAGAAAAACAAATAAAAAAAACATTGCAATCTGTAAATCCTATTATGAGCTAAGACTCAAAGCCCAAACTCTAGATGTAGATCATGTCATCAATTACATTTATTCATACTTATTAATACATTTATTCACAAATAATAACTCTGACAATGAATTTTCAGAGGTGTCAGTTTTGCATAATTTTCAATTTCATGTTTATTATATTTACAATGTTACATTATTACCAGTATTTTTTGATTGAATGAAATCCTCCTCTGTAGAGAAGGTGTGAGTGATAAGATATATCTTTAATTCTGATCTAAACTTCTTTTTGTTCATTTGCAATTCTTTTATAGAAGAGGGAAGTGAGTTGAACAGAAGTATTCCTTTATAGTAAACCCCTTTTTGGAATAACTGCAAATTATTTGTTGGTCTATGTAAGGCCTGCCTATGTGTGATGTCTTTGTTATGAATATCTGTATTTTTTGTAAACTTTTCTGGGTTGATTATTACAAATGACAACATGGCTAGAATATATTCACAAGCTAATGGTAAAATTCCAAACATTTTGAAGAGTGGCTTGCAATGAGTTGATATAAAACAAATGGCTGCATAGGCCAGGCATAAAAACAAGTCAAGAATAAAAAATAGCCAATGTCAGAGATAAAAGCTTGGTGAAAATAAAACTTATGGCATTGGCCATTGAGAATTTTTAAAATAGGGTCGAACAATAAAACAAAACAGATATGTGCCTAACCAAAACAAATTATATTCTCTACAAGTCACTAGTGATAAACCTTACAAACTAGATCCCAAGTTCCAGTGGTATCCGCCAGGAGAAATAAAACCACCAAACCCTTATTGGGAAGGTCACTTGGGATAAAAATCTACAAACTCTATCTACCACTTTGTTGTCATTCCCGATGATCTCTATAAGGGAATTTAGCAGTTACAGAGCTGCTCGAAGTAGTAGTCTAGTTTTAGAGCAAACAACTGCTGAGGTTATAACACCCTAGGGTGAACAAAAGAACTAAAAATTTAAAGGCATAAACACAACTAAAACAGGAGTACCACACAGGTGTTAAAACCAAGGAGACAGCATAAAAAGGCTACGAAGACCAAACTAAAACTAAGGGCCTGGAATGACACAGACAACAATCCCACTAAAGGAAGAGAAGGAAAAGTAACTAAACGATGAGTTGGTAAAAAGATAGAATGCTGAAATAAAGTTAAACCCGACTGCACATCCCGCAGCGATGAAGAAAACCTAAAAAGTCCCTCACAAGCATTAGAGTTGTCGCCTATCAGGGTGGGGAGATCAGTAGCCAGACACAAGGATGCATGCAGCACACTAAAAAGGCAGCACAGGGAACAGGAAGTGACTTGACTTCTCTAAGTTTGTTGTCAAGCACCCTGGACCATTCCTCGAACCAGCGCGAAAAATTGGCGCTGTGCAGGTGAACACAAACATCATATGGAGAAACGGTGGATCTAAAAAGAGTAGGCAATAAAATAGCAGACTTAGCAGCAGCATCCACTTGTTCATTTCCGCTCACACCCACGTGGCCAGGAACCCAAATAAACGATTCACTGACGTCAGCCAGGGAATGTAGGTGATCCTGAATATGCTGTATCAAAGGATCATCGTATGGTTACAGCTCACGAAGGCGCTATAGTGCAGTGAGGGAATTGCTACAGATAAACTGCCTGAAGTCTGTCCCCGAATAAAAAGAAGAGCTTGATAGATTCTAAAATGTAAAATTCGGCACTGCCTCAAAAGATGAAATGGATAACTCTGTGAATTAACAACAAAAGCACATCACACATCACGGATATCCTTGGAACTATCCGTGTAAAGAAAACAATGGTTTTGGAACACAACCTGCAACACTAACAATGCGGAGCGGAAGGCCTAGGGAGGAGTCATTGATTTCGGTAGGGATGTCAACCCAAGGTGGAACGGGGTGTCGCAGCGTAACCAAGGGGTGAGGGAACATTCCCACAGTTGCAACAGAGGCGGTAAGTGAACATCCAAGAGCCGATAAAGCAGACGAAAACGAATCCTTGCGGGGAGCAAGGCCGGCGGTCTAACAGCATATTGACGATTAACATACTCGTCAAAGAATAACTTGAAAGACGGGTGGCTTGGTTAGGAAGACAGATAGCATAGCTGCACAGAATACGTCACGCCTGTGGCAGCGCAGGTTCAGCAGCTTCCTCAGACAAACTAACAACTGGGCTAGTCGGAAAGGCAGCCAGCGCTAAATGAATCCCGCGATGGTGAACTGGGTTCAAACGACGTAAAACCGAAGGCCGTGCCGATGAGTACACAATGCACCCGTAATCAAGCTTAGAGCGGACAAGCGAATAGTAAAGCTGTAATAGCACGGTGCGATCTGCTCCCCAGGATGTACCACATAAAACATTAAGAAATCATTCACATTGAACTTTCAAGGAAGAGATGTAGGACGACCAGCTAAGCTTCCTATCGAACACCAATCCGAGAAACTTCACCGCTTCGGCGAAAGGCAGCGGCTCCGGCCCGAGGCGTGGAAAAGGCGACTCGTAAGGTTACCGACACCAGAAGTGGACATAAATTGTGTTCACAGTAGAAAAACGAAAACCATTTTCAACGCTGCAGCTGTGGAGATAGTGTAGACAAGCTTGAGGGTGACGCTCCAGCGTCGAGAGCTGCAATAGATTGCAAAGTCGTCAACAAATAAGGAGCAGGAAGACAATCAACGATAGGATTGATGGCGATAGCGAAGAGTGAGAATGAGTACCAACACTTGCGGTACTCCGTTATCCTGGCCTAAACACGGGAGCAAACAGAGCCCCCCCCCACACACACACACACGAAACACCCGGTTCTTTATGAGCTCCCGGAGGAATACTGGAAGGCGGCCACGGCATCCCCACTTATGTAAGGTGCGCAATAAGCCAGCCCTCCAGCAAGTGTCATAAGCTTTCTCTAGATCGAAAAATATGGCCACAGTTTGACTCTTTCGCAGAAATCCATTCGGGTGTGAGTGGAGAGGGAGACGAGGTGGTCAGTCGAGGAGCGGTATCGGCGAAAACCGCATTGGATATAGCACAGAAGTTTCACAGATTCGAGCCACCATTGTAACCGTCCATTGAAGATGCGCTTCATCACCCTTACATGGCGCACTGGTGAGGAGATTGGGCGGTAACTGGAGGGAAGTTTACGATCTTTTCCCGGTTTTAATATGGGAACAACCGTCAAGCCGTAGAAAATGCACCCTCTAGTCAAATGCGGTTATAGAGGCTCAGGAGATAAAGTTTACCATCAGAAGAGATGTGTCGCAGCATTATGATATGAATATCATTGGGCCCTGGAGCGGAATGCCGAGGTCATGAAGAGGCATCCAGCTACCGCATGCTAAAATATAGTTATAGCACTCGGTATCAGATGACCGGAGAGAGAGCCACTGAGACTCCACCTCCACTTTAATGGCACGAAACGCCGGATGATAATTGGCGGAACTGGACACAGTTGTGAACGTGCTACTAAGGGCGCCTTGAACACCGACCGGATCAACGACAGTTTCAGTTTCCAAGAGAAGCCCCGGTACGGAAGAACCAGGCTGCTTACCGGTAACACGGCGGAGTTTCTCTCACGCAACGGATGAAGGTGTTGAGGTATTAATGGAGGCAACAAAAGAAGTCCAGAAAGACTTCCTGAATAATTCAGCGTGCCCGTGGAGCTATTTGCTTAAGGCTGATCATATGTTCCAGCGTGGGTGATGTTGAAATACTTTAAGAGCCCTCCTGTGGACACGAATAGCATCGCGGCACTAGGTTGTCCACCAAGGGACCGGTAATTGTGTAGGGTAGGAAGACGACCGGGGTATTGATTGCTCAGCAGCGGAGATTACAACAGAGTTAAAGTGCTGGATCATATAGTCAAATTTTTCGAACTGACAGTCGCTGAATACAGCTAAAGCGGAAAAGAGAATCCAGTCAGACTTACACATCTGCCAAATGCCCACACCCGATGAGGAGATGTGGTATGAAAGCAAGGTGAGGACACAGCGGGAATGATCGCTGGAATGAGTAACAGATACTACGTTCCATTGGAAGCAGTGAAAAAGCTGTGCAGAACAAACAGAAAGGTCCAGCTGGGAGAGCATGGCAAGAACATTCCCCCGTGCACATGCTCCAGGGGAACCCCAAAGGGGATGATGGGCAATGAAATCACCCAGCAGAAGAAAGGGTGTCATGAGCTGAGACAAAAGATGGACCATGTCAGTGGTGCAGGGGATAGACGAAGGCGGAACGTAATCATTACAAACAGTTAAGGAGAGACCAGGAAGAGTAAATCGGATAATAACAGCTTGCAAGCTAGTGGTAAGCTGGAGCTGCTGACCGCAGATGCCATCGTGCGTTAGTATCATGACACTCCCATGAGCAGGAGAGCCCTCCTCCGGTGTAAGGTCAAAACACCCCGGAATGTCAATACACAGCAAAAGCGTCGTGGGGGCGAAGCTTCGTCTCCTGCAAACACAGAACTCGAGGGTTATAGGACCGCAGTAACAGCTGCAATTCAGCCCTGTGAGTACGAACACCGCGAATATTCCACGTCAAGAGAGACACGGGGGAAGGGTAGAAGCGTGAGAGGTTATCGGCGAATCAGGGTGATACGAGATCATAGCTGGGGTGCACACAGTTGGCCGCAAACGAAGATAGATGAAGTTAAGGTGTATATTTTTTGTTCTTTGCACACTTACGGCACAGAATAGTATAGCCCGCGTCATCTTCAGTATCCACGGATGTTTGGAAACCGGAAGATCCCCTATGGCTGGTAAAACGAGAACGAGACTTTGAGGATTTATCAGCCGCCTTGTGTTTTATGCGACTGCGCTCGTGGGAGGTAATGAGAGATGGCGGCGATCTAACTAAGGGCTTGCAAACAGGTTCTGGTAAAATGGCAACTGAGGGAGTGGAAGCTATGGATGTTGAAGGCTGCAAGGTCCTTGTGGTCGAGAACTGGTCTGTTTGCGTACATGCGTCGGCAACTGGCACGGTTTGTAGTGTCACTGAGGTAACAAGAGTGCGGCGGAGCGCTGAGGCTGTTGGAAACAACGCCTGGCTTCCGGAAAAGTCAGGTGTTTCTTAATTCGCAACTCCTGGATAGTCATTTCTTCGAGGAAACGCGGACATTACCGGGTGCTAGATAGATGGTTGCATTTACAATGGACGCAACAAGGGTCTCGAGGACAAGCAGTTTCTCCGTGAGTAGGTTGACCGCAACGTTCACACGTAGCGACGAAGGTGCACCAACTTTGTGTAAGTCCAAACTTCTGACACCGAAAACAACGCATATGGTTCGGTGCAGCAATGTGTTCGTATCTATAGTATAGTGCCTCAGGTAAGGTGGTACCTTTGGAGGTTAGGAATACCGTCCGTAACGCAACCGACTGACCATCACGTTTACCAAGAAGACGGTATACCTAGCAGACACCCTGGTAGGAGAGATGGGAAATAAGTGCAGCATCTGAAAGGCCGTCTAAGCAGGAGGTGGTCACCACGCCTATACAGATACTCGCCGTTATGGTTAGGAACCCAAATAAGCCGACTTTCAGGAGCTTCTTGGACTGGTCTTTGTCTTGGTTTCCACTACAGTGAACCGTCTCTATTCCTGGTTTCATTGGACAGTTTACCACAGATCCTGTTGATTTCTCGTTAAATATAAAATAGGTTGATGTCTCGCATAGTTTTTTTATTCACAAGCCAAGGTGGCTACAAAAAGGCGGTCAAATATAGAAGTTTTGCGCGGAGGGGTCAAGATGAAAAAGCCCCCTTCCGGTACCATCAGCGTCAGCCTGCCACCCGATGGAAAGTGAAAAAAGAAACCAAAAATACTTTTCGGACGAAACCAAAAATACTTTTCGGACTGCGCCGCCGGAGACCCCTGCCAAATCGATCTCACGGAGTACTTAGAAGAGTTACCCTCCGGCCTCCACTGCTGGTTACGGGTAAGCCCTTCATGCACAACCCGGATTTATGCCCCTACCATAGGTATAACCTCCTGTGGCCAGTAATTTTACGCCATGGTTTGTAGTGACACATCCGTGGATTCAGGGAACTTGTGGTTGATTACATCCGGTTTCCGATAGCGGTCTGGCCCCTGATTCTAATCCGATGACTTGCGTTCATCGGTATATTAGAAGGGGCCAGGCTATCAGAGAAGCTACATGGTTGTACATATCGCTATGGGCGGGCTTCGCACCTAAGGTTTACGCATAAGGGCAATTGGAAGGGTCAACTCAACAGTCACGTCTGAGACCTCTGGAGAGCACAAATGTTAGAAGCCGCGCTGGAAACCGTGGAACAAGAACCTCGGAGATAGAATAAAGATCCCTGTTGGTGAGGCAGGAGTTAATAAAGCTAAGATCTTAAAACTGTTGACATTAATAATATAAATATATCTAGAAGGAAGATGAGGTGTAGCAAGAAAAAATAAACAAACAAATAAAAAACACATACACGTGGTGGAACGTGGCACAGTGGATGGTTTAAGGTTATTAGCGCCCTTAGAAGATATAATTTCGGAAAAAAACAGAAATAAAAACACCATGAAAATAGAATCGATAAAATCCCGGCAGAAACCAGAAAGAAATAACAGCATTAATATAAAATTCAGAATAAAATGGCAGCTAAAAAGACATGTAAAACCTGGGACAACGTAACTACCAATAGCGGGAGCCAGAGATGAATCTTAAAAACAACAATGGAGGGAAAGGATTATAAAGATAGTTAAAACTGCATCCACAAGGCAATGTCGTGGGTGATAAAAATCTGAAAGCTTTACTTACCACTCCACCGTCAGCCTTCAAACTTAAAAACAAATTAAAACTGGATTGTTACAACAAATATCACTTTAGATAAACATTTAAAAACCTTCTCCACCGCTACAGTATCATTGGCCAAGAAAGCCTGGCTTGCAGTAGTAGTTGGCTAGCAGTGGTCCCATACGAGCACACTCTACCAAGACATGCCTAACAGAAAACGCCTCGCCTTAGAGCGGACAGATAGGTGGAGGTTGATTCTTAAATGTCTATGAGTAAATTAACAGTGTGCAATGCGCAGTCGAGCCAAAATAACCTCCTCACGACGAGATAGATGTGAGGAAGTTATCCAGTGGATAGGGAGGTCCTCCACCTCCCTGAGTTTGTTGCCGAGGAAAGTGCACCATTCTCCGCCCAGAGCTACTACAGTTAATTGTAAACTGGGCTCCGTCAATGCCTTCTTGGCCGCAAAATCCACCAGCTCATATCCCGGCAAGCCAACATGTCCAGGAATCTATGCGCACTCCACACCCGAAGCATGCAAAATGTGGAGAATGTCCTATATAAGCTGCACTAAAGGAAGGTAGATGAACAGTTCACGAATGTTTCTGAAGTGCACTAAGGGAATCACTTAGAATAAGGCGGTTACTGAAGTTTCGACGGCGAATATACAGAACGGCTCCATAAATAGCATACAGCTATGCAGTATAAATTGAAGTACCTCTAGGTAAAGCGAAAGTATATGTTTCGGTCCCAGCGATAAAGGCACATCCAACACCGTCGGTGCATTTACTGCCATTGTTTATATATAAATGCACCCAATGTATTTTGATAAAAATCCTGAGAGAGAGAGAGAGAGAGAGAGAGAGAGAGAGAGAGAGAGAGAGAGAGATAGAGCAGATACTAGACATAGGCATAGCAGATTTCGCGTAAGCCGTCATCCCGAGATCTACGTGGGAGGAAGCACGTAACCAACGTGCGTGTACCCTCTCCCGCTTTGGAAACATGCTAGACATTTCAAGATCATGGTTTCGATGGAGCTCCCCGAAACGAAATCCTGCAGGTCATGGACAGCGTAAGAGATTTCTATAGCGGTCGTCCAGTTCAGTATTAAAAAAGGGAGTAAACGATGGATGCGCAGGCATGCACTACAGGCTACATACTTAATTAGCTAGCAGGGCATCGTGCACACATCGCAGAGGAGGTTCTGCGATTCGGCGTAGAGGCTCACAGCTGGGATAATCGAAAAACTCCAACATCCAAAAGGATGCCCTGATTATGGACAACGTCGAGCCTTCTTAGCACAGATGGCGTGCTGAAGAAAATAAACAATGTATCCATAGTCTAATTTAGATCGAATCAGTGCACGATAGAGACGAAGCAACACCGCTCCCCAAGATTTCCCACTTAGTATCCGATCGAAAATCAACCCAAGGAATCTCGCTTCATCTGCGAATGGAAAGTAAATCTGGCCCGAGTCGAAGAGACGGTGGCAAACGCCACCTAAGGCGCCAGAAGTTAACGTAGAGTGACTTCTCAGTGGAAAAACAAAAGCCGTTTTATGAGCTCCAGGCACAAAGGTTGTGAAAACACCGCTAAAGACCTCGTTCAGCAACTAATCACCTTGTCTCGCTATCAACACAGATCATAGGTAGTAGTGATAGTGTTGTGTGAGGGTAACTTCGGTAGAGCACACATCACGTCCGTTTGCTTCGCAAATTTCTGCGTAAATACTCCAGTTTCCGTGCAAAAACCTATGTGGTGTAGTTGAGTGAGTGTTCCTCCTCCCACTAT
The DNA here is from genome assembly GCA_030762935.1 of Hymenopus coronatus. NCBI lineage: Eukaryota > Metazoa > Arthropoda > Insecta > Mantodea > Hymenopodidae > Hymenopus > Hymenopus coronatus. Next base: position 25,334,254 of record CM060900.1, on the reverse strand, counting down.
AGTGTTCGCGGACCGCTGCGTGCGGTATTTACTGCAATCAAGTGCTTTTACTTGTGTTTGTATGTTCGCCAGAAACAATGTGGTGAAACACATCGTGTGAGCTGCCACTTATCGTGAATTACTTTGTGTGTGCGCTAGTGTTTCGTGTGCTGTGCTCGTGTGATTTACACTATTAAATAAATCACAGCCAGCCGCGCAAAGCTGCAAGGGGCTATATGCCCTTGTTGCACGGACCGCCTGCAGCCATAGCATTTAACGGTACCCATGCTGCTGCCGCCGCAGCCACACTGATTCGCTGATTATGGATAGTGTCTATTCAGAGAACGCTCACACCTCACTTTCAGCTGTGATATTTGTGGTCATCAGTTTAGTTTCCGATCGAGTATCAACCTCAGGAATCTCGCCTGATCTACGAAGGAACTAAATTTGGCCCGAATTGAAGCGCCAGAAGTTAATGCAGAGTATCTTCTCAGTTGAGAAACGAGAGCCGTTTTTCGAGCACCAATCATAGAGGTTGTCCAACACTGCTGGAGACGGCGTTACAATATCGGCGTACGCTGAGAAGTACAAAAGATGGCAAAGTCGTCCACGAGTAAGCATGACGAGACACCTGGGAGAAAACATTGATAGATAGAATTAACCAATATAGCAAGCAGCGTCTCGCTCAGAACAATCCCTGTGGTACACTGTTCTCTTGAATAAAAAGGTTAAAAAAAAGCGAGCAGACCCTTACTCGGAAAACGCTATCTCGCATAAACAACGGTAGACGTCCAGGTATATTCCAGTTTTGCAGGGAACTTAATATCCCCGCTCGCCATAACGTACCATAATTCTTTTCGTGGTCATAAGATATCCCAAAATTGGCTTTTCTTAAGAAATCCGTTCATTATCTGTGTCGACAGCAATACAAGATGGTCAGCTGCTGACCGACATCGGGGAAAACCGCACTGGGTGTTGGTAGCAAATTTGTGACTGCAGATTCATTTTTGTTTGTTTGTTTTTGGCCCCACCACCACACCTGGTGACGATTATCCAAAAGGGATCTGCATCATCTCCCCTACCATGCACTTGCTATGCTACAGTGATGGATGGGAAGATTAAGTTTAGGTGATGTCCGGTGTCGCCGAGGCAAACCGAATGTTAGAGGGTGATTACTAAAATGACACCTACACTCTGCAGGCAGAATGGGGAGTAGGTACTGGCCTTGTCAGATGCCCTTGCCATCTAGCTCCCATCTTTTGTTTTCCTCTCTAACCACGTGTTTAATTGTTCCTTTCCTATAGTTGTTGTTAATCTGTGACAAATGCTGTTCTAAGTGACATCCTAACCTTGACATTTTGAATGTGGTGTTATTTGCTACAAAGACCCTAATTGGACTTCAAATGACTTCAATAGGATTTAAAAACTAGTGATATGGAGGAAGTCTAAGGATTTCATGGACAGCAGCTTTTGCTGCTTTGTTAACAATGTACTTATCACAGTCACTCACATATTTTGGTGCTATTTGGGGTAGTTCTAATTCACAAGTGATCTGTCAACAATTAATTTCATTTTTTGTGTTTAGTTAATTAATGATATTCTGTTTTTTTTTTCCAAAGAATTATTTGGTTTCCTTTCTACATGAATACTGTGGTATGGAGCATTGTCCATCACAATTATGCTATTGGGTTCTAATTTTGGTAAAACACTCTTCAACTAATATAGAAATATATATCACTTTGTACAAATTTATCACATTTGCCAAGTACAAGTTATGTTATCTGGAGTTCTTAGCCTGCCTGTTATTTTTATTTCTCTTTTGAGGTTTCCTGACACTGCTAATGCTAACACCTCTAAGCTCAGATGTGAGCTCCTCTATTTAACTTACTGGAAGAGAAGGATTACATTAAAACATGTACAATTATTTGTTTCTTGCCACTGTGCTAAGGGTTTCCCCTTACAATTTTTTAATTCAGAAGATTTCATGGGTTCTACCATTATGCACAATTTACTCACTCAATAAGGAAAACTCATGTACTTTTCACTCTCTGTGAATAACATGACTGTTAATAAACTGAAGCTGCACTCGACTTGGTCAGTGAACACATACATGCTGCTGTTACAAACCTGTCTCATATCTTGGAATAATAATCTACATGATGCTTAAGGGGGCATTACGTGATAGGTAAATGAAGTACTCTCATTTTGTTTAAATCCCTGTGACGATGGCATTATATGCTCTATGTTAACTAAACTTAGTACACTTGTCAAATTTGCTATATTCTTATAATAAGACAGACAAATCAGCAGTAGCACATCATCTCTGGACCTCAAATCATGACATCACACCCAGTATAAACTTTTGAAACCTATAAAAACCAGCTACGAATTAGAAATCTAGGAAAAAATTCATATACAAAAACACAAAGACCACATAATGAATTTTGAATTACCGCCACCAACCACCCTTGAGAGCTTCATCACCCCGTCACCCGAGAGCACCAGCAATCTACAGCCTTCCCTGGACAGGAAACGAAAGCGGCACGATCATTTGGAGAATTGTTGATTATGGGAACAATATCCTATTCCCGAAACGCGTCCACCAAAGTGGAATTTTCAGTGATGTACCATTTACCAACTCACTTATTATATGACTGCACATCACAGTTACTAGCTTCTACCCCCTCAAATTAGAGAGTACTTGCCACATTCTTTTCATTCATATCCTTTAATCCACAAAATTCTATATATGTTTTACTTTTTTAATATGTGTTTATTTATAACAAATACTGCATTTATGGAAAACTACTTAATACTTTACCAAATAAAAAGAGGTATTTTGGACAGTGGAACTCCATAATTAAATTTAAATGTAATTACTCACCCTTTTACACTCCTTGCTCCAACTTTCCCTTCATTTGGGAAGACCAGTTTCAGGGTTCTTTAACCCTATCTTCAGTTCCAGGGATGACTGACGCTACATGCTTGTGTGCAGCCTGGCACAGACTCATTACATTTAAATTTACTTAATACTTGTTTATTATTATTTCTTTCCATGTGTATCTGAAGCATAAAGGAAAAACAGTGAAGCAATTACTTTCTTTATTTAGCTTGTATAAAAAATTATATATATATATATATATATATATATATATATATATATATATATATATATAATTCTTAGAACAATTTTAATCATTTCTGAAATTATTTTTTAAAAAATAATTTAGGAAAGATATGAAAAAGGTAATTGATACAGATAATTTCTAAAACATTATACATTAAGTTGAAAAAAAATCATAGCATTTGGACCAATAGATTAACAGAAAAGGTACATTCTGTTATCAAAATTTAAATATCAGAAAATGGCAAAAAACAAAAACACTGCAACTGTAAAGTGCAAATGTAATTTCTAACCTTTTAATGTTGACCAGCACCATAATCCTCATCTTTCTCCCTTTCAGTATCTCCTCTAAACCTGGCTGTTCCTCTTTTCCTACATGTTTAGGTATTACACCATGAAATGTTCTCTTTTTTGATCACTGCTTGTCACTACAACCCATAATAGAGCAATATTCCTTGAGAGAAACACCAACACAAGGAAATAAATGTTTTTGTAGCAGCCTTTCTGCTTCCTCCATGCAGTCACAACACTACAGGTGCCCTCTGAATGTGATTCCATGCAGCCAGGTAAAATTTTCATACAAAACTGTGAAAGGGAACCGAGTTTACCTCAAATATATCTCACAGTGGACTTGCCTCAATGCAAAGCTTTGATTGTTGAATAATCGTTACCACACTGCCTTCTTTTATGATTAATGTAACATAATTCATCTGTTGTTACCCAGGAGTCCCCACGAATGATCTGATCCACTCATTCATTGTTGCAATCACCAGTCTGCCACTCTGCTTTTCATCAGCCAACAGTGTTTGCCTTTCAGCTTCATTAGAGTGACTAACCAATCCATTGTTGCATTACCATACACATTTTTCTGCCTTACATAAATATGAATGGGCATTTCACCTTTCACACGCAAGAATTCAATAAAAGAACATTGTCTAATATGAACATTGGTGTAAGTCATTTTGCAAAAGGCAGCAGTGTTGCCATTGGTTGACTTAGGAAGTTGCTACAGTAGTGAATTGGAGAAGGTGTGAGGAATTGTGCTAAATTCAAATTGTTACATAATGAACATACATGATAGGGGGGGGGGGGAGAAGGCATTAGTTATTCACTGACCCTCATAATGGAACATGTGGTCATACCTACTGGGAATTTATAATATAGAGTTAAAAAATTTAAAGGATAGCATTGGCAAAGTAAACTTTCAAATGAAAAAGAAAAATTTTCTGTACATTCATAAACAAAGAACAGTAAGATTATGAGGAATGGGTCATTGCATAGTACAAAAGCTCTGATATTGTGACAAAATGGGGGGAAACTATGTGAACATTATAAAACTGAACATGAAGAGGAATGCAGGATGAATAAACAATGATGGTGAAAGAAGATTTATGCTGAAACTAATCAAGAAAAGGAAAAGCAACTGACAGGGACAAAGGACATTTGGTTGCTGAAAAACGTACTGACAAGAAAGGTGGATAGGAAATGGTATGAAGCAGAAAGTTCAAATAATAAACAACAACAAAAATACTTTGTGGTTCATATACAGAAATGGAGAGGATAATTAGAAACAGGAAAGTATAAAGGAGAACTGAGCTTTTAACAAAGATATTGATTGGGAAGGAGTTATGTAAAATAAGTAATAAAACAGAAAGCTCACATTGTATTAAAACCACATTTGAATTAGTGAATTGAATAAAATTTATTCATTATTTCAACAGCAAATAATCCAGAGCCAACAATGACATTTTGTCAAGTTAAGATAAATAATGATTTTAAACATACCAAATAAAACAGCTGAATAAACATAGTGTTAAATTTCCAATAAGCGATTTTAGTACAAAAAAGTAACAACTCAGTTTCCAAGAGCCCTTTTTTGTCCCCCAACAATTAATGTGATGTGAAGCGTACTTTCAGTATGAGGTATAAAATTATTTTTATTTGTAATTACTCAAAAAATTGACCTTTATTTGCTGCCTTTCCACTTTTATCAATGCAACTTATATTCATTACATCAAATATATTCTTTTGCAAACCTGCTTCTAAGCCATTTACATAGATTATTCTTCTTTTAGTAAACAAGATGAAAAGGTGACTAAGCAAGTGTATAAAATCCCCCCTCATATCTTAAGACTCTTACCACTTGGACAAGCACCACAACAAGTATTAGACTGGGCATATGACTCCAGTGAAGATCAAGACTAACACCTTCCAGGTCTGGTTGCATCATTTTAACTGTGACTGACCTGGTCCTACACATCTTCACACATAACATGAATATAACATCATTTTCAACATCCAGCTTCTTTATGCAAAATAATTACATTATTTAAACCATTTTATGTTCAATTAAAACAATTTCTTGCATAATAAATGAAACAGCCTTATCAAAACTATATTCTCAATCATATTGGTAAAGGACAATAGCATAAATTAAAGGAAGCACATATTGAGGAAAAAAATTACACCTTGTAGACAGTCCTTCACATAGGGTGTGAGTTTAATGGATGTGATTCACCTTTGTTTTAGATCTTTTCTCATATACAGCATCTCTGTTTATTTTGAATAAAAGAATCTACTTTAATTGCAAAGTAAATGAGAAAAGAGTAACAATTAACATACATTAACCCTCAGTACATGTGCATCTGCATTTTAGATTATAGCTTCTTCCAGCAATAGAAACAAATCTCACTTACTTAACTATGGCTTGTCTATTCACCCTAGAGAGCTAACCAACATCAAAAATGAGCTTCTATGTCAACTATTTGAGCACTTATAGAGCAAGTAAGTATAACAACAACTTGTGATCCCTCATATTTGGCACTTTGGCCTGAAATCAACTAGATATCAGTACATACCATTCTAATATGGAGCATTTCTTGGGATTCTTTATGCTCCCTGTGTAAGCACTGTCATTTATCAGTGGGCGAGATAAAGTCTTATGCAACAATCTTTCTCTCTCTGCTCCTGTCTTTTCACTATTACTCAATTATCTATAATGTTGTGGTGATGTTACATTCTTATTGGTATATGTTTTAATCATCGCTTAACTCTTCCCATGCAGGGAACAATAATTATATACCAATTATACATACTTGCTTACCAGTTGAGCAGCAATTACTGCATCTACCTAATATTTTCTAAACTTGTCAATAGATGCCAACATAAATGCAGAGATGTCTTTCATTGCTGCTTAAAATCTGTTTATGTTTACCTCCCTGCCTCGTTATGATGCTGCACATTTGCATGTGTGACTCAAGTCTGGCAGAATTAACTATTCACCTCATGTTAGTGTTTCCTTGCGGTTGCCAAATGCCACATTTGTAACCTTCATCCATGTCTAGTGGCTGCATTACCAATACTACTACAATATGTTATCTATACAATAAAACACTGAAACATGCAATGCTAAACTTACTTAAAATTACACAGGCCAACAATGAAATGACTTTTTTAATGAATTTGTCTTATTATTATGGTTTTTAGTGTGCTGAATCTGAATATGACAATAAAAAAGCAGTATCTCCCACCATTTTTTACAATTCACAATTAAATATTCAAGAAAGTTAACATTATAGCAATTTCAAAGGTAAAATCCACTGAGGTTTTACCAAAACCCCATGTGAATGGAACAGTCGGGCACAATATCAACATTGGTCCAGAAAAAGGTGGCCTGCAAGAAAAGTTTTAAAGCCTGAAGGAGAAGAACATTCTGCACAAGAATTTCAAGATCTGGAAAACATTTTGCTACCACCTCTACACATCAAACTATGCCTAATGAAACAGTTCGTGAAAGCCCTACCCAAAGATGGGCAATATTTCAAATATCTCTGCGAGAATTTTCCTCACTTATCAGAAGCAAATTGAACCTGATATCCAAAAAATGATATTTGATTCCAACTTTGAATCAAAAATGACAATGAGAGGGAGGCTTGGGTGTCACTCAGGCAGGTTTTTACCAAGTTCTTGGGCAACAAATAGGACCCACAATATAGTTCTATTGTAGCTAATATGCTGGATAAGTTCAAAAGTTTAGGATGTTTGATGGACCTGAAGATTCAATTTTTGAACAGTCACCTCGATTTCTTCCCAGACAATTTGGGGGAGATGAGTGAGGAGCAAAGTGAGCAGTTTCATCATGACATCAAAGTGATGGGAAGAAAGATATCAGGGCTGCTGGGATACCAGTGTGATGGGAGACAACTACTGGTCACTTAATCGAGATCTTCAGCAAGTGACTTATAAGAGAAAAACTTTGTACATATTGTAACACTAATTTATTTTTCATTCCTAGAGTATCTTCTGCTAATTTTCTGGTTTGTAATGAAGTTACATTGTGACGAAACTGTGGGTGATAGAAAAGTTTTATTTTGTTGGCCTGTGTAATTTGTGTAATCCCTCTGTACATGATATTACATGTATTTTGTCTACAAATCATAATCACAGCCATTAAAAAGCAATACCAATACGAGAGATATATGTTAAAAGCAGAAGCGCGGGTTAAACCAAGGAATGCTGTAAATATTGCAACAAGGGTGACTTCAAACCTCTCATTGCAACATGTATTTATAACATGATTGGGCAAGATAAGATGAGCCTGCTTCCAGGTGACTGATTCACGTGGCTATCAAGTGCATAGTCAACTCTCTCAGACCTTAGTTGAACATTTATACAGTGTTTTGCATGTTATGCAAGATGGCATTCAAACGAACACTGACAGATGATGAAATAATATCCATTTATAATGAATGCAGTGACCAATATATTTTTTTGAGTGTAGTGCCTCAGAAGATAGGAAAATATTGTAGATGCTATTCCAGGCAGCTGAGTGCAACAATGGCTCTAGTGACTAGTGGTGAAGACTACCCCAATTTGCAGGTAATGTATACTGTTACTAATCTTGGCTCTTCCATTTGGAAAGAAGTAACTGATTTGAACCTTAGACCATAAGAAACTATGCCAATTTATTACCTACATAGAAGCATGAACCTGTGACTGTGTAATATATGTATGTAGCTGTTTATTCACCTATGCCATTTTTTCCACACTTAAGTATAGTGAACTTTTTGAAATTTAGCATCAAATCAGTTGTATGATCTGTTACCCTCACACAAAATTAGTTGGAATGTTTATGCACAAGTGTATGTAAACAACATTTTCAATTTTAGAGCAATTTTTAGTTTGTGAAATCTTAAATATTAAAAACAGAAGCAGTATTAACAGTGAAGTATTCATCATCCAAGTTGTGAAATCTTATCCAAACTAATTATGCAAGGGAAGGTTAAATGTGGCAACAATAAAGTTTGCATTATAACAAAACATTTATGTTACATCAAAAAGAGGAACTGTGGGAAAGTGCAATGACATTTTCTAATGAAGTTTCCAAATGCTTCTGTTCCAAGTAGGATCATTGTATTAAGCCTCATGAAAAAGTTTACAGAAATGGGAATAAAGAGATAATAAAAAGAAACCCAAGTGTACTTTAGGAAAAACTCAATGAACTAGGCGAAAGGCTTTCACATTCTCCTCCAAGTCTCTTTGCCATCAATCACAAGAAATGTGTGCTTTGATAGCCACAGCATTTAAAGACACTAAAATTTTCAAAATTAACAAATATAGGAGATGTATTTGCACATGTAAATGCCAATTGCCTTGGGAGGTGTCAGGAATGGGTTGCATAGGTTCAACACCTATGTCAAGATCAGCAAGTAATAACAAATCTGCATTTTTAATAGACAGATTGTAGTGGACCCCATTTATTAACAAATGAGAGCACTGACATGGGGAATGCATGTGACCTAGTGCCATTAAAATCCCATGGAATGCTCTATAGTTACATAATTTGACACTTTTCTGAAATTTCAATATGAAATATTTTTAAAATACTCTGATATTTAAAGTATAAAGTACAATTTGAAAAATATATGCTACATCAGTTGTAAAAATGATGAAAAGAGCCATAATTATAAGGAATGAACTATCATCTGGTACAAATAACACTAAAAAGAAAAATGAATATGACAGGAGCAATGTAATTCTTCATAATTATTGACCATAATTACAAAATGAGGGAATGTTGGTGGAATAACAACCCATATTTTAAGCAGTGGGAGAATGTCTTTTTAGACCAACTATACAAATTTGCAAATCTCTTTATTAATAAAAATGAATCCATGTTTATGAATTAACATAGAGTAGCTCAAAGCCTAACATTTGAATTACACACAAAGAGCTCCAGTACTGTTAAAAACTAATTGCACATGCACATAAGGGTTAATGGAATATCAAGTGATTACAAGCTTAAATCACTGCTTATAGCTATGCTTTATTTATTCCAAAGCAAAGATCATTTAGCATAAAATTGTGTACCCGTATATGATGGTCACATCAAATGAGGATGCTGCTTGGCTAATAATTACACAAAATAGACAGAAATAGTTACATACATAATATTTACAAATTATCTTAGAAAAAGGGAACATTTTACTTGTTTCCTTTCTTTCCTTCTCTTTAACTCTTCTTCACTTAAACATATAAATTATCTTAAATTTTAAAATGAGAAAACATTTCAGTATAAAGTTTTGCATGTTGCCAGTGTTTGTTTCCTAAGATCAGCATAAAAGCTGTAACGGATATGTCTTCATTCACTGCTGTTCAGCTCTACCATTGAGATCATAGGCAAGGAGGCCTAAATTATTAACTGAATAGAAAACTTAAAACAAAAAGTATAATGCTTATAATCTCCTTTAGATAATAGGTAAAGAACTTCTTAAAATAATACAGCACCAGGAACAAACTGCTTAGCTGTATATACCTGCAAATTACTTGATGCACAATATCAGAAGACAAATCTTGTAATATTACTAATCTATACATCCTATGTACAGATAACAAGTATTTCAAATGTATTAAAACAATGACAAATGCAATTGGCACATCATATTAGATCTAAATAAGCCCTAATGCTACCACAACCTGATGAACATTTTATGGCGACTGTAAAATAAATACTGCAATTTATAGTAAAATTTATACATGCACTGGTCAAGACAAAACTTGTAACACTAAATATAAAATCTCTTGAACAGAGTCAATGTTAAAAGAGTTTAAAAAGAATTGCAACATAATAGGAACATGAACAATGCTGGATGTTAAATCACTGAAGACAACTCTTTTATTTTAATAACTATTTTTTTTTAAAAAAAAAAAAAAAAATCAATGATGAATAAAAGTAGAAAAACTGCACATTTCATTTAGTTAATTCAGATAACATCCATTTTACTGTTAAGATACCTGCTTACTTCCTTGGTTGTTGTTCTGCATGATACAAATGAAAACTCTTTGTAAGGGTTACAAGTTGCCCCCATCTCTTGTAAACAATGACATTTTTGTTTCAAGGTTTTAACCTTGAAAATATGTATATATATATATATATGTATATATATTTACCAATATATATCAACAATTACTTAATACAGGCATTAATATGGTTAGTATAATAAACCAAAAATGCCCCTGTGCCATATCATAGCCAAAAAACGGGGGGGAGGGGGATCAGCTAAAATAGGTTCTTTGATATACTGTTAAAAGATTTTTGCTCTTTTATAGATTTGTTTTAATAATACATTAATTTCTGGCCCTGCTGAACAATAAGCAGTAATGTTGTACTTTGCTTAACCCAAATCATCTCAATTTTAAGTTATCAACCTCTTATCTTCATGATCTGGCATAATGGTTGGAAGTTAACAAACAATATAATTAATATGTATATTTTATACAATTTTATGGGAATTCTTTTTATTCTTTGTTGGAACCAGTTCTATACAGTTCTCTCTTCTCTTGTGCTGACCACTTGGAGTTTGCTTGCTGGTCAGAAGTTTTTGATTTTCCGTCTGGTGGTTTACTGTTTTTTCCATCTGTCTTACCATTAGCATGATCCCCTGAGTCCTTTCTGCGAGTCTTTCCATCAGTCTTTGCAGTAGCTTTTTCTTCAGAGGCACTTTTATTTGCCCTGGCATCAGCATTTTTCACTTTCTGTGCCTGTGCTTCATTTTTGGTCTCACTTTTAACTTTTTTTTGACTTCCTTCATTAAATTTATCACTTTTAATGTCACTTTTGCTGTCCTTTGTTGACTCCTGAGTAGCTTGTGTTTCCTTGGCTGTAGATTTCAGAGGTGTAGTATCTTCTTTAGACCCAGTAGGAGAGTCCTTTTCCTCAGCAATGCGAGGAAGATGTTGAGAGGTTCTATCACATGGCACTATCACACTAACATTCACTGGTCCCAAAGCTATTGAGTTTCTGTGATCAATTTTCATAAATTCACTACTACTCAAAAGCTGATCATCTTCGGGTGAATTGCCCAACACTGATGCTGAACATGAATGAGATTCTGCTGTTCCCTTTTTGTCCCGTCTTTCCGAGCGCTGATGAGGATCTCCATAACTTACAGGTTTTTCAATGGGTCTGCTTAATGAAGGGTGTTCTGGTGGTTTAGAAGTTACTGTCTGGGTTCCAGGACTTCCATATTCAGCTGCTGATGATCTTGAAGGTACTGGAGGTGACTGTGATGTAATAGTAACCCTTGGAGCAGTTGAAATGGTAACTTTAAGTGCAGGATTGCACAAAGGAGAAATGGAGGAAGGAGTGGGTTTGCCTTTGCTCTCAGCACTTCGAGGGTGAAGGCGATCTGGAGAAAGAGCACGTCTTAACAAAGGGGATCCTGGTTCTGCACTCTTTGGACGTCCAAAGCCTTTTTTGTTACTTGAGCCTGGAGTGGACAGTGAAGTTCCTGGACTGTATGACTGCGTAGTATTTGAACTTCCAGGATGATGACCTGCTGGAAATGCCAAGGGGCTTGGAGAGCGAGTTGGAGACGATGGAAGTGGTGAAGGTGATGGAGTTCTTGCAAGTGGAGAAAGCGGTATATGGCCCACTGATTTGCGACGGTTAGGAGAATGAATATTTTTGGCAGCAGAATGGAGCTTATGTTTCAAGCCATGAAGGGTAGACGGCCTCTGATAATGTACTGTGGAACCTGATGGAACACCTGCTGGACTGTTTGGTGCTGAAGAACTTGGAGAACTTGATTGTGATGAGTTAGCTGGAGAATGAGAGGATTCAGGAGATGGAAAGGTAATGCGATTTGTTGGAGGTGATCGCAGAGCTTTAGTATGTGTTGGTGATCCTGGAAGGTCTTGAGACGATAGTGCTCTAGGCAGTGATTGAAAACTTCTTGTGGGAGTCACCATTGGAGGTGATGATGTACTGGCTGCAATCTGAAAAATAAATATACCATCAACAAAACTTGCTTAGAAATGGGCATACATTTGGTAGAATCATCATTTAGAGTTTGCAAGGCATTATTTACTCATTTTAAAAGATTTCAGAAGCCTTCTAATTTGAGATGCTCTACTTTTTCTCATCATACCATAAACATTAAAATACTACTATTTTAAAAGATGTCAGGAACTTTCTGGTTACCAAACATTTCTCTAGTTTTTCTTATTTCATACCATAATCAGGAAAATAGTATGAATGAATATACGATCTATTTCCATCTTCTGTTACTACAGAATTACAGTATAACTTACATTCTTCTTCTTTTTCTTCATTTCAGGGGTTAGGCATATCTGCCTGTTCCGTCTTCACATTCCATCTATTATTCCCATCTTCTTCTAGGACACCCTACATCTCTTCTTCCATGAGGATTGTATCTACTAATTAAAGCCTGTATTCTTTTTCCACTCATTCTATTAAGGTGTTATTTCCAATTTTGTTTATATTCTTCTATTTTGTCTTGTAATTTATATATGCCTAATTCCTCTCAAAATTGTTCATTTCCTATTAAATCCTGCCTGGTGCATTCTTTAACTCTTCTTAAAACCTCATTTCTGCTGCCTGTATTTTACTTTTATCTCGTTCTTTTAATATCCAGGACTCATTTCCATACATGACCACTGAAACTGCCATTACATTCAAATAACAAATTTTTAGAATCTTTGATGTCTAACTGCTAGCTCTTCCATACTCTAACCCCTAGGTTGTATGTATGGGTTAGAACTACTATACAACTCTTCAATTTCTAAGTTGTCACTGATCTGTTGTTCTCTCTCTAAAATCCTTATCCATTTCTCTCTTACATTTCCAAAGAATTTCTTCATCATTTTAATTGTTTTTACCCTTGGATTTTGTTATTACTTCTTTGTTTGACTTATCCCATTCTTTGCTCTATACATCCTCTCTCCATCTTTGGAATATTTCGCATTCTATTAAACAATGTAAAATGTTACCCATTTTTCACACACAATACATTTACCTGGGCAATTGTTCCCTATTTGTTTTAACAATTGTTTCTATGCACATCCATGCAATACTTATTCTTCCTGATTTCTCACATATGTCTACATATTTCTCCCTCTCCCAATAAATTTTAACCATCTTATACAATCTTACAAAGCTTTTATCCTCAAAACTTGCCCATATCTCTTGTTTCTCTGTCTTCCTCCCACAATCTTGCTTCTTTCGAAAGTTCACTGTTATTTTTATCAAGAGTAAAATATTCTTCATTCCAATTTCTTCTAACGTCATCCCCATTTCCTCATTCAACTATCTCTTCCTATTACATCCTTTTGGAACTTCAAGCTTTTTTTATTGTATTATTGTCATCAAAGTTTACATCTCTTATTCCTGTCACAGAAAAAATATTTGAATATGTAATTTTTGATCAAATAAATGTTTTTTAAAACATTTTGATGTGTTTACTAAAGAACAATATGATTTTTGGAAGGAAAAAGTACTGTAGGAGCTGTTAAAAATTTGGTGGATTTCATTCATTGTTGTTTTGAAAATGGAGAATGTGCTCTAGCAAACTTTTGTGATTTAATTAAAGCTTTTGACTATATAGATCATAATGTTTTACCGGATAAACAGGTTGCTTAAGTGAATGGCGAGTTCTCTTTAATTCATGACATTGATAGTGGTGTTCCACAGGGTTCAGTCTTGGGTCCACCTTTATTTGTAATTGCAGTAAATGATTTATCCAGTAATATTCCAAATTGCACTATAATGTTTGCTGATGATACAACTTTTGTTACTAGTGGAAAGGATCTAAATAGATTGAATAACCAATGTGAAGCTATTATGATAAAAGCATCTGAATGGTTCAGAGTTAACAGTATGCTCTTAAATAAAGATAAAACTGCCACTGCTCTTTTTACTTTGAAACATCTAGAGACTGATTCAGTTGGTAGATACTCCTATTCTTTAGAGCTTCCCAAATTTCCTCTCTATATATTGAGTTAAATGCTGCTTTCAAATCTAGAAATCCAAGGTATTCCAGTATCAAATGTCTTCTCCATTATCACTGTTAAGGAAAATATATGGTCCTGTGTTTGAAACATTGCTTCTTCTTCCTCCAAATCCTTTTCTTCTTGTTCTCTTCATCTTTTTTCTAATATTCACATATATATACTTTATATACCATTGAGGATAACAAGGCAGATTCTAAGCCTGTATTACAAAGATTTGGCCTTACTTGTTGACAATTACTTTGTGGAATTGGGGCTTATGCACTGCTGAAAGGGAGTACATAATAAATATGTGCATAAATAAATACCTAAATATACTTAACCAACCAGGAAGAAATCAAAATAATAAAAATATACAATGCAATTAAAACTTTTCCTGTGCAGTTGGAGCTGTAGAAGGGACATTTGTAAGAGGGGCAGCTTATCATCTGGCCTCCTTCCAATCCCTCCAAAATACACAAGAACAAGACATTTAATAAGTGGAAAAATCTAAAGAGTAAACTTGACCTTATTAAACATATGATGCATGTTGAACCTGCAAAGCTAAAGCTGCATTTGCATCTATGCTTAATATCTCTGAAAAACATATGTCATGGTAAAACATGGTGTTGAGCTATTTAAAAAACTATCCATTGAAAACACACATTAAGATTCTCTGTACCTAAACTGTTGGCCAAGTTTGCTTCTACATGTTGTATGAGCCCAGATTTTACAGAAATACTTGCAAATGTAAAAGAATGTAATAATAATAATAATAATAATAATAATAATAATAATAACAACAACAACAATAATAACTATAACAATAATTAACTATAACAATAACTATAACAATAATAATTATAACAATAAAAATATACAACATTTCAAGGTATTACTAAATATCCTTTATCCTCTGAAATTGATCTAGTTTCCATGTTTTTCAACTGACCATTTGCATTTCATCCTTACCTTCCATAAAAACTCCCCTAATTTAGGTATCTGTTTATGATCCTCAAAAATCTTTCCAAGTGCAATTCGGTTGTTCCTCAGTAGCCATTTCTGACTTATTAAATTTTCCCTCCAATTATTTATGGCCCTGCACTGAAAGATAATGTGAACTTCATCTTTCTTGTCCCCACAGTTTGGATGCACTCCCAGGATAGCCTCTCCTTTCATTTCCCTTAATATTCAAATGTGTGATTTAAACCAGGCTATCCCTTCTCTTTCATTTCTTTTACAGATCAAAATGTACTTCTCTTTCTCTGGGTTGTCTTTTAGCTCCCTGTAAAACGCCAGTGAACTTTTCTCTCTCATTTGAGAACATAAAATTTGTCTTTCAATGTCTTCCATCCCGGATTTCACTTTCTTCCAAAACCCTCTTCCAAAATACGCAATATTAGCCCAAAAATCTCCTAAGCCAGTTATAATTAACTGTTCCCTGATTTTCTTCAGCCAGACATTAGGTAACACACCCACATTTTCAGCAAGTCAGTATCCAGTAGCTCTTGGATCCAAAATAAATATTTCTATTCTTTCTCCACCATTAACCCCCTGACACCTACCTTTCCTACTTCTATTAAAACTGCTGCATTTGCAATATTATTGGGAACTCCAGGTTTAGTTTGCACAAGCTTCTTAATATTAAATACATATTATACCAACCTTCATCTATTCCCCTAATTTACCCTCCATAAACCCATCGAGATGCAACTGCGGCAGAATAAAGGCTTTCAAACCATCTAAAACTCATTCCTGTCATCATGTATTAACATTTACATATCTCTGTCATGACCAACATAATCTACAACACTCTGTCCCCATGCATTTGTAAATGTTAATTCTCCAGTTTTATCTTCCCCCCCCCCTTCAGCAACCATTCGGTATGCCTAATCCATTGTTCTCACAAAACTGAATCAATTTTAATACTTTGTTTATAATCTTGTCCTTGCTGTGCCTAAACCAGATTTTTCTAAGTTCATCTCTTTCCAAATCTTCCCAGATATTTAATTCTTTAATTTCCAACTCTTCAACTTCTGCATTTAAATCTTCCATTAATATTGGATTATTAAATTATAAGGTAACCCTCTCGCAGCCTCTGCACGAGAGATCCGAGAGTCGCCGAGAAAGTGGTGCCAGCAAAGGCACACTGGAGTCTACCTTAAATAAATGCTGATAATAATGCTCCCAAACAGTCAGTATATAACAAGTTAAAGATGTTCTCGCTCATTCACATAAGCTCAGCAGCAGAAATCCCTGTGTAATCTACAGAAACTTAGTGATAACATCATGCAAGAAATCACAAGGATTCCTGCTGCTAAGCTTAGACGAGGGAGCGAGAATATTTTGACAAATTGTGCTGCCCATATGTGAGCAGAAGGTCAACATTGCTATAATTTGTCTTAAGATACATATTATAGTGCGCCTTTGCCAGCACCACTTACCTGGCGATTCTCGGATCTCTTGCACAGTAGAGAGAGGCCACAACATGGGTTACCTTATAATTTAAAGACCCTATATAAACTGCATTATGGGAAATTCTATTTTTAAATTAAATAATTTCTTTTCTATTTGTCGAAAGAGGCCCAGTTTTTGAAACTTGGAATTCACCAGCAAGTTGTACAGGACACCAATGCATATATTCCACTCATGTATTATCACCCACATTATCTTGTTACTTTTGGACTTTCTCTCCTTCACTTTACTTGTAAAATTATTCATCAACAAAACCTATTGCTCTAGAAGTTCAATCTTTAATATTTTTCCTTCAGCCATGTTTCCCAATAAACTCATACGCTTGAACCTTTATATCCTTATTGAACTCTAACCAAGTTTCAACTATTTTAACATGTGAACCTTACACAAAATATCCTTAAAAAGCCTTTACTCAACCCTTTGCACATCCCTTCACAATTCCAAAACCCAATTCCCAGTTTCTACCTCATCCTACTGTGAGTTGATGCGAAATCTAAATGCATCTAACTTGCTAAGTACCCTATTAGGATTCATATCGGCAGGCAGACGCTCTTGATGCTGCCCCCTAGGGCACCATCAATTTGCATTAAACTCCCTCTCGGTGTGGACATTACACTAGACGAACTTGAACTTGACCTTGAGTCAGCTGGCACTCCCCACACACCCACATTTGACCTACTTCCTCTCGCCAGCTGGGCCACTTCAGCTGGTTCCCGCTTACTTGGAGAAATTATCCCCTTCTGTGACATCATCTCCCTTTCCTTATACACACGTGGACTCCAGTTAACTCTCCAAACATCTTGATTTCTCGCTGCTTCGACTCTTGGACTTCCTGACGTTTCAATTCATATTGCATTTGTAGCATAGTGCCAATTCACTTCCTCTCCATTTCTTTTGTTGCCATCACTTAAACTCATCCACAGACCTAAATTGAGTATATACGCCCGCTTGCCCTGTGATTTCGCCATCTTCATCCGAAGCACCTGCTCTTTCTTCAGGGTTCTCTGCTCCACGGATAAATCTCTATTGATAAATATGAGGGCCACCCAGAAAGTAACAAATGATTTGGCACAACTAAATAATAACGAAATATATCAGCACCAAACTTTATTTACAAAGTTGCAGTACCCTACTCTATTTCTCAACGTAATCTCCATTCTGTCAAGACATTTATTGTCACATGGCACCAGTCTTTCAATGCCAATGTTCCGTTTTTCTACCACCAAAGAACTTATTCGTTTTGATGAATACACAAAATGTTCGGCCAATTGAGGTTTATAGGCAAATAACGCAAGTGTATTGTGATAATGCAAATAACGACTCTTCAGTGAGGAAATGTCACATAATTTATGAGTAATCAAGGAAGAACCAGTGTGCCTGACAAAGACCAGAGTGGAAGTTAGTCAATTGTTATGAAGGAATTGAAAGCAAATGTTGATGAAAGAATTCAGAAAAAAAGTTTGTTTCACTTTGGACACCATACATGAACTTTTGGGGTGGAAAGGATTATGCAACCAGTGAAAACCTCAATATCTTGGCTCAGATCTTTAGCAGTGGAAGAGTATAACATAAACATTGAAAAACTGATACCACGTGACAGTAAATGTATTGATAGAATGGAGAAGTAGAGTATTGTAAGTTTGTAAATAAAGTTTATGTTCTTATCTTTCTTAATTTTTTTTTAATTGTTCCATTTATACAGCCCCTTTAACATCTAAGGTCATATCGGGGGCTTTGCACTAGAAACAACTCGTCTGTAGGTTCTTTAGGTTGGGTTTAAATTGTTTTATTTTCCTCAAACACACAAAGATTCACTCTCACATACATACTTTCAGATTCTGTGGGGGATAGGGAATAATTCTGGTTGAAGAAAAATTTGCTGCCCCAGCTGGAATCAAACCTGGGACCTCCAGGTGAGACTCGATGCGCAGGCAGTCAAATCTTTCGTTTTTACTTAGTTGCTAAAACGTTCATTACTTTCTGGATCGCCCTCGTATATTGGTCCCTATAACTTCTTAGATTTTCTCAATTCTTCATAAACCATTTGTGTGGTTACAAATCTTAGTACTACTATCCTCCTTCCTGCATTCCTTCCAATTTGAAAAGCTTCAGCTATTTTCTAGCCATTTAGAGCCATCTCTAATCTTCCCTCCAAAATTTCTCTCACTTCCTGGATAGCCCCCACATCTTTTCTTTCTTCAACTGCTGATATTACCAAATTAAACTTCTGATGTCTCTCTTCTAAGGTTTCTGCTCTTCTGTAAATGTTTTGAGCTTCTGCTTTCATGATTAGCATCTCATTTTTGATTTCCTCTTTAATTTATTTCCCTACCTACTATATTTGTGTTCCTAGCCTTTCTTCCATACCCTGTAATTTCTTAAAACTTTCTTCACCTATTCAATGATTGTCATTAGGTCCAAATTAATCTCCACTCCTCCAATAATTAACATAGCAATCATAATTGCCAAAACATAAGTATTACTCAAATATTTCTGTTGAACCTTTTTCTTAGACCTATTCTCCTTCATTCTACTGAACAGGTCTATTCTTGCTCAAAGATTTTCAAACTGGTTCCCATTGTTACTTATGTCACTTTTCAATCTTATCCTTCAGCTCCCAAGAAACACAATCTCTCTCCTCCAGTGCCAGCTTAGCACTCTGGCAGCGGTGGTGGTGGTGGTGGTGCTACAAATAAATGGATTTAAGTCCCACTTAACTTTGTGGAACTTTAGGATGAAAATAAAGAAAATTAGATACATGCCATTCCAGGTCATGGGAGGTTAAGCACTTACTTCAAATAAGCAAGATGAATGTATCTACTTGTTTCTATGCATACAGAGACTCCATCTTCACAAACTTCTCTCAGGTTGCTAAATTTGCTTTGGTTTCTATCCTATCATGGACCTCTCCAATTGGTATCACAGACCCTGTCATATGGCCATTTCACATAGAACATTTCTTATAAACACTAGAAATCAACCTGACATTGTCAGGTTAGTAGTCAATGGTTTTTCTTCCTTTCAATTTTGCTAATGCTGGTAATAAGCACTGTGGTTCACAGATATGATGAATAAGTGTTACGATGGGTAGGAAAACACTAGCAGTTACATTATTATTTTAATGTAAGAGTTACTGAAATAATGTTGGTGATAGTAACCAGCTACTCATTAACAGTTACAGAATTAATGAATGATAATTAACTAGTTACCCAAAAGCAGTGACTAAATTTTGAAGCCAGTAACTAGCTATCCCACAATGATTACCAAGTCTGGGTGAAATTATTTACTGCATGTACATTGGTATCATTCATTAGGAACTAGTTACCTGAACTCATTATGTACGAGGGTCATCCAGAAAGTGACAGATGATTTGGCATAATTATATAATAATGAAAGATATCAACAAAAAACTTTATTTACAAAGTTACAGTACCTTACTGTATTTGTCAACGCAATCTCCTATCTATCAAGACATTTATTGTCATGTGGTACCAGTTTTTCAATGCCAATGTTATACTTTTCTATCGCCAAAGAGCTTATTCACTTTTTTGAATGTACAAAAGCATTCAGCCAATCAAATTTTATAGGAAAATAACACAAGTGTATTGAGATAATACAATGAACATATCTTGTGAGGAAATGGCACATAATTTATGAGTAATCGAGGAAAAACCAGTGTGTACAATGAAGACTGAAGTGGAAGTTCATCAATTGGAGGAGTTGAAAGCAAATGTTGATAAAAGGATTAAGAAAAACCAGTGTTTCACTTTGGACACTGTACATGACTTTTTGGATGGAAAAACTTTCCAACCAATGCAGACCTCAAAGTGCCAGTGGCATCTTGGCTCATATATTTAGCGGTGGAAGAGTTTAACATCTGGAATGAAAAATGTTACCACGTGACAATAAATACCTTGATAGCGATGATGATTATGTTGAAAAATAGAGTAAGGTACTGTTAACTTTGTAAATAAAGTTTTGTGTTAATAACTTTTGTTGTCATTTAGTTATGCCAAATCATCTGTCACTTTCTGGATGGCCCTTGTAGTATTAACCTCTTCTGCAAGAGACTGTGAATGACTTGTGGATCTAATATACCATCTGCTGATAAAAATGCCTTTTAATTATTCACTCTGCTACATATACATAACCAAATGAGATTATCTGCATTTGTTGTGATAAGACAATGTGTGATTGGGCATTGATGTTTCTCTTCTCTAGCAATATCATCTTTCAAAACAGCATTAGCTTGTTTCATCCAATGTCCTATGAGAATATTTAAGTTGTTATACGTTTAAACTCAGTCAAGTTTATGTAGCACTAATGATGTATTTTCCTTTATGATACTTGCATTACATGACATTTATATTTAGGATTCCATGTAGCTCAGATCAAATGTGCACACTGCATGTATGTGCAGGAATGTAGAAGAAAGTGTAATTATAAACCACTGTAGTAATTCAAATGTCCACACAGCTGGAGAAACTTGTTTCTAGATTGGATCAAACAACGAAGAAAGTCTGTATCAATATAATTCATATTGAAACACAGTTACAGCTTATCGTTATTGGTAACCTTTAATATAATGTAACTGCATAACTATTCTTGTGATAACCATGAAAATAAATAACAAATCGTTACTAGTAGCCATTACATGTAACCGTTAATGTACTATAATAGTTATAACCATTACCTGAAAATAACCGTTGTCATCTCCCTAATGAGTATTATTGAAATGAATGGCCTAATGAGCTCAGAGCCAAGGTTGCTTCAAGTTACTGAGTATTCACATGTTCAGAGTGAGTGATTGAGTGAGTGGGCCATGGAAAAACGATGTGCAGAAAATTGTAAGAACTAAACAGAGCAGAAATGCAATACCAAACTAAACATTTTAAGGTGAGAAGCATGGGGTTGTAGATACAGTATAACATGGGCACTGCATGAACATAATTGAAATCTGACTTTATGAAACCAGTGCTAAGGTAATACAGTGTGTACCGTTGCTATTATAATACACTGCGTGCCATTGCTGACATAATAAAATGTGTACTGTTGCTGAGGTAATACAGTGTGTACCATTGCTAAAGTAATACAGTGTGTACCGTTGCTATTGTAATACACTGCGTACCATTGCCGAGGTAAAACAGTGTGTACCATTGTTATTGAAATACACTGCATACTGTTGCAAGGTAATACAGTGTGTACCATTGCTGAGGTAATATACTGCATATCTTTGCTATTGTAATACACTGCATACTGTTGCAACGTAATACAGTGTGTACCATTACTGAGATAATATACTGCATACCTTTGCTATTGTAATACTCTGTGTACTGTTGCAAGTTAATAGAGTGTGTACTATTACTGAGGTAATATACTGCATACCTTTGCTATTGTAATACACTGCGCACTGTTGCAGGGTAATACATGTGTACCATTGCTAAGGTAATACAGTGTGTACCGTTACTAAGGTAATACAGTGTGTACCATTGCTAAGGTAATACAGTGTGTACCACTGCTAAGATAATACAGTGTGTACCATTGCTAAGATAATACAGTGTGTACCGCTGCTAAGGTTATACACTGTGTAACATTGCTAAGGTTACATACTGTGCTGGGTCGGATAATATTTCTAATTGTTTCAATACATACTATAAAAGGTATTAAAGCACCTGGTGTACCTTTGCTATGGCAATACACTGGGTATCGTTGCTAAGGTTATACACTGTGTACCGTTGCTAATGTAATACATGTGTACCGTTGCTAAGGTAATACAGTGTGTACCGTTGCTAAGGTTATATACTTTGTATCACTGCTAAGGTTATACACTGTGTAACATTGCTAAGGTTACATACTGTGTACTATTGCTATGGTAATACACTGAGTACCATTGCTAAGGTTATACACTGTACCGTTGCTAATGTAATACATGTGTACCATTGCTAAGGTAATACAGTGTGTACCATTGCTAAGGTAATACAGTGTGTACCATTGCTAAGGTAATACAGTGTGTACCGTTGCTAAGGTAATACAGTGTGTACCGTTGCTAAGGTAATACCGTGTGTACCGTTGCTAAGGTAATACCGTGTGTACCGTTGCTAAGGTAATACAGTGTGTACAGTTGCTAAGGTAATACAGTGTGTACCATTACTAAGGTTACACACTGTGTATCGTTGCTAAGGTTATATACTGTGTACCATTGTTATGGTAATATACTGAGTACTGATGCTAAGGTAATACAGTGTGTACCGTTGCTAAGGTAATACAGTGTGTACTCTTGCTAAGGTAATACAGTGTGTACCATTGCTAAGGTAATACAGTGTGTACCATCGCTAAGGTAATACAGTGTGTATCGCTGCTAAGGTTATACACTGTGTATCGTTGCTAAGGTTATACACTGTGTATCGTTGCTAAGGTTATACACTGTGTATCGTTGCTAAGGTTATATACTGTGTACCATTGTTATGGTAATACACTGAGTACTGATGCTAAGGTAATACAGTGTGTACCGTTGCTAAGGTAATACCGTGTGTACCGTTGCTAAGGTAATACAGTGTGTACCATTACTAAGGATACACACTGTGTATCGCTGCTAAGGTTACACACTGTGTATCGTTGCTAAGGTTATATACTGTGTACCATTGTTATGGTAATACACTGAGTACTGATGCTAAGGTAATACAGTGTGTACCGTTGCTAAGGTAATACAGTGTGTACTCTTGCTAAGGTAATACAGTGTGTATTGCTGCTAAGGTTATACACTGTGTATCGTTGCTAAGGTTATACACTGTGTACCATTGCTAAGGTAATACAGTGTGTACCATTGCTAAGGTAATACAGTGTGTACCATTGCTAAGGTAATACAGTGTGTACCATTGCTAAGGTAATACAGTGTGTACCATTGCTAAGGTAATACAGTGTGTACCGTTGCTAAGGTAATACAGTGTGTACCGTTGCTAAGGTAATACAGTGTGTACTCTTGCTAAGGTAATACAGTGTGTACCATCGCTAAGGTAATACAGTGTGTACCGTTACTAAGGTTATATACTGTGTATCGCTGCTAAGGTTATACACTGTGTATCGTTGCTAAGGTTATATACTGTGTACCATTGTTATGGTAATACACTGAGTACCGTTGCTATGGTACCGTGATTATGAAACAAGTCAAAATGAAATGTAACTCACAAGGCAATTGTGCACGTACTGTCACAACTAATGGGTATTGGTACACGATGAGAAACCAACCATGTACTATATTGAAGAACAAGAGCATTCTCTATCATTATACCATAAAGCAGGCTTACATTGAACATTGCATACACCTAGCAATAGTGACTAGAAATGTAAAAGAGCATGTGCTGTTTACACCTGACATGTTACAAACAGAATATACAACTAGAGCCTCTTAACATATGCATTAAGTGTTGAGAAAACTTCTGTAACTCCTTGTTCCCTGCCATGAAATGCCGATTTTGATACTGTCTTTATAGCATATAACTTTTTGCACATTTTTTAACTAGGTAGTTAGGTATGTGTGCACGTGCGTGTATGTGTATGCACATGTATATTATATCGCATACACAAAAGGGTTGATCAAACAAGAATGGGACCTGACATCTCTGGATCTACAGCCAAACATGCTGACACAAAATTATACACCTTGTTTCATCAGTATAAGGATGTCATTCATCCTAAACAATTGGAACTGTATTGAATTAGCACTTAATAAAACATTATGACTAAGGGCTTTATTTATATTTGAATATAGCAAGATGGCTAAGAATCCTGCATTTTGTATTCAACTGTGTAAATGACATAAGTACATATATTTGTATCATTATTATGACAAAAGTCATGATGATGTACTTACCTATCCTCAATATTTTCCTTGGCCTCATGGCAGCCCTAATAACTATTACAGCATAAAAGCATCACCTTAAGATAATAAATTAAGTTTAAAAATCAATTATCTGTAATTTAGCACTCTTTGGTGGTTTTGCATTTGATTCTAAACAAAAACACTACCCAACATTTCCAAAAAAGTACAAGCAAGAAATTATGGCAAAAGTAGAATACATCAATGCAGTAAGAGTTGTAGCAGTAATGAAGTAGAAGCCATTTTAAACTAAGTTTAATTAATTACAGTGCATTGTTAATGAAAATGTGGGCATGCATACCATAAATTGGGGCAAACAATCAGCAGACACAACTGGTGCTGAGAGCGGACAAGGAATTTTCAGTGGCTGAAAAAAGAAATTAATGATAGTAAATAAAATCATTCCACATAAAAGCACAACAATTTAAAGAGTATGGTATTAAATCAAAAATAATAAGCTGAATACATTACCGTTTGCTGAAAATGCAAAAAAATATTTTTTTTCTTATTATTTTTCTTTAACTTATGCATAACAGGCAAATAATGGGTTCAAATTCTGTTGGCAATACTGACTGGGAATGGGTCACTCAATCTAAAATGAAATTTAATCTCTAACCATCCATCATTACTTTGCTGGTAATGTGAACAAAAGCAGTGTAACCACTCTTATTGGTTGCTGAATGTTTTAACACTTTTCTCCATTAAACATACATAGTTATTCTTAAATTGCTGAGAGAAGCACACAATCATCAGCTAAACTATGCAATGACCTCTAAGTAATATGCTATGAATGATTAAGGAATGAAAATTACAGAGTTATAATCATTATTCATTTACATAACAAAGCACATGCATTGTGCAGTTCATATTAATAGCTGCTTCTAGTCTGCGCATGGAGAGTCCTTTTTTTTTTTTTTTTTTGGATAGTGTTTAATGCCCGCTTTTACTACAAATGGCAGTGCAGGTGATGGCACTGATAATATATGCAATGAAGATGGAGCACCGGTGGTATGCAATGGCAGGGGAAACCGGAGAACCCAGAGAAAACCTGCCCTGAGCTGCTTTGTCTACCGTAATCCCACATGATGTTGCTTGGAATTGAACCCGGGCTGCCTAGGTGAGATGCGAGTGGTCTAACCACTCGATCATGTTGCGGCCACATGGTGAGTGCAAGGTTTCAGTAATTGCAGAGGGATATGATACTGGTGTAGTAAAACATAAGCAAGGAAAACCCTTAAAAAGGGTGTGGAAAGAATTGCTCTTAATGTATTTAATAAGTTTTGTGAAAAGTAATCTACTCTTATATTAGACAACTTTCTAAGTTTAACAGCCAAACTTACCAGCATTTCCTAAAGCAACATAAAACTTTTAAAGTAGCCGAGGTATGACATCTTAGGCCAGCAGCTTTTCAACAAGTGACAAACAAATGATGAAGTGAATGTGCACTACATATTGTTTGGGAAGAGCAAACAAAATGGAATTTGGAGGGAATGTGCACATTGTTATTATCAATCCGGCGGTGACTCGGAACAGCTTGAGTACAACTGCAGCAAATGACTCGTATCTTGCAGGAGTGCCACTACTTCCATCTTCAGATTATTTCTACAGAGTAAGTCATTTTATTATGGCAGCATATTAAAGATATGTGCATGTATCAGAATGGTGGCTCACATGCAAATGCTGAACTTCGCAGAAAAACCGTTGAACATACAAGCTTCCAAAGTACCTCATCTGCAGTTTTTTAATTTTACTGGAGAATTTCATATTTCATACTGAATAACAACTCACCTACTTGTGTTTTATATACTACACATTTTATAGTTTTAAACATTATCTGTGAACAAAGAAAGTGGATAGATATTTCTTTTCTTGTCAAATTAGTGAAACATATGTATGAAATGAAATTTGAAATTTTGTAAATATGCAAAGAAGCTTGTAACAGTAATGTTAATTAATATTAATTTAAAAGAATTTTAATCAGTTTGTGAAAGATGCCTACCATTCATGGACAACAAAATAATCAGAACAGAGAAACAAACCTAACATTTGGAATACATAAAAAATCCACAAATACAGATAAATACATAAAGCACGATAGCTACAATCCCAGAACACAAAAATATGCTGGCCTGAACAGCCTAACATTTAGATTAGTATGCATCCCCATGGAGAACAGTGAATACCAACAAGAACACCAACAAGTACTCCAAATAGCTACCGACAACAGCTTCCAAAAAAGTGCAATAGAAAAGAGAATATCAAAATAAAAAAAACTGAAACGCTTAACACATACAACCACCCTGCAGAACCCCCATCCCCAACCTCAGTTAAGAAGATTTACATATCATCCTTGGGTACACAACAAATTTCAGAAAATCTTCCAAGAGTTATAACCACCTTAGCTCCAAAAACAACTACAGCATTCAGAAAATGCTATGCAAAAACTTAAAACTTCCCAACTCTGCAAACAAAAACCTGGAATTTACAAAAGTAAATGCTCAGACTGTAATCTAGTATACATAGGAAGCACAAAAAGAAGTTTGAAAACCAGATTAATTAAAGGAACATATGAGAAACCTAAATATAAACAAACAGAAAAATCAGTAGTTGCCCCATCATTTCTGGTCATCAGGACACGAAATCACACCTAATATAAAATTGTTAAAACCAGCTTATAAACACACACTGTCTGGGAGAAGATCTGTATCATGAAGAAAAAGAACCATATCATAAATTTTGATTTACCGCCATACAGCGACCTCAGGAAGTTCATAGATCCAGCACCAGATGCCTCCACAGTTGATGCACGTCCACCCTCATCATTGATGCCAATGAAGCAAGATTTAGTAGGAATTAAGGGTTGAAAATGAGAACAAGTGTTCCTGAAACTGGTCCCAATAAGTAATTATTAAGTGTTTGTGTTACAAAAATGATTCAAATTCTTTTAATTTAATAGGTATGAAATTTTACAATTTTTCAAGCAGCTGAACACAGCTTAGCACCATGTAGTCCATGCATGTACATTCACAGAGGAATACATTTTAATTTGTTAAAATCACCGGTGAAATAAGGATGGATTGATAAAAGTTATGTTGTGCAGGCAGTTGACTGAGATGGAATATTTCTCAGAAATTGAAATGGTTGTGTCTCAAAATTATATTTAAGGTTTTTTTTTTGTTTGTTTGTTTTTTTTTTTTTTTTAACTCTTGCAGAGCTGGGCAGTTGGTTTTTTGCTCCATCTGTGAAGCCATTCATAAGGATGCTGTCTAATTATTTACTCTAATGATGCCTGACATTTCCCATTCCCTTCATGTAGCAAATGCAAAGCCAACCACTGAAAACTTCAACATTTGAAAACAGCCTTAAATATTGCTCTAAATCAAAACTGTTGAGTCACTAATAATCTCAGTCAGCTATCTGTGAAACCAAAATTAAATTTCATTTTTAAACAGCATTCTTTGTGAATGAACACACATTTATTTTTTTCTTGAGAGTTAAGCGAAAATGACACTATATCACATTTTCAAAGCTCTAGTTTTAACATGTGCCAAATTTTCCATTGGCACAATATTATTAAAAATTGATTTTTAGTAAATCTCACTATCATGAATACTGGTCAGTGATTTGAAAACATAACCCAGGTTGTAATGAACTCTCTACATTTATGAAGTATCTCTATACTAAAGAGACTTCTAATATCTCTACTTTAAGTGCAGGCAACCCTCAGAATTTTCTGATTATGTTGGAGCCTTAGGGTAAAACCTTGCTTTATTTGTCCTACTTTCCAAGCATATCTTCCTTGATATTGCAGTTTCAGCAAACTCATTAAAAAGTGCTATAACAAAGTGTCTTAGAAAGCCAGTAAATGAAAGCTGAAACACAGAAATGCAATTTAACTCAATAATGTTATGCACTATTGTTAGTTTGCAATTCTTTATTTACAATGTGATTAACATTGCAGAAAAAAATCTACCTTAAACATCAAATACATTTCTAAAACACTTCTAATCAAACTTTATGGTTCATGCTTAAATAGAATGTACTGATAAAACAATTATGGATAAACTATTCAAACATGTCATTGCACCTACAAAGCTTATTGTTCAATATAACAAGTGCAAATTTTGTACAGCTCTTATGATCTGTAAAGCTTAAACAGCATTCAGCACATACAGCATTACTATCTTAGATTAAACCTTATCTTAAAGTTATAAATGCAGCAAGAAAAACCAGGCTTTTATATTCTACTATTGCTGAATAACATGCAGGCAAGTCATAGGAAAAGCTCATATATTTCATGCAACAAAGTTTTCATTTTCGGATATTAATTTAGTCTCTTAACTGTTTTGCACTATGAATAATAGTGTCAGATGGGAGGAGAAACAACTGAATTTCTAAATTTCATAATTTTAGGCTTTTTAGGGTTAGTTCTACAATCTTCCGACAACTTGTTAATAAAGCTACGTGCCAGGCTTCTGAGTGATTCACATTCTACACTTTCTCAATAGTACTACTCAGAAGATATCTTTGCCAATAAGTTTCCAGCTAGTTGGTGTACTGATACATCCTTTATCCCACAAATAACAAGTGTTCACATTCGTCACTACAATTATCACTAGCAATAGTGATCATTACAGAATTGCATTTAATGGATGACGATGAGAAAACAATATAGAGGAGAAAGGTCATAAGATAGAGTGACAAGATTATTTCCATACACTGCACAAAGACCAAATTTATAACCTTACTTTTTAACATTTCATGGGTAGCTTTCTATACTCGAATGATGTTTTAAATAAGTTCATACATCTTTCCCTGTTCTTTATGAAAACATCATACAATCTAGAGGATGGTATGGTTATTCCTCCCCCTTTATCCCTTACAATTATAATATCTAATGATCCATTTGCTCATAGTACCAGAGTGGATTGAAAAGTAACACACAATAATTTTTTTCTGCCTTAATATTGCAGCTGGAATGTTGCAATTTCACACAGATATAATTTTAGGTTTACAATACAAAGGGTATTTTTTGTTTCATGTGTAGCTCTAGCGAGAGAAGTGTGAACTATGCAACAAAGATGGCACGCATGCTACTGTCATCCATGTGTGAAGAGCAGAGAGGTGTGGTTGGATATTTGTTGGCCAAAGGGCATGAACCAAGTGAAATTCATAGGGTCATGCATGGCATATATGGACCATAACAACGTCTCCAGGTTGTGTGCATTCTTCCAAGAGGGCAGTGTGAACCTTAGTGATTTGCCATGCTCTGGGAGGCCAGTAAATGCTGCAACCCCACAGAATGTCAGAGGCATTGAGGCAGCAATTTTGAACGACTGGCATGTTCAACTGTGAACCTTATCACAACAGTTCAACATTTCCTATGGTGCAGTATATGATATTGTTCATGTCACTTGAAATTTCGTAAAGTTAATGCTAGCTGGGTGCCTAAGAACCTGACATGAAAACCACAAGGGCCAGAGTGATGACAAGCTTGGATCACTTAACGTGGTACACTGAGGTAGGGCGTCTTTCTGAAAGGAATCGTCACTGGTGATGAGCCGTGGGCATACCTCTACACGCCCAAAACAAAGCAGGCAAGTATGGAGTGGAAACATGCTGGTTCCCCAGTAAAGAAAAAAATTCAAAGTGACTCAATCTGCTAGGAAAGTGTCTGTGACAGTGTTCTGGGATATGCATGGTGTTTTATTGGTGGACTTTGCTGAACACGAGACCACTGTGAATGCTGCAGCCTACATTAAAATTTTGGTGGAGTTGTGTTGTACTCTTCGTGACAAATGCCACAGCATTAATGCTGACGATGTCAAACTTCTTCATGACAATGCTCACCCCCATGTTACTACTGCTGTTCGTAAGAAAAGCATCAAATTTGGTTGGGAGGTTCCAGCATCCACCATGCAGTCTGGACCTTGTGCCATTGGACTTTCATATGTTTGGTCCCATGAAGAAATTCCTGGCCGGCCAATGCTTTGTGACAAATGCAGAAGTGAAATCAGAATTCCTAGATGGCTATACTCCAGGGAAACAGACTTATACAAACAGGGCATGTTGAAACTGGTATCATGATGGGACAAATATGAAGTAGGTAAAAAACATAAGTTCATTTGTGATTTATTTATTTATTTATTTATTTTTTTTTTTGTTAACTATTAAACTTTTTTGTAAAAATATTATTGTGCGATACTTTTCAATCTGTCCTTGTAACATATGAAAAATCCCGAAGTGGTACGTGGAATGTATGATTTTGTAATCTTTATCCTGAGTCTTTGCAGTATGTCCTTTTATAACTTTGAGGCTTTTCAAACTCTTAAGGATAATCTCTGATACTTGGTACACACTTAAGCATAACCTAATGTTGAGGCCTTAAGTTGGAAGGCATAACCAAGGGATGTTTTTTGGGAGAGGAGTAATGTGGAAAGATGACAAAGCATTGCCAAGGGATCAACCCATCTAAAACCCCAATTAGCATATGACAAATATAGGAGAAAATCCACCTTCATTACTATTTTGGTAATTTATGGATTGAAGGTATAAAGCAGTTTATAGTCCAAGCCCATTATAAAATATAGGAATTTTCAATAGTGAAAGAATCATCAAAATTGGTTAACTGATTGTTTTAGATTACCTCATATAAACATACATACAAATGGTCTCTCTCTATATTATTATTATTGCATGAATTTTGGCTTAGCAGGAGGAGCACAAGGAAACTAGAAGTATCCATATCAGCAGATGTAGATATAGAATGGTAAGGTTACATGAACTCTGAGGTAATTGCTAGCATTTTTCCCCTCCAGGTTACTGTATCGGAGTTTTTTACTCCCGTGCTATCTATGTTTCTATGAGTTTAACAGTCTTTTGCAGTCCTCATTAGTACCATCAAATTCAGAATGGCAAACTTATCATATTGCAAATTATCCTGTAGGGCTGCTATCCAGTGGAAGACATTGATTATAAAATGAAAGCATTGCTTATCGGCCAGAAAATTTTATTTGGAGTCTACCAGAACCCTTTGCCTGCAATCTCCAGTGCTCATAGTTTTAATAACAAAACTTTGTTTCTGTTTGAATTGCTATTTTAAATAAGAGCTACAGTAATGAATTATTATTTTCACTTTATGCATGGAAGCCTGCAACCAGAATCCAACAAGGGCAAGAACTCCGCACACAAAATGTAGCTTCTACAGTTCCAGCTAATATGGATCCAATATTTAAAAGTAGTAACATCATGGATTATGCTTCAATTACATATGAGGGTGGTCTGAAAAGTTTACGACCTAATAAAGATACATGACATTTTTTCAGATTTTTTTTTTTTTTATTTTTTTATTTTTTTATTTTTTTTTATCCTTGTAACTCTACACATTTCTCCCAGCGATGCTCCTATCTCTATAACCCGTCCAATTAGTACTCAGTGTTTTTCTCTGCAAAATAATTGTTCACGAAGGTGATTGCCTCTTCATCTGACGAAAATCTCTGTCTTCCGAGCGCAATTTTCAGATGAGGGAACAAAAAGAAGTCGCTTGGGGCTAGATCTGATGAGTAAGGTGGATGGTCAAGCAGTTTAAACCGTAATTCGTGGATTTTTGCCGTTGCAACCGTTGAGGTGTGCTGTCTTGGTAAAACAGCATTTTCTTTTTCTGCAAACGTGGCCGTTTATCAGCAAGTTCTGCCTTCAGCTTGTCAAGCAATGATGCGTAGTATGCTCCTGTAATGGTTTTTCCTTTTTGAAGATAATCGAAGAAAATAACTAACTCCATGACTATCCCAAGAATAAGTCGCCATCACTTTCCCAGTCGAAAAAACAGTTTTTGCTTTTTTTGGAGCCAGTTCCCCCTTTGCAGTCCACTGTTTGGACTGTATTTTTATTTCAGGCATTTAATAGTGTATCCAAATTTCATCTACAGTAGTTAATCGTCACCAAAACTCGGATTTATTGCACCTAAACTGCACCAACAGAGCATTGGAAATGTTCATTTGAACACGTTTTTGGTCAAACGCACGAACAGCTTTCTCATGTCTAAATGTTGATTTAATATGTGACAAACATGTTCTTTTGACATGTTCATAGCCTCTGCTATCTCTCTCACTTTAATTTGGTGGTCGTCTAGCACCATTTGGTGAACTTTGGCGATGTTTCCGTCGGTAGTTGCAGTTTTTGGACGTCCCGAACACTCATCGTCTCCCAAGCTCTTACAGCCACCCAAAATTTCACTGTGGTAAATGATGGTACAGAGTCCCCATACACAGGATCCAACTCATCTTTGATTTGCATAGGCATATTGCCTTTCAAAAACAAATATTTAATGACAGCTCGATATTCGATTTTGTTCATTTTCATAAGAACACTCCCATCACCTTACTCAAACAACTGTTATGTAACAACTGAGCATCCAAAATGGCTGAAACTTTGGTGAGTAACTGTCAACAGATGTACAACGAAATTCAATAGCTTTTATTTACGAGTGCTGCCATCTTCATGTTGAGGTCGGAAATTTTTCAGACCACCCTCGTAAATGGTGCCATCTGAAGATAAGGTTATTGTTATTGATTCTCATAATAAGATTAGACTTAAACAATTATACTTGACCTATTGGCAAACTCATAGATTTAACTAATTAAATTATGGATTTTTGTTTTTTGTGCTGTTTGATGCCCGCTTTGAGTACTTGTGGCACTGCAGGTGATGACAGATGCTAATGATACATGGAATGAAGATGGAGCACAGGTGGAATGTTATGGTGGAGGAAACTGGAGAACCTGGAGAAAGCCAGCCCCTGCACCACTTTGTCCACCACAAATCTTATATGCGGTCACTTGGCATCGAACCTGGGCTGTCTAGGTGAGGAGCAAGTGGTCTATCCACTCGGCCATGGCATGACCTCATTATGGAAAATGAATCTTTGTTAAACATTCATATATTCGTATTCAAATTATTGGCAGGACATGTTTCAAGACCTATTGTCACCATTTTCAGTTTGACTATATGGTGATTCCCCAATCATCATCATCATCTTCTTGTAATGCTATTTGTGAAGGTTTGAACAATTTAGATTCTAAAATATTATCTGCTGTAATTGCCAATGATGCTGTGTGGTGGTCAGTATTCTCTTTGCTAAAACTACTCTTAGTTATAAGTTATGTTTAGTGTGGTCTTGCATGCACAGATACTGGCAACCTTAGTGCAGCAGAATGAGATGTCTGGGAGAAAATCCACCTGACAAGACAGCATAATACATTTTCATTTTCTGCCAAACCAATTAGATAGTAAATAGTGTTCTAAAATGTATATATTACACCAAAAACTTTCTTTTTCTTCAACAACAACTCTCTATTTCCCCACAACTGATTACACACTGCTCTTAAAAACTGTTTTGTAGACTCTTTTTGATGTTCACGGTGGTGATGCTACAGTTCACTACAAAATTCCCATTGATCTCACTGTTGTGCGCAATGCATTCTCACTAAAATCTGCAAACACAAAGCAGGGTTTTATTGCCCCTTTTTATATCTGTTCATTATGTCACTAGAAATTATCAGAAAATCATTGCTAGTATTCACAAAATCACTCAACTTAGCAATGCGCAGCTTGGACGTCAAAGCACCTTCTGAAAGATTCACTTGCATATGCATAACAATCACAGCTGCAATGTTAAAAGAACTGACCATGGCACAGATGTTCACTAACACACTTGTGTAACAATGGATGTCAACAATCAGCTAAGACTTGCAAAGCAAGTTATACACACGCATTCTGCGATCATGGCCACAGGCCATAGTCACATTGCTCACCCCTCAGGGTTGGTCATCCCAACCAGCACAATCATAACTAGCTAGACAATCCAGGTGTACTACTAACCTCTGACCCCAGAGCAGTCTCTGGATGCAATAGATGACACATTCATGCTCTTCACCAGAATAAAGCTTTGGGCTGCATCTCTTGGTCCAGATAGGGTGATACAGTCACACCAAATCACCCTGCTGGAAACTTTGGCTGTTGGCCTACTGGTCACAACAGGTCGGTCACTATCTGGATATTTTGAAGCACCATCTCAAGCTTGTCATAAAGCTGGTCTACAAGATTTTCCAAGTAGTCTACTGCTAGCTGTTCTGCCCCAGGAGGACTTCCAAACATCATATTGCATGGTAGATGCAGCTCCCTGCCAAATATCAAACTGGCTGGTGTCAACCCAGTGTTGTCAGGGGTTGATGAACGGTAAGCCAATAAGAATAGTAGCACCCTCACATCCCAATCTCTCTGGTGATTGGCCACAACCTTCTTCAAATGTTTTTCTAGAGCTTTGATGTACCATTTAACCATGCCATCTTACTGTGGGTGGAGAGTGTTGTGTGCATCTTGTGCACTCAAAGTGGCTCCAGCAGCTGTCTCATTAGGTTTGACTCAAAGTTGGTGCCTTGTTCACTGTGCAGCTCCAATAGCAACAAAACAGTTCCTCTACAAGCAGTTTGTGATGGTCTTGGCCTCCTGGCTAGGGATGGCATACACCTCCAGCCCCTTGAAGTAATCCACGGCGACTAACAAATAAGTGTTGTCCCTGTCTGACACAGCAGGGAATGGCCCAGCTACAGCAATGTCTATGCATTCAAAAGGTGCTCCCTCGTTATACTGCTGCATGATCTTTGGGCCGCAACTTGTTGCACACACATGACATTGGACGCACCACCATTCAGCACCTGCTCATAGTCTCAGCCAGTAGTACCAATGATGGAGCTTGTCAATGGTTCGGTTTGGTCCCCAATGTCCTCCTGAAGTTCCTGCATGTACTTCCTCAGCTGCTCTCTCTGGCTCTTCCCATCAGGTGACTCCCATACTCTGAGCAGTATTCCTTTCTTGGTTTTCAGGTAGTCCCATTGGGTCCAGTAGGACCTGTACACACTAATCCTGGAGGCATCTTCCAAACTCAGTCTAGTCCCTGCCTCCACTTTTCTCAAGAGGGGCCCCAAGTCGGCATCTGCCAGCTGCTCCCTTCTCAGGCCTGCAATATACCATCCAGCTGCAAGCACCACCAAAATGACATAGACAGCTGTGGCGCGCTCTTTCCCTCAACTTTGGTGCAGTGGCTGCACTCCTCTGGACAGGGTTGATGTTATATGGCATCTGCATTGTTGTGGCTCCTCCTTTTCCAATGTTCTGACATGAAGACATACTCTAGGGGCAGTAGCATACCATTTTTGGACATCACATCATGAAATACAAAATGGCATAAAATTGCTAAAACCTGTAAACAACCCGGCAGAACTTACAGTTTGGGAGAATATTCTCATTACACAACAATAAGACCAACTGATGAATTTTGAAATACCGCCACATGATTTTGAGCTTCTACTGAGAACACCAGATGGCTCCACCGTAATAGACCACAGAGCACAAATTCCAGCCATCAGTCGGACTTCAACTGAAGAAGAGGGCAATTGCCCTTGAAACATATGTTTTGAACATAATTACATATAAGTGAGGTGAGTGTTACTATTCCGACTCATTTTCAACTATCACATTGATTACAAACTGTTCACAAATAACTGTGTTTCATAACCATTCTACTATAAAGTCTCTTTTCAATGGTGGTGACGCTACAGTTCACTATGAAGTACCCATCAAACTCATTCACTGTTACACATGATGCATTCCCACTAAAAACTGCGCACACATGGCAGGGCTTTGTTGCCCCTTTAAATATCATTATGTCACTGGAAATTACCAGTGTGCTATATACTGCCAATATTCTCAAACTCCTCAACTTGTAGGTCCTCTCATTAGGATTCTGCCACCATCCTCTCACCACCCTACCATCATAGGTAACAGATACTGCCCACTGGATGCCTCCACCTCAGAAATGGGTCCAGGTATCACTTGGTAGAAAAGGTAACCCCCAAAGGTTCATCAGACCATTTAGGGAGCATAGGGAAACAACAACAGTCCTTGCAACATGTCCTGACAATAGTTTGATAAGTGGAGCAATATGAGTGTTTAATGTTGATTCATTTTCTATTATTTAATTATTTTGTGAAAGTTCTATGTATTTTAATTTAAATACAAGATATGTCTGGCATTGCAAAAATGTGTACTGTAGACATCTTCATTTCAGTGAAAACAACTGACTGTGACTGTAACTATCTATCACACTCTCTATCTGATAAGTCTCAACTTCTGTTCTTTATTTCTCTGTACAAATCACATTTCTTGACCAAGAGCTCACAATCTGCTTCAATCCTGGTGTCTCAGTAAACTGGCAGACATCTAGTTAGAGTAATGACAGTACTTTGGACTGTGTAGGTGAATGAAGCAACCATTGATGACAGAATAGCTACTGTTTTACTCAGTAGCAAACATGGAGCCTCATTTTGTTATTCTCCATTATCTTTTTGAGCTGCACAATTTATATATGTCATTATTACTTTCTCTATAGCTGGCTTATGATAGGTAAATGAAGTATTGTATTCAACCAAACATTTGATAATGAAATTTAACTGGAAATGCATATTTTAAAATACCATGAACCCAAAAAAAAAATTTAAGAAAGACTTCCAAGTGTGATTCATGATAAAAGCAATTTATGTCCTAATTACAATGTAAGTCAAATGGACATTTGAATTGCTTCCCAAACAATTTATTGCCTGAACATGTTTCATATGTGACGCTAGTGATGATATAACTAACATTGTTTTTGAAACATGTTCATGTAATTGTTAATGTAAAAATGCATTTGACTTGCACTGTAATTTATTGTGATGCAGCAGCTATGGGCAGGATGGTATCGTGTGGATGGTACCAACTGACTTGCTGGTTGGATAGCTAAACAGTGAGATAGAAGGAAGCCTTCCCTCCCTAAGGCATTTACTAGGAGTGGTCAACAAGATAATTCTGGAATCTTCTTTTTCCGCACCTCTTGAACCTTCAAGAACTCTCTCCAGCCCTTGTATAGGGTGGAAGGTGAATAAATGCAAGGAATTTGATATTTAGTAGAGAACAATGCATATAACACCCAAGTGTATTTCATTTTACTTATTAATAACATTGTCACAAATGAAGCAAACATTTCCTGGGTCTAATGGGTTTTGAACAACCCTTTGCTATGCCTCTGCCATATTTACATACATCATGCAACGGCCAGCTCCTGCACAACATCGACCTGCATTCGCGGGACTCACAGCGAGGAAACAAGGATCGTTTCCTTTATGCAGTGCATTGCTTTACATATGCCGAATTAACAGGCATTCATTTAATATATGCCACAAGTGGGAAATTGGCCAATGCTGCGAAGGGCCTGTATTATCAGTGATTTCCTAATTGTCATCTTTCCCTAAGATGAACATTAACTGCAGTGTATCAAAGGATCTGAGACTCATGTTCTCTTAATTCCCGATTTGAAGGGTTTTAAGTGTTGACATTAATTTTAGTTTCACACCTATGTAGCACCAATGATGGTAATTTTGTGGTTTAAGGAATGAAAGTGCAAATACTTGCATGTTCGTTTAAGTTAAACATTTTTTCAATAAAACCAAATTTAAATAAGGC
This sequence comes from Hymenopus coronatus, assembly GCA_030762935.1. Lineage (NCBI taxonomy): Eukaryota > Metazoa > Arthropoda > Insecta > Mantodea > Hymenopodidae > Hymenopus > Hymenopus coronatus. The sequence continues at coordinate 25,295,957 of CM060900.1, read as the reverse complement.
ATAATGTGATTGTGTTCAATATTTTAAAGTTGAGCCATAAATGCATTCTGAATTCTAATCATATAATGCTGTACGAAAACAAAAATATATGGTTGTGTAAGTTGAAGTTTCAGTAGGATTGGTATTCTTCCTTCTCATCACAACACATATAGCTAAGCAGGGCAAAGAGCAGAGGGCAGAAGAGGGTCAACCATGTGACCTGTTATATAAAAATCACCAAGCGTCTGAGACTGGGAATAATAGTCATCCTAAAAGCATTATAAAATTTCCTCATGAACATAACTTCAAAAAATAGTGAAAAAGTTGCAAATGTTGGATCATGACATCATCCTCAAATGCTGATACAAATATTTACACTTATTCTCCTCCCACCCAGTATAAGTGAGTCAATAAATAAGTTGTCAAGCTGTTGATCGGGTTTGGATGACAGTAAGCGCTGCTACTGCAAGAGATTAAGAGAGGTCTTATGTTCAACACTCCAGCAAGTGAACTTTAAGGAAGAAGAGCCTGTGAGGCTGTATATCACAAACAAAGGTGAAGCGTCAGGGAAAATTGAACTGCATCACATTAGCGAAGTGAAAGAACTAAGAAAAGTGACAGTGATAACTGAATAAGTAACAATATTATCATTTGCACTACACTATGTACCACTTCCAGATTTTGGTTTTTGAATTCATTCATCAGATTGTTCCTGTACTCAACTGCCCCTAAAATATAGCTGAATACAAGAAGAAATCTTTTACCTTTTTATCCACCAAATGTTTCTTGAAACCATTGCCGAAAGTACATAATTTATTCATCGTACGTTGGAATAATATTCTGTCAAGAAATATCGGGAATTGATCATGTAAAAATCCTGCTTAAAGGGGGTAGGTGTGGCAAGATTTGCAGCTTTTCCTTCTTCAAGAAGCCAATTGTCCTGGCATCCATGTGTGCTGAGCATTGTCGTGATATTTGACACTGGGTGTTGTGATCTCCTGTGGCGATGACTTGCGGCAGACATTCAGGTCACAGAAGTGGGTGGCTGCTCACCTGAAAGTAACATACAAGACTGCCTCTTTGTTTTGGGGTCCTAATGATAAAACCATGCTTCATCACCTGTGATGATATTGTAACAGTTCTTGGACTGTCCTTTGTCAAATTTCTCAAGCATAAAATGACACCAATCCACTCCTGCATACTCCTCTATCAGGGAGTGTCGGACCCAACGGGCATATCTCTTGGTGAGGCCTAAATAATTATGTACAATGGTCTACACTGCAGTCAATCCAATATTTAAGGTCCCTTCAGTGTCAAAATGTGAGATCAGGTTTATCTTCAATAATTTTCCTCACTACATCAATATTTTCTTGGATCACCACTATTGTTAGGCAACCAGAGCAAGATTTTTTTTCAAGAGACTCCCTACCCCTTGAAAATTCACAGAACCAATTTCCAATGGTGGCCCTAGAAGGGGAGGATCACCAAAAACACAAACTAGAAAAAAGTAGCATTCCTCTGCTTTTTATAGTCATATCATTGTGAGAAAATCACTTGGACAGAGATTCATATTGCGCTATGTCTGACTCAACCATTCATGCATCTTTGTTTACTGTATGCAGTGTTGTGTGAAATCCTGTGGCAAGGGTACCATGCACACACCTTCCAAGGTCAAGAAACATTGCTCTTTGAAACTACAAGAATCCCATTGTTGCCAGACTTCCGGTTTAAGAGCTGCTAAAACTCTTGGTATAACCCTTGTAGAAGTACACAGAGAAGCCTGCAGTAGCACATCATTTTGGCCTAAGAATCATAGTATAATGAAAGAAATATGAGTTGATCAAATATACAAAGAAAACTTTGAAACTGCAAATTTGGGAAAGTATCTTCATCACCAAGAAACAAGATACTCTTATGATCTTTGAGGTTTCTGCTGTGGATGACATCATCCTTCTGACAAGAAGGGTAGAGGGCAGCACAACACCAAGCTGGACACCAAAAACTGTTGCAGCACAAGTCGACCATGGAACTGAAGATAGGGTAGAGGTACCCTGAAATCGCTCTTCCTAAATAATTGGAAGTGAAATTAAAAGTGTAAAAGGATGATTCAATTTTATCAAAACTCAAAGCATTTAACGTTGAAAGGTTTCCTTGTTAATTAGCATTCCAAAGTAATATACACACATCCTGAAACATTATACTCTTGAATAATACGAAAATGTTGCTGTACAACTGAGAAACAAATGCCAACTAGTTACTTGAAATGATGAGGATTTTGGGACAGTGAAGTATACTCTAAGTTAAGTATTGATTTTAATCAATTGTTGATAATGGAAGCAATGGGAATTCCAAAATAAGTGATGGAAAGTATTGCAACTAACTCATATCAGTATTTAACTTAAATGTCAAATAGTTTTTAAGCATGCTTGTGGCGTAGAAAAGTAACATAAGTTTGCATTTTCCACCCTGGGTTGGAAGAGGAAATGATTCATCTCTTCAGGGTGATATTCTAGGTCAAAATAAAGCTTTTGAGTATACCTGTTGCATCTCTACACTAGCACGCTTGCTACTAATTCTCCGGAACAGAGATGATTTGCGCCTTTTATCAGTGTGCTCTCTCTTCTGTCGCCGCTGGCGATGCATACTGCGCCTTGCCAATTTACTCTGCCATGGTTCACGCTTACGTCCTCCGGTTCTAATGGAAGTATTTTCTAAAGGTGTAGAGCGAAGAGTAACATGATCTCCTCCAGACAGCAACAACTGTAGAACCTGCGTGTGATATAGTCCTTGAACAGCTTCACCATTGATGTGTGTGATGAGATCTCCAGGTCTCACTCCAGATTCAAATGCTGGGCTTCCATCATCCACTGCCTAGAGAAACAAATGGTATTTTTAGGAATTACTGAAAAAACTGGACATTATGCATGGAATGGAATAGAGTTATATATATATATATATATATATATATATATATATACACACACACACACATACAATGTACACATAATTGAAATGAGCATGTAAATTTCCCCAACCTGTTCTCACATGAGAGATCATTGTCACATTAATGTCACAGATTGATGTGCAATTTCTTTTTTCTTTTTTTTTTTACAGAAAATAAATACATAAAAAACAAAATACCCATCTGTTAGCTTTCTCTCCTATAGAGCTCCTAACTGACAGAAAAAATTATAAAGTTTTAAGTTGTAATGACTGACTTTATGTCTGTCTTCTGCTCAGTAATCAGCTGCCTGGTAATATGCCAGATGCTGCACTTAGGCTACAGGTACTTGCACACAAGATAACTTAAAACTAAGAGTTTATTTAGCAAAAAGAAATATTGGTTGTAGATGTTCTTCATTCTTTCCCAGTGATGGGCACCTGAAAGAAATAAACTGAAGAGTTAAAAAATTGCTCATTTTTGTAAGTTTTCATGTTTAATACAAAACACATACACTGCATCCACTCTTTTGTCCAAGATATGGTGTCACTAGAGCGGATGATGATGTACCCAATGTGCCCCTCACCATGCCAGTCCTTACTTGTTTTTCACCTGCTCATTGGCTTGGTGTGGACTGTCCTTCAATAGATGACTTGGTTCACCACACCCCCCAGCACACACCATTGAAGGTGGTTGTTTCAAGTGTGTTTCTCTCCCCCCCCTCTCACTGTTGAAGCAAATGTTCCTTGCTTCAAGGGGGGGGGGGCTGCCTCCATCCTCAGTGCTGCTGTTAACACCTCATGGATTTTCTGAAAGTCACCGAGCATCAGGCACTGTTGAATCTTGGTGTTGAACACCTCATCAATGAAGGAGTAGGCTGCTTTCTGAGACACATAACTGAGTGGGAGGTTCACCAGAGCTTTGTTCACTAGCTGTTCTATCTCCCCTGGCTGTTGTTGCTTCGACTTGAGCTGACTGTGGTAGCTGCAGTCAAGCATTGGTTCCCAAACCAATTCTTGAGAGCTTCCTAAATCTCTCTACATTCAGTACCTCTGCCACTCATCCCTGGAGGCTTGCTATCAATTGTGCAGCTTCCTATTCTGCTGACCATTTGTTGTGGGAGGTGATGGCAGTAAACTGTTGGTGGAAGACTTTGAAGGTTGATATCCCATTGTACCTGGGTGGCTTGACATGTGCAGATGTTGTGCGGCATCCTGGTATCTTGACCTACAAGTTTTTAAGCAGCCTTCCATTGACCTTCTTTTGCACGATGCCATTCCTTGGTCTTGCTATTGACTCATCCCTCCAAGGCATTATGTGCTTCCCCTGACATCTTCCAGGGCATTAAGGTATTGGTGGTGCCCTTTCAACATTCCAACAAGCTAATCTACCTTTTCCCAAAGTTCTTATATGTCCTTCTTCATGCTGGTCAGTTGTTCATCAATTTTGTTTGATAACTCTTATCTTTAGGCTCTCCATTTCAATTCCATTTTCAAGGCCACACCATGGCCAAGTGGTTAGACCACTCGCCTCTCACCTAGATGGCCCAGGTTCGATCCCAAACAACCGTGTGCGAGATTTGTGGTGGACAAAGTGGCGCAGGGGCCGGTTTTCATCAAGTTCTCTAGTTTCCCCCGCCATCACATTCCACCAGTGCTCCATCTTCATTCCATGTATCACCAGTGTCATTGCCTGCAATGCCAATTGTAGTAAAAGTGGGTGATAAACACTATTCAAAAAAAAAGAAAATTCATTTTCTCTTCTCCGTTCCTGCTTTTATTTTATATTTTATTTTTTCCATCTTCTCCATTCTGGATTGCATGTCCATCTCCTCGGTTTTGCTCAATAGAGTTTTCATCATCTCCCTTTCATGACATTGAATCTTGCTGACATTGTGTCACAAAATCTCTCTTCATTTTACTTCAAACTGATTACAATGAAGTCTTTGTTGCAATGCTACTTTACAATTTTTTGCTCTCTTCTCTATGGTGTTTGTAGACAATTGATTGCTCTCTCTAACTAACTGTATGCTCCAAACCTTTTGCCAAAAACTGAACTGCTGGGCCAAGATGCCCCCTTTTTATACCTGCTGATCTACTGGCACATGCACATGTCACACAGGTGTGGCCTCTAATTCCAGTTGTGACAATAACTTTGATGTGATATGCTTGCAGAGGTATTCACTCATACAGGTGTGACAATCAGTGGTGGCCGGCCTTTAGGGGCACAGGGGCACGTGCCCTCCCTACAACAATTTCAGACAATTTCTGTACTATATTATTAGGTAAAATGCTATAATCTATGATGGATTTTGTATATATTTAAGCCTACTATGCACACTGGACAGTTGTAGTGAAGATGACTGTCGGAAATAGTAACCGGCCGCGTTTTTCGGACACAAGCGGTTTTGTGGTCATCCTATGCACACGCCCAGAAGAATTCAATGCTTTCAGATGCAGTTAATTTGAAGGTGCGGGTTTCCCGGGGCTGAGAAGGGAAGGTTCTCTTAGGACACGAAAGCCTCTGTGGTCATTTGCTGCGCATGCGCAAAAGTTAAAGTTGAAGGTTTGAGTCAAATCCCTGACAAAAATATTTAACCAAAGATATTCCCATGTGAAAGAGTATATAATAAGAAACATTTCTTAAGTTTGAATGTCTTCTTATTTGAAAACAAAGTTGATCTATAAAACTCCCGAATGAAACATACAAAAAGAAGCTTATGTGGTAAAAATGTACAATGTTGGTACTTGGTATTCTCTCCTCCCTGCCAAGCAGAGGACAAGGTATGCTCGCGCACTAATGCTCAATGTGTACAAGTAGTGTGTTGTGTAATTATCCTAAGTTTACTAGGAAATAGATTTGCGATACATTTGAAGCTTCACTTGAAAACAGAAAAGGTCAAACAACCAATAGTTATTGAAAAAATGGACCTTACTTGCGAGAGGTGATTAGCGGCTAGTGTTTTGAGAATGAGTAAACTGGTAAGTATGAAACAGTGCCTTGAATGTATTTCACGTGTTATGAAACATAATCCGAATGCGCTGGAGAATAATTTGGTGAAATTAGCTGCACAATAATATGCTGATTTATCAGTTGCTAGCATTCAAAGAAACCACACTGTTACAACTCGCCTTAAGAGGGAAAATCCTAAACATTGTTAGGCGATGGTTTGTAAAGTTTACAACTGCTTATAAAGAAAATGCTTAAGATATTAATATCATGATCGCGATCTACTTTACTTAAGGGTAGTTTCTATTTTCTGAGAGAAAAGCGAGCTTCGTTGGTGAAAAGAAACATCCTGAACATAACTGACATACATAAGCTATTAAAGTTGTGTAAGATAGAATTGAAGACTGGAATCTTAAACTCAAGTGCATCAGCCGTTAAGACGAGCTATGCATCAATTTATGCAGGATCAGCTCTCTGATAATGTTGTTGAAATGATAAACAGTGAAGGCGACGGTTCGTGTTCAAATTTCTCGGAACATGTCGCGTTCAGTTTCTGACTTAAATCAAAGAGTTATGGAAGTATTTTTGCAAGCAAAGGATTGAAGGATGGACTTCATCTACAAACAGAAAGATTAATGCTAATACACAAATTAGCATTTCATTTCTACTGATATCTTTTAGTATTCACTAACTTTAGTCTGTCGTCATCCATGATCTAGGGGTAACATGTTAGCCTCTGGTTCTCAAGGTCGCGGGTTTAAAACTGGCTGATTTTTTCTTCAGGCGTAAAAATCCCTTCCTTCATAAGGGCAGTAAAGTCGTTGATACCATGTCGTATATTTACAGCATGTAAAAAAAAACTCAAGCTTGGTAAAGAGGCCTCTGAGCATTATTAAGCGGTGTTTCGCGCCCAAAATAGAATGGGATGCTTAGAGCCATAGCAGTTAAAGAACGCCCATAAATAACATTCAATTTACTTTTAATCTTAGTCAGTCTTAAAATTGTGCCCTACAAGATAATTTGGCTACGAGCCGCCACTGGTGACAATGGATTCAAAATGAAAAGAAAACTGCTGGCAACAATCAACTAAGAACGTTTGAAAACAACCTGCTCACATATGTATGGCAATTACAGGGTGGCAAGTCATACCAGGTCAAATAATATTTCTAATTGTTTCAATATATACTATAAAAGGTATTAAGGCACCTGGAGTTCCTTGTGGAACTAAGTGTATAGTCACAGTATGAATAACTTAAGTACACACATTATTCTCTATTGACCTTTACTACCAGTGGTAAAATCTTATCACTATGCACCTGCATAGATTTTCCCATATGTTCGAGGGTTGAATGAAAAGTAATACCTCCACCTTCGTTAATTGGGTTTGGATGGGAATATTTAATAAATCAAATGCAGAAATAATCCTCAGAATGTGATCTTTAATTACCAATTCACTTTTCCACATAATCACCAACCAATTGGATACATTTCTGCCAACGATGAATAAGTTTTCTGAAGCCATCATGGAAGAAGTTGACACTCTGTTTCTGTAACCACAGTCTCACAGTTCTATCAACGTCTTCATCAGAAGCATAATGATGTCCCCACAGATCGTCTTTCATTATCAGGAACACATGGAATTAAGATGGTGCTAAATCTGGACTGTTTGGAGGATGCCGTATGGTGGTGAGATTCAGTCTCTGAAGTTCTGCTGTGGTGGCATGTGAAGTGTGTGGTTTGGCACTGTCATGCTGCAAGAAAACATTTCCCTTTTCCTTTCGAACCCTTGTTAGCAGTAATTTCAGAGTTCCCAGTTTTGTGATGTAATGCTCTGAATTTATTGTTGTTCCACAATCAAGGAAATCAATAAGGATAACACCATCTGTGTCCCAGAACACTGTGGCCATGATTTTTCCAGCTGAGGGCTGCAGCTTGAATTTCTTTTTCTGGGGCAAGTGTTGGTCGATATTCCAAAGGCTGACGTTTCGTCTCCTATCACAATTGAAGGCATCACCTTCATTCTTGTAACATGAGAGGAGTTCCTGGCCAATTTCAAGTATGTGCGCTTTCATTTCAGGAGTCAGCATCCAGGGTACCCATCGTGCACAGTTCTTCTGATAGCCAAGCAAAGCAATAATGTGACCAATCTTGTGAAATGCCAGTTGTGCTTGCAATTTCTCTCTGAGTGATACAACGACCATCATGAATCAATCTGTCAACATTGCTTTTGAAACTCTGTGTTTGCTGTCACAGGACGTACAACTCTTTGTTTGTCACGCAAGTCAGATGTTCCCACCTCAACATCTTAAACTTACTCGTCCAACGATGCACAGTACTCACATCAACACAATCACTGCTTTCATTCTCTGATGAATCTCCTTCTGCTGTCAAGAATTCAATGACTGCATGTGCTTAAATTGCATTGACGGATGTCTGTGCAAGGTTCCATACTTTACACTGTAACAACACAACCGTTTAATTCTAAGGCTTCCCACCAACTGGAGCTGTAGAGCAGAGGCTACGGAACAAGCCAGTGTTGAAGAGTTACGGAGGTGGAAGCATTACTTTTCATTCAACCCTCGTATATGTGACAGTAGAGAAAACTGTTTCATTTGTAGTAATTAAGTCCTTACATCCTACTTTAACATTAATTTTCAGAACCTATCATCACAATGATTGGTTGAAAATAATAAGAATATACATACCATTACTAAATGGTGCATTGTATAAAAGTCAGTGTCCCCATAGTAGACTCTTATGGTATGCACAGTAAAGCCAAAGCCACGAGGACCCCTACGAATGATAATTGGTGGCTTCAGACTTGTTACAAGAGGAGAAAGTTCTCTGCATGGAGAAGTATCCCTTGAACTAGCTGTGCTGGAACCCCCAGGTGATTGAACTGGTTGTGGAGGAGAATCATCTGCAACAAGGCATTCTTATATAAAAACCTATATTTTATACGAGTATCATCTAGTTTATTCACAGCCACAGAATAAAGTATTGCTTATATCTAACACTGTGAAGCTATTAATTATTTAGGTTTTTAATGTTTTGACTTCTGTACAACATAAGAGAGGCTAGTATAAAGGAGAGTGGATGCCAGAAAGAGAACAACAAAGTTAAAATGCATACATTGTAATGTGAGCATTCACAATTAACAGGAATAATAATGATGATCATGATCATGATAATAATAATCACTGTTAAACTTTACAAAAAAGCAATAGGTTTTGTCAAAATCATATGTACAATTATATACAGGAAGTGTAAATATATAGTTTTACAGTATCTTGTATAAAGAATACAATTAATACTTAGGATTACAAATCTAAGCTTTCCTGGGTCCTGGGAATGGGAAATACTACTTTGTCAAGTTTTAACTTTTTCATGCTCATTCCTAGAGATCACATTTTAGATGTATATTGTGCTTATTACAATCCTCTCTTTGGAAATTAGTCAAAGTGGCCATGATATCAAACAGCCATTAGAGCTTTTTCCTAGTTGCAAACTGGTAAAATGAAAGCAGAAGAAATTCCAGCAAGTGTGCATTCTGAATCCCTCAGATCCCCGAGTGTTCATTCTTGCAAAAGCATAATATAGTTTACTTATATTCAACTTAAAACTACCTACTGCAAAAAAAAAAAGATTAAAAAAAAGAAAGTACAAATTAACAATAACAAATACAAAAGAACCTCTTTTAACCATCCTTCATTAATTTTTGTTTTCCTTTCCCTTTTTAACATGAAAATATGTGGTATACAGTGGGTGAGGTATGGTATATGTGCAATCATTAAGTTTGCATTGCTCATACCACAGATATGGTTGGGCTTACAATTCTAGCTACTGTTACTACAGTAGATATGGATCTGTTCCTTACATAGTTAAGAAGCTGCGCCAGTATTGTTCTTTTGTTCCCGTTTATGAGTATGCACATGGGAAAAAATAATGCCTCACATGGAGGCAATGGCACAACTGGAAAAACTAATCGTTTACTTAGAATGTCAGCAGAAACAGCTCCAGCAAATGTCTTATTAGGTGATCTTAGGTACAAAAAAGCCTTAGTATACCTAGACGATATAGTAGTGTTTGGATCAACGTTTGCGTAAATGTTAAGCAATTTGGAAGAAGTGTTTCATAAATTAAGAAATATAATTTTTAATTGAAACCTGAAAAATGCTTTTTCAGCATGTCCCGTATAAACTGCCTAGACTTTGAAGTATCAGCAAAGGGAATCAAACAGAACACAGACAAAATTAGTGTCATCACCAATCTTCCGATTCCTAAAACAGTAAGGGATGTGCGTAGAGTGTTAGGATTATTCAGTTTTAATAGACGTGTTGTGTCAAATTTTGCCTCCATTGCCTTTGACCTTTTATTTGTTGTATATTTTATTTGACATATACTACAATATAACTAATGAGTTTATTACTGTATACGTGCAATTAGCAATGGTTGCATCCTAATTTGACAGCAACCTCTTGCTGCTAACAATTTTAATTTTCTTTTATTATTACATTATGGTATGATATATTACAAGCACCATATTTTAGCAAAATATACCCAAATAATTAACTAAACTGGAGAAGTATTATCTGGTCTTTTTGCAAACTTTATATGTCCTAGTGTTGATGTTTTGAGTATTACACCTGCACTGGTTTGACACACATACAAAACAAACATGGATAAATGCATAAGTATACACAAAATAAAAGAATCTCTATACACAACTTCTAAGGTCTATGAATCTTTCATTTCTTGGCTTATACTTTGTATTTTTACTTTCTCTATATGTACTATGTACATAGTGTATATAGAAGGAAGGTATTGTGTTGCACCCAAAAACTTGATACAGATATTTCACCAGAAATACATGTTTGGGACTCCCTGAATCCAAAAGAGAGGGAGAGTGAGCAGGAGAGTGAGGGAGGGGGAGGGAGAAGGAGAGAGCGGGGGGCAGCATAGCTCAAAAATGAAAAGTCTGTCAAATACCAAGAGTACTCTAGCATTTTAAGAGAGTACTCTAGCATTCTACATATAAGAATATTAATATGTGTAGTTTTTCTTGGTTCTGATTTAAATTCTTTTATGTTTTACTTGAAACTGATTTTTATTGCTTTTATTGGCATTTAAGTTTACCATCTTTCAAGGCTGTGATGCAAAGATTTTCAAGAAAATCCCTCCCCCCTGACTACCCTTTACATAGAAAATTTTCGAAAATTTTGATTTTCTCAAAAATGAATAAAGACTTTGATTTTAATACTTTGCATTTAAGATACTTTTATGACAAATGATATGTATAACTTGAATTTTCTGGTAACAGCCTCTGAAGAACTCTTCATTCAATGACTTGTATAACTGACAAACCATAAGAGATACATAAAAACATTATATATAAAAAATGTAGATCTCATTAAGACATACAATTAATGTTATATACATTTTTTGTAGAGTTTACCGTTTTGAGATATTCCAGATTATTGGTTTACATTTCAAGCCATTTAAATTTTTCTCAAACAGGAAGACATCTTTTTTCGTTTCTCTTTTGTTTACTCCTGGCAAGTGAGAAATATTACAACTCGAAATGGCACTCTTTGGATCATTTCGCTGTCACTACTATGACCTTAATTGGGATACTGTTTGCTATAAATATATTGGTAATTGCCTACTTACTTTGGTTGGCCAAAACAAATGGGCTTCATTGTATTTGTTGGAGAAATGCTCCAGCACAGACCTCCTTCACCCTTAGCTTCCAGATCCTGACAAGGTTATGATGACATTGCCCCTCATGCACCTGCACCCCTTCCACCCATTCCAGGAACATTATGTTCACCTTTGTCCTAATATGGAATTCCCTGGTTGGAGGAAAACACCTATGCTTTCCCACGGCCAGTGGATCAGACCTACATGCTGCCTCAAACAACCAGTACATGCCAATCTTTTTACGTCACCTATGTAATTCACATAGATGTTTATAATATGTAACTGGCTTGTAGCCTTTCATGCCTGTTTCCTATACATTTTGTTTATTTGTAACTTTATATGTAGCAGACAGGCATCAGTGATGACTGATGTGATTGATGGCGAACAACTTTGTTTTTCATGATGGACTTGCATTGATGTTTTTACTTTCTCTACACATACTATGTACATAGTGTATAGAGAAGGATTGTATTGTACCCAAAAATTTGATTCTGAGATTTCATCGGAAATACATGTTTTGGGTCCCCCTGAATCCAAAAAAAGCATTTTCAGAAAATGGTCCGTGCGTGTGCGCATGCGCGTGTGTCTGTGTCCTTGGACAGCATAGCTCCAAAACGAAAAGACCGTTGAATACCAAACTTGGTATTTATGTTTGGTATCTTCCAGTGATGTGACATGAAGATTTTCGAGAAAATCCCTCCACCCCCAACTACCCTTTACATGGAACTTTTTTCAAAAATTTTGGTTTTCTTAAAAATGTCTAACGATTTTGATTAAAATATTGTATATTAAAGATATTTATATGACAAAATATATATCTTGAATTTTCTGGGAATAGCCTCTGAAGACTACTTTATCTGGAGGAATTTTATGGAATTTTGCATAACTGCTAAACTGTAAGAGATGGACAAAAACTTACCACATAAAAAATGTAGAGCACTTTAAAACACACAACTTATGTTATATACATTTTTTTTGTGGAGTTTATCATTTTTGAGATATTCCTTGTTTTTGGTTTCAGCTTGTAAAAACATACTTTTCTCATACAGGAATTTGTCAACTCATGTCCATACAAACAAAGGAACTTCAGTCACATAGCAACCAGCTTTTGACTATCACTTTAACCTATGGTACTCCCTTATTTCGCTTCTACTTACAAGGAAGCAAGTAATAAGACTATTTTTGCTAATGTTTCTCAATTAGCATGAAGTAAATAGAAGCATAAGCTTTTTAACAATGATTTGTTACAGAGATGTAGAAAAAGTCATGTGAATGGAACACATCAGATTTTTTTTTTCTCTCTTTTTGCTTTCGCTTGCCTTACATCACAGATGCCTCTCCTCTTTTTTATATAATTCACTGGTATTTGGTTGTCAGTATATCCTATAGCTGTTGTACAATTTTTACTTCAGTAAGTCAAGTATTCCCACATAGTTGTTGCCAAGTATTGGCTTTGGTCCCTTAGTATTATGCCATGCTGTATGTTTGTTAAGACCTTTCTTTGCTCATCTCTCCCCTCCTCCCCATCTGCATGTCCATGGTCCTCCCTTGGCTTATTTGCACCTAGTCTACCTGCCTTCCTCACCTACTTCCCTTATTTCCCTTATATTTTACCCTATCTTTTAATTTTTTTATTCGTTTGTTACATGGCTGAGGATGCACTAAGGACATGTCTAGAGTGTACTGCACCCCATTATAGTATGATGGACAATGCCCATGACATATGTTTCACTACATAGACCAGGAGGTCCTTTCTATACTGGTGCACTGATGTCAAGAGATGCCTTACAACTAGAGGGCCGAGGGCCCCTTCAATTTATTTATGGACCTGCACCCTGGAGTGCGCCCATTGCACCATGCTGCAATGATGGGTTACTCTATGTTTTATGCCCTGTTCATACTTCAGTTTGCTGTCAGATAATTTTATTGTTAATTCCACTGCTACAGTCTGTGTAACTTTGCTTAGTATGATGGATGTACGGACGATATAGCACATATATATTAGCACATTTGTCACAGTATATAGTCAAAAGTATTGCTTTTTTATTGCTCCTACATTTTCAAAACACACTGCTACCTCCTTCACCCTCCACATACTTTTGCCAATGATTTTGAAGCTTGAATATTCCTTGTTCAAAAAGATTGCCCTAGGGGAAAACAAATGAAAAAGACAAAAACATGAAAATGCTGAAGGCAAAACTTAATGGACATTACATATATAAATGTGGTTTCAATTAAGTTCCAACCCTTAAAATGACAGGCTGACACACTATCACTTTTGCCCTAAAGGTGGATTTAACAGCTGCAAATAACCTTTCAAGGTCTAGTTCAACTAGTCTACTAAACTTGACTACTGCTAGTATTTGACTGATGTAAAAACAGATGTTTCCCAGGGCTCAGTGCTTAGACCCCTGCTTTTATATTAATAATTTACCAAATTGCTATCCATGTTATACTATTGTTTATGCAGCTGATTCATCATTCCCGAAAATAAATCACAATTTTGCTCATCCGCCCAAGAAAATTTAAAATAAACTCAACTCTGGTTTAGAAGCAATGGTTTCTTTATAAATGAATGAATGATGATGACACAATTTGTTAAGAGCTTTTGAGGAAGAAAGTATGGCTGCAAGGTATTTCAAAACCTTGTAACCAAGTGAAATTTAGACATCACACTGCCAAGCTGTTTTTCTTACTGAACATTGTTCATAATGCTATAACTTACTTTTGAATTTAGAGAACTCCTAAGTCTCTTTAATGTGTACTGAATTCAAAACTAATGACCTCTGTAAAAGTTTTCAGCTACTTGAAAAAACCATGGGTATTTATTTGGGACTAACCCAGGAAATTCAGGTGCAGTTAACCTCTGTATTTAAAACTGTGGGTACACAAAGTAAGCAAAAGCTGAATGAAATGAGGGAATTTTACCCAGGGAAAATTGTGATTTCTTCTGTTGTTGAACTTTTCAACCACATAATGTAACATGAGTGTTTTGAGAATTGATGAAGTTAGTGAATTTATGAAACTAATACCTCTTCTGCAGGAATTACTTACTTCTATCACAGTGTATACAACTCCACACTGTATTTAGAGACTTGATAAATAGCTCTTACCTGCATATGTAACATTGCAATCTGTAGATTCTATTTTGAGATTAGACTGTATGCCCAAACTCAAGAATGTAGATCATGCTAAATATTACATTTATTTATACTTATTAATATATTTATTTATAAATAGTAACTCTGACAATAAATTTTCAGAGGGGTCTCTTTTGCATAATTTACAATTACATGTCGGATTCCAAAAACCTACTCGTATACATGCATTCTTAGAATAATCATGTTTATTATATTTATGATGATGTCATGAAATATTGTCTTTATGTTAAAGAATAATAATCATTTAAATGATGACACTATTGAGAAAGTATCATTTCTTGGTATGATTATTGATATCCATCTGTCTTGGAGCTCTCACATTGATTCAGTACGCAGTAAATTGTCACATGCAGTATTTTAATTGACCAACATAAAAAGAGCTGTATCAAATAGTTTTGTTTGCATGGCATATTTTTCATTGTTTCAGAGCATATTTTTATGTTATTTGATACTGTGGTGCAGCAGCATATGAATCACAGAAGTAATAATCATTCAAAAAATGTGTTAGAATATTAACAAATTCTCATAAAACAGAACATTTTAAACCACTATTTGTAAAATAAATTCCAACTGTTGTTAATTTATGCTTATATGAAGTTTTATGTACATGAAAGAAAATGTACAAAACTATAATACAAGAAGTGAAATACACATGCCCAACACACAAAGTAAGAACAAAGTGGATATAGCCCATCTTAAGCTTCTCAAGTCCTTGAGGCATTATAAGGTAAATGGCATGCAAATATTTAATTTGCTTATACATAATACAAATATTCACATATTTAAAGATAAGATATATAAGCTTTTAATAAAAATTCCATTCTATAGCACAGAAGAATTTTTAGAGATAAACAAACATGACATATAAAGCACATTTAATAAGAAGATTAAAAATCTATTCCTAAACTATCTGTTTTATTCTGTTAATGAATACATCATTTTGATTAGCTTATATACTAAAATTAGTAAATTATACCACTTGTTTACTTTGATTTCAAATAACCCATCCATTTATTTATCTGTAAATTAATGCCTGAAAAATCACCTTCATTTGATTTTATAGCACTGAACCATAGTTAGAGGGACCTTGACGACTGCCTTCATGACCAAGGTTGTATTTAGTGTCAATTCTATTTAGTATTTTGATTATAACGTACATGGTCATTCAATCAGTTTGTTAAAGTATTTATTGCTATAAGTTAGTTTTGAAGAAGCCTACTGTAATTATCATAATTACCTAATGGTGAATAAATCATTATCATCATCATGCACATGAACATATGTTAGAGAAGCAAGTGTAATGTAATACCTGAAGGAATCATGAGGGACAGACCAGATGCTGAAGCACTCTTAATCACAGCTCGGGAACGATGTTTACATGGAATAGACATTCGTTGTGCTGTTGAAGCCTCCCCGCTCCTTCTATTCCTGGTTTCTGCTGGTGGATTTTCTTGATGATGCTCCAAATCCACACTTAAATGAGAAATTATACAAAAATTAAATTTCTGCTTTATGAGGGTTACATTTTAATGAGATTTTTCCATTCATATACAGTATATTTGATAGCAGCCAATAACATTTATCAATTCCAAGTTTAGCTTATCCTAATTTTCAGCTTAACTATTTTCTTGTTCCCACTTTGGTATCATTAGTTATTATTCAATGACATATTCAATCACTCATTCATTTATTGTCATGATATGACAGCTGACACAATGACAATTTGATTTTGAACTAAACAAGCAAGAAAATAATTACTATTCATAATTTTACATTTTATTCATGGAATAATCTTAATAAATCCCTTTGTTATGAGTTTCATCAGATAAATTTGTGAGAATCTACTAATAAGCCCAGTTCATTCATGGAATTATCTATTTAAGCAGGAAAAGTAGGATGAATAGTGATGAAGTTTTAAATACAATGTCAACATGTTTGCTGTCATATTCTGAGATGCAAGTACTATGTACTTTTTATACTGCCAGTGGAAGAAAGGCTGCCATCTTTTAAATGTAAATATATTATATCAGCCCCTAGGAATTACAGATTAACACTCAAATGTATTATACATACTAAGCAAATTTAATAATACCGATAATAAAAACGCTCCTTTTACAGTACCATAATACAATGATGACAGCCAAGATTAGCACGTATTTCTTGACCTATTCATTGGAAAATTCAGCATTTGTACTTTGAACAACTGCAACACCTTATAAACCTTTGTTCTTTGTGATTTGGACATTTTCAAACTCAGCACTCTCTTTTACAAACCGAGTTAACAGAACAGGCCCATTTACTATATCTACTGGCAATCTATTCCAAGTTTTAGTTTTTATTGGAACATTAGAAAAAACTCATTCACAAGAAGTATTGCTATGGGAAAATGATATCACTCTCAGTGAAGATTCTGCTATTTCCTTGAAGTCATCAATTTCATCCAGGTCGCAAATGTATTTATTGTTTGCATCATTTAATAATGCAACACCAGCAAGTCTGAAGGAATGGTTTTGTTTTGATTTTATCTACAATTTAGATTTCAGATAGGAGTCCGGTAAGTTGGCTTATTCAATAATGCAACATCAGCATGAGGAAGGAAAAGAATGCTGCAAGATATTCATTTCATTTCACTGCTGCAACAAATACTATAGAGATATTATTCTATATTCAACTGGTATCATTCAAAATTTAAAATGATGGTGCGGCCCCATAATTACGGTATGAGTTTGCAATGTAATCCTGAGGGAAGGACTTTTAGGATAAGATAGCCACGGCTGTCCAAAAGGGAGCAGATGAAATATGAGTCTGTGGTCCAGGATTTTAGTTTTCCTAAAAGAACCTAATCAACAAAACTTCAACACAATGCACAAGTAACTACACATATTACACTTTCCCCTTACTGCATTCACATTATTGTTCAAATTATGTCAAATTTTGTGAAAGGAGGACCTACCTAAAACTTTTTGTCAAATGAGGTGGTCTGATACTGTTACTTTTAAAGGTGCCCAGAATTTACGAGTGTTTCCCTAAGGTTGCTTTCCTATAGTTTCTATATTTAGCACATTGTTAACTGCTCAATGCCTTAACCAATGCTGCATTATCTAAAACCATAGTTTCCTAAATATGCCTTTTACCTAGAAACTTATCATATTATGTTTCAATATATTGGTAAAGGATATATGTAGGCTAAAAATCATATTAATTTTTCTTTTCCTATTTCCCTCTTCTGCTAATATTGCTGAGCCCTAAGAAGTATTTGTGTGTCTACCTAATAGGGGGGCAAGCAAGTTAAATGGGAAAGTACTTCATGGACTGTATATCAAATATCTTAATACTTGCCTGTTTTTGTTATCCTCCACAGAAATGGAAAATCTTGGCAATGAGTCCTTGTTATGTAATCTACGTTTCCTTTGAATTTGTGGCGAAACATCATCACTCTCTGTCTGAGATGATTCTGGTGTAGTAGGATTGGCAATTTTCTTTTGTCGAGTTGAATCGGAGAAATCACTTACATCACGAACTGCATCAGTTTCTGGAGTATCCACTGTACTGCCAAGATTAGAGGGAGATGATTCAGAATGATCAGACTGTCCTGAATCTCCCCGAGAAAATGATTTTTTTGCTGCATTATCTTCCAGCTCTTCATAGATGCCAAGTCTTGTTTGAACCTTGCGGTACTGAGGAGAGCATGAAGAAAATGAGCCAAACAATGGAGAATCATCTGTATCATCAGTGTCATCACCAATATCATGATTATAGCGATCCATTCGAGCTGTAACAAAGGGATTAGGCAATAGTTCAAAATAAACAAACAACTTGAAAAGAAGAACAGTTGAAAAATATGTCTTGTTGTATGGTCTCACACAACAGAATGTCAGTATCAAAATAATTTATATGTTCAGTGTCACATTTGCTAGCATTTTAAATCCACTTTTTTTTTTTTTGTAAAAAGCTTTGTAAATTAGGGTTATCTTATGTACTGTTAGTTAGTTATTTATCAAACAATCACCGTAATTCAGAAACAACTTTTTGCTTCATTATGGTGTGTGAGAGCATACGAGTTATGTAGAGTTTAAAATATACATATTCCATTTTGTTTGATAATTACAGCCCTGATAGTTAAAAGGGACCCTGGAATCACAAAAATCATGGAAATTGTCACTTTTTACTTTTTTGTTGGGTAAAAATATTCGAAGCTTTCTCTTTAACATGGTGCAAAAATTACCTAAATATCTCAATTTTAAGGGTTTTAAAGTTCTTTTTAAAAATATATTTGTTCAAGTTGTGGGCATAGCAGAGCAGAATATGGTTCTTAGCTGAATGTTGTTTCTTTTATTTCTTTATTTCTATTTCTTTATTATCTCCATTTGTAATACATAATTTACAAGGATCGTCAGATTGATTACAAAACTAAACATATATTATCAATAATAACATGAGTATATACACTTTATAAAAAAATATACAGGGGGTACCATCATACAGCATAACTTACTTAATTTAACATTTTATACTCCTCTATAGAGTAAAATACATTTTCTGAGAGATACTTTTTAATTGCTTTAAGTTCACAGTTTTCTTCAGTTATCTGTTTTATTTGTTTAGGCAAATGATTGTACAAATCTTTGGTTTTTATACTTTTGTTACTTAACGTTCCTCTTAGTCTGTTAATGAAATAATTTTGTTTCGTTCTTGTGTCATGTTCGTGTATGTGCATGTTTCTACTTTGATTACTATGATTTTTTATTGAGTATTTAATGCATTCATATATATACAGTGCCGGAAATGTTAATATATTTAGTTTTTTATAAGAATTTTTACAAGTATCCGTCTTCTTTAGTTTACATATTATTCAAATGGCATGCTTCTGTAGTCTTAATATTCCCTGCATTGTTTTTTTCTGTGCATTACCCCATAATACAACCCCATAGCTCAAATGAGAATGTATGAAGGCATAGTATATTTGTATTAAGCTATCTCTATCCATTTGTTGCGCTGCTTGTTTTAAGATGTATAGTCCTGTGTTTATTTTTTTTGCTATTTTTTCAATATGTTTTTTCCAGTTTAATTTGTTATCTGTTATTAATCCTAAGAAGTTTGTTTCTGTTACTTGTTGTATTTGTTTATTGTCTAGGACTAATTGAATATTGGGTGGGATTTTCTTTTTTAAGCTGATTTGCATCCATTCTGTTTTATTTGTATTTATTACCATCCCTAGGTTTCCTAGCTCTTCCCTAATTTTTTCCAGTAGTATATTTGATTTATCTTGTACTTCAAGTTCTGTATTTCCCCTTACTATAATTGTGGTATCATCAGCATATCCAATGGCTATTTCACCTGCTTCTTTTATTATTTTGAATAAGCAATTTATATACATAAGGAATAGATATGGCCCTAGTTTCGATCCTTGTGGAACACCGTGAGTCACTTTGTTAAAAGGTGATCTGATTTTATTTAGGTTACTATTTGAATTGTATATAATTTCCACACATTGTTCTATATTTTGTAGATAAGATTTAAGCCATTTTAATGGTAGGCCCCGGATGCCATAATTTTCTATTTTAGTTATTAATTTATGTATATCTACACAGTCAAATGCTTTAGTAAGATCAAGAAAGATTGCGATTACATATTCTTTCCTGTCTATTGCCTTTAAACAATTTTGAAAAAACCCGCTTTCTCAAAGAGTTATGTTTATGAGCTTGTTGGCTAACCAAGTTCAAATATGGAAATATTATGCTTGAATTGGCTTACTTGTTTCAACTGACAACCCTTCTTATGACTCAGGACTGTAATGAATCTTCAACTTTCAATTTCCACAAGTTTAATTTTCATGTACAAAAGTATCTTTTTCTCAAAAACTACAAAAGCTATAAAGCTGAAATTTTGTGGGTCTATTTATAACATACAAAAGCATTTTTTAACACAGGGGTTTGAAAAATAGTTGTCAGATTATAATTTTATATCACATAGCAATTAAAAATTTTGATTTGAAAAAAAAACAGTCGTGATAAAAATTAAAATTCCACATAAAAACTTATAAAACTTGAAGTCCTTGTGTTAAAATGTTACACATATATGTATAAAATAACAGTAAAAAATTCAGGTTCATAGAGTGTCTAAAAGAAAAGGATACTGAACTTAAGTAAATTTAGCATTGCAAGTATAGGGATTTCCGGGTCCCGTTAAACTTGCCAATATTGTGAAGAATTTTAGCATTTTAAGTAGCTGCTATTCCACCGTATAAGTGTCTTACATTTGTTGGCAAGTTGCAGTTTAAGGATAATTTCTGTTGAAGAAAGCAGCTTAGTATATCACAAGTTTGTAAAGGTTTAATTTTTATGGAATGCCAAAAACTAAGAGTAATTAAGTAATTTAAAACACGTATTAGTAATACAGTGGATGGTAAAGTGGACAATTTATTTTATGAGTACTCAGATAAGATTTGGAATAAATTTCAAGTTCTTTACTTAGCTCTGGAGATGAATTTAAAAGGTTTAATGAAGACAGTTAAATATAGGTCTATTTGTCTTAATTATATTCGGTATTTGTTATAAGCAGACCTAAGTGCCTTAGTGATCGGAGTCCACCAACAACAGCCAGCACAGATTCTCCTGGGCTATACCTTGCAACTCTAGCTCTCTGTGACCAAGATCTCAAGGATCCAGTTGTGGAAGACAAGGTGCACTATGACGATGCTCTGTTGACAGGCCTTAACTTTCTAGGACAGGCCCTAAGGGATAGAGCCAAGCTGACCCACATGGACTCAACCCTGCCACCACTGCTGCCTCTACATCCACAATTGTGGTGCTCCAAGTCAATCTTATCAACTTGCTGCACATCAGATCACTACACCAGGCATTCCTGCTGTCTGTTCCATCTAAATGGACTTATGTCCACCATGCTGCAGTCAACACCAGTCCCAACAGCAAGCATGGCAGAACTTGGCACCAGCCACTCAATATGACCAAACAGGCTCCACCTGCAGCTCCTGACAAACCACAGCTGCAAAGCTTCACCTACAGATGGAATTGCTACACAACATAACCAAGCTAAGCAAACTCTAAAGAAATATTGTTGAGGCTCCAACTCGCCATTCTCCACACGCAAAGCCATCTTCATGGTAGGTATTTTAGTTGACCTAGAAGTTGCACTAAGCAGAACCTAGAAGGTTCACCAAGAAGAAAGCGGCCAAGATGTTGCTGGATGGTAACTTGAAGAATCCTTGTTGTCGATTTCAGTGACACTCCTGAGTTCCTTTACCCAGCATGACCTTCAGTTTTTCACCTGAGTTCCCCCCAGGCATAAGCATGGTCTCCATTATGTTTGTGTCCTGGCTCCCAATTTTCACCTGGTTTAGGTCCTTGTGGCTAGAGAATGTATCAATTTCACTAACACACAGGTGGAAGAGTGGTGCAGCCATATCATCATCCAAATCTACCCTTTTTTCCTTCTTCAATTCCCTTCTGGTAGAAAGGTTTTTTTTAAGGGTATGCCACAATCAAGCAGAGTGCCACATATCCTCCCAGATATTGCACCTCAGCTGGGGCTGAATGCAATAATGTATTTTCCCCCTCCACTCAAATAAAAAGTACTTTATGAAGACTAAATTCATGACAATATTCAGCATTTCCCTACTAAAAGGTGTTTCCTAAGAAGAGGGAGTGACAGATGATCCTCAATATGCAAAAAGGAGAAACAGTTAAAATATATATGTTACTTTATAAGCATCCATAATTAATGGTGAGCTTATTGCTACCTGATCCTGCATCATAGTGCAGTAAACCAGTGCTTAGATTCCTGACCATGATATGCACCTGGGTTTCATCCCATCTATGGAGGTGCAGATTTTAAGTCTCAGGAGTAGGACCCGTGCCCACTCAGTTTTGTGAGGAAAGAGAGGAGCTGCAATCGGAAGTGGTCCTGGCTAACTTTTCGACTGGAGAATGCATGATCCTTGCTGCATCACCTCTCTGTATCAGTTGGATGATCACCCACCTCTGCCATGCGTACAAGGGTTTGAGGTTGACAGTTGGGTTAGCAGATCTAAGCTCCTCGTGGGCTCTTGCACCATTGGATTATCATCATCATTTATCTTTGCCTGGAAACGTGAAGCTTCTTAAGCTTCAACTGTGTCATTTTCATTCTCAGTCACAGCACACTATACTGTGATGGAGTGGCGATGATCCAAACTGATCAGGGGATTGGCTGGCACCAACCAACAGGACAGCTGCAGAGTTAAACAGATATACAGAGCAGTCCTCCTGCACAGTGTAAATGTCAAAAGCACTTTCCAGAGATAACCAGATTCTTCTGGAAGTTTCTTCTTCCTGCCTTCCATTAACATTCCACAACTCTCTCAGATAATCCAATAGCTAGATAAGTGAGTGTGCTTGTGAGACAGTACATTAGCAAGATAAGCAAGTGTGCTTGCAAGACAGTACATTAGCGAGATAAGAGAGTGTGCTTGCGAGACTGTACATTAGCAAGGTAAGTAAGTGTGCTTGTACAACAGTAACTTAGCAAGTACATTTCTGATGCAAAAAAGTGCTGGTATTTCAGTGTGTTCTGAGCTAGGTTGTAGCAATAGTTGTAATGAACAGTGAGTGCTGCTACTACAAGAGATTAGAGAGGTCTTGTGTTTGACTCCCCAGTGAGTGAAGCAGAAGGAAGTAGAGACTGCTTTGCACGTATTTCATTATATTGCTACATCCAAAAGAAAAGTAGATTGATAGGAAAAACTGATAGGAAAAACTGATAGGAAAAACTGACAGTGAAAATTGAACTCTACCAATTAGTGATGTGACAGCAAGAATTTAGGGAGACGACAGTAAAAACTGGACAAAATCACAGTATTCTTATCTCTTTTCTACAGTTTTTAAGTCATTGCTGGCTGTAATATTCTATAGCACTTGAGGTTTAAATGTTAGCTATTCCTGTCAATTATGGTAAAATAACATTTACATGCTTCATATTTACAAACTTATCTTATACTATGTACAAACTGAGGCTTATTTTACACTTATACAAGTTATAGATGAGGTCCAGGCAGAGTTCCTATAGTTACTACACAATTTTATTTAATTTATACATTTTCACTTATGCCTTTTTTGCACTTATACAATCAAATATGAAGTCCTTAGAAGATTGAACCACAATTTATACATTTAGGGCCAGTTTCACAGTTTAAGTGTGAGCCAAAGCTTTTAATAAACAACTGAATGCTGCTAAAGCTAGGCTTATGAAATGGTTTATATTGTTGAGAGTTTACTATCGTGTAACCATGTTTGCATTCACTGATTGTGAGTTAAACAATTCCATGGAACTGAGGACTTTGATAATGCTTGCACATAAATTGTGTATGAATTCCCATTGTTTATAATGACACTGTTCCTGAAATTTGCTTTTATAGTTCTCCAGGAACATGTAATTAAAATGACTGGAAAAAATCTGCAAAACATGAGAAAAATATTACCACACAAAGAGTAGATTAGAATGGTATGAGAATTTTATAGCTTTGAGTACTGTAGATTTTGATATACTGAAAAAATATAAAAAATGCATTGTTTCGGACAAGACCACTTTGTCACTGAAATATAAAGCATTATGTGCACAATAATATGAGTACAAATAAGTATTCAATAAAGGTTTGAAGTAGATTTATAATTAAATTTGTCTTATCAGTCAGTTTTATGCTCAATTGCATCAATAATTTCTTGTGCTATCATTGCCAACTATTTACTTAATCAAAATTTTGTGCAGAACTTGTGGTCATACCATATGTGAAAATGGTTTAGATCCATTCTACAATGTATCTATTCTGGTCACTAAAATCTCGTAGTTAATAACTTTGAAATTGACCACCATTTTCTACCTGGAAACTGGTTGTGCAAGATGGTTTGCCATCGATTCTTGGAAGTCAACAAACACCATATTGTATCATTTATTCTCATAGCACTCTGTGGCCTGTGCAATAAACATTGTGGCTAATATCACTTTAATAAATGTGCTTAAAGAACAAACACCCTGATGGAATACTAAAACAGTAGTACTGCATATTCTATTGTTATTGTTTATTCTTGTAACAAATACTCAATGCTTTTTCACATCGCACTAATAAACATATGCTTCATCCAATGAAAGCAAAGAAAATGTTAATGGCGGATTGCTGTTTATTTCACATTTAGTAAACTTCCACTGTGATGCATAACAGCAGCAGCACAGTTCAGATTTATAGGCTCACTTCATGTTACTGTTCTAACTACCAGCAATAAATCAGCATTCACTAAATGTTTTCATGAATCTTAATAATGCAATGAATGCCATGGACTGTCAAACACTTTCTGATGCATCACATCCCAGAGGAGCATATGGCACAGTTATCACACTACCAAGATTGAAAATGAAGAAATCAATGGTTTCCCAAACTGCTCTCTCATATGTGACATAATGCTCATAGAGGGGGGGGGGGAGACTCCACAAATATATGAATACAAGGTCCTTGTAATGTTCTGAAGCAGTAAGAGATGGTTTTTTTCACCATTATTTGTGTTTCATTAATGTGATCTGTCTTTTCTGTGTTTCTTCACATATTTATGCATGCCAGTCATGTTTATCAACATTTCAGTTTTATTTCCTTGTTAAGAGAAAACGCACCTGTTTAACGTTACCGATTTACACAGCACTTGCATCCAGCGAGACACCGTTCTGATGTTGATTGTTAATTTAGCACTATGCGTGGTCGTCAAAAGTTGCACAGAATCCAGAATATGTTGGATTTCTTGTATAATGCATTATAGTATTTTTTCTAACATAAATTTTCGTAATTCTGTTTCTTCTCCACCCACCCCTTTTTCCTTATCTAATGTATGCTTTCACTTATGCATTTTTGATGATTATACATTTTGTAGCCTAAGAACCCCAAAAAATGTGTAAACAAAGTTTTACTATAATTGTTTCTCCTATACTAGCCTAGTGTATCAAAGGATCTGCAACACAAGTTCTCTTAATTCCTGATGTGAAGATTTTTAATAGTTGAGGTTTAATTTTAATTTTTCAACTTTGATAGAGCAGTAAGAGTGATTTTGTAGTTTAAAGAATGGAAGTGCAAATGCTTACATGTTTGAGTTATGCATTTGTTCAATAAAACCAAATTGAAATAAAGTATGTCATTGTGTTCAATATTTTAAGTTGAACCCTGAATACAGTGTGAATCCCAATCAGATAATGTTGTATGTAAACAAAAAATTATGGTTAAGTAGGTTGAAGTTTCAGAGCATTTGATATTCTTCCTTCACATCACACTACCTAAATGTGGTTGGGAAGGGCAAAGGGCAGAGGATCTGTTACATAAACAATCACCAAACAACTGCGATAGGGAATAATAGCCATCCCCAAGACACTGTGAAATTTTCCTCATGAACATAACTTTAGCAAATAGCCGATACCACAAGAAAACTGCATCATTACACTGTCCTCAAGTGCTGATACCAAATATTTGCACTTATTCACCTTAGTACATAACATAATCCTTATATACTACAAAATTCTGCTAGATGGAAAACAGAATGATGGTATAGCAGTATTAATATGGTATATGCTAGATTTAGCAATGGTGTTGGTAATAGCTGGAGTTGAATTAAACCCCGGACCAGAAGTGAGCCAGATTTTGGGGGTGCTCCAAACCATCACAAAACACCTAATTGATTTAAAAGTGTTGGAAAAAAGGATGGACAACAAAAGCCGCAAAAGAATAGGAGTAAGGAAACTGTGATAAATTCAGTAGGACAACTACAGGAAGAAATGACAGAATGTGAAGGAAGGGTGACATTTTTAGAAACAGCAGAAGAAAAGAGGAGGAAAAGGAGCATCATTATATTTGGAGCTGTAGTCAAGAGATAAATAGGCATGGCAACTGACAGAAGAAATCCTCTAAGAAAGCTAGGGCTACAGCTAGCGGGATGGGAAATCATTGATGTATTTAGGATTGGAAGAATAAGTTCAGAGCCAAGATCAGGGATTTTAAAACTCGCTACCATGAAATTTAAATTGGCAGCTCTATAAAATGCAAAGCTAAAAGGAACCCATATATTTATTGAAAATCACTATGGAAAGGAAGACAGGGAGCTGAAAGATGTTCTCCCAAGAGAAATGAAAACAAAGCCAAGAAAGAGGAGAAACAAACATTTGTTCGAGGCCTTCATTTATGGATAGACAGCAGAAAATGGGAAATTAGCAAGCACAATGTTGGACAGAAATTGGACACACAGCAGTCAAAGTCTGCATCTCAGTCACCCATAAGAGACGAAAGCATGGCAGAAGGGGGAAGGAAGAGATGGCAAGAGAGTAAGGGGGAGGAAAGAGGAGAAATGCAGATGGCATCACCAGCAAGGTGAATAACACCAGAGAATCAGCTAATAGCAGACACATGTAGAGAGACCTTGGGAGTAGCTGCAGGTTTTGACGTGTGGAGAGAAACTGGTTACACGACATCTCCACAGTTGGCACATGTAGACCAGCCACTACGCTGATGTGTCCAATTGCTGACACTTGTAGCATCTGAGTGGGTTCGGGACATATGGCCTGACCTTGATGGCTTTGTACCCTGCCTTAATACTTTGAGGGAAATCTACCTGATTAAAACTAAGGAACAGGGTACATGTAGGCACAAATTGACCATTTATCTTCTGTTGAACCTTGTTCTGCCAGATTCTGTTGAATCTCTTCCTTGGATAAACCATACAACACCAGCTAGGAGTTCAAGGCCTTGTGCATTTCGACCTTAACTGGGTAGCTACCTAACATATTCACTCTTAGTATTTTAGCAGCCTGGGATGCTGATACTGCCTCAATCAGGAGAGTACCATTTCACCCTCTAATGCAAGATTGAAGCAGACCAGCAATTTTATCTAAACCCTTTGGATGGCAAAAGGGCTAACTGATGTAAATTTTCTCCCTTCCTCAGTTCTAGTTATAATGAAGTAGCGAGAACCACTGGGCTGTACTACTCTTCCCCAACACTAAAATATATTTTTGTTTGGCTTTTGCCATAAAATATGGTATAAATTCATCTGCCAGTGCTAACCACCTATCATAGAGCCCATTGGGATGACAGAGCTACACAGGGGATATAGGGGATTGGCCATCCCACTCACACTGGAGTTTGGTATAATACGTATTCCTTGCCGAGTGACTAGCGGTGGATTAGTCCCTAGCCTCCCATTTAGGTGAAGCATAAACCAAAGTCATGTATTAGGTTGTGCACCCTCTCTGGCCACTGAAAAGACAGAAGGCCCAAGCTCAGATATGCAACACAAACACTGGCAAGAGAAATTAAATTTGGAGCCAACTTAGCACTTTGTAGTGAAGATAAGGTCCTGAAACACTCCAGAAAACCTTTCTCTATGTCTATAAAGTAAAAATAACACAGACTTTCCTCTGGAAAGAGTAAACATGTATGAAAAATGGCTCAGGATTAGATTGTGACTGGCACTAAAAGGGTTACATTAAAGTACAGACATTTCTTTACTAATACAGTTGTTTTGGTCTGATGTTTTATTTTTTATAATACGAAAACTGAATTCATGTAAGCTGAAGGTTGAAAACTGAAAAAAGTCATCAAAAATACACACACATAAGCACAATACAGCTAATAATGAAAATGGCATAAAATAATAGGATAAAATGTAATGTAGATTACTGTACAATTTAGCACTTGTGTTGTGTAGCTGGATGACTGATTCACATTGATGAATCATCTGGTTACACCTCTGTAAATCCATTTTGATAAGTACACTGATTATTTGCATGTGTACGAGGGCCATTGTTATAGGATGCATTTTCATCACTAAAGCTGGAACATATATCTTCCTCTCTTATGTCAATGTCAGAAACACTTTCAGCAAGGTCTGAAAATTCAAAATCACTCGCTTTCTTCTAATACACAACGAACTGCAGCTCTTGTTTCCTCTTCTGTTCATAAACTTTTGCTACATGATGCCATGTTTCAGCCAACATAAACAAACATTGGCTAGAGAAATTAAATTTGGAGCTAACTTGGCACTTTAGAGTGTAAAGATAAGGCCCTGAAATGCTCCAGAAAACCTTTTTCTATGGCACAATGTTGAAACTATACAGATTATCCTGCTGGAAAGAGCTAAAATGTATGAAAATGACATCACGATTAGATCGTGATTGGCAAGTCTTGCAGAATTTTTGGATCACAATTAGAAAGGCACTAAAAGGGTTAACAAATAATATATAAGACTTAGAAGCTGAATGAAAAGTTAAGTGTAAATGAACTAAGTGGTGGAGATAGTGGTAGTGATGGTTCAAAGTTGAGAAAAAAAAAAAGAGTGCAAAGTTATCATGCATTGTGTAGGTTATGCAAGGTAATTAAAATTTAATGCAATTTATATCTATAAATATTTTGTACAAAGAACCCTTACTATCAAAATAACTTGTATCCTCTTCATGATCTATCTGTGGAACAAACTCTGCTTTCTGCCTTAGAAGAGAATTCCAATCTACTCCACTGAAATAAGGGTGCTCTTTAACTTCTTGAGGACCTCCAGTCCCAAGCCGATCCCTTGCATTCTGTTGGAGTAAAGCTGTAATGATATCCTTTGCTTCTGACTGAACCGGCCAGTCATCATCATCAGGCCATTCAATATCATCTGCAAAAACAAGCTATTGTTAGTCTTTTTCATTAAATTTCTCATGACTGGAAAAGAAGACTGCACAGCAAAAAGTGGATTGTGAACAGAGTTAGCATTTTTACTCTTGTATATAAACAAGTGGGCAATTTAATCCAAAATACATATTTCAAAATTTATAAGCTACTGTGCGGATTTATAGTGTCTATAAATGCTTATTATTGAAGATGATATCTTCTTATTGGATTCAAGCCTGTAAGTGCCTTTTACAAAATTATTTGCATATTATTATTTATTTTAATACAAATTTTATATACAATTTTGTTTACAAATTAACTCATATTAACATTATCTTTTCAACTATCAAACACAAGCCAATAATAGCTAAAAGGCAATTTCACTAATGTTGGCAGGTTGACTGCCTGTTATAAAAGGACATGCGCATTGTATTTTGTAATGAGATACAAGTACTAATTATCCCCTCCCTCAAAAGATTTAATTAGGTATATTTGAAATCTATGCATGAGGAAATGATTCATGAAGAAAGAAAAATAAGCTTTAAAATAGGTAAGTACTCTTTATTTATGCATATTCAACAACAACAACACCACACTTCTATTTCATACGAGGTCATGTATTGGAAACAATATTTTACTCAGCTCATCTGCTTGTTAGCTGAGTAATAACAACTTGCTGGGAAAGAAGTCAAGAAGCCATTATTGAAACAATGGATTATTGGAGAAAAAGAATATGCCTCAGAATGAAAGCTAATATTTTGCCTGTATTGTTGAATGAAACTGAATATTTCAATTCATAAAAGATAACTTAAATAATGTTTAAGTAGTGTGTATAACAGACACAAATCAGTACAATTACGGCAAATAATATTTCCCTTTGTTCTCTCAGAATGGCTACATACACTGGTTTGCTATTGGTAGGAGATTGCAGTACTGTCAATAATAATAATAATAATAATAATAATAATAATAATAATAATAATAATAATAATAATAATAATAATAATAATAATAATAATAATATATTTTCACCTATAGACAGTGTATACATGTTTCAGGCTTCGTCATAAAAAGTGTGTAGAACAAACATTCATTACAATGTCATATAACAAAGTACTATTTACAGTTTTGCATATCATTAAAAACAAGCATACAATTTCAACAAAAGACACTTTAAAGTACTATTTACAATTTGTCATATCATTTATACAGTAACATATTCTGATATATATATTCAAATTTAAAATTCATCAATTCTGTATAGACTTTTACTTAATAGATATTTTTTTAACAATGTTTTAAATGAGTTACCCTGTTCAGTTTTTATGTATTGTGGAAGTTTATTGAAGAGTATGGCCCCTCTGATATATGGATCTTTGTTTGTTGCAGATTTTGTTGTACACACCCTATGGTAATTATTTATTCCCCTTGTATTATATGTATAATAGTCTTTGTTTTGATTATTTCTAATCTCATTTCTTCTAACTAACAAAATGATCTTATAGACATATAGAGATACAACTGTTAGAATTTTTGAAGTTTTAAACACCTCTTTTACAGAGTGACGCTGTCTCAGACCAAACATGCATCTTAGACATTTTTTTTGAATCACTAATACCCTATTTAGATTGGTTATGGATGTTGCACCCCAAATTTCAATCCCATATTCTATGAGTGAGTGGATCATTCCATAATAAACTGGTTTTAACATGTCAGTATCTAGTTGATTTACTATTTTCCGTAGTAAGTATAGCCGGGAGTTTAATTTCTTGCAAAGGTCATCTATGTGTTCATTGAAATTTAAGTTTTTGTCTACTGTAATTCCCAAAAATTTTATGTTGTTTACTTGTTCAATTTGTGTATTGTTGTATTCTATCTTACACACTTGTTCCTGATCCCTAAGTTGGAAAAGAATGCATTTAGTTTTATCTATATTGAGTTTGAGTTGAGCTGCATTCAGATAATCAGAGAGTTTTAGAAGGGATGATGTGGCCTTGGTTTCGAGTTGCTTCAATTCTTTGTCCGTGCATATAAAAGATGTGTCATCCGCATAGGAAATGAGATTATATTCTGGAGAAATAGGCATATCATTTACATAAATTAGGAATAGAAGAGGACCCAAGACCGATCCTTGTGGTACTCCTGTTCTCACCGTTTCATAATTTGATTTGCATTTATTTAAGCAATTTCCATTTTTCCAGTATATTTCTGTACATTGTGTTCGGTTTTGTAAATACGAAGAGAGGAAACCATGCATTTTCCCTCTAATTACATAATGGGTAAGTTTAGTCAACAAGCGATCATGAGAGACACTATCGAATGCTTTAGATAGGTCTAGGAAAATACCGACAGTTTTTTTACTCTGTTCAAGATTTGTAAGCACATTATGTATAAGTTCAGATACAGCAGTAATAGTTGATAACCCTTTACGAAAGCCATGTTGATAATTTTTCAACACACTCTTTGCCTCAAAAAAATCTATTAGCCTTTTGTATATTATCTTTTCAATCAGTTTGGCAAATACAGAAGTTAATGTTATTGGTCTATAATTTGATAATAATTCCTTTTTTCCTTTTTTAAATATTGGCCGAACAATACTGTTGTTTAGCAAATCAGGGAATGTTACATATTCAATCGAGTGGTTTATAAGGTACACTAGAATGTTCAATAATGATTTTTTGCAGGATTTAAGAACTTTTGGCGTAATATCATCCCAACCAGATGCACCATTTTTTAATGGACTTATTATATTATCTACCTCTGCTTCATCAGTTTGAAAGAGGCCAATAGTTCCTATAACTTTGATATCATCTCTATTTTGGTCATTAATTATGGTGTTATTATCTTCCCCCCATGTTAATAAAGTACTGGTTAAATAAATTTGAAATTTTGTTAGGATTTACTATTTCTTGTCCATTTACCCGTATGTTAATATTATTTGTTTCATCATTAGTTGGTTTTATATTTTGGTTTACTATAGACCACATTTCTTTAGTAATATTACATGAGTTTTCTATTCTCTTTCTGTTATTTTGTTTTTCTAAGTTCTTTAATGCCTGTCTGTATTGCTTTTTATACTTAATATAGAGGGTCTTGTAGATGTCTAGCTTAGTCACTTTTAGAAATTCATAATTATCCTTCATTTTTTCACGAATGGCAATTATTTCTGGAGGAAGTTTTGTGTTTTGCAGAGTTAAAATCTTTTCATGCTTTTTAATTTTAGGGCACACTTCATCAAAATAATTGTTAAATATTTTAAAGAATGATTGCCATTTTTCATTTGTGGATGTTTGCAAATATACCTCATGCCACCTTTCTTGTTCTAACCTATTTTTGAGCTTAATCAGTTTTGAGCTACTGGTATCCCTAACATACTTGTATTGCGGTTGTATAGTTTCAATATAACAATTATGTATGTCTATAATTTGAGCAGTATGGTCTGAAAAGTGGAAATCATTATTTATTGTAGTGAATTTGGACTGCTCCAGATTTGTTATTACATGGTCTATAGCTCTGCATGTTTGTTTTATGATTCGCGTAGGGCCTATCAGAATATCTTTAAGATTAAAACTATCTAATATGTCTATAAAATCTTTGTTTGTACTTTCTACATTGAGATCACCCATGATTATAATTTTGGAGTCTTGTTTAAGAATTGTTGTTAGAAAATCATCCAAGTGAATGAAAAAGTCTACTAGACTTGAATTTGGTGACCTATATATTCCAATTACCATTATTTTTTTGTTATTTATGCAAACCATTGAGCCTATTACTTCAAATGTCATTTCTTTACTAAATTTATTTACAATTTTTATTTTAGTGAATGTTATTTCTTTTTTTGCAAACATAATTACTCCTCCACTTCTATGCTCTTCTCTACAAAACACATCAACCTGCTTATAATTTGTAAACTGAGTTAAACGTGACTGCTCATAATTTAATGCATGTTCAGTAAAAATAGCCAAGTGAGGATTAACTTCATTTAGCAATACTTCTAGTACATTTATTTTGTTAGCTATATATTGTGTGTTCTGATGTATTACTCTGAATGTTGAGTTATCTTTATCTTTTTTTTCTACATCTTTATCTACAATTTTATCACTTACTAGTCAATTTTGAGTATCTGTGTTTTCCCCTACAGAATTTATAGTTATGCAATTACCTTTTTTATTTACATTATTTTGAATCTGTTGTACTATTTCTACTGCAATTTGCCGTTTACCTTTGTGGTTTAGATGTAGGCCATGTTTAGTGTGGTACTCCCTATTTAAATTTCCAACATTAATAAGAGTTACATTTGCATAACTAGAGCACAAAAGTTTTAGTTTTTTGTTTGTTGTTCTTATTGCTACATTTACACATGAGTCATATGGTAGGTCATAACGTCTAGGTATATTCACAAAAAGAACACTCGAAAGCTTTTGGTTTTCCATCACTTTGTTTAACTCACCCACTACATTCACTGACTCATTGCAATACACATCATTTGCGCCTGCTACAATAACTTTAGTTTCACTTTCATCACATTCAGTTTTCAGGCACACACCTGAAGTAACCTCCTTACATTTTGCATTAGGCTTCATATAACCAATTACCTGAAATTTGTCTGTAGTTTCTTTAATCTCTGCTGCAATACCTCTCGCATGACTATCTCCATAAATCTTGATTTCGGGCTTTCGTCTGGATGTTCCACTTTGTGCTGCAAGATTTTTTTTCACACTTTTCTTCTTTGGTGGATCGCATACTACATCTTCATCAACTGGTAATATCGAGAAGCGGTTTCTTGTCTCTATCCTTTCTTCTCTGCGTAAACCACGATCACTAGTATTGTTCAAAACTTTGGACCTGTTTGGACCTGTAGCGTTAACCACGTGGTCTTGCAATTTACCCAGTCTCGATACACCACGCCTGGTAATTGTGGCATAATCACTGTGATCACTAAATTTCTTCTTTAATTCCTCATTTTCTATTTTCAAAGCTTGTATTTCACTTTGTGCTTTTGCTAGGTCCCTGTTTAGTAGGTTGATCACCATGTGCAGTGACGCTATTGTCTCTGCATCCCTTTCTGGCTGCATGTTTGCAGTGTATCAATGAGCACATCACTTCAGCCAATGAATGTATAGAAATCACAAGTGGCAAAAACACTTCAACTCCACATGGAGTACAAACAGCGTTGCAACCGTCTTTGCCGTTTTCTCTCTCATTCATCTTGTTCATGTAGTTTTCTTGTGAACTTCATAGGCGCAAGTGGTATTTACTGTGTGTTCTCAAATATGTGGAGGACTTGGGATGTATCTAGCTTTGATGCTAGAAATAATAGTAATAGTCAAGTTGATTACAAGTGGTATCCAGGCTTGTAGGCCGTGGTCTAACTGATTTAATTGCCGATGTTTTGCCAAAAGCTGCATCTGGCATCTTCAGGGAACAAAACTATTTGATCAGCTCCAGAGCCCAACAAGACTGAAGCTCTAGTCAATCATCGGCATATATACAGCAGTGCACGTAAGGTGGGCGTGGCCAGTTAGGGGGTGGGGCAAAGTTGCCTATTGGCTGTTATCTGTCGGGGGGCTGTCTCGGGATCAGGTACAAAGCGAGGAGCAATCCTTTTCTCCGGTTTCACTCTTGATCTTTTCAGGGCCAGGATCCAGGCGTTGCTTATCTGCTGTCCCTCCTCTTTGCGATTGAAAGCATTTTTGTGCTTGAATATTTCAATCGAATCTCATGTCAAGCGAGCCTGGTTTTGGCTTGTCCTTCAGAGCACCACAGTGTCCTTGTAGATAATGTCATGATCAAATAATAAAGAATGTTCTGCCACTGCTGACTTTACTGTCTGTCCTAACCGGCTGTGTCTTTCGTGTTCCTTATAGCGTGTGCTAATGCTTCGCATGGTGGTCCCTATGTACACTTTGCCGCAACTACCTGGTATTCTGTAGATGCTAGCTGTGTGGTGTGGATGCCATTTGTCCTTGGCAGAGTTTAGCAGATTTTTTAGTTTATTTGTTGGTTTAAATATTGTCTTTATATTCTGTGATTGTAGTAGCTTTCCTATTTGGTCCATTACTTTGTTGATATATGGCAAATATACAGTGGCTGTTGTTTGTTCTTTTTTGTTATTTCTGAGCTGTCGGATACTTTGGATGTCGGGCTGTTGTAATTTCTTTGTATGTGTAGCCATTCTTACTGAAGGCCTTATTTAAGTGTAGAATTTCTTTTTGCAATTTTTGTGGCTCACAAATCTTCTTGGCTTGTTCGGCGAGCATCTTGATTATGCCTAATCTCTGTTGGGGATGATGGATAGAGTTCTTATGGGGATATCTGTCGGTGTGAGTGGGTTTTCTGTACATGGTATAGCCCAAACGTGAATCACCTGCAAGATGTTGGTGACTTCTCAGAATAATCAGTACATTATCTGAGAGATTTCTATTAAAAAAGATAATGTGCATGTTAATCTTTTCAGTAGCAGAGTAATAACTTGCTTCCCGATATTTGCATGACATAGAAGCCCATCATGTGATTCAAGGAATCACAGATATATAAAATGGTGGCTTCTTCTAGCAAGCAAATGCCTACTGTGCAGGATGTGGATTTACCGGCTGAATTTGATGCATTATCATCTTATTTTTGACATTTCAAGTTTATAACACTGGGTGTGAAAGTTGTGTTGAAGATAATGTAATAAACATTGAGAATGATGACTCTGATCAGAACCCACACAACATGCTAAAACAAGACACAATGATGCTTCCTTCCAGTGGTAACAGGGTACATTCAGGCCAGTAATTTATATTTTTGATAGTCATAATTCAGGTATGCAAACAGACTTGAATGGAAATTTCACAGTGGCTGATATTTTCCAATTATTCTTTCTGTTGCATATTATGCATCATATTACAAATGAGAGTAGCTTTGTGTGAGAAATTACTACCAAGCCTCAATTCTCATCTACAGACTTGGACAAATACTTCTCCTGAAGAACTTCACATTTTCTTTAGCTGGACAGTGCTTATAACCAGAATAAAACAACATACAACTGCAAAATATTGAACAAAAAATCCCCTCAATGTCACTCCATAATTTTCAGACTATATGTCCAATATCTTTTGCTGCTAAGACTTTTGCACTTCAATGACAATAAAACACAGGTTGAAAGAGACAGACTGCATAAACTCAGAGCTGTTATTGAGCATTTCAGATGTAATTTTGTTCATTGACAAAAGCTGATAATATTCACCCTTCCAAAAGACACATGTTCCAGGTAAAAGTGTTTGTGCTCTGTGATTGAGAGACTGGATACATATTTGACTTCATCGTTTACATAGGAATTACCTGATGTCCACCTATGCCACAAAGGGGCACCCAGGGAGGGAGGGATGAGGTGAGGCGAGGGGATACACCAGGTTGCCGGAATCAGGACCAGTGTCACAGTAATGACAAGGTCCCTACAGCTACCAAATTGAAACTCCCCCGAAGTCGGACAGACGGACCGGGGACCTGTACCACATGGGGTTAAGTGGCCCCAAGGGGCAGTCCTTGCACCCTAGGAACCATCGGAAGTCAAGGGATGGGGAGAGTTACAGTGAACACTTTTTCCATGTCACACTGCACGAAGCATCATTGCTGACACTTCCAAACCTCAAAGAGACCAATGGGGTGAATGATGAATGAAATGATAATCGAATTACATGGAAGGACAGAAATTCAGGGATGTAATGAACCTTCCCAGCATTCAGCTGGCAACCTGAGAAAATCCCCCAAAAAAAACCCATGGGTCAAGTAGGCCAACCATGGGAATCGAGTCCAGGACCTTCCAAATGTGAGTTGCACAAATTACCACAGTAGCACCTCACTCCATTGCTTACTCTAAGTACATAGTAAAATATATACAAATTAACAGATTCAATAAAGTAATTATTGTGCTTACCATTCACAGTATGAGCAAATAGTTCTTCTGGTGTTTCTCCAAAGAAAGGTACACAGCCAATTAAAAATTCATATAAAATAATCCCCATTGACCACCAGTCCACTGGCTTTCCATAACCTTGCCTAAAACATAATCCATCATAAACATATTTAATTTAAAGTACCTACAAAATAAACAAATGGATCATTAAATGAGTATCTTATACTCTTATTTTACTCTGTTTCATTACACCATCACGATAAATAACCACAGGTGGTGATAAAGCAATGTGCACACATTAGCAATATATATTTATTCGTATTATAGGTTAATTTTTTCCCCATTACGTACAATACTAAGTACTATGTATGCATGTTTTCTTGGGCAGTTGGCTCCCTAGTCTTCATTTGGTAGGTTTTTGTGCAAATTCAGAGCAAGCTAACCACATTTAGACAAAATGAAATGAGATGAAATGGAGTTTTATTTGTGAACACTCTTTAGCTGCTGTGGTTATACTGGGCATGAAAGACTACTTAATTTTGCTCAGAGGCCTCTTTTATCAGGCTTGAGGTTCTTTTATGTGCCGTAAATCTTTGATACAGGACCAATGGCTTTACTTTCCTTCCGAAGGAAGCCATGCTAGGATTTTTACGCCCAAAAAGTCCATTGTCCTCCGCCGGGTTTGAATCAGTGACCTTGGGTATATGAAGTTAAATTGGTAACCATTACACCACGGAGGGTGACTCGAGATATGAAGCACAATATACATGTTGACATGCAGTGGCTTCAACGTTAAGGTTTTATTTTGTCTGTATATTGCAGAGTTCATGCACGTGCACTGTTTTATTTAATAATTTGGCTAGTTTCCAGTAAATTAGATAGCCTATTCACTTTCTGTGGTTGACAATACTGCAGAAAGACAGGTGGGTGAGCTCTCTCTTCTTCCCTCTGGCCCTCACTTCCCTGTAAAATCAGCTCCCAAGAAAAGGTGCACACATAGTAGCAATCACATGTATTTATTCAAGTGATAGTAATATCCTATCTCTTATATAATCAATGATAAATTTAAATCAGATATTGGAAGATAATCATTACTAAGGTTGACATCTATTGTCCTCATCCTCAATGCAGATGCTTAACAATGAGGATATTGGTCCTTGAAACAAACTTAAAGTACGTTAGAACCATGTTTATCTGGCCCTCATCAATCTGTATCTCTGGTTTATCTGGATTCACTTTTTGTTTCCTTTTCTAATTTCAACTTTAAAATGTGTGGCGCACGCGCCCACCCACCCACAAAGTTATGATGGCACTGCAGATAGCATAGAGATTGCCAGTCCCACAGTTCTAGCTACTGTCATTTATTTCATGTGTGGATCTGTTCCTTACAGAGTTAAGAAGTGGTATTTCAGGGGAAGAAATAATATCCCTTGCAGAGCCAACAGCACAGCTGGAAAATATATGGTTTACTTAGAATGCCAGCGTAAACAACTCCAGCTGAACTGATGGTTGTGAAACATCTATGCAATCGTTCTGCTTTCGAATGCCATACATGTTTGAAAAAACAAACAGACCAACTTACACATTATTTCAGTAAATAAACATTTTTTTTTTGGTAGTGTTTAACACCTGCTTTAACTACTTATGGCACCACAGGCAGCGACACTGATGATACGTGAATGATGATGGAGCACCGGTGGAATGCGGTGGTGGGGGAAACCGGAGAAAACCCACCCCAGCGCTGCTTTGTCCACCACAAATCTCACATGCAGTCGCTTGGGATCGAACCCAGGCCATCTAGGTGAGAGGTGAGTGGTCTAACCACTCGGCCACGGCATGGCCCCTAAATAAACATGAGAAGGCTATAGTAAATATAGAGTTAAGTGCAAAAAAAGTTTCTTGTTAGTACCAAAAAATAAAAGGTTCATACTATGCTTTAGTACAAATTATAATAGTTTTGCATTTAGTACAATATTTCCAGATTATTTGGATTTTCAATAATGCACATTACATCTGGTCCCACTTAGTCTGGATGAACAAGGTTCTCAAGTAAGTTACTGGTTAATCATGATATGATTGTGTTTGGAGGAGGACATCACTGTTTTGTTACAATGCATAACATCAAGTCTTGTGAACCATGTGGAGTGACAGGCATGCACATTTAAACAATGAAAAACAGCACTACATTTGTCTGCCTCAGCCTTTCCTGTAAAGGCAACTTGGAACTGAGAATATTTTCTTTTCCTCATTGTCCTGCTATTTATTCCATAAGTATTTAGTAATGCGGCACCATGGCCAAGTGGTTAGACCACTCGCCTCCCACCTAGGCGGCCCAAGTTCAATCCCAAGCACCCTTATGTGAGATTTGTGATGGGCAAAGTGGCATCTGGGCCACTCTCTGGGTCCTCTGGTTTACCCCACCACTCATTCCACCACTTGCTCCATCACCACCTTTCCTACCATCCATTTTGTTTGCATTTCACATCATCCACTTCCTTGCACTCCTGCTTGGCTATGGGCCAACCACTCGTTCTAGGTTCTCCTTTCTGTGGCTGTGCTATTGGCTTCCCAACAGGTTTCTGACCCCTAGGCATCTGCTTGCAAGTCCTAGGGGGTTGTCAGTCCTAACTAAAGCTAATGCCCTGAAACGCTCCAGAAAACCTTTCTCTATGGCTATGATGTAGAAAGTATACAGAAATTCCCTCTGGAAGGAGCTAAAACATATGAAAATGGATCATGATTAGATCATGATTGGAATTCTCACAGAATTTTTGGATCACAATTGGATCATAATTGGCACTAAAAGGATTAAGACACTATTATTTTAGATTGGATAAATCCGTACAGTCTTGTGTTTTATTGTCATTCCATAAATGAATTGATGAATTAGGTAGAAGTA
This sequence comes from Hymenopus coronatus, assembly GCA_030762935.1. NCBI lineage: Eukaryota > Metazoa > Arthropoda > Insecta > Mantodea > Hymenopodidae > Hymenopus > Hymenopus coronatus. The sequence goes on along the minus strand of CM060900.1, from coordinate 25,255,757 downwards.
ACTGAAGTGTTGTTTCTTCATGCAGTAAATAAGGTTCTTAATATAATATGACATAGCTTAGTGCTAGAAATTCATAGTTCTAAAAGAAACATGAATTAATTTGAGATATTCCAAATTCCTGAACCTAATGATTCATAGCTTGCAAGTTGGCCTAGTTTATGTATGGTAATTAACTAGATTAAGAATTAAGATTAATTACGAAACCTCTTCTCGATCTGACAATGTAGCTACATGAATGAATACAGTTTCTTGTGCCAACTCCATCCAACACTATGCCATGTGAATCACTAGTTCTCACTTTGGCACTAAACACTGCAGTTGGATTGTACAACACCCACTGCGCCCATCTGAATTAAACCTCCCTGTTATTTATTTAGTTATTCATAAGTATCCAGCCTAATGTTGTATATAAGTGTGCCAGTTATTGGCACTAGCCATTCACCAGACAATACACAAACCCATAGCAATTACAAAGTCAACTGTTCTATCCGCTCACAGCTTCCATTTGTTTCTTATATGACAATCATTTTCCAATACTCCTCAGTTTCAACTGGTCATTAAATTTGTTCTCACTGTCAACTCTGTATTTCTATTTAGCTATTTCCTACAGCTTAATTGTTTCCTTTAATGGTCTGTATCTAAACATTCATAAATAACCCATTTAAAACCACTTACCTCAGTATTACCTCTGGTGCAATATATTCTGGTGTGCCAAAAACCTGCTTGTCAGAAAACTGTCTTGTTTCTCGGTCAATGTAACCTTCGTACAAATTTGTGGCCACTGAAAATGAAATTAAGTAGTTAAGAAATACGAAAATATTCATTAAAATAAAACTAAATTAAGTATCCATGGAACCATATTCAAGAGCTGTTTAGTTTTGATCTTTTCCTGTAATAAAAAACTAACATTATTGTTTCAATTCAAAATCTTCTCGGGCTTCTAGCCAGGTAAAAACTTGGTTTGACACCAACGTTTCGAAGAAGTGCATCTTCCTCGTCTTCAGGGTGAACTGATGGTTTGAGCTTGCGGAGACTGGTATTTATAAGAGCTGGGATGAAGCTAACATCTCATTGGTTCACGTGATATTATGGCCTGGTATTTAAGATGACTGAGACATGGGCACGGACTTCGTAGAAAACTATTTATAGCAGTTATTCGGCTAATATTTTGTGTTTGAGCACGCACCTGCTAGAAAATAAGTCTTGGAAGACTGCAGGTAGAGGATTAGGTATTAAGGCTCTTTAACATTGGTGTCCATGCTGAACTTAATTGTAGGCCAGAATCGCGATTTAGATTATTTGTTTCAGATGAGATGGCTAAAGCTTCTTTTACTCTCCTTTCCCAGTAGTTCGAACACTTTGCCACTATCTTGGTGTTGGTAAAGCTAGCTCTGTGGCTTTGTTCTATACAGTGTTCAGCCAGTCCAGATTTTTCGGGTTGCATAAGCCTTATTGATCTTTGGTGTTCAGAAACGCGTGTGGTAATAGTGCGTCCTGTTTGGCCAATGTACGCTGCGCTGCATTCGCAAGGAATGTGGTAGACACCAGGTACTCTGAGAGCTAGATTATCTTTAACAGGCCTGACCACCACCTAAAATCAAAAATTTGGTCAGGCCTGTTAAAGATAATCTAGCTCTCAGAGTACCTGGTGTCTACCACATTCCTTGCGAATGCAGCGCAGCGTACATTGGCCAAACAGGACGCACTATTGCCACACGCGTTTCTGAACACCAAAGATCAATAAGGCTTATGCAACCCGAAAAATCTGGACTGGCTGAACACTGTATAGAACAAAGCCACAGAGCTAGCTTTACCAACACCAAGATAGTGGCAAAGTGTTCGAACTACTGGGAAAGGAGAGTAAAAGAAGCTTTAGCCATCTCATCTGAAACAAATAATCTAAATCGCGATTCTGGCCTACAATTAATTTCAGCATGGACACCAATGTTAAAGAGCCTTAATACCTAATCCTCTACCTGCAGTCTTCCAAGACTTATTTTCTAGCAGGTGCGTGCTCAAACACAAAATATTAGCCGAATAACTGCTATAAATAGTTTTCTACGAAGTCCGTGCCCATGTCTCAGTCATCTTAAATACCAGGACATTATATCACGCGAACCAATGAGATGTTAGCTTCATCCCAGCTCTTATAAATACCAGTCTCCGCAAGCTCAAACCATCAGTTCACCCTGAAGACAAGGAAGATGCACTTCTTCGAAACGTTGGTGTCAAACCAAGTTTTTACCTGGCTAGAAGCCCGAGAAGATTTTGAATTAATACGTCGCCAGGAAAGCTTCAGTTCTTATTTTAACATCATTGTTATACTAATATTATTACAGTTCTATATTAATTTTACTTCAAATGGAAACTATATATTCTCAAATGTGCATTAACTCTTTTTAAAAATCAAAATGTAATTTATGACATTAATGCATTGGAATCTTATTTAAATATCCCCATGGCTACCTCAGAAATCATTATTAAATCCCTGTACTACTGTGAGAGTGTGTTGGAAGTTTGAAATATCACTCAAAATCAACCAATATAAATTCTTACCTGAAATTTTGTGTGCAGCATTGCTTCACACATTTTATGGGCTACTGTGATTGTTGGGTGTGATAGAACTCAAACAGTTCTGATACTTGAAAACTATCATAGATATTTTACCATCTTCACAACATTTCAGAGTGAGGTTGAGAACTTTTAGCATGTCCCTTGTATTATAAATGATATTTCTAAGGGAGGAAGTATGAGAATACTGAAAACAATCAATATTTTATAATTGGTATCTCTGCAGCACTGTGGCAGTGATGGGCACTATTGATACTACAACAATCGGTTTTTTCATTTGGTTTTAAAATTTGTTTTTATTTATTTCAAATCTATAATATAACAACATAGACAACTTACTATGTAGTTTTTATTCACACTTAAAAATATGTTATAATAGGTGTTCTACCCTTAAGTAATATAAATAAGCTTTAGTACATTATGCTGTGATATTAAAACACAAAATTGCCTGCAATTATGCTATAGTAATTAGAGCAACAATTAATTGCATCATTTTTTTATTAAGAAGCCATCTATTTCTCAGACTAGCATATACAGCCCTGTAATAGAAGTTTGTATTATTTAAATACACAGAATGTCCCACAATTCAACTGCACAAATTGGGAGGATTATAGAGGGATCCTAGATAAACACTTTCAGACAGGGAACCTATTGTCCCTTTTGTCAAATATCAAAGTTATGGCTTGTTTTTCTCTGGATCGCACATCAGTGGCCATGAATCAAAAGAACTTGGTTGTGGTGTCCTATTTTCATTCAGGATGCCTCATTTGAATGCCAATAGCTGAAGGAATACAATATTTGTGCACAATCACTATGATATTTAAAACTATTGGACTTGCAATTTTGGAAAAATGTTGTGTTCTTTGACGTTGTGCATGTCACTAATAACCCTCTGGTTGACTTCAGATCATATGCAGTTAGCTTGAGGAGTCTGCTGTAACATACTGTTGAGTGAGTCAGTATTACACTGGTTATTATATACCACTATAGTAAGATCACAACGTTCTCCAAATTAAAAAAAATAAGTGTTTAGTTTTTTAATTTTGTTGTTTTTCTCAAAGAGGTAAACAGTTTGATGAGCACTAATATGCTTTATTTACATTTTTGAAATCAAGACAATAAATCCTCCAGGACAAATTACTTTCAAAAGATTGAACGAAATCTAGTAGTGCTCAATATTCAATGCAGTAATTGTTTGTCAAGGAACTTGCATAGATTAATTTAATAAAATAATTAGGTTTGTTGAAAGTATTTATGTAATGTGTGCTTTGAAACCTAGAAACTACTCTATTATTTTAGTGGTAGAGCTCAAAAAAAAACCTCTGCTATTGCTAGGGTTTGAACAGTGTTACTTTGGCTTTGTCTATTTAGGTATTGTATCATTTTAAGCACTTCAGTTACTGTGGTACTATGCCACTGTGCTTTGTAGTTGCAATCTCTACTGGCATGTTGCAGGTCTTCGCATTGAACAGTTCCTCTGGTAACGTGTTGTATTTTACACTTCCAATATTGTATTATTTCCCAAAGTCTCTTTTTATTTGATTTTCATGCAGAGATAAAGATAGAATGCACTTTCTTTTGCAGTACATAGTTTTTAACTAGTTTTATGTAGGTAGTGTTTTACTATAGAGACGGTTGTTCATTTTATATTTCAATTGAAGTGTGTTTGGCAGAATGATGATATTGTTTCGTAAATTGTGTATTGTGCCTAGAATTGTAATGTGTACATACATAACACGTCAAGGTGTGATACACTGTATTTTAGAAACTCCTTCGAAAGGCACTGAGTATTGTGCCTCTTCAAGTGCTTAATGCAATTGTTGTTGAAATGTTCTCCATTGCATCTAGATACTAATCATACATTACATTTATTTTGTCAACACAAATAAATCTTATTGAGTGACACAGCAGAATATGAACAACACGTTATAAAATGCAAAAAAAGAGAGACATCAGTATAATTAAAACTGTCCATAGGGTAGCTCTAAAAACTATTAAAAAAAGCAGAACTAAAAAAGCTATAACTAAAACAAAATCCCCATTGTTAAAAGAAATGTGTGTTAAAAATGTTAAAATCCTCAAGCTACCACACCAGGATCGTGTCAGAACAAATAAAAATAAAACTATATCCTGATTGTAAAAGACAGATTGGATAAAAATTTTAAAATCCTATATGTTACTCTATTATCATCTGCCAGGAGCTCTTTCATACTGGCCGATAGTTGCAGACAAAGGGACAACATAAAAATAAATGCACCTGTAGAGGCTTAAACCTTCAGCTCCCTCAATATCTTAGCCTAATGCTCACATGCTATCCGTAGCACTAAACAATGCCACTGTATCTGTGCTCTCTGAAATTCAAGTGTCCAGGCCATGGCCCATGGTGGTTTGATCAGTGGCAAGCTAACCCTCAATACATTTTATGCTAAAGCAAACAATTAAGAACCCATAGCCCATAGGTTCCCTATTTCAAACTATTTATCTTAAGCCCCTCTAAAATCCTGCAAATTTGTGCAGTTGAATTCTGGAATTATGGGACATTCTGTATACAAAGAAACACACTCACATTTTAAGGCTATGGTTATGTAGTATGTGAAATAATAGTGGTGTGATGCAAAAGAGGGTAATTAGAATTTTAGAAACATGACAAACTCAATATATATATGAAATAATTATACAGGTGTAAAACAGTTTATATAAATTCAATACAAGCTGTGAAATATATGGCCATAATACTAGGAAAAGTTCATACCTACATGTCAGTTGGCATAAAAAAAAAATTATATGAGCACAGTTTCAAATACAATGGAATCCATATTTATCATAAACTTCCTACTGAAATAAAACATCACTTCCCTCAAAAAATATAAAATTAGCCAGAAGATGTACTTATTACAAAAATTATACTATTTAGTAGAGGAATATTTTGCTGATTAAACTAGTGATATATATAGCCTTTGGAAGTAGACTGTAAATGATGAATAAATATGTAAGAGTGTAAATGATATTGACAATTACGTTTTTCATTGTTTTTTTTTTTTTTTTTTTTGTATATTTTGTGAATATTTTGATTTTGTACTCTTTTGGCTTTGTATATTTATATTTATTTGACAGTACCAGATCAAGTAAACATGAACAGATATTTGAGATTATGTGATATAGGTCATGCTTGGTTATATCACATTTTGTAGCAATTTGTTTTGAGATTAAATCAATGAGCATTATTGGATCACAGTATGCGAAAGCTCTGATATAGTAGTTCTCATTCTGTAATTGTGGTGCTTGGTCTCAAATTTGAGCAACTAATACGAGGGGCATACTGAAAGTCATGAGCAACACTGTTTTACAATCTTAATATTTATTTTTAAGCCAAACCAAATACATCATCATAATCTACAGACTTTCTTTCACTTTTTGACATAGTCTCCATTGTTTTGCACACATTTTTCCCATCGTTCTACAAGTTTGAAAATGCCCTTGTGATAGAACTCTGTTCCAGCTGCCCACTGACCCGCACGCACTGCTTTCCGAATATCCTCCAGCGTCTCGTAACGTTGGCCACGCATCTGCTCCTTCACAGAACCGAAAAGATGGTAGTCGGGGGGTGCCAAGTCGGGACTGTAGGGAGGATGTGGAAGAGTTTCCCACCCTAATGCCCTGATCTTCTCCATAGTGGCACGGGCAGTATGCGGACGCGCATTATGCTGTGAAAGGATGATCCTCTTTCCAGGGCGTTTATCACGCAAAGCCCGACGGAGCTTCAGAAGTGTCTTGATGTAGCGGGCAGAATTTATGGTTTGTCCAGGTTCAAGAAAGTCAACCAGAATGCAGCCTTGTGCATCCCAAAAGACAGTTCCCATAACTTTTCCTACAGATTGCACTGTCTTCGCTTTCTTCTTCGATGATGAGTTCAAGTGGTGCCATTCCATACTCTGACGTTTCGTTTCTGGCTCATAGTGATGGAACCAGCTCTCATCTCCAGTCACAATACACATCAAAAATTCATCACCTTCATTATGAAATCTCTGAAGAAGCTTTTGTGCAATGGTTCTTCTCTGAAGTTTGTGGTCTTCAGTCAATAAACGGGGGACCCAACGGGCACAGACCTTTCGATAACCCAAGCTGTGGATCATTTCTTGCACTGCATTATGTCATATTCCAAGTTGCGCAGCAATTTCATTCACAGTGAAACGCCTATCTCCTGTAATGAGCTCATCAATTCTTTCCTTGTTGTGTTCTGTAGAGGCAGTTCGAGGACGCCCGCTACGAGGCGCATTTTGCAGACTCGTGTTTCCATCTTTGAAATGTTTCACCCATCTTCTAACACTGCTGACACCCATGCAGACACCTCCATACGCACATTGAAGTCTGAGATGAATTTCAGGAGCAGATTTTCCTTCTTTCACAAGGAATTCAATGACAGCACGCTGTCAAAACGAAACATCAATGTCAGCCATTTTTCAAACACCGTCTGTGGTCACTTGATAGAAGCTAATGACGTCACAATATGTCAGCATGTGGCTTAAATTCTGTAGATTATGATCCTGCAAATCGTTTCATTATATTGTTGAAATTTAAATTTTTACAATGGGTTGCTCATGACTTTCAGTATGCCCCTCATATTATGGGTTAGCTTGAGAAATGTAATGCATAGATAACATACTATCTACTGTGCAACCCAAAAACATCTGAACCACTGCACAGTGTTTTTTCCACTGAGCACAAGGCAACACGATAACACACAGCTACTGTACAAAAGGTCACGGTGCTGATTTGTTTTTCTCTGCTCTGAAAGCGCAGTATTGAGCTGATGGTGATATCATGTGGTTGAGTTATTACCAGTGTACTTTATTATTTTGTCCTGTACTTAGTCACAAAGTTATTATGGCTCAGCATTTGTTTTCTTCTGCAGAGTGTGTATTTATTTATGATTCATATGTGTTAACACATATTGTGAGTGGACTTTCAACAGTGTATACAATGGTGAAATTGATCCAAACTTAATATTCTTCATGGACGAGACTTGGTTCACCTTCATGGATATGTACACAAAATAATCATTATTGGAGCTCTGAAAAATTTATATACCCCTTCATGACAAAAAAGGGGAGAAAGAGTTATAGGCCCAGTATTTTTCGAGTCAACAGTTGACGCCTATACATATGTGAACACAATTTTGCCCCACTGGTTTTAGAGAATTAACAGACAGGGCACATGATTTTGCCTTTTTTCAACAAGACTCTGCAATAGCTCATACAGCCAATCTTTAGAACAATTGAAAGAGTGTTTCAGGGCAGAATTATTTGTAGATATTCAGTCCCCAGACCAGACCCCCTGCAGTTTCTATCTCTGGGGTAACTTACAGCATAAAGTACACAAGACAACCCCACACACCCTCAAAGAATTAAAATAAGATATCCACCAGAAAATTGCCAGCATTTCTCAATGTGAACTACAGCGAGTGATGGATAGTTTCCTAAAGAGATACCAAAAATGTATGGACAAAGGTGGTAGCCAGTTTCAGCATCTCCTTTAATAACATTGGTAAGTAAAGTTTTTAAAAGTTGTTTTAAAAATGTTGCATGGTTTCATCTGCACCTTTTTATGATAGTGGCAGATGGCAACGAGTGCCGAGGGCACGGCCAGGTAAAACACCATGCAGCCAGTTTGGACATTTTTGGACCACCTGGTACATTATAAGCTTCATGTGCTTCTTAATTTTAATACACATCATCTTTTGTGGCTGTTATCTAGCTAGGATGCTCAAAGCAACAACATAATCAGAACTTTATCTTTTGAAAATAAATTGCCCCCCCCCCCAAAAAAAAAAAACTCCATTAATTTTTGGAATCAGTGTTTTGGTTTTTATTTACAAGCATAACACAGTTGCCATCATCAGCCAGGATAGGTTGACCTCTCAGGCAATATTACTAATATTAATGCACATTTTTGGTACAAAATGCATTCCCTGGACCAATTTCATGTTTACATTTCTTGCTTTATATGTAGCAACGTTTATAAAAATTACTAAATCAAGAAAATAGATGAGTAATTGATTTATGCTCTCCGAAATGGGGTTGGGCTCCTATCTGCATTGGTTCAAGGTTGAAAGCAACTTGGAAAGTTAATTGGACTGTTAACCACCAAGCACCAATAAAACATTAACATAAACAGCAGCAAAACAGTTTTTAAAACCGAATGAAGAAACAATAATTGCAGCAATCAAATAACGTGGTAATTCAGCAAGTGCTCATCACTACCTTGTGGTAACATTGCCCTTTATGAGCGTGGACTTGACTTTTATTCCTGGTACCAGCATGAGCATTTATCCTTGACTAGGAGGTCCAGTAAGGGATGCACTCAGCTTTATAGGGTCTGAGGACCTATGTCCAGAAGCAAGAACTCTTGGAAGCCATGCCTAAATTGTCAGGGCAAGGAAAGAAAATAACCACATTTCACTTTGGTTACAACGACATCCTATTTGAATGGAGGTTAGAAGATGCAGAGGCCAAGTGATAGGCCTTGGCCTACTAGGATAGTCATGTGTAAGTTTATTTTAATTTAACTATAGAAATAGTTAAAAATGTTAAAGATGTACTGAAAAGTTTACAGATAATACAAAAGTTAACCATCATAACAACTGAAATTTCACATAGAATGAAACAAAACAAAAAAAAAAAGAAAATGCAATATTTGTGACATCAGTCTACCCTCTGTACCCACTTCAATCAATAACTAAATATGCCCAAACTTCTTTCAGCTAAACAATATTTGCCCTGTAAGGACACAATTAACAATTTACTATTAAAATCCAGTGTTAAATAAAATAAACTTTTTTTCACTTACATGACATCAGTCCCATCTTGCTTAGACCAAAATCTGTAAGCTTGATGTGGCCTAAAGCAGTAATCAACAGGCTGAAATACAAAACAAGCTTAGTGAATAAGGATCACTTTAAGGATAAAGTAAAAGTGATTATGCACAATTTATTGAAACAAAGTTAATTAAATTTGTTTAAGCAATACATATGGCCATCACTGATATATAATGTGCTCCACTATATAAACTTGAGAAACGATTCTTGGAAAATATTGCTAAAATTCCAAAAAGCACCATCAAGGAAATTATTGGCATCTCAAATGACTGTCCTGATGCAATGTGCTGCTCATCAAGGAACGTTTATGGCCTTGGAATAATAAGAACCACATGGGAGGCTTATTTGCAAAATATAAATATCTGTACATGATTGTTTGTTGCCGATGTCCATTTACACAGAACCAGATATTTTACTCTTGAAATTAACCTTTTCACTGCTACGGTTGAGATATCTCAATCGTAGAAAAACATTCCAGCCGTGCTACAGTCGGGTTAACTCGACTGGAAGTTTGAGCGACTGTAAGTCTTAGAATTTCATACGCAAAAGCATTTGAACTGCGTGGGTATAATGTCAGAATTCAAAAGAACTAACTCTCAACTATGTCCCTGCATTGTTACAACATCTGAAAGGAAATAAAGCAAACCATGGCAGCATACCTATGTCTTGTAGCTCAACATGTTTCTAATCATATGATCAGCGTGAGGTGATCAGGGTATTCCAGAAGCAGTGAGATAATGGCTTCTTCATGCAGTGTCCAGCATTTCATACATACTCATATAAAAATATTTTCAACATAAATTTGGAATGTCTAGAACATTTAAAGCAGCCTACATCATTTTTGGTGAGTTCATATTACATTTTTAATAGTTTTGCATGACTTTCTGAGAGTTTTAAAATTTGGAAAATTTCTGAAATTAACTGAGCAAGGAGGTGTCTCTCACCTAAAATATGTTAGCAGTGAAAAGGTTAAAAAAATGCCTTACTAAGGCTAAATTAAATTGTGACTCCCAATTTTGTGTAAGCAAACAACAAACACTGCTTCACTCCAAAGAATTCGAAAATGACATGAAGTTCTCCATTAAGGCAAAGGTGTATGCCCTTTTGATGAGTGACATAAATCTAACAGTTGGATTTCCACTAAATATGGCCTCTTTTCATTAAATTGGACAAACACCGTTAAAATGAATTGTAAGGTTGTTGCAGCAAGAACCATCCCAGGCAGAGTCAGGTATCCCCAAAGCCACAATATATCTCTTACTTGTCAGGTTTTAGATCCCTATGAACAATTCCATAACTGTGTAGATATTCCACAGCTAGCACTGTCTCTGCAAAATAAAATCTTGCCATGTCAGGAGGCAATGGTCCTATGTTTTTGACAAGAGTAGCACAGTCACCACCCTCAACATACTCCATCACGAGGCAAAGATGTTTCTGAAAAATAAAAGTCAAAACTACAGCCACATTAAGAAGGAGCTCTATACGTTAATTAATCTTATTATACATTAACATTTAATTTAAAGTAGTGAGATATTAAAGTCGAAAGACTGTTGTAAATACAAATACATAAATTCAGGAATATAAAATGTAAAATTCCAAAAGGATAACGAGAAATCAGAAGTATTATACTTACCCAACTTTCTTTATCCACTATCATATATTTTTATATAGCTTTTATAAACTATTCTTGCAGTCACTTATTCTTGTACCGACTTCAAGATAATTGTGATAAATAGTTGTGTTAGTTTCATTACACTTCTTTTTATAAGTAAACAGGGCATAGCATCTGCCAGACGCTGAAAATTCTCTAACTATATGCTAACCTTAAAATTCCATGCTATTTCCACGACATACAACAAAACAGTAGCATTTAAAAAAGTGACCCAGTACTGAAAAATTCAAATTAATAATAACAAATATCTCAGAAATGGCTGTTGCCAGAAAAGTATTTTAAATATATTCCATTTTTGATGTAGCATGCAGTTATGTCCTTTGGTTTACCCATTAAGCACAAAATTATACACATTCCTTCCTAATAAAGGGGAGGGACTTCACAGGCTATTGCTTGTTCTATAAATATCTCAAACATATGATATTTTACTAAGATAATTAAGAGACTTTTTCAGAAAATTAAAAATATCTAAAAGTTCATTTAAAGAAAGAGTCGGACTAGAAAGATTTTCTTAAAAATCTTTGTGTAGCATCTTCGAAAGATACTGAACTTCAATACCATATTTGGTATAATCCAATTATTCATTACTTTCCCTAGCACATATGTGCAATGTACATGGTAGGCAGGGAAGGTATTGTATTCCACCCAAAAATTCAATACCAAGATTTCATCAGAAATACATGTTTTAGGGTCCTCTGAATCCAAAAAAAGTTTTTTTAGAAGAGAGAGAGAGTGTGTGTGTGTGTGCGCGTGCGTGCATGCATGCGTGTGTGTGTGTGTGTGTGCATGCTGGTTAAATTTGTTATGTTAAGTTCAGTATCTTCCAAGGATGTGAAACAAAGATTTTCAGCGAAATCCCCAAACCTAAGTATCCTTTACATACACATTTTTTGAAATTTTTAATTTCCAGGAAATGGCTCTAATGATTTTGTTTCAAATACCATATGTTTAAGATATTTTTGTGACAAACAAAATGTTTATCCTGAGTTTTCTGATAATAGTCTCTGAAGATCCCTTTATTCTGGATGACTTTTGTATAACTAGTAAGCTGTAAGAGATAGGACAAAAACTCACCACACAAAAAATATAGATCTCCTTTAAACACCCAATTTATGTCACATACTACTTTTTTTTTTTTTTTTTTTTTTTTTTTTAACTTTAAGATATTCTTATTTATTGCTTTCAATTTCAAACTACTTAAACTGTTTTCAAAGTTTATGTAATTTTCATTTCATGCCCCTCTTGTTTCACTCCTGGTCATGCAACGAGAATCAAATTTCAATTGTTTCAAATAGCATCCAAATATGACTATCGCTTTAGCCTAGTGTATTCCCTTATTGCTCTGCTACCTATGAAGGAAGTAATAAGACTGTTATTGCTAATGTTTATCTTGATTATCATGATGTAGATAAAAGAACAATCTTTTGTAAGAATAGTTCTCCCTCTCTCCTTCATCCCCTCTCACTCTCTCTCTCAGCACACATCCACACATGTACACACACATACATATGCACACAACCTCTCTAAAAAGGCTGTTTTAAACTGAGGTGACCTCAAAACTAATACCTCTGGTGAGATTTTTATACCTTTTGGGTGGAATGCAATGGTACCTATTAGGTGCATAGTAGAGAAAATAAGATCAGAGAATAAGAGATTTTCAGCGAAGGTAATGCCATCTGCTAATGGAAATGCCCTAAGTGTTACACAATTATTTATACAGTGATTTAAAACTCAAGTAATAGTTTAAAAAAATAATGATGCCTATGCACAAAATGCAAATGAATATATTGCTTTACAAGTTGTTAATGGTGGGAATATTGTTGGAGAGCATAAAAATCCAAAGCAGTGGAAAATACAAAATTACATGAAAGCCTAACTTGTGTGAATATAAAAACAGGGTTTACTGAAATTTTCAATTTAATACTAGAGCAGATTTGGTTTTAAGGTCTTGAAATAGATAGTTAATTTGATATTCATTTAGGTGGATTAATTGTTTGATTGACTGATTGATTGATTGATTGATTGATTGTCATCTGATTAAACAAGTACATGTTATGTGATACTTCAGATGTATACCTATAAATTTACAAAAATAGAAAATAAAGGTAGAAATTACAAGTAGATATTAAATACAGTATTTACAATAATCAGACAGACAAAATATTTCTACTAGGAATAATTTCTACATGTACTAAAATATTCTTCTTTACTATAAATTGCTTCAATCTATTTTTAAATACATTAACATTGGTCATATTTTTACTGTCTCTACACATGCTATGTATATAGTGTATAGAGAAGGTATTATACTGCACCCAAACTTCGATATTGAGATTTCACTGGAACTGTATATGTTTTAAGGTCTACTGAGTCCAGAAAAAACATTTTTAGAAAGAGATGGCAGGGAGAGGGGGGCAGAATAGCTCAAAAACTAACTTGGTGTTTAAGTTTATCATCTTCCAAGGATGCAACACAAAGATTTTAAAGAAAATCCCCCATCCCAAACTAACCTTTACATGGAAAAAGTTTTGAAAATTTTGTTTTTCTCAAAAATGGCGCTAATGATTTTGATCAAAATACCTTATATTATACATATTTACATCACAAATTAAGTGTAATTCTTGAATTTTCCTGAAATAGCTTCTGAAGACCTGTTCATTCTTGATAAATTTGTCTGAATTTTGCATAAATAAAGAACTGTAAGAAATAGACAAGAATTTACCATATAAAAATTTATATCTTGTTAAAACACACAATTTATGCCATGTGCATTTTTGTTGTAGAGTTAACCATTTCCAGGATATTCCTTGTCATTGGTTTCAATTTTAAAATTCTGTTCTCAGACAGAAAACGTCCGTTCTTCTTTTGTTCTACTCCTGGCCAAGTAAGGAAGTGAATTTTAATGACAACCTCTTAACGATAGCTTTTAAAATATTTGACTATCACTTTAGCATAGCACATTCCTTTAGTTCCCTTCTATTTATAAGGAACTAAGTAATAAGTACAAGGGCAGATCAAATATAAATGAGAATTTTAATGTAATGCTGCTGTTGGCCATAATTTTGAGGAGAGACTTTGTCAGTATGTTGGTGGGGGGTATCTGGAGAGGGGGTATTGCGAGCACATGCATAGCGGAGTACAGGGCTGTGTCAGTATGCCATGAGTGAGCAAGAGTACACACATCTGTTGTGCAACGCATCATCAGATTTCTTGCAAAAGAGGGCACCAAACCTTTGGAAATTTTGAGATGGCTTCACGCACAGTTTGGGGAAGAAACACTTTCGAAGACTTGAGTGTATGAGTGAGCTAAAATTTTTGTGGCGGGAAGAGAAGATGTGCAAAATGAACCTCATAGGAGGAGACCTTGGACAAGCATTACTGCAGGCAACATTGAAGAAGATCAGCGCATAAAAATATCTGAAATTGTTTTTGACCTTGGAATAAGTTATGGAAGTGTTCAAACAATCATTCGAGATGAACTCCATTACAGAAAATTGTCTGCCAGGTGGGTTCCTCGTCTCAACCAGGAACAAAAAACATTGCGTCAGGAAGTTTGTCAGACACACCTGCATCGCTATGAGAAGGAGGGAAAAGATTTCTTGAATCGCATTGTGACTTGTGATGAAACATGGGTGCATCATTACACCCCAAAATCAAAGCAAGCAATCATGGAGTGGCAGCAAGGAGAAGAAACTGGTCCGGTCAAGGCCAGAACACGCCCATCTACTAGAAAGGTGCTTGCAACTGCTTTCTGGGACTCCGCGGGCACTTTTCTGGTGGATTTTCTTCACGAACAAAGGACAATTAATGCAGCTCATTACTGTCACATTTTGGATGAAGCAAAACCTGCATATCGCAACAAGCGATGCCTGCAACTGATCCAAAACATCATTCTTCTCTATGACAATGCGAGGCCACATACTGGTGCTTTAACGCGGGAAAAACTGGAGAAAATGCATTGCACACCTCTGGAACACCCTCCTTACAGTCCAGATTTATCGCCCTGCAACTACCATTTTTTGGGCCCCTCAAACAAGACCTAGCAGGACAGCGGTTTAAAGATGACACATCCTCCTTCTTTCTATAAGAATGGCATCATAAACTTGCCAATCTGATGGAGAAAGTGTGTATTGAAGGTAGGACACTATGTAGAAAAGTAATCTGTATATGAGTACTTTTGTTTGTTGATGCAATAAATTTAAAAAAATAATTCCTCTTTATATTTGATCTGCCCTCATACATTCTGCTAATGCTTATCTTGGTTAGTATGAAGTAGAAATAAGAGTAATCTTTTGTAAGAAGTTTGTTTTAGAACAGTTAGAGAAAGTCATTTGAGTGTAACACATTAGATTTTTAATGTTGTTTGGTAAGCAATTATATAAGATGATATCTCTATGTTTGAAGCTTCCCTCAAACAGAACAGTGTTGTGTGAAATTAAGTTAAATTAAGTGAATTTAGTTGAAATGCCTCTGAATTATTCCTACCATACACCTCTTGGTACTTTCTATGCTGGTAAAAAGTAGTCATTTACAGTAAACCTTAAAGTTATGGTATTTATGTTTCCAGAACTTTTGTACCAAAGTATGCAACAAACATTTTATTCATGTAGTATGTAGATAATGGTGGAATGCTCCATAACTTGTGGTTTGAAATAGTACAACTTGTGAAATCAGAACCATAATTTAAGTAAAATATTAGTTATACTTACCTTTGTTTCAAAACTGCAATACATACTGACAACAAATGGATTATCTGTAAAACTCATTATGTCTCGCTCTGCGAAAACTTGATCCACTTGATTGCGAAGCATTAAGTTATTTTTGCTTATCTTTTTCATTGCAAATCTTTGATGTGTTTCCTTTAGACGTACAAGATAAACTGCACCATATGCACCATTAGATATTAATTTTACAATTTCAAAATCTTCCTCAGAGGGCACCTGAAAAATGTATTCATTATACTACACATAATTATATCAATATATAAAATTTAAAAATTGTTTCAAATAGAAAATATAAAATATTATAAATCTGAAATACAATAAATCATTTATTAAATTGCATAAATGAATATAAAGCACAGAATTCTGAAACAAGTTACCAGAAATTCTTATCTAAAAGTTAAAGAAAATCTTGGAATATATATTACCAGAGAAACTGAGCTGATAAGGGAAGTATTCCAAACAGATAGGTTAAATTATTTTATAAGTCAGTTTACAGATAGACATTTGATCAATAAGGAGCAGTAAAAATAATTCCACCAGCTGTTGTAAGATATTGGGATTCAAAACCCTCACTTTTCCAGTGATTATTATACGATGGTCATCCAGAAAGTGACAGACGATTTGGCATAACTAAATGATAACAAAAGATATTCAACATAAAACTTTATTTACAAAGTTAACAGTACCTTACTCAGTTTCTCAACGTAATCTCCATTCTGTCAAGATATTTATTGTCACACATGGTACCAGTTTTTCATGGCCGATCTTATACTTTTCTATGGCCAAAGAACTTATTAATTTTTTTAATGCACAAAATGTTCAGCCAATTGAATTTTATAGAAAAATAATGCAATGAATGAATCTTCAGTGAAGAAGTGGCGCATAATTTACGAGTAATCAAGGAAGAACCAGTGAGTACGATAAAGGCCGGAGTGGAAGTTCATCAATCGTTATGAAGGAGTTAAAAGATAATGTTGATAAAAGAATTAAGAAAAACTGGTGTTTCACTTTGGACACCATACATAAGATTTCCCAACCAATGAAGACCTCAAAGTGACTGTGACATCTTGGCTCATATCTTTAGCTGTGGAAGAGTATAACATCTGCATTGAAAATACCACATGACAATAAATACCTATAGCAGTGATGATTATGTTGAAAAATAGAGTAAGGTACTGTAACTTTGTAAATAAAGTTTTGTGTTGATAACTTTCATTATTATTTAGTTATGCCAAATCGTCTGTAACTTTCTGGATGGCCATTGTATTATATTAATATATTGTATATTGTAAATAAAAATGTACATATCATCAACTGTAATGGTCAATATTATAGTCATAATATACATGGAAATAATATACATAGGATTAATGTTAATAAAAAAAAAAGGAATGTGGCCCTTTAATAAGAGTGTTGTGAAAGTTTACAACAAACTTCAATAGCAAATCTAGGTGTATACTTTAAAAAAGAGTTAAGAAAATACCTAATAGGAAAATTTGTATACTGTAAGTTCAGTAGTTGTATGTGACTTGTTGCACCACATTGATCTATTGTTATCATATAATAACTTTAAACAGTGATTATGAAAATCCTGCTGTTTTTGTCCTGCTTGTAACTTGACAATGCTTGAAACATATTATTTCTATGGGCAAATAAACATTAATGCACTAATACATCAAGCATACAGAATTGGCATGGGTCATGATAAATCTAGGTCTGCCAGGTATTTTTTTGACATATGCAAATATTTTCCATTAACGTTATTAATGTGGCTGCATTTATTGTATCCATGTATATATGCTTTCTTTTAAACTTGAAGTGTCCAATAACATGTATAAGGTTCAAAGGATAAATAAATAAAGAATTGTAACTTAAATCATTCTTTCAAAAACAAGATTTGTCCACCTCTTGACATATATGAGAAAATAGCTCAGGAATAAAATATTGAGCACAAAAGCAATGCAAAACTGTATGACAGGGGTTTTATGAGGTACGTCCAGAAAATAAGTTCCGTTTGGTAATAAAATTAAATTTTGTACAGATACAGAATAATTATTTATTGCACAAAATTCTATAACTCTTAAACTACTTTTCCACATAATTGCCAAAATTTTGCAGGCATTTGTCATAGCGTGGCACAAGTTTTTGTATACCTTCTTCATAGAAGTTTGCCGCCTGTATCTTCAAAAAGTTGGAAACATTTTCTTTCAGCTCTTTGTCATTGTTGAAGTGTTGACCGCCAAGGAAAGACTTGAGATGTAAGAACAGATGAAAGTCGCTAGGAGCGAGGTCAGGGCTGTACAGAGGATGGTCAAACACGTCCCAGCCAAATCCCTGTATTAGATTTTTCGTCACATTTGCAGTGTGGTTGTGCGTTGTCATAAAGAAAAACAACACCTTTTGACAGCAATCCTCGGCGCTTATTCTGTATTGCGCAGCGCAATTTCCTAAGTGTCTCGCAATAAACATATGCTTTGATTGTTTGACCACACGGTAAGAAATCAATGAGTAAGATGCCTTTCCAGTCCCAGAACACTGTGCACATCATTTTTCGAGGTGTCAAGATTTGTTTCGACTTAACCTTTGCTGGGGATGATGTGTGCCTCCATTCCATTGATTGCCGCTTACTTTCAGGGGAAACCCAAGTCTCATCTCCTGTGACTATCTGTGTCAGAAATTTTTCGCCGTCTTCATCATAACAGGTTAAAAACTGAAGTGCATTACCCATCTGTTTTGTTTTGTGTTGCTCAGTAAGAATCTTTGGCACCCAATGTGAGCAAAGTTTACAAAATTTCAGTTTTTCGGTATCAATTTCATGAATTAGTGATTGTGAGCTTTGGGGAAATTCCATAGCGAGAGCACTAATTGTAAACTTGCGGTTTTCCTGGATCTTGTCATCAATTGCGTGAACCAGTTCTTCTGTAACCAAAGATGGACGCCCACTTCGTTCTTCATCATGCACTTCACTATGTCCTTCATTGAACTGTCAGACCCATCTTCTCACCATTGAATCACTCATCGCATTTTGTCCATAAACTTTGCAAATGTACCGATAAATTTCAGTTGGTTTCACTTTCCTAGCATTCAGAAAATGAATCACAGATCTGATTTCACAAGCGGCGGGATTTTCAATCAACACCGACATTGTAAACAAGCACAACAAAGCGTATGTGGCTGACATCGATCTCAAAATGGCGCACGTTTCTTCTCCTTGATACAGAGCGTTTACCGCGCATGTGCGGAACTGCGATTGCAGCGCTGCAGTGGAGAAAAATTGAAACGGAACTTACTTTCTGGACGTACCCCGTATAATGAAGTTACATTCTGTTGTGTACCATCACCAATTCAGTACCATCACTGATCTTGAAATATCCGAAATTTGCCAAACAAAAGTGTGTGTACATTAATGAAAAACAGAGATAGACTTTTCAAAATGTCTCCTCAAAACAGTGATCTGTAGCACATTGTGTGTGAGGTGAAGTTGAATGTGAAAATGCAGCAGCCATGAAGTGTTTGTAATGTTCTAGTGTGCTCTGTCTTGTTTTAGATCCACGTTATTACCAATAACTAATAAGGTCAATGTTAAAATTGAGTTCTAACTATAACATCCACGTGTAAAAGCAGGCTTGAATTTAGGACCTCTGATGCCCCTGGGCAAAAAAAAAAAAATAAATAAATAAATAAATTTGCTGTCCCCCCCCCCCCAACTTGCAATAATATCTTACTTAAATTTTCACAACATAGAGAATGGTTTCACTAGTTTGGATATGAGTGGCAAACACCATAAGTGAGTTTATTAAAATTTAAGTAGAAACATCTTAATAGAAAGAACTTACACTACAGAGGCATCACCCCATATTAAATGTCAAAACATATACTGTTTAAATAACAAGAGGCTTCCTCCTTGCCCTGTCATTTGCAAACAAGTTTACGAGTTCATCATAGTCCATTAACATTAGAAAATTAACATTAATGAATAACAACACACACTTCTTGATCTTACAGTTTTTTGTGTGTGTTAATTGATTCTCACTATTGGAATGCATTTTGCTTTGTCTCTGCTATGTGCGCATAGAGTGCAAACTAATCAGCATAGCCAACATGCATCAATTAATATTTATCTGCGAGCGGCAAATTTAAATGAACTTGACATTTCAAGTCTATGCTTTTGTTTTTTTTTGGTTTTTTTTTTTTGTGCAGCTTTCCAGTAATTTTGCCGTCCCCTAATATGTGCCACCCTGGGCAGTTGCCTGGTTTGCCCTGCTGTAAATATGGCCCTGTGTAAAGGTGACGACAACAAGATGTACCATGTTAGTATGATAGTATAAACCTCATAGTCTATAGCCAGAGTCAAATTGAAATGGAGTTTTATTTATGGACACTCTTTAATGGCTGCGGTTCTTAGCATCCCATTCTATATTGGGTGTGAAAGGCTGCTTAATTTTGCTCAGATGCCTCTTTATCAGGCTTGAGGTTCTCTTACATGCCCTGAAATTTATGACATAGGACCAACAGTTTTAGTTCCCCATCTGAAGGAAGCCATGCTAAGGATTTTTATTTCTGAAAAATCCCACGACCTTCTGCCAGGTTTGAACCTCAGACCTTTGGAATTAGAGGCTAGCATGTCACCCTTAGAACATGGAGAACGAATATAGCCAGAGTCAAGGTACATGCCACAGCAGCTAATATATATACTCGAGCTGAGGTCACAGTAACATAGTTTAGAAGAAAAAAAAATTATAATATTAATAGGAAATAACTAACCGTAGATAATAAGCACAGGAGTTGACAGTATATTGTATGAATGTATGTAAGTGTATGCCTCAAATGACTGAGTGGTCTTCACTCTACATCTGTAACTTGGCCATATATTATGACCTTCTCCTTCATTAACCTACTACTTTAAAACAAGTAAGATAGAAACCAACATATCACACATGCTCAGCAGCACAGTTAAATCTGATTGCCTGGAAGATTTCTAGTAGACATACAGTGGTGTCAGTGCATCAGAGGCCAGTTCTGGCTTTAGCAGAACTCAGAGGCATTACTGCATTAAACATACAGATTTTGCTGTATCTCTTTCAACTACTTTCTTAATGTTTCTCTCTATTATCCCTTCCTCTACCTCTCATTCACTTCCCATTTCAACATTCTCCTTTCTGTGCAACTTAAAGTTGATTCATGCTTTGAAAACTATTTTTGTTCTGGGATTTTCATTAAAATTAAAACATACTCAAAACTATGCCCCTACCTTATGCTTAAAATGTTATATAACAGTTTACATACATGTATAATAATAATGAAAAGATTTTATAACCTCTTAAAAATGTATTATCAACATTTTGTAATTCATAAACCTTATTAGAAGTATTAAACCTACAAACTTTTGTTAATTAGAATTTTTAAAGGATCTTGAAACAATCAATATACAGAATGATTAAAAGATACTTTTACAAAGTTTGAGGACAGGCTCTTTACATCAAGACAAGAAAAAAATGTTCATATAAATACATATCCCAAAATCTGTGTTCTCGATTTATCGAGGTTCAAAATGCTATTAACCAAATCATTTTAAAGTGACACTATTCTATTTTTGACATTATCAGCTTGTTAGGAGGTGTTCTACATAAACACCACTTATAGAAAATGAATCCAAATGTCCTCATCTTGCATCTTGACATGCATGTACTCATCAAAGCATGGAATGTCAAATACTCCCAGTCGATATCATATGATTTTGCAGGCTTATATCAGTGGCTTAAGGTGCCACAAAAAGATACAAAATCCAAAGGATTGAGGTCAGGGGAGCATGCAGACCATGGAACTGGTTCCTCTCTACCTATCCATCTATCATGCTAGATATCAGCCAGTGCATCTCAAAGAATGAGACTAAAATGTGCTAGAGCATGATGCATAAACCATGTGTTGATTATTTGCAGAGGCACATTTTCTAATAAGTCTGAGAGAGTGTGTTGAATGATCTCCCTGTAGACAGCACTGGTATGGTGTGATGGGGATATGTATTACACATCTGATAAAAGACAAATGTTAACAAGCACCCATGGCAGCACAAGGCCAACTCTGCAGGGTAAAGTGGGTCATAGCCTTCTATGAATAAATGCATAAATAAACTAGGTTATTAGGTTGGAGCTGGAAAGCCACTGAAGGTGACTTTCAGTAATAAATCAATAATGCATAAATGAAGCATTTTAGAGCACATGTTCATATGAACCTATTTTCTTGTTTCCATGTCAGGAATCCATCCCTAAACATTGTAAAAGTATTTTGAATCATCCTGTATATGGATGAAATGCCTCCATATTGAGAAAGGAATTAAGATGCTAGCTTCAGCTTGCAATCAACTTGCAATTCACCGACTATTTATTAAAATACAGAGTGACCCACTCACACAATAGTTTACATGACCCATTTTTTTTAAATTACTAACTTTAATGTTTAAATATTTATCTCATATTTTCATAAGATCAATCTTTTCAATTGAATTTATTAATCCTTTAAAATCAATTCTGTACATAAAGCCCTTGGCCTTGTCTGTGTACCGAAGACACTTTTGGCTTGCATTTATTTATGAGAATTACTGTTATTATACTGGTTTCTTTCAGATAAATTAATAAACATACAACCATAACATGAGGTTCTTAAAAATATGTATATGCTATTATCAAATACCAAACTAATGGAAAATGGAGTATTTCTTGCAGCCATAAAAATGTTTAATGCCTTGCCAAGCGGAATAAAAGCCAAAGAGAAGATAAAACCTTTTAAAGCAAAAGCTAAACAGTTTTTATTAGAGATTTATTTTTATCCCTTTTATCCAATTGAAACAAGGTGCATCTCAGATTAATGAGGTAAGAGGTAACTGGATTTTATCTACATCATATATTGTTCCATCATTGCAAATTCTTTTAATTGAAACCTAAAAGTCCTAAATAGTTATTGAACTTTGCATTTATTAAATATATCTAAATAGAAATTCAAATATTGCTCAGATACTGGATTTTTAAAAAGAAATTACATTTTACCTTGGACTCTTTTTCTTCTTTCGGCGTTGAGGACTGAGGAAGGCACATCTTCTGCTTTTCTGGTGAGCCACAGGTGGTTTCCAATTGATTCAGGTCCTGCTGAAGTTCTGGAATTGAGATATTATTCATAAAACAATTAACAGGTTAAAGTACATGCTCAAATACTCATTAACTATATATTTCATTTCATCAATAAAAGTGGATATTTACAGAAAGTAATAGAAAATTGAAATTGAGTTTTATTTATGGATATTCTTTAACTGCTGAGGTTGTTAGCCTCCCATTCTATATTCGGCATGAAAGACTGCTTAATTTTGCTCAGAGACCTCTTTATCAAGTTCTCTTATGTGCTATAAATCTACAACGCAGGACCAATGGCTTTATTTTCCTTCTGAAGGAAAGCAAGTAAGGATTTTTATGCCCGAAAAAATACATTGCCCAAACACTCCAGGTTCTCTTCCAAGGTGTATGGCCAGCCTGGAGATTGCTTAACATTTCTGGTCCCTATAAACCAAAGAACAATTCTTTTGCCTGTAGATGGATATTGTTAACAAGTATGTCTGAATGACATTGCCCTAAACAACTGACTTAAACTCAGCATACAACACATACTGTACCTTCTACTGCAGATTCCTTATGACCAGCTAGCTTGTTAATGAAATGAGGCACACAGTGCAAAGGCATCTGCATATGCACCCAATGATTTCAAGGTCAATTCAATGGCTAATAATAATTAACAAACCTCCTACAGTTGGAATAAAGTTTCACATTGATTTTGTACTGATCGCTTTCTTATAACTGTTTTAATTCACAAATGAAATCACAACAGCTTTTCAAATGACTCTTTATTTTACACTGCTGATGCAAGAATGATACATTACAACTTGTTTGTATGAAAATTGAGTTCTATATGTTGACAATGATTTTTTCAGTGAAATAAATAAGCATGTGCAACTTCATGTAATAACACATAGCACGATGCAGCCTTTTCCACAGATGAAGGAATGCTTTTCTGGAGACCAACAGGGGGGCAGCAGATGTACACTCTGGTGTAGTAACTATGACAGAAAGCATGAGTGAGCAACCCAAACCTGGTGGACATAGTGATGGCTCTCTATTGTGCCAACAATATCTGGACCACTAAAGGTCCACTCCTCCCCATGGGAACCTTGATGTCACAGGAATGTCAAGAGCACAGGGAAGTTTTGCTCAAGCTCCCTTGGGGTTTGTGGACATCACTCTTGAAATGTCCAGGTAGGTGACAATAGGTGCATGTGGGTGGCTGACCAGGATAAACCACTAGAACACAGTGTCCAGAAATGTACACAAAACTGATACATATTTGATGAGTAGTATGTGGACAGAGCAGTACACCTGAACTGGTTGGATAGTAATAGAATTCAAGACCATTGTACTACAGAGGAAACTAAGATTTTAAACTCTCGTTATCCATAGCACTTGACACCTCCAATGGCAAATAGTTAAGTTTCACAACCAGGTAACCAAACCCATGTGTTCCAATTTGACTGGGCCAGGTTCATTGACACAAGAAAACATGCTTCTCCACGAGTTCATGCAAGAATGTCTTGTAGCAACCATTCCTGCTGAACCTTGATATAAAAACACTGGGTAAGGTTATCCA
The DNA here is from genome assembly GCA_030762935.1 of Hymenopus coronatus. Lineage (NCBI taxonomy): Eukaryota > Metazoa > Arthropoda > Insecta > Mantodea > Hymenopodidae > Hymenopus > Hymenopus coronatus. Next base: position 25,231,231 of record CM060900.1, on the reverse strand, counting down.
GTTGTATTATAAGAACCTGCTCAATAGGAGGCTTTAATGTATTGTAAATCCATTCATAAATTTCATAAGCTAAAACCTTCAGCATGTTGCATTCAAAACTAACTTTTACAGTATTCTGCACTCATGTTCAAAAACCAGGAAAACTTATCTTAACCCTTTTAGTGCCAATCATGATCTAATCATGATGCCATATTCGTAAGTTTTAGATCTTTCCAGTAGGAAAGTGTGTATTTTCTACATCATAGCCATATAGAAAGGTTTTCTGGAGCATTTTAGGGCTTATCTTTACACTCCAAAGCACTGTATTAGCTCCAAATTTAATTTCTCTAGCTGGTATTTATGTTGGTTGAAAACTGGCGATGCCTAGCAAAACATTGAAAACCAAGGAGGAAATAAGAGCTGCAGTTCACGATGTATTAGAAGAAAGCAAGTGGTTTTGAATTTTCAGATCTTGATGAAAGTTTCTTACATTGACGTAAGAGGGGAGGATATATATTCTAGCAGAAAATGCATCTGATAACAATAGCCATCGTACACATGCAAACAATCAATGTACTTATTAAAATGGATTTACGGAAGTGTAACCAGACAATGCAGCCTCAAAAGTGCTAAATTGTACAGTAATCTCCGTTACATCTGTATCCAATTTGCTTTATGCCATTTTCATTATTAGTTATGTTATGCTAACGTGTGTGTTTTTTTGTAGTTATTTTCAGTTTTCAGCCTTCAGGTTACAGGAATTCATTTTTTGTATTTTAAAAAATGAAACACCAGACCAAAACAGATTACTGTTTTAGTAAAGAAATATCTGTACTTTTATTTCATTAGCCTGAATTGTTTATATAGTAAAGTTTTGTATGCCTAATTATTGATTACCTTGGGATTTTTATTTATTTTCAAAATTTTCTTTTGTTTTTAATTTTTTTAAAAATATTGAAGAGACTTCCAAACCATATAATGCATATTATGCAGTAGACAAAAGGGTTTACTAAAAATAAAGAAAAGACTCAGCTCCCTACATCATTTGATACTCATTTTATTACTAATGATTTAAAACCCTGTATTCTGTCCTAAAATTGCTTGGCACTTTTTAGACAGCATTTTGTTATTCGGGGTGGCACTAAAAGGTTAAGAACACAGGAAGGCCAGGATGCAAGTCCCATTTAATGTGACCTCACTGCACGGTCAAAGGACCAAACTGAATTATTGAACATGTTATTGTAATTAAAATTTGCATAAGAAATGTATTCTCTTGCAAACAGTGTGCTTCCCAGTGCCAAGAAAATTACCCTTCGGCTGCCTACACCTCCAAATTAAGGATTTGTATATGCCTGTAGATAGTGGACCAGTAGACATGAATTTGTGGTGTCATCATGCTAGCAATGTTTAATTTACCAAAATATCTTATAAACCTGTTTATTTTGTAAATGGTACTGAGAGACATTTCCATTTGCAAAAATTCATAGTCATATTTGTTATGGAATAAAATTCTGGGGGCTACAACTGAAAATGAAAAAGTGTTCAAATTGCAAAAGCAAGCAATTAAAATAATGACTGAGACAGAAAGGGCATCTACATACTCAATATCACAGAACTGACCTTGCGAAGAAAACATATCACACAGGGATTAAACTTTACAACTAATTAATTGCCTTCTCACAATAAAAACATTAAAGATACTGAAGTATTTGAAAAGAAAGCATGGTCATTCCTGTTATCAAATTCTTTTTATTCAGTTATGGAATTTCCAGACTTGTAATAAAGCTGCTGTAAATAACTATATATACTTATTTGTTCCTATGATACTTTTTACTTGTGTCATGTAATAACTTGTATATTATTTGATGAAGCCATGAATTTATGTACACTTCAGAAATAGAGGGCAATTGCCCTTGAAACATATGTTTTGAACATAATTACATATAAGTGAGGTGAGTGTTACTATTCCGACTCAATTTCAACATCACACTTCAGAAATAGTTTGTATTATTTTCTTACTTCTAATTCTTATTATATACATCCATTAATATGAATCCTAGTTGTAAGTTTCTGACATGTCCTACATCATGCAATATGATCAAATGGATGAATAAAATTCTATTCTATTTCTTTTTTACTTTCTCTAGCCCATATGTACAATATACATAGTGGATAGAGAAGTCCACCCAAATGTTCAATAACAAGATCTTACTGGAAATATATGTTCTGAGGTGCCCCAAGTCTTAAAAATGCATTTTTATAAAAAGGTATGTGTGTCTGTGGACACCATAGCTCAAAAACAAAAAGTCAGTTAAATACCAAACTTGGTATCTTGGTATCTTCCAATGATGAGACACAAAGATTTTCAAGAAAATCCTCCCACCCCAAACTAACCTTTACAAAAACATTATTAAAAAATGTTGATTTTCTGAAAAATGGCTCTAACAATTTTGATTAAAATATCTTATTAAATCAAAAGAATTTGAGTTGGTTTTGTAACACAGACATCACTTAGTAATTAACTACTTGGACTGACTCAAATTATTTTGATTTAATTTAGTCACATCACTGTCACAAGCTTCTTTGCATATTTGCAAGATTTCAAAATACCTTATGTTCAAGATATTTTTATGACAAATAAAATGTATATCTAAAATTTTCTAGGAATAGCCTCTGAAGATCTCTTCATTCTGGATGACTTTTGTATAACTGGCAAACTATAAGAGACAGACAAAAACATACTACACAAAAAATGAAGATATCATTAAAACACACAATTAATGTTATATATATTTTGTTTTTTGTTTTTTTTAAGTTAACTGTTTTCAAGAAATTCTGGATTATTAGTTTCAATTTTAAGCCACAAAGTTTTCTCGAATGGGAAGATATCTTTCTTCTCATTTCTCGTTTGTTTACTCCTGACAATCAAAGAGATGGAATTTCAAATATTTTACATAGCGACCAGATTTTAAAGGACTTGACCATCGCTTTAGCCTGTGCATTTTCTTATTTCCCTTCTACTTACAAGGAAGCAAGTAATAAGACTAATTCTGCTGATGTTTATCACGATTAGTATGATGTAGATAAAAGATTAATCTTTTGAATAGAAGCTTTGTTTGTGGAACAGCTAGAGAAAGTCATGTGAATGGAACACATTAGATTTTTTAACCACTTTTGACAAAATTACACGTGTGAAATCTTGTTTTTATGGTAGCTCCTTTATCTACATTTTGTATTTTCACTGTATTTTGCAAATCTTTAGTACTAATGGGTTCTAGGTTTACTTACCTGCTATGGGATCCCTGTTTAAACCTAATTTGCTTATTATATACTGCGGAATATCAGCTTTTATTCCCTGTGAAGACTTTGCTTGACCTTCTGCTTGCTCTAACAAATGATAAAACTCCTCTGGATCAAACTCTAAGCATTCTAGTAGACGTGCTGGTCTTGAAACTATAAGCAGTAGCTTTTTGATGAGCCCTGTTAATCTTGCAGCTGCTTCAGGCGATTTTTCCTTTGTCTGAAAACAGGATTATAGCATTAATATTAATTGTATATAAGTGTTTCTTCAGGAGAGCATGGTTTAAAGTGATCAAGAAGTATGTATTCTTATGTTTTACATCAATATTTAAAAGAATGCACTTAATAAGTTCAGTACTATAAAAAAACCCATGCTGGGGGTGGAAGTTCTGCCAAATGTTTCACTTTTCACACAGAGGATTACTTAAAAATTTGGTCATAATTTTCTACTTCACAAGAACTTTGAGATATCCTAAACAACTAATGTATGCAATTGCTACACATTTTTTTCAAAAGATCTTCCAACTGTTTATTCTTAAAATAATTACAGCAACAAATATTTCAAGAAGCCTTGTTGTGTCATTTAACCATAGTTAATATGTAAATACTGATGCTCACTAACAGGGCAATTGTCACATTGATGTTATGGATCGAGCTGAGATTTTCTTTAGTGAAAATAGATCATAAATAAAAATATCTGTGTCTCAACTTCCTTTCCCATAGGCCCATTATCTTCAAATTAGAATCATCCACTAATAAGACACGCATTCAAAAAGTTTTGCAACCAGACTACCCACTGTTTGACAATAATGGTTATAAAAATTCAACTAATGCAGCTGGCAACAATTGACCTTAAGCTATCAAAGTATACATAAAGTGCAGTTTAAACTTCAATATTCATATTCCTACCACAGTCTCTTGAGTTCAGTCCTTCGTCAAAAGCTGGTGAAAAGTCATAGATATTTTTAAAGAGCACATTAGATTCTACATTTTTACATGCTACAAGGTAGTTGAAAGAAAAAAGAAAAAAAAAAAATCCAAGAATATTTGTTAGCTGTTTGTGGAGCTCAAGTTTGTTCATTTGATATCATTGCAAAATAGATTCAATCATTTGAAGAAGGACTTTGAAAGATAATGCTCATTCTGGCCAGCCTCAGGAAGCTGTGAACAAGAAGAAGAACAACAATGACGATGATACTTAATTCATCACATGATTAATGCTCATAAATTGGTGACTCGTTAGATATGAAATGACAATTGTTTGATAAACAAATTGTAAATAAAAATTCTTATGTACAATATGATGCTATCCAACATTTGCAAGATTGAAACATAGTACACAGTATGTGGAAGAAGTAGGAATGGTAGTCATGTAAGCTAAATCATTTAAATGTTTGCTAATTTAAATAAAAAAAGCAATCTAAATGCACAGAAACATGTTTGGGCATTATTTTCTAAGAATAAATCTTAGAACACACAAGTCTCTGGATAAGCTGTCAAATTTAAAAAATGTCCTTATTCGTACTTCCCACAACTGAGTGTAGTGTTGCATTGAACATGCAGTGAAATCTGTGTTGCTTGTTATAAATTTTGCAATGCAAATGTGTACTACTTTCCTTATTTAGTATAAAATGTTTCAGTGCTGATTAGATTTTATTGCAAGCTCTCCCTTCATGTATACATTGTACAGCCAAGCTCTTTCAGGCTTGATCTTCTCCTGGAAAAGCCCTCAACTCCAAACGAAATCTAAAATATGCCCTACAATTGCCTGCTTTATATGTGCACAGAGAAGGCTCAGCTTGTCATTAGCAAATGCTTTTGTTTAACATACAGCTGTAAATCTATTCATGGTAGCAAAACGGTTTCTTTTTGGATGAGAAATTTTACACTAATAGGAACTTAAGTTTAATAGCTAGAAGCATACAGAGAAATGGGATCAGTTAAAAGGTATGTCTGTGGATTTATATATTGTTATAAGAGAGAAATATAAATAATTTCAAGCAAATATTTGCTTTTTCAACAACTGTCATTTTCATGCATTAGTTTTGCCTTCTAAGAATCAATATTCATAACTTATTAAGTTTATACTATACCTCAGCAAGCAACCTCTCAAGGTTTTCTGACATTTCATAAAAATATCTACTTGTTACTAATTTTTCTTCTGATTTCTGTAAACAGTCTCTAGCCATTTCAATTACTTGATGATGAACAAAACGTATTATAGGAACTGAATCTTTTGGTAAATTTTCGAAGTTTTCTTTTGCATCGATAGACTTATTGTCATTTATGAAACTTTGTAATCTCTCTTCCATTTGTTGTGTAGCCTGTGAAAATGAAATAGAAAGAGATAAGAGAAACAATGGTTTAAAATGAAGTTGTTTAATGTTCTATGAGCAGAAATATATCTTACACTCACTTTTGGAAATCTCTCCTTATACAAGGTGTTCATCATCACAATTTCATCATCTACCACTGGAGAACGGCTTGGACTACTGTAAAACAATTCATAAACATTACTAAATGCTTGTTATTTACTGGTAGAGGAATAGATACATAAACAAATGGAGAAAACAAAGAAACATACAAATTGATATGTGTGTTCCTCTTATGGAATAAAGAGTTTGAGCCAAAGCTTGGTTCTGTTCCTTTTTAACAGCTAGACTTCAAGGAAAAGAAAGAACAAAAAATTATATAAATATGCTCATATGAAACATACCATATGTTTAGTTTCAGTTATGAACAAATAATGATCAATTCCCATCATTGCTATTTTGATTAGAAACTTGGTACTCTTGTGTACACTGTGTAAACTTATGCTACACATGACAATTCTGTACATAACTATTAACATTGTGGCTCAGATATACTGGAATTGCAAAGTAGCTTTGTTAAGGACTTGTGGTCCCAGGTGGATAAGTAAATTGAATAGTATATAAAATAATAAGAAGTATTTTAGATAATGGAGCCCCATAATTTAAATGAATTGAGTCATCTGTTTTACATTTTTTGCTCCCTTTGCCCACCTGTTATATGCAGTGTCAGTCAACCTTGGAACTGAAGATAGGGTTAAGGTACCCTGAAACTGGTCTTCCCAAACAAAGGTGTAGTGGAACAAAAGTGACTCAATTCATTTAAATTGAATAGTGTTTACCTTTGTTAGAATAATTATACTTAAAACGAAAGTATTAATTGTTTGATCAACCTTTTCAGCTGCTATTTGATTCAATGGTGAATAAATAAAAATAACAATGAATAAATAATTAAGTCATTCAGTAATCAATTTGAATATAAAATTATAATATAAATTACAGGATGTCCCGCATAAAGCCAGATGTTGCACTATCTCACTGGCATTAAAGTAAAAGGTATGTGTTACTATGCCACTTCTCATGTAAATATTACATAGTTACCAGTATTTCTTGTTTATAAGAAGTGCTGAAAGTGACTTATTTTTGATCCACCCTTATATGCACAAATACTCTTTACTTGCTGTGTAACTCAACTGTTAGACTCGGAGGTTTTGGTAACCAGAGTAGGCAAATGTAATGGCTAGAGCAAGTCACCAATCAGGGTATTGCTGCTGTTTTAATGTGTCTGCTAAGTCAGCTTCATTCACAGCTCAATTAACATTGCATATTATTTGAGACCTCAACTCCTACCCCCATTGTTTTGCATGTTTTCATCTTTGAAGATATAAGAGTATATGGAATGTTGCATTCACCAAGAGAAAATGCTGTCAAGGCCTATCAAGAAGTATAATCCTGCAAATCTTTGGGAACACGTGCAAAGCAATTATATGAGGTCTCCACTCCTTTCATTCCTTATCTAATATAACATTAAGCACAACAATTTTCAATAATGCAAAACTTAAAAATTGATTAGTATCAAAGTGTTAAGGGTTTATCTCATAGTGTAAGATATACACTATTGTTTATGAAAATTGTAACACTATGAAAGAATTCCCTGAATGAGTCCAAACTTGTTGAATGTGTAGAACAATATGCAAGCATTAAGTGATTAAAATTGCAGAGAGATGGGGTACATATAGGCCAAGCAGGGCCCTCTCGTGTTTGTCCAATAAGGTCAGCATTGTGCCACGTGTAGTCAGTGCAGAGCCATCAAACAAGACGGAAATATTAAAGTGAGTATCAGTATGCTTTGTCGATATCAAAGGGAGCCATATGAGAATGTGAATGAATTCAAATGTGGCAGAATAATCGGTCTCCAGGAGTATGTCACATCATAGCATTTCGGCTCGTACAGGGCAGGCTACTATGACAGTGATGTGCATGCGGAAGCAGTGAATAAAAGGAGATCACATGCAGCAAAGAGCGGGCATAGGACCATGCAAGATGTCACAGCACAGGATGACCACATGGCCATAATGGACCGCACAGCTTCATCGACAATTCGTCACTGTCTGCTGCGGATATGTCGGCATCCATTGTCCAGAAACCACAAGTGCCTCTGACTGCAATGGATGCATGAAAACAGTCACTGGTATGCTGAGTGGCAAAATGTAGTCTTTTTAGATGAGTCCTGCTTCAACTTGTCTTACAGTGATGGCCATATACATGTGAGCGCAACCTGGAGGTCAGCATTGTTGAGCAGCATAGCGGACAAACACCAGGCGTGGTGGTTTGGGGCACCATTGGTTACAACAACTGATCTTGCCTCCTACGAGTTGAGGGTACTTTGAACAACCGGTACCTGAGGGAGATTGTAGAGCCCAATATACTTCCCTGCTTTAGGCATCTCTACAAGCCACATTTCAGCAGGGCGGCCATATATTGTGAAGAATGTACAAGCCTTCTTCGAAGACAGATGGGTGCCATTGCTTCCAGTGTACACGTTCACCTGCAATGTCGCCAATTGAACATGTCTGGGATATGATTGATCGGCAGCTTCATCACTGTCCTCCAGTAACAAGTGTCACAGATTTATGGACTCGCATACAAACTGCATGGAGGAAGATTCCCCAAGAACACATTCAGAGCCTTTTCAATACCATGCCATGGCGTACAGCAGCTGTAATTGCAGTGCATGGAAGCTACACCAAATATAGAATGTTCAGGCTCAAAGGTCACATACAGATTTAAAAAGTTGATCAATAGTTTATTGTTATGTACTCAATCTGTAGTATTAAATTTGTTACATTCAGGAGTTTCCTTCTTGGTGTTGCAACTTTTATAAACAATAGTGCATTTCAATACCATAGGGTATCAAGATATTTATATTGGTGGTCTCACCCCTATAAAAAATAAATTCCAATTTATACTTTATCCACCATTATGTCTAAGCAACTGTTTATATATAGCTGCTCATTTATTCAAGGAATTTAGCGATGTGTAGTAAGCTTACCAGTGCAACCAGTGGACATTTTCATGTGGCAAGTGTAGAGACTGTAATAATGGGTGCACCAATACAAATCCAAGCAAGATGCAATATAACAGACCCAATGAGCTATTGGAGGCTGATGCACTTGATTCTCTTGAATCATGGGAGTGCATCTGTGATTACAGAGGGTAACCCTCATCTCCATCACAAAAATATATCCCACCACACCTATTTACTTTTTCATGTTAGCCAAACACTCAACAAGCCTCATATAGATTCCACTGAGCCTTAACATCTTCCACCTGCAGAAAATTAATCCTTGCTTACACTTCTAGTTGGGTCAGTTGTTGGCAAAGCACATTATATCCAATATATGAAATAATCTCCACAACAGCTGAAGCAACCGACTATTTGCACCTTATTAAACACAGTGAATGAGTGACCTGCTACAACAAAACAACTCTGTAGTCTTTATGTGTAGCTAAACATTCTAAGATGTGTTCTTTTCAAAAGACACTCATACATTAATAACTGACAATTATTTTGCTTAACATTGCATCTAGTAAATTCCTTGAAATTCAACTGAATGTACATTGTTACATGTAATGATTTGGAATGATAGGGATAAGTATAATAAAAATATCTATTGAGTACTCTTCTTTCAGGGGGACTTAACTTTAACTTCAATCTTGTTTTATAGAAATACAAGAAGAAAAAGTACCAACCAACTTACTCTCTTGCCCAAAAATTACTGGAATTAATATGATCACTTTTTGTATTGCAACATTCATAAAATTAAATATAATAAGCTTGCATTATCTCATGTGATATCATATCATCAAACTTGTTTATATCAAAGATTGTATACAGGGTGATTCAAAAATACATTTACAAAGTTTGGGGACAGATTTCTTACATCAAAACAAGAAAAACATTAATACAAAACAGATGTCCCAAAATCCTTTGTTTTTTTTTTTTATTTAAGCTCCAAATGTTATTAATCAAAACATTTTAAAGTGACACTTTGTTCTAATTTTGACATCAGCTTGTTAGGAGGTGTTTAACACAAACATCACTCACAGCAAATGCTGCAAATATCCTCCTCTTGCATCTAGACATTCACTCGTCAAAGCATGAAACGTCAAATACTGGGAGTTGGTGTCATATGATTTCTCAGGCTTCCATGAATTTTAGATTAAGGGTTTCTTCATTCGGAATGTTTGCTGCATAAACTAATTGTCTAAGGTACTCCCATAAAAAAAGATTCAAAGGACTAGGGGAATATGCAGACCATGGAACTAGTGCCCCTCTACCTATTTATTTGTCATGCTAGATACCAGCCAGTGCATCTCAATAATGAGATTAAAATGTGCTGGAGACCCATCATGCATTAACTACACGTTTGTTCTTATTTGCAGGGACACATCTTCTAATAAGTCTGGGAGAGTGTTCTGAATAAAGTCCCTGTAGACAACACCTATAAGGCATATTGGGGGAATGTATTACATAGCTGATAAATGTAAACAAGCAGCCATGATAACACAAGGCCACCTCTGTAGGGTAAAATGGGCCAAAGCCTTCTAACAATGATGCATAAATAGATGAAGTTATATGATTGGACACAAAAAGCTGTTGAACATAAACTTTGATTAATAAATTGGTAATAAGTGTTTTAGAGCATAAGTTTATGTGAACCTATTTTCTTGTTTCAATGAAAGGAACCCATACCATACTTTGTGAAAGTATTTTTGAATCAGCCTGTAATATAATGCAGACACATATATTGAGGTTATTGGTTCTGGTGTAGGCCGCAACATTTTTTTATACTGCTCTCTGCCAATGTTTCGCTGCAACTTATGGGCCACTGGCCTACACCAGAAACCATAACCTCAATGGACTATGACCATGGAAGCCTGCAGTTATATGTCATACACATATATGTTAGAAAAGTTAAATATAACAAAGGAGAGAAGTAAGGAAGCTGTTAAATATGAGGTGCATTCAAGTTCTGAGAGTGTTTTTTTTTTTTTTTTTTTTTCTCCTCCTAGACTGGACCCAGATAGAAATCTGCGGTTTGGCTTAAAATATGCTGGCATGATTTCTGAGTGCGTGACAGAGAGAGTATCACCATACAGTGCACAGAATCTTAGTGGCTACAGTTAGAGTGAGTGATGTTTTTTTTTATCCTTAAAATGATGCTCTCACCACAGAACAGAGAGTATGCACTTCCATGGTACGAAGCCCATTGAAATTTTACCCCAAGAGCCAGGCCAAGTGGGTAAGGAGCATGAGAAATCACTTCAAAGTTGTTTCCTGAAGAAACTCTTGCCCATGTTTGTCTGATGGCCCGGTGCACTGTCATGATGAAAGAACACAATGTGCAGTCCTCTCGATCGTTTTTCTTCAATGCTGGAATGGCACTTACCAGAAATTTCCTCCACACTTAATCAGCAATCCTCCAAAACAATTGTTCCACTTGTGCAACCATGTCTGACAACTAATGTGAGGCAGAGATTGTGACAGTTCACTGTCACATGACCTTTGGCCTTCTGTGAGCTGTTGTATGCACAAAGGCACATTTTTGACATTCATGGCACCATCACACATGCCTCATTCAACTGGTGAAACATTTCAATAGATGGCACACCAAACAAGTGAAGAAAATAAATGATTACTCACTATTCTTGTAATGAGAATGTTGTCATTTTAAGTATCAAAAATGCTGCTCACTTTAACTGCAATGTACAGTGATACCATCTCTATCATACATTCACAAAGAATGCCAACAAATTTTAAGCCAAACTGATGTTTCTACCTGCTACTTCAAGTCCTGAGAAAAAAAAAAAAAATCTGTTACCTTAGAGACAGAATGCACCTCCTGAGTTTATCTAGGTACCCAAATTCCTCTAGGTTCTCCCTCCGTCCCCCTCTCCCTCTCAGGTGTATATGTATATTCCTGCAACTACATGAATTTATTTATTTTTTTTAGTTATTTACTAGGCTGAAGATTCATCTTAAAATTAAATGTTTTAACCTCCTTGGACAGCTGAAATTAGATATTTATAACTTAATATTACTTAAGAATACTTATAAAGGGTTAAATTCTTTTGAAAATGTCACGACCACAGCAAAGTTGGTTAGGTGCTACTTAGATTGAGAACTGGTTAAACACAAAAGCAAATGAGCAACTGATTATTTAGGGCAGGAACAAAATACATGCTTCCTATATCAACTGAATCAATTAATTGAATTCCGAGCTTTCATTCTTGAAGTCAACAGCCGAGGTAAAATCAATAGAGAACATTACAGACCTTTAACATTAACTAATTCAGTTATAAATTTTCCAGTGTCTTGTGCACCTCAATGCTGACATGGAATTAAGGGAAATCAATATACACAATTCAAAATTAACATAACACTGAAAAAAAACGTTATCATGTACTATCAATGACAGTCTATGGTAATAAAATCATAATACTATGGGTTTATTACATTTTGTACAAAGCTACAAAAGTGGCATTTAAAAATGAATAAAACATTGATTTTTCTTACTATTCTTTAGTATTCATGTCTGTTCCTGTGGCACAGTAGTCAGTGCTCTTTGCTAAAATGCAAAGCGATAAAGATTCAATCCCAGTCATGAAACAATAAGCCATAAACGGTAACAATTCTTGGGTTCAAGAAGGTTAGGATGTATGCCATGTCCTTCATTATCAAACTGAAAAAGCTTATAGCAAATTGCCACATCATCTTCTCTAGTATGTCCTTGGACAAGTTGTGCATATCATCTGCAGCCTATACTAAGAGGGCCATATCTAGCTCAAGACACAACACCCATCATTATTAGTACTTCTAACATCCAAAGAATAATATTATCATAATTTATGACTGTTGCAGACTAAAATTGGAAAGCAAAATCAGTGCTGAGAAATTTACTGCCATATCCAGAGTTCAATTTTTTTTTTTTTTCAATGTACACTGATCCTACCTAATACTGTGATTTACTAGCAGCATTGCAAGCCTCCTTTCAGATTCACTAAAGTCATGGAAGGACCACTGAATATGAGAATCAGACAAGAGAAGTTCATTATGTTTTCAGTACTGCTTTGATACCTGCTCTTACTTCATATGGTACCATTGGTGATACATGAAATTAAATAATTCTGACAGGAAATTTGGAAAGGGAATGCTCTAGGCCTAAGTTTAAGGGTACCTCCTCAGCATTTGTCAGTTTTGAGCACAGAGAAAAATGTGGAAGAAAAAGAAAAGAAAAAAAACGATGAACTTTTTTAAACCTGATTCAACTTTTCAGCATGAAAAAAGTTATATAGCAGATAGCAAACTCTCACACAGTTTTACTTCTATAAAATCCCACAAATTGACTACCTGTGTTTTGCTATACTGCATCTACTGCACTCTTTAGCTTGCCTAAGCTATGACAAATATCTTAGAAAACATTAAATACTATCATTTAATTATTCACTGCTTGGGACACTGACAACCCTCATCTAGAGGGATGGTATGTAAGAGTTAGCCTCCTCCAGCAGTCAGACTAATGTTCATCCTTTATAAAATAATACAGAAACACTATGTCTTCACATATCTAAACTTTATTCCCAACGCGTTTCACCTTCCTTTGAAGGCATCATCAAGATGTCGACTGGCTGGAGCTCTGGTGCTCCTGTAGGTCTTGCTTCTCTGGGATGGAGACATCTGGTGGAGGTTTTATGAGACTTAATAGCAAGTTAACTTCTGGAGGAATGTCAAAGTTTACAAGATAATCACAGTGTTTTTTTATATAAATCTTTTCCCAGATATTTAATTCTGAAGTAAGACAGATGGGTTTTAACAGATGAGTATTTTTCTCTATGTTGTGATGGTCATTCCAAAAGTGTGCTGCCACTGCAGATTTGTTGGTTTCTTTGTTTTTGATGTTACAGACTTCTTTTCAGGGTGGAATTCTATCAGTTATTTATAAAATCAACTGTTCTGACTACAATAAAGTAAACATCCGCAAGACCAAATGGAACATTAGAACTAGATTATATGAACATTTCAGTAATATAAAAGAAAAGAAACCAACAAATCTGCAGTGGCAGCACACTTTTGGAATAACCATCACAACATAGAGAAAGAGACTTATGATCTATATAAAAAAACACAGTGATCATCTTATGAACTTGACATCCCTCCAGAAGTTAACTTGCTACTGAGCCTCATAAAACCTCCATCAGATGTCTCCACCCCAGAGAAGCAAGACCCACAGGAACACTGGAGCTCCAGCCAGTCGACATCTTGATGATGCCTTCAACTGAAGGTGAAACGCGTCAGGAACAAAGTTTAGGTATGTGAAGCCATAGAGTATCTGGTCAACTCAATCGGTATTATTTTATAAATTATTACAGTGCTTCACAGTGTTAATTCTAATTGATTGTTCAAACTAATGTTTATACACCTTTTAAGCAATGGCTCAGTGTCACACTATGCCTGTGTCTGAATTTCAAATTAATTGTGATTTGAAAAGTTGACCAAAGATATAAAATTAATAATTGCTTCATTTATATAAACTATTGTCACTGTATATAAACTTGTGTATATTTCATACACTGATGTGTACATTGTTCCCAAAGGATGAAAATAACATCATCATATTTGTTAACTCAGAAGATGACATACAGAGTGTGATTAATTTGATAAATGACATAATAGCTAAATATAACTGCAGGCTATCAATAACATGCTTGAAAAACCTCTTCTAAAACGCAAATCTGTGATCAATAACAACAGTAGAAATGTCATGGAAGTTGTTTGGCTTTTCAGTACTTCATCCAGAAGTGAACAACATATTAAAACAATATCTGGAGCAATAAAGATAATATAAGAATATAAGCAAACATAATACAAGAATAGGGAGAATGCTAAAAAAACAATGGCAATACCAGTTCTTGTATATTATTCTGAACAACTGACTCAAAGGAATTAGCCAGTTTAGAAAAGTCATACTTTTTAAACGTGTGTTTCAACAAACAATCAAGATGGATAAAACAAAAACTAAAATGATAAATTTTATACTTGTAAAATAAATTGGTATGAGCATAAATTATCATTTATCTCATTTAAGATTGCTATGAAAGTGGAAATGTGATACATGCCTAATTTATATGGTTTTCAAGAACAGAATATATAAACTGAACACTAATTATCATGCAAAAATGAATAACATCCTGAAAAGTAATGAAGGTGATATTAATTCTGAAAAGATAGTATCAGATTCTGACAAAAATTTGCATATAGTAATATTAAATCTGCTTCATTTGCAATCTGTAATTGTACCAAAACTACTAAAGTTGAGGTTGAAGAGAGAATTTCTAAATAATTTGCAGAAAAACTATCAGAAAAGTGGTGATCGGTGCTGTGAATAAAGTTACCAGTCATTAACTTCAAACTAGAGTAGCAAGAAAATGTAAAACAGTGTTTGGCCAAAAGAACTACATACAAGTAAATTAAGCTATAAAAATCAGTGTCTACAATGACAATGATTCTGACCTCAAGGTTTAGTGTGTTTCAGAACCACAGGTTAAGAAAACAAGAACGCATAAACAAACGAGGGTATCATTGCTATCGGGCCTAAATGAAAGACAAGATGAATGTAGCAGCACACCAGGCTGCTGTCATGGAAGAACTTGACTTTGTGTTGATAGAATATCCTGATAAAGTTGTAGGTGAAAGTGCAGTACAGGGGAAAAAAAAATCAAAATTGTAGAATTGTTTATTGAAAAGTGCCAGAAGGAAATGTTAAACCATTAGGTGTATACTTTGATGGAAAGAAAGATCAGGCTCTAACACTTACAAAAACGCAGTAAAGAAACTATGGTGGAATAGCATTTAATGCCTACTCTTACTTCAAGCAGCACTATGGGCGATGACACTGATGATAAATGAAATAAAATAAATAGGAAAGGAAATTTAGCAATAAAACATTTCAGGCCTAAGTTCAGGGAACCTCCCTGGCATTTGTCAGTTATGAGGATGGAGGAAAACCTGTCAAGGAGAACATCCATGGCAAGATTTTAAGCACTGGTGTCCAGTCCACAAGTCCTCGCCACAACACCCATGCTACCAGCATTGATAGAGTATAGGGTTAATATAGCTTTTAACATTAATTTGTGTTGACAGATGTCGGTTAAATTCATTCTGAATTCATTTAACATTTTGGACTTAGAGACTGTGTCAAGAAAACTATGAAACACACACATTATACATTTCATTTTTTATAATTTCAATATGATTGTGCTTTGGTCAAAATTATGTTTAGGGTCCTCAAATTTAGCATATACAGTAAACAAATCATGGAACATTTTGAATGTATTACTAATTTCAATTCTAAAATACTACAGGTAGACCTATGCATTCTAGTGCACATCATATTTCCTTCTAATGATTTCTCTGAAGCTGTCATACCAATTTTATGGATTTTGAAGGCTTAAAAATATGTATTTTCATCAAATAACCTAAATAAATAGATGTTCACTTAGAAACATAATGTAAAAACATAACTTAGACACTAGATTCCCCCTGTCATTTACAATATCAACAAAACAAGATAGTTTAAATGTGAAGGTGATTAAAATGTAGTATATGATGATTAATGGTAATACAGCAATGCAATTTATATTGCTTCAACTGCATGCAAACTTGTGTTTGCATTATACCATGTATTATATCTTTCTTTACATTAAAGAAAACAGAATAGTTTAAAACATTAAAACACACAGTAGTAATAATAAAAACATGCTTTCATATATCACCTCATTTTCAATACATTTAAAAGCATTTAGTGCTAATAAATTATATTTTTAAGAATTGCACTTGTCATAACAAGAGTTTTCAAATAAAATAATTAATTACTTCGTATCACAAGTGTCCACTTTCAAATTTTCTGCTTCTATGTAGTGTGATAGTGCTTTTTCTCTCAAATCATATTAAGGCAAACATAAACTTGGAGTTGCAAGTTTTGATGATAGTGATAATGTTAATGAAAACTATTTTGAATGGCGCCATTTTGTGGTCATGTTGCATTTGCATTAATGTTTCTATATGAATGGGTCCAACTTTAACAATGCATGTCTATGGAAAGCAATGTAATACTGCAAAAGTTTCAGATTAAATAGGAATTATTCTTTGTTATTACCTTTTCCTAAACCAAAAGTAATCTTAACAAAAGAGAGTGAAATGACACTCCAAAGTTCAAGCATTCCAGCCCAAAAATATTTTGGCTTTGAACTGAACGCAGTGAACAAACAGTTAAGAAAATTCCACCAGAAAGTTGATGGTCAATAATTGTAACAAAGAGTCAAGAGAAGATGTTGACCACTCTAACATGCAGTGAAAATATTAAATGGTTGACACTTGCACAATGAACAAGCAAAAATATAATGAAGTGATTTTATTCATAATGTAAATGTATTATTTCTCTGCAACTTGTAAAAAATTCAATAAACCCAGAAGTATTATCTAGCACATGCTGCATCCAACTAAATTCAGTAAAACTGACTTTTGTATTATCCTTTTTTCGTGCACTGTATGGAAATGAAAACAAACGAGCATGTGGTGCTTAGCCATTGTTTGCTATTAGTACCACCTCCAAAAACTTACATTTAGGAAAACAACAATACATAGCTCAAGGCACATGTTATTCTATTTCAAGCTATTATTCTCTTATAATACACACAGTGACAGTAATAATCATGCATTATAAATATGTTCAAATACCCATACTTCGTCCTACAAGTAAAATATTCTGCAATATCTACTACAAAGTCATGTGTTTAGAAGGCTTTAAAGAGAAACTTGAAGGTATACTTTATAAAATATTTACTATAATATTCACTTAATTAGCTTTTTCAGTATGTATTATTGAACATGTTTATAACTGAAAAATAATTAAAAAAAGCTTACTCTAGTGTGGCGATACAGAGCCAGGCCAAGCTATTGCAGTCAAGTGAGAAGGAAACAAAGAGAAAAACACTATTAACATTCACAAACATTCATTTTCAAGAATTCTCAATACATTAAAGAACTAAGTTTCAGACAAGAACAGCAACCTAACTAAAACTTAATTTTGGTGCAGGTTTATAATAATTATCCTGTATGCAAAACAAGGTTTTAAATAAAATAAAACTAGTTTAAAAGAAGAACTGATGTGCACTGTGTACTATTGTTCAGCTTTAACCACTGTACATTCTGCAGTAAATTTCATTCTAAACAGTAATCCATTTGATTGTCATAGAACTAAACAGCCAAGGTACATGTGATATTGCTTCTTTCTTTCTTTATTTACCATCCTCATATGCAGGACTCACACATCCCAGAACTTACAAGCCAGCACCTAGGGTCAGATGCCTGTTGACAAGGTGAGGTCCTGGATCATAGAGAAGCCCCAGGATGGGTCATCAACTTTATGCCTGGCATGAAAATGAGAGAGTGGATGATATGAAATGAAAGTTAAATGGATAACAGGAAACATGATTATGAAGTAATTTGTGAAATGAATGATGGGGGAAACTGGAGGACTTGAAAAACCCACCCAAATGCTGCTTCATCCACCACAAATCCCACATGTAATCCTCTGAGGATCAAACTCTGGCTGCCTAGGTGAGAGACAAGTAGTCAAACCACTTGGCCACTGCCCTGCCATGTGATATTCCTTTAAATATATAATAGAATAGAGAAAAGGATCTGATAAAGTGTATGTAAACATAGTAGGCTTGCCAAAACAGAAAGGGGGGGGGGGTACAACACAGCATTGGGTTATTTTCTTTGTGTATATATGTTGTAACAGAATGTGTAAGGCTCCAGCAAAAACTAAAATAAAAATGATATAATTTTCTGCATATTAATACCTAATTTAATTTAAAACCTGATGTTCTAATTCCTAAATTTTCATGAGATTTGTTTTCTGGTATGAAAGATGGAACATAAAAACTTTCTGTATAGATCTATGGGTTGTTCAAAAAGTACTCACATTAGGAATGAAGATATCATTTTTTTCAAACATAATATATTATTTGTTTCTCAAAATAGTCCCTTTTTAGAGATATCCTCTTCTCCCAACTTTCCTGCCATGATGCTTTGACGATACTTTGTAAAAATATTACAAATGGCAGAATAAATCAAACTCAAACTCAAAAAACATGTTTACACTCTCCAAAATATAAGAATTGTCAAACTGCAAAATACGCCTCTGTCGATGGTGATCTCGCTTTAACTAAATTTCATTCCTGAGAGCCGTTTCTTCATATTTGGAAACAAAAAAATTGCAGGAGTCAAATCAGGTGAATATGTGGGGGGGGGGGGGGGGGAGGTGCAACAATTCATGCAGTTTGGTGACAACAATTTCAGATGAATGTGCTGATGCACTGTCATGGAGAAACACCATTTTCTTTTTCATCAATTGGGGCTATATCACCTTCAACTCCTTTATAAATTGGGCCAATTACTCCTGGAGCATTGTCCAGTAATGACTTCTAAGAAGTAAATGAGGAGGACATAATACTGTTGCCTCACTTTTCCAGCCGATGGGACTGTCTTTGTCTTCTTTGGAGTAGATTCACCAGAAGCAACCCATTGTTTTAGTTGTTGTTTGTTTCCGGAGTATAAAGATTAACGTCATCGATAGTGACCATTTGACACAAAACATGCTCCAGATTTTGCTTAAATAGCTCGAAACACAGCTTTGAAATTGAAATCCACTTGATGTCCATTATGAACAATCTTGGCTCCCATCAGGTCGACAACTTTTTCATCTCCAACTTATGCAAAATATTAATGGTTATTCCCATCAACACATCTATGGCCTCTGCCACTTAGTAAAATGTTGTCAGTCAGCAAGAATCATTTCATGGACTTTTAAATGATTTCCTCAGTGAAAACATCTCTCATGCACCCTGGGCGCCCCTCCTTAAAAACAGATGCTGAACCACACTTAAAATGTTGAACCAATATCTAAATGTTATCATAGATGGTGAAAGGTCCCAAAACAGTACAAAAATGTTCCAAAATTAGCAGAAAAAATGTCATAAATGAATTGTTCAGCAAAGAGTGTAAAAAATTAGATTAGATTTTAAATAAGGTGAAAAGGAAGTGGAATTGGATGGTGAAAAGAGAGAGCACAAATAGCAATTATATCTTAATACTTTGCACAAGATACAATGTACTTTACACTCCATGGATCCTGAGATCGTTTGAGCATCATTTAAACAATTTCATTCATCGTCCAATATGACCAACCAGGTTAAAGGAAATTAAGCTACAAAAAAGATACAATGTAAACAGGAGTTAAATACCACATCATATTCATGTGTAATTTAGCTTGGCAATAAATACATAAATAAATAAAATAAACAGCATCCAAATGCACTTTTATCTCCTTGCAAGGTTTCCCATCCAAAAATAATGTGAATCACTAAACAACACTGTACTTTTTCTATTTTAGAAAAAATACATTACATGACTAACTGAAATGGCTTAGTACCAAATTTGTTTTGGCAATGCATAACAAATGACAGTACATAGTGATACCAACCTCCTTAGTAATACTATCTATTTTGAAACAAGTACTTATTGAACCACCCTCACATAGTGTTGCTAATAAGTATAGGAAAAATCACTCTGAATATGACAGAGTATGCTCAATTTCTTTCTCTTTCTTTACTTAATGAAATAATTTCATATAATGCATACAGGATGAAAACTAAACGTAATCTTCGAAGATAAGGGCACAATACAAAAACATATAAGATGAAAAAAAAAATATCGTTCTTCCCCAAATTTTGAATGCAGAATGTATTATTCTTGGATTGCACTTCTACATAAGTGCACAAGTTTAAGCTAGGACTGTAATTCCCTTATGTCCTCATCAAACATTCAATACTATCTTCTGTCATTTCAAGCACCGTACATGCAGGTTTGCTGGAATTACAGTTCAATGATGGACAAAGTATGGGTCTGCAGCATGCTTCGAGAACTAGTGTCTGCTTGAAGAATGCCATGTAAACATAGCATTCTTACATACTTCATAGCTTGAATCAGATATCTCTTCTAACATTAGATTGGACAGAGAACTTACAGTACAGTACTTCAAAATACAGGGTGTTTCAGAAAGAATATACACATTTCGAATGCATATATTTATTAAACTTTAAGATATACGAATATGACACTTTACGCATATATGTACAAACTTCTCAAGTTCAGATTACAGATGTTCAATATGTCCTCCACCAATGGCACGAACAATATCACGTCGATACTCAAATTCTGCCCATACTCGGGCAAACATATCCTCCATCACTGATGTTATGGCAGTGCCGATCCGGTTCTTTAACTCTTCCAGGTTCTGTGGGAGTGGTGGTACACAAACGTTGTCTTTAACGAAACCCCACAGGAAGTAGTCACAGGGTGTCAAATCTGGTGACCGTGGAGCCCAGCTGAGACATGCTAAGTCATCAGTTCCTTGACGACCAATCCAACGGTTAGGTAGAGTTTCATTCAGATATTCACGCACTCTGCGACTCCAATGAGGAGGTGCCCCGACTTGTTGAAAGATGAAGTTGTCTTCATGCAGCCTCAGAAACAACCAGTTTTGCAACATAGCGAGATACTGCTTGCCGTTAACCATATTCCCATCAAAGAAGAATGGGCCGTAAACAGATGTTCGGGACATCGCACAAAACACATTTATCTTGGAGGAATCTCGTACATGTTCAATGGCTGCATGTGGGTTCTGTAGGCCCCAAATTTGAACATTGTGTTTGTTTACCTGACCACTAACATGAAAAGTCGCTTCATCATTAAACATGATGCATTGTGCGAAAATGTTATCATTGTCAATAGCATCAAGAATCTTGTTACAAAATGCCACACGTTTTCGTTTGTCATCAGGATGCAGAGCTTGTAACAGCTGTAACTTGTACGGCTTCATAATCAACCGACGTCTCAAAACATGCCAAATTGTTGTTGTAGACAGTTTTAACTCCCGACTGGCGCAACGAGTTGATTTTGAAGGACTACATTAGAAAGCAGTTTGAATTCTTGCAACATTATCTTCAGGAACACGAGAGGGCCAGGACTCTTTCCTTTACATACACATTCTGTATCTACAAACTGTCGATACCATCCGTAAATGTTCCATCCATTTGGAGGATCAACGTGGTACCTCAACCTGAAATGTCTTTGCACTGTAATCACGGAATTGCACTTCGCAAACTCGAGAACACAAAATGATTTCTTCTGTGGAGTAGCCATTTTAAAAATATGACGGTTAGCAAGCAAAACCGAAGACAACTGACATCTAGTGGCTGTTAATATAAACTAGACTATGTATTCGTTTATTCAATAGCCGAGCCGAGGCGCAGCGATCGATAGTTTGGACAAAATAATACTTTGTAACACGTATATTCTTTTTGAAACACCCTGTATACTGCCGTTTGTGAAAATCGCAACACAAAGAAAGAATTTCCCAAATAACTCCAAACTTGGTGGAAGTGTAGAAGAGTGTTGTAGGAATAAGTGATTAGGTTAGCAGAGCCATGGGGTGCACGTAGGTTGAGCAGAGCCCTGTCATGTCCGTCCAACAAGGTCAGTGTTGCACCAAGTGTAGTCAGTGAAGAGCTGTCAAACAAGTTGGAAACAATAAAGTGAGTGCCAGTATGCCTCGAAGTCAAAGGGAGCCCTATTGGCATGCAAATTTAAACGGGTCTCCGGGAGGCGGGTGTTTTCATACCATGACATTTTGGCTCGTACAGGGCATGCAGCTACAACAGTGATGCGTGTGTGCAAGCAATGGATAGATGAAGGTTGTATGCAATGAAGAGTAGGTACTGGACCACAGAAGATGACCACAGCATGGGATGATCACCATCTTGTCTGCATGGCCATAACAGACTATACAGTTTCATCCATAGTGTTGGCTCAATGCTGAGGCACTGTAACAGGTGTGAACCTGTCTGTGTCAATATTTTGTTGCTGACTGCTGCATGTTGGACTGTTTGCACCCATGTCATTATGTCAGCTTCCATTGTCCAGAAACCACAAGCTCCTCTGACTACAATGGACACGTGAACACTGTCACTGGGGTGCTGAGTGGCAAAATGTAGTCTTTTCGGACGAATTCCACTTCAAATTGTCCTACAGTGATGGCCACATATATGTTCAGCAGTACTGTGGTGAGTGCACCTGGAGGGCTACATTGTTTTGAGTGGCATAGCAGACAAACACCAGATGTGACGGTTTGGGGTACCATTGGTAACAACTACTGATCTCGCCTCGTATGAATTGAGGGCACTTTGAACAGTAACCGATACCTACAGGCAGTTGAGAGCCTAAGGTACTCCTCCTGTTTCAGTAGGACAATGCCCTGCCACATGTAAGAAAGTACAAGTTTTCTTCAAAGAGTGGCAGGTACCATAGCTTTGCCTAACATGTCGCCCATCGAACATACCAGGAACATGGTTGGTCAGCACCTGATGCTTGGGGGTCCTTCAGTAACCAGTGTCTTCTCTATTCATAAAATAATAGAGAAGATAGAAATGAAAATGAATGTAGATGCTTTATTATTTTTTTTTCAATTAAAAGTTTAAATTCTTCATGGAGTTTATTGATAATTAAGTTCCATAATACTGTTTGATTGTGGGCTCGAATACAAACTGCATGGAGGGAAATCCCTCAGGAAATTATTTAGAGCCCTTTTGATTCAATGCCATGGCATATATCAGCTCTAATTGCATCACATGGGGGCCAAACCAAATACTGAATATGAGGACTCAAAGATCATATATAGATTTGAAAAGTTTACCATTCCTTACTTGTCATGTACCTAATCGTGGTATTAAATTCATTGTATGTATTCATGAGTTTTCTTCTTGGAGTTGCAATTTTCACAAACAGCAGCGTAAATTAGCTTTGGCTTATACACAGTCTTTGTTTCAGTGCATGACTGTATTACAGGGAATTTGTTGCCCCCTCCACTTTCCCTCACCTCCGAGTGCCAGTCAACCAGTTGTCATGAAGTCTGTACAAAAGTTGATATGTCTTGAGAACATGGACCCATTTCCTATAGCTTACAAGTTACAAATCACGAGTCACGTGAATTTTCATTTCATAAAGAAAACATTGGTACCAATGAATTAGCTGCATATGTGAAAGTGTTAACAAGCTAATGTGGAAGAAAAAGAAGCAACAAAAGGTGGTGGTGAAGCAAGAGGAGAAAGAGAATTTAGGTCAGGTTCAAATACAGTGATGCAGTTCATGAAATCGTTGCAAGAATTTCCATTTGATAAAGAAAATGTTGGCACTTGTGAAAAAGTGTTAATGATAATTTTAATTTTTGATTACTGGAAGTGGTACTCTGTGAAGCCAGCAATTAGTTTTAATTAAAACTAAAACTCCAATTAAAATTAAAACTAAGTGTTAACAAGTTAATGTGGAGGAGGAGAAAGAAGAAGAGGAAGAATGCGGTTTTGATGAAGCAGGAGCTGGAGGAAGAAGAAGAGATTTTAAGTTGGTTCAACTACAACCATACAGTTCATGGAGAGGTTACAGTGATGAAACAAAAAAGTCCCTTCAAACTCATTATGGCATCAAATGTTTTTATGAGTGTCATCAACACAACCTACGATATTTGGCATCCTTACCAAATTGTAAAACCTCAATTATAGCCTCTGCAATAATGTACAATGCGAAGACACTTTCTGGAGAAACAGCACTGTAGGGTCTTATTGACCTCTGGACCCAAACCAATAAAGCGCAATAAATAGCTGATAGTGGGGAAATATGACCCTGTCCCTTATAGTTTGGTTTTCCAGAAACCTAGCAATATAATTTCAGAAGGGTTGCGATTTCTTCTGCACTCATTCTGAAACTTTGATTATCCTTCAAGTCCATGATATGCTCTTTCAAGTTTGTCTTCTGTCATTAACCTCTTATCTGATGAAATCATGTGGAATTGCATTCATTGCTATCACTTTATAATACACATATATTACCACATAAGAGTTTTACATTACATAATTTAACTTTAGGTAAGTGTTAACTCATTATAGTGCATTGGCAATACTTTTGCAATGCTAAGAACACTTGTGAAACTTTTATTCATTTTAAAAGGACTTGTGCTTGTGGAGTAAGCTTTATGAAAAGAAACAAGAATTCCTTTGTAGAAAGCACTTGGTTGTGATATACAACTTGTTTTTCGTTGGTCATGAAATACAAAATCATTAGCAAATCACAAGTTTGTTATTTGTAGCTTGTGAGCTTTATAAAATAGTCCCATGTGTTTTTCAGTGCTATAATCAAAGGCAAGATTTTATGTTGAAAATTATTTTAAATTTCACATTAATAATTTTAAATAGTGGTGTTTGTATTGAATATTCTATGTACATTTGAATTCATTTCATGTTAATTTCTGGGCAGAATTAATGACTAATGACATGACAGAAATAAAATTAACAAAAATTAACAGGTAACTAAAGTAACATTAATGTTAAAACTCCTTATTTCTAAATTCAAAACATTTTATTTCATATCAGTATCATGAATAGAATCAAGTATCCTTATTAGACTGCCTCTGTGGTCGAGTGATCAGGGAGCTGATTTCTCACCCGGAGGTCCCGGGTTTGATTTCTGGCTGAGGCGGCGAATTTTTCTTTAGCCAGAATTATTCCCTATCCCCCACAGAGTCTGGAAGTATGTATGTGAGAGTGAATGTACGTGTGTGTGTGTGTGTGTTTGAGGGAAATAAAATTATTTAAACCAAACTAAAAGAACCTACATACAATGAGTTGCTTCAAGTGCAAAGCCGCCGATATGACCTTAGATGTTAAATGGGGCTATATAAATGAAACAATAAAAAAATATCCTTATCAGATATCACCAAACTGCAACATACAAAAAGTTTTTTGTTTTTGATAATTGTCCTGTCTGTTACAACTAAGTTATACATAGAGAATAGTCTCCTGCTGTCAGCTTTTGATATTTTGTTTTTATAGTGTTTAATGCCTGCTTTTAATACAAATGGTACTGCAGGTGATGACACTGATGATGCATGAAATGAAGATGCATCACCTGTGGAATGCGATGGCAGGGGAAACTGGAGAACCTGGAGAAAACCCATCCCTGCACCATTTTGTCCACCATTTTGAACCCAAGCTGTCTAGGTGACAGGCGAGTGGTCTAACCACTCCACCACAGCGTGGTCAGACATATATTTTCTTAAAACTTAGAAGTCATATTATTATTATTTTTTTTTCTGTAGTCAGCTCACACTCCCCGTATTTAGGACTGGCACCCCTCTAGGACTTACAAGCTTATGCCTAGAGGTCAGAAGCCTGTCGGGAGCCAATGGCACAGAACCACAGAATGGAGAACCTGGAACAAGTGGTTGGCCTTTAGCAGGCATGATCATGAAGAAGGGGATTGTATGAAATGCAAGTGAAATGGATGATAGAAAAGGTCATGTTGGAGTGGAATGAGTTGTGGGGGAAACTGGATGACCCGGAGAAAACTCGCCCAGATGCTGCTTCGTCCACCAAAATCCCACATGTAGGTGCTTGGGATCAAAGCTGAGCTGCCTAGATGGGAGGCGAGAGGTCTAACCACTCAGCCACAGCATCCCCAGCTTTTGATATTTCTAGCCAAAGGGACTGAAAGGACTTTTTAACAGAAAAAGTGGCAAGACTCACCTTTTGCTTTCAATGTCAAGAGTGCTTTTATTACATATAATTTCCTACCATGCCTGACATGGAGTAGCTGTTCAAGAATGACACAAAGTTCTTTGTAACAAAACAGCAAATCAGAATTAATATATCTATCTTTAAAGGCATTTAGTTGGTTAAATGCTGCTATTATGTTATTTAAATTACCAACACCTGATTTATAGGCTTGAAGGCTCAAACAAACAATGAAAAACTTTTGTTGATATAATATACATTAATTTCTTTTGTCTTAATAGAGCCCAATTTAAAATCATATAACAGCAAACTTTTAAATTGTCTTCTACTGTATCTTAGAATCCATGTGTTCTGCATACACTTATGCTTCCAAAGTGACAACTTTCTAATATCTTACACTTGGGTATTAGCGAGTTAATTCAGGATAAAACAGGTGAGCTACATGTTTTTCTTTAGATTGAAATTCTAATACTGGATCTGTTACAACCTGTAATTTTCAGAAACAAGAGTTTTTTCTTGCTTGGTACCTTATTTTAATCCCTTCAAAGTATTGAAACGGCGAACTCCTTTTCGTTAAAATTCTAAACATTGTTTCACAACCTCTAGCTTCATGATATGTGATGTAAATGATAATTTAAAGTTTTATTTTTATAACTTGAAATAAATGCACATTTTTCTGTGCAAAATAAAAAGGAATAAAAGCATTTCTCATTTAGTGCTAAAAAAATGAGCCTTCACATTATTTAAAAATTATGTCAAGTGCATACAAAGCATTCTGCTTTTGTTATTCAACAACTTTCTCATTTAATAAACTGTATCTGTACAGAAACAAAAACTCTTGCCTCTGGCTACAATACTGCCAAAAACTTGTATATTGGCATACAGAATCCTCATGTATGATTGTATGTGACAATTAACTCTTGTAGAGAAATGAGACAGCGTATATATAGATTCCCTGTTGTTCATGTGCCTTACACAGAGAAACGGTTCATAATCTTGCAAACAGGTTTAGGAAAATGGTTGTGTTCTTACAGAGGAAAAGCTTAGAGCTCAGAAAAGCTAGAATGAAGTCCCACGTAATCTCTGAGAAAGTTTGCACAAGAATAGGGAATTTTACAAACCACAGCTTGGAATGCCCACTACAACTTAAAAAAAAAAGGGGGCCACAAGATACCAGTAGTTCAGCAATTGCAGCCATGTCACAAGTGAGTTGAAATAATTTCTGTATTTGCACGTCAGATAATGTTACTGATTAGTCTATTGACTTGCATTTAATTTTATTTACAGGTATAGCTGTTTTATTTACATAGACATGAATTGTGTTAATGTAAATTTACTTTAAAGGAATGAGAGACGTGTGGTGTCATAATAACTTAATTCCCAAGAGCTTCTGTAATGAACGTATGTGATTATTAGAGAAGCAAACAGGGTTATCATTTGAGGGATTGCAAGTTAACAGTGCTACAGGGATTGATGACATCAGAGATATGGGGCAGGATTGTTAAGCTCGCTGTCTGCTATGACATCTGTGTTCAAAAACCATGCTGCTTCCATCTACAGCTAAATGGGCAATGAAGTTCAGTCTTTATGAACCCCAAATGCATCCTCTATGAATATTGTAGTTATAATGTTGATGAGAAATATAAGGGGCTATGAATATTTTATATGCTGGCTCTCAGCATGTCTCCTAGTGAGAACAAAATTCCATGTATGAGGCCTGCATTTGGGAGGTACTGGGTTAAAATCCCATGGACCAACCAATCTGGATGGGTTTTTTTGTGGTTTCCCTCAGTTGTTAAGGTAAATACCACATTGGACATTTAATACCATGACCCAAAGTTCCACCTTCGGTGTAGAATTGTGGCAGGATTGGTGATTATGGATGGTGATTATCATTGCACTGCCATCTATCGAAAAATAATGTGAGCAGTGGACTGGATGGCACCCCTAACCCATCAGCTTGTTGTGAAGTGAAGTAGTATGGTATATGGGAATGCTACCTCAAAAGACTGATTGAACTCTAACATCTGACTACAGATGGTGGAGGTAGCTAGTGTAAAAGTTATGGTATGTGGCTGTAGGTGCCATTCTGACTACAGATGGCTAAAGTCAGACTGTGGCACCCTATCACCATCTGCTTGGTGCAAGGCAAGGGTGGTATGGTGTGGTGATGGTCCTGAAAGGCTGCTGTCGGCCACATTCCATCCGCGAGGTGTTCTACAGAACAGATCAGTCATAATATTACCTTGAAGTTAAAGTAACATACAATAAATAGATATAAAAAAATTCCATTAGAGCAGCCAAGTGTCCAAACAAAGGCTCTGTCAGGTGAATTCTTTGATATGCACTTAGTTGAGAGAGAGGGAAATCATGCTCATCACCACTAGACTGTACATGGAA
This sequence comes from Hymenopus coronatus, assembly GCA_030762935.1. Taxonomy (NCBI): domain Eukaryota; kingdom Metazoa; phylum Arthropoda; class Insecta; order Mantodea; family Hymenopodidae; genus Hymenopus; species Hymenopus coronatus. Next base: position 25,202,492 of record CM060900.1, on the reverse strand, counting down.
TGTCTTCACTATGTTGACCATCTTGATCCACACGATTTCAAATGTTAAACCTTAGAATTGCAATTGCTTCAGGATTAAGTACTTCCTGAATGCCCGAGTCTCTTGGCTTTTCCCTAAGATCAGATTCCATTTATTAGAGGAACAAATCAAAGTAACTGCTAGCCCCATTTGACTGCTGGGAATAATTATCTCTTTTCCATAGTCATAATATGAAGATTTTGCATATTATGCCCTGTTTTTCAAAGCTGCATTTAGCATTAACCTGTATAACACAAAAATGGAACATCATAATAAGCATTTGAAACAGCCTGAAGTGTTCAAATGCTTTCAAATCATGACTGTGGCTTTCTTGTGGCAACTGCATTTCCGATACGCTTTTATATATTTTAACAAAATAATAAAGTATACATTATCAATCTGTTTAGAGACAATACTCAAAAGTATAATAAATTATGTCCCCGGCCATTACTCTTCGCTGTACATTCCAGTCATTTGTGACATTACTGATGCAACATTTTAATTAAAACTCCATGGCACGACAGTCCACATAGGACCTTGGTCTACCACCTGGCCGCTGCATCCCCCATCTTGGCTGGAAGGCATCATGAATGTGGTGCAGTGTTGGAAGGCGAGATGTGATTAGCTCTGTGAGTCCCTTCCGGCTGACTGATCTGGAGCTGCTACTCCTCAATTGGTCCCCCAGGGACCTCACAAGGGTGAGTGCACCCCGGGCCAGGTCTCCCAGTAGGAGAAAATTACCCATGCCAGTACCAGGAATCGAACCCATGTCTCCCACTTGGCACTACCACTGCGCTAAGGAGACAACCTTTTATTTAATTATTTCTCCTAATTTTGGTGATTTATTAGCACAGGTGGCCATTTTTAGATTGAAATAATGAAGTGTATGAAAATACATATAATGGAAACAGACCACCACCATATAATGGCTTAAGGGCCATCCCATAGTCTGTTGCATATAATAAACAAAATGTACTTGAAGCAAATATCATGTCCAGCACTTGAAATAAGGACAGGCTAACCCTCGGAGAAACCAGAGCCAATTGAGCGAAAGGCAAGCCTAATGGAACAACTAGTCAAGAACTGCTTCAGTAGCACAGAGGTACCCCACTTTTCCTAAAGTACAAAAATCAACATTTTTTGTAAAAATTTTACAAATATCTCTCAAATGTGAAATTATTTATACTTTCTTGACACTCCAAAACAATTGCCAAAATTCTATGAACTGTACGTAAGGGAGTTTAATATTAGCAACTGACAACTGCTATTCCATTGTTCAAGGTGAATTATGATAAAATCATTAACAGATATACAGATATTCCATTTATCTTATGACATTTGACACATATTGAAAAGAAATGTTTATTATAAGTTTTAATTATGCCATTGCTGACTTTTTCTTCTTTGTTACTTAATACTGGACATTTTTAGAAGTGTGTGCAACTTGGTTATTACCCTAGTTCAGATGGTAGTTACTGTTTTTAACAGAAGTTTTTTTTTTTTTTTTCCAGTTTACAAAACCAGGAGGATATTGATGTGCAGATATTGCAATGTGTGAATCAAGTGGCAGAGAAAAGAATGTGGCTTTAACATATTAACAACCATACTTCATATGAAAAGAACACAGAGAATGTGGAAACATAGGTGAAGAGGCATTATGACAGTTATTGTAGCATATGTACACGCATTTTCTCACTGAGCCTACCAGAAAGAAAAAAGAAACAATTAAGTAAGAGTAAAACTATGTTTTAATGAAAAGATGATCTAAAAATTAATTCTAATATATTTTAAGAAAATTAATTACATGTTTGGCAAACATTAAATAAAGGTAATGAAAACTATACCAAAATCACACAAAATATCTGAAAAATATGGAAAATACAGAGCTTTCATTTTGATGTAGGGCTTTATTACAAGAAATTGCTTGCCCTGCACTGTGCTGCTTCCATCTGGAATTGTGTTCTCTCACACTCCCTCCTCCCATGTGCTGACTAATTACAAAGCAGTCCCATAAGTACCAGACCTGTACAGATAATGGTTGTTTCAAACAAATGGCTATGGTAGAAAGTACCAACCTCATAAAGCTTAAATTTGAAGTTTGACTATGCTATGTTGTTTAGTACTTTGAAAAGATCAATATTGAATGCTCTCAGCAAATTTGAAAACATGGACAAACCTGGTCATTGTTATGTGATACAGCACTTTCATTTGAGAGGTCTTAGTCCAGCTAATATTAAAGCTGAGCTACAGTATTACTTCGGGAGAACCTGCTCCTTCATTTGCAATAGTAAGATATTGGGTAGCAGAGTTTAAGTGAGACCATACAAACTGCCAAGATCAATTCTGCATTGGTTGACGATGCCAGAAATTGTATAAGATAACTTTTGACAAACTATACAAAGGCATTTCAAAAAGTGATGTATACATCACTTACTAATCTTCTGCTTAACAAATACATAAGGTAAGGAATATGTATAATTATCAGATACAAATTATGATTTTCATTCAAAGATTAAGATGTAATAAGAAGCTAATATGAGTAATGGCAGAGGCAAAACAATGAACTTACTGGAAACCAATTTTCAACATGTTTGAAATTTTACCATTAGCCTGTAAATATATTCTAGCCATATTGTCATTTGTAATAAATAACCCAAAAAAGTTTACAAAAAATGCAGATATCCACAACATAGGGACAGGACTTACATAGACCAACAAATAATTTGCAGTCATTCCAATAAGGGGTTCACTACAAAGGAATAGTTTTGTTTAATTCACTTCCCTCTTCTACAAAAGAATTGCACAGGAACAAAAACAAGTTTAGATCAGAGTTAAAAATATACTTATTACTCACACCTTCTATATAGAGGAGGATTTCATTCAATCAAAAAATACTGGTAGTAATGTAACATTGTAAATATAATAAACATGAATATTCTAAGAATGCATGCATAGGAGTAAGTTTTTGGAAACCAACATGCAATTGCAAATTATGCAAAACAGACACATCTGAAAATTCATTGTCAGGGTTATTATTCTAAACTAAATGTATTAATAAGTATGAATAAATGTAATTCCTGACATAATATACATCCTAGAGTTTGGGCATAGAGTCTAATCTCAAAATAGGATCTACAGATTGCATGTATACATGTATGTATGTACTGACTGAAAATTTGGATATAAGAAAGTTGGGCGCAAGATGGGTGCCAGGTTTACTCACAAAGGAACAAAATGAGCATCGTGAGGATGTTTCAGTTGAGTGTTGGGCAATGTCTCACTGCAATAAAGCTGAGTTTTGAGTCAATTCATAACCATGGATGAAAGATTGGCCCATCACTTCACAACTGAGATGAAGGAACAGTCAAAACAGTGGATCGAAAGCGAAGGGTGTGTACCAAAGAAGGTGAAAACTGTTCCATCTGCAGGCAAGCTGATGGTGTCAGGTTTTCGGGATGCACATGGTTTCATTTACATTGATTATATACAAAATGGAAAAAGCAATCAACTACAAGTATTATGTGAACTTATTACAACATTTGAATGATAAAATCAAGCAAAACAAGCTGCATTTAATGAAAAAGAAAGTTTTGTTTCATTAAGACAATGCACCAATTCAAACATCCATTATTGCCATGGCCAAAATGAATGAGTTAAAACACTGAATTCCTTCCCCATAAACCCTGCAGTCTCAAGTTGATGACTATTTTGTGGAACTCATAGTTATCACTATAAACATGACACCTAAGTTGTTGAACATCACTGGGAAAAGTGGACTGAGCTGAAAGGAGACTATATTAATAATTTTTGTATTCTTTGTTAGATCGGGTACTTCTGGAGCAGTCCTCATATTTGTGCAAAAATCTTTGTACAGGAGTTGATACATTGTGAGACTAAGTATTTCAATTTTATAGTTTGTTAGTGCTGTTTTGATGACCATCGTTTGTACACTTTAGCGCAAAAAATCTTCATGTAAGATTCCTACATGACAAACTCTTGGAGAAAAGTGAAACAATGTTTTATGAACACTCACTGCTGTTTTTGCACTTCACAAAGAAACAATTTGTAATCTTGTAAATATATTTATGGAAACATGACCTATTTTTGCTAAGAAACAGAAAGTACATAAAATACAGTGTTCTTACAGAGGAAAAACTCAACCACAACAGAGAGAAGTCAGAATGAAGTCCAAAGAAATTTCTGAGAAAGCTTGCACATAAATAATCAATTTTACAAACCTTGGACAGGAATATCGTTAAAATGTTTGATTTAAGTGCAGTTCAGGAATTGCAACCATGAGTAGAATTACTTTCTGCAATTGAGTGTTGGATAATGTTAAATGTCATTCTACTGATGTATGTTTGATTATTTTTTTGAAAAAAGCATGGTTTTATTTACACGGTCTTGAAGTACTAATTAGAGTTGACGCACATTTTCTTAAAAGCTGTGAGAGACATGTAGTGGCATAAGAAAATAATTTTTAATGTCATCTATGATGAAGGTAATTGGTCACTGTAGTTATAATTTACTTGATAAATCTCTGTCATTGAATTTAAGGGACTGTATTTCAATTGGACAAAGATTGCCCCTAGGCATATAGCAAACTATTCATATATCATCAAAAATAACAGAGAAAAAATAATGTCAAGCCCATAGACTGATCATTATCAGGAAACCTGTGCTTGAGACAGCATCATACTGAAGACTGAAGTGATCAGGGCTCCTTTTGTATGAAACACCATGTCAACCCCAATGTTATCTTTCATAATTAACAAATTGAGATGTAAAAGACAATTGCTGTATCCATACTTGGCATGAAACGAGTTTGCAAATTGCAGTGTTATCGTTTTATGGTGAAACCACAGGCTGTACTGCAGAAACCTGGGTATTTTTACTTTCTCTAGCGCACATGAACAATGTGCATAGTAGGTAGAGAAGGTACTGTATTCCATCCAAGAATTTGATACTGAGATTTCACTGGAAATACAAGTTTTAGACCCCATGAATAAAAAAAGAAGCATTTTTAGAAAAATGTCCATGTGTGTGCGTATCTGTGGACAACATAACTCAAAAATGAAAAGTCAGTGAATACCAAACTTGGTATTTAGGTTCCGTGTCTTCCAAGGTTGCTCTCATCCCCAAATACCCTTTGCATTGAATTTTTCGAAAAGTTTTATTTACTTAAAAATGGCTCTAACCATCTTAATTAATATACCACATGTTTAAGATAAGTATTTTCATGACAAAACAAAATGAATATCTTAAATTTTCTGGGAATAGCTTCTGCAGACCACTTCATTTTGAATGACTTTTGTATAACTCATAAGCCATAAGAGATAGATAAAACCTTTCTACACAAAAAATATAGACCTCTTTAAAACACACAATTTGTCATATACATATTTTTTGCAGAGTTAACTATTTCCGAGATATTCCTTGTTATTGGTTTCTATTTTGAACTATTTAAAACTTTTCTCAAGCAAAAAGTCAACTTTCATCTCATATCCATTTTGTTTTACTCCCAGGCATACAAAAGAGAAACAAATTTTAATTGCTTAACATAACAATGAGCTTTTCAAAGATTTGACTATCACTTTAGTATAGTGTATTCCCTAGTGAAAAAGCAATAAGACCATTTCTGCTAATGTTTATATCAATTAGCACAATGTAAATAAAAGAATAATCTTCTGTAACAATAGTTTGTGTAGAAGGTCATGTGAATGCAACATATCAGACTTCTTCATTAAGTAACTATGTGAATGTTCACATTCTAGGTTAACTTTACGAGCTGTGTTTCGGTTGCTGCTTTGTGTTCATGTTGTAAAGTCAGTTTATGCATTGTGCATCTCAAAGTTTATTCAAGACAGCTGTGTTTTGTGTAATATGTTTATGGGTGTTATTGTTTTGCTATTAGTCCATGAAATGCCTGTCAATAAATTCATGCTTGAACAAAGAATAACTATACATACATAAATAGTGCGGCTGCTTGCCAAACAATTCCCAGTACCGGCATGGGGAATTTTCCCCCACTGGGAGACCTGGTATGGGGTGCATTCAGCCTCGTGAGGTTTCTGGGGAGCCAATCGAGGATCTACTTGATTGAGAAGTATCCGCTCCAGATCAAGAAGACCATATCAACTGGCCAGGAGGGGCTCGCGGCGCTGATCATGTCTCACCCTTTACGATGCCTTCAGGTCGAGATGGAGGATGCAGAGGCCAAGTGGTAGGCCAAGGTCCCTTGTGAACTGTTGTACCATGGAGTTACGTTTATACATACGTAAAAAAAGAATTATGTAGAAAGGTGTGTTTTCAGCAGAAATTTCCTAGCTATCCAGTTCCGGGTGGAAACACTGTGAGATGTCTGATTTAATAAGTTTAGGACAACAGGATTGTAAACCTATGAAGCAAAAACATGTTCTGAGGAAAAATTGAAGAAACTGGTGCATCATTCAAACCCTCTTAGTGGTGTTGCAACAAGTGGGTGTTTCCAAAACCTTTGTTGTTACAGCTACCAAGCTTTTAAAATTTAAATCCTACAGTTCATGAATTATAACCTTGTGATGATGAAAAGCGTGTTACTTTTGGTAACTGGATTTTACAAAATATCTTTGGTGGTAATGTTGATCCACATTTAATAATTGATTCAGATGAGGTATGTTTCAATTAAATGGTCATGACACCTCACAGAACAGTAAATATTATAGCAAGAAAATAAGAAATTATGAATATTGTGCCAGAAGAACTTATGCATGTGAATGGAAATTACATCCAAAGAAGTGGAAATTTGTTCATGCAGATGTTCAACACTTAGTACACTAACAAGTTTAGTACTCATTAAGTGCACGTTACACATACACACGCACACATGCACGCACACATAACATTGCAATCTGTGGATCCTATTATGAGATTATACTCTATGACCAAACTCTAGGATGTAGATCATGTCAAGAATTACATTTATTCATACTTATTAATATATTTATTTACAAATAATAGCTCCTGGCATAAATTTTCAAAGGTGTCAGTTTTGTGTAATTTACAATTACATATCTGTTTCCAAACACCTACTCATACACATGCATTCTTAGAATATTCATGTTTATTTTATTTACAATGTTACATTATTACCAGTATTTTTTGACTGAATGAAATCCTCCTCTGTATAGAAAGTGTGAGTAATAAGTTATCTTTGTAATTATGATCTAAACTTGTTTTTGTTAATGTGCAATTCTTTTATAGAAGAGGGAAGTGAATTAAACAAAACTATTCCTTTGTAGTAAACCCTTTTTGGAATGACTGCAAATTATTTGTTAGTCTATGTACATCCTGCCTATATCTGATCTCTTTGTTATGTATTACCTTTTTTATTTTTTAAACATTTCTGGGCTATTTATTACAAATGACAATATGGCTAGAATATATTCACAGACTATTGGTAAAGCTCCAAACATTTTCAAAAGTGGTTTGCATTAAGTTGATCATCTTTCCCCTGCAATTATTCTTACTACCTTTTAGTATCATTATCAACATCATAATTGTGAATCTAAGTGATAAGACACACATTTCCAGTAAATCTTAAGTCATATAGTTAGGTGCAATAACTTTAAAATGTAACATTAGCATTGAGATCACGCAATGATAAATTTGCAATAAACTTATCAAAAAATAAACATGGTTTCATCAAAATACTCCTCCACACAACCATCTCTTGTACTGTCAGGTACACCGTTATATAACTGATTAATCATTCATGCATGGCACCATCTCTCAAGATTGGTGACATGAAATGAGCAAATACATAAGGAGACTTTACATTTTTCTATAAGGTGCTGAACACAGTCTTTAGCTGTCTCTGCACATTTAAGATTTTATGAATTTTTTTTCTCAAAAAAAAAAAAAAAATAATAATAATAATAAAAAATAAAAAATGAAACCTTGAAGTATAAGTATTATTAAGTCTTGGGGATTTTAATAGGGCAAAAGTTTTTAAGTATCTCCAGCACATTTATGACCTTGGTATCTTGGTATCACACTATTGAAAGCACAATGTAAAATGTATATAAAATTACTTTTGTATTTTCAAATGTGTATATATGTGGTGTCAGTTCCATTAACTGCATGTGATGTGTGGTTTTGTGAATCGTACAGAGAAGGCAAGAAATGTGTTATTTACGTAGATTAGAGTTGCATAATCAAAGAATTTAGAAATAGTTTAAAGAACTAATTGAAGGCTGATAGGAATATTGCCTATCCAATGTTACAAACTTACCTCAAACTTCTAGATCTGGGACGATGGAAAGGAGATCTTCTGCCCTCATCATCTATGCTTGGGTTGCTATCATTTGATGAAAAATGTGATGTCAGCATTTGAAGTTCCTCTGAAGTTGGTACATTTGGAAGCTGGTGTAAGCGCTCTTGACTTGAGCATTGTGACTGTAATAGAAATAAATAAACAATAACTAGTGCCATGATGATAATGATGATGAACTGTTAGAAAATGGAGTCATTTTTATAAAATACCTTTTAGCACTCCTGAGCTATGATCCAGTAATTAAAGTGATACTACATTTTAACCTGCACAAAATCATAACTTTAAACTACAAAAGACAATTTCTTAAGAACAAATAGGTGACACTTTTACATGAGCTACTGTACTTAGAGTAGAGGCCATTGCCCTAAATGGATCTAAGGTTACCTTATCTTATCTGTGTTCAAGAGCTGTGATGTACGAACATCTCTGGAGTAACAGCATAACATAAAAATCCATATATGCTCTGCAGATAAAATTCTGAAAATTAATTCCGTAGAAAAATATTTGAAGTTAAATGAATGAGAATTTTAAGTTTAACATGAAATCTGTTGAAAGCTGTTTTATGCTATGTATTTCCTTATGTTGAGGAACAGACTATTCCTTTAATCCTACAGTATTTTGTTTATTTTTAAATACTAATCTGTAAGAAGAAATACAATTCTTACTTAAATATTCACACAAAGTGCATGTGAATGCACATTACTTTTTAATCAGATTACTTGTGGTTGCAGTGCAATATTAATGATGTATACATTCAGGAAGTTGAAGTTTGTATAGAAAATGCCTGAGACTTATTGTAATTGCTGAACATAAAATCTAAGTAATAGTGATTCAGCCTGCTGTTTTCATATTTCATTAATTAACACAGACTATCTACTGAAATTGAGTTCTTAAACTGAATATGTTCAGGATAATACATTAGAAATGTGAGAGGTGTTCAGAAATGATCACATTAGTAGTGTTTTGTACATTATTTATTAATAAAGATGATTCAATGTACATGGGGTCTCTCAGTGTACTCCCCACTGATGTCAATAAACTGCTGCCAGCTTCCTGGCAACTTCATTATTTCGAGGAACCATTGCTTGGGGCACTATACATCCACCTATGGACAACTGCCTATAATTCTTCATTGTTGCTGAACCTTTCACCTTGTAGTGTCCTTCCTGTCGTCAAATAGACCATAATCACATGAAGCGAGATCCAGCGAATATGGCAGTTTGGCACAGCAATGAACTCTGTTGATGTCAACTTTGCAGTTGCCACATTGTTGGTGTTCGGCCACACATTGTTGTGGTGGAGCATACCTTTCTACCACATTCCTGTCATTGTTGCTGAATCCTGCATCTGAGGGTCAGATCCACAGTCCTTACTTGAGGGATACCCATACTCAAATTTCACTTTAGTACCAATATCAGATTCAGAAACAAAATGCAACTGAAATGTGAGGAGTGAAATCTGAACATTTTTCTAGGGAAGTCAGATGTAGTCTTTGAGATGCACTCAAAGCACCTTTTGAGAATTAGTAACTGAATAAAGGTTTCCAAAACATTATTCATCATCTTATTAACATTATGCAAACATTTAGGTAATAGCTACAAGTGTGAATGTACCATTATGAGTAATTTGCCAATTTCCAATTCTGGGGTTATGTGTAACCAGCAAAGCTAAAGGTAAGTAAAATTCTGTACTTATTACAGTCTAGACATATGCATGCATGAGTGCACATACTGCATGCACATGCACACACATGTGCATATAATGGCATAGACATATAGTACATGACATTCAATGATTTGTAATTTGGTGGGGGTCTGCCATTGGGGGGGGTTTTAAGCCTCCAGTACAGAGCTCCTATTTCTAACATAAATTACTTGATAATGAATTCATAATTGTGCATTTTTACAACATGGGCTTACTACAAATTAAATGCAGAGATGAACTCATTGTCACTATCACTTGTCTAGGTATGATGCAGATGCAGCTGCATGACGTTCAAAATGATAGTGATAAAAACAGGGAACACTATCAGTAAATGATGATTTTGGCATCATTGTTTGGTTTCAACATTTTTTTTAGTTAACATCTTAAAAAATGAGTTGAATGCAACACCCTTAAGCTTTGTGATAAATTAATTGTTTTCTCAGAGAAACCGTGTGTAGGAGAGGAGTTGGATAGGTAGAGTCAGACTGAAAAATTCAATGACATAGTTGGGATTTGAACCACGGACCTCCCGGTCTCTAGCCATTGCTCTGCCACTGAGCTACCATGGAACATCCCGGTACAGCATTAAACTTCTCAACTGACTTGTATGTTTCCTGGCAAACCACAAGGACATCTCAAATTATTTTGAGATAACACACCCCAATGGCGACTTACAAATGTTTTAAGTACTTCAAGACCCAGGATTCATAGTATAGCCAACTATTATGGACAATTGTGATAATATAATTGTTTTCTCACAGAAACCGTGTGTAGGACAGGAGTTGCATAGGGTATGTCATCTCAAAATAATTTGAGATCTTCTTGTGATTTGCCAGGAAACATATGAGTTAGTTGAGAAATTTAATGCTATGCTGGCATGTTACCATGGTAGCTCAGTGATGGAGCAACTGGCTAGAGATCAGGAGATCCATGTTTCAAATCCAGGCTATGGCATTGAATTTTTCAGTCTGACTCTACATATCCAACTCCCATTCTTAAGCTTTGTTATTTGCTATTTACCTAGAACAGATTTCACAGGAAGTTCCCCGCATCACCAACTAGAGTCAACTGTCTGAGCCCTGTGAGAAACTGGAGTTGAAAATCACGTCCTCCTATGGTGGATTTGATGAATTTATAGTTTTGGCTTTAGTAAATATTTGGCAGATAAAAAGTTGCAAATCATCACACTGTCACCAATGTTTAAGAAGTGTACATACCATCCAAGTGCCACAAGCAAATTCCAATGTTTTTAAGGATCACAACATTTGGCTCCAAAATATAAAATAGACAAAATAGCTGGCAGAAGAAAAATCAGGTATCTACTCCAGTAACTGTAAACAATGCAACAAGAATTACATAGGGATGATGAAGAGGAAAATGCCACCAGGTTAAAAGAGCATTTCAGAAACTTGAGTAATATGGAAATAGACAAGCTTATCGTTGCCCATCATTTTTGGAGAAAGCGCCACAACATTGAAGAAAAGTATATTTGTTAAAAAGTGTATGGCACCACACTCAGTTAAAAACCTGGGAAAAAATCTACATGAAGTAGTGATTAATGAACTCTGTAGTAAATATGGGAAAAAATGCAAAATATAAGTTTGTCATAATACCACCAGAAAAGGCAATACTTCCAATTTGAGTTTCTCACCAGGCTCAGACAGTCGAATCTAGCTGATGATGCAGAAAACATTCCATGAAACATGTTCTATGCAAATACCTAAAATATTGAAGCTCACTGTGTAGGTAAATTCTCATTCCTAATTTGGTTAATTTCTTTTACTTATTGCCCATACTTATGTAAGTAAAACTGAACAAATTTCCTGACACTCCATATGCACAAGGGTGGAGAAGTGATGAGAGTAATGGGGGAGCAATGGTCTAGACGTGATATTAGAACTCAAAAGGCAGTCCCACACAACACATTGTAAACAATTGTGTAAGCTTAAATTGCATTAACAAACAGCAAGCAGAATTGCTTTGGAGGTAATTATCACGCTCACAGCAGTTGGAACTCTCTTATTACACAAGTGAGCTGGCCAGTGCTTCAGGACTGGGAGAATGTTATGACCAGGGATAGCATCTTGTGGACCAATAGCAGGACACAAGTGGATACCAGTTGCATGCCTACCAAGTAGAGACAAACCTGCTATGGCAACTGCACGCACCGCATGTAACCAATCTGTAGTATGCGTTGGGGAACATTGCTCAATGCAGCAGTATACTATGCTGTGCAACACAATGCTGTTTTATAGGTAATTAATGCATTTGATGATGGTGCATGCTTTTCAATCAAGATTGTAAAATCTCTTGCTTCAAATGGACTACATGAAGATTTGCAAGTCATACAAAAGAACTTTACAGATAAACCTACAATAATAAAATATATTTGGAAACCTTGAATATTGAAATGCCTCAAGCCTTAAAAGATGTACATATGCAAGCAATTAATCAGAGACATGCCACACCTGTTTTAGACCATGTGAAAAAGAAAGTGTAGACAATATTTGGAAAAAATATTAGATTTTCAATAATGTGTAAAACACAAAATGTGCTATGAGGTGTTGCTACGGAAATAATTGCTGATGCAATAGTCGATGACGTGTTCTATTTTCATTTTGTTCCACATCATAAGATGTGATGTGGAGCAAAGTTTTTCACAATATAAAGCCTGTTTGTGTGTCAATCAGAGATGATTCACACTTGAGACGTTGCAAATGTATGTTGTTGTGCATTGCAACTTATGTATCTTGAGAGAAAATGAAACGGATAATGATGTGATGACTTGTTGCACAGCAGCAATTGAATGCATGTAAGTATTAAAATTGTTAGTTCCCGTAAATCAGTGGGATTTATGTTTACATCCACCCAACCTTCCACTGCTAGTGAAAGTATTGGTGTCTATCATACATCCACTGTCCCATTTTCCTTCTATTAGTACCACTACATACACACTACATTGTCAACACATCACAACTATATACCATGCTGAGCTAACTTCAGTTCCGCCCTGCTAACAGTCCCCAAGATGCTATCCCTAGTTATTACAATTTGGATGGACTTTATGCACAAATGTTTAAAAAAGAGTGTATAAAACAAAAGAGAATGCAGTAAGACAGCTGTTAATGATTTCTCTATGTTAATAATTAGTAGATAATACATTCATTGATGTAAAATTCATACAAATTGAATTGTTTTGTCAGTATTTACAAAGCTCTTAATGTTCTCATAGGTAGATACATTCTTACTACTTATTTTCAAAACACTGCTGCGCTTCTCTACAATTCATTAAGTGCATTTATTTCTGGGGAGAAAATCTTGCACATGATCAAAATTTAAATCCACAAATGAAAACCATGGAATAACACAAGCCATGTGGATGACTGTGCATTTCCTGAATAAAAATAAGAATTCACAGCCCTCTACAGCATTCAGAATCAACACTTATTCCAGAAAAGACAAAAATTATTGACCTATCAAAGTATGGCCATGGTTATTTAATGTATTGTATTGTGTTTATTTTCATCCATAGAAAGATAGGACACGCCAATTTAAGTTACAAGAAAAAACAAAATTATATCAAGATGTATACAAGATTAAAATACAGAAATATAAGGTTTAACAAATCTTAAATATAAAAGGAAATAATATACAGAATTGAGTCATAAAGACAATATTTACAGATTGTACAATTTACACCAATTTGTGATGTATAAATTCATCTACACTATAAAAGTTATTGTCCATTAAGAATTTAAACAAAACTTTTTTGAATTTTAGCTGGGATTCAATATTCTTTATATGTTGGGGTAGTTTGTTGTATAAATATAGACCAGCATATGTGAAGCTATTTTCACAGTTTGGTTCTATGTGAATTTACAAATAAATTTTTCTTTGCTCTGGTGTTATGTGTATGAACTTCAGAATTTGTTTTGAAGGACTTTAAGTTTTCTTTTGTATAGTTTAGTGTTTCATAAACAAACATACATGGTAAAGGTAAAATTTGAAATTTTTTAAAATATGGTTTACAACTAGTTTTATTTGCGACATTAGCCATAATTCTTATCACTTTCTTTTGCATCCTGAAGACCTTAATAATGTTTTAGAATTTCCCCAAAAGATAATACCATATACTAGTAGACTGTGAAAGTATGCAAAATAAACTTCTCTAAGAATATGCAGACTCGACATAAATTTGACTGACCTTACTAAGAAGCATATCTTATTAAGTCTTTTAGTCAGGCTGTCTATATGCATTTCCCAACTTAAATTATCATCTAATAACAAACCCAAAGATGTATTAGATTTTGTGTACTTTATTTCATCTTGGTCCAGTTTAACTTTTGAACATATAACATTTTTATTAAGTTTATTATGGAAGCTTAGAGCTGCTGTTTTTTCTTTACTTAGCAGTAATAAGTTTGCACTAAACCATTTTTGAATATGCTCTAGTGCATTACATATTTGAAGATCAGTATTATTTTCGTTTGCCCCATTATAAAAATGCTTGTATCACATCTGCAAAAAGTGCTACATTCACATTTACCAGACTATTTGCTTTATCAGCTAGGTCTTTTATGCACAATATAAATAATAATGGCCTGAGGAGAGATTCTTGAGGTACGCCATATTTTATATTTTTAAAACCAGAGAAGTCTTTTTTAATTTCATTGATTTTACTGTCAAAATATTCAATTTCTACAGATGGTTTCCTATTTTCAAGATATGATTTAAATCAGTTTAAAGCTAATCCTCTCACACCATATACAGATAATTTCTCAAGTAAAAGTGAATAATCCACTATGTCGAATGCTTTTGTTAGATCTAGAAATAGACCTAATCCTAATTGTTTATTATCTAATGCATCATAAACCTGTTCAACAAAGTGTATTAGTGTGGAATAAATTGATTTCTTTTTCTTAAAGTCGTTTTGATTTTCGTTTATTATTTTGAATTCATCCAGGAATTTTAATAATCTGGTATACATTATTCGTTCAAATATTTTTGCAAAAGTGGATATTACCGATATCGGTCTGAAATTTTCAACTTCATTCTTACTACCTTTCTTGTAGATAGGTTTCACCTTTGCTTCTTTTAGTTTCTCAGTGAATAGTCCACTTGTTAGTGAAAGATTTGTTAAATAGCACAGTGGTTCGATTAGAAATGAGGCACATTTTTTTACAATATAATTTGAGAGCCCATCATTCCCTACCGATTTTTTGTTTTTTAATGTGTTTATTACAGTTTTAATTTCCTTGGTTGTTATTGGCATTAAAAAGAAAGTATTTTCATTAAATTTTAGACTTAGCTTATCCATTCTCACCAATGAATTCTTTACCACATTTTCATCAACACTTGTGTAAAAATTGTTGAATAATTCAGCAACATCTTTAGGATTGGTTATGTTTTGACCATCACTTTGGATACAATAGTTATTTATATTTGTCTCAGTTTTAGTTTTACCCTTGATTATTTCCCACAATGATTTAGATTGCTCCATTGATAGTGCTATCACAAGATTTACTTATTTACTTAAGAATCTTAATCTTTCTGCTGATTTCCGTATCCCATTTATGACCCATATATTTTTTGTTTATTTATTTGGATTTTGACTACTAGTACTGCTGCTTTAAAGTAAAAGTTAAAGATGTCCAAGAACTTATTTACTGCTTCATTTAGTGATTTGATCTTGTATACATTTTCCCAGGTTTCTTTACCTAACAAAAAGTTTAGATAATTTAAATTTGTATCATTTGTAAGCCCAACATTTTTAAAAATTGTGTGTTCCCTTTGTTGAGGTGATCAGTTTCTCATTTGTGTAGCTAACTGCAGTACCTGAGCATAATGATCAGATAGTGCCGAGTCAAATACCTGAATTTCATATGCCCCCTTATTTGTGTTTAATATAACCTGATCAATTGCAGTGGAGCTAAAGCTAGAGACTCTAGTTGGAACTCTTACTACATTTTGCATACCGTACATCTTTAAAATGTTTTGGAGCTGACTTTTACATGGATTTTCTATTAAATAGTTTCTATTCATGTCTACCACAATTACTATATTTTTTTTGATTGCCTATAGAATTCTAATATAGTTTCCAAATTTTGTAAGCAAACTACGACATTACTGATTGGATTTCTATATATACAAATTAGAACCATTTTGAAGTCAATTAGCTCACATATACTGGCCTCAAAGTCTTCTTCCTGATTTAGGTAACTTAATGGTCTTGCACTCACTTCACACTAATCATTCTCACCTAAGTAAATGTCTCTAGTTACCAAAATGAGGATGAATCAGCACACATACTACTTGATGAGTGTCCCTCAAATAGGCACTATGGATTTTCCCTTAAGTCGTGTATCGGTCTCTGCACTCTGCACTCTGCTGTTGACAGTTGTTCCTTGTGGAAGCAAGTCCTATAGGAGTATGCCACAAGTGTCCCAAAAGGTGAAGATAGTCTATTTATCTGCAGACAGAACAGCAATAAATTTCTTGGGCTGGGGACTCCCAGGATGTTATGATTGCACGGTTTGCACTTTCTTTCAGGTGTAGGGAGTGGTACGATGATTTTTCACCAGTTACCAATTCCCCAATAAATCTGGATCTTCATTCTTAATTTCCAATAGCCAACGACAAACTTAACTCTGTTCTGTACCTGTATGTAGTCCTGTGGAACCCAATATGTATGCATCTTTATCTTATCCAAATTGTCATGAATAAGAGTGTGCAGGGTTGCGTGGCTCAGACCTGTCTGCCATTCCAGTTTACTGAAGTCTGTCTGTCTCACATTCTTGTGTGCACTCTCCCTTCCATTGGCAAATCCAGCAATCCAGTTGTAAACCAACTTTTGTGCAGCAGCTTCTTGACCAAATACTGCAGTTAAACATTAATGAATATCTGCTGTTTGGACTCGCTCCTTCCTTACACAAAAACCATGCAATTCATCTTTGTCCATGATAGCCACTTCCCAGTTTGTCCATGGCTTTTTCTACTTAACAAACCAATGTGGTCTTTTCACTGTACACTCTGTCCACAACTGCCACCTAGCATCTGCATGGTATAATATCAAATCATTGTCCTATGTGAAGATGTGTCCATAGATTGAGCAGTATTTTTAAAACAATCCAATTACAATTCGCATGTTTCCTGGTCAGTTGGGAAATTTCCAGTTGCTCTACCACTGAACCAACATGGCAACATGCCATTCCAGAATGTTGTAATGGCTGCTCAGTGGTAGAGCAACCAGCAGGAGATCTGTGGTTCAAATCCCAGCTATGGCATTGAATTTTTCAGTCTGATTCTACCTATCCAACTCCTGTCCTATACACAGCGTGTGTGAAAAAAAAAATAAACCAATTTTAATTGTTTTAACTTGCGACTATGTTATTTCACTTAAAAAAAGTACTTACATTATCTGTGGCCTCTGGAGCAGCAGATACCAGTTTTCAGTTAAGTGGTACCACTAATAAAATACAAGAAAATAATTTCTAAATTTTGCAGCAGGAAGGGTTTTTGCTCTCCAATTTATTATCCATGCCACTTCCAGTCACAGCAGCTTGTCTAGATATGTGTAATACATAGTTGCATTGATGGTGATGTATGAATCAGTTGATGTTACAGTTAGTGTTAGTGAATAATTTCAAAACAGTTAAGTAATTATACTAATTTAGACAAAATAAAAGCAACAAATGAAAATGGTGTTATTTAAGTGGCTGTGTTGTATATGTAACATTCTTATTTATTCATGCATTATGAATTCCTCAAAATGGGAGATAAAATTTACAGAAGTAGTTGCCGTTTTAATCCCCTATTGAGCTCACATAAAAAAGCATGTATAAAAGGAATAGCAAAGAAACTGAGAAAAGCAGCCCCATGGATAATTGATTGATATTCCATTCTGACAGAGCATTCAAATCAAGTTATTTATTTATCAATTTTTATTTCATCCTCTAATACAGATACATGTTGTGGGACACTTCTTTTAGTTACAATAGTTACAACAACAAAGTAACACAATAACAATATATGAGGGCGGTCCAGAAAGTAACTTCCGTTTGTGTGTAGCGCAGGAAGTGGTGGGGGTAGCTCCGTTTTCTACACATCAGTGTGCACAGTGGTCAGTAGGCTTCTAGCTATCTAAGGAAGAGCATTGCACCGCCGCGCGTTTGAGAGATATAACCTCAAAACAGAGTGCCGCAATAGAAAATCCCGCCAAGTGTGAGGTGCGCAGTGTTATAAGATTTCTTTTGGCAAAACATCACTCAGCAGCCGAAATTCATCGTGAATTGTGTGCAGTATATGGTCCTAACATTATGAGTGAAGGTGTTGTCCGTCAATGGGTATAATTTTTTAAAAATGGAAGAACTAACATTCATGAAGAATACAGGAGTGGTAGGCCTACTCTTGTCAATGATGACCTGGTGGTCAAAGTGGATGGAAAAGTTCGTTAGAACCGTCGGTTCACGATAACGGAACTTTCTGATCATTTTTCCGGAGTCTTTTGTACGAGATAGTGACCAAACACCTAGGCTATCGTAAGTTTTGTGCTCATTGGGTGCTAAAACTGCTGACTGACGACCACAAAACCAAAAGAATGAGTTCTGCCATCGACTTTCTTTCTTGGTATGCCACTGAAGAAGCAATTTTGAACAAAATTGTTACTGGCGATGAAACTTGGGTGGCCTACGTGAATGTTGAGACAAAACGGCAGTCAATGCAATGGGGACATACCGCTTCTCCAAGCAAGCCAAAGAAAGCCTGTCAAACTTTGTCTGCGAGGAAAGTCAGGGCTACAGTTTTTTGGGATGCTAAGGGTATCTTACTCGTTGAATTTATGGTACATGGCATGACTGTCAATTCTGAAGCCTACTGTGAAACGTTGAAAAGACTAAGTAGGGCAATCCAAAACAAGCGTCGTGGTCTTCTGTCATCTGGTGTTGTGTTTCTGCATGACAACGCTTGGCCGCACACAGCTCGAAGAACAAATGAACTTTTGGCCAGTTTCAAATGGGACATTTTTGACCATCCCCCCTACAGCCCGGACTTAGCTCCCAGTGATTTTCATCTGTTCCCATACATGAAACAGTGGCTTGCATCTCAGCGTTTCGGCTACGTTCACAGGCGGCAGAGTTTTATGCAGAGGGTATTTCAAAGACTGTTAAAAGGTATGACAAGTGCTTGAATTTCTTCGGAGAATATGTAGAAAAATAGAAAAAATGTTGTATTTTTCATATATAATAATAAAATTGTTATATCTCAACTTGTTTAATTTTTATTTCCAAACGGAGGTTACTTTCTGGACCGCCCTCATACATATGACTTATCGACTATGTGAATGTACAATCTTAAAGATGACTTATCATCTATGTGGATATATTCATATTAATTTTATTACTTGCTTAAGTCATATATTTATTATTTTAGTCATATTTTATTATTTACATAATAAAACTAAAATATGCACATTATATTTGCCATCTGACATTATAACACAAAATAAAACTAAATAATTCATATGCTAAGAAATTCAGTTATGGAGTAGACATCATGCTCTAGTGGAAAGAACTTTAGTTTTCTTTTAAAGCGTTCAATATTATTAATGATTCTGAGGTTGCTAAGCAGTGTATAGTATAATTTTGACCCTACATTTAGGACGTTATGTTTAAATATGTTAGTTCTGCAGTACTGTACATGCAAATCACATTGTTATTGAGTTTGGTGGTTGTGGATATATCTATTTTCTACCACTTTTGCACAAAATGCAGACTACAGTTGCAGAAAATTCAGGATTCTGAGGAGTTCAAAAGTAAAATAAAAGTACATTAGCTGCAGTGTACAATGTGGTACTAGTAGTAGCAGGAGTGACCAGATAGTAATGTTGAAAATACTTCACAATTGACGAAAGGAACTGTTTGGCCCTTATTAAATGAAATCCTTATATTTATTAGAGAAGAGTACTTCAGAAGAAGCACATTTTCAAACTAAAAATAATTTAGTTCTCTTTATTTTTACTTCTAATAAATGTTTCCGTTGAATTAGAAAGAACTTACTTCATGACACAGTTGATAAGAAAGTTAGTTAAGAAGGTTAAGAGGCTCTGAAGTGATGTATTGTCTGCAAAAGGCAGTACACACACATCTGACCCCAGCTTGTGCTAATCTTGAATTATGTGGGATATTTTATATTTTATCTACTCTTTCTGACATTGTACCAGAATATTTTTAATGGGTAAATATCTCACGTTGTGGGTAGAATATTTTAATATGTTTTCCTATTTTTTTTAAAAATCTAGTGCTTATTTAAAAATAACAAATACAGAGTTAAACGTAATAAAAGATAATAAAGATTATACTAGTATGTTTTACTGATTTTTAAGCTATTTATAAATACTTTCATTCTAAAGGTCAAAATTCTTTATTTATTTTCAAAGATGACATTTTGTGTGAAATGACATCCACTTGAATATTTATTTTAACAAAAACTACTTGTGCAGAGGTGTAAAATGTTGCAGAATCTGAGAAACTGTTGGATTATGTGCTCTCTCTTCCTCCCCCTGCCCCTCTCCGTCCCTACTTCTCCCAACCCCTTCCCCTCTCTCATTAATGTTTTGGAAAAAAAAAATTTTCTTGTATTCAGATAAATACAGTATATCTACATTTTTCAAAGAGGCATATTTTTCACATTTCTGGGTCATATTTTCATAAATTTAACAGTATTTTATAGGTAATTTTTCAAACATTTTAGGTCATATTTTCATTAATTCAAGGTTACTATATAGATCATTTTTCAGCAACTTTAAGGTCATCTACTTCCGAGCCCCAATAATCAGGTATCCAGGCCCTGCACTGTGTATTAAAATTGTGTATATCTTGAAATCTAATTATCATGGCCATGTGCTCCTAAACGTCATCACTTTTTTTCAGATTCAGCACAATATGCACCAGAAACAAAATCTGCCACATTTTATGAAAGAATCTGTGATCTATTTCATTTACATAGAACAATAATGGTCGGTGCATCAACTTAGAAACATTTTATCAGTACAGGGCAACTATTCCCTTTCTCTCAATACTGCAGTTGGTCAACATCTTAAAGCTTTTAATTACAATACATACACTTACAGAAACATTTGAACTGCCAGGTGTCGTCCCATACCCAGAAGATGGCAAAGAGGCCACCGACCATCTCCTGCCATCACCCCTGAAACAGAAGTAATGCTCTATTGCTTCATTTCATAAACTTTTTCATGCAACATATAAGCTTGCTTGGTCACTTTGTATAGAGAAATTAAATCTCTTTCTCCCTCCATTTAAGTAGGAAAAAAACAGCCCAAAGCTTATGCTAACAAACTGATGTATTGCATTCGGACTCTGAAATACTATGTACCAGAAGGATGTCAAGTTAATGGAAATGTTGTCTTGCACATATTCATTGAAAGGTCGTAAGTCTTTTATTCATTCTTTAAGATATACAATATAGGACATGTAAATAAAAATGATGGTGTAATCATATACTAGGGCCATCCAGAAAGTGACAGGTGATTCGGCACAACTAAATAATAACAGAAGTTATCAACACAGAACTTTATTTACAAAGTTACAGTACCCTATTCTATTTTTCAACGTAATTGTCATTGCTATAAAGGTATTTATAGTTACATGGCACCAGTTTCTTCCATTTTTCACCTCCTTCTGACAACATAAACAAGAGGAGGTTACCAGTCTGCAGGGAGATCCTTCACTTCCCAAAGCTTGTTTGTACAGAGAGATGACCACTCTGCATGCCAGCACGAAAGCACCATTCTCTGCACAACAAGCCTGAAGTTCACAGAGATCACAATTGGAATTACTGAATTGGGTTGTGTTGCTGACATCTTAGCTGCCAAATCCCTGGTAAGCCAACATGGCCATGGAACCATGCATACTCCACATTAATACTCAAAGTGCATAACTTGTGGAGGACATCCTGAATGTGCTGCACAATAAGATGGTAATGGTAGAGCTTACAAACGCTCTGAAGAGCACTAAGCAAATCACTCATAATTAGGGAGTCACTCAAATGTCGATGGCAAACAAAGAATGGCTTGGTATATGGCATACAGCTCTGCAGTACATATGGATGTGCTGCTATGCAAACTGAAGGTAAATGGTTCAGTTCCATAAACAAAGGCACATCCAACGCTATCAGTGCACTTACTGCCATTGGTGTAAATAAAAATGCAGACACTGTACTGGGATAAAAATTCCAAAAAACAAGAATGGTTACTAGACAGGCATCATAGATATCCTGTTTGCCATCATCCCAAGATTTACATGGATGCAGCTCTCGAAAACGAAAACCTCCAGGCCTTGGACTAAGTGAGAAGTTTCGATAACGTTCATCTGGCTCGGTGGAAAAAAAAGGGGGGGTTAACATTGGTTGCGCAGACATGCACTGAAGAGCACAACCATAATTAAATAATAGGACATCATGCCAACATCATAGAGCTGGTTCTGCAGTTTCGGTGTAGAGGCTCACAACTGGGTTGGTTGGAAAAGCTCCAACAGCCACACGGATGCCCTGATGATGGATAGTGTTTGGCTTCGTAGCACAGATGGACGTGCTGAAGAATAAACAATGCATTGGTAGTTAACTTGGATCAGATCAATGCACAATAAAGATGCAGCAGCACTGTCCGATTCGTTCCCCTCCTTCAAATTAAAATATGCATACTCAGTTAAATGTTTGATTGTTTTTAAAGCAACTTAAGTGTTATTGATTATCTTTTTAACTCTCTGTTTTGGTAATTGAAATTGTTCAAATATTTTATATTTTATTATGTCTCAGACTTCAAATTGTTAACTGTGAAACCCTCCATCAAGTTTTGTTTTGATTAAAAATTTGGCTTTGTATTAATAGAAAGGCTGTCCTTTTTAATTAAATGAATACACATAACAGGTGGAAGATGTGTAGAAATCATTCCATAAGCCAGAGAGAGACACTGATGAATACTTTGTAGAAGCTTACCAGCAAACTCTCAAGAGGTTACTAGAAAATTAGAACAAATACTAGGTTTTGTCAAAATAATGGGAATATTATTATTTGGACAATATGAACTTGTTGTATTCAAATTCAAAACAAACTTTCAAAATACTCTCCTCCTAAGGCTACACATTTGTTTCAATGTTCCATCCACTTTTCAAAACACTTAGAAGTCTTTGTTTGATAATTCACCATATCCAAAGAATCGCCATTTAGTTCAGTATGTTTGAAGATGGCACTAACAAAATAGTTTTCTCACTTGTTGCAACAAGTGGAAGTCACAGAGTGCAAGATCCAGCAAATATGGTGGGTGGTGCATGACAAACATTTCAAATAATGAAACAAGCATTGAAGTTGCTCCACATCTACGAGGATGTATCAAAAAGTAACAGGAAATTATTTTTTTCTGTTTAAACACGCGCCTGTCAAAATTCAGAGATCATGGTTGGTTACAGAGAGGTCTGACCTTGACTGACACTGGGATATGTGCAACACTGTCTGTGTGCTGTTCAATTTGTCTGAGGGAGCCATTGGTAAACACGTGTTTCAGTGACCTAACATGGATTTCAAGTTAGAACGAGCAGCAATTCGGTTTTGTGTTCTTCTGAAAAAATCTGGAACTGAAACACTGCAAATGATACAGGAAGCATATGGAGACCAAGCTTTATCAAAACATGTGTTTTTGAATGGCATAAAAAATTTCAAGTTGGTGAAAAAAGCAAAAGGTGCAACCAAGTGCAGGGAAAGTCATGCATCTTGTGTTTTTCGACAAAATTGGGATAATTTATGACCACGTTGTTCCTAAACACACCACAGTAACTGATCAATATTACAGTAATGTCCATAAAGAGCCACTCAAGAGGAAAATGGCAGCCAAGGGACCAGAACTTGCTCCCAATGGATAGATCCTCAATCAGCCCCTGCTCATCAAGCCATAGCAACACAAGAGCCAATAGCTCAACTAGTTATCGAAATCATGCCCCACCTACCATATTCACTGGATCTATCCCCCTGCAGTTTCTACCTGTTTCCACAAGTGAAAAAACATCTTTGTGGGTGCCATTTTCAAACTGATACAGAACTAAATAGTGTTATTTTGGGTATACTGAACAGTATGTCAAACAAGGGCTTCTCTGAGTGTTTGAAAAATGGATAGAACATTGGAACCATTGTGCAGTCTTAGAAGGAGATTATTTTGAAAGTTTATAATTAAATTTGAATAATAATAAGAAAAAAAGCATGGTGTCCAAAAATAATTCTTTTCCCCCATTACTTTTTGATACACCCTCATAGGATGGCCCCCCACATCAAAAACTGAGGAGAGCTGCAACACTGCTGACACCACCTTG
This sequence comes from Hymenopus coronatus, assembly GCA_030762935.1. Classification (NCBI taxonomy): domain Eukaryota; kingdom Metazoa; phylum Arthropoda; class Insecta; order Mantodea; family Hymenopodidae; genus Hymenopus; species Hymenopus coronatus. The sequence goes on along the minus strand of CM060900.1, from coordinate 25,178,084 downwards.
CAGGGCAATCAATGATAAAAAAAATAGTCAAGCCTGCACATTTTGTATGGGTCAGTAGAAGGCATAATTCATAATGATTTAGGCTACAGAGAAGTCCCGGCAAAACAGACTTCATGAGGAACATATGTTGCCCTGCAACATGGTGTCAGTGATGTTGCAACCCACCACAGTTTTTGATGTGTAGATGTGGAGCACCTTCAATGCTTTTTTCACTATTTTAAATGTTTTTTACCATTCAGAAACACATTTTTTTGATAAAGCTTAATCTCCATATATTTCCTGAATTATCTTCAGTGCTTCAGTTCCTGATTTTTTACTTTCTCTAGCCCTATGTGTACAATATACTTAGTGGATAGAGAAGGTATTGTATTCCACACAAAAATTTGATGTCAAGATTTCACTAGAAATATATATTTTGGGGTCCCCTAAATCCAAAAAAAAGCAATTTTATAAGAAGATGTCTGTCTGTGTGAGAGAGAGAGAGAGAGAGAGAGAGAGAGAGAGAGAGAGAGAGAGAGAGAGATACTGTGGACAGCATAGCTCAAAAATTAAAAGACTGTTAAATAACAAATTTGGTATTTAGGTTTAGAATCTTCCAAGGATACCACGGGTAGACCTTTAAGAAAATCCCCCCCACCATAAATTATGGAAAAATGTTCGAAAATTTTTATTTTCTCAAAAATGGCTCTAATGATTTTGATTAAACTACCATATATTAAAGCTATTTTCCTCACAAATAAAATGTATATCTTGAATTTTCTAGGAAAGGCTCTGAAGACCACTTTATTCTGGATGAATTTTGCCAAATTTTGCTTAACTGCTAAACCGTAAGACATAGACAAAAACTTACTGCACAAAAAATGTAGATCTCGTTAAAACACACAATTTATGGCCTTCACATTTTTGTTGTGGAGGTAACCGTTTCCTTATTATTCCATTTCAATTGCAAGGTACTTATACTTTTCTGAGACAGTAGGTGTCCATTTCTCTTTTGTTCTACTCCAGCTTTTAAAGCATTTGGTTACTGCTTCAGTCTAGTGTATTCCCTTACTTCTCTTCTACTTATAAGGAGCCAAGTAATAACAATATTCTACCAATGTTTATCTTGCTTAGCATGGTGTAGAAAGAATAATAATCTTTTGTATGAAGTCTATTTGTAGAACAGCTAGAAAAAGTCATGTGAGTGTAACACGTTAGATTTTTTCAAAAGAACACAAAACCTGAGTTGCAATACATGCTGGGTGACTGAAACACATGCTTACATAATAGCTCTCTCTGAAAAACTAAAAAGCTCATGGGCAATGTCACACATATAAGGGTCACTACAAACATTTTTAGCTATGTGTAACCTAAGGTTGATCAATTTAAATGGATTGCATCATTGGATACTCATATTCGTTGCGAGTATAAAGGTGCATCAGTTGGCATCCCTCTCGCCCCCTTGCTGCTCACAGCGAAGGTTAACAACCTCTAGTGCAAAGACAGCTGGTTTCCAGAACGGAGGTGGAAAATTAGCTCTTTCGCGCAATGATTTTAAAATAGGTTTAAATGAGACCCAAAGATTTGAGAGTTTGCAACAAGCTTTAGAGGACAGTGCTCCTTCCTGTGCCAGAGTTCTTCTGGTACTTTCAAGAGTTTAAAAGAGGCAACTTCATTAAAGAACAACGTTAGGAATGGTCATGCATTTACAACAGTGACTGAAGAAAACATAGCTGCTGTAGAATTAATGGTTTGCAAAAACTATCATATGACATTTAAGGAAGTTGAGGCAACTATGCAGATTGGATTGTAAGTAGTTTCCAAAATGTTGTATGACTCTTCACATGAGGAGTAATCCCACTTAACTGATATGCAAAACTGCATCCATCTTGTGTAAATTGTCCTGAGCCAAGCCAACTTGCACTGATGCATGGTACAGAAAAATTATAGGGCCATTAAATTATAGGTAACTCCTGTCGTGGCCTCTCTCCACTGTACAAGAAATCCAAGAGTCGCCAGGAAAGTGGGGCCTCAAAAGCACACCAAAATGCATATCTTAGGATAGATTATGGAAATATTGACCTCCTGCTGACATACGGCCAACACAATATTTTCGCTCACTCTCTAAACTTAGCAGCAGGAATCCTTGTGATGTTATCACTAAGTTTCTGTAGATTACACAGGGATTTCTGGTGCTGAGCTTAGGTGAATGAGCAAGAACATCTTTAACTTGTTATACTGACTGTTTGGGAGCAGATGGTCAATATCTTCAGCATTTATTTAAGGACTTTAGTGTGCCATGAGGTTACATTATACTTTAATGACCCTATACTATATGCACATCTTTTCTTTGGTGCTAGCTTTACCGGCAAGTGAAAGTTGGGAGGAAGAAGGGAGAGTTAGCCTATTTGTCTTTTGGCAGTGTTGTCAATCAAATAAAGTTCCTTTCTTAAAGGACCTGAACCATTATGGTGTACAGGTTATCTAAATTCCACGAACTAGCTGAATTATTACTCGAAACACAGTACACTGTGAACTAGGGGATCTACAGACAGAATTAAACCTTAGCACTGAAGTCACTAGACATCAGTACTTCATGTGTAAGAAAAGTTGGATTGGGTAAGCTAGACAATCAACAGATAACAGGGGGACAAAAATTACAGAATATGGTGAAAGCTGGGATAGATGATATAGAGAAACAAGAAATAATAGGTAGCTTTAAGGGATATGAACACTTTGTTATTATATAGGAATGTTAAGAAAGAATGGAAAAGAGAAAAATACATTGATGTCTGTGGAAAAATGGATTGAGAGGGTTTAGCATGGGCAAGAACAGGAACAATGATATTAAAAGGTTTAAAAGTAGATAAAGATCTATGCCCACTATGTGGCAATGTAGATAATAATTAACATTGTATAATTGAATATAAAAGAACAAAAATATGGAATAAAAATTGGGAAAAGTTACAGATACAAATAATGTATTAAATGTTTTTGGAAACAAGAAAGAATTTCTGAAACAACTAGTTAATTATACAGGGAAAGTAAAAGAGAAATGGAGGAGGAAAATTGCCAAACAAAGAGAGGATCTTAATAATAAAGCTGATGAGGTTGTAAGTATAAAAGAAATAAATAGATTGTTAATAGGTTATAAAAATGTACAATTAGAAGAAAGGGTACATATACATGAATAACCAGGGTATTAACTGTATATGATACCAGTTCAGTAACTCTGGGAAAGAAATTACATATGTATGAAGTTTATAACTGAAAAGATGTAAATAAATAAATCATCAGTCCCGTCCCATCCCGTCCCATCCATCACTACTTCATGTCTCAATATTGTCACTTTGTTGTGCCTCTGAACTTACGTGAAACGTACCAAATGAAGACTAATGAGCTGAGTGCCCCAAGAAAAACCCTACACCTTCGTTTGGAAGCATTTGAAAGGCTCTGCCTTAGATGAGGCATTGAAACCTGAAGGTTTTCATTCATAGATCATCTGCATGCTGTGCGAGGAGTCCTGGGTTTGATTTTTGGCTAGGGGTGGGAATTTTTCAGTACCAGAAACTATTCCCTATCCTCCCTAGAGTGTGATCTACTGTATGGCTTGCTGATTGGTTGTTGTGAAACAGATGTTAGATACACATACTGGCTAATGTTAATGATAGTATAACAAATATCTCATGTGTTCCATTCACATGACTTTCTAATTATTGCTTATTGTTCTATCTACTAATGCTAATTGAGACAAATATTAGCAGAAACGGTCTTATTACTTAGTTCCTTATAAGTAGAAGAGATACAAAGGAATACACTATACCGAACCAACAGTCAAATATTTTAAAATGTTGTTGCTATGGGACTGAAATCCGTTGACAAGTTCTCGTAGGAGAAAAGTTTCAAGTATTTTAAAACTGAAACCAATAACAAGAAATATTTCGAAAACATCAACTTCACAAAATATATTTATATGACATAAATTGTGTGTTTTAAGGAGGTCTACATTTTTTGAGTAGTAAATTTTTGTCTATCTTTTATGGTTTACCAGTTATGCAAATTCAGAAAAGTTCATCCAGAATAAGAAGGTCTTGAGAGGCTATTCCCAGAAAATTCCAAATATACATTTTATTTGTGATATAAATATCTTAAATATAAGACATTTTAATCAAAATAGTTGGAGACATTTTTGAGAAAACCAAAATGTTCTAATTTTTTTCCATGTAAAGGGTAGTTGGGAGTGGGGGGATTTTCTTGAAAATCTTTGTGTCGCATCTTTGGAGGATACTGAACTTACATGTCAGGTTTGGTATTTAATGCACTTTTCGTTTTTGACACCCACATCCACACACACTTGAACATTTTTCTAAAAATGCTTCTTTTTTTTTATCCAGGGGGTCCCAAAACATGTACTTCCCATGAAATCTTGGGAAATTTTTGGGTGCAGTACAATATCTTCTCTGTAACTATGTACATAGTACATGTAGAGAAAGTAAAAACTGTTTCTCTGAAGTTAGTTCATAGAGAGAGAGAGAGACCATAGTGTTCTGACAAACTGTCAGATTTCAGACTTAAATTAGTTAAGTATATTGAAGTTTAAACAGCCAGTTATCAACATCTGGTTACCTTTTCACAGGTGCAAAAGCAAAATGCTGACTTGGAGACATCCTTGGGCTCTCCAATGGGCTGGCTGTAACATAAAATGCTACAATCAAAATCATCATTATTTAAAAGATACTAGAAATTAATAGAATAACAGATATTACAGAAATATGGAATTAAGAACATATTTTGAAGATAAATCCAACTGTAATGTCCAACACCTTAATTTTATACTTTTTATCATTAAGTATAATTACAACTACATTAAAAGAGAATACATTTTGATGCTGAACTTCTACAGCATGTATTATAAAAATCATTAATTTTCAGAGAAAAATTCAATAATAAATATGAGTAATTTTTAATTTTTGATGTGATTTAAATTATTACAAATTGTTACAAATCTTAATTTGAACTTTAGAATTTGGGACATTGGCTTAGAAATCAAATATGAAAAAAAATACATGAATCTAAAAGTTTTGCAATTATGGAATTATAACTTTAGGAAGATGCAAGGGGGAGCAATTCTGGTGTTTTTTATTTTGTTATTTTTTTTTTTTTTTTTTTTTTGTAATGGCACCCGTAGCAAAGGAATTTTATGACAGTATACACACATGGAAGCATATTCAATGATATTGATGAATTTGGCACCAATCTTCATTTTAGTTTGCAAGCTAATGAGGCTTAAACTGTCAAATTTCTTTGGTAAAAGCAATTTTCAAAGTTCAAGTTTTGTCAAGTTTTCCATTGCAATTATTTTCTATTCAGAGAAATAGCACACAGAAATTTTATATCTTAACGCAAACAAAAAGTTTTAATAAAGTAATTTTTAGCATGTATTATCTGAAACAGCTACTTATCGGATGGTTGATATGATTGAAGATATAATTTAGAGGCATAATAAACAAAATCCAGATTGCAGAAACCAATCATACCAACTTTAACAGTATTGTAAACAAGATACTTGATCATAAAACAAGATATATAAGCCAACATTGTCTTTCATGTTAATCATAAATTTTACCAGCATTTTGCAATAAAAAAAATTCATAACTTAAAATATATATATAAGTGAACATTAAACATTCTTTTTCAGAAACCCCCCAAAAAAATTTAAAATTTTCAGCCACGTTTTCAGTCATAAGCTTGCTGTTAAGAAACAATTGCTCAGAATAAGCATTGCCATCTACATATTTGTCATTGTTACATTAACACTTCTTAGGAGTCCTTAGTATGGTTCATAGCATTGCACTGAAGTGGTTGTGAGAATATGTCAACAAAATACTAACTATACCTTTTATATTTACACAACACTTATATTACATCTGTCTTATTTAATACAATTTACAGAGCTTTTACAGAAAACTGTTGTATCTGTCACACAAAAGCTTTAGTGAACTCAACCAATATTTTTTCTGTTAAACCCTTAATTTCCATACCTGATACATAAATGGCTATTTTGTTATAGTGTTCCACTGTGCCAAATGTTGTATGCTTCCTCAGTATCCTTGCTTCTTGTCAAATTAAGAAATGCTGTTATCACATTCATGATACAATAAAATACTAGAACACTAAATGGCACTTAGTTGCTCTAGTACAACAAAATATGAGGAAGTGAAAAGCATAAAGTATGTCCTTGTTTGATGTTTAACATTCTTATGCAGCTTCTACAGCATCATTTACAATGTGGCTAAATATTATATTATTATTATTATTATTATTATTATTATTATTATTCTGAACTATCAGCTATAATAATAACAATAAAAAAATTGTTTAATACACTTATGAGCTAACACTTGAAATAAAGTTAATACTACAACTGCTATGGCCCAAATTTATCAGGAGTTAAGATGCTGACCAGCCAGGCAGTAGAGAGAGAGAGAGAGAGAGAGAGAGAGAGAGAGAGAGAGAGAGAGTAGATGTGATGTATGCTTGCCCAGCATAAACACGTGAAGGGCTGTCAACCTCCAGAATCTCTGTGAAGTTTCCCTTCTCTCAGTTCCCAAAGTATTGTAGAATGTTCTTTGGAAATTTCCCCTGGCTATATAAGTTAGTGGGTTCACCACTTAATGAGCAAGAAAGTTGATTTGTGCAACTCTGCAGTGGCAAAAAGTGCTGTTCTCCGAGTGAGTTTGTGATGACTGCTGGAATGTGCAGCAAATGCTGCTACTGCACAAAATTATAGAGGTCCTGTGTTTGACTCACCATTAAGTGAGCCTTCTAAAGAAGAAGCTGTGTCATGCATACTTCATTAGGTCACTATGTCATGAAGAAAGTGAAGCAACAGTGAGAACTAAAGGCGGTTTCCAATGCCTCAACAATCAACAAATCTTGCTGATTCAATGAGTTCAACATGTTGGCAGTTAATGAGTGTCTCCACTGGTTAACAAGTCTTAAAAACATTCATTCAACATGTCTTGGCTAAACAAAGTTGTTTTCTACCTGCACTGGAAAACATGTTCAGTATGCTATGTATTCGAGAACTTTGAACATATGTGACTAACTTGGGCCCAACATACTCATACATACTCTTTGCAAACTCTTTGTTTACTGGCAAGGCAAGGGAATGGAGTGGACAAAAGAATCCACAACACTGCTGTTAATTGGGATTCATGTAATACGAGTCATTTGAAATAAAACTATAAAATCCTATAGAAATTAAAATCAGGAAAATAGAGTGTTTATGTGAGCATGCCCATTCTTTTAATGCACAAATGAAAACAGAAAGAAAGAAGAGGAAAAAGGGGTTAAGCTTCACCACAATTCAGCTGACATAAAAATGACTACTCTGAAAATCATCTCCTGTTTTGTAATTGTTGGAGAAAATATTTTTCCAAAAATATCTCAATGATTTTTATTCAAATGCCACACATTAAAGGTATTTGGATGACAAATAAAATGTATATTTTGAATTTTCTGGGAATAGCTTGTAAAGATCATTTAGAAGGAATTTTGTAAAAGCCTGTATAATTATCATGTTAAGCAATAGAAAGACATACTACACAAAAAATGTAGAGATCTTTAAAACATAAAATTTATTTCAATAACCTTATTGTGACAAAGTCTTTTCCCAGATATCTGTTATCAATCGTTTAATTTTTACTTTCTCTATACATACAATGTACATAGTGTGTAGAGACGGTATTATAATGCATCCAAAAATTTTATGTCTAGATTTCAATGGATATATAAGTTTTGAGGTCCCTTAAGTCCCGAAAAAGCATTTTTAGAAAAAGACCTTTGCATGTCCGCATGCACGTGTGCGTGTGTGTTATTTAAGTTTGATATCTTCCAAGGATGTGACACAAAGATTTTAAAGAACCCCCCCCTCCACAAACTACCCTTTACATGGAAATTTTTTTAAATTTTGATTTCTCAAAAATAGCTCTAACGCTTTTGATTAAAATACTGTATATTAAAGCTATTTACATCCCAAATAAAGTGTATATCTTGAATTTTTGGGGAATAGCCTCTGAAGACCTCTTCATTCTGGATGAATTTTGCCAAATTTTGCATAACTGGTAAATCGTAAGAGATAGACAAAAACTTACTACACAAGAAATGTAGATCTCATCATAACACACAGTTTATGTCCTTTATGTTTTTGTTTTGGAGGTAACCATTTCTGAGGTATTTCTTGTTATTGGTTTCAATTGTAAAGTACTTATACTTTTCTCATACAGGAAGTGTCCCCTTTCTTTTGTTCTACTCCTGGGCAAGCAAAGAAGCAAATTGCAATGACAATTGAATATCAAAGTTTTAAAATATTTTAACTATTACTTTAGCATACTGCATTCTTTAGTTCCCTTCTACTTAAAAGGAACTAAATAATAAAGCCATTCTGCTAATGTCTATCTCAATTAGCATGGTGTAGAAAGAAGTCCTTTGTAAAAAGTTTGTAGAACAGCTAGAGAGTCATGTGAGGCTAATACGTCAGATTTTTTTTTTCTTCCATTTATACCTCACCTGTAACTGCATGGTCACATCAGCAGCATTTATTTTTGGAAAGCGTGTAATGCCTATTGTTGTCATTGAGTTTCTAATTTTCTTCATTATACTCTACTGCTGAATTCTTGTACTTGACAACTGAAGTTAAGTTAGTACACTCATAAAAAATTTACCCGTAGACTTTCTGAACCAATCCAAGGTAGCATTCCAATCTGTTGGACATAAACTGGAAATGGGTCTGTTGCAGAATCTGGTTATTTCCAACCGCATAATTACATGTCTATTGAGTTGTTCTTTGAGAAATACATATTATTTGTTGCTATTTATATATGTTATTATTGTTCACAGCATTGTTGGTTTTTAAATGTGTATATATGTGTATATTGCCCATTCCAGTTCAGGCTACTGCTGATGGTGGTGCCACTAGTACTGCTCTTGTCTAACAAATGTAGACAATTGAAGGGTTGCTAGGAGTTGCACAGTACAGTCCATCACGTAATGTGGACATTTTTGTTGGCGTTCCATTTATCTCATTAACAATAGGCAATAGCTATCAGACTTATTATAACTCATCTACTGTAATGTCAGCACTGCTGTAATGGAGCACCATACATGATGAAAGAACACATTTGTTTAACATACCACTGTACACAAAAAATTGTGTAATGCACACTGATTTTCCACAGTGTCTGTCCAGTGTATGATACAACAGTTAACACGAGCGTTCGCCACCAGTAACATGAGGTGGGATGCATAGTAATTACCTACCCATTTATTTATATAATACATTTCATTAGCATTATTTAGACGTGATTTGATGTGTGACAATGTCTCAAAAATGACCCTAATCAGAAAGTAATTTGCAAAATGAAAATCCTTTATTTTTCAACTCAACAGCCAGGTAGTGAAATTTTTGAGGATCTGGGAATTCTTTGAATGGGAAGAGAAGTACATGAAGGTTAAGGGCATCCCTCTATCTCTGCTGATAAACCATACAGTGTGAAATGCAGCAGCTCTTGGTCTATGCACCAGAACTGTTATTAACAAGAGAGTGAAACATGATGGCAATGATGATGATGAAAAATGGAAAAAACTGTTCAAAAGACTTACCAGTATTAATTCTGTTTCAAATATTTCTATATAAGTAACTCAGTAAATTGGTGGGTGCCTACTTACAAGGCATCATTGTTTGATGTTGCAAACTGAGCTGCAGTTTTTATAATAAAAATACTTTGAAAACAAACACACCCATGTCTAGACTTTCCCTCCCATAGTTGCTGTAAAACATTTGCTTTTAAGTTTTTTAGTTGTAGCAGCTGACTTTAAGTCTGTCTTCTGCTCAATGATCAGCTACCTTGTAGTATACCAGATGCTGATAGTACACTCTGTCTGCACTGAGGTATTTGCTCAAGACCGCACTAAAACAACTAACAACTAAGAGTTCATTTATCGCAGAGAATATCAGCCAAAGATAGTTTCATTTTTACTTTCTCTACATGTAATATGTATATAGTGTATAGAGAAAGTATTATATTCCACCCAAAAATTTTATACAGAGATTTCCCTGCAACTATGTCTTGAGGTCTACCGAGTCCAAAAAAATAGCATATTTTAGAAAAAGGTTCACAAGAGTGTGAACGTGTATGTGTGCATGCACGTGTGCTCAAAAACAAAAAGACCAAATACTAAAATTATAATTTGGTACATTCCAAGGATATGACAAAAATTTTCAAGAAAATCTCAAGCTACTTTCTGGGAATAGCATGTGAAGACCTTTTCATTCTGGATGAATTTTGCATAACTGGTGAAATACACAAAAACTAACTACAGAAAAAATGTACACCTCTTTAAAACACACAATTTATGCCATATACATTTTCTTTGTACAGTTGACCGCTTCCAAAATATTCCTTATTCTCGTTTTCAATTTTATACTGCATAACTTTTTCAAATTCAAAGTCACCTTTCGTTTCATCTCTTTTGTTTTACTACTGGCCATGTAAATCGAACCCAACTTTAATTGTTCACATAACCAGGTTTTAGCAAATTTGATTATCACTTTAAACTAGTGTATTCTCTTATTTCCCTTCTACTTACAAATAATTAAGTAATACGATAATTTCTGTTAATGCTTATCTTGATTAGCACTATGTAGATAAAAGAATAAGCTTCTGTAAGAATAGTTTGTTTGCAGAGCTGGTAGAGAAAGTCATGTTAATGGACTACATCAATTTTTTCTCCGGTGATGGGTGCCTCCAAGAAAGAGAGAAACAAAAAAGAAAAGAAAGAAAAAAAAAAAAAACTGAAGAAATAACAATTGCTCATTTTTGTAATTTCTCTCATTTGATATTTTTTAAAACCTAATATACTTGAGGAACTATTTATTAGTGAATTATTATAGTTTATAAATAATTTTTTTCTTACTAAACTTTGTCTTTTGGGAAAGAAAGCTGACACATAGGTATTTTTATTTTTGATCTACTTTCACTAAAAAATTGCAGCTCGATATGTAACCTCAATGTCATAATGATCCCCTGTTAGTCATTTTTGATTATCTTCCTTTTCTTCTCATGGGAAATATTTCTATGGATAACTTAAGCAAACCTTCTGGCTCTCAAGGCAAAAATGAGCAGAGTGTATTCCTTTTACTTTTGGCATTATTTCTGTACCTCATAATGGTCAACTGGTATGTTCTTTGTATATGTCTTTATGCTAAGCATACAATCTCCTGGATTCATTATCCTACATTAAATATTATTAATTTTAACCACCAGAGTTCACTTCAGAATAGAACTGTGTGTTTAAAATACTTTCTATTAATATATATTATCTGGACAAACTTTGGCTGTTAGTGTCCCTCTTGGATATTCACTTCTGAACTATATGTCTTTGGAGTTGAAACCTGAGTGCTATGGTCAGAAACTAATGTAAAGCTGTAAAGCTAGGAAAATGAAATTTACTTTAATATATTTATGAAACAAAGTGGCCTGTCATGCTTTTTAGTAGTTTTTGATTTGCATTTAGGTTATAGTTTTCATTGCAATAGTGAAACACATCGTTGAGTTGTCTTCTTAAAAAGGCAACTAAAAACATGGGAAATAAATTTTAAATGGAAGCATAAAGACCTCCGATAAACTTTTAAATCTTGGCAACGACTTAGTGAAGAAGTTCTTTATTCCAACGCCAGAGAGAATGTTGCAGTCAACTAGAATCAGCAATGGCATTTGCATCTTTGAGGTTGAATATGGAAACAATGACTCTCAAAGCTAGTTTCTTATTAATTAAAATATGAGTGATGTGCTAAAAATCTGATGTGTTCCATTCACATGACATTCTCTACCTGTTTTGCATACTATTTTCTTACAAAAGAATATTTTTATCTACACCACAGTAATTGAGAGGAATTTACCGGATTTGATCTTGTAACAAAGGAAAATTAGGGAAAACACTAGGCTAAAGCAAAGGTTAAAGCTTTCAAAAGCTGTTGTTGTGCAACTGACATTGAATTTGCTTCTCTTTACATGCCAGGAGTAAAAAAAAGACAAATGAATGGCATCTTTCATTTGAAAAAAGTTTTTAAGTACTTTAAAATTTAAACCAAAAACAGGGAATATCTCAGAAATAGTTAGTTCTAAAAAAAGAAGTATATGACAAAATGTGTGTTTTAACAACTTTGTGTTTTAAGTTTTTGTCAATCTCTTACCATTTACCAGTTATACAAGTCATACAGAATGCAGGGGTCTTCCGAGACCATTTCCAGAAAATTCAAGATATACATTTCATTTATCATGAAAAAATCTTAAACATTTGGTATTTTAAAACAAAATTGTTAAAGTCCATTTTTGAGAGCATCAAAATTCTTTAAAAATCTTCCATTAAAGGGTAATTGGGGGTGGGGAAATTTTCCTGAAAATCTTTGAGTTGCAACCTTAGAAGATGCTTATCTTAGATAGCAAGTTTGGTGTTTAACACACTTTTTGCTTTTGAGTTAAGCTGATGCACGCATGTACATGTGCACACACATTGGCCTTTTTTGCTATAAATGTGTTTTTTGGGTTCAGAGAATATTAAAACATATATTTCTGGTGAAATCTCAATATTGAATTTTTGGATGGAATACAGTACCTTCTCTATCTACTATGCACATATACATACATGCTAAAGAAAGTAAAAATAGACTCCACGTCCACAAATATATACCTAAGTTGGATGTCCCTATTTACTAAATACCTCAATCAAATTACAGTGGGTCTTTGGAGAGAGGTTAGGCAAAGAATTGAAGATACTGTGACAGTCCACCCTGGTAATTTATTAATTAGCATAATTAGTGAGTAATTTGGATAGTTTCATAGAATATTTCTCAATTCATTTTAAATTGTAACAAACATTAAAATTGGAAAGTTATACAGATGAAGTGGTTCACCACTTCCCAGGTTAAATCCCTTGAGATCATGCTTCTAGATGATGATGGATTTGCAACACATTGGATCTTTTTGCCCATTGGTTTAAAGACATAGAGCCATGGACGTTAACCTCCGGGGAGAGGCACTATTGTAGAAAAATTATGGAATCCCTCTAAGGAGCAATGGACTTTATTTAAGGAAATGTAATGTCCGGTTATAGAGCTCTTAAAGCATTGTCTTAGGTCTGCACAGCGTGCGACCAATTTTTGCGTGTGAACTTTGCAGGGAACAAATGCTAGTAGTATAAAGAGGCGCAGAAGCCCTCTTAGATTAGGTTAACTTTGCAGCTTTGGAACCACTGCATTAGTTTGGGTCGTCACAAAAGCTTCAAGGTAACATACCATGTTATTAATTCACATTCCTTCCCACATAACAGTATTCAAGGTAGTTGAGGGATAAGTGTAACGTTATGGTAAATAAATATCTCACCAAGTGAGATTTCTTTCCTTATTATTGCTACACCCCCAGTCGCTTGTCACCCAGAGGGGTGGCATGACAATAGAGATAGCAAGTGATGTGGGCTAGGTTTAGAAGAAAACATTTCTTTAAAATGACGTTCTGGTACTTAAAAAGAATTGAGGGAGGGAGAAATGCATGGATTGTTGAGATAAATTTGGGAGGAAAGGATTTGCATGTATACGATGAGGAACATCATTTTTAAGGGGTTTGAGAAGAGAGGATGGGGAAATGTATGTTACATATGGAGAGTTAGGAGTATTTCAAGGTCTACCAGAATGTGATGGGGTGAAGAGATGGAGGGAGGGAATATGGGAAGTAAAACTGGACAAGCTACAGAAAGAAATTATAGCTCTAAGATGTTAACTGATAAGGGAAATAAATGGGAATAAAATGATGGCAGAATATTTTCAAAAGCTAAGGAGAAAATTGACTATAGCAGCCCATTCAGTATCACATAATTTTCTCTATATATTCTGGAAGCAAATTACTCTTACAAAAGATTATTCTTTTATCTAAACAATGCTAATCAAAATAAACATTATCAGAAATGGGCTTACTACATAGTATCTTTTAAGTAGAAAGGAAATAAGGAATGCATAAAGATAAAGTGACAGTCAATTTTGTAAGAGTTGTCACTATTTTATTTGTAATTGAAATACAGCACTCTTTCCATTGCCAGGAGCAAAACAAAAGGGGTGAAACGAATTATGACTTTCCAATTGAGAAATGCTTAAGTATTTTAAAATTGAAACAAAAAACAGGGAATATATCTCAAGTGGTAAGTTCTACAAAGAATTAAATACCCCAAGGCCAACTGCTGCATATTTCACATACATAGATATCCTTTTTGGCATTCAAGGTGTTGCAGAACTCAAGTTAAAACTGGCCAGTGAAGAACTTCCTGAATCACCTTTGTTTTACCCCTCCCAATGAAATAGATGCGCTCACCATCTCTGCTGATAAGTAAGAAGGGTGAAATGTAGGCCGTTCAGCACTTACTGGTTTTAATTTGAAATAGCCCTGTTAGGTTCTGTAACTCTAACGTATTAAGTGATATCTGCACATGTCAAATATGGTGCAGTTAGATCACATGGTTTAACATAAATGGTGTGTTTTAATCACATCTACATTTTTTGTGTAGCAAACTGTTTTCTGTCTCAAAAGGTTCACCAATTATGCAAAAGCCATTCAGAATGAAGAGGATTTCAGAGGCTATTCCCAAATTATTCAGCATATTCACCTTATTTGCCATGTAAACATCCTTAATACACAGCATTTTAATTAAAATCATTAGAAACAATTTTTAAAAAATCAAAATTTTTGAAAAATGTCCATGTAAAGGTTAGTTTGGTGAGTAGGGATTTTCCTGGAAATCTTTGTGCACCATCTTTGGAAGATACAAAACTTAAATACCAAGTTTGGTTTTAACAAGTTTTTTGTTTTTTAGTCCCTCTCTCTCCCTCTCCCCCTCTCCCCCTCTCTCCCCCTCTCTCTCCCTCCCTCCACCACCCACCCACACCCACAGAGCATTTTCTAAAACTCTTTTTTTTTTATTCAGGGTCTTCAAAACATGTATTTCTAGTGAAATCTTGGCATCAAAATTTTAGAGGACTGTAACTTCTCTATCTACTATGTACATTGTACACACATGCTAGAGAAAGTAAAATGGAAGAATTAAGATATAAATTAATAAAACAGCTAAATAAAGGAATGTAGATATGGGGGGAGCAGGGTATTCATTATACAGATAACCCTGGGATTGTTAATAAAATATATCCTTATAGGTGCACGTTAGACTTTGGTATTAGTTTAAAAATTTAGGTTTGGTAATTTAGGTGTAAATATAAAACTGCTTCTGATATTTTTGTTTGTACATGTGTGAAACTATATTAAGAGTGAAATAAATATTCATATTCTTTTAAACATCAATTACAATGCACATTTCCTTTTTAACTTAAAACCGAAGCTTAGTATAATTTTATCTGTCCAGTTTCTTACCTGAAATAGGTGAGTGACATCTGGGCAATGTTGGAGAGGTAGTGGAGATGAAGCTTTTTCTGTGAGCAACACGACTGCTTCTTCTTGTAAGACTCAGTTCCTTCTGAAAACAGAAGACAAGAGAAGTGTTACAAATCTTTAGTAGCCATGATATTTAATCACATTTCCTTTACTTTCTGTATGATAATACAAGTGGAGCAGTCTAATGAAAATGGATCAAAAAGTGCCACCAAGCATTTAGCTGAAAAGAAGCCTACATTAATGTTTGGGCACACACCCCAATGGGGAATATGTACATTGGTCTAGAATTGGTAGAGTGCTGATAAACCCACGATCTTACCAAGTCCCATCTGGATCATAACAATATCTAAGAATGCCTCTATTTGCAAGAAAATTACATTGCATATCATTGGACCTTAGGATACCTTGCTACACATTCTAGCTGGTGAGCATTCTGGCCAGATTCCAAATTGACTGAAGCCCTATGAATGAGGGTGGGATGAAAAAAAAACACCACTAAAAGTACATAGATCATGTGCTTCCACTGATGGCCTTCATTTATAATTATTGTATAAGGGGCAGTTCAATTAGTACCCATGTTTCAAAACAGATGGTCTTTCTAAGGCAAGTTGGTGTTACTATCATGTTGTGTCATTTGTTGCACATTGCAAAAATAAATTTGGGGCTGATTCATAGGATAGTTCGGATTTGGCAGGCATTTCAGCTAGTTGTTCAACACGTTTTTGCTAAAATGGAAAAAATGCAGTATTATTCAGGAACTCAGTTTTTACTTTTGGATGGAAAACTTGCGATGAGATAAAAGCAAAGCTGGATGCTGTTTATGGGGATCACTTGCCATCTATGACAACAGATATTGGTTCAACAAATACAAACATGATTGAATATCAGTTTTTGTGCGGAGCATCCAAGACACCCTACTGAGTTGCAACCAACAAAATCACTGAAAAACTCCATAATATGATTATCTCCTATCGTTGAATGAAAGTGTGAGAAGTGGCAAAAGATACAGGCATGTCAATGGGAATGCAATTCTTGTTTTGTGTAATAAATTGGAGAAGAAGTTGTCAGCCCAATGGGTGCTGTGATTGCTCACATGGAGAACATTGACTTCGAAGCTGATTTGGAGCTATTCAAGAGAAACCCAAAGGATTCTTTTGCACCAAGTTGTCATCAACAATTGGATTTATCATTATACTCCAGAAACCATCAGCAATTAAAACAATGGATTGATTCTGAATCTGCTCCAAAGAAGACAAAGACAGTCTCATCAGCCGGAAAAGTTATGGACAAATTTTTTGAGATGTGAGGGGTGTCCTACTCATTAAATTCTTAGGAAAAGGAGAAACTATTACTGGACAATACTACAGAGGCTTATTGGCCTAATTTGACAAGAAGTTGAAGGAGACAAGATCATTTGGCAAAGGAGAAAGTTCTGCTTCACCACAACCATACACCACAACATTCATCTGGAGTTGCCACCACCAAACTACATGAAGTGGTTATGAATTTGCTGCTGCATTCCCCATATTCAGCCAACCTGACGACCTAGAGGAAGTTGAACCTGATGGTTTATTACTTATTGTATCAAAATTTAGTACATTCAAATCTGAAGATTACTCTGCTATGTCCAATCATATACTCAAGAACATCATTGATATTATATATCTTCCTTTATGTCATCTTACTAATTTGATGTTCACAGAAGGTATCTTTCCTGATATACTTAAATTAACAGTAACTAAACCTATACAAAAAAAGGAGATAAAAAGGATCCAAACAATTACCATCCAATCTGTTCCTGTTATTAAAATTTAGTTGAGTCGATTTTGTAACACTACATCACTTACTTTTTAATTTCGGAAAACATGTTTCAGAAGCCATGTGCTTCCATTGTCAATTCCTTTGGTCGACCAAAGGAATTGACAATGGAAGCACATGGCTTCTGAAACATGTTTTCCGAAATTAAAAAGTAAGTGATGTAGTGTTACAAAATCGACTCAACTAAATTTTAATTGTTAAAACACATCACTGTCTCAAAGTCCACCATATATCAGGATGTTCCTGTTATGTCTAAAATAATTGAGAGTATAATACACATACAGTTATGTCAATATTTTGAAGCTAATAATTTGTTAAATGAGGCGCAGTTTGGATTTAGGAATGGTCAATTTGCTGTTAAAGCAGTAGAAGAACTTATAACTACTTTACTGAATAGCTTTGAAAATAAAGAAATAGCTTTGCTGCATTAATAGATCTGAGCACAGCGCTTGATAGTATATCACATAATATATTGATAAAAAAGTTCATTATTATGGAAAAAGAGATCAAGAATTAGCACTTATACATTCTTATTTAACTAATAGGCAACAAGTGGTATTAATAAATAGTGAACACAAATCAAATTTTTACAAATAAAGAAGGCATATCTCAAGGTTCAGTGCTGGGATCTTTTTTATTTATTATTTACATTAATGAATTACCGTGTTACCTACCTTCTAAATCAGTTATATATGCTGATGAAACAACATTTTTAAACTCTGATTCTGACTGTAGGAACTTGGAGCAACAAAATAAAATACTGCTTTTAAAATCTGCATCATGGTTTTATACTAAACTAGTAATAAATGAGAAAAAACTAAACAAATTTATTTTACTTTAAGAAGCACACCCAAATTGGATCCAGAGAATAAATCTGTAAAATTGTTAGGAATACATACTGATAAAAAACTTAACTGGAATGAACACACTACAAAAGTATGTACCTAATTGTCAAGAGCCTTGTATCTACTAAAAAAATTGAAGTTTAATGTTAGTAGAAAAATTATATTAATAGCATATTATGCTTTTTTTCACTCACATACAAAATGGAATTCTTCTTTGGAGAAACTCAAGAGGAGTAAAACAAGAATTTATACGGCAAAAAAAGGTAATTAGATGTATCAAAGGTCTTGACAGAATTACTTCATGCAAAAGTTATTTTATAGAACTTGGTATTAATAGTCCCTAGTTTATTCATTTTAAATGCTCTTTTATTCATTAAAAAAAAATATAAATTACTTTAACCCTAGATATTACACATATTACACATCCATAATACAAGGGGGGATGTATACACATTCCTACTACAAGATTAGCAATAAATCTGCATCATTATACATATATCCAGGTCATGAGGACCGCATTAACCGGCCGGGGGGGACTCGAGGCGCTGACCACGTCTCACCCTCCAATACTGCACCCCATCCATGACGTCTGTAGTGGACCGAGATGGGGGACGCAGCGGCCGGGCGGTAAGCCAAGGTTCCCCGTGAACTGTCGTGCCATGGAGGAGTTATACATATATGGGTATTAAACTTTAAATAGACTCCCACAAGAATTAACAACAATTAGTACTAAATGATTTAAAAGCATGATTACCTAATGGCTAAAGCTGTATGGATGATATAGTATTTTTCAGGAAACTATCCATCACTTGCCATAGATCGCATTGAGAAATGCTGGCAATTTCCTGGCGGGTATTTTAATTCTTCCAGGGTGTGTAGATATAGCAGCTCTGTGTTATCATGTTTCCGTGTGCCGGTTGTTTCTGGGTCTCAATTTTTTTGAGTGAACAGTTGATGCCCATACATATGTAAATACAATTTTGTCCTCTTTTTTAGAGAACTGTCAGACAGGGAGCTTTTTTCAACAAGACTCTGTAACAGCTCATATAGTCAATCTTTCAATGGGAACAACTGAAAGTGTGTTTCAGGACAGAATTATTAATAGAGATTTGTGGCCCACTTGGTCCCCCAACCTAACCCCCTGCCATTTCTGTCTCTGGGGTAACTTAAAGCACAAAGTGTACAAGACAAACCATGGAAGAATTAAAACAAAATATCCACCAGGAAATTAGCACTATTTCTGAATGTAAACTACGGTGAGTGATGGATAGTTTCCTTAAGAGGTGCCAAAAATATATGGACAATGGCGGTGGCCAGTTTCAGCATCTCCTTTAATAACAATGGTAAGCAAAGCCTTTAAAAGTAGTTTTAAAAATGAGGCATGGTTTCATCCATGATTGGTTTCTATGATAGTGGCAGACAGCAATGAATGCCAAGGGTGCGGATAGGCAAAACACTGCACAGCTGGTTCTGACATTTTTGGATCACCGGTAAAATGTGCAAGCAGTATTGAAGCTAACTTTTTGCCATTGTGAAATAACAATGACCTATGAGTTTGGAAAATCAATTAAAAGATGCCAGTTACTTTGCTCATATGCTTCCCTACCCAAATGCTGAGTATGATTACTCACATCCACACAAAACAAAATTGATCTTCTTCTGCATAGTACTTGTGGAACTGTATTTCACGATTCCTGCAATGCAAAAATATAATGCCAGGTACTAAATTCTTCTCCTGTAATGTTGAGCCCAGCAATTCACTTCACATTTTGTGAAGCATAAATCATTAATCATTTAACTCTAACTGATTAAACTGTTATGGTGAACTGTCAAATTCTTCTGGATCTGAAACCAACTCATTGTCAGATGTCATGCAACTGTTTTCAGATCCACTAAAATTGAGATCTGCTGGTAGTTTAGTTATGGTAGTACAGGTCCACGAGGAATAGAATGTTCAGACTTGGAAATTTAATTCCTTTTGCTATGGCCAGCACTTTGCACATGCAAAAATAGCAATCACTATGGTGACTCTGCTACTCTCTCCATATCATTGGTTTGGCAAATGGAACTCCTTCCATTTTCCTTCATACCAATAATGTAATTCCTCAACACAACATGAGGCATGAATGATTTATCCTGATCACCAACTTTCTCTTTGAAATCTGAGTAATATAGTTTCTTTATTTATGAGTCTATTTTACATATATATCTGTGTCCTATATTACCAGCATACAGGACAGCGAAAATCCTGTATTTCATGCCATGTTTTAAGTTTGCATTCTGAAGTGCACACATAGTATTCAATACTATGATATTGGTAATTACTGACCACATTTTTACACTGTAGTGAGGTGGTATGCACGGCCACATCATAAGATTCATATGACCGAGTCATATTGTTTTGTTACTGGAAAAGCGGAAAGAGGGGAGGGAAGATGTTTAGAAGTTAGTTGTGGTTGTGTGATTGGTTACCTTGTATAATCATGCACTGATTCTTGAACCTTGATCTAGAAATCAGTTCATGAGCCTGGATCTCTCCTCTCTTTGGATTCTGTAAACTTCAGGCTTGTGTAACACCAAGCAAGTAGGGAGAATCATGTGCCCCGAGTACAATACTGTTGTTAGTGTGCTTTTACATGTGTTGAGTTAATTTTTACTTTCTTCACAAAGCATTCTTATTGTGAACCATCTGTTTTCACGAATTGCACTATCAAACCACTTACCAGAAACCCACTTTGATCAAACAACAAAATGGAGCATTGGAGAGAATAAGTATATGAATTTAATAACAAAGTATAGCATTAAATCATGCTAAATTATTGCCTGCCTTGCCAACGATTTATAGCAGTATTAAAAATTATGGAAGCTTTTCAATGCAAGGGAAATTTGCAACTATGATACTGTCATATGTATAGGTATGTGTAGGAGTATCATTTTTATTCAACAATATTTTGAAATATATTACTGCCCTGTCACACTCTTATAAATTCTTTTGGTTTCATATTTTATATTTTCTGACTTAAGAGGTGTTGTTAAGATTCATTTGTGATACGACATATGTGGGTATACAGCACTTTTTTAGGATAGTCCCAAGGGACTTTCCAAATGATGTTATTTCCATGGAAATTTCTAGAATAATGTTGCATCAGACAACAAGGAACAATCACATGTTTCCACTCAATCCCATACTCAAGTAAGGCATCAGCTCACCACATGCAGGAAACAGATGATTGAGTCAGATCGAACTGATTTAAGCGAGCGAGATACAATCAGGGTAGACAGACACATTCTGGAATGAGGGTCAATACACTGGCTGTCAATCTTTTCGACTCCCCACTCCACCGATGTGGTCAATAGCTCCTCCTCGATACAATATAGCAATTCTTCAAGGTAAGACTCACTTAGCACTCTAGGATTGCTCCCCTTAAGATCATAAACTCAACACTGCTTAAAATTAATGAGGCATCAACCCCGTAAAATAAATCTTGTGATTACGCTAAGCTTCAAGTTCTTTCTACCCTGATTAGCAACCCCCCTAAACTCCAACCTTTATGGCTTTGACAATACTCCATCAGAATTGACAGATGACTTAACTAATAGTATAGGTAATTTTCTGTTATGAAAATAAATAACTGTAGTGTAAAAATATTATTTTGAATGTTCTATTTTCACCTTGCATTCAAACTTTAACATAGAGCACAAAAATGTTTAATGATGTAATTTTTTTCTTTTTTCCAATTCAAATTTACCCTTCTGGCCTTCAAAATTGGGGGTGGAATGAATGTCCCTTATTGTCATTCTAAAAATCTGGCAAGTGAATTTACATATCTTCCTAATAAACATGTTTTAAAACAGCCACAAATGTAACAATACTTCTGAGATCTTCTTAGACACTGTCTCCAGTGTAATTCTGATGTAGAAGTTATACCTGAACTTTTACTTTAACACCATGCATACAAAAGTCAAACGTGAGTATTTACACAAGCTTTCAGCTCAACTGAATTTCAAGTCTATGATAGTTGTAAATATAACATAATGGAATGTAGTAGTAACAGCGGCGGCTGCTGTGTAGGAGCACAAGAGAACGTGAACCTCCAATATTTCTTAGTGGGTCTCCTTTTTCTCTTCCAGGAAACATTTAATAAAATGCGCTATCCGGTGCCACTTGTTTAAATATACCGCGCTCTGCTCTTCAGATTGAACACAGCCGAGAACCTGAGTATGTGACAACAACGCTTGTAGCACAGGCCTCATGTGCTAACGCATTACTAAAGTTTAGCAGCTGTGTGCTTGCGCGGGTAACAAAGCAGCTCGAAATTTTACAGCCAGAAATGAGCACACTTCGACCGTGCACTTTCGTTCTCATTAACACCTCAAGGGTTCTGTTTATCAGCGGGAGGTGCTGCTATCTTTGAGATTTAGTTGAAACTATCTGGAAATGCAACTGCAGTCTTTGTGAAACGCGCTATTTTTCTTAGTAATTTGCATTTTATGCGAGAGTTAAGCAGTTCATAACAGAAAACAACCTCAATGAAGGAACTTTTCCACAACTAACCGAGCTACTGAAGACCATGACTACATCAGAACCAGAAATATGTTTTTCCACAAGAATTAAAACATTTACTAGGAATACGATGACTTTCAGCACTGGCAATGCTTGCTATTGAGAAGAAACTGGTTAACAGCATAAAATACTTTAATCACCGAGTGATAGAAAAGTTTGCACATTTGAAAAACTGGCACGTGGCATTTCTGTACAAATAAATTTGGTGTTGATTGCGTAATTCAAACAATGTAAATATTAATCACTGTAAATACTATTCTTCACATGAACTGCATCAAAGGACTTCACCCCTTAATCACCTCATATTGCTGTTAACTCTCGAAGACTAAGAAATTCAACATCTTTACAATACTGAGTGGGTGACAATTTGTGTAACAAATTTATAATTTTTCTTATTAGGCACTGATCATTGTTTCTAATATTTTTGGATTTGATGTTGCGGCGACGGCAGTAGCAGTAGCGGCTGCGGTGTTGGTACATTGCTGATTTTGTGAACACCTACATCTTTAATCCACGAGCCGCCACTGAGTAGTAAGCTGTATAAGCTGAATGAGTGTAGCACTTTAGACATATATGCAATATCATAAAAGTTAATTGTGATAGCCAAAAATAGAATTCATTTTTGAAATCAGGGCATTGATTTCCATTAAATTCACACATTTTTTTCTTTATTCTGCTGTGTAATAATTTCAGATGCTATTGACAGTATTTGCAGTGATTGCTTATGTAGCCACAGTAAAAAAGATGCAGTTGATGGTTGATAAGCAGCACATGTGTAGACACATTTTTAAAATCATCAAAGATGTTTTCTGCCATTTACAAAACAAACGCGTAATTTTGTAATTTCCTTACATGCTTGTCTACATGAATACAATAAAGAATTTATAAAGGACAGCTAGAGCTTACAATTCTTTTACTCTTTTGATACCATATTACATGCTTCAAAACTTCAAATTTTATTACAATTGCAGCTACGCAGCATGCAAAATTTACTAGTAGCTACAAAAGCAACAATTCAGATCTATTAGCTGCAACACTTATGCTCACAAAATTTCCTTTTTAACTAAAAATAACCCATTTAAAAGCTCTATATATTTGTAATATAGTGACTGAACTATGAGAAAAAGACAGTAGATAACATAAGCATCAAATATAGCACCAAGAATGCAACATGTACATATACAGATGAGCTAAAACAAACAGAAGAGGCATTTGTATAGTTATATATTGGGGGGGGGGGGGATCTGCTTTGCAACATTATGGTAATGAGAATGTTTAAATTGTAGGTGTTTGGTGTTTCCCAAATAAGACTTAAAGATATAAGTTGTTTTTTTGTTTCTTTTACATTATTTGTCAGCTGTCAATTACATTATAGCAGTGCTGTTTGAACAAGTTATGGCTCACAACCAACACTTTAAATAAACCATTTAATACCATTGGAAACACAAAGCACATGTGAATATGGATTTATCCAATACAGTGTTAATTGAGGTGCATCATTGCCAATAAGTAGGCTTACCAGTTTTTGAAGACCGAACCCAGGACACTTGCTACAGGATATTAATTTTCCACTAGTTACTATTTTTTGCCTTTCCCAAAATAGCTGATTATGTGCTTTATATGTTTTGATATATTGTTCATTTTTACATAGCCAAAAAGCTTTTCTACTAGCTAGTGAGTGGATGTTCATGAAAACATAAAAGAAGTGTTCTCCTAAACATAAACAGAAGCAGAGCCACTTATACACAGTTGCATGTAACTGAGTAATATTTGGAGCAGGACATTTTAGAACATTATAAATCTGTGGTTTTGAAGTAAACCACAATATTTGATATTGATGATGATGATGATGATGATGATGATGATGATGATGATGATGATGATGATGATGTAGCTCTCCTATGTTTATCTGTTTTAGGTGATCTTCAATGTCTCCCCAACCTTTACGAACAACATTTCACTGTGAACACTGCTCATGATTGTTACAATCATCATATGTTTTCAAAAATTGTATCCGTTTTGGAGTTTTTCATTAAATATACATTTTTTCCCTATGGTGATACAACACACCCAAGTAGATTCTAAGGTATACATAACCACAATGAAATACAAGCCCCTGGAACTACTGTTTCACCACACCTGCTGAATGCTAGTCATGCTTTCACACAAGCAATTCTACCCGGATACGGATTCGTGCAATACAAAAATGGAAACTTGCATAAACAAATCAACTCCACTTTTAGAGCTGTTAACATGAGTATTATTTACCAGAATTTACCTCTACTCCATTTCTTTTCGCCAAAGCAAATACACAAGTTTTCAAATTTATTGTCACTGCAAGAATCTGTTTTATCTTTGATAACTCAAACATTTTTCAGTGGTAGACTTACCCCAGAGTGTATGGTCATTGTGAAGCAGTGAACAAAAGCAACTAAAATTAACTTAAGAGAAAAAATATGACATAGATTTTTTATACACAAAGTATAAAATAGGACAGCAATTATTTCAGAAAATAAATTTATAGCAGAAAACTATCACTCTAAGGGAGCTACCAAAATCTCATTGTAGTTTTCCTCTCCCTTGTCATATTCACAGGTGTCTGAACCAGTCAGATTCACAGTCATAGGTTTAATGACCTAATATCTAAACTATAGATTAGACCTGCCTAATATCTTCCACAGGCTTCTGGATGGGGTCAGGCGAACAATTTTTGGTGTCACTAGGTGACAAATACAAATGTGAGCATCTAAATGTTCCCAACAAATGCCCCAGAGCTTGCCAGTGAGACTCAATATTATTAGTTAGCATATTTGTCACCAGATCTACAAAGTGCACAGAATGATTTACTGTGAGGGGGCACCAAATCTTCCAGCCATCAGTCCATAGCAGCCCCAACAAGCATCCATATGTATCATGCTGGTGAACTCTATGTGCTCTGCGATTAAATTATAGAGCATGCCTTGCTGTAATCATCATCATCATCATCAGGACATTTTATCATCTACACCTCATTGGTTTGAACATGTATCATCCTAAGGATCCAGCTGCCATCTACAGTGTGCCCCTGATGGACTATGCTTTGTAGCTTAGGGCCCTAAAAGTTTATAACAGACGAGTAAGTAACTATAAAGCGGCTTGAATGGCAGAATGATGAAAGTTGTAAATCTGGAGCACATATAGTAATACCAAATCATTGATTTCCCCACCTTATTTACTGCAGCTACTTTTTGTTTTGTACCTGACTTCAAGGAAACAAATTGCACCATAAAAAGTAAAATAGACATGCTGTCATGGTGTGTTTAGACTCCATATAAAGTGAGCAAGGAGCTATCAGTTGTAAATAAAAATAGATTTAAGGAAGCTATTCCATTAGAGGAAATGGGTAATCTCCACTACTTGTGATGCTTTTTGATGTACACTTGAGCAGAGCCCAATGTTCAGAGTTGTAAGTTACATACGTCACAGATGGATGTTTTTAGAAGAAGAGGAGTGACGCACTTGCGGCCAAAGGCTGCAGCTCCAGAATGATCAGCCCATATAAAGCCATGTGACAAACATAGGAAAAACTATAAGCAAAATTATCTGCAGCCACACAAGTACTACAAAATAACTAAATAGGAATCAAACCCATGTTAAATTTTGATCTACTGAAGATTGTGACTATTACTCAATGAACTGAGCAAGCATACGAGCATGTATGCATAAATAGGCAATGTCTAGTATTCTCTTCTTCTTCTTTCCCTCTTCCTTATGCCCTTTCGAGCGTACAGTTTCCTCAGCCGATCATGATCCATTTCCTATATTTTTTCCTATCCCTAATTAGTTGTTTAACTTTCCTTAAAGTCTTTCCTTTTTTATTGACTATTTTCTCTACATAATCGTTCCATTCTTTTCTTGGTCTCCCTCTCCCTCCTCTTCCTTCCCCTCTGGCCACCTGTTCCTGCTCATCCATCCTGTTTGTGTGTGCAAACCATCTTAAAACATTTGCCTCCATCTTTTTTATTACTGGTTCTTGATTAAGGGTATTCCTTATTTGACAGTTTCTTATCCTATCCCTTCTGGTTTTTCCTAAACATTTTCATAGATAATTACTTTCTGTACTTGTAATTCTACTTTCTGAATTATGTAGCTCTCTACTATTGGCCATTAGGACAATGTCATTTGCATAAACTAGAGTGAGTGTATACTATTCACATGCTTCCAAAAAGAGGATTTCTATTTGAGTAGTTTAAGTTTATTGCAGTACTATGAAATACATATATTGTACAACACATATCTTGTGCTGCCCACTAGAATTTGGACCAGACCACTTTTTCAGTGGGCAGTCCAGTTTAAGTTATACAAAAAAGAACATATTTCTGTAACTACCACTACTGCTAAATGCTCTTAAAAGTCCATTTCCTTTATTTTTTACTTTTTCTAAATATTGTCCCAATGTCTTACAGTTTTTTATCTATAATTTTATTTATATCGGATTTCCTATTCATTTTTTTTCCATATACTTTCTTTTCTCCATTTCTCAGTTGTCTTACAATCAAAAATTATATATTGAGCATCTTCCTTTCACCCACATAATGGATATCCATTTGACTATATGTCTCTTCCAATAAAATGGTCACTTTTGTATTTTAACACAAACCAAAAACAAAATATACCATAGGTTGGAACAAACAGGCTGTGAGTGACAGTGCAGTGCTATGCTATGCTAAAGTGCGTATGCATGTTCATTTTCCCATATAGTACAAAAGATAACAATTGAAATTGCTGCCTGCAATTGTCATATCAGAGATTCCTTCCCTGACAATGTGGTATAGCCAACCCTACGCTCAATTGCTTTCTGAACATGTTTGCAAGGACAATAGTTGATAATCAGAGAATAACTAGTAAATGAATAAAGATTAAACAGAAATAGGATTAGCTACTAAATTCACAGTATTGCACTCTACCTAATTTTCCTACAAAACCATTTTAGTAAGAACATTAACATTTTTGAGCAGATGTTATTACTGAAACAGAAGTGTTTTATTATGTAGCTTTCCCCCCCAATTTTCTTATCAATATTTTAACTAGGCCAAAGAAACAAAACACAGTTGTTATATCACCTACATGTTAAAAGAATCTGGTAAATAACTTTTAAAACACTCATAACTCTACCTTTAAACAAAGCGAAGGATATTATATCATGGCATGAAAAATTAAATTTGTGGGAAATGAGCATGAACTTAAGAGTAGAGTATGAATATGGAATGGTATTCTCTATTTTTAGTTTCTCTATCATGTATGCACAAGGTACATAGTTGGTAGAGAAGATATTGTGTTCCACCCAAAAATGTTATACCGACATTTTTAGAAAATGAGTGTGTGTATGTGTGTTTGTGGGGGGGGGGGGATAAACTTCAATATCTTCCAAGGATGTGACAACATTTTCAGGAAAATCCCCCCCCCCCACCTCAACTACACTTTAAATGGAACTTGTTTTTTGTAAAATTTGATTTTCTCAAAAATGGCTCTAATGACTTTGATTATACTACCATATGTTTAATTTAGTTTTATGACAAACAAAATGTATAGCCTAAATTTTTGGAATATCTTGTGAAAACCTCTTCATTGTGGATGATTTCTGTATACATGGTGAACCACATAGACAAAAAATGTAGATATCATAAAACACAACTTTTTCATACATTTTTTTCCCTCCCCCCTCAAAGAATAAACCATTTTTGGGATATTCTTTGCTATTGGTTACAATTTTAAAGAACTTAAACTTTTCTCAAACAGAAGGTCCTCCTTCATTTCATCTCTCGTTTGTTTTACTCCTGGCAATGTCATTTGTTTCCCATAGCAATAGCTTTTAAAACATATGACTGTCACTTTAGCCTAGGGTATTCCCTTGTTTCCCTTTTACTTACAGGGAGGCAAGTAATGAGACCAACTCTGCTGATGTTTATCTTGATTAGCATGATGTAGATAAAGAATAACATTTTCTAAGATAGTTTTTGTGGGATTGGTAGATAAAGTTATGTGAATGGAGCATATCAATTTTTTTTAACCTTCCTCTTGGTCCTAGTCACTCTTTCTTCCCTGACTTGTTTGAGGACTGTCCCAAGTTAAAACCTTCAAAATGTCAGCATATTGCAGGGGAAAATAAGAGCCTCGAGTGCGTATGACATTAACAGTATTTGTTTCTTAGCACCTCCGTTTGCTGAAATAACTGTTCGCAGTATGCGCATGGAGTCAGTTTGTTGGAGCACATGGCTAGTCAAATTTAATTCACCACACTCAATCAGAGACAATGGTGGAACAATCCTAAAGCAACATAAATAAATGATCATGGAATTCAAATTACTGTATTCGACAGCCTTTTAAAGTATTTGTGATTAATTCTGATTGATAGTTGTTCCAGTGCCTGAAAAATATAGCTTATATACTTTAAACTAGCTTTAAAACTTTAATTGTAAAAAATTATAACCCATTTTAAAGCTTTAAATTTGATTTGAATATCTTCTTTTCCCAACAGATGTTCTCAAAACAAGGCAACCAAAGAAAAACACTACCAAATAGTAAAAGTAATTTCATGAGAGCAATACAATTCAGCATGCAATCCATCTGCTCCAACCAATTGTTTTGAGTTAGTCACAGGCAATGAGACTAGCAAGAAGGGAGGGAAAAAAAAAACTAACCATAAACCATAGAAAGACAGTCACAAATAGTACAATTTAATAACATGTGTTAAAATTCAAAATCTTCTCGGGCTTCTAGCCCGAGAAGATTTTGAATTAACACGTCGCCAGGAAAGCTATAGTTCTTATTTTATGTGTTAAAATGTTTACATATTTTGCATCATATTACATTACCTATGTTATGTTAAGAAATTATGCTCCAACTGAAGGAGTAATCAAAACTTGAGCCAATGTGATTGTGAGAATTCTAAAAACAGGGTTTTCTAACTTATCAACCTCAAATTCTCATCTGCCATGAAAAAGTATCATGATTGCTACATGAAAAACTTAACTCTATATTGAATTATTTCTAAGAGATGAAACTTTTATTAATTTTGTAAACATAAGTTTAGGACATGAATAAATGGGAGTTTCTTTCATACTTTTGCACCTTTATACCTGGAATGATAAGGATTTTAATTGTACAAAACCCTTGGCTATGCCTTTTAATTAATCAACAGCTGTGGTCTTTGGCTACAACTTCTTCACTCCTCTCCTTCTAAAACCATATTTTAGTTAGGATTTGAAGCTTAGGATTCTCAACATTAGGGCGAGTGCGCTCGACATGCAAAAATGCACAATAAATATAGGAGATTGTCACTATAATAATCCTTGGCATGAGCCACTGACATTTCTGACTCAAAATTGAATTCTATTTTTAAATAGCATCATAAGACATCTGAGTAGCTTTTTTTTTTTTTTCAATAAGAAGTATGTATTGATATAATTAGTGTTCAGAAGTCAGTAACTGCCATGTGTATTTGAATTACAAATTGTTTTGAGTTGGTTATACCTACCCAAGAGAAAATTTTACCCGGCTTTGTTTAAATGTGTTCCTGCCTCATCAGCCATCTCAAACTGATGTGCTTTTTTTTTCATTTTTTTTTTAAAATAAATCTTGAATTGTCATGAAAGAGCATAATTAATCTCTAATGTTTTCAGACATTATTAAATAATGTTTTTATTTCCTATGACTGTTAAGTAAGGAATGCACAATTGCAATGTATTATTTCAGAATACCACTCCACACCTGATCAATTTTAGTTGGATAGTAGGTAAAAAAATCTGATGTGTTCCACTCACATGACTTTCTCTACCTGTTGTGTAAACTATTCTTACAAAAATTTATTCTTTTCTCCACATCTACTAACCGAAAAATCCCGTGACAGAAATTGTCTTATTACTTGCTTTCTTGGAAGTAGAAGGGAAATAAGGGAATACACTAGGATAAAGGGATTTTCATATAGACCGCAGTTTCTGTTAAATTCACTTTATTGGTCACTAGAGCACTACACGTAATACTACACCTAAATTTCTGGTACACAAATAACTGAGTCAATGTGTTCACGTCACTGTCTTAACAAGCGTCACTCACTAGATTGATATTTAACTCGCATCACATCACTTCACTTCCCCGGCACCTGTCGACCCGTATATAGTCTGCACCGGCCTTTGAAGGTTCCAGTCTCAGAAATGACTAGAGCACTACGTTTCGTCCGTTAGAGATTACTCTGGAATGTGTGCGTAGCTTAACGTCCTTTAACCTAGTTGGTCATATCGGACGATGAATGAAATTGGTGAAATATTGCTCAAATGATCTCGGGGTCCATGGAGCTTAAAGTTACTCGACATTCGTCTTCTCAGGATAAGGGAAAACCCTGAGAGAAAAAAAAACGTAACCGGGTAACTCACCCTAAGCGAGATTCGAACTCCCGACCTGTTGAATGTGAGGCAGACACGCTACCACCACACTACCCAGGCGGTCTTACAAATACCTTTGTTTGCCCGGCTATTGTGTCAGTTTGCTGAATTGTTACAGTGGGCCAGGAAACGATCCCTTCAGCTGTCGCCCACTCCCACGCGCCGCCGCTACAATATATTTTAAAAGCTGGTAGCTATGTAAAACATTAAAATTCAGTTCTCTTTGCACGGACAGGAGCAAAACAAGAGAGAAATGAAACAAATGATGACTTCCCACTTGAGAAAAGTTCTTAAATATGGCAACATTTATACCACTTATAAGAAATATTTTGGTAGTAAGGAATTGTATGTTTTTGGACACAAAGAGTAGCCGACAATTTGCATATTACTTGACTTGTCAATCATTTTTGCGGCTATCATTTTGTCCGTCAATCATCCACCAAACACGCCCCAAGGAAATGAACTCTTATGTTCATATCCTCGTTCCTAAAGATGTTTCCGTCTCGATCGACGACTCGGAGAGTGATTTGAACAATTAAGTTAGAATCGATGGTGGACAGCTACGTCGGGTTTGAAGGGTCTTGAGAAATATGACATTAGAATACAACAGAATGCAATCCGGGTGCAACAGAAGAAAAGAACTCGTATATCGAGTGTCCACTCCTACAATTAATGAAGGAGCGTGTCACACTACTGTACTCGACTCGAATGATGCTCACCTTAAATATGTTTACCAGGAAATCGGATTCAATCATCTTTTAAGGGGGAATTACAGTAATGCATGAAAAACCTAAAAGCGAGACAATAGAGCGCTTTTTCGAGAAATCATATGTGTGGGAACATTTCACCTCGGTTTTCATGGCATTATTATTAGGTCGAATAAAGAAGACATCACTTCCCAATACGAGTTTAATCTTCAGGAATATATTCATTTCAGCAAATCTTATCTATTCCAGAAGGTATTTCGATGACTTTACCTCATTTATGGCTTAATGAAAACGAAAATTACTACTGTCAATATTTGTAATAAAATAGAAAGTCTCAAATTGAATAGGGTAAGCTTATGATAGCATTCAGGATCGAGCTGCGGTGGAGGATTTTGTTTTGCAGTGATCACTAAATCGTTGCCTATAGCAGCAGCAGTAGTATAACTCATTGCGAAAAAAATTGCAAGCAAAGTGCCCGCAGATGACTGAGCTAAACTCCTGCCATCTCTTGGTAGTTATACATTATCTGAACACACACACACATACGCGCTCTCTCTCTCTCTCTCTCTCTCTCTCTCTCTCTCTCTCCCTCTCTCTCTGCGAAGTCAGTTTCCTTTTGCTTTACAGCTCTGTTATGTCTTGCCATTTCTGCAATTTAACGGCCTGCAGCCTTTTTCTTTTCTTTCCTTTTTTTATTCACCGCAGATGTAATTTGGGCTGCACCTCCTGCAACATTTTCTTATACAGCAATAATAGAGATAAGAGGTAAAAATCCTTCGCGCTACTTCTTAGAGCCAACTCCAAGTGCAACCATTCCTTTCATAATGATAAGCACAAGAGTTGCAGCTAGCTTTTCTACTGTGCTCGAATCAGGTAACTGAACTACGTTCTGAGCCTTCTCAGTCAATACTCATTTACGATGTTTCTTGAAGCAACTACCTTGAGCTCAGCGTACGCTATATCGTTATGTTTAAAAGCTCGTCTAAAGGAGTAATTCCTGGTTCTCCTTTCCTTTAGAAATGTTTCAGTTCCGCAGTATCTATAACCAGGCATATGGGCCTTCAAACGGTAGCGAATTAACGAGTTTGTTAGTTATCCCAGATCCGCTTTTGACCTTAGCACTTCTAGCTCTCATCGTATACTAATCTAATTCCTGTTTGATACATGCTTTTTAAACATGCAGATTTATAGCAGAGTTCATATCATAGGATATATGTATTAATGCATATATATGCATTAACTATTCCATTTATAGTTTAGTTTAGAGATGGCGCTTATCAAGCAGAAGCGTTCCCTCCCGATACAAGTACTAGATTTTGAAAGCGATTTTACATGCGATCGTCACGGGAAGCTGTTCTCATGTAATGTAAGAGCTCTTATTTTAGGACATTCCAGTTGAGTGAAGAAAAATGTATTACTCAATATGATTCTACATGAGAATGGAATACGATTCGAGAACTTTTATGGCTCCTCAAAGTCTATCAGCCAAAGTACCAATATCTCATTAAACTACTTGAAAACATTGAAGGCATAGAAGCTGATACTTTTAAAGATACAGAATGCGTCCTGTACCCATCGGAAGTTAAGGAAATTTCACACACACACACACACACACACACACACACACACACACACACACACACACACACACCTGGTTACCCAAATTGGTAGACCCATTCCTGTGTTGATTCTGTGAAGATTTCGCCGGGATATTAATCACGATGAACCTTCTTTTTCAGCAGGAAGTTTTGGTGAAAGTTGAATTGCTGTATGAATTGGCATCTATGGGGGACTTACAAAGACGATTACGGGATTATTTTGGTGATGCAGGACGATCTACTCAGGTGCCAACTTTGTTATATCGACCCAAAGCTGAATGGGAGCTGAGTGAGCAACAATGCGCTGTTTTGTATGCTCTTCATGAAGAACATTTTAAGGTAGGAGCCACCCAATTTCAATTACGTAGATTTTTGGGGATAATAAAGTATCGGCTCTATCGTATTCAGCGTTTGGAACGCTTGTGTTCGAGTAAATTGAAAGATCAATTAGTTGTGTTAGTTACCAAGTATTAGGAATTATTGAAATTAGCATGTACTGCTAAGAGTCAAAGTTGCCGGCTGAGGTTGAGTCAGCTGTGCATCCGAAAGACGTTACTGAGCCAGGTCCTTCTGGTCTCGCTGTAGGGGATAATACTCGAGTTAGTGAGCCAACTTTGTTTCTGTTTGCATCCAGCATCCAATTCGTAAAAGCCAGTTTTCCCTACCCATGACTAATTTTCATTGATAAAAATTTATGTCGGGAGGCACTCTCGAGGATATTTACCAATTTTTGCTGGTGTCACTTAAATTATATAAGCAAGCCCAAGACTATGGTGTGCATGATAATATAATATTGCAAATGTTGCATTCCAATGGGGAGGAGCCTCTGGCATGGATGGTTTTGAAAGCTATGGTTAAGTTGCATTGTATTGAGAATTTTCATGGTACTGTGTTAAATATCTTACTACATCCATTTAACTATAATTACGCATTTTTAAAATATTATTTTAGTCAGCAGGAAACTGTATGAAATGTTTGCTGATTTTGTGGAGCAGATTTGGTGGGCCACCAAGATAGTAAAGGTTAATTTCTAGGAGGGTGAAATAGTTAAAACAATATATACGAACTCTAGAGATATTGAAATTCGTAGTATAGGTATAAGTGGGAAACTAGCGACTACTTTTGAGGGTTTAATGACCTAGTGATTCAATATCGTCAGCTCCCAGTGATAACAGCATCCCATGATCAAGATTCAACTTCAAATAGGGGTGTGAGTGACAGTAAAAAGCCAATACAATGAAGGAATTGTGATAGCTATGATCATTTAAGGAGACAGTGCAGTAAACCTCGCGCTTTCCCAAGGTCGGGGTGCAGAAGGGAGCGCAAGTCCCAGTTAGTAAGCTATGACATAAGGCCTCGAGCACATAGGTGTGTGCTCTTGCTAAACAGCCTAAAGTGGAAGCGTATCTTCTAGTAACGTTCGTTTAGTTAATACTCAGCTAGAATACGCTCCTCTGATTGCTTTGATTGACTCTGGGAATGCTATTTGCCTGGTGGACTATAATTTGATAAAAAAAATATAGGGGTGCAAGTTAAACCCTACTGATCTTAGGGTTGTTAATGTGGTATCTGGACTTGTGGGAGTTCTTCACTTCTCATTATGTATAGGCAAATTTCATTGGAAAATACTGCTCCACGCTGTTGGAGATTTCCGCTACAACTGATCTTAGGAGATTTTATAATGAAATCTGGTTTAGTTCTTGATATGGTTAGTCAGAATTTGTATTTTAAATTTAGTCCCCTATGGAAAATTGCCTTGCTTCTAGTGCAAGCGTCTCCCTGTGAGGATGGGTTCCTTTATGGTCCCTAGGTAGTAATACTGAACATCCTTACAACAACTTTAATGAGATAAATGTATCCCATTTAGAGATGAAAAAACATTTGCTTCATAATTAGATACAGCAGTTTCCGGATGTCCTGGCGGAACATTTAGGCTGTACTTCCCTTGTTCAGTATAATATTGAATTACTTGATAATGCACCTGTTAGACTGGCGCTATATCGAGTACCACCCCAGAGATTGCATATGTTAATTGGCAAGCTGGATGAAATGCTCCAGAAGGGAATATGTAGGGTTTCAAGTTCTAATTACTCTAGCCTTTTTTTTTTTTTCTAAAGGTGTTAAGATGTGTAGAGTGGTAGTTGACTACCGTGTGTTGATTAATGTGGAATCAGTTCCATTACCACATGCCCATTTCATTTTTCACTGGTCCGCCAAGGCCTAAATTTTAAGCACCTTAGATTTGAGCTCTGCATATCAAACTTCTTTGTACGAGAAGTCGAAGGTTTATACTGCGTTCACCACAGCATAGGCCTTAAAGAATCTGTACCCAAGCATACAAAAACAATAACACAACAGCTGTGCGAGTTAAACAGGTAGACGTTTGAAATGCAGAGAGTTATGAGCGAAGCTCTTCAACCTGTAACACAACCACTTCATGATATACTAGATATTCAGAATAAGAAGAATTCCCTTGCTCCTAGATTAGCTAAAGAAAGAGAAGAACTTGTCTACCTACCTGAAACAACTTAGGAAGAAAGACAAGGACGAAATAGATACATTATATGGAGTGCGATACATGCATGGAAGGTACATACTAAGAAGCAAAATAATATATTTCATCAATAATCAAATCAGAGTAGGATAAGAAAAAATCGATGCTACACCAGGATTGAATGAGCTCATCTTTAAAATAATTCCTGATATGTATATCTACACCAAGAAGGATCTAGAAGCTTATAGAAGGATCTCAAATTCACCCAAGAACATCGACAAAAGTTTGATAGACAAGGACGTCTGATACAGAGAAAAGCCCACAAGTATGAAAGCATTATACGCCCTGTACTCAATAAGCACAAGCTGGGGATTGGAATGCAAAGAACATCCCGAGAGGAAGTAAAATTACATCTAGTGGAACGATTCAAATACATCGGTGAATCGCCTGAGACTACTCATTGCATCCAGAGGCTAGAAATAACTATAACAACCAGGAAATCAAGAGATTATTCCAGAGTAAAATCATCTAGGATTATAACAAAACCAAGACGAAGAAAAATATGGTAATAGGGCTTCATGCACCTGCAAGAAGATTTTTATTTATTTATTTATTTATTTTTGCGCCGAAAGATTGCAGTAAAGGACTCGACGATGTTGCACAGATTGATCTGGTTGAAATTATCCACAATAATAAACTAAACAAAAACTTCAAGTATGTACCTATCGCCATTAGCTTCTACTCCAAAATAGCATATGCAATATCACTAAAGGACAAGACCAGAATTCAATCTATGATCATCGAAGAGAGAAGAGGTATGCAAGAAAGTTTAAAGTCGGTGATTATGTGAGAATAAACATAAATGCCATTTTGAAAAAGACATGAAGCTTGTCCACTTGCCAGTCACCAGATGTAAGTCACACTTGATAAGTAGCATATAGGTGCATTCCTTAAACAGGAAACCTATTATGAACAGCCAGCACCCATTACAAAAGGACAGCACGGCTCAGCACAGGAATAGAACAGCCAGCACCTATTATAAAGGGACAGCACGGCTCGGCAGAGGCAGGGAACAGTCAGCACCTATTACGAACGGATAGCACGGGTCGGCGCAGGAACTGAACAGCCGGCACCCCATTACAAAAGGACAGCGCGACTCGGCACAGAACGGCTCGGTGCAGGAACGGAATAGCCAGCACCCATTACAAAAGAACAGCACGGCTCGGCACAGCACAGCACGGTGCGGCACGGCACGGCGCGGCGCAGAACGGATATTTAGCAGACAGGTTAAATGTAAATGTTTGCTTTTAAAATTGTGATGTTATTAAACAAGTTTTAAGGAGTTCTGGCGAACCGATTGAAGTTTCACCCCTATTAACTGCAATTAGTGCACAAGTTGAAACCTGATGACCCTGGAAAATGATGTCTTGCATTCATTATATTCTTTATCAATTTTATAAATATTTTAAATGCTTAACGCACTGGCAAGAGTAAGTTTTTCTTATTAAGTTTAGACAGCTTTGACAGTGCAATAGTGAAGATATTTAAGGAAAATAATTAAACTAAAATGTGATCAAATATTAATTGTTTTTACTTAATATTATATACCTATAAATTACCGGTCTATTTTGGAAACTTTTCACAAATTTGTTTCCATGCATTGCCGTCTTTATTTTCTGTACTCGTACTGTGTACATATTATACAGAAAGGGTTTTGTAATGCACCCAAAAACTCGATAGCGATATTTAACCAACGATACATATTTTAAGACCGCTGAATCGAAAAAAAAAAAAAAAAAAAAAAGAGTGGGGGGGAGGTGTGCGCATAGCTCAAAAAGGAAAAGTCCGTTAAATATCAAACTTGGTATTTAAGTTTAGTATCTTTCAACGGTATGGCACAAAGATTTTCAAGTAAATCCCCCCAACTACCCTCTACATGGAAATTTTTCTGAATTATTTATTTTCTCCTCAAAAATGGATGCAAAGATTTTGTTTAAAATACCGTATAATAAGGATATTTACATAACAAATAAAATGTATATCTTGAATTTTCTCGGAATAGCCTCTGTAGGCATCTTTATTCTGGATGAATTTTGCATAACTGGTAAAGCGTAAGAAATGGACAAAAACTTACTACACAAAAAATGTAGATCTCGTTAAAACACACAATTTATGTTATATACATTAATTTTTCGTGGAGTTGATCGTTTTATAAATATTTCTTACTCTTGGTTTCATTTTTAAAATCATACTTTTCTTATACGGGAACTTGTGAACTTCTGGCCACGCTAATAGGATTTTAATTCCATAGCAACCCCATTTTAAAACATTTGAGTGTCGGTTTAGCCTAGTGTATTCGCCTATTTCCCTTCTACTTATAAGGAAATAAGTAATAAGATCGTTGGTAATGCTTATCTCGATTAGCATGAAATAGATAGAAGAATAAGCTTAAATAGCTTGTTAGAGATGTAGAGAAAGTTGCGAATGGAACACATCAGATTTTTCCTGATGTTGTGGTAAGCTGGATCAGATGCTTCGTAGTAAACAGCATGTTCTCTCACAGTTTCTATAAAAATCTCTTCTCTCATTGAATACACGACATATAGCAATACACCACCAAACTACACGAGTGACTGCCAGTTTTAATTCTCTTGGAGGCATGCATCTTTTCTGTTCCTGTGCCGTGCCGTGCCGTGCCGTGCCGTACCGTACCGTACCGTACCGTGCCGTGCCGAACCAAACCGGACGTTCGTAATGAGTTATATTGCATTGCTTTACTAGAAATGAAATTGGAACGTGGCGCTCTGTGCTGTGCCGAACCACGCCGTCCGTTTGTAACGGATTTCCTCCTTTAACAGATGACTGATAGTGTTTGTTAAGTTCTGAAGTTCAGAATAGTAGTACACAGTATAAACTATTGGGTGTGGAGTAGTTCACCATGCCTATAGTAAAAGAAAGTTAGGCGCAGAAGTTAAAGAATTTTGTTTTTATGGTGAAAAATATTTCTCGAGGATGGGAATATGCTTTTCTGTAAGGTTTACGAAGTGAGAGTGAGAGCCGAAAAGAAGTTTACTATAGACCAACACG
Source organism: Hymenopus coronatus (assembly GCA_030762935.1). Taxonomy (NCBI): domain Eukaryota; kingdom Metazoa; phylum Arthropoda; class Insecta; order Mantodea; family Hymenopodidae; genus Hymenopus; species Hymenopus coronatus. Next base: position 25,139,078 of record CM060900.1, on the reverse strand, counting down.
TGACGAGAGAAACATATTTGAGGTCTACAACTGCTTGAAGGTAAAAGCACATGTGTTACTCGAAGCTGGCTCCTCTTTAGGTTCACTTTTCTTTGAAGAACCCTGTCAAGCATTCAGTAGTACAGATATTCCAGTGAACAAAGTGAATAATCCTAAGTTATGCGCCTTCCTGGAAAAACATACTGGATAGCGTTTACCAAATTCAACTTTAAGAAGGAATTATGTTAGTAGATGTTACCAAAGAACAATGCAGAAGATTAGGCAAACAGTTTCAGGAAAAACTATTTGGGTGTGTACAGACTCACTATGTCGTTACGTGATTATTGTTTTGGTAAGCAAAATGAAAGAAAATGATTCAGGAGAACTCCTAATCAATTGTGAGCAGTTAGAAAAATAAATTTCAACAATCAGCACAATGTTTGACAGATCTATGGGTTTAATATATACATATGGCATTCGACATGACAATATATTTCTTCCTGTTGACCGACGCTGCACCATACACGGTAAAATCTGCTAATTCTCTTAAAGCTCTTTACTAGAAGATAGTGTATGTACAGTAGTTTTAGATCACTATAACCCTCTGCCGAAGACGTGGCTTTTGGATTTGGGTAGTTTGCGATTGGTAACCCTCGCAGTTGCAAAGTCTTCCGCTGACTGGTCCCTTAACTGAGGCGCTAATCTTGACTTGCAAGCAGAGTCTCCAGGAAACAGAGATTTTACTACGTAGCCTCTCACCCCTAGTATAGGGTATTTTGTTTGCTAATGGTTATTGCCCAATGGCAGCGGGCAGCGGTCCCATTTGAAGGCCAACATGTTTTGGAGAACTATGACGTGCGTAGTGCATGCTTTACACAGAGTTGCGGAGTCAGTTTCCTGAAGATGACCGGCTAATATGATGCATCAAGAGAATCTTCTTGAAGGCACCGTCTCGAGTTGCAGCATTGAAGTCCGACGCCCCTGATGTTCCTTTGCCTCCATCCCCAGCATGATTATGGGTACGGTCGGTGAGAAATTCCTTTGAGATGACAATTGCAGGGTGCGTCGTCTGTTAGCAGGGGCTCATCAGGTTCCTGGCCAATCAGTGTAAGAATGCATAACCGTCAGAGGAATCATGTCATCAGCGTTGCAACACCTGCGGGTTCAGTGGAAATTTACACGCGCATGATCAGATAGTTTGATTTCATTCTATGAATAGTTCGGTTGTGTTACACACAGTGATCCCGTAAGGATTTACATTTATAATCGTTACTACCTCTTGTATATCGCGGACGTAGCTCTTGTTCCCATCCTAGAACTACCAGGTGTGACACTGTGATTTCAAAATGTCTTACTACTATGATAAACGAGTTGAGGTTACGTTAGCCGAAATACTACAACTTTTATGTTTAGTGAAGTATAGGACCCAATGTTGAAAGGAATATATGAAGTAACTAGTGAGAAATGGAGAAGAGAGTTCAACATATGAGAAGTATAATAGGAAATGCATGGAAAGAAGCATTTTCGAGGAAGCAGTGGAATATGAAGTGCTACAGACGGACAGCGAGTAAAAATACAGAGACAGCCACGTGTTAGCAGGAATGTCGATTACAAGGTAATTTCTCAACAATTTAGTTGGGGGATCTGGACAGAAGCATGCAAGTATTACTGGGAGAGCATAAAGGTTGTAAAAAAATCCAAACGTGTTTGATAGTAGTGACGCGGCCTCTATCAAAGTTGCTCAGGAGCTCCTATTGGGCGGAGAAGTTGCAAGTAAACTTTTGCACATAAAGTCAAATTTTGGATTTCTACCTGGTGCTGCAACCTGCTTAGAAAAATTTGGAGTTAAGTTGGTGGAACACAGGGACTTAATGAAAAAAGTGGCAAGTAACTTGGAAAGCGTGAATGGGAATGCGGGGAAGGTTGTAGTGAACAAATTAATGCTCATTTTGAATAAAAATAAAGGGTTTACACATTGTCTTCAATTGCAGATGTACCGTCGGGTGGGAACTTTTCTCTTGGAGAATCATCAGGAGACTTGCAAGCAAGTGACATAGTTTACTTTAAGTATGCTACTCTAGTATTAGTGCAAGTGGAAAGGAGCGTCTAAATATACAAGGCTTTTTAGCAGATAATCGGCAGTCATTTTCCTTTAAACATTTACAAATGGCGTTTGTTGTGCATTCCAATCCTCTTTAGTTCGTGTAACTGCATTAGTTAAACTTGTTCTTTGTTTAATTTAATTGTGTTCTATTGTGTAATATTAAATTTCTCTTAAACTGATATTAAAATATATTTTTTGAATTTTATAAGGGATTTGTTTTTATTTATTTTTTAAGGTCACAATTACATTTTTAAAGTGGATAGGTTAGTATTCTATAGGATATCAAAATTCTAGCCCTAACTATTATCATGCACATCCAGTTTTAAAACGTTCATTTCCAGCAAACCCTTTTCAGTACTTTTTCATGTTAAAATGGTCCACAAGATGCAATTTTTACCTTCTCATTTTTGTAGTGTTTTAATGTCCACATTTACTACACATGGCACCGCAGTCCATAAAACTGATGATACATGGAATGAAGATGTGGCACCGGTGGAACACAATGGTGCGGGAAACCACAGAACCCGGAGAAATCCCACCCAAGTGCCGCTTTGTCCACCACAAATCCCAAATGCAGTTGCCTGGGACCGAACCTCGGCCACCTTGGTGAGAGGTGAATGGTCTAACCGCTTCGCCAATTTTTACTTTCTGTATCATGTACATGGCAAGTAGAGACATACTGTTCCACCCAAAAATAAACAGAGTGTTCACTGAAAATAGATGTTTTGGGGTCCCTTAAATAAAAAAGCATCTGATGTGTTCCATTCACATGACTTTCTCTACCGGTTCTGCAAACAAAACTTCTTACAAATGATGTATTCTTCCATCTTCTCCATGCTAATCGAGATACACGTTGGCAGAAATGGTCTCTCTACTTAGTTCCTTGTAAGTAGAAGGGAACCAAGGGGAATTCGCTATGTGATTGTCATTGAAATTTACTTCTGTTTGCGAGAGCAGGAATAAAACAAGGAAATTGGGATGACTTCCTATTTGAGAAAAGTATAAATATTTTAAAATTGAAATGAATAGCAAGGAATATCTCAGAAATAATTAGCTCCACAACAATACTGTATGTAACAAATTGTGAGTTTTGATGGGAGTTTTATTTTTTGTGGTGTAAATCTTTGTCTGTCTCTTATGGTTTACTGGTTATGCAAAAATAATTCAGAATGAAGGATACTTGAAATGCTGTTCCCATGAAATTCAAAATACATTCTACTTGTCGTGTAAATACCGTTAATATATGGTATTTTATCAAAATCGTTTGAGCCATTTTTGAAAAAAAATAGAAACATTTTTAGTGTAAATGGTAGTTTTAAATGGTTGAATGCAGCAATAAGGAACAGAAAAGTATATAATAAACAGTGTCAAAATTCGAGTTATAATGTTACGAGTGAAGTAGTAGAAAAACATGAGATAATAATTAAATAAGATTGTCATTGATAATGAAGACTATAAACATGATTCCTTAAGGAAGCTATTGAGCCCTACAAGGCAGATGCACCAATTGATTTAATATCTGTGGCATGTATGCCCAGCATTTTGCAGTGTCGACGAAAAACTTAACTTAGGAGTTGTTCCACGGGCACCAATTAATAGCTCGATTGCCGTAATATGGTTGAGTGCATACTTTTCTTCGTGATATGGAACTGTTGGCTCACAAATACTCTTTTTTTTTTTTGACCTCCTGAGCTTGGGTAGGACACGTTTCAAATAGTATTTTTGGGTCTAATATGTGAGCCAGGTTTAAAGGAAATTATGTCAATACGGCGTGTGCTCCCTTGAGTGGCGGTCGCGGAATCTCCTCATGTCCATTAACCAGCCTATGTCGGATTCTGTGGTGGCGAATATTCCCGTTCGGACAAAAGCAAACACGTATGAAATATGACTATGCAAGGCCTTGAAAATTTAACCAAAGAATTGCCTGGAAGTACACGTTTCCTTAGGATGATGCATTTGTGAAATTTCACCAAAAATAGTGAAAAATTAAAAGAATGTTTTGTTTCATAATAAAATCATATGAATTCTAAAATTTAAGAAAATATATCGTTTTTCCTACTTGGCGAACGTTAACTACCTTGTAACGGAAGCTATAGATGGGTAGCGCATGCTTCTTAATAGGTATCCCCAACTTTAAGCCTCTTTTTCTCGCAAACTTTTTCCAACACTTTTATATAGGTACTCAAAATGTTCCATACAATGACATTATATATATATATATATATAGTCCCATTTACTGTTAAACTGAACTTATTATGTGAACATTTTAAAAATGTATCACATGGCCCATTATTAGAACAATGAGTTTAGACAATACAAAGTATTATTTAAAAAACGATGCAAACCAGAATTTTGAAACTTGGCAACATTATCACTAGTTTATATTTTACTATGCAGTAGGCCTATTTTTGGATCTCGGCGAAGTATAAAATTAATAAAATAAATAGAAATGTTGAACAAGCAATTACACAGAACATCATAAAACATTCCATAGCCCTTTTGTATGGTTTAAACAGAACGCAACATGTACAAGGGTTCAGAAATCGCTTTGTTTTTGTATTTTTTTCTTGTTATAACTTATTGTTGTTGCGCATCTTTTATAATCTTTGTTTCAATTTGTTCTCATAACTTAATCTCCATATAACTATCATAACGTATGGTAAAATATTTTTTGTAATACTCACTTATATAATTTTTTTTTTTTTGTTAAAACCCCTAAATGTATATTTTATTCTGTCACTAGGCAAACCCATTTATTAGTCAGACTAATAAATAATAAATAAATGTGTGCAATAACTGATAAATTTCAATACGATCTCTCATATACTGTGTTGTTTCCAAATTTCACAGATGCACGCACACCTTCAGTACTCTCAATATCTTCTAAAGGCACAGAAGAATTATGCATATGACACTACCAATTGTTGATAAAAAGACACACTGTTAAGCGCATAACGATTACAGCAGCAAACTGAACAAAAGGAAACAAAAGTGTACAATCAGTTATATTATTAAAAGAACATTCAGGCATGCGAAGACTGTGATTGACTAACCTCTACAGCTACGAGATGTGCTGAACTCATACTCATACAGCCAATATAAGGCATTCACATTAATGGGGGAAAGTTTGATCTTACCTTAAATTGCATGAGAGAAGTGACAGAAGGAAGGGGCAGCGAGAGATTGGGGCGAGGGTGGCGAAGTGTCGAGTCACTCACACTACGGGACATCCTCCGCCACAAAGGCCCCTGAGCCATACCACTATGTTCCTCATCTCTTGACATCCTCACCCCTACATGGGGACACTAATGGGAGACACAGCCTTACTACATCACACATTTATGCCTCATTTTAAATATAAACTAACATTTTAATTGCCAATTACCACCAGCAAAATTAGGCTAGGAAATTTCATAAAATATCAATTTAAATTATTATTCAGGCTATACTTATTTTCCTGGAGCTGCCCAAGATATTGATGTTAATAAGGCAAGAAGAGAAGAAATTAAAACATTTCATTCATATATACAGAAAGAACATGCTACATATCTATTACTCAAATTATTCATATTAAAACAACATTTCAAATAAGAGTGCCAGGAACAAAGTACTCATTGGAATGCAAGATAAAGTTTAATATGAATTTTAAGTTTAAGTACCACTTCATAGTTTTGATGATTATTAATGATGAGCAACGAGCCAGTCAGTCGTGTATGTCTTTCTTTACCACGCTATGGTACAGTTACTTTCAGATGCCAGCCAGGTATCTCAACTAATATGTGATCTACATGATATATATGTCCACCTCTCGAACGCAATCCGCATACTACACGAATGTTGTTTAGGATAGGATAGCATACGGTTGGAAGGTGCTTTGCACAGATCCTGAAGTTATCGTACCTCTGCCCCACCAGGGATGCCCACGGGAGTGAGGGATGAGGTTGGGAATGCTGTTTATTCATTATTATGCTTCAACACGAGGGTCGTTGTTCAATAAGTACCCCCGCTTCAAAATAAATGTTGCAAAGGCAAGTTGGAGTAGTATACTTTCACTTTTACATGCCGCAAAAAATAAATTTGGTATTCAAAGGTTAGTTTGCATTTAGAAAGCATTTCAGTTCTTCTCACTAAAACAGAAAAAGTGGAACATAGTTCAGTGATTCGCTTTTCACTTTTGGATGGGAGTACTTGCGAGGAAATAAAAACGAAATTGGCTGCTCTTTATGGGGACCTTTCGCCATACATGGCAACAGTTGAAATATTGGTTCAACGACTTTAAACGTGGTCGAACATCCGTTTTTGATGAGGAGCGCCCGTGAAGCCCGGCAGATATGTTTACCGAGGAAATCGTTAAAAAGTTCCACGATATGATTCTTGCTGAATGTCGAACGATATTTCCCGAATTGGCAGTAGCCATATCTATGTCAATGGCGATGGCAACTCATATTTTGCACGACAAGTTGGAGATGAAAAAATTGTCGGCCCAATGAGGCCGCGAAGCTCACTTTGGACAACAAGCGGGTGCGTTTTTTCAAATTCTAAGTTGCATCTGGAGTTATTCAAGCAAAATCTAAAGGACTTTTTGGGTTTAGTTGTCACAGTCGAAGAGACATGGATTCATTATTATACCCCGGGAACCAAGCGACAGTTAACACAATGGGTTGCTTCCGGTGAATCTGCTCCAAATAGGGGAAAGTGATGGCGATGGTTTTATAGAATGCTAAGGATGTCATACTCAATGACTTGTTAGCAAAACAAAATCCCATTAGCTGATAATACTGCAGTGATTTATTGGCCTAGTTTGACACGAAGTTGGTGTTAACGTCACCAACTCCATTAATTACGTTATGAGTTGCCTCCGCACCATATTCTCTAACAGAGAGTCTCCTGTCTTTTTTGAACTCTCCAAAAACGACAGGAACGCTGGGAGAAGAACATGTCCCCAAAAAGAGTATATTGAGAAATGAAACGCATAGCGTACTTATTGAGCCACCCCGCCCCGAAAAATGGAGCAATTAGGTATTTTACTGGCTGTTCAAACATACAAATTTAAAACGTCCTCAAAAGATATTTCCTAAATCACATGATACAAATTTGTCATTACAAGCAGACTAAAAGTAGATATTATTAATAACTCCAAGTGTAACCAAGAGAGATTCATGACAGAATTACAGGTATACATTTCAAATAGGCACTAGGGACATTTTATTGGAAAATGCTACTTTATTAATATTTGCCCTTAGTGCTTCCATGCTGCTAAAATATTAAATTTACTCTTGAGTTATTATCAATTTTAATAACTTTATTTAATAGTGGTTTTCTCAAGATTACGATGGTTTGAAGCGTACATAAGGCTGGACATGTAGTTATCTTTTAGAACTTACATTTAACTTAATAGAAGTAACAATTTCCACATCCATACTTGTTGCATTACATGTTTAAAATATACACACTTGATCCAATAGAAACATAAGGCTAAAAGAAAACTAAAACCTGTAATATTACTTTGTGATGGACCATGTAGTTAATTCAATAAAGAATGGAAATTAATACACCGAAACACGTTTTAAAATGGTTGATTTTGTGTAATGTTTCAGTAACGAAGTCTAATTTGTGCAGAAAGCTATCCCAAATAAGTTATCTAAGTCTCTGATCACAGTCTCAAAGCTTTTGTCTAAGTAACTTGTTTGGTCTAATAATGGCAGGCAGGATAGGGCCATGCATGTTCTTCAGATGATGCATTTATGAAATTTGCAATATCAATAATGTGTAAGATATCTTATTGAAATGAATACTAGTTATTATATACAATAATAGTAATATTTTTGCCATATCAAAATCATAGCTTGCATGTCTATTTAAATAATAATTTTTAGTGTTTAAATTCATTATTCTAATAAAAAGGAGCTACGTGATGCAGTTTTAAAAATATTCACATACAAACAGCCATTTTTACAGAAAACGAATCCAAAATAATTTGTCATATTATATTCTTTAATACTTGTCTTTATTATTTTTCGTACTTCCCAAAAATTATGTTTTTTCAAAATTTGATACTAATTCATTTATTAAAATTGGAACACTATTTTCAAAAAAATAATGTGATAATTTTCATTAGTGTCTTTTGAGAGGCAGTATAAAAAGTTTGAACCATATTAGTAGAAAGTAGCATCGTGTGGAACATTTTGAGTATGGAAAACTGTTGTAAAAGGTTTACAAGAAAATAAGGTTTGAAGTTGGGAATGCCCATTAATAAGATTGTGGCTGCCCATTTATAGCTTCTGTTAATTTGTAGTTAAAGTGCGCCAAGTTGGAAAAATGATGCATTTTCTTAAAGTTTATTATCAAACAAAATAATTTTCCGAACTTTTTGGTCAAATTTGAGTTTCTTCATTTTGAAATAACGATATATAGCTTGTTGCAAGTAGTGTGAATAGATTAAAACAGATGAAACCCCCCACCAACGTTTTGAGGAACTTATTTCATTAATAAAAACACATTTTTTTCCCCGAAGATAACCTTTTTTTTTTTTTTTTTTTTCATTTATATAGCCCCCTTTAACATCTAAGGTCATATCGGAGGCTTTCCAGTTGAAACAACTCGTTGTCTGTAGGTTCTTTTACGTTGGTTTTAAATCACTTTGTTTTACTCAAACACGCACACATTCACACTCACATACAAACTCCCAGACTCTGTGGGGGATAGGGAATAATTCTGGCTAGAGAAAATTTCCCCGCCCCAGCCGGGAATCGAACCCCGGAAGCCAGCTCACTGACCACTCGATCACGGAGGCAGTCGAAGATAATTTGCTTTCCGTCCAAGTTCCTTTTGTTTCATTATAATTAATTAATAAATGTGAAAAGTATGTGTACAAATCAATTTTTAACTTAGTTATTTTGTGTACAATGCTTGATAGCTCATTGGTAGAGCATCTGTCTGCTATGCGAGGGGTCCCGTGTTCGATCCCCGGTTTGGGACGTGAGAATTTTTGTCTTCCAAAGATCATTCGCTATCCTCCCCAGAGTCTGAAACTATGACTGAAAGAGTTGAATGCGCGTGTGCTCTAATGCAGAAAAACAGAAACTCAATGGCAACAATACACATGTTCCAATGCTGTAAGTTGCCGATTATGACCGTATGGAACAATTTAAAAAATTGCCCGATAGGAACGCTCGTATTTCCTGACTTGTGTTCTCAGTGCGCATGTCAGAAATCTGAGTTCCTTTTTCTAGTTTCCGCCAGATGGTATAGTTTGTTCAGCCGTGTTGGCACAATTTTGTACTATCCGACGTTAATTTCCCGTTACTGACAAACAGGTTAAGAAACTAATATACACAAGTTGTAACTTTAGCAGTGGAAACTATTTATTTATTCAAATCTACGAGTGATGCCTCTGAGAAATGTCTACATTTCTTCAATGTACTAACTAGCATTTTCTACAACTCGTTGCCAGCAATGTGGAAGGCGTAGTATTCCTGTAGCAGCTCCTGTTCTGTTGATGTTACTGATGGATCGCCCTATTGCCTGCAGAATATCGGGAACAGTCCCGAATCGAACGTCACGAAGGGGTTCCTAGATCCTTGGGAATAAGTCATAATCACAGGGGCTTAAGTCTGGTGAATGTGGTGGGTGGAAAAGCACTTCGCGCCCCAACGATATAGATCAGCTACAAGGTGTGCCACATGCGCCCGTGCGTTATCTTGCAAAATGATGGCAGGGCCCAAGCAAGTTTGAGCTGCCATCGCTGTGCCACCGTCAAATCCCGAGGAACCCACCGACATGCAATTTTTCTCATTTTTAGGCGTTTCTTTAGAATACGAAGCACATCATGTGCGACATTTCTATCTCCTAGGCTAACTCGAGTACCGTCTGTCGTCGATGGATGTCTAATAGCACGGAAACAGCTTGCACGCCCTCTTCACTAACACTCGGACAACCTGGCCTAGGCAAGTTTGCCACGTGGTCTAGTCCATCGTTGAAAGCTCGAACTCGCCTCGTCACAGTCCTGTATGGTAACGCCGCCTCTCCACATGCCTGAACAAAATCGTCATGACATTGTCGTGCTGTATGACCACGGGCAGATAGGATTTTCTGTCAAGATTGCTGTTCTTGCTTTGTGAACATGGCTAAACACCCGTTTAGAGCGGACACTAATAGGAGACTAACTTCAACTCTTCACTGCCCATGCGCTACGAGTTGGATGGAAGAGTCCATTTCCAGGGGGGGGAGGTCAAACAGACTAACATGTGGTAGAAGTGACAACAATTATTCCGTCTCGTTTCGCTTTTACAGCACTGTTGCCATTATTAAAGTTACACCCCACGTATTAGCATTATAAACACGATAATGAGTTTTCAACCTAAAATCTACTGAAATAACAACACATTCTGCATGCCTAAGTTGTTATTTACTTGCAGTTGGGCTTCTCTTTAAAGCACTTGGTCAACGATGGAGAACTTGTGACATGTGCATCAATAGGCGGTATGTTACAGGAATCAATAGTTATTGATAGTGTGTATAATTATTTACTTATTTCTCCCTCTACAGACTTTGTCAATGAATTAGTTAATGTCATTTTGTGCAGGTTGCCTCACAGTCTTCTGTGGGAGTAGATGCAATAAAACAACGCGTCTCGTTTACTGGGATTCGAATGCCTGAGTCTCACACAGGCTAACATTTTCAACAAAAATGTTTTTTGCCGTAAAACAGGAGCTAAACAAAAACAGTGACCGAAATGCTTAAACACAGTCACAAACGGAATTTTTAGTGTTAGAAAAGGAATGAAATTAAAGGATTATATTTCACATAACCTTCCTGGCAATCTATTCCTTTTATTTCTAATATTTTGGGATAAAAATGTGCTGCTAAAATCTTCCGTACTATGTTAACTGATTGGAACATTTAATTTTTAGTGAAAAATATTTAAAATATTATTAAGAATTAAAAAAAAAAAATAGGTCGCGGAACGAATATTCAAAGTGTGAACATGTCACTCCGTTTGTTAACTAATATAATGTACTACTAAATGAAAATTTAAATGTTGGAAATGAAATGTGGATTTCTTGACGATTGTCTGAAGGCACACAAGGTATTTAAGGCAATAAACAGAAGCTTAATTGACATCCCAGCCGGAAAAGCGAATAGCGACAACAGCCCATTCGTATAACTGACAAGCTACATGGGAAATAAAATAATTGAGTATAGTTAAGTTGAAGTTACAAATTTAGGTAATCAACTAATCACAGATATGATACACTTAATAGCAATTAATCATAATTATCTAAACATTCTTATATTCGTGAATACTTAATTACTTCACAATTCGTGATCCAGAAGAATGTTGAAAGGAAGATTAAAATTTAGGGATTATTTTCAATGCAAAGCTAGATTCATAAGCATATTTGCTCTATGACATTTAGAGCACACGGTATCATTCCCCTCCATTCTCCCTTTAACTTGGTGTGTTGGGAGTGGTTGGACTTTACGGCGACACATTCTTAATAAAATATTAAGACGGCAGGCAAACCAAGAACAAAATAGGGGGATGGGTTAAATCGCCTGTCTCCCCCAGGGGCAATCCTGTGTTAGGCGATTGGACACAAATGTCATGGATATTAAAACAATAAATAAAACTAAAATGTATTTTATTATACGTTTATTTCACGTTATGGGCTCTGGAATGTATATTCTGAAACCACCAAACTCCTAAGGCTTAATAAAACGCATATATCTTTAACTATGCAAAAGTTAAGGGAGATGGGGTTAATTTTCTATTTTTGTGTATTTTTTTTTAAATTTTAATGCTATTTATCTAAAAAAGGTCGTACACTCAATGTAAGAAAATAAAGAAATGATTGCGATAAAGCTCAAAGCTCCTGTAATACAATTAAATATTATAATTAGGGAAAAAATTCAAATTTTCTAAAACTGCCACGAGATTCACATTTTTCTGACACTTTCTGATCTTCAGAAAATAAATGTAAGGCTTTGATTGAAGTTGATGCTATTAGTTTTACAGAAATACATTTTTGCTTTATGAAGTTTGTGTGAAGTTCCCTCTCCCCTTCCCCCCTCACTCTTTCTCTCTTTCTCCCTCTCTCACTCTCACTCTCACTCTCTTTCTTTCTCTCTCTCTCTCTCTCTCTTGTAGATACTGAATAAAACAATCAAAATGCATGCCCGAAAATTTAGATAGCAGATTTGAGATTAAGTATACAAATTTTCAGAGTCATAAAGAGAGAAACTTATATGCAAGGAATCAATTTCATGCACAAGAATTTTATATGTGAGAAAAAAATCATACACAAAGGAGAAGTGGGGCGTCCAATGGGGCTGAAGGGGAGCACATGGATAAACTAAACATGTCACTGGGGTTTTAAAAATGGCGAACTGGGTAATATGATTCACAGGTGTGTGTGTAGGATATTTATACAACGCAATTCAGAAATTGAATATTGTCATTTTTACAAGTCTCAGTTGCAGTGTGTCTTAAATCTTAAATTACAATGCTGACTTTTAATTTTCGAATTTGCTGTTGATTGCGGAAAACAGTGGAATGATCTATGTTGTTACTGGAATCATAGATTACAGCAACGTCTTTTGGATTATTCTTGAACTGAACGTCACTAAAACAAATTTACTGTGTCCACAACATCAAAGCTGCGGATGTTAGTAATATTGTAACCTTACCGCTAGCACAGAATTGTCTGCGAAACCTGGCTGGGGGGGGGGGGGGAAGAACTTATTTCATTAAAGACAGGCTTTGTTGCTCACCATTATTGAAATATATGCAAAAAGCAACAGAAAATTAAGAACATTTATCTCATTCAGAAATATAACATTTAATCATGATATGAATAGCCCAAGTGTTATAAAAATCATGCGACATGTTATGAGAAGGGTCAGATCGTGGAAAGCACAGCAGTTAAGTCGTTTTGACAACACAATTCTTTAACCCATGCAAAATCTTCCTTCCGATTTTGCAGAAAAAATAAACACACAACAAGCACACAGAAGTACAACAACGATTATCACCTATAGGTATTAGTACCACCTGTAGAATATGGTGATCAACAAGATGGCAACAGTGGTACCTGGTAACACTATTTCTGCAATGGTTACCCTATATCATTATTATTATTATTATTATTATTAATTTTCATTACTAACTAATTAACAATGCTGTTCATTTTTGTGCGCCTCCTAATAAAAGTTGAAACCACAAGCATAAATATAATAGAATTAAGCTTTTGGACAAGCACTTAATTTCTAAATTTGATAGCGACGGACTGACTGACACTCAAGCCGGTGTTTCGATAGAATGGCAAAAAGCAAATGTCTGGCATAAGAGCGAAATAGTTAAATGTCTTATATTGCACTATAGGTTAGTGAATGGTGAATATTTCAATTTATTTTTCCTTCATACGCGCTTCAGAACTACCCACTTTTTGTAGTTTGAATTGACAAAGTCCTTTCCTACATTGCAAGCAGTTATGAACATCCTCGCACTTGGATATCTATACCGCATTTCAGTGGCCAAGGCAAATGGCGAGAGCACATGCCTTCATCTACTGCATAGATATGTTATCACCCAAAAAGAACAGATGCACATTTACGAATATTACATTACATTGCCATCTGTGGATCCTGTTTTGAGATTAGATACAAAGTCCAACTCTGCACTGTAGATCCAAGTCAGAAATTACATTTACTGAATTACTCTTGATAATTATTAAAACATTTATTTAAAAAGATTAACTCTAATATTGACTTTTTCAGAGGTGTCAATTTTGCACAATTTATAGTTACATGTCCGTTTCCAAAAACCAGTTCGAATATAATTTATATATGTGTGTGTAACATTAAAATTGCGTATCATCATAGCCTTAATCAAACACGAAATAATTCAGTACGTTGAAATTAGAGAGCAGAAGTTCTGTTGGCTAAGGTTCACACGCGAAATATACGCGCTTCAGTTTAAGAAGCTCTGAATACGAGACAGCGCCGGAAACAGCGTGTTCCCCGGTGGCAATACATTTCCTGTCAAGCAGCACACACATCCAAAAGAATCTGTATACATATTTGAATCATGAAACGCCAATAGCATGTATTTGATTTGAGTTCTCAGACAGCAGTTAGATAAGCTTTAAACATCAGCAATTTATCTTATTAGTTCCATATACACCGTGAACAATGCTAGAAAAAGCAGCGCAATTGTTTTGAGATGACGTATTCTATTTGGAATTATCTTTTTTTCCGCTTGCAGTTTTATCACTACTAACGCGGCTTCGTGAAAGTAATGAATTACTTTGCTCCCTTTTATTATAAGCTCATTTTACAGCAACTACCGTTCGATGGAATCACATATCTGAGCGAGATACTTATCTGTACATTTCTTCAATGCTAAAAGAACCATTTAAATGAACAGTTTCTTGCGTCCGGAAAAATATTACGTCTTTGATTTAGTTTTGAAACATTTATATATTTATCTATGACTTATGTCCCGTGACCACGACGATGGGTGTATTGTTCACCGCCAGAAGCAACGGATGCGGTGAAGGAAGAGCAGGAGGCTACAGGAAATAACTCGGACCTCGACCCGACGCGGACCTTTTGGACTTGCCACCCCAGGAGAAATGGATGAGGTGGAGGAACTGCACGAAGCTATAGGAGACAACTCGCACCTCAGCCTGACGCGAACCTTTTGGGGTTACCACCCCAGGAGAAGCGCTTGAAGTGGAAGAACTGCCGGAAGCTTTAAGAGACAACTCGCACCTCGAACCGACACGGACCTTTTGGGGTTACCACCTCAGGAGAAATGAAATGGAGGAACTGCACGAAGCTGCAGGAGACAACTCACACCTCGATCGAACGTGGGTCTTTAAATACAACTCCCAGGAGAAAGGGATGAAGTGAAGGAACCGCGGGAGGTTAAAGGTCGCCGGCAGGCCGGGCGACAAGAGATACGCCAAGATCCCTAACGGCTCCAAGCTTGATGACTCGGTCACTTCCGTGGGCAAAGGCAGGATCGGTCACACCTGGCATGGCCGATACTAATCATCTTCGCACCTTACCGGCATCAACGTACAGTGCCTAAGCCTACCTTAAGCACGAAAAGGGGAGTGAAATTATAGGAGATGAGGTAAAAGAAATACGTGGTAGTCGAGAAACCATCCCAGCATTTATCTTGCCAACCAGTGAAAACCAAGAAAAATTCATGGTCAGATTGACTGTCTCTAGAAATCGAACCTAGGACCTCCCGATTTCGGACACCGCACATTACCGGACAGCTACCTCGTTTGGTTTATCTGAACTAATAATATAAAAAGAGAATATGTGTGTGTGCGTATGTGTGTGTAATCTCAAAAACCGTTCAACTTATTTTGACAATTCATTCACAATTGAAAAATCCTATGCTTTCTAACGGGCATGCTACAAAACAACTTCTTATTTATTGAACTATTAAAGAACTAAACGGTATTTGCAAAGTCTTCCTTGCGAATGCCACGGGCTGGAAAATGGTTCCTACTTCAGAGAATGCGTGCAAAAACTTAAGGCGCTCAAATTTTGTTTCGAGTAATATAAATAAATGCTCATGATTTAACACATAAGCAGCGACAATCGGTTCTTTTTATAACGCTATGAACCATATGTTTATACCTTCTTTTACTTTCGTTCAGGCAAATGACTCTTTCTATCTGTTCTGCAAACAAACTATTCTTTAAAAACTATGTTATTATATCAAGCTAATCGAGACAAACATTAGCAAACATGGTCTTATTACTTAGTTCCTTATAAGTGGAATGGAAATAAGAGAATACCTAGAATAAAGTGATAGTCAAATATTTTAAAAGGTGGTCACTATGTGATTGATACTCGATTTTCTTTGGATCGCCAGGTGTAAAACAAAAGAGAAATGAAACGAATGAGGACTTTCGGTTTGAGAAAAATGTATGTATTTGCCTCTTTAAAGCACGTAGGCTTCCACGGCCGGTGTCATTAGATAATACATGAAAATCCGGCTGTAGGCCGTGGTCTAAGACGTATTAAAATCCAGTTCTGTTAATGGATTGTTTATTTTCCCCAAAGTTATAGGAGAGGCGCCGTGGTTAGACCGCTCACCTCCTACCTAGGTGGCCAGGGTTCGATCCCAAGCGCCCCCATGTGGTGGATGAAACGGCGTCTGGGCGGGTTTTCTCCGGGTCCTCCGGCTTTCCTGGCCACTAATTTCACCAATTGCCGCATTATTACCTTTTCTTTCATCCATTTCGCTTTCATTTCATAGTATACACTTCCTCACGCTCACGCCTGGCTAAGGGCCGATCACTCGTTCCAGGTTCTTTATTCTGACCCCTAGGTACCCGCTAGTAAGTCCTAGGGGGTGTCAATCCTAAACATGGACAGGGTAAGCCGACTACAGTTAAAAAAAGAATACGACACATATCAAACAACTAAAACACGTGTCCTGAGAGAGGTATTACTAACTATTCAAGGTTTCGTTTCTCTCATCTTAATGTTACTACTTCGTCATGGTAGAGAAGGTGTTGCATTCCATCCAAAAATTCGATACCAAAGTTTCATTGGAAGTACACTTTAGTCTCCTCTGTATAAAAAAGAAAGCATTGTCAGATAAGGTCCGCGTATATGAAAGCACGGTAACTCAAAAACGGAAAGTTGGTTAAACACCACACTTGATGTACTAGCTCAGCATCCTCCAAAGATGCGACACGAACATTTCCAAGAAAATCCCTACCCGAAATTATACTTTACATGAAAAAAAGTCCAACAGTTTGATTTTATCAAAAATAGATCTAACGATATTGATTAAAATACCCAATTATATGATAAATACAATATCCATTTTGAAGTTGCTGGGAATAGCCGCTCCATTTTGTATGACTTCTGCATAACTGGTAAACCATAAGAGATGCACAAAAAGTTAGTATAAAAAACGTAGGTCTGGTTAAAACATAATTTGCCATATATATTTTACTTGTTTTGTTTTTTTGTTTGTTTGTTTGTAGGTTAACAATTCCGAGATATTTCGTGTTACTGGTTTTTAAATTTTAAATTACTTAAATTTTTCTCAAACGGGATGCCGTCATCTTGTTTCATATCCCTTATTTTACTCCTGCTCATGCAAAGAGAACCTAGTTTCAATTGTTCCGAATGGTACCAGCTTTTACAAGATTTGGCTATCGCCTTATTCTAGTGTATTCTCTCGTTTCCCCTCTGCTTACAAGGAGGCAAGTGATAAGACCATTTCTGTAAATGTTTATCTCGATTAGCATGATGTAGATAAAACAAGAATATTTTTAAGAATAGTTTGTTTACTTGCAGAACAAGTGTAGAGAGTCACGCGAATGGAACACATTTTTTTCATAGCTATAAGAAAGATAAAGTACGGTTTTTAAAATTCTTATGTGTTCCATTCACCTGACTTTCTCTACAGTTCTGCAATAAATTATTGTTGAAAAGCTTATTCCTCTATTTACTTCATGCTAACTGAGAATAAATTAACAGCAGTGGTCTCATTACTTGCTTCCTTTTAAGGAGAATGGAAATAAGGAAGCACTCTAGGCTAAAGCGATAGTCAAATCTTTTAAATGCTGCCTGCTATGTGATTAAAGTTCATTTGTTTGTATGGCTAGGAGTTGACAAATTTCGTATTTTAAAACTGAAACAAATAATATGGCGTATCTAAAAAACGCTCAACTCCACGAAAAAAAAAAACTATATAACATAAACTGTGTGTTTTAACGAGCTATACATTTCTAGTTTCGTAAGACTTTGTCTATTACTTTCGGTTTATCAGTTATGCACAATTCCGCAAAATTCTTCTAGAATAAAGATGTTTTCAGAGGCTATTCCCAGAAAACTCAAGATACACATTTTATTTGTCATGTAAAAGGTAGTTGGGGGTGTGGGGACTTTCTTAAAAATCTTCATGTCGCATACCAGGAAGATACTGAACTTGAAGACCAAGTTTGGTATTTTACATTATTTTCTGTTTGAGCTATGCTGTCCACAGAAACACACACGGACCTTTTTCTAAAATGCTTTTTTCGGACTCAGGGGACATCAAAACATATATTTCAGGTGAAATAGTGACATCGAAATTTTAGGTGCAAAACAGTACTTTCTCTAGCTACTATGTACATTGCGCATATGGACTAGAGAAAGAACAAAAATTTCTCCTCCGAAGTGAGATCCTGTTCCCACCTTTCATTCAAGTTCTAATACTACTTATGCGTAAACAGCTCAACAATGTCTTGTTGCATGTGTGAAAAGGTTTACTGCAGCATTTAAGATTCAGCTTATGCTGTCAAAATGGAGGATGAAACATTACATTTTTAATCGCATTTCGCAGATGTTTTATACAAAACTAATTGATGGAATCGAATATTATTAGAAAAGTAGAAACTTCTATTGCAATGACCGGAATTAAACAATATCTAAGAAAAGTTCTTGGCTTAGATTATAATGAAAATCATTGTTTCAGAAAATAAGCAACACGAAAAGCAGAATAAACCAAAAAATCTGCTGTTACACTAGTATGACTTTCTCTAGCTGTTCTACAAACTTCTTACAGTCTTCTTTCTACGCAATGCTAATTGAGATAAACATCAGCAGAATGTTCTTATCACTTAGTTCTTTATACGTAGAAGAGAACTAAGGGAATACACTAGGCTAAAGTGATAGTCAAATATTTTAAAAGCTGTCGTCATGCGATTGTCATTGCAAATCGTTGCTTTGCTTGGCCAGGAGTAGAACAAAAGAAAACTAGACAATTCCTGTATAAGCACTCTACAGTTGAAACCAATACCAAGGACTATCTCGGAAACGAATACCCTCACAACAAAAACGTAAAAGACATAAATTGTGTGTTTTGACGATATCTACATGTTTTGTGCATTAAGTTTTTGTTTATCTCTTACCGTTTAGCAGTTAAGCAAAATTCGGAAAAATGCATCCTGAATAAAGAAACCTTCAGAGGGTGTTCCCAGAAAGTTCAAGATATATATTTTATTTGGGTTGTAAATAGCTTTAATATACGGGATTTTAATCAAAATTGTTAGAACAATTTTTTGAGAAATTCCATTTTTTTTTCATGTAAAGGATAGTTTGTGGTGGGGGGGATTTTTCTTGAAAATCTTCGCGTTACATCCTTGAAAAATACTAAACCTAAATACCAAGTTTGGTATTTATCGGACCTTTTTCCAAAAATGCCTTTTCGGACTCAGGGGACCCCAAAACTTATATTTTGGGTGAAATTTCGACATGGAATTTTGGGGTGGAATACATTACCTTCTCTATCCACCAGGTACATTGTACATACGGGGCTAGAGAAAGTGAAAAGCAAATGCTTTAGAAAGGACAACAATCCCATCACCCGAAGGAATGGAAAACAAAGTCCTTGGATCCGATAGAGATACTTTCACTAAAAATAGTGCAACCGACTTTTCGTTTTGGAGCAATGCTGTTCATTAACACGAACAGTCAGACACACACGGACTTTTGTGTATGGATTACAATACCTTCTCTACCTACGATGTACGCTTTTTTCAACCTCGATAGGCTTTAAATAAAAGACAAGTTCATAGAAAACAATTATTTTATTACTAAAAGTTTTGTACACTTATGGTTACTTTTCAACATAATCGCCGAAAAGAATGAGACATTTATCGTACGTGTGCACAAGCTTTGCAATACCCGCTTCAAAAAATGATTTCAAATGAGCATTGACGTTGCTTTGAAGATCTTCGTACTTTCCGACGTTTGCGGAGAGCCATTCGAATCAAACGAAGAGGAATGCTGACTTCAGGAATTGTGTTGATCCATGACAATGCGGGCACAACCCATCGGCTCCTTGAACAATTTCAATGGGACATTTTCGATCATCCACCATGCAGCCCTGACCTGGCACCCAGCGACTGTCACCTTTTCCCTGAGCTGAAGATGTGGCTAGGAGGGCAGCACTTTCAAACCAACGAAGATACCCGGGTAACTCACCCAAGTAGATTCGAACTCGCGACTTGATGAACGTGCGGCAGACACACTGCCACCACACTTCCCAAGCGGGCTGCTAAATTTTGTTAATTTCCGTAATAGTTTGATGGGCAATAGCTGGCTAACAGTTATCTGTGTTATTGCATTCCAGTAATTAATAACAATTGGCTTAGTGTAAATGAAAATTGTTTTACGCTTATACACATTTCTTGCGAAAATTTATTTGCATATTTTTATTTTATTTCCCTCTTTTTTTTTTTTTTTTGCATTTATTTATTATTAGTATATGCGTTATATCTGTAAAATAATTATGTAGAAAAAATGTGTCACAAATTATAAAGTTCGTTCTGGTGTAGGAGCAAGATGCCAGGTTTTATTTATTTATAATTTTATTTATTTATTGCACGTAATAGACAACATAAAATCAATATATGTTATTTTAATCAAAATCGTTAGAGCCACGTTTGAGTCAGGTAACAAATTCCAGCAAGCGCGACATCTGGGTTCTATTCCTGGCATTTTCCCCCTGCTGGGAGACCTGGTCCGGGCTGCATTCAGACTCGTGAGGTCCCTTGGGGGGGGGGGCAATTGCGGAGCTACTTGATGGAGATATAGGGGCTCCAGGTCGAGAGGACTGCATTAACCGGCCGGGAGGGATTGAGGCGCTGACCACGTCTCACCTTTCAATACTGCACCCCATCCATGACATCTGTCATGGACCGAGATGGCCGGGCGGTAGGTCAAGGTTCCTTGTGAGCTGTCGTGCCATGGAGTTTTTAACAACTTCCAGCTTACGACCCATGTAAAGGGTAGTTTAGGTTGGGATATTTTCATGCCAATCTTCATGTCGAATGTTTGGAAGATACTGAGCATAAACACCAAGTTTGTGTATCTTTATATCTGCATTTTCGTTTTTAGTTTCTCTAGCATGTATGTAGATTTTACATAGGTAGAGAGGGTATGTATTCTAGCCAAAACTTCGATACCGAGATTTCACCGGAAATATACCTTTTGAGGACATCGAATCCAAAAATAGCATTTTTAGAAAAAGGTTAGTGGTCTGTGTGTGCGCGCGCGAATATTTTCAAGAAAATAACCCGCCCCAAATTACTCAATACATGTAACATATTTCGAAATGGTTGATTTTCTAAAAATGGTTATCCATTTTTATTAAAAATGTGTAAACTAAATATATTTACATGGGAAATAAGTTTTATATCCTGAATTTCTTGGGAATAGCCGCTGAAGGCCTCTTCGTTCTTTATGACAGCCTCCTGGCCATGGAAAGAGAGTGGGACTTCAATGACAATCGCATAGCGAGTGCTTTTAAAAGGTTTTACTCTCGCTTTATCCTAATGTATTCTCCCATTTCTGTTCTACTTGTAAGGAACTAAGTAATACACCATTTTGGTAATGTTTATCTTGATTAGCATTTTGCAGATATAAGAACAATCTTTTGTAAGAATAGCTTCTTTGCAGAACAGATAAAGCTATCCGAATGAAAAACATGAGATTTTTGAGTTAATGCTGTTTAAAGGCACTTATTTGTTTGCTTTCTGGATTCAGGGGTCTCAAAGCATGTTTTTCAAATGAAACCTCAGCATCGAATTTTTATATCGATCCTAATACCTTCTGTATGTAAATCACGCTATAGGGCATTGATATGGATGCTTTCTGGGATATGAAAATCACGTTTTGTTTGACCACCGGATAATAAACTTTCAAAGAATGGACTAGGAATAAGATGCTGTTTTCATTAATGCACAAATGGCCACCTTTTCAGTTGTAGCTGAAAGTAAGGCAGAAAATGCTCAGTGTTAGATAAACATGTCATATTCTATTTTCTAAAGGAGAACGAAATGCCTGTATTTAGAATAACGATATTTGAATCTGAAATTTCGAAAACAATAATCTGATCTGTTCTATTTACCTTACTTTCTCTAACTGTTCTGCAACAAAATATATTTACAAAAGATTACTCTTCTATCCACTTCTTGCTAATGGAAATAAACATTAGCAGAAATTGTCTTATTACTCGCTTTAGTGTAAGTAGAAGGGAAATAACGGATTGCACCAGGCTAAAGCGATAGTCAAATCTTTTAAAATGAAACAAGTGAAATTCAATTCCCTTTGCGTGACCAGAAGTAAAACAAGAGACATTAAACAAAAGATAACTTCCCTTTCTGAAAGGTTAAAGTAGAAACCAATAACAGAGAATATCTCGAAAACGGTTAACTTTACAAAAACTGTATGTGACAAATTACGGTTTACCGGTTAAGCAAAAGTCAGACAGAATAAAGAGAACTTCTAATCCCAAGAAATTCAGTATATAAATTTTATTTGCAATGTGAACATCTTTAACAAATGGCTTTTTATTCAAAATCGTTAGTCATTTCTTTAGAAAATCGAAAATTGCTAGAACTGTTCCATGTAGGAGGTATTTTGGGGTGGAGGATTTTTCTGAAAATTGTGTCGCATCCTTGGCAGATACTAAACTTAAATACCAATTTTAGTACTTAACCCACCCTTCACTTTTGAGCTATGCTGTCCACGCGCACGCGCACACGCACACACACAAGACTTTTTCTAAAAATGCCTTTTTTGGATTCAGGGGTCCTCAAAACATGTAATTCCGGTGAAATTTCGATGTCGAATACAGCATTCTCTAATTAACATGTACATTGTACATGAATGCTAGAGAAAGTAACAATTTAAACCTTAATGAAACAAATCCTCAAACATCGTGGAGTTAGCATTACTTTTTGGGTTTCCTTTTCTGACCATTCAAATTCCCAATATATAAGGTTTAAATTAATTTGCGTAGGTGTATGAAAATAGTGTGATATTTTAAACCTGGATTTTCTCGTAATCTTTTATTACATGATTAGAATTTTAAACAATCGTCATACAATTTTTGTTGAAGTATTTTTGAATTGTTGACATTCCTTTTTTAAAGGTGGATGAAGAGATCTGAAAACATTTAGTATTCGATTTAGTGCTTTAAGAATGCATTATATTATTGAGATTGAGGAAATTCAAAGTGTTATAAGCTCTATTTTTTCCCCAAAAGTTTTAAACAGAATTTAAAGTTTTGTTGTAAACTGGTATATTCAAAGAATTACAAATAAAATGTAACAGCTGAAAGTTTTTAAATATTTGTCACACAATTTTTATTCAGATTTTAAATTATTTATTTATTATGAAAATCTGGGTAAATATGACAAAGTTAATCTGCTACGATTATATTGCAAAAATCTGTGATAAAATGTTGCTATAAGAGTTCAAAATTTGTAGAAATTAGGAATGTCAGGACCAAGTAGCCTTACAGTCTACTGTTTAAGAGAAATTTTCCTCCAAAACTATTCAAATTTAGAGAGACATTTAGCGTTACTGCTTAAAATAATCAAGAGCAAATAGATTGGAAACATTGCGCGAGTGGCGTGGGGGTGTCAGGTGCATAAGTGAATTTTCATACCAAAGTTTTCATTATACTACGAACTGCCTTACCTATGTATCAGACTGTTCCAGCTTGGGTGGACGCCAAAAGAGTAGCGAGCAATAAGCAACTCATAGGGATCTAGCTGCAACATGCAATGCAGCGCAGTATTGAGGGTAAGCTTTCGTCACAGCTGTTTAAAGTGTTAAAATGGAGTAGCATGACGCAGATGTTATGATACGACATTTACCTAGTGACGTATTGGCTACCATGCCTCCCTTCGAGTTTAGTGATCGAATACGCGCATGTACTCTTACTCAGACGAGTCGAGTTGGAACAGCATGTTGTATGTACTACAAAACCTAGCACATTTCACAACTGTAATTTGAAGTAAACTTGAGTAAGCTGTACTTTTTTATGAAAAAAGCAAGTTTACGTGACGCACCTCTAAGAGTTGTAGGATTCCTGGCCCTCTGTTGCTTCTGCAAACATGGGCCACAGCGAAGGTAAAGCAAGGCAATTTCTGGTTCCCTTAGTTACAAACATAGGCGCATTGCCCCTCCAAAAATTTTACTCGAGGGGCCTAGTTCCCCAAAAATGGAATAAAGATATCTCAATATACAACAAAAGCAAATTATCTAAATAGTCCGGATGGAGTTGGAAAGAATTGCGTTTACTTCCAATGCACAGTTAAAGCAATAATGATTCAACCTACGTTTCAGTTAACATCAACCAAATACAGTTGATGTTAGTATAATATTCTATTACAGAATACTAGTTTGTAGCTTTTCTACTTGCGGTCTGTTTTAGAAATGTGTGTGATTCAAAATTCAATTCACTTTGTATGTTCTAAAAGTTTCGCTTATAGGAATCATGTTGCATCCATTTTTCGAGTTCTGAAATGCCTTGTACTCGCCAAATTCCGTTGTTTCATCCTTTGCCATTGTGAAGTATCCACGAACTTACCTTCGTTCAATGTCAGACGAGTTTACAAGCAGAAATGAACTTTTTACTTTCTTACACGTACTATGTACTTTGTGTATAGAGAATGTATTGTAATACACTCAAAAATTCGATACCGAGATTTCACTTGAAATATATGTTTTGAGACCTCCTGTATCCAAAAAAAAAATAGCTTTAGAAAGATGTCTGTGTGTATCAGTATGTCTGTCTGTCAGTGTGGGTGTGTGTCTGTAGGCAGCATAGCTCAAAACGTCCGTTAAACACCAAACTTGGTTTTTAAGTTTAGCATCTTGCTTGGATGCGACACGAAGATTTTCAATAAAATCCTCCCACTCCCAACTACCCTTTTAATGGAAACATTTTTCGAACATTTTGATTTTCTCAAAATCAAAATGCTTCAATATATTCTCAAAAATGGCTCTAACGATTTCGGCTAAATGTTGAACATTAAAGATATTTACATGACAAATAAAATGTATATCTTGGACTTTCTGGGAATAGCCTCTGAAGACCTTTTTATTAAGGATGAAGTTGGCAAAACTAGTAAACCGTAAGAGAGAGACAAAAACTTTATAAAACACACACACACACACACACACACACACACACACACACACACACACACACACACACACACACACACACACACACACAGAGTTTATGTTATATGTATTTTTTCGTGGAGTTGACCGTTTTTATAATTTGTTTTTGGTTTTATATTTCTTGTTATTGTTTTCAGTTTTAAAATACTTATAGTTTTCCAATATGGGAATTTATCAATCCCTGGCCATACAAACAAAGGAAGTTCAATCACATAGCAACCAGCGTTCAAAATATTTTACTATCCCTTTAGCCCACACTACTCCTTATTTCCCTTCTATTTACAAGGAAGCAAGTAATAAGACCATTTCTGATATTTTTTCTCGATTAGCTTGAAGTAAATAGAAGATTAAGGTTTTTAACAATAATTTGTTGCAGAGATGTAGAGAAACTCATGTGCATGAAACACGTCTGATTTTTATATTAGTGTTTGACGTCCGTTCTTACTATATATAGCACATGTATAGATGCTGATATATGAAATGAAATAATTGGGAAAGGAAATTAGGCATGGAATGTTTATTTCCCAAAGTTTGTTATGCCTTCTCGGTATATACCAGCTATGAAGACGGTCCTGGCAGAATTTGAAGTGCAGACCTACCTAGACCAAGTGTTAACGATTTCGATCATCCGTGTCGTCAGGAATGAAATGAGATGCAACACTAACGCCGGAAAGAGTATACCCAACAAATTTAGCATAATTTTTCCTCAACCTTTAGATAAATTAACAGTGTGTTTAATGCTCAAGCAATTGAAAGAATCTGTATTGAACTATCCTATGATGTATTAACTTTTACTTGATTTAGTGATTCCAATAAATATTTTTACTTTTTCTACACGTACTGTATACATAGTGTATAGAAAGGTATTGTATTACACCTAAAAATTCGATATCGAAATTTCAAACGAAAATATTTGTATTGAGTAAAGAACAATTTTTTTTTAGAAAAAGACTCCTGTGTGTGTCTGCAGCATAGCTCAAAAACTAAAACAACATTAAATGCTAAGTTCATTCAAGGATGCGACATTAAGGGTTTCAAGAAAATCCCTCCACTCCAAACTACCCTTTACGTGGGAAAGTTTTTGAACATTTTCATGTTCTCAGAAACAACTCTAGCAGTTTCATTAAAATACGGTACATTAAGTCAATTTACATCACAACTAATTGTATATCTTGAATTTCTGGGAATTGCTTCTGAAGACCTGTTCATTCTGGAGAAATTTTTCTGAACTTTGCATAACTGGTAAACCGTAAGAGAGAGACAAAACGTACTATACAAAAAAATGTATATTTTGTTAAAATACACAATCTATGCCATATACATTTTTGTAGTTCTTTTACCAGATGCCAGTAGTGTTAAAAGTACCAAGCTCTGTCAGTGTTATAAAATTATAACACTCCAATGTTGCCAACTTTAGTTTATGCATCCACGGTGTCATTCAAGTAGGCTATGACTCTTGAAAGCTCGTATCAATCCATAAAATGGCGGATGATTTGAATGTCATGAATATGAAATCTGCTGAACCAGACGAAATTATGCAAGCAGCGGAGAAGGCAAAATTACAACTGCTACCAAAAAAGTCAACAAATCAGTATGACATCACATACATCAGATTCCTGCAATGGTGCAAGGTAAAAAACATAAAATGTTTCCAATCGAAACAAAGGGCCAATAAGAAATCAGTATCAATTATTCTGTTCCCACTTCCTCTACCTAAGGAATAATCATTTAAAATTAAAATAACTGTACAAATAACATTAAAGTTTCTGATGATGATTAGTAACGTTAATCAAACTTGTAACTATTAAAATATTGTTAAATTATTTTCATAGGTTTATCATTTTCACTGCCTCCGTTGTATAGAATGTTTTCGTTCTGTACGAGTAAGTCATCATGTTGTCAGCACTGATGCCAACCAAGGCAACAACTGCATATCGCAGACGGTTAGGCATAAACTCCGTGAAATTGGTAAAACAATCTATGTATAACTATAATATGTCTATAAATATTGAGAACTGCCTAAAAATAGCGTATGACACACGTGTTAAAATTGTTTTATGTTGTAATTTAATTGAATTTTCACACAAACTGTGTGTTGGATAGGATTTACATAGGTAGAGTCAGACAGAAAAATTCAATGCCATAGCCGGGATTTGAACCACGGATCTCCCGTCTCTAGCCGGTTGCTCTACCACAGAGCTACCTCGGCAACATACCTGCACAGCATTAAATTCCTCAACTGACTCGCATGTTTCCCGGCAAACCACAAGGTGATCTCAAATTATTTTGAGATAACATACCCCAATAGTGACTTACAATGTTGTAAGTACTTTAAGTCCCTGGTTTCATAGTACAGCCGATTATTGTGGTCAGTAACTCGTAATTTGATCGTTTTTTTTTTTTTTTCACGCAAGCCCTGCGTAGGACAGGAGTTGAATAGGTAGAGTCAAATGACCTACGGCCTCGTTTGGGAAGCTTCCTACTCAGTATATAAAACACCATTTTTACCACTTGTACAACCTTGTCCCTCCTATAAAGCGTGTGACAAGTGTCCTCTCTGCTTTCGTCCTTGACGCACCATTCCTCACTTTTCCTTGTTCTGTCTGGAAATGGACAGCTGTATTCACTTCGTGAGACACCCAAGCATTTATTTCCCTTTAGCCGCACTATTTTGGTACACTATTCGCTTTTAAATACGTTTAAAGCATTCACTGCATAAAAAGCACTGCACGGTGAATCAGAATAATTCATCTAAGCACAAGCTTTAAAAAAAATCTTTTGCGTTTTATTCACATGACTTTCTCTACATCTCTGTAACAAATTAGCGTTAAAAAGCGTAATCTTCTATCTACTTCATGACAATTGAGATAAACATTAGCAGAAACTGTCTTTATTACTTTGTTTCTTGCACGTAGGAGGGCAAAAATGTAATTTGTTCCATTTACATGATGTCCTCTAGCTGTTCGGTAAGTCAACCTTTTATTCAAAACATTAATCTGTTATCTACATCATGCTAACCAAGATAAACGTAAGCAGAGTTCGTCTTATTACTAGCTTCCTGGTAAATAGAAGGGAACTAAGCAAATGCAAAGGCTAAAGCGATAGTCTCGTCCTTTAAAAGCCGGCCGCTATGTGAAAATTCCAATATGTTTGCCTGCCAGAAGTAAACAAACGAGATAAAAATATGTCTTCCCATTTGAGAAAAGTTTAAGTGGCTTAAAGTTGAAACCAGTAATCCGGAATATCTCGAAAACGGTTAACTCTACAGCAAAATGTGTATGACATAAATTGTGCATTTTAAAGAGATCTAATTTTTGTATAGTACGTTTTTGTTTATTTCTTTTGGTTTACCAGTTATACAAAATTCAGCAAAATCCATTCAGAACGAACAGATCTTCAGAAGCTGTTCCTAGAAGGTTCAATATATACATTTTTTTT
Organism: Hymenopus coronatus; assembly: GCA_030762935.1. Lineage (NCBI taxonomy): Eukaryota > Metazoa > Arthropoda > Insecta > Mantodea > Hymenopodidae > Hymenopus > Hymenopus coronatus. The sequence continues at coordinate 25,110,547 of CM060900.1, read as the reverse complement.
TTTTTTTTTTTTTGTAAATAGCTTAATACGGTATTTTAATCAAAATCATAGGAGCCATTTTTGAGAAAATCAAAACACTCAAAACAAATTTCCATATAAAGGATAGATTGGGATGAAGAATTTTCTTGAAAATCTTGCTGTCGCATCCTTGGAAAGACCAAACTTAAATACCAAGTTTGGTATTTAATGGTATTTTGGTTTTTGAGCAAGGACCTTTTTCTAAAAGTGTTTTTAACTCAGGCTACCTCAAAACATATATTTCCGTTGAAATCTCGATATCGAAATTTTGGGTGCAATACAATACCTTCTCTATACAGTATGTATATAGTACGTGATTAGAAATTAATAAATATTTATACCACTTCTCAGGATACTCCGCCTTGCAAGAACATTTATTGCCCATGAAAATGCTGTTAATGTGTTAATCTGAGAGGGACGAAGTGAGTATTTTAATTAATGTGTTCCGTTCACATGACCTCCTCTACCTGTTCTGCAAACAAACAATTCTTACAAAAGATTATTCATTCGTTTACATCATACTAATCGAGGAAAATATTAGCAGAAGGAAAATAAGTGAATACGCTAGGCTAACGGAATACTCAAATCTTTTTAAAATTTATCGCTATATAACGCAATTTAATTAGGTCGTCTTTGTATGGATATGAGTAAAACAAAAGAGGTACGAAACGAAAGGTGACTTCCCGTTTGAGAAAAGTTAAAATAGTTTAAGATTGAAACCAATAGCATTGAATATCTTGGTTACAGTAACTCTACAAGAAATAAATATAGATGTATGTGTGTACGACAATTTTTTTATTTTAACGAGATCTATAGTTGCCAATACGGATTTTGCGTCAAAATTGACGGATTTTCAATTTATTTGACGGCAAAATTTAGTTTTAACGGATGAGTGACTTTTTCTTTTTTGACGGATATTATTAGCAAGTATAACGTTATGTTAGTTTTCTGTAGAAAACCCTCACTGAAGTAATTCTTTGTGTACCTGCAAGACAGTGTCTTTGCACTTTTTGCGGACTCTGCTACACGTGCATTCAGTAAGAAACTTCTCGGATGACTGAACAACGCCGCAAACATAACACTGTGGCTATGGCCACAAATATTGCCAATGTAACGTAAATGTGCGCTTGTCAGATTTATTTTTTCATGGAAGAAACATTTAAGAGCAGCTGAACTCTTTTTAACTTCACAGTCAAAGTTGCCGTTTCACTATCAAGCGCACGTATGATCGTGCAGCTGCAGAAGCTGCCCTTACATTGTAGTAATCACTGTGCAATCAGATCCCTTGATCATCTTTCACATCTAACCAACAATTTTTTCCAAGAAACCAAGAAATTGAGTTTGAATTTAACTTTTATTTTGAAAGAAAGTATAGAAATATCTAATTTTGACGAATTTTTATGTGGGAATAACGTCGTCACAGTTTGAAATGCGATATAAACGTTAAAATGTCAAAGAAGGAAAATTCTCTAAATTAATGCAGGCCCACTTATATACAGGTAAATACAGGAAAGTTGTTTGTGCGTGCGTGCGTGTGGTGAATTTATACAAGCAATGCCCAATGTCCGTGAAAGATGGGAGGTTGGTTTTACCTCCTTCGACTTTTTGTGGACTGTGCTAGACGTGCATATGTTTCAGTGGTGGTTTGGCTATATGTACGCATTGTTTGATTTACGAAATGAATTTCAAATTTTATGCATTAACAAAGAAGCCTGTTTGTGACAGTTACTGAATGCGTCACAGATACTAGCTGACTCACCCTCCGACTGATGGATGGAGGTGGGGTTGTAGCCGCAAATTACGTAATCGTCTTCAAAGTGACAAGGTTGGACATGGCTGATTTATATTGTCTCAAGGCCGGAATTCATTACATAGCGTTTGCTTGTGAATTAGTTCGTTATGTCAACAATATGAGAAGCTCCCTTGCAAACATAGTATGCATTTAGTTCTGTATTTCGATTCTGTATATTTGTGGTATTCTGTATAGATCTCATTATTTGAATTCTTTATTTTAGGTCGCAGAACTCCTGGGTTTGATAGCGACCACATCAAAAGTCTTATATACATCCAATACGCAATGAAAAATTAGAACATTATAAGTAAATACAGGCATTAAAATATATATCTAATGAAAACAGTGGTTCACGTGGACATAATATAACAATGTTAAAATTATATTACAACAAACAGTGACAATTGAGTGTAAAGTTATATACAAATATATAGATTGATTTCTTTAAGGTATATTAATACTTGTGTTTGTGTTGGTGCAATGCTATTTGAAACTGTGTGCTGTTTTCTGACATAACTGAAACATAATATGTTTAACAGTAAAAGGACTTGTACACAAATCACAATATGGTGGTGCTTCTTTTGAGAGTAGATAGGAATGAGTTAGTTTTGTGTGGCCTATTCTTAGTCTTAATATCTTAACTTGATCTTTTCTGTGGTTGTAGCAGTCTGGTTACTAAATCATGTTTAAAACTATCTGAAACTATGCACATGTCAACATATGAACGGGGATGTATTTATTGCAAGGAAACCAAAAATGTCATGTACATATGTAACTGAAAATGCACGTTTCGAAGGTGCAAAGTGATTTATGTGCTGTTTACGTAAGAGGGAGAGAGAGAACAGCATAACTCTCAAGTGAAATGTAGAATAAACATTAAAATGTTTCCTTAGTTCCGTTCAGTATATTCCGAAGATCTGACACGAAAATTGTCAAGAGAATCTTCACACCAAAACAGTCTTTATATTGAACAGTTTTCGAAATTAATTGCTGTTTTTTTTTTCTGCAGACATTCCGTGTGTAGGACAGGGGTTGCATAAGTAGAGCCAGACTGAAAAATGCTATAGCATAGTCTGGATTTGAACCACGATCTCTGTCCGGTTGTTCTAACCACTGAGCTACCATAGCACATGCCGACAGGACAGAAATTCCCCAACTGACTTGCATTGTTCATATAAACCACAAGGAGATCTCAAATTATTTTGATATGACACATCCTAACGGCGAATTACAATGTCATGACGACTTTTAGAATAGTGAATATTTCAGATTTTAGTTACAAAACATTTAAAATATTCACCGAAAGTCCGGGCTTCATAGTTTTGACTACTATAGGCCAATTAGAGTGGTTCATATCCCAGCTATGACATCAATCTGACTCTACCAATGCTTTTCGTAATGTTTGATTCTCTAAAAATAACACACTGAGAGTCATTATGAAACTAAGAAAGCTAACACGTAACACTACTTCAAATTCTGGATACTCACTAACAACTAGATGAATGCTTATTTATTTTCGTTATTATTTATGTGTTTATGCAAATAATGATTAGAAAAATAAGTTAACGCAGGCGTCAAGATCTGTAAAAATAATATAAATAACAAACTGTTTAACTCAAAAAGTTAAAACTCATAATTTGGGTGTACTTTCCTCCTATGATTCTGTTTCTATCATTTCATTGTTTTCCCTAATGCATATTAAACATAATTTTATATTCTCAACGTAATCTTTTTACAAAATGTTCAACCTGTCAAGAAAAAAACTTAAAAGTTTCTATAACGTACAAAGGCCAACATTTTTTCAAAGGTTTACTTTCCCCACCAAATGCATGTAGGTATTGAATTTCACCCAAAATTGTTATACCGATATTACACAGGAAATAAATGTTTTAAGTACAACTGAATAAAAAAAATCTAGAAAAGGGGTTGTGTGTCTGTGTGTGTTACTGGACAGTAACTCAAAACGAAACGTCGATTAAGTACCAAGCATGGCATTTAAGTTCAGTATCTTCCAAGGATGTGACACGAAGATTTTCCTTCAGAAGTGAAGAAAAGCCGTTGGTCCAGTGTCGTAGATTTACAACACTAAGAGGGATTCAAGCCGGATAAATAAACTTCTGATCAAAATTAAGTGGTCTTTCACGCCCAATATAGAATGGGGCGCTGGGAACCGCAACCCTTAAACAACGTCCATAATTAAAACTCAATTTAATTTACAACTTATTAGATTCTTCTCATATAATACACATACTCACACATATATATATATATATATATATATATATATATATATATATATATATACAGGCTGTAAATGAACTACACCGAAATAATTTGAGAGTTTGTGCACGTGACTGATGTAAGTAATTTGAGATCGGCGATGCATGGACCCCGGATAAACATAACGCAACTACATAGCGTTAAACGTGTGGGTATCAGGTGCTGATAAGTCGGTGTTAAAGCAAAGCAGGTTGAAAAAATCTGATGTGTACCATTCACATGACTTTCTCCATATCCCTGCAACAAATAATTCTTAAAAAGCTTATGCTTCTATTTACTTTATGCTAATCAGAAAAAAAATAGCAGAAATAGTCTAATTACTCGCTTCCTTGTCAGTAGAAGCGAAATAAGGGACAACTCTAGGTTGAACTGATAGTCAAAAGCCGGTTGCTATGTCAATGAAGTTCCTTTGTCTATATGGATAGGAGTTGACAAGTTCCTGTATGAGAAAAGTATACGTTTTTCATAGCAGAAACCAAAAATAAGGAATGTCACAAAAACGAAGAACTCCACGAAAAAAATGTATATAACATAAATTGTGTGTATTAATGTGCTCTACATTTTTTGTGTAGTAAGTTTTTTTCCATCTCTTACGGTTTAGCAGTTATTCAAAATATAGTAAAATTCATCCAGAAATGTTGGGGGTGGGGGGATTTTTCTCAAAATCTTCGTGTCGCATCCCTGGAAGATACTAAACTTAAATACCAAGTTTGGTATTTTACCGACTTTTCGTTTTTGAGTTATCGTGTTCACAGACACACGGACGCGCGCGCGCGCGCACACACACACACACACACACACACACACACACGGACCTTTTTGTGAAAATGCTTTTTATGGATATTGGGGACCCTAAAACATATATTTCCGGTGAAATCTCGGTATCGAATTTTTGGTGGAGTGCAATACTTTCTCTATACATTATGTACATAGTGCGTATGGAGAAAGTAATAATAATAAAAAGGATTTACTCCATGGCAGGAATCGAATTCACGACCTTTGGGATAGCAGTTCCCCGCGTTACGCATTAAATCACCAGAGCAGTTGAAAAAACGTCTCCAGAGTAGGGTACATAAATCAAGAACGTAGTTAATGAATGCTCAGTTTCGTACTGTCAAGTGATTAGTTCGAGATTTTACAGATTTTTGCGACATTAAATCTGGGGAACGCTAGTAACGAGCTGCTAAAAATCGATATTTCTATACTCAGGCTGCAGTCTTAAAGACATTCTAAGCCATTTTTACTTTCTCCATACGCACTATGTACATAGTGTATAGAGAAAGTGTTGCACTCCACCAAAAAATTCGATACCGAGATTTCACCGGAAATATATGTTTTAGGGTCCCCAATATCCAAAAAAAGCATTTTCACAAAAAGGTCCGTGTGTGTGTGTGTGTGTGTGTGTGTGTGTGTGTGTGTGTGTGTGTGTGTGTGTGTGTGTGTGTGTGTCTGTAAACACGATAACTCAAAAACGAAAAGTCGGTAAAATATCAAACTTGGTATTTAAGTTTAGTATCTTCCAGGGATGTGACACGAATATTTTGAGAAAAATACCCCCATCCCCAACTACCCTTTACATGGAACTTTTTTCGAAAATTTTGATTTTCTCAAAAATGGCTCTATCGATTTTGATTAAAATTTCGTATATTAAACATATTTACCTGACGAATGAAATGTATATCTTGAATTTTCTGGGAATAGCCTCTGAAGAGTAGTTTATTCTGGATGAATTTTACTAAATTTTGAATAACTGCTAAACCGTAAGAGATGGAAAAAAACTTACTCCACAAAAAATGTAGAGCACATTAAAAAGACACAATTTATGTTATATACATTTTTTTCGTGGAGTTTGTCGTTTTTGTGACATTCCTTATTTTTCGTTTCTGCTATGAAAAACGTATACTTTTCTCATACTGGAACTTGTCAACTCCTATCCATATAAACAAAGGAACTTCATTGACATAGCAACCAGCTTTTGACTATCACTTTAACCTACGGTTGTCCCTTATTTCGCTTCTAATTACAAGGATGCGAGTAATAAGACTATTTTTGCTAATTTGTAGCATAAAGTAAATAGAAGTATAAGCTTTTTAAGAATTATTTGTTGCAGGGATATGGAGAAAGTCATGTGAATGGTACACATCAGATTTTTTTTTTTTTTTTTCATTCCGGACGAAGTGCCGCGATACGTGGCGTACTGGCACCTCAGAGACTTATAGCCGTTACTTCGAAATTTTAACAAAGAGGCCATAAGTCTCCTATCTCAAATTACTTATTTAAGTAATCTACATATTCTGTGAAAATATTTCGGTATAGTTCATTAACATCCTGTGTACACACACACACACACACACACACACACACACACACACACACACACACACACACACACACACAGGATGTCCCAGAATTCAACTGCACAAATTGGGAAGATTGTAGAAGGGCCCTAGATAAACACTTTGAGGAAGGGAACCTATTCTCCCTTTTGCCAAATGTCAAAGTTATGACATGTTTTCTGGATCGCACATCAGTGATCAGAGGTCGTAATTCAAAATAATGGGGATATGTGTGCCTTGTTTTCATTCAGAATGCCTCATTTGAATGTCAATAATCGAAGGAACGATAGTACGATATTTGAAATGATTGGATTTGCAATTTTAGTAAAATTGCCTATTCTTTGAGGTTATGCACGCCTCGATAAACTTTGGGTTGGTTTCAGATCATTTGCGGTTAGCTAGAGCGCTCTGCTATAGCATATTGGTCGGCAAGTCGGTATAACGCTGGTCATCGAATCTACGTAAGTGAAAGTGGTTAAAGGGATATACAACCTACAGAGACAAAGCCAAATACCGCTGTTCGAATCCTAGCAATTGTACAGTTTTTTTTTTGTTTTTTTTTTTATTCCACGGCTATAATAATGGTTTAGTTTGTACGCTCCAAATCACACCTTATATAAGTGCCTTCAACAAATGTAATTTTTATATTAAATTGATCTACGCAGGTGCCTTGACAAACAATTACTGCATTGAATATTGCACGCTACGTAGATTTCATTCAGTCTGTTGAAAGCAATGTCTTGGGATTCGATGACCAGCGCTATACCGACTCACCTACCAGTATATTAAAACTAGAGCTCGGTCCGAGGTCACGAAAGTGCCGTATTGAGGTTCGGCACACACAAAGTGTAACAATGACGTGGTGGAGTACGCATGGTTTCTACAGCCCGTTTCGAAATGTGTTGCACTATCTAGCATTGCTCACTGCCTGACCTAGTCCAGTTCTTGCTGGTAGATAGATATACAATTGTACACTAAAGGAGCACAGATTGAACTATGTTGAGAATACGAAAGGGTAGACGTTCGACGCCAAACAAACTTGTGGATGATTCAAACATATTTAAAGTGACGGGAGGACAGTCTTTTCTTTCGATATAATAAAGATGTGTCTTGAAATTCACTGCAATAAATTCTGAGCGAGTTTGGTTGATTTATGTTAATTGTCTTTTCAAAGCTCTGTATATAAATTATCCTGTTTTTTGTATCAAGATTTATACTTTTATCAATGATGTCTTCTCGGGATGTCAGCCAGGTAAGTGTTGGATTAATTTCTAAACCTTTAACGACGTACTCGGTCGCCATCATTAGTGATGACGTCGTTGAAAGTTTGGAAATCAATCCCAACATTTACCTGGCTGACACCCCGAGAAGAAATCATTAATAAACAGCGCTGGGAAAGTTTGAAATCTTTTATACTTTTATTTGTAATACTACAAGGCGTCTTTATTTACAAATCATTAGGGATAGCAACTTCGGGACCGATAGCGGGGCAGAATCGAAGTTTTCGAAGTATGGTTGTGTTCACAATGCAGTGTGTACGTAGTGGTACTAATAGAAGGAAAATGGGGTAGTGATTGCATGGTAGACCGATGTTTTCACTAGCAGTGGAAGGCGATTGAGGTTGGGTGGTGAACATAAATATCACTCATTTACGGGATGATGATGATAATGGTGTTTATGGGCGCTCAACTGCCGAGGTCATAAGCGCCCTTATGATTAAAACTTGGCAATAGGCAGTAAGAAAATACCAAAAAGTAAACACAAGTAAAAGAGCTAACACAGTTGAAACGGAAGTAACAGAACGGTCCAGCCCTCTAAACAGAGCTGGATATAAAACTCCATCTAAAATCAACACATTGAAATTAAAAGAGTTTAAAAAAAAACTGCTATCACACTAAAACGTCAAGGTAAAGGAAACTTTTGCTAAAAATTTAAAAATCCTGTCCACTGCTCTTGGGTCATCTGCCAGGACCTCAGCAAGAGAGGCCGGCATGCACATAGATGACCGAATGTGTGCCAGGTGACCACACTCCAGCAACACATGAACTGTCTGTGCCTCCCCACAGAGCGCAAAGACAGGAGCAGGTTCACGTTTAAAAAGGTAACTGTGAGTAAAAATACAGTGGCCAATTCTTAGCCGAGCTAGTACTACCTCCTCCCGGCGGAATAAACGAGAGGAGGTTACCCAGTTGACAGGGAGGTCCTTCACCTCTGGCAGCTTATTACCACGGAGAGCCGACCACTCCGCATGCCAAGTCGAAAAAACGGCTCTCCGTACATCCACTCTAAAATCTTCTGCTGTTGAATGGGTAATCGTAACACTGGGCGCTGTGACTGCCGATTTCGCTGCCAAATCCGCCGTGTCATTCCCTGGCAAGCCAACGTGTCCAGGAATCCATGCGCACTCCACATTAAAACCAGAAGCGTGCAAAATGTGGAGAACGTCCTGGATGCGCTGCACCAAAGGATGGTAATTGTACAGCTCACGAATGCTCTGAAGGGCACTAAGGGAATCACTAAGAATAAGGCAGTCACCTAATTTTCGACGTCGAATATACACAAGGGCTTGATAAATAGCATATAGCTCGGCAGATAATATAGATGTGCAACTAGGCAAACCGTAAGTAGAAGTTGCGGTGCCAGTGACAAAGGCACATCCAACACCGTCGGGGCTCTTACTACCATCGGTGTAAATACAAATACGGCCACTGTATTTGGATAAAAATTCTAAAAAGCAACGACGAATACTATCAAGAGGCGTAACAGATTTCCCGTAGAGCGTCATCCCGAGATCGACATGGGAGGTAGCGCATAACCAAGGGGGGTGTATACTCTCTCCCTTGGATAACAGCCGAGGAATGTCAACATGGTGCTGGCGTAGAAGCTCACGGAAACGAAAACCTGCTGTCCTGGGGCTCAGAGAGCGGAGGCAGTATCGCTCGTGCAGCTCAGGGGAGAAAAACGCGTGATAAGTTGGATGCCCAGGCATACACTTCAGCCCACAGCCATAATTAGCAAGCAGGACATAACGCCGACAACGCAGAGGAGGTTCTCCCGATTCGGCGTAGAGGCTAACAACTGGGCTCGTTGGAAAAGCTCCAACGGCCACACGGATGCCCTGGTTATGGACTGTGTCTAACCTTCTGAGCACTGAAGGTCGAGCTGAAGAATACACAATGCTGCCATAGTCCAACTTCGAACGAATCACAGCACGATAAAGACGGAGCAATGCCGTCCGATCCGCACCCGAAGATTTGCCACTTAGTATCCGTAAAAGATTTAGAGAACGGTCACATCGTGCTCTAAGCTGTGCTATTTGTGGTGCCCAACAAAGTTTCCGATCGAAGATCAAACCAAGGAATCTCGCCTCGTCTGCGAAAGGAAGTAAATCTGGCCCGAGTCGAAGAGACGGCGGCATTTGCCACTTACGGCGCCAGAAGTTAACGCAGACTGTCTTCTCAGCGGAGAAACGAAAACCGTGTTTCGAGCTCCATGCATAGAGATTGTCCAAACACCGCTGGAGACGGCGTTCCAAAAACGGTGTACGCTGAGAAGTACAGAAGATGGCAAAGTCGTCCACGAATAAACAGGAAGAGACACCCTGAGGCACACATAGTGATATGGAATTTATCGCAATAGCAAATAGCGTCACGCTGAGTACCGAGCCCTGCGGCACTCCGTTCTCTTGAATAAAATGGTTAGAAAAAACCGAGCCCACCCTCACTCGAAAAACGCGGTCCCGCATAAACTCCTGAATGACCAACGGTAGGCGTCCACGTATGTTCCAGTTGTGCAGAGAACGCAATATTCCCGCCCGCCAACACGTGTCGTAGGCCTTCTCGAGGTCAAAAAATATCCCAACTGTGGGGCTGTTCTTAAGAAACCCGTCCATAATCTGAGTTGACAGAGAGACAAGGTGGTCAGCAGTTGAACGTCGTCGTCGAAAGCCACACTGGATGTTCGTCAGAAGATTGTGGGATTCCAGCCACCACACCAACCGTCCATTAATCATGCGTTCCATCACCTTGCACACGCAACTGGTGAGGGAAATAGGACGGTAACTGGAAGGAAGATGGCGGTCCTTTCCAGGTTTAGGAATGGGTATGATGGTGGCCTCCCGCCACTTGTCTGGAAAAATGCCATCAACCCAGACACGATTATAGACCTCGAGTAGGAAATCTTTGCCATCAGGAGAGAGATGTTGCAACATTTGGACGTGGATACCATCTGGACCTGGTGCTGAGTGTCGTGAAGAGGAGAGTGCATTGTCTAGCTCTGCCAGGGTGAAAAGGCGATTATAATCCTCAAGGTTGCCAGAAAGAAACAAGAATTCTTGAGATTCCACCTGATTCTTAACTGTAAGAAACTCAGGGGAATAATTGCCTGAGCTAGACACCTGAGCGAAAGCACTGCCTAAAGTATTCGCCACGTCAAATGTATCAACAACAGCTCCGGTAGGTGTTTTGAGACCGGCGATGGGCATATGGTTCGGTTTCCCAGCCACACGTCTTAAATTATCCCATACGACAGAGGAAGGTGTATGTCGATTAAAGGAACCCACGAATTTATTCCATGACATCTTTTTGCTATCCTTAATAACCCGCCTAGAATGTGCACGCAACCGTTTATAGTGTATCAGGTTATCCAGTGTAGGAAAACGCTGGAAAACCCGTAGAGCTCGTCTGCGAGCGCGAATAGCATCCCGCCAGTCATCGGTCCACCAAGGTACCGGAAATCGACGGCTGTAGCCAGTCGAACGCGGAATGGATTGCTCAGCAGCAGAAAGAATGGTCCGTGTGAGATGTTCGACCAAGTGGTTCACAGAGTCGTGCTCTTCGTAGCTAAATTCAGCCAAGTGGGAGTACAGTTCCCAGCTGGCGTGGTCTAGGCGCCAACTAGGTAAACGGGTGGAACATACAACGGGTGTCAAGACACTAATACGACAAGGAAGGTGGTCACTAGAATGCAAATCCGAGATGATATTCCAGCATAAGGTGACTGCTAGCTGAGGGGAACAAATTGCAATGTCAATGTGTGAAAAACTATGAAATGCGTCAGAAAGAAAGGTGGGCTCTCCGGTGTTCAAGAGAGCAAGATTCTGACTGTCCAAGAAGTCTTTAAGTAGCGTACCTCTCGCACAAGCCCGAGGAGAGCCCCAAAGAGGGTGATGGGCATTCACGTCGCCTACCAATAAAAAGGGTGGTGGCAACTGCTAAATGAGGTGTTCTAAGTCGCTCTGCGAGAGCTCCGCAGATGGAGGCAAATAGATACTGCAAATGGTGAATAAAGCGGAGGGTAGCTTAATGCTGACAGCAACGGACTGGATTGCAGATTGTATGGGTACGGAGTTGGCAAAAATATCATCTCGAATAAGCATCATAGTGCTCCCATGTGCCGGGACACCGTCCTCCGGGGATAAATCACATCGTACGGAGGAGTACTGCCTGATGATAACGGTGTCCTGTGGACGGAGCTTCGTCTCTTGTAAGCATACAGCCAAGGGTTCATGCTGGCGTAGCAACAAGACAAGCTCTGGTCGATGTGGTCGAATTCCGCGTATGTTCCAATGGAGGATAGCCATTGGGTATATTATGGGATAAGTTTCAAATCGAAAGACGCTTCTGCAGATTGGGATTAGCTGGTCGGTTCAATTTGTTCTTCTTAGGCGTTGGGCTAGTACTATGTTCAGGAGCACGATCCTGCCGTTTCCGCACTGTCCCTCTGGCAGTGGCGGCAGAATCCTCCTGGTCCATCTCCTCCACAAGGGAGGTCCCTTTTTCAAGAGCAAATTTCGGTCCGAGAAGTTCGAACCGATTGGATGTGCTGATCGGCGAAGACGGCCGTCGCCGATTCACGCCCTCCTCCCCAGACGACCCTTCAGAGGAGGATACACGTGTGGAGTTGCGTGTACTTTTTTACCCTTAGATGACTTGGTAGAAGATTGCACATTCTCTTTCAAGAAGTCTTGTCGTACATACTTGGTCTTAAACTGTTTTTCCGGGGCAGAAGACGTCGTGAATTTACCAGCTTTAGTTCCCGAGGTCAAGGCTTTCGGTGACAAGTGTGCAGGACTATTCTGTAAGCTGGCGGATTTGGCAGATGTTGATACCAACTTGGGTGTAGGTGTCGAAGGCTTTGGCAGCGCTTGGGCTAAAATAACCTTTTCCGCAATTGTAGCCCCGTTCATATCGCCGGTCTGTGTTGCGATTTCCCGACGCGGTACCGGTTTAGCTGCAACTGAGCTATAGGTACCGGACCTCGGGGCAGAGGGTTGGCGGAGTCGCAGGAGCTTGCGGGCTTCCAAGAAGGACACCTTCTCTTTCACCCGTATCTCCTGGATCGCTCGTTCCTCTGCAAAACGGGAGCAGTCTCGGGAACTAGATGGGTGTTCCCTGTTACAATTCACACAGGATGGAGCTGAAGCACAAGCCCCATCGTGGGAGATGTCACCGCAGTGGACGCAGGTGGACTTGCCGGTACACAGCTAACTAGTGTGACCATAACGTTGGCATTTAAAGCACCTCAGCGTATTGGGTATATAAGGAGTAACTTCGATGGCTTCATACCCTGCCCTAATCCTTTGAGGGAGGTCAACACGATCAAAAGTAAGAAACAGGGTACGAGTAGGCAGGAATTCACCGTTGATCTTACGTTGTACCCGATAAACAGATGAGACACCCTGAGTCGCTAGATTTTCTTGCATCTCCTCAATGGACAAACCGTCCAACGCGCGGGTTGTTACTACACCGCGGGAGGAGTTCAGCGACTTGTGCACCTCGACCTTCACTGGATAGCTGGCTAACATGGTGGCTTTAAGTATCCTTGCAGCTTGCGAGGCGGAGTTGGCTTCGACAAGAAGTGTACCATTGCGAGCTCGAACGCAAGATTTGACCGGACCATCGAGACCCTTTTGGATAGTAAAAGGGCTCACCGTAAGGAACTTCTTACCTTCCTCTGTCCTATGAATAACCAAGTAGCGAGGACCACATGACTCGACTACTTCCTTTCCAACGTCTTTATTTAAATTTAGAGGTTTTAGTTTTGGTGCCATAAAAAAATGGTATAAATTCATCCCCCAGTGCGCCCCACCCACCACGGAGCCCAACGCGGGGTCACCCCACTGGGGTGACAGGGCTACACAGGGGATATAGCGGGCTCGCCGTCCCACTCACCCTGGAGTTCGGTGTAATACCTAGTCCTGGCCGATTGACTAGGGGTGGGTTAGTCCCTAGCCTCCCGTTTAGGCAAATCAGAAACCAAAGCGGTGTATTAGGCTGCGCACCCTCCCCAGTTACTGAAAGACAGAAGCCCAGGCTCAGGTACGCAACCCTCAACCAACCAGGATATTCCTTTTCACCGACACGGGTCTCCACGCACGGCCTACACGTGGGTGGGCATTTTGACCTTCTGACTCCCTCACCACTCTGAGGTTGCCCACAGAGGGAGTCAAGGTGGCTCGGGACCCCGGGTGCGCCTAACCCGTACCTACCGTAGTAGGCCCCTCGGGGCCTCAGTTACGGGAACTAACAGTTTTAATTCAATTGCTGTTGTGCAACAAGTCATCAACATCATTATCCGTTTCATTTTCTCTGAAGATATATATACAATGCACAACAACATACATTCGTTACGTCTCAAATGTGAATCGGCTCCGATTGACACGTAAACAGATTTTATATTATGAAAAGCTTCGCTCCATATCACAAGATGAGACTGGAGCAAAACGGAAATAGGACACATCATCGACTATTGTGTAAGATACTCCTTCAGCAATTATTTCCGTTGCAACACCTCGAAGCACATTTCGTATTCCACTCATTATTGTACCGCCTGCGGTGCCATTAGTAGTTAACGCGGGCGTTAAACACTACCAAAAAAAAAAACAACTCATTATTGAAAATCTGACTTTTTTTTTTTTTTTTTTTTTTTCAAACACTGTCTTCGCTTTCTTTTTCACACGGTCTAAAACAGGTGTCACGGGTTTCTGATTAATTTCTTACACAAGTTCATCGACAGCTTTCAGGGATCGAGGCATTACAATGTTCAATGTTTCCAAATGTGTTAATGTCGTAGATACATCTGCAAAGTTCTTCTGTATGAATTGCAAATCTTCATGCAATTCATTTGAAGCAAGAGATTTTACAATCTTGATTGAAGAACATGCACTATCATCAAATGCATTAATTACCTGTAAAACAGTATTGTCATATACAACATAGTACACTGCTGCATGGAGCCACGTTCCCCAACGCGTTACTACAGGTAAATAGATGCGGCTCGTGCAGTTGCCAATACAGGTCAGTCTCTACTCGGTAGGTAGTCAACTCTATGCGCGTGTCTCGCTATCGGTCCCCAAGTTGCTATCCTTACTAATCCTATAATGAAATACTTGTTTTGTGTTACTTTATGAATTAGAACGATTCATATCATGTGAATTAATGCAATGAGCCACTTTTGTTACAGACTATACCTCAACGTATGCATGTTTACGTTTCAAACCCCTGTGTGTGTTGCTAACTCTGTGCACTTCGGAACCCAAAACCGAGTTCTAGTTATAACCGGATGCTCTAGCTAACTGCATTTCATCTGAAATATACCGAAGGGTTATCAGTGGCTTGCACACCCTCAAAGAGCAGGAAATTTTGTTGAAAGAGCAAATCAAATAGTTTTCAATAGCGTATTGATTGCATTCCTTCGACTACTGGCAGACAAATGAGGCATTCTGAATGAAAATAGGACACACACACAGACAGACACACACACACACGTTCTTTTGAATTACGATCACCAATATGCGACCCAGAAATCGTGTCATACTTTGACATTTGGCAAAAGGGACAATAGGTTCCCTATCTCAAAGTATTTATCTAGAATCCCTCTGTACCCTCACAATTTGTGTGGTTAACCTGCATAGCTTAGATTAGATTGCCTTTTGTAGGTTCATACACATACATTCAAACTGTAGAATTCACTCTTGGCCAGACCAAAGGTGCATTTTGTGCAACCACTCGCATAAATTAATGAAACCACGTTTATGAAAAACAAAAGTAGTCAAAGATTTAGAAAGCTTGGTTAAGTGATTTTAGAGAAACACACACACACACACACACACACACACACACACACACACACACACACATTACTGGATAAATATCAATATATATATATATATATATATATATATATATATATATATATATATATATATATACATACATACATACATACAGGGTTACTACAAAAGAAATAGACAACTTCAACTGCCTGTAAAACAAAAACTATTAGAGATAGCAACCTAATTATTTTGGAGGTATGCTGAGAAGCTCTCAAAGTTTCGTTGGTTACTATTGGTAACGCTGTAGTGTTTTGTTTGTTGTTGCAGAAGCTGAAATGGCGGAAAATCCTTTGGAAAAGGCATATTGCGTGTTGGAAATTGCTAGAACGCAATCAGCAACTGTTGTCCAACGACATTTTAGAACACGTTACCACAAAAATGAAATGATGCGCTCACAAAAACCAGCATCGTCGTCATCATGTCGCAACATGATGCAAAAGTCACGCCGTATGAACTTATCTTCTTCACTCAGAAACTGCAACATCTGTAATCTGTGAATTTGTAATTGCATGCTTGCCCTAGATGTCGATTTCTGTGGGCTTCTTATGTAGGCAGAACGAACACGTTCAACGTTTTCTTCCGAAACTCTTGGTCCTCCCGAGCTCTTCCCTTTGCACAAACATCCAGTTGTCTCGAATTTTCTATACCAGTCGTAGATTGACTGTCTAGTCGGTGGCGGTTTTTGTTTTACGGGCAGTTGAAGTTGTCTATTTCTTTTGTAGTAACATATATATTAAAGATTTGTACTGTTATAAACAGGACGGACTGTCAGGTTTTAAGCTCTGCATTCTGTCAACTATGTGTATTGCTTGGAATAAAATGTAACCAGCTTATGTTTCTACACGTATACTCATTTTCTACGCCATGGCATTTTCTACGAAGACTTATTGAACACTTTTTAGTCTTTTAGTAGTATATGAATTGAAATTAGGTGTTTTTAGCCCCTCGTCCGTCAGAAAGAACAGGGATTTTCAATTATTGCAGATCATCAAAATCAATTGAGTGAATTTGAGACCCCCCAATATACCAACACAAATTTTGAATTTTGTCTTAATTAATTAATTTATTAATTATTATTATTATTATTATTATTATTATTATTATTATTATTAACACATTTTCTCTACTCCTCCCTCCACCAACATTCGCCGCAACGTCGCCAACCCTAGCAAATAATTGTTACTCTCTGTGCCACGCAAGTCGATCTGGATAACTGAATTACTTAGGCGCTGACCTTCGGATCCCATGATCGCGAGTTCAAATCCATCTCAGACCGAAGGTTCGCAACATGCTTAAGCGGTACAAGAACCGATATTCTAACTTTTTGAATATTTGAAGATATTTACTTGAGCAAACACATATTACGAGCAAACAAAAAATGACTGTGCAAGAGCTGAACCTCTAACTAAAAAAGTTGATCAGATAATACAATTATATATTTTAAATAGCGTAAAAGTGCACATTTTCAAAAAATGTCATGCACATTCACTTTTGCCAGAGAAGTATGATAGTGAAATTCTTTGAAACTTTAGTACAATGAGAATAAATGTAAGGATATTTGATTTAAGCCGAAGTTTTTAGTTGCAGAGAAATAAATGAAGCTGGTAATTAAACTTTTCCTAGTTTTTCCAGTATAAATTAATATCAGAAAACGAATAAAACCACCATAGAACATTTAAGATAACTTGAGGTTATGTATGTAAATTTTCATACAAACTTAAACAAAACAAATTTCATGCGCAAAAATGTAAAACAGAGAAGAAAAAAAAATACAGATAAAAATAGGATTAAAAGGTAGCGAATGGCTAATTTAAACAAATAGCTGAGCTTTTAAACATGGCGGATCGTAAAATGTTCGACCAAAATTATTCATCGCTTACCATAAAATATCTACAATATGATATAATTAGAAATCAACAGTTTTGTCGTTTTCACACAAAAGTTCAATCCCGGTGTCCCTTAAAGCGCCAAACCGATTTCTGTAGATTTTCTGGCACGTAAAAAATTCCGGCACCCGGTGGTGCTGATATGATTCTGCCAATTGACAGCGCCGTTAAGGGACAATGGAATACCAAATATATTTCTGGAAGTTTTACTGTGATTCCATTGTTATGTAAACCAAACATGAATACAAATTTTAATTTAAATTGGATAAATACTTTGCATTAGACAAATAATTTCATAAATTTTATTATGTAAATATGTTGTATAACCAAATTGTTCCACGCGCCTCAAAATTTGAGAACATGGTTGGCATTTTCTGAATTGGAGCTTTGAACCACACATAAAAATGTTAAAGGGGTTACTTCAATAACTCTTCATTACTAAAGGATTATAATTTTTTTTAAAAAGTTACACATTTTAATATCTAAAATTAATCTTTTGTTTCATAAAAATATTTTTTTTAATAGTTACTATTGGTGTAGGGATAATTTGCTCTATTTTAATATTACAATGGACATTTTTTGCACTTTCTAGGAAATTTAGTTTTATAGTCTTACAAAAAAAAAACTGAGCCGCGTGGAACATTGAAAATGAGATGTATTGTACGAGCTTTAAATGCCTATGGAACCCAAAACAAGGGGAAGACAGTTAAATGTTGGTTCTCAAAAGCTCCAAACACTATTTGCTATCACACCCTCCATGGTGTAATGGTTACCATGCTAACTTCATATACCCAAGGTCCGGGTTTAAAACCCGGCGGAGGACGATGGATTTTTTCGGGTGTAAAAATCCTTCGGAAGGGAAGTAAAGCCGTTGGTCCCGTGTCGTAGATTTATGGCATGAAAAAGAACCTCAAGCCTGATAGAGGGGCCTCTGAGCAAAATTAAGCAGTCTTTCACGCCCAATTTAGAATGGGACGCTGAGAACCACAGCACTTAAAAGGGCGTCCATAAATAACACGCCGTTTTTATTTATTTATTCATTTATTTTTTTTTTCTATTTGCTATCAGGGATTTTCAATTTTTTTAACGCTTCTCATAAAAATGTCACTACCAGTGTCCCTTAGTAACAAAATCGGTTTTACTTTCTACCACGTAAACAGTAGGTGTCTGGTGCTGCATTTCACCCAAAATATCAATACTGAACTTTCATCCGAATACATATTTTAAGGAAACCTGAACTCAAAACACGTTTTTATAAAATGTGTCTGCTTCTCTATCCGCCCGTCCATGAGTTTTCTAAAAACAGCCTGTAAAGTCCATTTCATTCGGAAGGATTATTGTATAGCTTGTGTAACTGGCATATGCTAAGTGATGCACCAACATTAAAGCAAACAGTTTATTCTAGATAGCCCTATTTGTGACCAAGTCATTTCCGAAGTATTCGTCATTAAGTGTTCGAATTGCTCAATACCTTTTGTTTTGTCAAGTCCTGTAGATTTTCAGGTGTTTTAAGCGATTGCATGGAAACGATGTGGAATTATAAGACCAGCAAATAGTCAAGGTCTTAAATACAATTGACTGTTCTACTCGCCTTGTATCTATAACGAAATGTGTAGTATTCCTGTTTCGGTATAAGGTTTATCTTAATTGAATCAAGTGGATAGAAAGATATTCTTTCGAAAGTACAGTTTGGATTGGCCGAGCCCTCTGGCCCTGGGTTTTTCCGTGGTTTTCCTGGGGTCGCTTAGGCGAAAGCTGGAGTGCTGTATATCTACCACGGTTCCTTTCCCTTCATTCCTTTATTTCATTTCCCTTCTTCATCGTTCAGTTCGGCGGCAGGTGTAATTTTAGGCTTTGCAGGCAGATGGCAGGTTGCTTGCTCCGGGTAAAACTCGCTTACCCGTGGTTGCAGAGCCCTCCTTTCGGCCTCCGGGCTCCTGTATAGCCTCCGTGGCGCACCAGAGCTGCCATTTAGTGAATGTTAGGGACTTCCGTGCGTCTCTGCGCCTAGCTCCGTCGTTTCTTGTGTGCTGCCTGTGATTTCCCTCCTCTCGTCCTTTCCCGGCGGCAATAGATCAGTACTTGGTCGTAGTTGCCGAGATGTCCCCCGCCGTTAACATGTTAATACTTTATAGCTTGGATAGACAAACGACAGGAATTAATGTGAATATCACACCTTATTAGTTTTTTACAAACAAACCTCCGTTTTTTCCATTAATTCATTATAAAAGCAAACAATAAGCAACAATACTAGCAAAATTGTTTTGGAACAGTGGATTACGAAAAATAGTTACTAGGAAACAGTACGATTAAGAAATTCAGTTTAGGAGGATTTTATTGGAAAAATGACCGCGAATAAATGGCAGAAATAAACTTTGCGTTTCGCGCTTCCATTCATATTCATTTCTTTTTTCTTTTTTTTTCAGTTGGAATACCTATGGCACTGACAGATTCAACAATAATCAAAATATTTCGTTGACGAAATATCTGTTGTCGATTTCTTATTTCTTAAATTAATTTTCCGTAGACTACTTCAGGTTGGAGTTTATTTTGTTAGAAATGTTAAGTATACACCTTGCGGTTGGAACCCATTGCAATTTAACTCTTCAGGAGGAAGTGTTTACTGGTTATCTATAGCCTGTCTCGCACCTAAAAGGCAACCTGCAGTTAAATGGAGTATTTCTGTCTCTATCTAACAAACAAATGTTGCCATTAACTTCGTCTTTTTCTACTCTCGCGCTGTCGTCAAGTTACTAATAATATGCTGTAAATATTCTGATATAATTTTCAGCTTTGAACACACAGGCCGGTCCCCATGGCCACGCTTGCTAAGGCGTCTCGCTTTGGTGCTTCGTGGGCAGGGGATTATGGGTTCGAGTCCCGCCTTGGGCGTGGTGTTAAATCTTTGTGCAATGTGTATATGTTTGTGTAAAGGAACAGTAAAACCAGTAATCATACAGTAAATTTACGGGGGGGGGGGGAATGTAAACGGGGATAACAGCGCCGGGGTCCTGACCAGACTCCGGTACTGTTAAAAAACACATTGTCCTAAGCAAATTCCCTTCTCTATCAGATTACAACACTTTTTGAGCATAATATATTTCCATGGGCCCCACATTTCTTAAGAAAACTTGTTTTTCAGTAAAAGTCTGATATTTGCAACTTCTGTGCTTATCACACAGTGACTAATAGACTAAAGGTCAGAACGTAACACATTTTACCTTAGCTATAGTAAACTAGAATACCGCTACTTGCCTAGTTTGAATTCTCTATCTTAAATAAAATCTTAAATATGTTTATTTTTTCTGTTACTTTCTCTACACGTACTATGAATAACGTGTATAGAGAAGACATTGCGTTCCACCCAAAAATTCGATACCAAGATTTCACCGGAAATATAAGTTTTAGGATCCCCTATAACCAAAAAACCATTTTAGAAAAAGGTCCGTGTCTGTGAACACGATAACTTAAAACCAAAAAGTCAGTTTTATAGCAAACTTAGTATTTAAGTTGAATATCTTCCAAAGATGCGATACGAAGGGTTTGACGAAAATCCTCCCACCACAAACTACCCAATATGTGGAACATTTTGCGAAAATTTAAGATTTCCTCAAAAATGGCCCTAACAATTTTGATTAAAATACCGTATATTATAGATACATCACAAATAGAATGTATATTTTGTATTTTCTGGAAATGGCATCAGAAGAGCCTTTATCCTCGTTGAATTTTGCAGAATTTTGCACAACAGTTAAACCGTAACAGCTACACAAAATCTTAGTACACAAAAAATGTAGATCTCCTTAAAACTCACAATATAAGTCATACACGTTTTTCTTGTAGTGTTGACCGTTTTCGATATGTTCATTGCTATTGGTTCCAATTTTAAACTGACTTTTCTCAAACGGGACCATACAAAGCGAACCGATCCTTAATTGTTTCACATAGCGACCAGTTTATATAGATTTGATATTGGTTTAGCCTAATGTATGTCCTTATTTCTCTTCTACTTACAACGGAGCAATAATAAGATCAATTCCGCTGATGTTTATCTAGATTAGCATAACGTAGACAAAAGAATCTTTTGTAACAAAAGTTGTTAGTGTAGCTGCTAGAGAAAGTTATGTGAATGGAACGTATCAGATTTATAATCACGATTTATAGAAAATTGTATACCTATGCAGTGGTAAAGTCAGCCAAGGAAAATTTTGATTTTCTCAAAATAGCTGTAACGATTTTGATTAAAATCTCTTATATTTAAGCTCTTTACATGACAAATAAAATGTATATCTTCAATTTTCTGGGAATAACCTCTGAAGGAATAGGCTTTTGTGGAATTTTGTGTAACTGGTAAACCGTAAGCGATAGGCAAGAACTTATTTAACAAATAATGTAGATCCCGTTAAAACACAGTTTATGTTATACACATTTTTTTCGTGGAGTTGACCGTTTTTGAGATATTCCTTGTTATTAGTTTCAGCTTTAAAATACTTATACTTTTTTCATACGGGAATTTGTCAACTTTTGTCCATACAAAGGTGCTTCAATCACTTAGCAACCAGCTTTTAAAATATTTGACCATCGATTTAGCTTATGGTACTCATTATTTCCCTTATAATTTACAAGGAAGCAAGTAATAAGACTCTTTCTGCTAATGTTTTCTTGGTTAGCATTAAGTAAAATGAGGAATAAGCTTTTTAACAATAATTTATTGTAGAGATGTAGAGAAAGCCATGTGAATGGAACACCTCAGATTTTTTGTTATTGGGTTTACAAGTGAGAGAAATGCTGACCGGGTTTGTAGAAACGTTTTAAAAGAAGCCGGAATCCTGTAACGTCTGGCACTCATAGCCTATAACAGTAAGTTATCTTGCCAGGCAGAAAGCAGATTCCATGCTGCAGTAAAAGTTAACCTAAGTTTGTAAGTGTTAATGTAGGTTACTTATTTTGTATTTATAGTAATGGAAGAAGCAGCTTGAAAGATAAGATACAATGAAAACGTTAGTAAGGGAATAAATGAAACGGCGACTGCTAACAGGCGTTTAGAAACAGTATAAAAATCCGATATATTCCATTCACATACATTTTTCTACATCTCTGTAATAAATTGTTAAAAAGCTTATTCTTCTATTTACTTCATGCTAATCGAATCGTCTCATTACTTGTAAGCAGAAGGGAAATAAGGGAGTACCATTGGCTAAATCGATAGTAAAATCTTTTAAAAGCTAATTGCTATGTGACTGAAGTTCCTTTGTTCGTAGGAGTTGACAAATTCTCGTATTATAAAAGTAAAAATAGCTTAAAACTGAAACCAATTACGAGGAATGTCTCAAAAGGTCATAAAGTATATAACATAAATTGGGTGTTTTAATGAGCTCTACATGCTTCGTATAAGAACCTTCTGTATACATATATCTTACGGTTTATCAGTTATGCAAAATTCCACAACATTTATTCAGAATAGAGATTTCTTCAGAGGTCATTTTCAGAACATTCAAGATACACGTTTTATTTATCATGCAATGATCTTTAATGTACGATATTTTAATTAAAATCGTCAGAACCATCTTTGAGAAAATAAAAATGTTCGAAATTTTTTCTATGTAAAGAGTAGTTGGGGGTGGGGGGATTTTCTAGAAAATCTTCGTGTCACATCGCTGGAAAATATTCAACTTGAATACCAAGTTTGGTATTTGACGGACTTTTCGTTTTTCAGCTATGCTGCCCACAGACGCACGCACGCACGCACGCACGCACGCACGCACGCACACCCTCACAGACACACATTTACATTTTCCTAAAAATGCTTTCTTTGGGACTCAGGGGGTCCCAAAACATGTATTTTCGGTGAAATCTCGGTATCGAATTTTTGGGTTCATTGCAATACCTTCTCTATACACTATGCACATAGCACGAGTAGTAAAAGAGAAACGAATGAAAGAACCTATATGGACGCAATTAAATAGAAAGCAAAAACGCTGAAGGAAACAATAACATACTAGGTTAACGCAATGCAATAGAATAGAAGAACAGATATAGAAAATAAAAATCTGATGTGCTACACTCGTGTTCTACACACAAATTTCTGACAAAAGATTATTTTTCTTTCTACACTATGCTAATCCAGATAAGCGTTAGCACATTATCCTTATTACTCAGTTCCTTATAAGTAGATGGGAACTAAAAGAATGCCTTATGCTAAAGCGATAGTCAAATGTTTTAAAAGCTCTCGTTATGCGATTGTCATTGCAATGCTAGTACTCTACAACTGAAGCAAATAACAAGGAATATCTCGGAAACAGTTACCTCCACAAAAATATGTAAAGGACATAAATTGTGTATTTTGACAAGATATACATTTTTGTGGAGTAAGTTTTTGTCTATCTCTTACGGTGCAACACTTATGCAAAATTCGGCAAAATGCATCCAGAATAAAGAGGTCTTCAGAGGCTATTCCTAGAAAAGTCAAGATATACATTTTATTTGGGATGTAAATATATTTAATATATGGGATTTTAATAAAAATCGTTAGAACCATTTTTGAATAAGTCAAAAAGTTCCAACATTTTTCCATTTAAAGGGTAATTTGTGGAGGAGCACTTTCTTGAAAATCTTCGTGTCGCATCCCTGGAAGATGCTAAGCATAAATACCGAGTTTGGTATTTAACGGTCTTTTCGTTTTTGAGGTATGCTGTCCAAAGTCACACGGGTACTTTTGTCAAAATGCTTTTTCGGACTCAGGGGACCTCAAAACATATATTTCTGGTGAAATCTCGACACTGAATTTTGTGGAATACAATACCTTCTCTAACTACTATGTACGTAAACATATTTCAGTAACAATGCAACATGGTTGAAATATGTCAGAAGCATTACTGTTACTATGAGGAATTACTGGTGTAAAGTTGAACAAAGTACTTTACTTATTTTCAAAATTTCAAGATGCGTTACCTAAAATGTTAAGGGTTTATCTGAAGCAGTACTAAAGCTACGTCATCTATTACTTTCTCTACACGTACTACGTACATAGCGTGAAGGGAAGGTATTGTACTGCACTCAACAATTCGATACGGAAATTTCACCCGAAATATAAGTTTTGAGACCCCCTGAAACCAAAAAAAAAAGCTTTTTTAGAAAAATGTCCCTGTGTCTGTCAAATGCGTGTGCGTGTGTGTGTGTGTCCTCACAGGGTAGCTCAAAATCGAAAAGTCCGTTCAATACCAAACTTGGTATTTTAAGTTCAGTACCTACCAAGAATGCGACAAGAAGATTTTCAAGAAAACACCCCCACCCCAACTATCCTTTGCATGGAACATTTTTCAAAAATTTTGATTTTCGCAAAAATGACTAACGATTGTATTAAAATATTGTATCCTAAAGATATTTACACGGCAAACAAAATCTATTCCTTGAATTTTCTGGGAATAGCCCCTAAAGACAACTTTACTCTAGATGAATTTTGCGGAATTCTGCATAACTGGTAAACCCTAAGAGATAGACAAAACTTACTGAATATACAATGTAGCACCTGTGAAAACACACATTTTATGTTATACACATTTCTTTCGTGATGCTGATCGTTTTCGAGATATTCCTTATTATTGGTTTCAGGTTTAAAGTATTTATATTTTTTTACACGGGAATTTGTCAACTCCTGTCCACACAAAGGAACTTCAATCATACAGCTACCAGCTTTTGAGCGTCACTTTAACCTGTGGTATTCCCCGAGTTTCCTTCTACTTACATGGAAGCAAATAATAAGACCATTTCTGCTATTTTTTTCTCGATTAGCATGAGTTAATACAAGAATAAGTGTCTTAACAGTTTGTTGCAGAGATGTAGAGAAAGTCATGTGAATGTATCACATCAGTTTTTTTTTTTTTTTTTTTTTGTAGGAATCCTATAGCTATTTACAGTACTACTCGGAATGCCTTTTAGTCAGGATAATTTCTCAATGCAGGCGGAGGGAGATCCAAGAGGGGTATAAGTGTTCGTCTTAACCTTCCCTTCAGTGTCAAATTATTACATTTCTTGTAATAGGTACATAGAAGGCAGAGATGGCATAGCACTCCACCAAAAATTCTCTATTGATGTTTCACTGGCAATGCACGTTTTGAGGCCCCCTAAATTAAAATTAATTTTTAGAAAAAGACCCCTGCACACATGTGTAATTGTGAAGAGATGTCTCAAAAACGAATAGTCCGATAAATACGAAACCTAATAGCCAAGTTCAGTAACTTATAAAAGTGTACGAAGGTTTTCAATATACGCTTTACAGCAGAATGTTCCAGCTTAGCTGCGCGTCAAAGAGCAGTCGGTTACTCAATGACATGGTTATGCCTATAGCATGCAACACACCACAACATTGAGGGTATCCATCGCATCGTCGTGGCTGAATAACATTCTGGAATGCAAGCGCAAGGATTGTGGGAAATGTTGCTGAATGAGTCCTGATCAGACTCCGTGTTAGGTGCGTAACGTCAGGCAGAGAATTCCTGAAATGCGTAATGATGTGCCTTATGGATCGTAATGAGTTGATATTGGGAAAAGGAGGGAAGACAGCGCACCCATGGGGCGGTGGGGAAACGCTGAATTATACAATGAACAGTGTGGGTAAGCAACGGTGCTCTTTTCTTTCATAGTAGCTTTGTGTATTAAATTGCTACATTTAACCCAAAATATCAGTTGATCAAGTATATTGAGTGTGCCGCAACGATTATCTTCTGATGAAATCACCTTTACCGAGCTCATGTACCACACAACCTCAAATAACCATTTGAAATAAGTGGAAAAACGTTATACTATTCGGGTCCCGTCACTTCTGCGCCAATTTCAGTTTTCAAGAATTATTGCTTAATGGCTTATTAATTTTAAAGAAATGGGATATCAAAAATATACTTTATACGTGATCTAAGTATGCCTTTTACTTTCTCTATACGTACTATGTACATAGTGTACAGAGAAGGTATTGTAATGCACCCAAAAATTCGATACCGAGATTTCAACGGAAATATGTTTTGAGACTCCCTGATTCCAAGAAAAAGCATTTTCAGAAACATGTTATGTGTGTGTTATGCAGCATAGCTCAAAAACGAAAAGTCGGTTAAGTACCAAATTTGATATTTAAGTTGAGTATCTTACAAGGATGGTTTTCAAGAAAATGGCTAACGACTTTGATTAAAATACTTAAGATATTTTTATGGCAAATGAAACGTATAATTTGAATTTTTTTAGGAATAGCCTCTGAAGAACACTTCGTTCTGGATAACTTTTGTTTTACTGGCAAACCGTAAGAGACAGACAGACACTTACTACGCAAACAAAAAAACAAACAAAAAATGTGGATCTCATTAAAAGACACAATTAATGTGATATATACAATGGGCTTGTACAGTTAACCGTTTTCGAGATATTCCGGATTATGGGTATCAATTTTAAGACACTTAAACTTTTCCCGAAGACATCTTTCTTCTCATTTCACGTTTGTTTACTACTGGCAAGAAAAGAGAATGGAATTTCAATTGTTTCACATAGTGGCCTGCTTTTGTTGCATCATAGTCTCCATAACATGCTGCGTTCAACATTGAATGGGGAAGAAAAAACAGAGCAGTAATACGGCCATGTAGTGGCAAACAAATAGATAGGTTTTATTTCATTTTAAACAATAGGAGTAAAGAAACGATAGTTAATATCTTAAAATATATTTGAATTTTGCTGTTATTTTGCGTTTTTTCTCCATAACCTTGTGTATTCCCTTAACATTGAACAGGGAAGAAAAAAAGAGCACTGCCGCGGCCATCTAACTGTAAATAAATGAGTACGTTTTTATATGTGTGTTTTAAACGATAGGAGCAAGAAAACGATAGTTAACACACAAAAATATATTTAAATTTCATCTTGCGTCATTGGCTCAATAATCTGGTGCGTTTCCTTAGCACTGAATACTGTTGCTATTTAATGACAGAGAACCGCGCTACTATTGCCATCTAGCGTATATTAAACGGTTGCGTTCCCTTGGCCCTGAGTGCTCATTTCGTCACTGCTCTTTTTAGTTTCTAAAGTCGGTATGGATTTGCGACGTTGAGCAGTTAACACACCCTTATTCAGCAACATTACCGGATTGAGCTATGACCTATGTCCAGTGACGTTCCCTTCCAGCCGAGCTCTGTGGTCTATGGCTGAGTACGCACGAGTACTCAGATTCAAGATGAGTGGAGTTGAAACATTTTACATGGAATATTTTTGGATTTTTTTTTTCTTTTTTGTTTTCTCAAAGAAACGGCTAACGATTATTATAAAGTGCCAGTTATTAGAATTGAGGAAAATGTTGTAAAACTCCCAGTTAGGAAGAACGGACCTGGTGGGATTTAAACAAAATACCTCCCATTAACGAGTCTGTGTCTTGATGACCTTGGCTACCCGTGTCGATTGTGCTCGAAACTGTATATTACAATAAAAGTATCTAACTAAACTATGGCTTAGGGGTATTTGTCGTGATAAACTGCAAGTAAATGGAAACATAAGCTATTGTATAAAAAGTCTGTAGGAAAAAGGTTAAAATGTTGGGAGAGCAATAAAGCTGAATTTCGCAATGCGACCGCCGCTGATCTATTGTGCATCCCTTTGCTTTTAGCATCCAAGGCTTGCATTCTTTATGCAACAATTCAAATCTGCTAAATATATTCCTTGGATTTCCTCTGAATATAGGGACATTTTATCCACGTATATTTCCCTTAATACAGCAATTTGTATGCAAAACAGCTGTAAGAATTATGAATAAAGAATGCAGTACGACTGTTTCACTTGGAGCTTTTACTCATGTTTAATAATAAACAAGTGTGAAAAAAGTTTTTAACTCCATCTGTGAAATTTGGAAAATCTTCAGTGTATAAGGCATCTTATTAAAAAGTATACCAGATATTATACGCAATAATAGTGATATTTTTGCCATGTTCCAAAACACCAGCTTACACTGTTAATTAAATACCATTTTACTTTCTAAAATCGCAGTTCTAATAAAAAATGAGCCACGTAATACATTTTTAAAATATTCACATAAAAATCCCAGTTATATAGCAAATGAGTTTACAAATAGATCTGCCGTATTAATTTTTATGCTATCCCTAATTAGTGTAGACAAACTTTTACTAATTGTACTGTCAAAAATTATGATTTTTCAAATTTAGAGCCTTATTTCGAAAAAAAAAAAAATATAGAAAAAATGTTCTTTAATGTGTTTTATAAACAGCTAAAGACTTTAAGAGATAAATTAATGAACAATTGCATCGTGTGGAACATTTTTAATATGGAAAAGGTTTGAAGTAGGGAGTGCCTATTAATGAGCATGCACCTAACCACTTATAGTTTCAGTTAATTGCTAGTTAAAGTGAGCCAAATGCCAAAAAGCATGTATTTTCTTAAAGTTTAAAATTCACGTCATTTTATTATGGGAAGCAACTTTTGGTCAAATTTCACAGATGTATCATCTTAAAAAGTTGATTTATCATTTCACTATACACGTGGATCACTGAAGCTGTGATAAAAATTCTTATTATCCTCATGCGTTTAGTTCGCTTAAAAATGTTTGCTCCTCCCTTCAGATAAATCTAAACCTGGAGCTCAATGGAGTTTATTGCTGGAGATTTTTGTGGCTGCGAGACGCATCTTAAGAATGTGCTTCACAAACCCAGTTTCGTTTGTCACTGCATCTCACTCCTGAGGTGAAGAAGAAAATCAATTTGAATAGCAGTCTTGGCAATGGCTGGAATTCACTCAGCAAAACTTGCAGCCAACACTACGAAATAAACTGCAGGCATTGTGTAAACAAAGGAAAAGTTGCATTAAACATTTTTTTTTACAATCGAAAAATGAGATGTTAAAAGCTGTTTGGGTCTTAATCACTTTGTCCTAAACAGCTTGTGGTAATACTGGGCAATATCACTTACAAATGGAGTAATAGTTCAAACATATGTGTAGATCGAAAAAAATGCACCCCAAGCGTAACATCAAATATATGTGTATGCATTAATAAAACTGTCCATTCGTTACGCACCTTTTAGAATAAAAAAAAAGGTTAACCAGTAAAAATGGGGCACCTGAATCGTTTCAAGATATCAACAGGATTTTTAACTTGAGTTTTAAAACGGATAGAGAACAAAAGAGACATTAAACTACCTTCACATCTTTCTAATAAAATTGATAAACACTTCCAGCAAATTCAGAGAGCAGAAACGCTAAATGCATTTCAGCAGATAATATGGCGCATTTACACACTTCTACTTGGCCGCATTGTATCAAAGGCATGCTCTGCAGCAAAACACAGACGTGATTAACTTTAAAAAAAAATTCAAGACAGCAAGCACTAATGGCGTCACGAGTAACGAAGTTTCAGCTGCACAAACAACTCAAAATGAAGCAAAAGTCAAAGCAGTCTTCGCGAGTTCAGAAACTAAAAAGCCACAAGTTTCCAAGCTACCGTCACATTAGCATATGTCAACAATATCACAGAGCTCAGTACACACGTGGCTAAGAGTTCTTACAAACTCAAGTGAGGTAAACTTAGTTCTATACGCAGCCTGAGACAAAAGCATGACAAATATGCGTGTCGATACTTCAGTGCACGAGGAGGGCGTGGTGCTCTGTACATCCATCACAAGTCAGACATTAAATTAAAACCTGTGTTGGCTTTTTCCACCACCAGTAGCAGGCTTTAAAATGTCCAAGGAAACACAAAATAGGAAAAGAGAATAACATACGTTCATTTTAAATCTGCGTTCTTGGCTAACTGCTTTGTTATGAAACCATATTTATATGACTATGTTTACTATTAGAATTCTCGTGTTTGTTTACTAAGGTGGTCACCACTATTACCATAAAAGTCACTATGTTTTGTCCTTTAACGCTGGAGAACCATATTTTCATTTCATGCACAAGTAAAAACAATAAACAACAGTTGTTTTCAAACCACCAATACGCAGGTCCTTTTGTCAAGGTCTACGCTTCTAGTTCAAAATGAAATCACAAAGCTGCCGTGATGGAATGTGTTACACCCCATGAATGTATACCAACATCTCGCTCATTGAGAAATGTTTTGTGTGACGAGCATGCACTTTTTAGGTCAGCGCTCTCCATGCAGTCTGAAGTGAACCACACGCATAACTCGCGTTCAACCTCGCATTTCCATTTCAATAGTAATATGTATGATCGGACACATGCAACGGAAGCTTCCTTACCTAGAGTGCCAAGAGATCAGCCAAGCCTAGCCAAGCCAAGCCCAGAGTGCGCACTGAGGCAAGGTCCCCAACCTCCACACAAGCGACGATATTGCCTCGTATATTGATTTTCCCAAAGCGGGGCATGCACGCTGCTACAAACGTAGAAAGAAAAAAATCACAAAATATTGTACATTCCTACGGCCTTGGCTGTATCCTCCCGACATAACACTTGATAGCAAACAACCGGTCAAATTAGTCGTTTACAGGGTACCGTGCAACCCTGTCTGCGCCAATCATTTAGGATTAAATGACAACCATCATTACTTCGCCAGTGTAGATCTTTCATGTTCGTCCTCTCCCAGAAACTCCTGGTTATCAGATTTGTATTCACGATTAGACCAATTTTATCTGTTCGGTATGGGGCACCTGTTGCCAGCGCATAAATAAGAAAAATAGGATCCAAGCAAAACGTGCAAGTGTTCCATCTTCGAGGATGCGTGCTTCACAAACTTAGTTCAGAACGGGGCCGCCCTTAAATAACAATTACTGGGAGGGACAATAATTTGTGGGAAAATAAACTGAGAACACAGAGGTGTGAAAATCGTTAATCTCAGAACAAAATTTCGATTATATACTGTCCGTGATCATATCTCCAATATATCGCAGGTTTAGTGTGACAATTCAGCTCAACTATTAAAGCGCCGATGCAATAGCCGAGACTAGGCAATTTCAACCAATCGCGGTCATTGTGACTGGAGCGATATTGTTGAAACATTTTTCGCCGCTGATGTTCATTTCTTCGAAATCTTGTCGCACCTGGCGTTCCTTTGTTTAATTCAGGAGACAGTGAAAATCCCAATGCGATATCTACCATTTGAGAACTAATGTAACAATCATAACCTGATAAAATCTACCTTTATAAATTATTACTAGTCTATTTCGCTGAATGGTCTTAACAAATAAAACTCGTGTTACCATCCTATCGCTTCGCTCCGAGCGCGAATAATGGACGCGATGAAAACACTCGTGGTATTATTTATTATTAATTAAAAAAAATATTCAGTTTTATTTATGGACGCTCTGTAACTGACGTGGTGCTCAGTGTCCCATTCTATACTGGGCGTGAAAGACCGATTAATTTTGCTCAGAGGTCTATTTATCAGGAATGAGGTTCTTTTACGTGCCGTATATCTATGACACGGGACCAACGAAGGAAGGATTTTCCATCGTCCTCCGCTTACAAAGCTTACACCCCCCCCCCAAATCAGAAGTAGGTTCGCATCTTTATGAAAAAGTAAAATAAAACAGTCAATTTTTTATGTGTTACCGCTAGACCGATGCAGATTTTTTCTGTTCAATAGAATGTGCGCAAACTGATTTCTCATTTGAGGTCCCCTCGTGAGGCTTATCGCGAAAACGCCAGTCAGTTGAGGAATTTAATGCTGTACCGACAATTTGCCATGGTAGCTCAGTGGTTACAGTAACTGGACGGAGACCACACTAAATGTTTCAGTCTCATTCTACCTTTCCAGCTCTTGTCCAACACACAGTTAGTGTGAGAGAACAATTCATTCACAATGATTAACCTAACAGTTGGTTAAGAACTACGAACACCGGAACATAGAGCAGGTCGTCATTAGGGTATATCATCTAAAAATATGTCTTCCATTCACATAACTTTCTCTAGATGTTCAATAAACAAATTTTTCTCACAAAAGATTATTCTTTCAACTACATAAACATTAACAGAATTGGCTTTATTACTTGTATTCTAATAAATACGTTAAGAAAATAAGTGAATATATTATGCTAAAGTGATAGTCAAATCCTTAAAAGCAGGTCGCTATGTGAAACAGTTGAGGTTCGGTTTGTTTTGGATGATCCCGTTTGAGAAAAGTTAATTAGTACAAATTTGAAACCAATAAAATGAATATCTCTAAAACGGTCAACTCTACAAGAAAAACGTACATGACATAAATTATGTGTTTTAACGAGATGTAGTTTTTTTTTTTTTTTTTTTTTTTTTTTTTTTTTTTTTTTTTTTTTTTTTTTTTGTAAGCAAGTTTTTGCCTATCTCTTACGGTTTAACCGTTATGGAAAATTCTGCAACGCTCATCCAGAATAAAGAGGTCTTCAGAGACTATTCGTCGAAAATTCATAACATATGGTTTGTGATGTAAATATCTTTAATATACGGTATTTTAATCAAAATCGTTAACCATTTTTGAGAAAATCAAAATTTTCGAAAACTTTCCACGTAAAGGGTAGTTTATGGTGGGGGGGGTTTTCTTGAAAATGTTCGTGACGCCTCTTTGGAAGATAATAAACTTAAATACCAAGTTTGGCATTTAACGGTATTTTCATTTTTGAGCTACGCTGTCCACAGGCACCCACAGACACACACGGATATTTTTCTAAAAATGCTTTTTCCGGACTCAGGGGACCCTAAACATGTATTTCCGATGAAATCTCAACATCGAATTAGATATTCATATAAGGTGGCGACTTTATTTTAGGCATTTTAAAATTATTTTAAAACCCAAAACTTACAGTAATTTTATCATAATAATATATATACACACACTAGAGTCTAATAATTCACACCCGCTGTACAAAGTTGATTTTAAATGTCTTGTGTAGGATGTTGGGAAATTCCCATTACAACTCCTAGTACAAGTAAAGCGTACCAACTATGCTGAAATGCCAAAAAGAACGACTCATCTTTCTGTACCTCACAGGTTTTCCCCATAACTGCTATCATACACATTGTATAGGGAGATGTGTTTCATTCTTGTAGAAGTTTCTGGGCTGCTTATAAATCCTCAAATTTATGCATCAGACACCATTTTGTCCAATTCGCGAGAATCCAACGTCCACTAATGCACTTCATGTTTTTAGAAGCAGAAAGATCCCAAATGCGAAGCCTTTAAATAGAAGTACAAGAATAACTCACCAACCTACACCCTTAAAAATACAACTATACAATAGTATAGACAAATTTTCAACAAAGTCAAGATTAATTTCTCCTTGGACTGCTATTTCCCGAAGCTGATTTCTTTGTTTTTACCTTCTCTAGCCGCGTATGTACGATGTATATAGTGGATAGAGAAGGTATTGTATTCCACCCACCAAAAAGTCGAATTCGAGATTTCTCCGGAAGTATACCTATGTGTCCGAAAAAAAACATTTTTAGAAAAAGGTCCATGCGTGTGTCTCTGTCTGTGGACAGCATAGCTCAAAAAAGAAAAAACCGTTAAATAACAAACTTGGTGTTTAGGTTCAGTATCTTGCAAGGATGCATCACGAAGGTGTTCAAGAAAATCCCCCACTTCATTTTCTCAAAAACGGTTCAAACGATTTAGATTAAAATACCGTATATTAACGCTATTTACATCACAAATAAAATTGTATCTTGAATATTCTGGGAACAGCCTCTGAAGACCTCTTTATTCTGAATGAATTTTGCCGAATTTTGCTTAACTTCTAAACCGTAAGGGATAGACAAAAACTTACTGCACAAAAAATGCAGATCTCGTCAAAACACATTATTTATGACCTTTACATTTTTGTTGTGGAGGCAACCGATTCCGAGATATTCCTTATTATTATTTTCAATTGTAAAGTACTCATACTTTTCTGAGGCAGGAAGTGTCCGTTTTTCTTTAGTTCTACTCTGGCCAAGCAAAGAAGCGCATTGCAATGACAATCGCATAACGACAGCTTTTAAAATATTTTACTATCGCTTTAGCCTAGTATATTGCCTTAGTCCGCTTCTGCTTAGTAAGGAACTAAGTAATAAGTACATTCTCGTTTAGCATAGTGTAGATAAAGTATAATCCTTTGCAAGAAGTTTGCTTGTAGAAGCTTTCATGCTGAAGGCCAGAATCTTCCTACCGTCAGTTTCTTACAAGAAAGGCATTCGTGGACATTGCTTAAATCGGACGGTGCGCTATACAACCAGTAAACTATCAACTCAAGTTTTACGTAATGTGATTCGTTGCGAAAATGTCATGTTTTGGCGTCTCGATATTTCTCCTTCGACTTCGACTCCTACTCGAACTAGATAGAAACTTATGTCTGGAAATAATGTTTCTGTTCCAAAAATCTATGTTCCAGAGGCAAGAACTATTTTTAACGATAAACAATTACAAAAACAAAATATTTAATATAGATCTGACATAACTTTGAAAAGCTTTTTGACATAACTTCTTTTTCACAATTTTTCTTTGTATTTTTCATATTTTCGAGAATAATATACTTTTTAGCGACAAATGAGAAATATCTATTTTTTATTTTGCATAGAAAAATGAGCATTTATTTTAAATTACAGAAGTAAAACTTTAATTTACGTAGCTTTGCGTCTTTATATCAAGTAGCTATTGCTAATCGAGAGAAACATTAGCAGAAATGGCTTTACAAAATATTTTCACGCAGGTACAAGGGAAATATGGGAATACACAGGCTAAAGACAGGGTCAAATTCTTTTAAAAGCTAGTCGCTAAGTGAGTGCATTGAAATTCCGTTCTACTTGAATGACCAGGATGAAACAAGAAAACGAATTCTCATTTGAGAAAAAAATGTTGGGAAACTGAAAACAAAAATAAGAAATATCTCTTGCGATATACCAAATATGCAAAAGACATCCATTATGAAGAGGACTTCAGAAATGCAGTGTGTCCCGTTGAATCGTTTCCACTAAGATATGTAAACATCTCCTCACACAGTCAAGTTATAAACATGCTTTTCACCTCGCCTTCTATAGAAACCTTCCAAGTTTAGTGACAATGAAAATTCTGTTGCTACTGCGCATGTGCGTGGTATGACAACACTAAGAGTTAAAATTGCGGAATTCACGGTACAGCAGAAAGTGAATAATGAGGTTATTGGTACTGACGTTCCCAATTGCAGTTCAAAGAAGATTTAGGCAAGAATATGGTGCAAATGTTCCAAATCGTCATACCATTGTCAAATGGCATAATCAGCATGATCTGTGCTGAGGAAGAAGGGAAGCGGCGCAAAAGTGTCCGCAGCTACAGTACGAGATATAAGGCAAGCACTTCAGCATAGCCCAAGGAAGTCAATTCGACAGGCCAATTTAGAGCTAGGTATTCCGAAGACGACTGTCAACACGGTTGTCCATAAAACTGCGATTTAGAGCATACAAAATCCAAAAGTTGTAGTGATATGATAAACCCAAATGGGCCGAGTTCGTTACTGCACTGTTATACCGCATTGATGATGACAATGAATTCCTCAACCACATTCCTCAGACAAAGCAATTTTTAACCATTATGACACATGGGTGTTTTCTTTGCTGAAAGCACAGTAACAGGGACAACATTCCTAGATATACTGGAGAACTATTCAGACCCACAAATACCGAACACCAGTACAGGACCTGGCTGACCTCCGAAGGCGGATAATAGACCCTTGTGCTTCCGTCACACCAGTTACGCTGCGGAGCACAGAGTTCCATCTTGATATTCTTTGGACCACCAAAGGCACACACGTGGAGATTTATTGAAAATTGGTGAGTTTGTCTACCTTACAATCTAATTCCGGCTGTTCTGTGTCTATTATTTTAGGAGATATTAACGTATCTTTGTGGTAACGGTTCAACGGGACACTACATTCTGTCATGTAAATATGTTTAATACATGGAATTTTAGTCAAACCAGTTGGTCATTTATGTCTGCTTAAGCAGGTTAAAATCATCCGGGAATATAACGATGGTCCTCTTCTGCTTCTTCTTCGACATCTGGCCTGTTTAGTCTTAGTTTCTATTGTAATTTTGTACTTAATCCAAATGTTGTAGGGTGGCTATTGTATATTTCCCTAAGTTCACTCTCAAGCATTTAATTCGGCATATATTTTCTACTTCTGAGGTCCATTATGTACATCGAAATGCAAGGTGCTTCTACCCGAAATGTGTCTTTTGGAATCCTCGACCAGGTTGTATTGTTGAAAGATGTGCTCATATTTTGTGTCTTACCGAGAAAACCTTCACCTAAAAGCTGCGAATCTACAACATTACTGTGCATATGCAATAATGCTTCCACTACAAAACAAACTGAATTGAAACCCCAAGCCCAAAAAAATACTGAGTAATGTTTCTTTCTTTCTTTCTTTTTTTTTTTCCTGAAATGACGAATGCTAAAGATGAATTAACAGTTGCAGCAATATTTAAAAACTATTTTAAATTTCAAACCACTTCGGATATATCTCTATACTTCTATAAAAAAATATACATATATGAAATTATGCATAAAACCTCAAATAACATAACTGCATATATATGTATATATATATATATATATATATATATATATTTTTTTTTTTTTTGAGAAAATGAACAGTTAGTCTCTCCTTTTAAACGTTTTACCTCAGACTCCAGATATGTTACGGACACCAACTTTCCCTACAAAACTTTGTCAGAATCGGATGAGGTGGTCTAGAATGGCAAGTGCCAACCATTTATTTGAAGCTTTCCTAGCAGCGGTATCAAGATATTTTTCCAGGTGAAATCTGGAAGGATATCAAAATCTCAAAAGTTAACTTCAAGTATATCAATATAATTAGCCATTTTTTAGAAAATGGAAAGTTTCGAAAAATATTCCATGTAAAGTGTAGTTTGTGGTGGTGGGATTTTTCTCATATTCTTCTTCCTTGAAAAACACTAAACTTAAATACCAAGTATGGCATTTAACCGACTTTTCGTTTTTTGAGTTATACTGTCCATATATAGAGAGAGAAAGAGAGAGGGAGAGACGCACACCTTTTCCTAAAAATGTTTCTTTTTTATTAAGGAGCCCTCTTTAACATGCATTTCCTGTGAAATCTCGGTATCGAATTTTTTTAGTGAAATACAATAGGCACCATTTCTACCTAGTACATTGTACATACTTGCTAGAGAAAGTAAAAATAACATCCAAGGAGGTTCTTGAACGATAAGATATGAAAAATCGGATGGGTTTCATTCACATAACTTTCTCTACCTGTTTTTGAAACAAACTATTCTTACAAAAGGTTCTTTTATACACATCATGCCAATCGAGATAAACATTAGCTGCTTTCTTATAAACGGAAGGGAAATAAGAGAATACACTAGGCTAAAGCGATAATCAAATCTTTCAAAAGCTGGCCGACTTGTGAGTAATTGAGGTTCTGTTGTCTTTGCATGGCCAGGAATAAACCAAAAGAGAACTAAAGCGAAAGACAACTTGTCGATTGAGAGAAGTTTAAGTACTCTAACATCGAAATCAACAGCAAGGAATATATAGGAAACGGTTAATTCTACGAAATAAATTGTACCTAGATATATGACATAAATGGTGTGTTAACGAGATACACATTTTCTGTCTGACTCTTGCAGTTCACCAGTTTCGCTAAAGGGTTTTCCTAGAGATTAAGGTATATATTTGTTCATGTAAATGTCTTTAATATGCCGTATTTTAATCAAAATAGTTTGAGCCAGTTTGGAGAAAAAAACAAAACTATCAAAAATGTTTCGATCATAAGGGTAGTTTGGGGTGGTGGAACTTCTTGATAATCTTCGTGTCATATCTTTGAAAGCTACTAAACTTAAATACAAAGTTTGGTATTTAACAGTTTTCTTTTTTGAGTTTTGGGTTATGTCCACACACACACACACGCACACGCACACGCACAGAGCCCTTTTTCTAAAACTGATTTTCTATTCAAACGGTCTCAAAACATTTATTCCCGGTGAAACCGGTACATTGTACATACGTGCTAGAGAAAGTAAAAATCTCATGTGCTCCCTACCTGCTCTGTAAACAAACTTCTTACAAAAGATTATTCTTGCTTCTACTTCATGCTAATCGAGGTAAACATCAGCTGAATAGTATTGTTAGGTAGCTCCTTATAACCAGAAAGGAACTAAGGAAATATACTAGGTTAAAGGATAGTCAAATGTCTTAAAAACTGTCGCTATGCGATTGTAATTGGAATTCGCATGTTTACATGGCCAGGAGTAAAATAAAAGAAACACGGACGACTTCCTGTTTGAGAAAAGTTTAAGTATTTTAAAACTGAAATCAATAAGAAGGAACATCTCGTACATGCTTAAGCTCCCCAACAAGAAATATATAGGACATAAATTGTGGTTTGACGAAATCTGCATTTTTTGACTAGTAAGTTGAATATGTCTTATGGCTTACTAGCTATGCAAAAGTCATTCAGAATGAAGAGAACTTCAGAGGCTGTTCTCAGAATGTTCAAGAATTATATTTTATTTGTTATGTAATTATCTTTAATATACGGTGGTTTGATCAAAATCCTTAGGGACTTTTATGAAAATATTTGTGTTATATTCTTAGAAGATATTGAACATAAATACCAAGTTTGATATTTAATTTACTTTTCGTTTTTGAGTTATACACATATTGGCCTTTTTTTCTAAAATGGATTTCAGGGGTTCTCAAAACATGCATTTTCAAATTAAACCTTTGTATACAATTTTGGGTGGAATACAATACTTTTCTGCCTACTATGCACATTGTATATACTGCTAGAGAAAGTAAAAATGATATGCTGGGCATTACTTGAAAGATAAGATTAGAAAAATCTGATGCGTTCCTCTCTCTCTCTCTCTCTCTCTCTCTCTCTCTCTCTCTCTCTCTATGTTCCGCAAACAAACATTTATAACACAAGATTATTCTTTTATCTACATCATGCTAATCGAAATAAACATTAGCAGAATTGGTGTTATTAGCTGCTTCTTTTTCAGTGCAAGGGAAATAAAGGAATACACTAGGTTAAAGCGATAGTCAAATATTACCTTCTCTAGCCCGCATGTACAATGTACATATAAAAATAGAGAAGGTATTATAATGACCCAAAACTTTGATGTCAAGATTTTACCGGAAATATATGTTTTGAGATCCCCGAGTCAAAAAAAGCATTTTTAGAAAAAGGTCCGTGTATGTGTGTCTGTGGACAGCACAGCTCAAAAACGCAAAATCCGTTAAATACCAACTCAGGTATTTTAAATGTAGTATCTCCTAAGAATGTGACAGGAAGATTTTCCAAAAAATTCTCCCCATCCCCAACTACCATTTACATGGAAAAATTATCGAAAATTTTTATTTTCTAAAAAATTGCTATAACGATTTTGATTAAAATATCGTATATTAAATTTATTTACATTACAAATAATATGTATAACTTCAATTTTTTTGGAATGGCCTCTAAAGATCTCTTTGCTTTGGATGAATTTTGCTCAATTTTGCGTAAATTGGTAAACCGTTTAGAGATAGACAAATACTTACCACACTATTTTTTTTTTTTTTTTTAATGACTTATTGATCGATCATCGCATGTGCGCTCTACAGATTATTGATTTTAGACATTATTTACATGCATGATACTGAATAACATTGAAAAATTTTTTGTTTTTATTTTACAGAAAGTCTTGCTGTGAGAGCTGGTCCAGTGGTAGGCGACTCTTGATGCGAGTTGGATAGCTAGATTTTCTACCAAGAGAATAGTGAATGGCTCCTGAGACGTCTTTTAGCTTGCTGTAAAACTGTTCGGCTTGTGAAGAAATTGACTGTTGAATGATGCTGATTCACTAAAATGTAGATCTCGTAAAAACGCATAATTTATGTCATACGCTCTTTTATAGAATTGACCGTTTCTGAGATAGTATTGTTATTGGTTTAAGATTTAAAATATTTATACTTTTCTCAAACGGGACCATACAAAGCGATCCGAACCTCAATTGTTTCACATAGGACGAGGTTTTATAAAAGTTGACTATCGCTTTAAGCTAATGTATTCCCTTGTTTCCCTTCTATTTAAAAGGAGGCAAGTAATAAGACAAATTATATTAATATTTACCTCAATTAGCATGATGAAAATAAAAGAGTAATCTTTTGTAAGAATAGTAAGCATTTGGAACAGCCGGAGAGAGTTATGTGAAAGGAACATATCAGTTTTTTTTAAGCTGGTCGCTATGTGAAACAATTGACATTAGGTTCTCTTTGCTTGACAGGAGCAACACAAAAGAGACAACAAAAAATGACTACCCGTTTGAGTAAAGTTTAAATAGTTCAAAATTGAAACCAAAAACAAGGAGTACCTATCTTGGAAAAGGTTAACTCTACATAAAGCATATGACATGAATTAACACAGTGTATGTTTTGTGTAGCAAGATTTTGATTAGCTCTTACGGTATGCCAGTTATACGAAAGTCTTCCAGAGGCTGTGCCTAGAAAATTCAAGATATACACTTCGTTTGTCATGTCAATATCTTTAATATACAGTAATTTAATCAATATCGTTTGAGCCATTTTGGACAAAATAAGAATGTTCCAACATCTTTTCATGTAAAGGGTAGTTTAGAGTGGGGGAGTTTTTTGAAAATGTTCATGTTGCATCTTTGGGAGATACTGAACTATAATACCAAATTTGGTATTTAACGTTTCATTTTCGAGTTAAGCTGTCCACACTCACGCACTCACACCTTTTTCTAAAAATAGTTTTATTGGATTCAAGGGTCTCCAAACGTGTATTTCCCGTGAAATCGCTGTATCAAGTTTTTGGGTGGAATGCAATACATTCTCTACTTACTACGCACATTATGTGCAAGTGTAGATGAAGTAAAAAAGCCGATAACGTTTCCATACGAAAGAAGGATGTAGCATGTTAAATGTAACCAATGCGGATTTATTTATTACACTGTTTCACTTCAGAATTGATACAGTACATGTCTTGTCAGGGAAATATAAATAATAGCAAATAATATAAATTATACCAAGAGGGGACAAATGTAGACATTGAAAACGGTAAGTAGCCGAGTTGTCACGAGCTGATAGGACAGTACCGTTAAGAGGGTAGGATATTGAACCGAAGGGGTGAGATTACCCTGCCCGAGGGGAACATAACAGGAAAAGATAAAACAATTCTCTCGCTGGTCAGGCCACACTTGACGTAGAACATTCGCAGAGCAAAGATGTGATACTTGGGTACGTGGTGGAGCCGAACAGGCTATCTTTAATTGTGAGGGAAATAGTTATTTTAATACAGACCAGAGTACGGACGAGATCACTGCATCAAAAGTAACAAGTAATAATAGTCGCGGTCGGGTAAAGTGTAGTTTCACAGTAGAAAATTTAGGAGGAATGCGTGTGTGTTCGACGGCGGAAAAAGGCCGAACTAAATGAATAAATCACTTGTGTCTTACCACACCTGAAAAGTGATCTCATGCTAGCAAAATCCAGAGCTAGGACACCCACATTTCCACACAATTCCTAATAGCCAAAACTTGCACACGGGATACGAACCCGTAACCCCTTACCACCCCAGAACACAGCCTTTATGTCCAGCAATCCACATTTCTTACAAACGTACATGGATTCAACATAATGCAATCTACATACTTCAGTGACAGACACAATAATAGAAAACAATTGGAAGCGTATTATAACTTACAAGAAACCATTACACTACAAAACAATAGGAGAAGTGCCTTACAATTAACAAATCTTGACAAAAAGGAGTATATAGTTGATTAGGTGCCATGATTAAGCAGGACTGAGTTGAAGGCTTTAAAGCTTATTATCATGATGGTGCCAGGGGCGATTTCTCTGAGTGGGGTGCTCTAACCGCTCATTCTGTTGTTCGGCTAGTGACTGCATTATTTGTTTAGATGACCTGTGCCTTTCGTGGAATTTCCTATTATTCTATCGTTGATTGGGTCAAATGGAAAAGTATTTTTATTTATGAACGCTCTTTAACTACTGTGGTTCTCACCGTCCCATTCTATATTAGGCGTGAAAGATCGGTAAATTTTGCTCAGAGACCTCTTTATCAGGCTTGAGGTTCTTTAACGCGCTGTAAATCTAAGACACGAAACCAACGGCTTTACTTTTCTTCCGAAGGAAGCCATGTTAAGGAAGCCATCGTCCTCCGCCGTGCTTGAACCCGCGGACTTGGGTATATGAAGGTAACCATTACACCACGGAGGGTGACTTGAATGGGTCATTGTTTGAAATACAAGAGAACGCATTTGCTCTTCACTACGCTGATTAAATGATTGTCGTGAAACAGTTCATCTTAAAAAATCAGTTTTTAAACAATTCCGCTATTATATTTAGAGTTAACACCTGCAAAGTTCTTAAAGGGCAGAATACCTCCATTTTAAG
This sequence comes from Hymenopus coronatus, assembly GCA_030762935.1. Lineage (NCBI taxonomy): Eukaryota > Metazoa > Arthropoda > Insecta > Mantodea > Hymenopodidae > Hymenopus > Hymenopus coronatus. Next base: position 25,067,739 of record CM060900.1, on the reverse strand, counting down.
TTTCCCGGGTTAGGAACGTATTTGAACCTTGTTAAAGTTGATGTGCAAAAGAAATGAGTTTACATGCGTTAACTAGCAACCTTACGGGTGTAAGTTACTAATGGCGATTGGTGACCTGGCCCTGAACAAACTGCAATCTGCCAATTGGTTCACCGGTCCCTTTACGAGTATGTAGCCCAAAAAAATATACAGAAACTATACACAGCGACCTCGAGTATGCCATCCAAGTTTAATAGAAACTTACCCTTGGAATGACATTCTACAGGCTCTCCCAAATGGATTCAAGCTCGCTTGATGGCTTACAGGGCTGTTTACAGCCCTCGCCACAGGGCAGATGTACTAGAGTTTGCTGAAGCAAATTTTGTGCCCAGCCGCCATCTTGTGGCACTACACACTGTCATACACCACACGCAACATCTGTCAAATTAATTGCTTTTCAGAGTTTTGGAAGTAAAGAAGAAGGACAATGGAAGAGGAGAGATCTCTAGTTGAATGAATATTTAATACAATCATATGTTTTGGACTGTCAGAAATTATTATTGATAAATAGTCATTACTGCAGTAAACATCCCGGCAATGTCATAACTTAATTTTGTTCTAATTTCTTAGCTAAAATTAGTCTTAATGTAAAAAAATATTGTACCATATATTACAGCACTGGTTTAAACCTTTAGTAGAATGTGTGATATTAATCAAAAATTTCGATCGAGGAATATTGCGATAATTACCATTGCATTCCGAGTCCGAGGAACACGCCCCCTATTCTAACGGTTGTAGTATCATAAACACGTAATTTGATAGTAAGTATTTCTCGTGATAGCTGCTAAATTGGCGAAATAGCAAGAGGTTTCTTATGAATCGGAGTAGTCTGTAAATTTCTTCTGCGAATTGCCTTTACCGAAGCTTCTCTAAGGTCTTTCAGAGTTTGAAATCTAAAATCAAATAAACAATACAGAGTCGTTCTGTTGATAATGTATAACATATTCTACTAAGTATACCACAGAAAAAACGCTTAAATAAGTACACTAACCTGTGTAATGAAACTTTTCCCTTTCCTTGTTTTGCTTCTGTTATTCGAGAAAGCACAACCAAACTCCACACATGTATTGACCATTATACTGGTTTAAAACTTAGTCTAAATGTACCACTTAATTGAACATTTAACATTACAAAATTTTATTTTTGTGTGCACGTTTAACACACACAAGGCGTGTTCATCTCAATAGTGTAGTGACTAATATGATGGCTGGGCGAAAATCCTCCACAATACATAAGGATAGGGCATTTTCAATCTAATCTCTCTCTATATCTGTGGGCCTCACTGTGGGCAGCACAGTGGTGGTGGAGCCATGTATTGTCTCATACTTCTGATAGCTGTACATCCTCAGCATCTCTAGAACTGCAGTTACAAGTTAATTGCTTTACAAAACGATACTGAGTTAAACAATTTCAAAACAGGAAAATTATGAACCACTTCTACAATTGGTTGCACAAGAATGTCTTCCCAAGTCTCAATTTCGCTGCAGGAATTCTCCGCATGTTTGGGAAAACCTATGTATGGCAGACGCCGTTTTCATTGAATGAATCGAAGTCAAACCATTGTGAAATAATTGTTTTCCAATTCTTGTTCTCCACATCGGCCAATGTGGGAAAGCAATTCATTCACAATGGTTGACCAATAGTTGACTGAGACTACGAAGCCCGGGACTTAAAGACTTACACATTGGGATATGGCATCTCAAAATAGTTCATCTGCTTATGTGGTTTACTGGGGAAAACTCGGGTTAGCTGAGGAATTTAATGTTGTATCGGCATGTTGCCGTGGTAGCTCAGTAGTTGGAGCAACTGAACGCAACCACGAGATCCGTGGTTCAAATCCCGACTATGGTAATGAATTTTTCAGTCTGATCTACCTTTCCAATAGTCCTAGTATTGAAATACTAACTGAATACACAGAACTGTAAAAATCGCCGCGAATTCCCGATGTACAAGAAAACGCATTTTCCATCAGTGAGTTGTATTTGAATAACTACATTTACACTGTGTTTTGCATTTGGTTAATTGAATTTTCTAGGAATAATGACACTTTACGAGTATTTTCGTATTATGTTAGGTATTTGAATAACGGTGTACAAAATATTGCTCTCGTTATTGTGTAAGTTACAGTGATTCAATATTACATTTGTTCACTTATATCCATATCGAAATTGTAAGTTTACATACAAATCCTGTCCCTATTATGATGTATTAATGCACCCTATAATAGTACACAAATACACTTAAGAGAAATATATACACACAATACTAATACCACAACAAAACAATGACCGAAAAGTATGACAAAAATAAATATATGTAAAAAATTATAACCACTTTTATTTTAGCTTTTCTTATCGCCCCCCCCTCTCCCTATTATCAGCCTTCTCTGATCTCAGCTCACACACCTTAAGTAGAAATTTACCTAGCCCGTTCGCGTCTTCCGTACCTGCCAGTAGCGTCCAACATACTTCCAGTCTCCATTCGCGGGGGAAAAGAATCGCGGTAAATATTTTCCCCTCCATTTGTCCGTACTCCTACATCTTGCCAAGATATGGGTCGACGACTCTTCCTCCTCGCAAATGGGACAGATTTTCATACCATTCTTGTCACTAATTTTTATCATCCGCCATGCTCCTAGTCTAATCCACACGAGTCCTTCTTTAATGTGTTTGGTACCTGTTTTGATGTATTGCCTCCATACCCCACTCCGATTTTAGCCCAGACTGTATTTCAAATAAAACCTTCTCCGTTCATTAAGCAATCATTTGCTGTCTGTCAATATCACAGAGGCGGTTCTTAGTTTTTCTCTAAATACTCCGTCTGTTTGCCTACCCCGCCATCCAAATATATCCTACCTCAATGGTTTCCAAATCTTTCTTTAATTTTGATGTCCATGTCGAAGTACCTTCCATTCTTAACTGTTCTTGGTTTCCGTGAACGATTCTCATCCAATACTTAACTGCTCTGATTTTGCACTCTATCGTTTCACTATGCGCCCCGAATTCCCTCATTATTCCGCAGTTTGTCGTACCCCTCCCACCAGAGGGCAGTCGGTTGAGGATGCTTGCTCTAGAACAGTTATGGCGAATGCAGGTTATATCCCAGGAAGTAGGGGAACGGAGTAGTACTGTGACGCAACGTTCCTCTATCGGAGCAGTGGCGTAACGCAATTCTTAATCTTGAGAACCTAAAAAGTTCCATTAAAGTGTACGGTTTGATTTAATTGATAAAAATCTTATCTTTAGTCATTATTTTTTCATAAACACAAGTATATACGGTTATAAGATAAGGATATAACGTTCAAAATACCCCATACTTCTTATCAAATTGAAGAAATATACACAATATCTCCTATAAAATTGTTGAATACACACAATCAACAATATTTAACATTCAAGTGATCGCGAGTTCGAATCTCACTTAAAGTGAGTTACTTGTATAAGGTTTTTCGAGGTTTTCCCTTATCCTGAGAAAGTGAATGTCGAATAACTTGAAGCTCCATAGACCACGAAATCATATAAGCATCATTTCACCGACTTTATTTATAGTACGACGTGACCAACAAGGTTAAAGGACGTTAAACTACACACCAAAAGAGCCTCAATACTTACAGGTTTCAAAGTAATTAACTAATTAACTATCCTCTTGCTTCAACTGACACTATTGACTTACTAATTGGAGCCCAAGGTACTATCACATGCCTTTTTTATGCAATGCACTGTTTCAGAAAATATGAATTATATAATTTACTTATTTGTGTAATGGCCGCTAGTGATATTACAATATTACAAGCTATACTGAAAAATAAATTGTATGGCAAGTTACACAGGACGGCTCTATGGCCGAGTGGTTAGACCACTCGCCTCCCACCTAAGCGGTCCGGGTTCGATCCCAAGCGCCCGCATGTGGACGATGAGATGTCTGGGCGGGTTTAATCCGGGTCCTCCGGTTTGCCTCGCCACTAATTTCACCAATTATTCCTTCATCACCTTTCCTATCATCCATTTCGTTTGCATTTCATATCATCCACTTCCTAATGCCTGGCTACGTGCCCACCACTCGTTCCAGGTTCTCCATTCTGTGGTTTCGTGCCGTTGTCTCCCCGACAGACGTCTGACCCCTAGGCATACACTTATAAGTCTAGGGGGTGTCAGTGCTACATATGGGAAAAAAAGTTAGACAATATAGTCTTATTTACAAATTTGTGTATTCTAGATAATAAACATTTCCATACATAGCGTGGAACATTTAACATGAGACTGTAGAGTATCGCCAAAACTAAGCGTTGTAGAAAGAAGTGTCTTGCTTGATACAATGGGGGAAAGTAAATGCCATTTGTTGTGTTTTAATTGGAGAAGGTTTGGGTGGTACTTTGAGGGTCAATGTACGTTTTCTTAAAATTGTAACCCACATTTTTTATTTTGTTTCCTTATTCCTCATAAAAAAATGAAAAACTTTTATTTAAATCACTTTCTTGTACAGGGTTATTTTACTTGTGTGGGCAAACATTGATGAAAGGCAGATGTACAGAGTAGCACCACTGCACGGGTATTGTACAGTATTATTTCATAAGCATCGTACCTTAGTATAATAGATATTAAAAATTATGCCCTTATACCTCAATGCATTTTCTAACTCTGTGAATAAACGATTGCTGTGTCCGTAAAAGCATGTCTCTTCCAATACTGGCACAAGCATTTCGTATGCGTGACTTCATGTTGTCTGGAGTCTACGGACACAAAACATGTTTATTCAAAGACATGGATAATGCACTGAGGTAGGAGGGCATCATTTTGAACATTTATCACACTAAGATGCGATGCTTATGAAATAATTCTGTACAATACCCGTGCAGTGTGGTTACTCCGTGCATCTGCCTTTCGTCAATGTTTGTTTGTCTAACATTTAAAACACAACAAATGGTATTTACTTTCCCCCATTATATCCAACAACGTTTTCTCAAGACGTTTCTTTCTACAACGCTTAGTTTTGGAGGTATTCTACAGTCTCAAGTTATATGGACCACCTTGCATATTGCAGATTATAATTATTTTCAGGTTGTGTTTTGTATGCTTTGTCAACATTTAATTGTAGTGTTAACAATTTCAATTGTGCATGCAAAAAACAAATATAACATCTGCAAACTATCATATAGGTTATTTTTCCCTGAATGTCTGTCCAACTATTGTGGAATAATCTTGCAATTGCGTACAGGAGTATTTTGGCACTGAGTAGAGCTCGGGTTGTGTGTTGCAAGCAGCAAACTCGGAGGAATGGAGTGTAAGTCGCTTGACACACGGCGACAAACTCATTGCAACAAACTAATGAACTCTCGAAACTACTTCTCTACGAATTAGAAGTATTTTAGAATCCGAAGACTATGCAAGGACCAGTCCTGAGTTTCCTTCGCTACGTCGTAGCTAAGTTCGATGCTTGATCACAGATTAAAACCCATCTCTATCTATTCAATACCTCGGCATGTACTTTTTACTTTAAAAGCCCTCCTCGAAACCTGGGATACTTATCAGCACTAGCTAACTTTGAGAATTGAATCTTATTTTTATGTCCAACATATCTATTCTTAAATTGACAGTGGATTTACATATTTAATCACTTCAAAAGGTAGTTATGCATGAACAATTTATCAATCCATTCTTTTGCGTTTTATAGCTACTAAATATGCAATTTTAAGTCGTAAAGTTCAATAATAGTATATGAACCCATTATTTCATAGTGAGATAATAAAAATTCTATTGGGCAGTGAAATTAAAGAACGCTGGGTGTGAATTTTTGTCCACAGTTGGTCAAAAAACCGAATATCCTTTCTGTGTAATACTCGTTTTGTTGTTGTACAATCTTAGCGTCCATAACCAATATTTACCCCATAGCGTCGGGACCTACAGTCATTTAAAGGCCGTATAATACACCTGTTTCCTAGCATATTATTTTAAAAAACAGCGTTTTTTTTTGTTTTTTTTTTCAAAACCACGTTTTCACACTTTCAAAACGTTCCTTGCATCTCAGTTTTTGTTTCAATTACATTACAGTTTTCATTTGGCGTTAGTATACACTGCAACATTCCATATGACAAAATACATTAATACCAATATAACAGCAAAAAAAAAAAAAAAAAAATCTCTGAAAATGTAATTGTAATGCTTAAATGTCTAATAGATTTATAAAAGAACTTCACAATTCGCTGATTATATTAATTTAAAATATATTTTCATATATTTTTGTTTGCGATTCTAAGCACCAATTGCAAAATTGCCAACCAATTTCCTCATCTCATAAGATGAGTAGGAAATTTGGACTAATATATTTACACAATGAAATGTATGAAATAATGTATAGCTCTGAAAGTATGTATTCTTACACAAGATCATTCTTTTATCTAGATCACGTTAATGACAAAAACATCAACCGAAATTGTCTTATTATTTGCTTCCTTGTAAGTGGGAAGGAAATAAGGGATTTCACAGGGCTAAACTGATAGTAAAACCTTTTAAAATCTGGTTGGTATATGAAGCAATTGAAATTGGGTTCCTTTTCATGGTCAGGAGTAAAACAAAATAGGTATATAAACGGATTGGGCTTGTCGTTTGATGAACGTACTTTATAATTAAAACTACTAACAGGGGATATCTCTGAAATTGTTAGCTGTAAAAAAAAACGTGCACATTGCATAAATTGTGTGTTTTAACGAGGTCTAACCATTGGGCTACGGCGTGGCCCTGAGATGAACTATGAAGCCATACTCTTTCACTACCCCACTGCCACAATGCTTAACAATTGTGATGTAATTCAATTGGAAAATGTATTTTGGATAGCTTTTAGCAATCAATAGTTATTTGTGTAATCACATGTTGTGCGGAAGTGAATCCGAATAAGTGAACATTGTAAATGACGGCAAATTGCAAAGCGATTTTCATTCTCAGTGTTCCTATAAATTTTAACTGTTTCAGTCTGAATGGAAATTATGATTATGATAAACTGAAACTTTATGTATCTTTGGTAAATGCAATGTCCCCATCTGTCGTCTTGAAATTAGTAAGGATTACAATAAATGACGTCAATAAACTAATTGAAGATACAACAAAGTAAAGATTACTCTAACTGGTATATTCATGCAACTACTTGGGGAGCTAAGTGGTATTTTAACATCTCTGATAATGCCATTGTATGTTGCTGTTATAGAAACTGTAGAGATGTTCAGCTTGGTTGTGGGATAAATGAACCCCCAACAATTTCTGGAAAGAAATAGCAGACTGTTTGTACGTTATACGGCTCCAATAACAAAGCACTGTATTCTCCCAAGGAACAACAAGCTTCCTTGAACGAGTTGATTGGACTTTGATCTGCCATTTATGGACAACCAGTCGATTAATTCACTCTCTGTTAAAGATAAGGCGCGCGTAGCTTATAAGACTATAAACAGATAACTAGACGCTTCGCTAAAGTAGGCAAAAGCATTATTTTAGAGGGGATATGTATGTGATATAACACGTATGTATGGTTAGTAACATGTATGTGTGAAAACAATCTAATAAGAAGGTGCACGTCGCAAAAAAATGTAATATTAAGACATTTGGTCTCTTGCACCCTGAACAATCATATCGCAACACAACAGATGATAAGAGTGTGCAACTGTCCACTTGATGCACATGACGTAGTGCTTCATTTAAATCCTAACGAGCGGACGACATTTCGCCTATTCGCTATTGGATGTGCCACAGCCGGCTTTGCTCCTACATAAACTCCGCGCGTAAAGCATGTATATCACTCTGCATTTACAGTCTGCTCTAAAATAATGGACCGATTATCCGTCTAGCTCTAACAGCACACCATACTCCAACTTTTCGATCATAATGAGGGAGTTCTTGAATGCGATGCTCGTTTTCAGAGGGCCCAATACCATGTTATAAGTGTTGATATGACCATTTAGGCGGAACCACGCCTCGTCGGAAAAGCAAGCTGTGGATCAATCCGTCATTCACTCATGAAAGAAACCATTAACAATAAATCATTCGTGACACTGGATCACCTTGTTTTAAAGAATGTACACTTATACTCTTATAAAGTTTTAGTTTTGATAATTTAGTTGATCTATGTGCAGAAGACTGAAATTCCCACATGTTGTATTAATTTTGGGATGGATTTTGTTGGTTAACGTTGAAGATTTGCGCCTATATTGTCTAATTTTTCCTCTGTTAGGACTATTCGTTTAAGCTTTCGTTCTTTATTTGCCACAGATTTAGTGGTTTCGAATTTCTTCACAATCTCATGAATTGTAAATCTGGAAGGACGCACTTCACCAAAAAACTTTTGAATTTACTCTGTGCGAACACGGCTTGGTGATTCCCATTTATAATACATTTTACACACAAAAATACAATGCTCTAAAGCCAATCACCTCTTCATGCTGGTGGCCGTTACAATATTGCCGCCTCTAGCCCGCGCACACAAAAGCAGCCGGTAGTGGGGGAATTCAGCAAGGTCTCGGGAGAGGCGAAACGCCGTGTGCCCCGTTAGGCTTAAAGTGAAGAACCCTGTATTATATAACTTATTCTAGAATATTGTGGAAAATGTGTACTTATGTACCTATTGTTGTTGGGGTAACAGATTTAGAGCGTGCCTTCAAATAAGCCAAGTAAATAAAAGAAAGAGTGAGTGAGTGAGTGAGTGAGTGAGTGAGTGAGTGAGTGAGTGAGTGAGTGAGTGAGTGAGTGTGTGTGTGTGTGTGTGTGTGTGTGTGTTTGTGTGTGTGTGTTTTAGGATTCTATACCGTTGCAGCGATTTCGACAAAAACTTGACACCGATAACCTTTGACACAAGGTAACATTTACGGTGCAGCTTAGAATCCCATATTCCGTTCCATTTAAAAATATAGTTTTCTTTTTCATTTCATGCAATGCCTACAAAACCTCGCAAGACCATCAAAATCTTCTCCAGTGATTGTGGTAATAGTTGGATCATTGCCAATATAAGAAACTAAATAACTACTTAGGCCTTTACGGTCTCACAAAGTAACAGCGAGTTTACATGTTATTGGTTACTCTAGTACCTGAAATTGGTCATGGCGTAATAAAACTGTCAAATAATTACAACAGCTGTTATACTTAAATAAACGCAAAGGCGATATAATCGCATGGTGGAAAGATTAACACAATTTTGAACTGCATTATATTAAATTGTAATAACAGCAAAATCATCAAACCAGACAAAATGGTAGCAACGGATTCAGTATAATCGCATTGGTTACAACATTTCTGTGACGCTCAAATGTTACTAACAGAGTAATAGTCAGGTTGGTATTAACATCCACATTCTGAAAGAAAAAATGAGGTACAACGTGGAGTTTTCCGAAGTTCCGATGTTTACAGCACTGTGATTAAATGAATGTTGAAGAAATGGTTTTACAGTATTCACTGCTAAACTCGGTTCGTTTTCTGTTTATAACGTAGCTAGTGGCATTAATTCAGGATATATTGCTTTATAATAATACAAGTGAAAATTGGGTTTATTGCTCTCACATTACATATTGGAGCTCAACATTAGAAGAAATCTATTAATTTTGGGATTATGGCAATTCAACACCGTGCACACCATAACCTTAATTATTAGTTTATCACCTGGCAAATTAAATACATCTAAACATTCTGAAGGAATATTTCTTATGTCTTCAGTACCATTAATATGTGCTGTAAGCTTAGGTTTTCGCGTAACAATCGCATACTATTTTCAGTTAATAGAATGCATTTGTGTTTGCTCTGCTTTGTGTATTGTGTAGGCGGTTGCTCTCTGGACTACAAAAGTTTCGTGCGTTAGATTTGCCAAGAGGCAAGGAAATGCGTTATTACTTATTGCATTCTGTTACGCAAGACGCACAAATGAAATAGGCTGAAGAAATTATCTTCAATGTATCTAACTCCTCTTTCTTTTCTTGAGAATTGAACCAGCATCTCTTATTCTTTTAGTTAGCGTGTAATAATTTTCCAGAAGCCAGTCGTGTCTTAGTATTACATCAATGATGCTTCGCAATTGTTCAACAGCGTAAAATTTGTATTTATTTGCGACCTGGTAATTATTCAGCGTTAATGTAAGCTTTCCATTAACTTCAAGTATGTTTCCACCAACACCCTTAACTTCTACTTTCTCTTTACCTTGGCCAATGTTACTAGCAAGCGAAGTTTCTTGCACTAGAGATACTTATCACCGCTAAGTGTCCTAGAGCGGTATCATTTAATGAACATTCCACCTCATTGATATCTAGAGTGGACTCTATAAAAGCCTTGGGCGATTCTTATCACGTCTCGATGGACTCCTTCCACCGCCATTATTAGCCGAGTTTCTTTACATCTTGCTAAACCTACTGTTAGGTGATTCCTTATCACCTCACGATGGAGTCCTTCCACCGCCATTATTAGCCGAGTTTCTTTACATCTTGCTAAACCTAATGTCAGGCGATTCCTATCACCTCTCGATGGACTCCTTCCACCGCCATTATTAGCCCAGTTTCTTTAAATCTTGCTAAACCTACTGTTAGGCGATTCCTATCACCTCTCGATGGAGTCCTTCCACCGCCATTATTAGCCCAGTTTCTTTACATCTTGCTAAACCTACTGTTAGGCGATTCCTATCACCTCTCGATGGACTCCTTCCACCGCCATTATTAGCCGAGTTTCTTTACATCTTGCTAAACCTACTGTTAGGCGATTCCTATCACCTCTCGATGGAGTCCTTCCACCGCCATTATTAGCCGAGTTTCTTTACATCTTGCTAAACCTAATGTTAGGTGATTCCTATCACCTCTCGATGGAGTCCTTCCACCGCTATTATTAGCCGAGTTTCTTTACATCTTGCTAAACCTACTGTTAGGCGATTCCTATCACCTCTCGATGGACTCCTTCCACCGCCATTATTAGCCCAGTTTCTTTACATCTTGCTAAACCTACTGTTAGGCGATTCCTATCACCTCTCGATGGAGTCCTTCCACCGCCATTATTAGCCCAGTTTCTTTACATCTTGCTAAACCTACTGTTAGGCGATTCCTATCACCTCTCGATGGACTCCTTCCACCGCCATTATTAGCCCAGTTTCTTTACATCTTGCTAAACCTACTGTTAGGCGATTCCTATCACCTCTCGATGGAGTCCTTCCACCGCCATTATCAGCCAAGTTTCTTTACACCTTGCTAAACCTAATGTTACGTGATTCCTCATCACCTCTCGATGGACTCCTTCCACCGCCATTATTAGCCAAGTTTCTTTACATCTTGCTAATGAATTCTAATCTTAGGTGATTGATTCCTTATCACCTCTCGATGGATTCTGTAGTATTATCAGTCTCTTTCACCTCCTACTAAACCTATAAATCTTTAGGTGATTCCTAATCACCACTCTATGGATTCTGGCCCAGGCCATCTCCATTGCAACATTCTCTTTCACTTCATGCTAACCCTATTTTGGGTCCCTAACCCCTGGGTCATACCTACCAACGTCTATCTCATTATTATGGCTTCCCTTAAAGCTTTGCTATTTTACTTCATTTTCTTCTCGGAGTGCAGTCTCTACTAATTGAGCTAATGAGTCATCCTCCGTTATAGTTCTTACAATGTATTGAATTCTCTTGTCTTTAGGACCGACAATGAAAGTTCCTTTTAAAAACTCTATCATGTCAGCTGTAAGCCTCCTTCGACCTATCTAGAGTTATCTCTATGGTCTAGTTTTTCTAATCTGCTTCTAACTTCTCTCCTAAGCTCAACTTCCATTGCATGGATTCGTGAGCCCTACTGAGCTACTGTTTCTCCCAAGCCCTGTTTTGGTTTGAAAAAATCCCAGCATATTATTCGAGTATGCGCCTCACTGGCAAGCTTTCTTCCAGGACTCTTTTACTTCGTTCTCACGTCTTTCTGTCCTGGTTAAAAGTCTGTGCTTTGCATCACCAGTGATATTTCATTCAGTGAATTTAAAGAGAAGCTGCTGTTTACTTGGGTCTAATACTTTGGTCGCGGCTTCAGCTCCCTGAACCAACTCGCGCAAGTATTAGTGTCATTCTCAAAACGTTTAGGAACAAAATTATTTTGCTTGAACAACTGAAATATAATCACGCTCACTATTCTCTGACTTGGTTGATAGACTAACCTTTTAGATGGCTTCGGTTCCAGTGATGGCTCTGTCGGCTACCCTCAGGATGGAAGTACCTTTCGCAGTACAGGCTCCCTCCGGCTGAACACCAAAGTCGCCCCTCAGGCTCGGCTATGGCTGCTTATGCTGGCCTCAAATCCAGACTTAGCTCCAACAGCAGATGGTCTGGTACCACGGGCCCTTGTGGATTCCTATGAAGTGTAGCCCCTCATAAACGCTTGGTCCCACTTCGGTACAAGCCCTCTGGTCTATTATCGTTTCACTTTAAGCTCAAAGGAGATGTAAACAAAACACGTAACAAAGAAGCGTCTCGTTGGCAGCTCGGCGAATTAAGTTTTCCGGATAAGATGTCCTCTCTTCCTCTACATAAAATACTTCAGTTTCAGATTCTAACTTTTTGTGGTTATTCTTGTACGGAGAATTAAAAAACATCCATTATTGTAACAATTTATTCAATTTATGATATAAGAGGTATTTGTTCAGAATCATCTATGAGTAGCTGAGTCATTACAGTAAAGTATTTATGACGCTATGCGCAGGCGCTGTAGTTCATTTCCGGCTTCCGTTTAAGGATACAATGTACTATGAAGGGGTAAAAAATGACAATTTTCGTTTTTGGCATAGTTCAATTCTCTGAAGTTTTCCGATTAAAAAAATATATACCTTTAATATGATGCGTCCATTATTTTAGCATTTAAATGTCCTTTTAAATATGGCGCGCAATCTTTCAAATGCTCCCAGACAGACCGCCACGGCCCCTTTTCTGTATCTTCAATCTTTCTGCTTTGTAAGATGATAGAAACTTGAGGGAAATGTTCATGCTGAACGAGCTGCCCAACAGTCCACAAAGCAAGCCAGGACCAATAGGAGGAATGCTGAGAAGCAGACAGAATCCAGGAATAAAGATTTATATGATTATGACCCTGAAATTTATTGAAGCAAGTCAGCTTAGCATTGCAAATGTTTAACTTCAATTTTCTCGATAACACATTTTCTGATACACATGTACCATACTCAGGAACCACTGATGCTAGAATATTGAAATTTTTTACACTTAATCTACCACACATTAATGACTTCTGACTGCCTGATTCATAAGCCTAGCTTACAAATTATTGAAATTAGAACATTTTAACCATGTGAAAATTAAGATATTTTAATCCTCTTTTTTTCATAAATATGGTATTTTTAAAATAATGATCTTGAGCCATATACTTCTGATTCTGGAGGTAGGAGTAGATAAGTATAATCAGAACATGTGTAAAAAATTTGAATATTCTGTTTTTAAAGGTTTCTGAATAAGAGGTACATGAAATCAGCCATTTTAGTCATGTAAATTTTCTTATTTTTTTCCCCCAACATTATAATTTTTTAAAAATAAAGTTTTGCAGATAAAGCATAAACTTTACACCAGGAGAAATGGAGACTAAGATTGTATATGCCATAAAAATTTCATGAAAATTCATATGGTTAGTGTGCTGTGAAAATATTGCTTTCGATTGTGTCAAGGCTCAAAATAATCCTAGTCATAAACGCGGAAAAGCGTTAAAATGGAGTGAAGACAAATTGTGCTAAATTGTTAAACAAATTCTGTAACGAATACCTTCTCTCGCGATAGAAGACATGGTGAGATTAACTACAGAGTTCACAGGTGTTTCTGTGTAATAATCAGTGGCGGCCGCTGAGGCATGTTACTAGTGGTGCCAAGAAACTCTACAAATATCTGTTTATTCTTGCAGTGGATATAGTGTGTAATTGTGCGAATAACCGGTACATTTCATAACATGCCGTATAAATAAAATTAATAGAATGGTAAACGGAAGAAGCAAGTTGTAGACAAAAGATCAGAGCAAGCCTACGCCTAGTAATACCTGGAGAACGTTAAAAGAGGCGCTTGTGTACGATTTCATGAAACAGAAAGAAACATGGAAAGGCTGATGCTAGCCATATAGCGATTCACTGCCGAAAATTCTTAGATGTGCAATAGTAATTAAAAGGAACAACAACTCAGAAAATCACGTATATACGTGTATATGCGAGCGCGAGCGCTTGTATTTTTAAAACTAAAAACAAACATTCAAATAAATTTTCATCATTTTAAAATCCAACGGCATTATTATATTCAAAACATGCAAATTTGCTTATAAGGGTATATTGCTATCTATTTCTGCACTGGATTTAACTAAAGTTGAAAACGCGTTGGCATTAACTTGCAGCAAGATGGTCACACTGCATATGCAGGAAGGTTTAGGCACCAACAATGCATGCCTCCGTTGTCGCCTGCAGGGTACGGGGCTTTACTGCGCTCTGGAGGGTCAAACAGAGATCAACTTCCGCCCTAAGCAGGCACTATAAACGAACGCTCTAGCCTTATGAGCTCAAACGGTGTCCACCTGGAACTGGCGTATGCTTCAGAAAACTACTGCCTACTACCAGATCGCGCGGCGCTTAACGTGTTGTTCAAATGAGAGAACTAGAACACGAGTGTAGGAACGATGTTTAATCAATAATCCCAATATGCAGCCACTTTTTTTTTTTTTTTATTTAATAGTGGTGTCACGGCACAACGTCTCTACCCCACGAGCCGCCGCTGGTAATAGTGCTCGGAAAGAAAAGGTAAAAATTGGCAAACGTGTGCTCCCGCTAAAAAAAGACCTCGAGCGCGAAGACTCTGATTCATCAATGAAAATCAATGCTGAATGGGATCAAGCCTCTTCCAGCTTGGCTATTTAAGGAAGAAACTTAAAACATTATCAGAACTAAAAAATTGTTCAAATGCTTACGGCAGCAAACATGTTGATTTACAGTCTGACCTGAACTAACCTCTCCCAGTGAAAATTATTTCCGCAATATATACTTATTTTTATTTAGTGATGACTGATAAATCAATTCATTGTGATACGAGCAATCCCTCAGCTTTCTTTCTTTTCTTGTCTTATTGGATTCTAAGTTGAGTACTGTAACAACGCGAATTAGCGTTATAATTCTATCATTACCACCTTAAAATAGACAACGAACGTGGTTAGCTATTGTTTAACAATTCCTTATTTTGGATACGTAGAGTCTGTCTGAAGAATTCACTGCCATAGCCGGGGTTTGAAACATGCATCTCCCAGTCTCTAGCCGGTTGCTCTACCACTGCGCTACTCCGGCAACGCTATACTATGAATCCTGGGATTTAAGGCACTTACGACATTTTAAGTCAGTATTGGGGTTGTCATCTCAAAATAATTTGAGATCACCTTGTGGTTTACCGGGAAACATGCGAGTCAGTTGAGAAATTTAATGCCTTGTCGGGATGTTGCCATGGTAGCTCAGTGGTAGAACAACCGGCTAGAGACCGAGAGATCTGTGGCTCATCGCATCCCAGGCATTATAATGCCACGAAAAGCGTGCAAGCGTATCTATTTCTGAAATAAGCGTAAACGTCCACAGGCTGGTAGTATCACTTTTAAATTAGTGTCTTATGTCATAGAATCTCCACCTTAACGAATGGCATTTTCAGGTAATTTAGTATGTCCATAAAACGAATCAAATTATTAGCACAAGTTTTTGGTTATGTTTTCATCATGTCCGAGTCCGACAGTCCAAGCTCCCCGCGGATTAATTTGGACTTGGATGAACGGTTCTACAGCGGCTTTGCCAACGTGATACACGTTTCCCACCTACAAGAGACCTGAAGTATTCCTAAATGAGGCCAAAATCCACTATATATTTTTTTAAAGAAATTCATCAAAGTAAATGTTTAGACTAAGTTTTCGTGTTTAGTTTTCTTTCTCTAAGGGCAGGGTCCAGAACCATTTAAATAATCGACAAAGTTTGTTTCGCCGTTATTTTGAATTACAGCTCTTTAAAAAAAGAAACGCCACGATTTGCTTCAATGCTAAATTCATCATAGAGAAGTTGCAGTTGAATAAAATTCGTGCCAGTGGTTCCATGGCGTTTATAAGCGCCTTGCATTGTGTGTTGATACATTTGGAATAAACTTTCCAATGAACAAGAATCCGCTCTTACTTTTTCAAGCCATTATTCAAATAAGTTAAACTTTTCCACGGAAGTAGTGGAACCAAAGTGTTTGAGCGGAATATACATTCACTCCAACGAAATGGAGTAATGGATGGTATAAAAAAATCAAACATTGAATATCTCATTAATTCCAAGC
This sequence comes from Hymenopus coronatus, assembly GCA_030762935.1. NCBI lineage: Eukaryota > Metazoa > Arthropoda > Insecta > Mantodea > Hymenopodidae > Hymenopus > Hymenopus coronatus. Next base: position 25,051,392 of record CM060900.1, on the reverse strand, counting down.
AAATGGTCAGTTTCGTGTCAAACGCTGCTGCTTGGTTACCTTGATATCTGAAGTATTGCTCACGATATTGTATAATAAAAACAACCCCTACGGAGTAAAAAATCACCAATCTTCACGAAATTCACTGACACGTTCCATTTTACTGATTGACTAAATCGTCACCTCGTCGGATGGCGGCTACGGGAGTTTCTCTCTCCAGAATCCCCAACTGATCGTAATCGGGAAATCCCCAGTTCAAGAACACTGTACGGTGCCAAAGCGGTCACATATGGCAGTTACCAACGAATAAAGAAACAATTCTTACCTAACTAATAGCTAGCATTTAATTATCTTTATATTTGATTTGTGTTGTACGTATTCGAAAATCTAAAATCCACCAGAAAGCAAACTTCCACCTACATGCCATATCGCCTGTAGTACTTATCCCTCCGAATCCATTTAGGGCAGCTAATTTTCCCTAAATTTAGGATTAAACCCCCAAATTGGCAACACTGCTCTATAGGCATCTTCTCACTTCTGGTGAAGGATATCTCACCATAAAGCAGTGCCACACTGGTGTGTGAATCTTAGCGAATATATGAAACAAGACATGATATTTCAAGATTGAATTCAGGCAAAGGCCCATAAAGGTGACTGAATATCTAGAGCTTGGACTTGGTTGCCTCCAGTCCCAATACACATGGTCTGCGCATTGACAACACCCCGCATATGACGAGACATACGGCAAGTGGGACAGGCACTTATTGCCAACATGTACAGAAATCTGCCATTCACTTTTAAGAAATACAGAGTTGTAAGAGCGACAACCATTGTCGGAAGTAAAAACTCACTCACACACACACACACACACACACACACACACACACACACACACACAATCTGATTGATTATGGACGAGTATGGACATGGGTATTCCATTATAAGAGGAAGAATATATTTTGCAAGTAGGTCTCATACAGTTTAAAGATCAGAGAAACATTTTCATCCAAAATCACTGCAATTTTAAGCAACTCGTATAAAAAGTTAAAGATGTTTTTTTTTTTTTTTTTTTTTCCAAATATTTAATTTAACCAATCTACGTGCTCAAAGCCATTCATTTTCGACACTTAGCAAAATATGTTCTTTTTTATTCTAATACACAGAAAACTGTTTAATCGTTTATATACTACCAAATATTCACTAATATTTCATATCAGAATCTTTAACACTGACATTATATTGCAAAAATGCTGATCATCCGCAAATCAAGTAGCAACGTTGTCCTTACCGCACTGTAGCTAAAACGAGTCATTCCCTTATCTCCCCGTCTCTCTAAACCTAAGTATTGGCATATACTTGCGACCCAAGCGCAGACAACTTGAGAAGGCGCGCAATGAAGTCAGAGGTCCACTAATAACTATAATTATCAGAAAGTTACATCACTTGGCTTAGTCAAGAACTAAAACAAGATTAACACCAGACTGGCATGGGCGTTTTGTGCAGGGTTCCAGCTGAAACAGTACAACCATATTTGAAACCACGAAGTTCTATTACGCCAGAAGTGCACTGCCTTTCGTGACCTATGATGATGATGATGATGATGATGATGATGATGATGAGAAATTAGCAGCTAATAACCGAGGTCAAGTGACTGTTGAAGAGCAGACGCGCTACAGACCAGATAGATTATCCAGAGATGGAACTATATAATATGAAATGTAGTCGAAATGGACGGTAACAAAGGTGATGACGGAGCAACTGGTGGAAGGAATGGCTGGAGAAACAGGAGAACACGGAGAAAACCGGTGTAGACACCGCTTCGTCCACCAAAACTCCTACATGCTGTGCCCTGAGATCAACCCCGGGCTGTCAAGGTGGGAGAGCGATCTAACCACGGTGCCGCTTACAAACGGAAATAGTCTATTTTATATCTCCACTGAAATAGCAACGCTTTAGTTGGAGCAGACAGCTCTTATTATTTGAAACTTCTGGAGAAAAATACTTCATTAGTAATATGCTACTTCTTAGGCAAAATAAAAGTAAACATTATTCACAAAAATATAGTGTATCCAAGGCAATAGACACTGGTGCATTTAAAAAATGTGTAACATTTACGACCCCCCGCAACACAAACTAATTGATTATTGCTGGAATTTTGTATGGGCGACATTTATGAACCAATGTCTGAACTTCAGCTAATATCGTGTGGCTATAGCACCTACCGTTTCAGAAGTGTGATTTATCAGGGATTAGTGACGAGTGCCATAGTTAGCAAAAGCTCAAAAGAAACTTATTGGCAGTCGAACCCTATGAAAATCCTCGCTTGTTTGAAATGAAGCCCCGATTTATTTCAATGTCTAATTTCAGGATCATAAGTAACTCTGTTTCCAAAAACCTGTTTTAAAAGCTGGACGACTGACACCTTGCATACTCCACACAACTGGGATCATCGTAAGCATACATCACAGAGTGCTAAAATTCACAATACTTACAGTTTACATAACAAGTATTGCTAGATGTAACTGGTATAAACTTAAATATAAAAAGCATGGGAAAGCACGTGTTTCGTGGAGCAGCTGTGCTTTTTTAACTTACCAGACTGGTTGACAAGGATGGTGCTGACTGACCCAATACCGAGCTGTGCATTCGCACCAAATTGGACATTTCTTCCGGCCCTGGAAAAGAAAGATAAACATTTGTAAATACAGATATGCATGGAAAACCATAAGGTCTACACAAGCCGGTCACTCCTCTAAAAGTCTCCATAGAATTCCTGTATATACAGATACATGTTGCGTCACTCTCGGCGACTTTGTGACATTACAGTGAAAATATCAAGTAGTTTATTTTATAGCTAACAGTGCATTTAAGATTCAACAAGGGTGAGTACAACAATGCAAAGCAAAATGACGTTCCTAATGAAAGTCATATTAACCGAGGTTTTCGTTTCTAATGCACCATATTGAAGGTGAAATTCATTCAGCCGTTCTTTGACATCGAAGTACCTCCACGTATGCATTAGCACGGTCCATAAACATAATGATATCGTTCTCCATTCTTTCGTTAATTCTCAAGTTACCTTTGCTCATCTGACTGTAATACACGTTTTCAAAAAGTGGCAAAATGTCCCAAGTATTTGCGGGTTGCACCAGTGCTATTTTCCTTTATAAATTCCCGCTTTGACCACATTTTAACCAATTCTCTCACAGCGTTGTCATTTAAATTCAGACATCCTAGTACCACTGTGCAGCAACATTACGATCATAACACAATAATTAACTGTGAGATGATTAAAATAACTATGCACTTCATAAACGGTGACTCCAGAATTTATTCGAATGTAAAAAAAAAACACACTCACACACACACACACACACACACAGTAGCTAAATTAATGCATATCTCATTCTCCTTTTGTATACCCAAAAGAACAAATGATATTTCAGTTTACGTGAAGTGGCACTTATTTTTATGTTTTTCGTGATAATTCTCACAGTGTTTTGAAAATTCCACACATTTTTCAGTTCTCTCGTGTTTTGTGCTTACACAGCTAATTTATATTGGATTTAATAGAGAAGTTATTTAAATGTTACACCTGATAATGTCAGATATATTTTCAACTGATGGAGAAATGAATTCGTGAAGCCGTAAAACTCGGCTATTGGTAAATTGCAGTAAAAACGATAATTTCTGACATATTTCTTCCCCCGTCAGCACACCACATTTTCACAGCAATTTCCTATATTTTTACCAAAGATGTTCTTAAAAAAGTATCCAACACAGTTTTGTAAACAATACATATAACATTTCCAGACTCTGTGGGGGATAGGGAATGACACAGGTTAAAGAAATCGAATGAGAAGTCAGCTCAATGACCGCTCGACCACGGAGGCAGTCGACATACTCTTGAAGAGATGTGAGACGGCGATTTACAGACAGATTCCGTGCTATTGGCGCGCCTCAAAGAGAAACGATACTTCGTCCCGCGAACAGATTTAGGGAAACGGGATTTAATCTTGATAAGAAACCGAAATTATATGGCCGTGTTCCTGCACAGCAAAAAGTCGACGGCATCGCAGAAAAGTTAGAACGAACTCACCTCGGCTTGGATGGTCACTCAACTAAAAATTAAAACTTATAAAATAACTGTACTTCACGAACTGCAACACGCAGTTTGAGTAAAGTTCATTTTTGCAGTTGGGTGTTAGATAATGTTAATTTTTTATCTAGTGACCCGGGTTTAATTTCTTTACGGACGAAGCATGGTTTTACTTGCGTGGTAATGAAGGACCGAGTGTTAATGCACATTTTCTTAAACGGTATGAGATATATGGCGGCACAAGGACATAATTTACATATTCGATTATGGAGGTATATGGTTATAATTTGCATGAGAACTCTATACGCTTGAAGGGGCTATGAATGTCTGACATATAGCGTGCTTACCGGCTACATTACGTAGCTGGTTTACCCTCCCCGTAGGACTAACATCCCCTCCCCCCCTTTCGGCTTACCAAGAGGTCAGAAGATTGTCATAGAATGAAGATCTTAGAATGAGTGTTCGGCCCGGAGTCAGATATGCTATGAAATGAAAGAAATGGATGATAGGAAAGGTGATGATGGAGCAATTGGTGGATTGAGTGGCGGGCGAAACCGGGAGACCTGGAGAAAACCTGCCCAGATGCCGTTTCGTCCACCATAATTCCACTTGCGGGCGCTTAGAATCGAACCCGACTGACCATGCGTCCAAACGAAGGCTTTGAGTATTCATTTCTTTCCTGACTTCTAAAAGACATGATTACACTTGTTCATCACTAAGCGACAGCTTGATGGCAGCTAAACAAGATATAGCTCTGAGAGTTTCCCGAATGACTGCTAACTTCGTAAATTCCAGCACAGCAACCGCACGGAGAGCGGAAGAACCGGGTTTAAATCCCGGCTGTGACGTTTAATTTCACAACTGGTTCTAATGCCCAGTAGGGGTTATTGACAACTTTACCGATATAATAATAAAGAAACTCAAGTTTGTTACTGTGTGCGCAAAGTATAGATGCTATAGATCTAAACTGTCATAACTCCAAAGCTAAAACAAATTACTTAGCGGGGCTATTTCAAGTTAAAACCTGCCACTGGAGTACCGTCGAGAGTGATTTTCGGCGGCATTCATCTTTGGAACTGTGCTGTTGTCTTTGGGTTTCTAATTTTCTGTATTGTATCTCTCTGCCCCCCCCTCTCTCTCTCTCTCTCTCTCTCTCTCTCTCTCTTCTGACTACTCAGGGGAGAATAGGGAATATTCCTGGCTAGAGAAAAAATTCCCACCCCCGAGTCGGGAACTGAACTCGTGACCCCTCACATAGGCAGTTACTCCACCGACTGAATTACGGGATTAACAGAGTTCTGATTGTTCAATACTACAAAGTCCTTTCGATGCTCAGTTGTTTCTCTCTATTACATAAAAGAGTATGGAATTCCTTTTGTATGTAATGCAGCAGCTTCTTTCAATTAAAATGAAGTAGATGCAAAACTAAACTTCAATAAGAATACCTTGCGAAAGCTTCGGCGGCTGGTGTCCATTGTGTCTAGGTCTTCCGGGTAGGCTAGGCCTCGTCTTAGGTTAATTCGTTTCGTCTCATTATGTGGAGCTTCTTCAGGGGTTGTCCTCTTTCCATGACAGTTGCCAGGTGAACTGTGTTGGAAAATCTGGCATCTGTCATGGAAAGAGGACAAGCCCTGAAGAAGCTCCACACAGTGAGACGAAACGAATTAAGCTAAGACGAGGCCTACCCGGAAGACCTAGACACAATTCAGTAACATTAGTTGGTATACACATTCTTAAAATGATACAGGATACATAAGGATACACATCAGAATTTTCTTCAAACTTTAAATTAATTAAAAATGGGTTTAAAGTATAGGCAATTGAAACCGTCTGTACTGTAGTGTGATTTACTCAGAACTGCACTAAAGATTTTAATTCATCCTTGACCTTATTGCCTCAACGTTCAACAAGTCACGCTTATCGTAATTAACCATCCACTTTCCAATCCCTGCAGCAAATAAGGGAGGCCGGGCCAAGTTGACGAGCGGGCCAAAATGACGAATGACACTTTTTCATATCATTAGGTAGCACCATCTTGTGGATACTACTAGCTCTCCACTCGGCTAGACGCTGAAACTCGTAAAGTGAAGCCGCTGCTGCCATTTGGCTTTTTGTTACATTACCTTCACGCATTTTGTCTGACGCGTTGTAACTTTCAAGTCCTCGTGGCCTAACAGTTTATTCTTTGCTACACACGATTACCTTAGACAATATGCTTTTCACAACACTATTTATTTATATCTTATTGCTGTTAATCAAACATCAAAGACCTTTAACGTTCCTTGACTGGGGGCAAGTTAAAGACATCGTCAGCTTGCCCTAGGTCCATTTTACCGTTTTTGTGCTTATATGCACTTTATTACTTTGGAATTTTCTGAGCTGATCTTATAGCTGTTCCTAACGGACTGCGTTACTTTTTTATATTTTCCTTTTAGGCTACTTCATTAATTTCTGCCACGTTAAATGTCAGATATGGTGAAGTATTATAAAAAGCTTATGTGGTACACTTACATGACTTTCTCTAGCTGGTTCACAAACAAACTCCTTACAAAAGATTGTTCTTTCTACACCATGCTAATCGAGATAAACAGCAGAATGTGTTTATTATTAGTTCCTTATAAATAAAATGGAACTAATGGATTGCACTGGGCTAAACTGATAGTCAAATGTTTTAAAAGCTATTGTTATGCAACTGTCATTGCAAATCGCTTCTTCGCTTGGCCAGGAGTAGAACAAAAGAAAAAGGACACTTCAGGTTTGAGAAAAGTATAAGCACTTTACAATTGAAACCAATAGCAAGGAATATCTTGGAAACGGTTACCTCCACAACAAAATCGTAAAGGACATAAATTGTATGTTTTGATCTACATTTTTGTGTAGTAAGTTTTTGCCCATCTCTTACGGTTTAGCAGTTAAGCAAAATTCGGAAAAATTCACCCCGAGTAAAGAGATCTTCAGAGGCTGTTCCCAGAAAATTAAAGATATATATTTTATTTGGGATGTAAATAGCTTTAATATACGGGATTTTAATCAAAATCATTAGAGCCATTTTAAGAAAGTCAAAATTTTTGAAAACTTTTCCATGTTAAGGGTAGTTTTTGGTGGGGGGATTTTCTTGAAAATCTTCGTGTTGTATCCTTTGAAGATACTAAACCTAAATACCAAGTTTGATATTTAACGGTCATTTCATTTATGAACTGTGTTGTCCACAAACACACACACACACAGCCACACGGACCTTTTTCTAAAAATTGTTTTTTTCGGACTCGGGGGACCCCAAAATATATATTTCCGGTGAAATCTCGATATCGAATTTTTGGGTGGAATACAATATGTCTCTATCCCATACGGGCTAGAGAAGATAAACATGGAAAAGGTAAAATAAAATGAAGAACAGCAAACCGTGCGTGGGAAAAAAACAAACAAACAAACAAACGGGAATCATATGCAATGTGCAAGTGTCTTATCAAGAAGCTCACCTATGAGAAATGTGCTGGCTCAGAAAGAAGCAAAGAAGGTAAAAAAACAAAAAAAAAAACAACAACTAAGAAACAGAAGTTAGATTCCTGTACCCCGACTACAGACACTAATGGCGTTAGAAAACCTCCAAAGGAAGTATAGTGCAGTGCCTTGCTTGTAATGAGATCTATGTTGATCCTCTATGCGAAGAGTGGATAGTATGTTGCAAATGTCACACATTGTGACACGAGAAATATTCACACTTGGAAGACGCAAATAAAAATGTATGCAACTTTTATTACAGTTGTCATCTTGCCCCGTTATCACATTCATTTTTAAAAATGGCGAAATAACTTTGATAACATTAAAATAAAATTTTATCCTAGTAAATATAATACAGCAAAAAGGCCATTCTAATAATGCACGCAAAGAAAACAAAATTACCTGAAAAATGAACATATTAGTAATGGCAATAGTCAACTATTAACACACACCCACCCACAAACGCACGTAGAGGATAAATCCCGTGCCGCGTCTAAGAATCAATTTGATACAGTGTAAAAAAAATGCCGATATTTATACTAAATACTTATCTGAAAATGCGTTAGTATAATGAGCTATATTTTGACCCTCACCTTTCAGGAATCACAGTGCTACTAGAAGTCACCTCAGCTGATAAGTAACTGTTATCTTAACTGCTTAAGCAGCTTACTTTTGCTTTTTCAGCGTTTATCTCAAGATATGGGAAGTATTGCCTATTCTATTTGGAGATATAAAACGACTTAGCGAATCGTTACCCCAAGATATCTTGTGAATATAAACCCATTTAATTCCATGGCGTTACTGTGCCATTGTATTACTCTTCGCATTCTAAGACGGACGTTCAGTTAGTATTCGTGTTTCACAATAGAAGAATGTAATCCAAATACTTGTTAAGCCACATTTTTTAAAATAATTAAGTTTTTGCATTTCAACCCCTCTATATACCTTGTCAATACACCCAAGATACGGCTGTGCTACAGTGGTTAGTTTAGTTCATATATTATCCACAAGATGGAAACACCTCTGCTATGTTGCTCACTTGTTTACCCAGAAGTCTGCTACATACCAATAGCTGATTTCAGACATTGAGGGAAACAGTTCAGGAGCTTGATGATGATGATCTTCCTTTTTATTTTCTCTAGTCCCGTATATACAATGTACATAGTGGATAGAGAAGGTATTGTATTGCACCCAAAAATTCGATGTCGAGATTTCACCGGAAATATATGTTTTGGGGTACCCTGAATCCGAAAGAAGTACTTTTACAAAAAGGTTCATGTGTGTCTGTGTGTGGACAGCATAGCTCAAAAAAGAAAAAAGCCGTTAAATACCAAACTTGGTGTTTAGGTGCAGTATCTTGCAAGGATGCGACACGAAGATTTTCAAGAAAATCCCCCACCACGAACTACACTTTAAGTGGAAACAATTTCGAAATTTTTTATTTTCTCAAAAACGGTTCTAACGATTAAGATTAAAATACCATATATTAAAGCTATTTACATCACAAATAAAATGTGTATCTTGAATATTCTGGGAACAGCCTCTGAAGACCTCTTTATTCTGAATGAATTTTGCCAAATTTTGCTTAACTTCTAAACCGTAACGAATAGACAAAAACTTACTGCACAAAAAATACAGATTACGTCAAAACACATAATCTATGTCCTTTACGTTTTTGTTGCGGAGGTAACCGTTTCCGAGATATTCCTTGTTATTGGTTTCAGTTGTGAAGTACCTATATTTTTCTCAGACAGGAAGTGTCCATTTTTCTTTTGTTCTACTCCTGGCCAAGCAAAGAAGCGATTTGCAATAACAATCGCATAACGATAGCTTTTATAACATTTGACTATCACTTTAGCATATCGCATTCCTTTAATTCACATCTGGTTAAAAGGAACTAAGCAATAAGTACATTCTGCTAATGTTTATCTCGATTAGCATAGTGTAGAAAGAAGAATATTCTTTTGTAAGAACTTTGTTTGTAGATCAGCTAGAGAAAGTCATGTGAGTGTAACACATCAGATTTCTGTTCTGTTCAAGGCATTTGTACCTGAAGACTTACATGGTATTGCAAGATCTGCTACATATACTCTCAAATTTGAAATCGTTGCCGAGGTATGTTTAATATTCAGTCTGCTGCTGATTCCTTGATGACAATGAAACATTTACAAATCTCAAAGGTATCGATGTTACACTTCTCAGCAAGGCATCCCGGAGTCATAGGAGTGAAATATGCTTGTAGCGAATTAGAAACTTGGAACAATGTTACTATTCTTAAAAAGCGAGTCAACAGTTCTGAAATCAGAAATGCAATACTCCACGGAATCGAAGGGCAAAGAGTAATTACCAAAGAAGAAAAATACACTTATAAATGATACCATATTTTGATGTAAAATACAGACCATTCTATGAAAACTTGCGTCATTGTAATGTGGACTGACTTTTTGTGAGTTTCCTACCAATGGCCTATAGGCAATAAGTTTGAAACTACCTTGGCACTTAGCTGATTTTTTGAGTAAAAGAGTATAGACACTTATCTATATTTGGATTTCTGACTTTAACAATGTGGTACTATTTATGCGACAAGTAATAATATTAACTGCAATTGTCCTATTTAGTGTAAACTATATTATATATTGAAATTTAAAATGGAACCTCGTGATACGTTTTTTCACTATATCTCCTAAACAACTTATTGGCATTTAGCAGGTTTTGGGGTTACACTCTTCAATAGATAGCACTGATAAGGCAAGTGGGTGTTACCGTTGTATAATGTCATTTGTTATACGTCGCAAAAACAAATTCGCACGGATTCATACATTAGTTTGGATTTGGCAGGCACTTCATCTAGTCGTTCGTGTTTTCGCTAAAATGGAATAAGTGCAGTATCGTTCAGTGATTCACATTTTACTTTTGGATGGGAAATTTTGCGAGGAGATAAAAGCGAAATTGAATGTCGTTTATGGGGACATTTTGCCATCTATGATAATTATATATTGGTTAAACGTGTTCGAGCATGCATTTACAATGAGCGCCGAAGTCACCCGGCAGATGTTACCGAGGAAGTCATTGAAAAACTTTACGTTATGATTGCCACTGATTGTCGAACCAAAGTTTACGAAGTGGCAGAGACCACGAGTGTGATGAGATGAACAATTCATATTGCGTAAAAGTTGGAAATGAAGAAGTTGTCAGCCCGACGGGTACGGCGATTGCTCACAATGAACGAGTGGCTGCGACTTTAAACTCCGAAGCTGTGTTTAGAGCTATTTAAGCGAAATCCGAAGGACTTTTTGCCTCGAGTTGTTGCCGTCGATGAGACCTGAATTCATTATTATACTTCAGAAGCCCAACAACCAACACAATGGGTTTCCTCCGGTGAATATGCTCCAAAGAAGGCAGGAAAAGTAATGGCGACCATTTTAAGGGTGCGAAGAGAGTCATACGCATTGACTTCTTAGGAAAAGAAAAACTGGTTACTGGACAATACTGCAATGCGTTATTGGGCCGATTCTAAAAGAAGTTGAAGTAGACACGGTCCCATTTGACGAACAAGAAAGTACCGTTTCACCATAACGCACCAACACGTGCATTCGGAGTTGTCGCGAACAAACTACATGAATTGTGCTAAATTTTCTCGGGCTTTTAGCCAAATATATACATGGATTAACTACAATGTTTCGATGACGTACATTATCATCGTCTTCAGGGTAAACTGATGAACTGAAAGTTCGGTTTGGTGTATTTATAGCGCCAGCGAGAAGCTAGCATCTGATTGGTTTGCATGGTAGTTTTGGCCGTGAAGCATTTTTTTTTCGAGTGGAGAAAAAAATCTACCTTATAGACCACCCGGGCACGTCCGGAGTGTCGGGTTCTGCCACGTGGCCCTACCGACTAAAAAACATCCACCGGTGCTGGAGTGGATAGGGAGAAGGATTTCTGCGGTACCGCTGTTACACCCGCGCAATACTGGTGATAATAACTGGCCCGCTGTGCGGCCGCCAGAGGAGATATTGAGTGCCGGCAGGCAGGCTGCCCTCTAGCGAATTTCAGGAGATTTTGAAGGAGAATTCATGGAGTAGGTTAAATGGACGAGTGGGAAGGAAATCGTGCTACCTAGAGTCCGCTGTGTCTGTGTTTATTTCTCAGTAACCTGAGAGCCTCTTGTGGTGTCCTGGGATTCGTTGTACCTGATGTGCGGTTCTTGAATAGGGCCCTCTCGGCGGATTGGAGGTGCTGGTATTCCTGTTGCTGCTGTAGCTGAGCTTGGAGATGTAAAGTGGAGATGGCGGCAGTGATGGCAGCTTGTAGCTCCTGCAGCTTCTGTGAAACGACGCTGGTGAATGCCTCCTCCAGAGCAGCTAAACGAGCGCCGATGTTCAGGATCTCCGCGTGGAGGTCCTGTATGGCATCCCGCGTCGCTGACTCTGTAGGAGCAGGTGGTGTGGCGTCGGTGAATGTGGTGTAATCCGGGCTGGTGGTGAAGATGGCCTGCTCCTGGGGTATAGCGGGCACTGGGCTTGCCCGGTGAAATGTCCTGTGCCGCTAAAGGTGGCACAGAACCGGCGGCGACGGCGCAGATCATGCCCAGTGCACTCGGCGGTAGTCGTGTTGGAGCCACAGTAGTGGCACCACGGCGGCAAGGAACAGGTATCAGCTTGATGCCCTAAGGCACAGCAGCGTCGAAAGGGCCTGTGGCGTTCCTGTCGGCTTGTCTCGACTGCCAGGAGTCGCCCTAACAAGGGCAACCCTGAAGCGAGGGCAGCCTCAAGGTCAGCCTGGTCCTGCATCTCTAGGCGAACCAGCGGCGTTGGCCCCCGGTCGCAGTATATACGGGTGGCCCTCAAGCAAGAAGGCCACTGCGACTGCGCGGCGGTGAGCAGATGCCGGGTGGAAAGGTCCCGAGGGACCCCCGTACCACAGCACTGAACTGGGGTGGCGACAACATGGAGCTGTGTGGAGGCGTCGGTGGCGGCGGTGATGGCGGCAACTGCGGTTGCTGCTGCGGAGAGACTGCGGTGGCGGCCGGCGGCGAAGCAAGGCTTACCGCGACCGGTAAGGTCGGAGCTGCTGCCTCCTAGGCTCCTGCCGGGGAAGAGGCGTCGGGGGCTGCCTTAGCAGCGGCGAGTCTGCGCTGTCTCTTCTTAGCCATCCTTCAATGAAGCAATTGCTGTTTGATATGACTGAGCATAGGCACGAACATCGCAGAAAATTGTATAGCGGTTGTACGTTTTTTGTTTTCTTTATTCGCTTTTTTTTGGAAAGGGGAGGGAGGGAGGGAGGGAGGGAGGGAGAGAGAGTTGGAGAGGGTAGCGAATGACTTATCTCGCCATTGGAGTGGAGTGGGCGGGGGTTTTAGGAATAACCTTTCGGAAGGGTAAAGGAGATAATTCGGGTTAGGGAGGTTCCGCTGAGCACCCTAGTTAGTTTTGAGAATTGCCTGCCGACCAACAGATGTGGCTGTGGATAGGGCTGACAGCCATGACTGAAGGCCCTGACTACCACCCGGGGAGTTGAAGTTTAGAAGGGAGTTTTCGGGTTCTTTGTGTTTTTCAGAGTAGTGAAGGACTCTAGAGGGGACGTAAGATTTAGCGGCGAAAGCGCATTTGTATGTGGGCGTTGACATTAGCGGAGGAATCTGTGGTACTGTAGATTTGTAAGCTGGGTTGGTTCTGATATCTAGTTCCCGTAGCAAGTGCGAAAATCCTGTCAGGACTGTGGATGGAAAGGTGATCAGTGTCTGTGTTTCTCTGCTTTTGGTGGAATTGTAGATGGCTGCTCTCGGCTGTTGCTCAGACTTGGTGCTGGGTGGATTTTCAGGCAGTTAAGTGAACGTTGAAACGTGCGAGGCCTTCCTCCAGAGACGCTTGTTTCTCAACGGGGGTGTCAAGCTATGCTGAGCAGCTGGAGCTGCAGATACGGTGGCGGCTGTCTCCTGTAAGTCCTGGATTCCGGCCTCGACGTGTTGTTTCCGATGAGTAGGTTCGTGGCTGAGGAGAAGGCGGAGGCAATAGCAGTTAGTGCCTCTTCGAGATTGGCCAATCTGACGATGTTCAGGACCTCAGAGTGGAGGTCCTGGACGGCATCTATTATGGTACTGTCAGTTGTGGCTATAGGCTCTGGAGACTATTGCGTAATTGTGGCCGGGGTCGTTCGCGCTCTAGCTAGTGGAGTAGATTAGGTGGTTGCTATTGGTGCCGGCTGTGAGGGTACTGGGCCTGACCTGTGTAATGGCAGAAACGACAACAGGTGGCACTGTACCGGCGGCGGTTCAAGTCGTAGGCTGTACATTCGACAGACAGACACTGGGCGCCACAGTAGTGGCACCATGGTTGGTCGTCACAGGCTTCTTCGTTGTATTGCGTCTACCAGGACTCTCGACTGGCTTCAATACTTAGGCGCCGCAAAACATGTGCAGACCCTCGCGCAAGGCAGCCTCGAACGAGCGGCGATGGACCTCTTGCTGAAATAATTCTAGTGGCCCTCATTGCACAAAGCCTGTGGTGTTGTGCAGCTGCGGTGAGGAGGCAGGTCGGCAAGTCCCGAAGATTTTCACATGATCGCGCTGTTATCATCTTAAAAAAAGCAACAAAAAACAGCGGCAGTGGTTGTGATGGCGCTGTGCTCCGGAGTTCTTCCGTAGGCGATTCAGTGACTGGAAGCTGGTTCGGCTGAGGTATCTGCAAAGGCCCGGGCTAATTTGCACCTGCTCTGAACGGCACAACTACAACAAAGCCAACTGGGAACTATTCGAATGCACATTGGCGGAAAATTTCCTGCCAGCGAATACAAACACACACAATGAACGAAATGATGCGGTAGAGCAGGTTGAACAGGCAATCACATTTGCCACAAACATAGCTGTGCCGTTACACCACCCGAAACAATTCTGCCCCAAGTTTCCTATAGACTTAAAAGTCCTTATGGCAGAACGAAACAGAGCCAGGAGACAATGGCAACAGTCCAGGCACGCTCTAACCCACAAAAGATACCCAAGCTTAAACCAAAAAGCCAAAGCAAGAACTGAGCAATTCGTGACTGAACAGTGGCAACACACTTTAGACAGCCTTTTTTTTTTTTTTTTTTTGGTTAGTGTTTAATGCCCGCTGTAACTACTTATTGCACCGCAGGCGGTAGGTGCTTTAGACAGCCTTGACACACAAACAAACACGATATGGCGCACCGCACATTGCCTAACTAATGACAGAGGCCCACATTATATCACAATGGCGGAATTGCCACAACAGATCAAGAAAAAGCTAATGCATTAGCGGATGCATTAGAAGAAACTGTAACCCCTAACGTGAACCCCTCGTGTGAATGTTTTACCAAAGACACAGAAAGGGAAACTGAAAAATGCGCGAAATAACAACGCATTCCCAAATACGCAGGATGTGCCCATCAGAAGTCAAATGGCTGATAAAACACTTGCGCAATAGAAAGGCACCGGGACCCGACAAAACACCGAATATAATACTTAAAACCGTACCGAATGAAGCGCAAAAGCTGCTTTCAACGACATAAAATTAGGTATTAATACACAGCAGCTTTCCAAAAAGATGGAAAGCTACATATGTTCTTCACTTCCCGAAAAAAAAAAAAAAAAAAGCAAATGCCAAACAAAGCCGAATAGCTAAGGCCAATCAGCTTACGAAACACGCTAGGAAAAGTCCTAGAGAAAGTAATACACAAGAGATTAAACAAATTCCTGATAAAGCACAAACTGCTTATTCCGGAACAGTTCGGGTTTCGAGCAAAACACTCGGAAATTCTACAACTACTCAGGGCAACTGACCGCATAACGTATGGATTCAACATTAACAAATCCACTCCGTTAATGCTTGATATTGAACGGGTTTTCGACAAAGTATAGCATGCGGGCCTACTTAAACTGCAAACCCTCAAATTACCGGACGCACTAACAAAATTCAAAATTAATAGCGAATTACCTCAGAGCTCCTAATTTTCCCTCATTAGTAAACACCAGCTTCTCCACGCAACGACCAATGAAAGCTGGAGCACCCCAAGGAAATATACTGGGACAGACGCTTTTTAATATCTATATAAACGGCATGCCGAGCGCAGTAAACACCACACGCTACATTTACGCAGATGGCATGACAATAATGACCTATCCGGCAAACCACAATTAATACACAGCAGACTCCAGAATGCACCTAACACACCGGAACAGTGACTGACCAATTGGAGAATAAAAGTAAACGCTTCCAAGAGTCGTGCAATCATTCTCACTAAACGACTAAACCCCGGCACCCCAGACACATACTCCGACCATTGCTGCTCTGGAAATTACCTGGACGGACACGGTGACGTGGTTAGGGGTGAAAATGGACCAAGGCCTAACATGGAGAAATCTACGAAGTTAGGAACAAGATTAACACCCAACTGGGCAAACTATGTCCGTTCATAAAGCTTAACAATGCATTAAACATCAACAAAGGGCTGACACTGTACAGGACGCTGTTCAGACCATTACTCACCTACGCAGCGACTGTATGGGGATACGCCACAGTGACACACTTCAACAATCTACAAGTATTTCAAAACAGAATCTCGAGTATAATTGCACAAGTTTCTATAGACATGCTATTCGATGAGCTCAAAATGCTCACAAGTGAACAGTTCATTAAAAAGCTAACACATGACACCCATGAAGAACTACCAAAACCCCAACTATTCAAAACTTAGGTAACTACGAGACGAACACAATAGACCACTCTTGATCTATGACCGTAAATTAAGCAACCCACAGAATGCAGATGAAGTACAAGAATTCTAGACAACCTTTACACAACTAACGTAACACAGACAATAAGCAACACAGGACACAACTAATTGCTAATCTCACGACCTTCCCACTGTTACAGGAATTCCAGGCTTCCAGCAGCCTTCAAAGCCCTTATGTTACCCAACCAAGGCAGAGGGACCCTAGAGAATGCCTTCCCGAGTGACGCACTAGTGCAGCTAGGCCGAGATGGGATATCTGCTCATCTGTGTGGTCACAATGACGAACGGCGAGAAAGAAGGAAATTGATAGACGAGCAAGATTACCTTGCGAAAATAGCATGATGACCTGGGAGCATTTCTCCAAGGGAACACAGATGGATGATTCTGCCTTCTAAGGACTACAGCAATGTACACATAACGTAATCTTAAGAAATTGCACTAATTAGGTGTATACAAACTCACTGTAGACCAATGCAATAGTCGCATGTATAAATACTAAATGACCGTAGACGACTGCAGAAAGTGCATCCTTGAAGTAAATAATGCTTGGACAATTGCACCGCGTGTATTCATGTCTAGCAATTACACCAGATGTATGAAAAAGTTATACAATTAAGCACCCGAGATGCTCGGGAAGCCAAGCGTCATGTGTAATATGGAATAAGTAAGATTAGACGCGTTCGCATGAATTGCATGCCCGCATTGCAATTTTCAGTAGACTAACAGGGTTGCAATGCGGAAACCGATAATCGCAAGCATAAGAATCCGGCACTAACAAGTGGAGGTTTTTTTAGTATATATACTGATTACGAGGAGCTCCACATATCTTCCCGGCCATTGCACTTCGGCTGGGGGTCAAATGTCGGCTAAAGCCGAAAGTTCCCGCCGACAAAGGATAGACCACCAGTCCATCCCGGGAGCAAGACTGAGGGATGCCACGGATTGCAAGGTCGAAAGAGAATCAGAAGAAACCAAAGTGAAGGACGAATGACAAGAGGAAACGGAACGTAAAGCCTGAGAGCGTATGTTTCTGCAGAGTAATTGGAGAAGGAAGGAGGTAGCGGGAAGCGTCCTTGCTTGTCTATGGTCATTCTAACATAGGCTGCTCCAGCACCATTCGGAGTATGGTAGTCATCAGTGAAGAGTGCGTTGAAGGAGGCGCGCCCCTCCCTCTGTAAATGTGCCAAAAGCAGTGCGCATTTTCGGGGTGCCTAGAGATCCGCGCGACATATATCTGAGGTGGCCATAGTAACCCGAGGTTGGTGAACCAGATGATCCACCAAATATAGCGGCGTTGGGGAGAAGGGGGAGATACTACCCAATTCCCGGAATCGTTGAAACACCAGCAGCTATAGTGGCATATCAATGTGAGTGCCCAGGTCCATTTGGAGCCGCAATTCGCAACCGAGAGGTAGGTGCCGGAAACGAAAAAGTTTAGACACAAAGGTCACCGCCAGTCGGAGCTGACGATGCCAAAGCGAGGAAAATCCTAATTCACGCAGTACACCCACCGTTGACGGCTTGCCACCCACCTCGAAAATATTATTGCCAATAGAGTAAAGGAGGGAAGTAAGTTTCCGGTACCACACAATAGGGAGAGTAGGAATAATGATGAGTCCATACTCCAGTTTGACCCGGCAAAAAGTAACGTATTTGAAATAGAGATTTCCAGGATGGACCCCACCAAGATAGCGAAATAAATACATGCCCATTGAAAGGACGAAATTAGGGTGCCAGTATGCGGTTTACAGCTAAATTATAGTCCAACTGCAAACTGAGAAACTTAACAGAGTGGGACACAGTGATCCGTGTTTCTCCAAGGCGGAGAAGGGCCTGGAGTAGAACGGCCTGTTTTAAAATAAACAAACGCATTTACCGTAATTGACGGGCGCAGTCTATCGAGCTCACAAAGTCTATCCAGCAACAGGTCCAGGTAAGTCTGTAGGTCCTCCGAAGTATACCGCACATTGTACAGAGCAGAGCGGGAGTAGAGAACTAAATCGTGGGCGTAAAGAAGCAAGTGGCTGTTACGGAACGGAAGGGTGCTCAAGGAGCGAATGTAACAGGAGAAAAAGAAGAGGGCTAAGGGAAATAAGTACCTTACAGGATACCCTGGGAGCTGAGCCTTTTTTGTTTGTTTTGATAGCGCTTAATGCACGCTTTTACTACCATAACACCGCAGGCGATGTCACTGGTGATACATGGAATGAAGATGGAGCACAGGTGGAATGCGATGGTGGGCGAAGCCGCAGGACCCGGAGAAAACCCACGCCTGCGCCGCTTTGTTCACCACAAGTCTCACATGCAGTCTCTTGGGATTGAACCCGGGCTGTCTATTCGAGAGGCGAGTGGTCTAACCACTCGGCCACAGTGCAGCCTCTGGAGCTGAGCCTGCTGTGGTGGAATGCAAAACGGGGATGAAGTTGTTTGAAGCGGTCAGATAAAAGCTGGAGGATGACAGACAGGAGGGGAGCAGAAAAGGAAAGAGAACGTAACTCGTGCAACAAAATGGACAGCGATACGGAATCATAAGCGTGGGAGAGATCTAAAATATGAGCTAATATACCCTGGCGATGGTGCCATCCAAACGTACCGCGTGTACCAATTGAAGGAGATTATGCGTGCTGGAAGAGCTTACGAAAACCATTCTGTCCGGCCATAGACCATACTGTTCCACAAAAAAGACACTCGCATGGCTAAAATGCGCTCTAAGAAATTCCACAGCACATAAGCTGGGTCTATAGTGGGCCACCGCTGTCCCATGTTTACCCGGTTTCAGGATAGGCAACACGTAAAAGCAGTTCCACCCCGAAAGTATGGAACTGGAGTGAAGAATTGCAGAGTAACCGCGGACGAGGAGCATAAGCAAAAGATGTGGGAAATGCCGCACCATCTCAAGCGTTATACGGTCGGGACTTGCAGTAGTCGTACGAGAATGTCTGTTTAATGCCAATTGAAGCTCCGTCAGCGTAACAGGGGCCATAAGCTCCTAAGTGTCCTCTACCGGAGCGGGAGAGGGGCCATTGTGGAGGGAATCCACCAAAGGCTCCCCAACCGAATCAGAGGCAACGAAAGGTAGAAAATCTTGTTGCAAATCCTGAAATCCTGGTCGTAATTGATTGGTGTAAATAGAAAGTCCGGCGAGACGTAAGCCACCAAAGATTGCGCCTAGTTCCGAGGCTGGACAACGTGGGTTAGGTCGTTCTCAATAGTCCATCCATCCCTGGCGTTTAGCTTCCCGAATAACCCGACACGCACGGGCCGCTAGACGTTGAGCTGCAAAATAGAGAATCAGTAAGTAAGATTGTAGAGCCCGTCGACGACAAGCAACTGCAGCAGATCAATTCGCCGTCCACCAAGACGGTTTGGAAACTTCTCGGAGAGCCGGAAGAAACAGTCGTGTATTTGGTCCGAAGAATGTCATTGAGAACGGAGTGTACGACATCCAAAGCAGGTTTGGACGGTTGTTGCAATTCAATCTCTAACGTCCGCCGCAAAGCGCCGGTGAGGTACGGCCAGCCAGGAAAAAATAGTTGGTTGCAACGGCACCTTCCGACGACGAAAGTCACGCCCGGGAGGAAAAAGATGGGCATAGATCGATTCTATGGTCGTTACCGAGAGAGTTCAAGGCAACAGACCAAGTGGCGTGAGACCACAGAGAGTCACTAACAAACGTTAAGTCAGGAGTGGGACGTTGAGAAGGAGGATCACAGCGAGTGGGCTCATCGAAGTTCTGTACGAGGAGGTGGGAGTAGCTCAGTTCGTGAAGGAAACTAACCGAGTGACTGCCGTCACAAATGTAGTCCGGTGAAAGACTAAGATTAAAGTCGCAGCATATAAGTGTAGTTTTACCCGGAGAAAGAGGTCCGCGCGAGGTCCTAAACGTACGGGAGATGAAAGTGACATGGAGCGTTATAAACGGCCAACACTTGGAGCTGGGGCAACTGATTATGGTTAGCATGGAAAGCCACATCGAAACTGGAAAATTTAGACACGGAAAACATATTTAGGGAGGGGTGGAAGATAATAAGCCGCCGCCATCCCGCTGTTGATCCTCGATAGGGAACCGGACGAAAGGAATGTTGAGGGGTGAGCCAGGATTCGGCTAAAACGACTATGTCGACACGTTTTTCTGCGAGAAAATTCCGGAGTTCTGCTCTTTTACTACGGGCATTCCACTGGATTATGGAAAGAGTTTGAGGCATAAAGACTGTTACCTACAGTTTGTCGATGTAAAGCTTGCAATGAACCATACAAAATCTAAGGAATTTGTTCCGATGTAACAGGGGTAGGGCTATTTGCGAGTTTTTGTAGATCTGTAATGAGATTCTGAACCACGAACCAGTCCACTTCTTGGGTCTGGGTGCTCACCCGCACCGGGGGCCAGGCACAGGCAATGGTCGAGGCATATTCTGTGGAACTGGATGATGCTGGAGATATACCGGTTGGGATGAGCCCGGCGCAATGTCCCTACCACCAAAATAAGACGGGAAGCAGTCAAGTTGGCTGGACTCCTGGCACCCTGCTGCGAACTCAAACACTTTTGCGAACCTACGAGAGTAGGATAAGCGCGGCCTAGGAGCCATAGGCACCTCGGAACAACCAGTAGAAACGAGAGCAATTGTGCCCGCAGACATCAATGAATATGGGAAAAATGTGACTTAGCAGAGCAATGAGTCTCCCTGACCTTATCCGCGTACGTGATATTCCCTTTAAGTCAAGGGCCTCATAGTATGCGAGCCGAAGGGCAAAACTTTTCCGACTGACAGCCTCCGCTCTGAGGCGTACCACACACACCTTTGCGTTGGCTCTAAGAGCCAGTTTGCAGTGCACACAGCATGTCTCGGCTTGGCACTCGGAGGTGGTAAGTGGCCCCGCACACTGAAAACAGATGGCCTTCCCCGGCAGACCTTAGCGCAATGACCATATTTAGTACAGCGAAAGCACTGAAGAATCCTCTGTATAAGGAGATGCCGGAAATTTACTATAATAAAACGTCATATAGGAAGGCCCACGCTGTGAGCGAAAAGCAAGTCCACCTGTACGTGAAGTGTGGGAACATAAGAAACCTCCCCTTGTGAAGACACAACTCGGCGTTTAAATCTGTGCACATGTTGAATAGGAACACTCCCTTCCACTTGTCCGAACACAATTATCTCCTGTTCAGTAATCTCAGGATCGGCATTTCTGAGCACTCCTTTGGTATGCAAATGGGACAAATGAATGAAAGAACGCATGTCATATTGGATGAGAAAGTCCGATTGTAAAATTGCATTAGCTGCCTACCCTGTTTCAAAATACAGCTCATACCTATTCCTATCCTCACGTTGCAGACAGTTGATTTGAAAATTGTGATACTTCTTAGACAAAGTTTCCGCAATTTAAGGGGATGCATAGCCGTGATATTTCCTATCAACGAGGTGGGCATAACCAAAAGTGGCGCCTGATCGCCACTATTATATAGAATTGTAACTGTATCGGGAGGCCTCTGTGTGTATCGCACTAGAATCGGCCACGCTGACGTCTTTGTTTCCCCTAATGGGACGGGAGCACTTCCGTCCACTAAAAGTAAGTGATTTATACACCCGTATTGGTATAAGAACACTAGCACAATAGAATGGAGATAAAGAGGCTATAACCCACATTTAACAGAAGAAAGGTTAAAACAAAAAACACACTGCACTACACCACCCCAAAAAAGAACCACGTGTTCCAGAAGAAGACCAAAAAGGTACTAAGCGCTTTTCATTCTTGTTATCTTTTCCGTTCTTAATACAACTCAACAAAAACAGCTGAAATTCATTTTTCGTGCTGCCAACATAAACAAATTCTAATACCCCGCCTTAGATTGGGGATTTTCATAAACAATAAATTGAACATTTAGTTTGCATCTTTCACTAAATTTAGTTTCAATCTTAAATATGTTGAATGTTCATAAACTTGTTATGAAAATGTCAGCACAATTTTCTTTAGAAAATGTATGTAGAATTTTGATTTGTCCAAAAACTATTAAATATTTTAGATGATATTTTAGTCAATGTGCCTTGCACGCTTGTTATTTGTACAAGTGTTTGCCATGCCTATTGCTCCATTGCTGTCTACAAACATAAAGAACACTGTTCAAATGTTCATCAAAGTCACTACACAATTCTTTTAAGTTCATCAATTCATTTGCACTTATTGCAGCAGCAATGTATTGTGCTTCTGCAAAAGATAGTACAACACAGTTTTGGTTTTTTAAGAAATATGCTACTGCATTTCCATTGTAGTTGCTCTTTCTATCTATTGCATTTCTTTCCCAATGTGAATGAGAGTACGAGCCCAATTAGCATTGTCTTCATGTATGACAGTTCTAAGTCCAAAGTTCTTTTCAGATACCTTAGTACTCTCTTTGCTGCAGTCCATACCTGCTTGTTCGGTTTATAAGAAATTCACTGAGATAACTTGTGGTAACTGTTAGATCCAGCCTTGAAATAGTGCTTACAAAAACTATACTCCAAATAAGTTCTCTATATGGTACATTCATCCTCTCCAGTGATATGAAAGACAGGAAAAGTTTAGTCATTGGTGTCTTGACTATACTGCAGTTTTCTATGTCGAAATTGCCTAAATGTTGTTAATTTGTTTTCTCCGAGTTATCCTTGCACTGTCTTCCAGTCTATCTCCATTCCAAGGGCATTTTTCACTTTGCCAAGGTTCTTTGCTTGAAATCACAATTTTTTTATGAAGTTCGCTACCTCTTCAGGTTTTGCTGTTACTGGTTATGTCAAAAATACAGTCACCTATATTAAATTTTAAACTCCGAAGTATAAACAGAAGTCATTCAATGTATTTTTTTAAAGGACCTTCTTTTGGCCCATAGAATCCTTTATTACGCTTCAGCACTTTTCCTTTTTCTGATTTCATTGCCTGTGGAAATGTTGCATAAATTTAGCTTTCTAACTTTCCATTCAGGAATGCTTTGGGAATATCTAGTTTTCTTATTTCCCCAACTCTTTTGCAAAGCTTCTGCAAGAAAAGCGTCTGAAACCCTTTAACCACTAGTCGAGCCCTTTTTAAGCCATCTTGTTTTATTCCAAAAATCCATTAAATATCTATAACTTGTTTTCCTTTTAGAACTATGTTTGCTGTACCTGTATTCATCCGCTCTAGTACATTTCTTTCGTTCTCAATAAAAAATTTCCATTCTTCGTCTTTAATAGCTCTCCATATGTTAATTCTGTATACTGGATGTTAACTCAAAAGAATCATTAAGTCCTAATTTTGTTGCCATTTCTAATATAGATACTATGGCTTTTTATTGTTCTTCCTAATTTGGTTTTTTGGTTGCCGATTCTTCTTCATTTTGAATGTCTGAGCTTTTGTTGCGTTTATTCTTCTTGTCTTTATCATGTTTTTCTTCTTAGTCACTGTAATTGCCATTATGTAAAGTTAACTGCTCTTTTTCTTGACCTTTATGGATATTTTTGTTCTATTATTAAAATCATAATTGTTTTCATTAAATCTTACATCTCAAGAGACAATTCTTCTTTCTGTTTCTGCATCCCTAAGCTTGTATCCAATTTGTGATTATCCCATACAAGTTATTTGTGTTGCTCTGGGCTCCAATTTGATTAGTTTTTGTACATTAACCATCCAAAAACTTTAATTTCTTCAAATCTAAATGTCCAAACCACGTTCTAGCCAGAATGTCACCATTTACTACAGCTTAGGACAACGATTTAATTCAAAAGCTGAAACTTGTGTAGCTTTTGGGAGGGAAGTTTCCGCAAATTGTAGTTCTGACTTTATTCATCGAAGGTTGGTTCATTCTTATCGCTTTGCTGTTTTGTTTTTGTGAGTACCGTAGTGAATTCCAGTTTTATTTCTTTGTGTTCACATCAGTTTTTTGACGTATTTGAAGGGAATTCTCCTACATTGTTCGTTCTAATTCTTCTTGTGTTTATGTTAAGCTGTATTTTTAAATTAATTTATGTACAGCTTCGGATTTTCTTCAGCTTCATCCTTTTGCTTAAGCAATTTCATTGCCGTGAAGTGTGAATAGTCATCTATTATAGCTTGAAGGTAACCGTAGTCTTCTTTTTTGGGATGAGTGTTCCTCTTAAATCTGTATCAATTCTCTAATAATTTCAGTTCTCCTCTCATAAAACTTAGGTCTAGTGGCTTTACTTTTTCACCTCTGTGTATGGTTTATTACTTATAGATATTCCTACAATTTTAATTTCTCCGTAATTAAGATGTCCCAATCTTTTATGCCTTGTTACAGCATCATTTATTCCTGCTGCATACGCTGCATCTTGTTTGCTTAATATTTCCAGTTTTAATATACAGTTTCTTCTGTTCTTCTGCACGGATGAGCAATCTTGAATTTTTAATCTGAAAGCCATTCCTGTATACGTTACTGGAAGTAACCTTTTTCACTGACAGCAAGTTATGTTGTATGCCTTTCATTATTAAAGCTGGAATACTAATTCTTTCTTCACAGCATGTTTCTAAAATTCTTTTCCTTTGGGCTATCAGCGTTTCATTGTTGGCTACTGTATTTTTCACCTCTGTTTCTAAGTCTTTTTACAGGATGTAAGTATTTTTCTAAATAATTTATATAATGCTTGTCCCCGAATCCAATGAGTAAAATCTGGTTGTATTTGTGTTTAATATTCAATGCTATGAATGAATGTGATGTACCTTTATAAGAAAATTGTTCTCCAGTGCCCCCCCCCCACCCATCTCCTTGTTCGTCTCGCAAATTTGATTCTTCCTCAGTCTCTTTCATAATTGAAGAGCTTGGGGCAATAACATGCAATGCCGCAACAAGTAACTTCGGAGGTTTTGAGAATGTAAGGTAAAAAAATCCACAAATCAACGTAATGAGCACACATGTTAAGGTTTTATCAGATTTATTAAACATTTACGAGTATAAATTAAGAATGTCACGTCACATAAAAATAATATAATTGTGAAAAGGGGGAGAGTTCACCACCGACAGCACATACTTGTGTGTGTGTGTGTGTGTGTGTGTGTTTTTTTTGGTAGTGTTTATCGCCCGCTTTAACTATTTATGACACCGCAGGCGGTGACACTGATGATACATGAATGATGGAGCACCGGTGGAATGCGATGGCGGGAGAAACAGGAGTACCCGGAGAAAACCCGCCCCAGCGCCGCTTTGTCCACCACAAATACTTGTGTGGCTTAGCATAGACTTAACGAAATTCAAACTAACCGTCTGCTGTACGGAAACTGAACTCACGTTAGAATAAACCAACAAGTTGGAAGACTTACATTAATTGATATTGCTAATTTAAAATTAATAATTTGGTTTGACTTTGTAAAAAGTATATCACTGATTTTACCTTGTAGAAAATTTAAGGGTGAATTACTCACTCTCAGTGATGCTGTTATCACTATAATTTGTATTTGACCTTAATATTAAAAAGAAATTATGATAAATAGGTGGTATATATGGCCGAAAATCTTGCACATCTTTTAATTGCGTGCAGTCAAAAGAAGAGAATGAGAATATTGCTGTGGTATTCCACACAATTTCCCTTTTTTCTTCAAATTCACAACAGTATAGTTCCTGTGCACTGTATGTTTCACAGGCATACCATCATCACACCATGGTGTTATTGATATTTCTGCACTCTGACTTGTTATAGAATATAATCATGTCATCTTGTGTTAGCTGTGTAACTAAGACGTGTTTCTTCCTGTTAAATTTTGCAATTTCACACCTTCATTTGTGGAGTAAACGTTTTGACAATGTAATTCTCTGTACTTCTCAATTCATGCAAAATCCCGATCACATGGAAAATGTGTTCGTTAGCTTTGAATTCATTTGTTAGAACCAAGTGATGCCACATTGCAAATATTGTCCAATTCTTATTTTCTCCTGAACAGTTGTTTGAAAAAAAAAAAAAAATAAGATTTTATGTGCATCATTTTAACTCTTCAGACACTTCAAAACACAACTAGCAATTTCATCACGACCTCTCTGTTCAACAACTTCATTCCACACATACACGAAACCCATATCTGTACACAAACACTTTATGTCCAAAGTTTTCTCTTCTAAAATGCAGGTGCCAATGAGAACATGGGTGTTGGGAGTGCCTGCTAAAGACCCTTAACCATAACCAGGGAGTCTGTCATCTAAACTGCTGCTAATGCACAGGCAAGTGTTTTTCTTCAGCTTTCGGAAGGTGGACCTTTGTTGCAACTGTATTCTCTTAGCTTCTTCATCTCCTGAAGAACGAAGTGCAGTTAATTTCACTTGATATTCATCACATACTTTGCAGGTGTCCAATTTGGTAAGCTTGGAACCCAATTTTATAATCTGAACAGGAAAGTCTTCTACGTTTATTACTACTCATTAGTTTCGTAAATTTTCATCGCACCATTTAACATAGTACTTGTAAACTTCCTCAATAGTCATTTCGCAATTTAAGTACACTTTATTGGGGTTCCTAAAATAATGAGAACAGTACTTGGGTATAGAATTTACATGTTTATCCATACGTTTCAGATCATCTTCCTTATACTTTTTGAAATGATTACCACATCAGATGTCCCCACACCTTCCTTGGTTATCATATTTTGCATATGTTGAAGGCGGCTAAAACTATTTTGGACACTGTGTACAGTTAGAAATTCACTTCTGCATACAGTTGCTTTTCAGATAAATGTAATTGAAAAATTGCCTCCACTCTTTAGTATGTTCTGTTTTTTGTTGTTGTTGTTTTTTTTTTGGACAAGTTCTTTCGCTCGCTATGCATTAATATATCTAAAAAAAAAAAAACTAAGCATTCTGTTCATTGTAGTCTCCCATATCTCAGAACATTGGAAATGGAATTTTGTTTTCCATTGATGGGCTCTCGGCATTTAGTTTTGCAAGTACAATATGGTTTTGAAGAACGCACTTCATTAGTTTTTTTTTTTGGGAGGGGGGTTATCACTTATGTGCAGAAATCTGCTGTTTCTTCTCCCTCTACGTTTTCCTTTTATGCTCAAGGAAGGAATCCTCCATGTTCCCTTCTTTTTGGGTATTATTTCTGCCCTGCATGCAATAAAAGGAACAAATGATTCATCCTAGAAAAAAGAGCATAATCACAAATAACATAAATAGTATTTTAATATAAATGCATTGAAATTAATGTGAAAATAATAGTGGATTTAATTGTTATTTGTTGCTATACGTTTTCTTTTTTCTCTACTTTATATCTGGAATGAATATTTAGATTTATTAATATCCTACAAGAATTGTTACACTTGTGAAGTACTTAATGAATATAAATCAGTGCCTTTATCACACTTAATCTAATCTTTTTCCTTTAAAAAAATGTTATATTGTGCAATAAAACGTTTAAAGTGCTTGTGATACATTTTTGAAAATATTATGTTATACCAAAGACTGAAATAATATCATGTACATTCCTTCACTAAAAGCATGCTATGTCATTATTCCTATTAACTGTAAAATAATTGAACTATACTCGCATCCACATCTGTAATATATTCATCACCTGAAGGAATGTATTTTGAACCTGAATCGCCAAATACATCTTCAGTAAAATAATCATTATCACCGTCAAAAACTACTTTTCTTGTTGTAGACGATTGGGTACAATAATATTTCAATAGTTCCGTCATTTTGAGCAAATACATTAGACAGTAATACGGGACAGCAGCTCCATTTATCACAGGAAAATGGTGGACAGGAAGACGGCAGCGCTCCTGGTGACAGAACCTGGTAGTCTAGCGCCAAATTCAAACCACTATTATATTTCTTATGCAACAGATGCAGCTTTTAACGACAAAATCGGTTAATAATATTCACATTTTCATAGCACAGACTGTTAAACTACACCATAAAAAAATTAGTCGCATTAAATATTAGATATTTTAAATTTTTAGGTATTTTACTTTCTCTACACGTACTATGTACATAGTGATGGAGAAGATATGTATTGTATTCTACCCAAAAATTCGCTGCCAATATTTCACCAGAAATACATGTTTTGATGTCACCTGAATCCAATAATAATAATGCTGTTTTAGAAAAAGGCCTTGTGTCTGTGGGCAGCATAAGATTAAAACGAAAAGTAGGTTAAAAACCACTCTTGGTATTTAAGCGTTGTGCCTTCCAAGGATTAAAGACAAGCATTTTCAGAAAAAATTCCCGCCCCAACTATCCTTCACATGGAAGATTTTTCGAAATGTTCGATTTTCTAAAACAATTGCTAACGATTTTGATTAAAATGCTGAATATTAAATATATTTTCATGACCAACAAAACGTGTATTCTGAATTTCTTGAGAATAGTCTATTAAGTCCTCTTTATTCTGAATGATTTTTTGTATTATGACTGATACAAAGTTAGTCATGGACAAAATCTTACTACACAAAAAATGTAGATTCTGTTAAAACACACAATTTACGTCTTTTACATTTTTTCAGTAGAGTTATCCATTTTAGAAAATAAAATGGCGTTTTATTTGCGGACGCTTTTTAACTGCTGCGGTTCTCAGTGTCCCATTCTATACTGGGCGTGAAAGACCGCTTAATTTTGTTCAGAGGCCTCTCTATCAGGTTTGAGGTTCTTTTACGTACCGTAAATCTACGACACGGGACCAACGGTTTTACTTCCCTTCCGAAGGAAGCCATGCTAAGGATTTTTACGCCCGAAAAAAATCCATCGTCCTCCGCCGGGTTTGAACCCACGACCTTGGGTATATGAAGTTAGCATGGTAAACATTACACCACGGGGCACGACCAACCATTTTAGAGATATTCCTAGTTATTCGTTTCCATTTTAAAATGCTTTAACTTTTCTCAGTTCGGATACTGTTCAATAATTTGTCTTTCGTTCTTCTCCTAGTCATGTCTTAATGACTACCTTTTAAAAGATATGACTACTATTTGAGCCCAATGTATTGCCTCATTTTGCTTCTGCTTACAATGAACTAAGTAATAAAAATCATTTCGGTTATGGTTATCTCCATTATGATGAAGAATATAGAAGAATGAGCTTTTGAATGGATAGTTTGTCATAGAATAGGTAGAGAAAGTCATGTCAACAAAATCTAGCTGTTACAAGTGCATAACTTTTTTTTATTTTTACAGTTTTTGTTGTACATCTACTGTCCTTTTCATTTTAATTATTTAAACAGCACTGAATAAACACATTTAAAACATTTTCTAAAAAAAAGACTAGCACATTCCTTGTAGATAAAACTAATGGAATCAGTATTTACATCTTGTATTAATCCCTTATAAACCTATTCAAGTCACACCTGAAAATAAGAATTATACATTAAACTTTACTAGCCATCCAGTTGTAAATTAAAATAAGACAGGGGAAAAAGCAGGCTTAATTGCTCAAGTTGTTATAATGATCGAATACTTATCATTCCTTATCGGCTGGAAATGTGGAAAAAGAACGCGATTTCTTTTGTATCTTGTAATTATAACAAGCGTAAACTTCACATATTTTACTGGGCATTTTTATGGGAAACCATTTATGAAGAGAGCAATGTAACAATGGGCTTCAATATACTGATAAAATGTAAACCAAATAAGAGCAACACCTGTTTTATTCAATCTCCAAAAAATCAGCTGTGAAGTTCTGCCAGGTTCTCATACTAGATGGAGTGCCTAGCGCTAAGTCGCGATATATCGCTAACTATCCTGTATTACTCTCTAGTGCATTTGTTTTGAGTAAAGTGTGACATAGCATACTTATTCTGACAGATATTTGGATCCAAAGAGAAACTAAACAGGAAGCTTTTGTATATTGCGTTGCTATCTTGCGGACTATTATGCTGTCAAGTGAAGGTACATTAGAGATATCCATGGCACATAAGTAAAGTCAGTTAACTAATTTCTTACTAGCATGTTATTGCCCCAAACTCTTCAATCGTTGTGAACTTTGCACTGATTTGCTTTATGCGCCGTTTTATTACATCTGAAGCACGCTATTTTGAATGCAGCTTCAGAAGACCGTAAGTAGATAGTCACCCTTTGTTATTTGCTTTATGCCGGATTCACAATGGAAGCGATACTGGCGACGAGACATGGGTCTCATCGCATTGGCCATGGAAACTAGTGTTAACAATAGGGCTAAGCGGTGCCGGTGCATAGCAAACTTGAAGCAATGACTACGCTTTTAAAACAAGTTATTGCTCTGTATCTTCTAAAAAGAAGAAACGACAGAAACAATCGACAAATCATTGGTGGGTTTGACCTATGCTTAAGGAGTGTAGCCAATTTGGGGATTTTCATACCCTAATCCCAAATATGATGACGGATCTCGAATGATATTAGAATTATATGCGAATGACACCATCACAATTTGATGATCTTTTCCACATCATTGGTCCTCATATAGAAAGACAGTCAATACAAAAGCCAATATCTTCAGTAGAGCGTCTTTGTGTAACTTTGAGGTTAGGGACTTATTTAATATTCAGTCAATAGCATAGACGTGGTTTTAATTAGGTGGCAAGATTATTCTCGAATGAAGGTTAAATTAAGGTTGTCCAAGACAATCTGTAGTGTTTCTATTACCATTATTACACAATTAAAAAAAGCATCATATATATAAAACAAAAACAAAACAAAAAACAAAAAAGAAAGAGTGAAGTTCCTTTGATGTTAACGCCATCTTTAACAGTTTTAATAAGAACAACAGGAATTCTGTGGACGACGCCCATACCGCGCGGTAAAAGTTAAATGCAATCCAACTTTCTTCGCACGGATTTCGTCGCATCAGTTCTGAACTCCTATTGGTCAGTCGTGCCACGTTGCCAATATCGCTCCATTGTGAATCCGGCATTAGTGTCGTCGTTTTAGAATCAGCTTAATTTGGTATACTGCAAAGCTATTACAATTTGTGTGCATTATATATTACACAAGGGAACAAACTAAGAGACAGAGAAGGAAAATTAATTGACGATGATAAGACTAAAGTAAAAAGATGGAAAGAATATATAGAGAATGTGTATAAAGGACATGAAATAGAACAGCTAAAAAAATCATAGATGAAGTAGAAGATGATAGAGGAGACCCAATACTAAAAGAAGAATTCGAACAGGCTCTAAACAATCTAAGAGATGGAAAAGCACCTGGGGAGGATGGGATTCCTGGAGAACTATTGAAGAATGCAAATGAAGAACTACACAAGACACTCTATGAACTCGTGTTTGATATATATGAAACTGAATATTAACCAGAAGATTTTAAAACGTGTAAAATTTTACCAATCCCAAAAAAAGCAAATGCTGAAAAATGTGAACAATACCGTACACTAAGTTTAATGTCACATGCATCCAAAATATTAACAAAAATAATATATAATAGAATATAAAAGAAAATAGATACATACATAACAGATGATCGATTTGGATTTAGGAAGAACACAGGCACACGAGAAGCAATATTAGCAATGAGACTAATACTGGAAAAAAGGCTAAGAAAGAATAAAAGAACATATATTGCTTTCATAGATATAGAGAAAGCATTTGATAATGTGGATTGGATCAACATGTTTGGAGTGCTTAGAAACCTGGGAATTAAATTTAGAGATTTTAGGATTATATGGAATCTATATAAAGATGAAAAAGCCATTATAAACTGTGGGAGAAACCAAGAAATAGTCCATATAAGGAAAGGAGTGAGACAAGGATGTGCACTGTCCTCAATACTGTTTAATGCATACATACAGAGTGCACTAAATGAAATCACGGAAGAAATAGACACTGGAATAAAGATACAGGGGATAAAAATCAATATGCTCCGCTTTGCAGATGATATTGCAATATTAATGGGGAACAAGAAAGATTTAGAAACATTCATAAACAAATTAGAAAATACATTAAGGAACAACTACAACTTAAACATTAATAAATCAAAAACAAACATTATGACTTGCAGGAAGAAAGGGAATAGTAACACAAAAATTAAACTAAATGGACAACTATTAGAATAAACCGAAATATTTCAATATCTAGGAAGCAAAATAACAGCTGATGGAAGGAGCATAACAGAAATAACCAGTAGAATACAACACGCAAAACTTGCTTTTAATAAAAAGTACTAGCTATTTACTGCAAACAATATTGGCCTTGAAACCAGGAAGAATTTATTACAAACATATGTATGGAGTATTATGTTATATGGATGTGAAACTTGGGACAGTTTTAAAAGCAGAAAGAAAGAGAATAGAAGCATTTGAAACATGGTGCTATAGGAAAATGCTAAAAATTAAATGGAGTGACAAAATTAAAAATGAAGAAGTATATAAAAGAGCAGAAGCGGAAAAACGAATTTGGAACCAAATTAAAAGAAGAACAAAATTAATAGGCCATTTATTAAGACATCAGAGCACACTGAATATTATAATAGAAGGAAGAAGTGGCAAAGGAAGAGCAAGATCACAATATATAAAACAAATTATGGAAGATATGAAATGCAGTAAATATGAAGAACTCAAACGGAAAGCAGAGAGAAGATCTGAATGGAGAGTCGCTGCAAACCAATCCAAGGATTGAAGACAATATATATATATGTATGTAAGTTTCTTCATTTTGAGATGGAGCGTATTTATTCCTTATTAACGTATTGCTTATGTATTATGTTTTCGTAAACACGGCCAATGTTAAGATCCTCTTGGTCCAATACTTCTGCGTCTTAAGGCTAAAATGTGTCAACGTTTCGCCCATCTTATGATGAAGCACGCTCATGTAATGCTCCATGGGCATCTAAAGTGAGAGTTAAAATCACGTCCACATAAGGGAAAATAACTATTTGTTGTCTTCTTTGGGTGGTTACGTTTACTTGTACGACATTTTCCTTTCTGTTTCGTGGATAGGCATGCAAGGCATTCTCTTGCGTTGCATTTGTTTACTGCTTGGCGGTGATTTAACTTTAAAATAAGCAAATAGACGGAAATCAGAACTATGTTTTTGGTTGGCATAATAAACAGAGCCAACGCCATCTGAAGAGAGAATATATATTTAAAATCGTCAGGAAATGGGAAAGCTATGCTATTTCTTTCTACAGTTTGGGCGATTATATTTATCTTGGTTTAACATTTCCTTTTCGTACATTATGAATAATTTCTCTTATATTTGTTATTATTACCCTTCCTATAGCTGTGTTCCCTTTGATTTCGAGGTTATTATTTCCCGCACTTTTGTTTTGATTCATTTATTACATTGCAGATATTTTATAACTACTTCACAGAGAATTTATATTTAAAATCGGCAGGACATGGGGAAGCTATGCTATTTGTTTTGTCAGTTTGGGCGATTATATTAATTTTATATTTATTCTGGTTAAACATTTCATTTTCGTACGTTATGAATCATTTCTCTTACATTTGCTATATTATTATCCCCTTCGGTTTCGAGGTTATCATTTCCCGCACTTTTGTTTAGACTCATTTATTACATTGCAGATATTTTATAACTACTTATTTATGATAGTTAAACATTTCCTTTTCGTACATTATGAATCATTTCTCTTTTGTTTTGACTCATTTATTACATTGAAGATGTTTTATAACTATTTCTGTGTATACCAATGACTTTGTTTTGACCAATACAGTAAATTGAGCAATAGTACCAACTACTTGCTAATGTTGCATAAACGTAGTGGTTTTTAAATGTGTCTTTTGGCATTCTGCATTGCGCATTGACAGCGTCCGCCATGCCAGGCAGGCAACCTCGCTTTACAACATAACCCCCAAAAACACCAAGAAATCACCAAGGTCCTTTGCAAATGTTTTCAATGCTTAGAGGTTGTTACTTAGCTTTCGGTGACGTCATTTGGCGCGATTTATTTCTTCCGGATAAGGTGATGTCATTTGGCGTGGCGCGAAGTATAATATGTTTCGTAATGCGTTACATTTAAAGATGATAAAAAAGAGTAGTTTTGGAAATAATGTAAATCATGAATTTTTAGGCCTTAAAAAACAACAATTGACTTTTAAATTACGTATAATACTCCAGCGTCATATGTAAAGTGAGAATGTGCGAGTTAAAAATCATGTCCGCATAAGGGAAAATAAACTTTGTTCACTACTTCGGGTGATTATGTTTACTTGTACGACATTTTCCTTTCTGTTTCATGGATAGGTGTACAAGGCATTCTTTTATGTTGCATTTGTTTACTGCTTGGAGGTAATTTAGCCTTAAAATAAACAAATAGACGAAAATCAGAATTATTACTGTTTTTGGTTGGCATTGTAAATGGAGCCAGCGCCATCTGAAGAGAGAATATACTCGTATATTTAAAATCGCCAGGAAATGAGGAAGCTATGCTATTTGTTTCGTCAGTTTGGGCGATTACATTTATTATGTCCTTTTCGTACATTATGAATCATTTCTCTTATATTATTATTACCCTTCCAATAGCTATGTGTTCCCTTCGATTTTGAAGTTATTATTTCCCGGACTTTTGTTTTGACTCATCACATTGCAGATATTTTATAACTACTTCAGACAAAATGTATATTTAAAATCGGCAGGACATGGGGAAGCTATGATATTTGTTTGGTCAGTTTGGGCAACTATATTTTATATTTATTGTAGTTAAACATTTCCTTTTCGTACATAATGAATAATTTCTCCTATAAAAGTATTGGTTTTTAAATGTGCATGTTGACATTCCGCAATGCGCATTGACAGCGTCATATTGTCATTTTTAATAAATAACGCATTGAAAGCGTCCGCCATGACAGGTAAATCTGGTATGTCAAAATTAATTTAATTACCTATGTGCAGATACTATGCTAACATGGGTATAATGTTATGGGGATTGTTATTGATACCCACTTCAATAATTGTCAACTGAATAAAAATATGATTTTAAGCAAAAACCTTTTAGTTCCCTTTAAAACATTTTTATGTAATCTAGTAGCCTATAAAGCTTGCCCGCAGATGCTACAGGTTTCATCTTATGTGTTTCTAATGCACGTGTCTGTATAGGTTAATAATTGTTTCCTCTTATACTTTGGTCATGAATCCATTGATTTGTTTTTATGTTGCTTTCTTTATTTTTATGTACATTATTGTTCCATATATGTAGAGGATGTATAATGCAAGTATATTTAAGGTTATAAACCCTTCTTTATATGATTATCAGTGCTTAAAGCCTAAAAGTAGTCTGAGTACCGTTTTAGTGCCCTAAATATTCTTTCTCTATCTTTTTAACACCTTGTCCCCAAAATGCTATTCTGCAAGTTATGTATGGAAAGCATTGACCATAGTAAAATCTATTTTGAAGTTCTATGTCTTTTAGATTCACCATTTTCTTCATGATGAATAAGCCTCTACAAATTTCATTCCATAGTATATCTAAGTGTTAGACCTATTTTAAATGTTTCCATGTTACTATATCCTAAAGCTTGTTGAATCTACTTTCACTTCTTTATTTGCAATAACAACTTAAGAATTTGTCCTCTTTCTGTTTTGTATGTTTGAAAGTAAATGTTTTATAACTACACAAAATATAGATCTTGTTAAAATACAAAAATTTATGTCATACACGTTTTTCTGTAGCGTTAACCATTTCTGAGATATTGCTTGTTATTGGTTTCAATTCTGAAGTACTTAAATTTTTATCAAACAGGAAGTCATCTTTCCTTTCCTCTCTTTCTTGTTTTACTCTTGGGCATATGAAGAAGGATTTCAATGACAATCACATAGCGATGGGTTTTAAAACATCCAACTGTTGCTTTAGCCTGGTGTATTCCCTTAGTTCCCATTTACTTATAAGGAACTAAGTAATAAGACATACTCTGCTAATGTATATCTCAATTAGCATGATGTAGATAAGAAAATTATCTTTTGTAACAATTGTTTCTGAACCATGAGAAAGTATTTTGGCTTTATAACTTTTTACTGTAGTAAGTTGGGAAATATGCCTTCTACTATGCTTAAATTGATTGTTCCCTTAGTGGTTCTAACAAGGATTATGCACATTGTTTGTACAGCTGTGAAGAGGCACTGGTCCGGCAGAGCTTTTATTTTTCTTTATTTATGGTTTTTTATAATGTGTTCCTTCAAGACCTCAGCAAAGCTTACAAATTTTGTGTTAAACTTATGTGTGCTACAGTTAACTTCTTTCTTTCTTTCTTTCTTATGAAGTTAGCAATACGTACCCACTCTTTACTACACTTGACTTGCTGTAAACTTCATTTATGTTCCTACAGTCTTTACTTATATCCCAATTTTGTTTTTGTTCTATTAGAGGATTTACTGAATTTATGTTTCATGGATTTTGGTTTGGTATGACTTAACTTTCATTCAGTTTTACTGTTTGCTTTTATCAACTTCTAACTTTGTTTATACCTATCACTGTAAAATATTAGTTTGGACTTTGATTTAAGTATGTTCTTGTCTAACAGTTTATTTTATTGGTTTCTTGCTACCTTTTATCATTACTTTTGGGCAGGTTATGTTAAAGGTAGTGATTAAATATCAATTAAAATGTTCCCTTTTTCCAGTATTTTTAATTAACTAACAAATATGTACAATATGTGTAGACTAAGAGGGCATTGTTTTCTACCAGAAAATTTATACTGAGATTTCAGAGAAAAAAAGATGTTTGAGGACCTCTGGATCCAAAACTTTTTAGAAAAAGATCTATGTGTGCATTCATGCATGTGTGTGTGTGGGGGGGATAGCATAACTCAAAAAGGAAAAGTGGGTGAAATACCAAACGAGAGATCATCCTCCATTTCACCTCTCTGTTGCTTTACTTCTGATCATGCAAAGATGACCCAATTTCAATTGTTTCATATAGCAACCAGTTTTCTAAAAAATGGCTGTAATGATTTTGATTAAAATGCCATAAGCTTAAGATAAGTTTATGACAAACAAAACGTGTATTTTGAATTTTCTGAGGATAGCCTCTGAAGAACTCTTCATTCTGGGTGACTTTTGAAATACTGCAAACCGCAATAGACAAACCTACTACACAAAAAGTGTGGATCTAGTTAAAACACACAAATAGTCATATACTTTTTTTGCAGAGTTAACTGCTTCTGAGATATTCTGTTTTTTGTTTTTTTTTTCAATTAATTTATTGGCATTTACATATTATCCATACAGCCAAGGTTTCAATTTTACTACTTAAAGTTTTCTTAAACAGAAGATTGTCTTTTATTTCATATCTCTTATGTTTTACTTCTGGTGGTTGGGTTGACAAACTTCAACAGTTCTAAGGGGAGAAGGAGCTGACCACCACAAATACCTCACTTGAATCCAGTAGTTGTATGCAGCTGATGATGTAGGACAGATCCTATAATACTGCTTCTGCTGTGTAAGCAACAATCTTGATAAAGCCTTGTGTAAAATGAATCATAGTAAATCACTATTATTAACATCTGTACCAAGTTTTAGAAAACTTATATTTAAAAAGCTGTTTCAATCATATGTAACCTTTTCTCTACTACATTTTTAAATAAAGTATAAATACTGTATTCGCCCAAAAATATTCTGTCAAAATTTTACTGGAAATACTCTGAACCTAAGAAAAATGTTTTAGCAAGACTTACATTCAAGAAAATATGCCCAATAAATACTGAATCTAAATGCCAAGTTTGGTATCTTCCAAAGATGCTACATGATTTTCAAGAAAATCCCCCCATCCCAAATAAGATTATACATGGAAGATTTTTCAAACTTTTTGTTTTTCTAAAAAAATTGTTATTAAAATACCATATGTTTAAGATTGTCAATTAAAATATACATATATGCTGTGAATTTTCTGGGAATATCTTGGAAGTCCTCTTTGTTTATAAGGAATTTTGCACAATTTTATATAACTGGTAAACCAGAGATACACATCATCATACTTCACAAAAAATGCAGTCTCTTTAAAGGACATAATTTATTTAATATCTTTTTTAGAGGTGTGGGGTTATCCACGAGATGATTGTTGTTGTTTTTTTAGAATATTTATTTTTTTAACGTATCACTTACATTGTCCTAATTGATTATCAAATTTCTAGGCCAGGATATAGTGACTAAATTTTAAATATCTGACTATTGATTTAGTTTCCTATATCCCCCTTTATTTAAAACTTAATATGCAACATTGCAATTTCTACAAACATTTATCTAGATTAACATGATATGGATACAAAAGTAACCTTTTATAAGAATAGTTTGTGACAGCAATCAGATGTGTCCCATTCACATGATTTTCTGCACCTCTTCCACAAACAAAAGTATTGTTACAAAATCTACATCATGTTAATCAAGATAAACATTAGTAAAATTGGTTTTATTACCTGTTTTCTTGCAGATAGAAATGAAATAAGGGAATCCGCTCTACTAAACGATAGCCAAATTTTTAAAAGCTCATTGCTATGTGAAACAATTGAAATTTGATTGCTGAAGTAAAACAAAAGAGCGATGAAACAAAATATGGCTTCTATTTAAGAAAAGTTTAAGTGTACTAAAACCAATAACTAAAGAATACCTTGGAAGCCATTCAGTCTACTAAAAAAAAAAAAAAAAAGATTACATTTCATTTTTAGTAAGTTTTTGTCTATCTCTTATGGTTTACCAGTTTTGCAAAAGTCAAAGAGGATGAAGAGCACTTAGGAAGCTTTTCCTCAGAAATTTAAGACAAACATTTAATTTCACATAAATATATCTTAAACTTAAGCTATTTTAATAAAAAAAAAAAAAATATTTGGGCTTTTTTTGAAAATTCAAAATTTTAAAAAATGTTCCAAGGAATGGGTAGTTGGGGGGGGGGTATTTCCATGAAAATCTTCATGCATCCTTGGAGGATACTGAACTTAACTTTTCATTTTTGATTTAAGGCATCCATACCCACTCACTCATGGACCTTTTTCTAAAAATGCTTTTTCTGGATTTAAGGGACCCTAAAACATGCAATTCTCGAATCTCTGTATCAAATTTTTGGATAGAGTGCGATACCTTCTCTATCTATTACATACATTGTACATATGTACCAGAGAAACTAATAAATGATAGAAGGTAAACAAAGACATGTGAATGTAACATATTTTTCAGTGTAAGCACAACAAGGGCCATGTTTAAACTTTACTAAAACTGCCACAACACTGTTTTACATTATACTGTTTCTGGCAACACATAATAAAATTGGTCGAGTTACTTAATCCTCAGCTTCTTTCACAACTGAGAGTTTGCCAAATGACCATCACATTTGAGAAGGCAGCCTTAGTGCCATTAAATAGGTTACTTGCTTATAGCAGCTGGTGGCATTTATAAGTGTTGTAGAGAACAGATTCATTTTCTCTCTTTCAGACATAATCTTCATTCAAAATAGCTTAACGCAACACACCATTAAATTCTTGAGCTAAGGACGTCTATCTAGGGGCCAGATCTTTTATAGGATTTTCCAATTTTGTTTATTTTCAACAAAACTCTTAGAACACATTTTTGTGCTATTGAACAAATCAGCTTTTGTTTCTATTTAAAATACTTTTTCTGCAATTATTTTAATTGCTTTTTAACTTACTTTAACTGTTCACTGAACCTTCTCTATTTCAAAGCATTGATTAGTAAAAGTCATGAATAAAGTCTTAAAGTAAATTAACAAATGCAGCAAGCACACAATGCGGTTTAATATTTCAAAATTTCAATGTTGTCAGCATATCATATATATAAATTTTTTATTATTAAATCTAATCGTCTTGATGTAGATAAAGCAATAATCTTCTCCATATATGTAAATAATTTTATGAAATTTTATATATATATTAGAATAACCTGCATGAGAAATAAATACAAAAGGGTCAGATTAATATATAAATGTGTATTCATATTTTTGAAACACAAAGTCACTGTGCATATACCCAAATAGAACATACACATTTTTCAGCTATTAACATTATGGTATGTGTTTAAAAAATTCAGTTATATAAGCAGGATATCAAGAAATAATAAAATTATGAAGTACTTACCAACTTTTCTAAGTACACATCATCAACCATCTTACATTCATCAGTTAACAATTCAATCACAACCTCGCATATGGCAGTCATATATTGCTACTGGCTTTTTAACACTTCAAGAAATGCAGGACAGCCAACATCTAAAGCTAAAATTTATCAATTTCAATCTCTAAACCACTTAAATACGGTGTCCTTTAAATTGGACATCATGACTCAAAGGGTTAGTCTTGCTATTTTCACAGTCAGAGTGTTTTCAAGAATTCTTGAACTGATAGACTGCTTATTTCTGTCATACATGCTGAAATTTTTCCTGGTACCATAATTAACACATATTAGAGTAAAAACCACTAACCCCCAGACTATAATGCAGATTTCTATTCCATATATTTATGCTTCATAACTTCAACTATAAACGATGACAATCACAAAAAATGGGATACCTATATTTTGCAGCCACAGAATTCAAATAAGGTAAACAATTTACATGATACAGTTGACTTAACAACTCATGTCATCCATTACTGAGCATTTATGTCCATTCCTGAATGTTTGTGTACATCCACTGCTCATGGATTACTAGTGGGGCAATCAAATATCAAATCTGCACTTTTTGCACGAATGCATGGGAGGATTATAATCATGAAGAAGTATAGATGCACAGATGAGCTCTGGCCTATCATAGCACAGTACAATCAGTCTGTAATCAAAGTTATAATGCAATAGAATTTAATGCTTTATTATGTCTGTGTTGGAAATCTCCAAGATTTTGAATGCCTCATTTAAGTCAACCATAAAAGTTGCCAAGTATGTATCAGAATATAGGCATCCATAAATACATTCAAAATTCATGAATTTATCACAATATCTAAAAACATACTAAACTAAACTCTATGGTAAAACAGTCCAAAGTCGGGCCAAGACCTATTACATCCCTCACCTCTGTCCATTAATGAGTGTGGTGCAGTACTGGAGGGTGGAATGTGGTTAGCACCCTGAGTGCCTCACTGCCAGTTAATGCAGTCCACGTAACCTGTAGCTGCTATTTTTCCCCTCGAGCAGCTCCCCAAATGCCCCTCCCCCAGGAGCCTCATGAGTCTGAATGCACCCCAGGCTAGGTCTCCTAGCAGAAGGAAATTCCCACACAGATACCAGGAATCAAACTTGGGCCTCTAGCTTGTTAAGCAGCCATGGTACCATTATGCTAAAGAAATGACATCTGCAACAAAAATATATTTTTGTTTCTTTAAGTTAAAGTTACAATTAAGTATGGTGA
Source organism: Hymenopus coronatus (assembly GCA_030762935.1). Taxonomy (NCBI): domain Eukaryota; kingdom Metazoa; phylum Arthropoda; class Insecta; order Mantodea; family Hymenopodidae; genus Hymenopus; species Hymenopus coronatus. The sequence continues at coordinate 25,009,836 of CM060900.1, read as the reverse complement.
ACTTTGTGATAGTAATGTCTTCTAATCACTGAGAGTAATTAGTGAATCACTTTTTGTAACACTATGTCACTTACTACTATTTACATGGAAACAAAAATATAAACAGAGCCAAAAATGGAAAGAGAATTCAATTAAAAAAGAAAAAGAGGTTCTGGAAGACAAATTCCCTCAACAGCTTTCTGCAAAGTCCAGAGGAACTTTAAATGATATATCATCATTTTGCCCCAAAAATAGTTACTGCACAAAATGCATATTAAATTCACAGTAAAACCACCCAAGAATATACCACTTCATCTGCAATTACAATGAAAACATTTACATAGGAAAAACTAAAAGTAGCATAAAAATAAGGACAAAAGAACATAGGAGAAACATAAAACAAAAGCAAGCAGACAGATCAGCAGTAACTTGGCATTTTTTGGAAAGGCACCATAAATAGAGAACCGAAGGTATTAAAACCCATAACAAGAAAAACAAAGCTAACAGTTTGGGAGAACATCTAAAGCGGGATGAACAGAAACCATGTTTTCAATTTTGAAATCCCACCAGGCAACCTACTGATACAGATGCTCATCTAAGCACCCTCAGGAACTAATCACTATGATGGACGATGATAGCAGTCGGGTGGGAACTGATGATAGAACCAAATAGCTTCAGAACATGTTTTTCACTTAAATAATAAGAGGTGATGTAATGCTACAGAAATCAACTCTCCAATTAATTTCAATGATTTGTTTGTTATGTTTTGAACACTATTTTACACTTTGACAAACATTAAAAACTTTGCTATTTGGAGGTTGTGAGGAGAATGTGCAGCATTGAAGAGGGCTCAATGTGATTCCTAGGACTTAGCCAATATTTGGGAGATTATACATGTACACAAACTTTAAATGCTTTAAACCTAGGCATTTTATTAGTTAGTGATGGTTAGACACATCATTTTTGTTGTGGAATTTCGGTTTACCAAACACAATTTTGGTGACACTTTTCATTCGAATACCTTTACAAAAAATTGTGATGCTTGTGTCAGATTTCAAATATATTTTCAGTACTACAATATATCAAAATTGCAACAAAGAAAGGGACAAAATCACAACTGTATCCTTAATGTGGGATGAATAAAAGTTATGTCAATTATATTCAGGGCTTTATTTTAATTTTCTTAACTGCTATATCAATTTTAATTGGTGAATTTGGTACAGTATTTTTGAAACATGATGGCCTCACCTGCCATCCCTGCCCAATTTGGCAGATCTTTGAAGGTTGGTATTACAAGGTTTCTGGCTTAAAGCAATCTTCGCAGGTGCTAAGTCTTTTAGTAGTTCAAAATTGTGGGGCTCAATACTTAGGTGGCAAATATGAAAACGTATATTTACTTAAAATTACAGCTTTGCTCACCTAAAGATATGATTCTGTCTCTCTCCTTTTCTTCATATTCCTTACATCTATATTATGTATTACTGATGATTGATCATCCACACCTGGTTGCTACCCTTAATATATCGATAATTTACAGCTCATGTGTACTTAGCTGCTCCATTTATTACATCATAAGTAAATACAGTAGAAGGCCAAAATAGCAGGTCCAAAATACCAGGATTCAGATTTAACACAGGGAAAAGCATGTCCCCCAAAATACACAGTACTTTTTATTTATTTGTATTACTGTTTTACTTTTGAAAGTTGAGTAGAAATTTCTTCAAAGACCAGTTCTGTAGTATAATTTTCAGCCTCACCATACCCGTTGCATTGACATATGCTACAATCAAACAACATGTGAAGAGAAAAGTTGTGAATTAGTCCACCAAACAAAACTTACTGATTTCTTTAAGACAGTGCAACATTAGGTTAGTGTAAAATGTGTACAGTGTAATTGTACTATAAATTAAGATCGATTACAGGACTGGAATACATCCCCAGCTGGTGAGTAATTGCATTTAAAAATGTTGTACTTCATTGTATATCACATACTTTATAATGCATTTGTTCTTTGTTACTGCAAGAATGTCTCCCTTCACCTCTGGGGAATTGATTTTTGTCACTTCTAAGCTCACATTTTGACTTACTGTGGAATCATTATAATGCAGGAGGCAGAGCATGTCTCCCAGCAACCATGTTAATTTGGGCTTCTATTTATTAAAAAGAAAATGAAGGCCCAGGTAAGATTTAAATGGTAAATTTCAATTATCTAACCTTGTATACAATATCTGCAACAATAACTGTGAACATTTTTAATTCATACACCTACATAAAGTACTGTCATGATGGTATCTTGGTCTTCCGGGAAGGCCGCGTCTTGGCTTGAAATGTTGCAGACGTTTCACCTCACTATGTGGGGCTTCCTCAGGGCGTGTACTCTCATCACGACAGTGCCAGGTGAACTGTGTTTCGACAGCGCGGCCAGGCACTGTCGTGATGAGAGCCCACGCCCTAAGGAAGCCCCACATAGTGAGGCGAAACGTCAGCAACATTTCAAGCCAAGACGCGGCCTTCCCAGAAGACCAAGATACCATGGACACTAGCCGCCGAAGCTTACGCAAGATACTGTCATGATGTTTTCACAACAGGAACAACAGAGTTGGATAGAGATTGAAGTGCCAGAGGTCGTGCAGCATGGCCGTGCCATCAAAGCCTTCAAGAGACTTGTAGGAAATCTGTATTGCCTCATAGAACAGTGGCACAGTAAATAAGCACCTTCTAAAAGGGATGCCAAAACATGGCAGACATGTCAGCCTGGTCATCTTAATGCCAGTGAAGAAGTGCATGCTCTTGCCACATTACTAGACACTGATTGATGCTATACAATTTGTGAGCTGGCTTAAAACATCAGATTAATGCAACAGACTGTGCATCACATTCTGAAGGAATGCCTGGGCATGAGAAATAGCATCATGATGGGTTCTGCATGTATTGATGGAAATGCAGAAATGGTTAGGATATAATGCTGCTTGCAACCACTTAGAGCACTATGAATACAAAGGAGAGCTTTTCTTGTGCCATACATTACACTGGATAGGATACTGGCCAAATTGTACAAGCCACAAGTGAAATACCAATCGAATGAATGGCATCTTTATGGGACACCCTAAAGATCTAAAAGATTGTCAGTAGCACAGCAATGTGAAGGTTATGGTGCTTCTCGTGTTATCCTAACATATTACATTCTTCCACAGCAGACTCTCAATTATTTTTGTTGCATAACCTGCCACTGGCTTTGAGAAAGCAGTGACAACACTTTTTCCAGAAGCCACCCATCAGTTTGCACAACAATGCTTGGGAGCATACAGCACAAGCTGCGGCTGATTTGCTCAGTGGGGAAGTGCTGTACCATCCACTGGACTTGACTTCTTGTGGCCGAGTTGATTCCAAAAATGAAGCAACCACTTTGTGGAAATCACTTCAGAACTGTGGCAGAGATTCATCTGGCAGCAGACCACTCCATTCAAACTATCAACACAACATGTGCTGCTAAAGGTGTCCTGCAACATCCACAACACTGGCAGTGGGCTGTGTGCAATGCTGGCGACTACTATAAAATACAATAAAACTTGATAATATCTATCTCTTTTGTATAAGCTGTAAATAAATAGTTAACCATTGTACATAAACTAGCACCTCCTCCAATCATGGAGCTATTTTTATTTTACGTGGGAGTTTTTGGTGAATAAGGTCCAGGTTGCTGAAGTTTATTCACATTTTCAGATTTATGTGGAGGTGATATTCAGGGTCAGAAAATGAACATGTTGTGCACTAACTTACAAGTTTGCAAATGTATGTCTTCTAAAATCCGTAAACAAGACTGGAGAACTGAACGCATGGGAAAATATCTACATGAAAAAATTTGGAATTATGATTTGCCAGCAGGAGACAATTCTTTTGAAACTCATAGTATCAGCACCAGACGTTGCCAATAGCCAAGACCAAGATGGTTTCCAAGAATCACACCATTTGGCCGAAGCTGAAGATACCTTCAAGGAAGGTGAAACAATTGTCCTAAAGGAAAACAAAAGTTTTGTGAAGCATAAGTGTGTTCATGTCAAATCAATGTTACTTAATTATAAATAAGAGCTGTTTCTTCAACAACAATTTTTGTAATAGTACAATCTAGTAAACTTTGTTATGTGTAGGTATTTTATGGTGCAATGGCATCACTGTTACATAGTATTTTTTTTTTATTGAAACAACTGAGGTTACGCAATAGGTGCCCACTTGAATTGTAAAATAATTTCAATAGCAACACATTGCTTTAACAATAATTCTGATATACAGAAACCAGTCGTAGCCGTTTGCTTAGTAAACTCATCTGCCAAAGTTTTATTTAAAAAAAAACAAAACAAAAACAGCAAATTTCAGCCTGCATTTATTCACAACACTTTAAAGAAGAAGATTACTACAAGCTACAATAACAGAAATTGCTTAATTACTTGTCAGTTCACAAGCAAAAACTTACAACTGGATGATGTGCCAACAATAAATCTACCTGGTATCAGCACCTTGGAAAAGCCCTTATACAGAGTAGAACAACAAGAAAAAAGAATAAGGAGAAATCTTGTAAGAGAAGTTCTAAGAACATCAGAGAAACAAACAAATGAAACATAAAGGCAACTTTTTTATAACTTATTGTACAAAATAAAGCTTAAAGATGACTGCACAATGCAACTATAAACTTTACTTTGTTTAATTCTAGAGAAGGAGAGGTTACCAACACTGAAATAACAGGGAACATAACAGCAACATAAGCAAATATCATTACATGTATCCATGAACTGCTTGAGCTGGAGGAGAAGTATAAGTTCTTAACACATTGAAGCCCAAGCCCGAGAATAGCTTGGGCCGTGCAAAACTGTTCATGTGGCCCATGCCCAAGCATGTCTTCACTTTAGTCAACTATTAGGAAATTTAGGAGAGTTAATAATATTGGCTGCTCTAGGTCACTCCTCTAAAGTGGTGATCTGTTTGTTATGTTTGGTATTCTTAAATGTTAAAATGCAGAGTTTTCCTCGATTTCTGTGAACTGAAGCTGAAATTCAGGATGCAAACAAGGTTCTAGAAAATTCCAATTCCAAGGGAGAGAGTTTTGAGCTTTTCAATAAATGGAGTGTAAGCTGCTTTACGCAGATTTTTTCAAACTCATATTTGATACTTATTGTAAATTTAAAATAAAATATTAATACAGAAGTTATAACTATTTTCATATTTGTTGAGAAATCCTTGAAAACCATACTTATAGATTGTACCAAGCCATTTTAGCAGATTTCATTGGTGTACTGTAAATAATAATTCAAAATAGGTGTAAAAACCCTGGGTTTCCTGGATCTTCAAATAAATAAATGCCTGGGCTTCAATGTGAAACTCGAAAATTGAGGAATTTACTGCAGTTAAAGCAAACATGAAGAAAAGAGAAGAAAACTGCATGAGCAGGTCATGTCACTTAATGCAAGTAAGGGGACAGAATTTAAATCCAAACTAAGAGATATTTATCACCAGTTTTTACATGTGGACAAATTTGACATTATTATCAATAAGAAAAGTAAAAGCAAATGTACAGCTGATTACAATAGTATTATTATGCTTAAAAATATAAGCCCAAAAATGAACCAGTATTTAAGAAAGAGACTGCGTTATCCCTGGATGGTTAGTAACACCTAATCCAGGGCGGCCCGGGGTACCAGGGCAGCCCCAATGTTGATGACACAAAGCCAACTACACAGACCTGATCAGGCAATCTGTAAATAGTTACCTGTAATATATGTGTAAATATCTATCCATTAAAAGAAAAAAAAAAAATAATAATAATAATAATAAAAAATAAAAAAAAAATAAATAAATAAATAAGTTTACCTACCCACTCCCTATACCCATATCTGTACATAACATAGAGAACTGTTTATTGTATATATGTTTCAGGACAGGCAGCTGACGCTGTGACCAACAATGCAGTTCCCTCTCCGACTGCAGCCACAATTACAGGTAAAGCACCCCTTTGTTCATATTAAGCATGACACCTACCCGACATCCTGCCCACAGCATGAAACACCACTACTAACATTTAGGTCCCAGGTCTGGGCAACTTGCCAAGGCCTGTACCTAACCCCACTCTGTCTGTATACTCCCTTGTATACAGGCGTCTATTTAGTAATCACCCACTAACATCAGGTTTGCTTCGGCGGTACCTGACACCATTTTACCACCTTCCTAACCATCCTAGTAGAGTAGTTAGTGCATGGTAGGGGAGGCGACGTAGATCCTTTTCGGATGATTGCCACCAGGGCTGGCGGAGGCGGGGCCACCCAAAAAAAAAAAAAAAAATCCATTGCCTAAAAATATCAACATTAAAAAAATGGGCTACAAAATATCTTTCATTACAGGAAGGAGTACTCTATTACATAATGCATTTAATGAAAGCAAAAGCTACTAAATTACAAACAGTTACAATCCCGGCTTTTGACAAAATGCATTTGAATGAAGAAGTCTCTTTCAACAGAGGAGAGCAAATAGTTGGACCACATAAAGCTGTGCAAAATTTTTTACCCATGGCTTTTTTGAAAATTGGAAACAGCCTATTTACTACAAGTATGACCAAATGACCAAAGAAGTTCTAACAGAGTAACCTACCAGTTAGAATACAATGGCTTTTTACTTGCAGCTATTGTGAATGATTTAGAGGGAAGTAACTGGAGAGTTTTTTTGTTTTTTTTTTTTTGGGTAGTGTTAAACACCCGCTTTAATTATGGTACTGCAGGCGGTGACACTGATGATACATGAATGAAGATGGAGCACCAGTGGAATGCAATGGCAGGGGAAACTGGAGGACTCTGAGAAAACCCACCCCAGCGCTGTTTTGTCCACCACAAATCTCACATGTGGTCGCTTGGGATCGAACCCGGGCCGTCTAGGTCAGAGGCATGACCAATTAGAGAGTGTGGAGAGAATTAAATATTTCCATCAACCTTAATTGCAGTTTCTCTAACCCCAGTGACTCAACAAGAGAAGCAGATGCTCTTTTGCTGAAATTGCATAGCAACCATTTTCTTGATAACGGTTTCAATATAGATGGTGTTAAAATTACTATAGAGTCTCTACACCAGCTACTGTGCATTTCCGAAATCTTGGACATGAAACTGGCCTACAAGTTTTCCCTCTTCACATAAATGTGCATGGCAATCGAAGGCAAAAGTCAGCCTAGTAGCACAATTATTTTCTAATGGTGCGGCAAAGGCTTTGGAATGGTTTGGTGAAAATCAGCTACTAAAATCAATTACTTAGAAAGAAACATCATCAATGTTGACATTTTTTATCACTGATTTGACTTATTTAATTTTCACAAAATTTTGCAATCATTATGAGCTTCACAGTTACAGAACAGACCTTCCTACTCAAAATAATGTACTAAAAAGAACAAATGAGTTCATATTAGAAGGAAATAAACTGCCATAGCAGCATAGTTGCTAAAATGGTACATTTTGGGAAAAAATTTGCTGTCAGAGTTTTGATTAAGCAAAAATACTTCTTTATCTTTTGTCTGACAGAAAAAATGCAAATACTTTGCAAATGAAGCTTTGTGCAATGCAGAATTATTTAAAGGAATCATGAAACAGGATACTGTAGAAACTTGAGAACAAGAAGAATAGCTCCCCTGGGTAGTATGGGAGTAGCATGTCTACCTCACATTCAACAGGTCGAGAGTTCGAATCTCGCCTAGGGTGAGCTACTTAGATAAGTTTTTGGAGGGGAAGTTTTCCCTTATCCCGAGAAGACAAATGCTGAGGAACTTTAAGCTCCTTGTATCATTTGAGCATAATTTCACTAATTTCATTCATCGTCTGATATGATCAGCCAGGTTAAAGGAAGTTAAACTATAAAAAAAAGGACAACATATGCCAGAAAAAAATGAAATGTTGCTTCAAAAGATAATAACTCAGAAAGGACTTAATAATATTGCAGGTTACGCAGCATCTAGACACATTAATCAATATCCTGACTTGGGTATATGCACACACAAATTTGATGCCATGTGACAACAAAGACTGGAATACCAAAGTTTCAAGAACAAATTTACTTTTTTCTTGCATGTAGCTCCAATTGGTTGGCACTGTAATGCAAACTGCATTTTTAAATCTGCATGAAGACTTTGTCTCTCAGGATAAACAATGAAATGAACAGTGGAATTGCTCAATGAGGCAATCAAAAGCAACAAGGAAATAACTTACATCATTTGACAGGAAGTAATAGATGCATTAATTAGGATGGATAAAACAATAAAAGCTTCTGCTAACTCAAAAAGAAAAATTGCAAAGAAAATGGAAAAGATTATTTAACCTTGTTGTCTGAGAAGTGCAAAGGAGTTTTAGAGCAGAATGCAGGGTTTTAAATTATTAGTAATAAAATGACTACCAATTGACGTTGGGAGCTGAATCTATTTGTTTAGTTTTAGTAAACCCTTTCATCTACTGTATAATAGCCATTATATCGATGAGAAGTCTTTTCAGTATTTTTAAAAAAAAAATAAAAACAAAAGTAGTTTTGAAATAAAATAAAAATCTGAAAATAATAATTAGGCATACAAAACCTTACTAGACAGAAAGTTCATGCTAATGATATGAAAGTACAGATATTTCTTTACTAAAACAGGAATCCGTTTTGTTCTGGTGTTTTACTTTTTAGAATGCAAAAAATGAATTCAATTAACCTGAAGGATAAAAACTGAAAAAAGAAAAAAGTACAAAACACTCATACACATAATGAAATTGGTATAAAGCAGTCAGATACAGATGTAATGTAGATTACCGTAAAATTTAGTACTTGTGTTGTTGGGTAGCTAAATGGTTGATTCACATTGCCTACATTGTCTGATTACACCTCCATAAATCCATTTTGATAAGTACACTGATTATTTGCATGCATACAAGGGCCACTGTTATCGGATGCATTTTCATCACTGAAGCTAGAATATATAGCTTTCTCTCTTATGTCTATGTCAGAAATGCTTTCGTCAAGGTTTGAAATTTCAAAATTGCTCTCTTCTAATACATCGCAAACTGCAGCTCTTAGTTTCTCTTTGGTTCGTTATCTTTAGCTAGACAATGCCATTTTTCAAATAACAAAAGGGAGACATGCCTAAAATGACATACCAGGGCAAAATTGTATACTGGTGTTTCTGACAAAACTACATGTTCAATTGTTTTAATTTAACTGCCATTAGATCTGCCATGTTGGTATTAATGTTGAGGGGAAAATGGAAAATTTGTAACATACAGCGTTTTTCTGTTGCAAGCAAATATTTGTATTTTTATGTTACTTGCATGATTATGAAGTGAAGCTATATCAGCATTTGTAGTGAGAATATTGTTCAATCTTCCATAAAATCAGTATCATGCTCAAGCACATAATGTAAACAACAATGATGTAATTTGTAACTAAGAAATGTTTCCGGGCTGTTTTGCCATGGTCTGCTGGTGTTAGGAGTACCAGACGTTTCGTCCACAACTACGGTGGACATCTTCAGTGGCGCGGTCGAAGTTTTCTAGAAGGTTTCGCTGCGTCTGAAGCGTTGACTGTCGGGATCGCTACTTTTATACTGGCAAGTGGGGGGCGAGGCTTGGGCTCTCCGGCGAACGTGGCTTCTCATTGGACCGCTTCGTTGCTTCTCGTTTGATGACGTTTCCTGCTTTCAATGACGGGATGCCAATTCCTATTGAGTTTTAGTGCCTCTTCTTTTTTATTAAAGTTGTTCGGATGCTTATAAATCTCTATAGCCTCCCGCTGTAGTCGTGCATGGTAGTGTGTTGTAGATGAGAGAATAGAGGTGTCTTGGAAATTTATAATATGCTCGCCCTCTGCCTCAATAGCGTGCAGGGCGACCGCGGACTTTTCTGTGTGGCCTAGTCGACAGTTTGCTTTGTGTTCCTTGATTCTAGTAGTAACACTGCGTTGTGTGGTTCCGATGTATACCGAGCCGCAGGAACAGGGAATGCGGTACACACCGGCTAATGACAACGGCTCCCGGGGATTTTTGGGTGAGCGTAGTAAATTATTTAATTGCCTCGTGGGCTTGAAAACCGTTTTGACATTGTGACGTCGCAATATGTGCTCGATCCGGTCGGTGATATTATTGAAGTATGGCAGAAACACCGTGCCCTTACTTTTTGGTTGGTCTGGCTTTTGAGATGTGGACTGAAACTTGGCAGGGCGGAAAGCTCTATTGATTTCTTGGACGGAATAACCATTTGAATGTAATGCCTGTCTTAGGTGCTTGAGTTCATCCAGCCAAGTTTCAGTCCACATCTCAAAAGCCAGACCTGGTAAGGCAGAGCTCTGCGGTTAGAAGTATGGCGAATTGCATCACAGCACTCAACCTTACCCACGTCCTGTTACACCTGGTAGATTTGCTCGATAAACACGTTCATGGCTAATTTAGACACATTGAGAACAATCACATGGAATTGCAACGGCATACGCAAAAAGGTTAAGGATTTAACGGATCTATTACACACTCAATTCACATTGCATTATTAACTGAAACCCATATAAATCACAAAGACCGTCTGTCCATCCCCAGATACCGTGTATACAGAAATGATCGAGACCGTAGGGGAGAGGGGACTGCGGTAGCTATTCACACAAGCGTAGAACACAACCAGATTAATTCCCCAATATTGATTCACGCTGAGGCAACAGCAATAAAAAATTTTATTCGCAACACTGAAATTGTCATAGTGTCAGTATACAATCCCCCAGGGGAGGTAGACACAGATGACATTGACAAAATCATGCAACTAGGGCATAGAGTAATTGCAGCAGGAGATTACAATTGTAAACACCAAATTTGGAACTGCGCAAATACTAATGCACAAGGAACTAAGTTACTTAACCACATAAATAACACAAATTATCTAATCACAGGCCCAGACGAGCCAACATTCGTACCACATATGCCCAATCATACACCAGACATTCTGGACATTGCACTATTAAATAATATCCCCCTTGACCTGGATGTAAACGTATTGCAGGAGCTGACATCAGACCATCTACCGGTACCCTTGACAGTCAATGCTCCCTTCAGGCCAAAACCAGAACCCTTAAGATACAACTTCAATAAGGTGGACTGGGAAGAGTTCAAGGTTACGGTAGATCTCTGCCTACCAGAGCTCCAAATTAACACGAACGAAGAACACGACGAAGCGATCCAAAAACTAGAACTGGCCATAAACACAACTATTAATACATGCGTACCCTTAAAAAGGCAATTCACGATTAATGCCAGATATCCCCAAGATGTAAAAGAGATGCAAAAAGCTCAAAATAAAGCCAGGCGTAAATGGCAGAGAACTAGAAATCTAATACATCGAACAGAATATTATCATGCGCGCAAACTAGCAATTAACAAGGCCTGGACTTACATTAGAAATCAATGGAACGACACACTCGAAAATCTCAACCCCCAACAAAACACAGTATGGCGAATTGCGAAATGCTTAACGCGCACACGCACAAATATACCGCCACTACAAATTAATAACACCGTAGCACAGACCCCCCAGGCTAAGGCCGAAGCGTTTGCGGTCACTTTAGAGGAGGTACTCTCTCCCAATCCCGCGAACGGGCAAGACGATTTCATTCAAGAAGTCGAAGATGAAGCCCAAATCTTAGGTCAGAGAAGAACACACAACAAATTGCGAAAAACAAATGCGGGAGAAATAAGCTGGATTATAAAACACCTGCCAGCAAGAAAAGCACCAGGACCAGACGAGATACTAAATGTGGTACTAAGGAATTTACCCAAAAGGGCAGTACCATTGCTTGCCAAAATATTCAACTACACGCTCGAACATGGCAGGTTTCCACCTGCATGGAAAGAGGCAAAAATCCTACTTTTCCCAAAAGTAAACAAAAATCTAGCACTACCAATCAACTACAGGCCGATCAGCCTATTAAATACGATGAGCAAGGTATTAGAAAAAGTGATACTGAAGCGAATAAATTCACACCTGCACAAACAAAATATACTTATACCCGAACAGTTCGGATTTCGAGCTCACCATTCTACTACACCACAACTGTTAAGAATGACGGAGCAAATCACCAAAGGGTTCAACACAAACAAATCGACAGGTGCCCTCTATTTAGATATTGAACGTGCCTTCGATAAAGTATGGCATGCAGGGCTACTCAGAAAACTGAAAGTCTACGAAATTCCTGACACTGCTATAGCCCTAATTAGGGACTACCTCTATGAACGACGATTTCACACCTCAGTAGAGGACGCAGTCTCAAGCTCCAAACAAATCCGAGCAGGAGTTCCACAAGGAGGTATAGTGGGACCAACATTGTTCAATTTATACATAAACGACATGCCAGAATTGGTAAGAACCAACAAGTACATATATGCAGATGACACTGCTATAACCACACAATCCACTCAGCCACGAATAATACACTTACGCCTACAAAATGCTTTAGACTCACTTGAACCATGGTTCAAGAAGTGGAGAATTAAAGTAAACGCGAAGAAGACACAGGCTATAGTCTTCACTAAAAGAATACAGCACCGTAAAGGCAGAAACAACCACTTAACTACCAAGGCGAAATTATCGAGTGGAAAGACCAAGTGACCTACTTAGGTCTTGTCATGGACCAAGGCCTAACCTGGAGTAGGCATATAGCTAAGGTCAGAGCCAAGGCTAATGGTCAACTAAACAGACTATATCCCATCATCAATCTCAACAGCCAATTAAAATTAAACATGGTAATTACCCTATATAAAACGCTAATAAGAACGATCATTACGTACGCATCCCCTGTATGGGGCTACGCTGCAAAAACGCACATACATAAATTACAAACATTCCAGAATAGAATAATTAGAATAATTGCCAAACAACCCCCAGTAGCGCCGGCTTATCTCCTTCATGAGGAGCTAAAACTGCATTCAATTGAGCAGTTCATAAAAAGCCAAAGTTACAACCTGTATAAGCATAAAGCAAGAAACAACAGGGAACTAATACAAGAACTAGGCACCTATGAAGCAGAAAATAACAAACACAAGAGACCGCTCTCTCTATTTGACAGAACCCTCGGCCTGGGGGAACCCACTTTAAATATACAAGAATATCTAGAATCGCTAGTAAGAATTCCATAATAAAATTACCCATGAATGTGTCTACGACATTAGTTTGGTGGCCCTTGAAGTCCTTACTTTCTGAGTCAAGGCGGATCCGGGGGTTTGAGGGACCCCCACTCTACAGCGACCTGGCAGACCACTAACGGACCTTCTCTGGTATTTAGATAATAGAATGTAAGTAATAATAATAAGTGTTTTATTACAGGTAAAGCAGCATTGGGCATGGCCATCACTTGGATGGGTGACCACTAAGGCCATGAGAAACCAATGATGTCTCTGCTTAATGACTACGCCCTCTCTAGTCAAAGGGTTGAACACAACTAATAACTAATGACTTCGCCAGACAGGGCAGCAGTAGTTGTAAAAATATAACTAGCTTAGAATTTATACCAAAATAAAATATCTAAATGACTATGTCCTTATGTTACAGGGCTGTAGACATACGAAATATACCAACGACTTTACCCGAAAGGGCAGAAAATGTTATACTGACTACGTCCTTTTGTTACAGGGCTGCAGATATATACACATGCAATATGTACTTATTCCTCACCACAAATCTTCCAAGGACGTAATCAGGGCTCCGGTCATGTTTGCGTCCTGGCCCTCACTCTATGGCCTCTGGCCAGCCATAACACCCGCTCCTTGAATCCGCAGGTGCAACAAGCGGTACTGCAGCATTCCTCTCCGGTGGAGTGGTTTTTTAGTGGGTATTGCCAGTTTAGGGCGACCCGCACACTTGGCAGAGCTATCCCCTCTGTCGCCTGTAGATTGGGTTTTTCCACTCCACTCGAAAAAAATCAACGCTTCAGACGCAGCGAAACCTTCTCCTAGAAAACTTCGACCGCGCCACTGAAGATGTCCACCGTAGTTGTGGACGAAATGTCTGGTACTCCTAACACCAGCAGACCACGGCAAAACAGCCCGGAAACATTTCTTAGTTACACTGACTCCGGCCGTGAAAGCCTACGTTCTCTCATAATGATGTAATTTGTTTTCACAATGCATTAGAACTACTTAGGTTATTGTTTAAACAATCAGAGTGGCCAATTTGGGGAAAAACAACAAACAAATTTTTGGTGTGTCATTTTACCCGAGGGCCTTCATTCTCACATCAGTGCCACATTTTATTTCATACTTCAACAGAGAAGTGAAGAATATTGAGAAGGTATTGAAGCGTATGGTATAAATCCACTTAATCTGGATATATTTTCGGATTACAATAATTGCCCAGAGCAGAAACTGATAAGCACGAATGTGTAGAATTAAAAACTAAATGCTCTGATGAGGATTATAAAAATAATGTGAAAATGCAACCCACAGAAGTGAGCCTGCCTAGTGCTGAAGAAATTAAGATTAATTTTAGAAATATCCCTAATACCTCTGCAGTCAAAAAGAAAGAAAGAAGAAAAAAAGAAGAGAGAGAGAGAGAGAGAGAGAGAGAGAGAGAGAGAGAGAAGAGATGGCAAATCTTCTGGTAGCCAGGTGTTAATTGCAAGCTTTTTTATAAAACATTGGGGAATCAAGAAGCAGCAAAAAAAGAAAATGAGCTCCAAAAATCACAAAGGGATAGTGCAAAATGTTGAATCAATTATAAAAATGCAGAAGAAGAAAATAAACTGCAGGACTTCAGTATAAGTGACTGAGGATGATGCTGCTTGCATCTACTGCAAAGAGATGTTTCATCACTCAAAACCTGGAGAACACTGAATAAAGTATGCAGAGCAGCAAATGGTACCATTGTGACCTCACACAACCAACCATTTTATTTGTGAACTATGTACTAATTACCTTTACAGATTGTTTGCATATCCAAATACAGTGCCAGTAATGTCAAGTGCTATTCATGATTTCAAGTTCATAATGTTATTAGATTACACTACAGACATTGGGGCATGAGCAATGTTATCATTATATCCTATAAGGCTCTAATGATTTTCTCCTAAAATAGACTGTAATTAACACTTCTTTCCTTACAATTTACAATAGGCCAAGCTTTTGAATCTGATATGTTTAAGATATTTTTCATAATTTGTTTTTGTGATTAGTATTACTGGAGACATAGTTTTAAATCAAAGCAACTTTCTTTTTTATCTCAAAAATGTAGTTTTGTATTTTTCCTTACTATGAAGGTTTCTGCAAATCTTGTCAGTAAAATTTGTAACATTTTGCTGACCATGATGGTATGTCACTTTACCCAGTGTATAGGCCTAAAATGACATACTGGTAGCAATTTGATAATTTTTTTTTTTTTTTAAAGAAATGTTATTGTAGAATATTAAATTCATTTTATATAAAGTGCTTGCTAATATTTCATAGTTTCTAAAAAACATGCAATCACATATTTAAACATAATTTACACAGATTGAAAGCAAATTTTGTTCAGGATGTGCCATTTTAGGCCAGTCTCCCCATAACAAATACAGCTAGAAGAATTCAATTTGGAGCTAATTTACCACTTTGAAATGTAAAGCTAAGACCCTGAAATGCTTCAGAAAATCTTTCTCTATGTCTATGATGTAGAAAGTACACAGGCTTTCCTGCTAGAAAGAGCTAAAACATGTGAAAATGACATCACGATTGGATGTCTCCACCAAAAATTTCAAGAGAGTTTCAAAAACTGGAACATCAACTAGCCTCAATTAATAAGCACAGTTTAAAAAAATCTTTTCCATACAAACACAGAACATAAAATCCCCACATTGAAACAACCAGGGATAAATGAAATCAGCTGCATTAATGTGAAATGTATACATAAGGAAAACAAAAAGAAACATTGGACAATGTTTTAAAGAACACATGAGGTATTTAAAATATAAACAGACAGATAATTCAGCAGTAGCACATCAGTTTTGGACTCAAAACCATAATTCAGTTATTAAAATTAGTGCAGAATCCAATTGGATTAACAGTTTGGGAAAATCTATTAATTTTAAAAAACAAAAACCAAGTCATAAATTTTGACATACCACAAACAAACGGACTCATCCCAAAATTCCTCTATCCCAAAGAGAGATCTCTACAGGCTGCTATGATGAGTTCATCAGTGAATCTCCATTGAAAATGGTGGCAACAGCCACTGAAACATGTCCAAAGTAAGTTATTTTATTTCAGGAGTGAAGTTTGAGTGTAATCTATGTTTCTACCCTTAATTGATTAGTTACTTCACTGTGCATTCCCATTAATGTTTTAATTAATACAAGTAATTTATTTGAGGAATGATCTACAAAAAGGATCAGCTGCCATTTCTCTTTCATAGTTTCTTGCTATAAAGAACCTAATCTAGTGTTTCCCAAAACAGTAAAGCTTTTGAAAATTATATGAACACAGCTGAGAGTGAAACCATTTTTATGCAATACCATTGGTCAGGAAAAACTCAAATGTGTTCACAACATTGTGAATTTATATGCAACTAATTAACATGATTCCAGATATCACTAAGGATATTTAATATGTTTGTAGGAATAAAAAACAGGAGAATGGAACTCATCTACACATTTCAATTTCAGTTTCAATTTATTGTCCATAATGATTTATGTAAATCTATTACACACTGTCAGTTTGTGTTCTACATACAACAGAAATGCTAGAAAATCAGTCAAATATAGCAGAAATACAAGACATACATCAGTTACTAAAAATTCTTCAATTATATAGAATTCTTTATTTACTAAATATTTACACAGTTCTTTTTTAAATTTATTTACATTGTTTATTGACTTTATTTCACTAGGAAGTTTATTATACAATATAACTCCTTATATTTTGTACTCCTTTCAAATATTGTTAGTCTAGAATACTACACTGTAGTCATTCCTATGTCTGGTGTTATATTTATGATTTTCAGAGTTTATTTTATTATAATTTGTCTTTGCATGCAGAACAGCTCTGAAAATTATTAAGCTGGGAAACATGAGTCATTTCATAAAATAAGTAACAAAGAAGATATTTTAATTGCAACAATATCTTGTGCCCTTCCTAAAAATTTTCACATCAGCTCTCATCAAGTTCCCCCTACTCCACTTACCTTGCCACCTTCCTCGTAAAAAGGCCAGAACGCCTTTCCTCATTTCTTTCTCTCTTCACCCAAAACCATAACTCTTGAGTACTACTGCAGACCGCAGTCACATTAAAAACTAGACTTTTGGAGCAAGTAAAGACAATTTAAAATTATATAAAAAGTAAAGTATTATGTTTTATTAAAATTTATTCACTTTTAGTTTTTAGTGAAAGGCCCCTTCACGCCCTTCACTTGAGTGTAGGTCTGCATTATACTAAATTAAATTTATCAAAATTTCAAGATGTGAGCATAATAAATCTTTGCCTGGCAAGTTTAACAAAGTTTTATGGTCACAGTTACATGATTAAAAAATAGTGCTATTGCCCTCAGAAGCCTGCAAGATCTGAATTTTTAAATATTATCTTTCTTTTATGAAGGGCTGTCTCTAAGCAAGCATCAAGTTGACTTAACAAAAGGTTATATTTACATGCTGTTCCTTCACATAGTTTCCATCATTACTAAGAAATCAATTATTATAACTGTCATGAAAGCCAAGCCTCTATTAGTTACTTTCTTCCTTAAGTTTAATATCCTTTGATTTAATAGGCACATCAAAGTATCAATATGCATATGAAATAAATAAGTACACATATAATCATAGGAGCCTTAAAGTGCTACTTCCAGTTGATATACCTAGACTGAGGAAATATATATAAAAATGTTTTTTAAAAAAATAAAATAAGAATTAAGGAAGAAAACTCACGTTATTCAACTCATCCAGCCAGGATTGGAACCAAGATTCATAACATATGAGAAGCATGAATGCTACCCTTAGCACTTTTTGAGTCCGTCATCTTGATCAAAATGTTTGCTGTAAAGGAAGTTCTTCAAATGAAATGAGAGATGAAAATCACTTGATGTGTTGCTAAGTGTTCATTCTGATTGGGAAATCCAAGGTTTATCCTACAGTGCTGAGAAGGCACCCAGTGATTTTCAGTTGTTTGAATTAGGGCCAAGCAGTTTGTTGAAAATATTAATCTCAAAGAAAAACTAAAATATGGCTTTCATTACAGCGATATCCAGTAATGCTAGCAACTTAAGTGGTGAAGTAATTTAAGATATATAAAACCCAATGACAATGTACTTTAAAAATAAATTTCATACACCTTTACTAGAAGCAAATCTGTACTTAAAAAGCAGGTTTGTATTTGTGTTAATGGAGGACATATCTAACATCTCATGCCTGTTTACATTTACATTCAGAGCTGCAGCTTACAGAGGTAGAATGCAACTAGAGGTTTGAGGAAGAATACAACATACAACACAGGGAAAAGCCACCGCCTGAGTTTAAGCACATCGATCACAGATAACAGTTAGGATATTATACAGTTGATTAATTGGGTTCAATTGGTTAATATGAGAGGAACTAAGCTCCAGCTACACACGTGTAAACATACCATTGATGTCTAACTCATGTCGAAGTCTTATCCATGACATCTCAAACCTAGACTCTCGCTGAAGTGGAAAGCTCAATTTTCTGCGAGGCATCGCCATTGGGCCTAATCCTTTGATTCACCAAAAAGAGAAACAAAACAAAATGTGAAACTTAGGAATAAATGTTTACAAATAGGTAACATCTAAAATCTTACTAAAAATATTAAAATCACAAAAATTAAAAATAGAGGCAGGGTAGAGGAATTTAAAATTAAATTATTTAACCCTTAATTGCATGTGTTGCACTTATGTAACAAAGATGATTAATCAAAGCTTTTAGTATTTTATGTGGATTTTTCTCTAATTTTGTATTACACTAACCATCAGCAATAAAATTAGGCTAGTTATAGCTGTTTTATATTGTAAAGTTATTAATATTTTTGCAATAAAACTGTAGTGTGTTTTATTTTTTTTTAATAAAAAAAGAGCAAATTCCATGCTACTGTAGTCAAATGTAACCGTCATTAGTCAAGGATGCCATCACACCAGTTATTTTACTTGGGCCCTCCGCATCCTATACTATAGGCACATTTGACTGCAGTCGCTGGGACTAAAACTCGGGACTTTTGGCTTTGGATGGATGGCCAGTCCATTTTGTATCATCACGGCTATTCAAGTCACTTCACTTGTGGTTCCAGTGAATGGGATATAAATACTGGTTTGTAAATTAGAGGAAGAATGGCATATGGAGAAAAATAAAACATGCAATAAAGGGTTAATATTATTGAATCTCAGAACATTAAAAGCAATTTAGGTAATTCAAAATGAATCACCTTCATGAAGTTCATAATTTGAGTTGAATCTCCTATCCATTATATTTACTTCAGAAGTAAAATTAAAGGGTTATTGTCACACTGCTGGCACAAATTTTTATAGTGAAAAATGGATCAAAAACAAAAATATCTGTGTCTTGACTTCCCGCCTATAGGATCCCTATCCAAGGAAAAGAACTATAGTTTTAAGGTATAATGGCTGACAAGGTCTGCCTTCCTCTCAATAATCAGCTGCCTGTTACTGTGCCAGACACTGATAATGAAGTTGCCCACACCAAGGCCTACAAGTATCTGCAGGCAAGACTGCAATAAAAATAATTTATAACCAAGAGTTCTTTTAGTGAAGTGAATATTGCCCATGGATATGTATCAATTTTTCCCAGTGCCTCTAACAAAAAATCCTGAAAATAGAAAAATTGCTTATTTTTGCAAGTCCTCTAGTATAATCGAGGAATTAAAAATTATCAGCGACTCATTTCTAATTTTAAATCTTTGTCAAATTTGGGCCTATAGAAGAGAAAACTGAGATGATGTTATTTTCAATCTACTTTCACTAAAAAATCCCAGCTCTATCTACAATAACAATGTGACAAGTTAAGTAGCACATAATGTCAATGGTCCACTACTTTCAAAACATGATGAGGGTTTAAATAAATACCAAGAGCTGCAATCCCTTTTACATGCAAAACAGTAAGCCAGCATGATGGAAGTAATGCAGAAAACCTAAAATACTGTTGCTTGCTTCTTGGGTATATTTCTGTATAGATTTAATTTTTTTTCACACAAGCTGTGTATAGGACAGGAGTTGTATAGGTAGAGTCAGACTGAAAAATTCAATGCCATAGCTAGGATTTTAAACCATGGATCTCCCTTTCTCTAGCTGGTTGCTCTACCACTGAGCTACCAGGGCAACAGCTGGCACAGCATTAAATTTCTCAACTGATTTGCATGTTTCCTGCTAAACCACAAGGTGATCTCAAATTATTTCAAGATGACATACCTCAATGGCGACTTACAATGTTGTAAGTACTGTAAGTCCCAGGATACATAGTACAACCAACTATTATGGTCAATTAGTATTGATTTAATTGTTTTTTCACACAAGCTGTGTGTGCAGGACAGGAGTTGGATAGAACTGAAAAATTCAATGCCATAGCCGGAAATTTGAATCACGGATCTCTTTGTCTCTAGCCAGTCGCTCTACCAGTGAGCTAACATGGCAACATGCCAGCACATGGCACTGAATTTCTCAGTCTGACTCTACCTATCCATATTTCTGTAAAATTTCATCAACAAATGTAATCTAATTTAGATATAGTGCCAAATATGATGGTTGCAGACAATACAGTTCAGAGATGAAATTAACATCTTCATACCAGAGTCAATTATTATACAAGGTGTTTGTTTTATGGCCTCGCCGTAATTGCTGTATGCATGCTCCATGCACCATCTGCTACACAAGGGTTTTCCATTCTAAGGACAAAATTCATAGTCATGGCTTATATGGTAAAGAAGTACTTAAACAGTAGTTACACTGTCTTAAGCAGCAAGAATCATTTAGGAAAAGCATATATTTATAGACATGTGTGCTTCAATGCATGATGCAGGAAGTTGTTACTTATAGACAAGAAACATATGGAAATACAGAGATCCATAATGATGATGATTAAGGGTGCTGAACTAACAAGGTGTTTAACACCCTAATTATAAAATCCTGGCAATAACCAGTAATGAGACACAATATAAAAAATGAAGTACAGGAAAAATTAGGTCTAAAAGGATCATAAAACCAAGGTAAAATAACTGTCTAGCCCTGAAACCAGAGCTGGCAATAAAACTATGATATTAAAAGAGCTAAAACTTGGGGAAAACAATTAAACAAAATTGTTGATTAATGACACCTGAGAATAATTAACACTTAAGGATTAAAAACTACCTATTTAAAAGTTCAAAATCCACTCCATTATCACGGCATACAGTTATCGCAGACTAAAACCTCAAGGTAAAAGAAACTTGTTCTATAAATTAAAAAACCCTGTCTACTGCTAACTGATATCAGCCAAGACCTCGGCAAGAGAGGCCGGCAGAGATCCATGATGTCATGTTCTTCCAACATCCTAGTGGTTTTAAATGAAAAGAATTACTTTCATTTAATATAAATCACATCACTGTGACAAGGTTCATTGCATATTTGCAAAATTTAAATCCTATTGATTATTAGATATATCCAGCAGCAGGAGAACTCTTTGATTAACATCTTTGGCATTGTTAGTTTGATGTTCTGTGATTGTTACTTTATTGAAAGGAAACACAACGACAAAAAGCTTCAGCAATTTTGAAAACTTGTGCTTTGTAATAAAACAGTTGAAGAAAATAAAAGAAAGAAAATGCTGAAGTGTAGGCTTAAAATTAGAGACTGAATTCAGCCCTAAAATTTCCATGCACTATAATATGTATTAACCTTGTTGTAAGCAATGGCGGCTCCTCAGGTGAAGCTCTACTTCATTCACTTTTAATTATATTAAATCTGAATATAGGTTTCTCATTTGTTGTATGCTCAAGTAACCCAGCAATCAGTTGGAGCATATGAGGGCCATCCAGAAAGTGACAGATGTTTTGGTATAACTAAACAATAACAAAAGTTATCAACACAAAACTATTTACAAAGTTACAGTATCTTCCTCTATTTTTCAACATAATCGCCATTGCTATCAAGCGTACCTGTGAGTAACGAAAAAAGTAGGGGCTACTGCTACTTGTCTTCTGGCCTTGAAGAGGAACAAAAGCATTGTGAGCCTCTCCGTGGTGTTTCCAGTTATTTTCTGTCAATGGATATGTAGCTGTATGTTTATATCCAGTTGCCATGACAACAAAACAGAATTTAAGGTTATATTTGTTACTTAAAAAACCTGTTTGGAGTTTATGTTGCAGCTAACAGAACAACAGACAGCCCTTTGCAGAGGCTAACCCATTGGCTTATTGGCATTGTGAAAGAAAGACAACTCCTCCCTAGAGATGTTTCTAGCATTACCAACAAGTCAACGATTACACTAACACACAATTCTAAAATATTGTTCGTGTAATGTGGTTACATATTTGAATACTCTAGTTGCCATTTGTCTTTTTTATTTTATTGAATTTAACTCCATTGCAATTTCTGTTTTTGCAACTATTGTTTTGTTTAGTTAAAGTTATTTGAGGGATGAACCTGCAAAATGATATAGTGTATAGTATCACATTACATACACAATTTTTGCAGTGGGCTGACTCTGATAAAAGGAATTTTCTATTAATGAGAAGACCAAACTTTGTTCTTAGCTTATCAATACAAAAAAGTGCAAAATGTTACAAAAAGCACTTTAGACATTTATGGTACAGCAAATGCTGTGCAGTAGTTACAATATGAAAGTACTGTTTTGTCAGCCTTTTCAGGATGATAACAGAAATATGCCATCAGAAAGAACAGCAGAATCAACTTAACAGGCAAGAAATAGGTATGTTGTACAATTCTTTTCTGATAAGAGCCACACCTATATAGGTTGATTCCTATTATATCCCTATTTTTATTTCACTATCATTCACTCATGAACAATGTTACATGTATTATGGTCCTTGCCATTTCATATTTCAACCAGCAGCAGTCAGGGTTTGCAGGTTCCTTACAGACTGTTGCAACATATTGTTTGGTACCCTCACACAGTCTTCCAAAGTGTCCAAGTCATGCTGTTTTCTGGCATACACTTTTTCTTTCAAGTATGCCCAGAGGGAAATATGCAATGGGGTCAAGTCTGGACTTCTCAGTGGCCAGTCAACATTTCCACAACGTCCAATAACTTGGCCTGGAAAAGTACTGTCAAGCCATTCTTGCAAAATCAACACAAAATGGGGATTTTTTTCATGTCTATAGTCGCATGTCTCCCCCTCTCCCATCTCCACCATCTTTGCACCATTACAGGTGACTGCCATACTTCCATTCTAGCTGCCATCCAAGCACGGTCAGAAATGTGTAGTCTATGTGCCATTGTCACTTAATTCCTGGTTAGAGCATCAACCAACAACCAATAGGCAACAATTACGTAATGGTATGTAACGGCATAGAATAGAGAATAATATAATGGTAGAGTTATTGATCTTATTTCGTTTGTGACAGAATAGCAGGAAAATAAAAATAGGGACATAATAGTGGATCACTCTGTAGTTTAAGCTCTGTAGTTTAAGCTCTGAGCCACGACGTAAAATGAACACTCTTAAACAAAGTATTAAGGTTGCATTTTGTGGCATTCTGGAAATTTTAGTAATTCAATCTCCTGAAAGAGTGTTCCAAAACACATTTGTATGTCTATAATCTGATTACTGCATAAATACAACTGCAAGCCAAACCATATTTAACCATTCCTGACCTAGACTGTTTGGATACACAGAGTTCCTCCTTGATGAATAATTTGCAAAATGTGCCTTAAAAGTTGTTGATTGAAAAATAATGAATAGAATGTTTTAAAGTTTAACCTTGTGCCAATTTTGTATGTATAGATTTTGTTTTTCAAAATTAATGCTGAAAAGACCTATGGCCCAATGCATTAAATTATTGCATCTTGTGCATTTATTGACAGCTATTTGAATGTCTGTTCGTTGAATTGGGTAACAAGAAAATTAATTAGCTAACTTAAGAAGCATTTTAAATATAAGGTGTCCCAGATTACAAGTTGTGAAGAGTTGGTAAAGCACTGTGAAATGATGCCTAATAAATTCATCTTTATGCTGATTAACATTGAAAAGTTGAATTGGCTTTAAAAAGCCAATCTCTAATCTGATCCATGTATCCTGAGGAATGTTCAAAGTAGTCTCCATAACCCTGAGATAAATGACTTGCAAATACCTACTTTTAATTTCAGGCCATTTAATAAGCCCTCAGAACATATAGAAAGCTGAAAATCCATTACTCAAGTTCCAGCAATGCATTGAATTTTTCAAATCGGATTCAGCTTTCCTATTTATAACTCCAGTTCTTAAATCAGCTGGGAGTTTTATTCTATTAATACTCCTAGAATGAATATGTATGTGAATATACAATAACTATGGTTTTATTATTGTTTTCCCAAAACATGCTTATCATTTATGTAGATGTATCTTTGCTTCTCTAAAAAAATGATTAAGTGCTCCAAGTGCACATATCTAATTTATTATATAATATCTGCATCATTGTTGAAATTCTGAATTCATCTGCCCTTCACTTTTAGTAATATTTCTAGAGTGAAATACATATATGGACCACTTGTTGCTCAAGATTATGAAACTTCTGAAATCTATAGTTTCAGTTTGATTGCTGTATTGACATTTCAAAGGAATCAGGATTTATTGTATACTATGAACACCAAATTACATATCTACCTTTCAATTAACTTCCTATATATTAATCTTTTTAATTTGAAAAGTTTCCCCACCCAGTGCAACTATTTTGGGATAAAAATGAGTATTATGTGATTCAAATCTTTAATAATGTACCTGTTAATAAATTTATGAAGAGATTAATTTCTTATCATCTTACAATTTCAGAAAACAAATGCTAATATATTTAAATATTTTTAGCAACATAACTAGCATGTTAGCAAAAGTTCATCTCATTATTATTTTATCCTGCTGTCTTTAAGAAAATATACAACATTTTATTCAATTATACCCAAAAATATAACATGTGGAACACTTTGAAAATGAGCATGTGCTAAAAACGAAAACCGAGAAAAGAGAGTTTAAAAGTGACAATGCTAAAATAGATTGTTTTCAACTGAATGGTGCTAAATAAGTACTTAATGCATGTAAAGCAATCCATATTTTTCTGCTTCTCTGCAGTTAATTTAGTATTTAAAGATTCCTGGGTTCTCTCTTGAATGGGGCACAGAATGCTAGGCTTACAGTCACACATTCAAATCACTATACCACATGCTTTAAAAATTTGTACAGCTTTAAAAGCTATAAGAACTAAAGTAGAAGGCTTTGTAGTGTTTAATAACACTAAAATCCATATTTATCATTTTTGGCGTTTCTCACATCCCCTTAAGATGATGTTTAACTAAGTATTCATAATGACTAAAATTCTGTTATTGATTTTTATTGCTAAATAATGATTCCCTTCTTTGTTTGCTTGGGCAGTTTTATTGGATTGATATAGGACACAAATGATTCCACAGTTGTGTTTTAACTTTCTTCAGAATATGTGCACACCCCCAAATCTGTATTGTCATGCTTTATTCCCAATTTTTACTCTCTCTTGCAGGCTAACTTTAATAGGTAAGAGGAAGTATTCTATTTACACCAAAAAATCAAAGGTCGATGGAAATGCAAGTTTTGAGCCCCTGAATCCAAAGAAGGCATTCAAGGGGGGGGTGAGGGGGGGAGAGAGCTTTTATGCTGCAAACAGCATAAACCAAAAATGAAATGTTTGCTTGAAGATTTTTCAAAATATTAGGTAATTTAAAAATGGCTCTAATGATTTTGATTAGAACACATGTCCAAGATATTTACATGATAAAATGTATATCTATCTTGAATTTTCTAGAATTAGCCTATGACTGAATTTTATACTTTGATTCCATTTGAAATAAGAGCTAAATGTTTTCCTGGCAATGAACATTAGACTTTGACCCAGGTGGGGTGATGTGGAGACATCAATATTTTGGGCACATGCATCTGTCCCATCATCAGGATGATGAACTAAAGATTGCACTCTCTCGAAATGTCAATGATGACATAACCTCACCTGGCTTGAGGCCTGAGAACACCTACAGTATGTTGATTCATCGGTAAAGCATACTGCATCTCTTTAAAAATACACAATTGCAAATAATTGTTGGTGCCACTGGCCATTTCCAAGATGTCCATTAAACTGATTTAAATGTTTAAATGCATCTTATTACTTTCTCTACATATACAATGTGTAAGCGGAAGTATTCCATTCCACTCAAACACTTATGCCGAGATTTCAACGAAAATGCAGGTTTTGAGTTCCCCTTAGTTCAAGAACAGCATTTTTAGAAGGTCCATGCGTGTGTTTATGGACAGCATAGCTCAGAAACTAAATGAGTGTTAAATACCAAACTTGGTATTTAAGTTAAGTATCTTCCAAGGATGCAACCCAAAGATGTTCAAGAAAATCCCCCCCATCCTAAACTACCCTTTACATGGAAAAAATTTTAACTTGTTTTTGTCAAAAATGGCTCTAATGGTTTTGATTAAAATATGCTACATTAAAGCTATTTACATCACAAATGAAATATATATCTTGAATTTTCTGAGAAAAGCTTCTGAAGATTCATTTGGAATGAATAGCAAACCTTAAGAGATGCACAAAAACTTGCCACACAATGAATGTAGATCTCATTAAAACACACAATTTATATCATAGTTTAAGTACCTTAAAATTGAAACAAAAATACAATTAATACCTTGGAAATGGTTAACACTAGAAAAAAAGCACATGACAAATTATATATATTAACAAGATCTACATTTAGTATTCTATTTAGACTTTTTGCTTTTAAGTTATGCATGGACACACACGTGCATGCAGAAACATTGTAAAAATGTACAAGAAATATTATTATCCGGGCTTGTAGGCCGTGGTCTACTGGGCTCCTCCCTCTTCATCTTCCCATGGAGGAGCCCAGTAGACCATGGCCTACAAACCCGGATAATAATTCTTCTTGTACTGACACCGGCCGTGAAAGCCTAGAAATTTCAATTGTAAAAATGCCTTTTTTCCCTCAAAACATGTATTTCAGGTAAAATCTCTGTATCAAATTTTGGGTGGAATACAACACCTTCTCTGTCTACTGTGTACATTGTACATAAATGCTACAGAAAGTGATAATAGAGCGCACTCTGAGAGCAGAACTTGTTTCATATACACTTCAGTTTTAAGTGGGGTTCACATGACTCCATTTCCAAGCATTTCAATACATGTGAAAACAAAATACATGTTATTCCTTATCCTCTGTTTAATTCATAAATAGCATGCACCCTCTAAAAAGCTTGCCCTTTTATTACTCCCCTGACAATGAAAGTGGGGTGGAGAAGCAGTTTTGTATGTGTGCGTGTGCGTGTGTGCATGTGTGTGTGTGTGTGGGGGGGGGCCACAGAATTTATTACCAATTCGGCTTCTTGCAATTTTAAACTACCATAAACAAAGCATACTCAACAAAATGGGATATAAATAC
The DNA here is from genome assembly GCA_030762935.1 of Hymenopus coronatus. Lineage (NCBI taxonomy): Eukaryota > Metazoa > Arthropoda > Insecta > Mantodea > Hymenopodidae > Hymenopus > Hymenopus coronatus. The sequence goes on along the minus strand of CM060900.1, from coordinate 24,982,236 downwards.
ATAATTGAAATAATACAAATAACTCGTAAAAGATGTAACTATATAAAACAGTATTAAAATAATTATAATCTGGAATCATAAATATAGAAACGATAGTTATCTGAAATAAATGCATATATAAGAATGAAGTAGTTTACATACCACACAAATGATTTATCAATGTAGCTAGTGACCCTTTAATAACACCGAAGGCAGAGCTTTGACAAATTAGTTACTTAGTTTATATTTTCTCCAAAAAGATACAAAGAAACATGCAATATAACACCCTTAGTTTGAATTTGTGAGCCTATGGCAATTGAAGCAGGATGATGCATATTTACTACAAATATTCTTAAGTATTGAACATGTCTAGTTAATTTTCCTGCAATTTTATAAGCATTATTATAATTATTTCTTCAATTTCATTAGAAGAATGACATATTTTGGGATTTAAATCTTTATTGTATGGATAATAGTGAATAAAGCACTTGATTTTGTTTTATCATTTAATGCACACCTTGTATTTCAACAAATAAACATTTCTAGCTTTTCAAAATTAAGAATCACAAAACTGCACTGGTCCGATAAGAGGAGTAGCTATGTTATGTCCATCACCCTCCCTCCTCAAGTGACTCATACTACTTGACATACAAGCAGCAAGAATGATGGCTGCTGAGGTACCTTTAATAAGTTGATCAATTTTTAAAAATTATACTCTCTGAAAGTTTATTACTGTGAAAGCATCAATTGTAACTTTCTCAGCCAATTACTTACAATAGGTAGAGGAGGTACTGTATCCCGATTACAAATTCAGCATCAGGAATTCACCAGAAATGACATGTTTTAAGGTCCCCTGAAGCAAAACAAAAAGCATTCTTACAGAAATTGGTCCATGTATGCGTGTGTTTGTTAGAAAGGGAGACAGAGAGAAGCATAAGTAAAAAAGTCAGGCGAGTATGAAACTTCATATTTCAGAGTATTGGCTGCTATAAGAGCACAAGTGCACATGAATGCCTAACTTTGACACCTAATGGATTTATTGGTAATTTTTCTTTGATTGCTATCAACCATTTTAGTACCAGCCCAAACAACACAATGCTGTCTGAAAAGTGCCAAGCAATTTAACTGCAGAATGCAGGTTTTTAAGTTATTAGTAATAAAATGAGTAGCAAATGACATAGGGAGCTGAACCTTTTTTATATCTTTTAGTAAACCTTCTGTCTACTGTATATATGTATTATATGGATGAGAAGTGAATGCAATATATTTTAAAAATTAAAAACAAAAAAATCCAAAAATAATCAAATATTAGGCATACAAATCCTTACTATAGAGAATGTTTAGGCTAATGAAATGAAAGTACAGATATTTCTTTACTAAAACAGCAATTTGTTTTGGTCTGGTGTTTTATTTTTTAAAAAAAAAAAAAAACGTGCGCATGCGCACCCACACAAAATAAAACTAATAAGTAAAATGGCATAAAGCAATAGGATACGGATGTAACATAGATCACTGTACAGTTTAGCACTAGTGTTGCTGAGAAGCTGAATGGTTGATTCACATTGTCTGGTTACACCTCCATAAACACATTTTGACAGGTAAACTGATTATTTGCATGCATACAAGGAGCATTGTTATCAGATGCATTTTCATCACTGAAGCTAGAACATACATGGCCTTCTCTTATGTCAATGTCAGAAATGCCTTCATCAAGGTCTGAAAATTTAAAATTCTTCTAAAACATTGCAATCTGCAGCTCTTATTTCTTCTTTGGTTTGTAACCTTTTGCAGGGCGACACCATTTTTCAACCATCATAAACAGACTAGAAAAACTAAATTTGGAGCTTATACATACTTTGGAGGTAAAGATAAGGTCCTGAAACACTCTGAAAATCTTTCTCTATGTCTATGATTTAGAAAATACAGACACTCCCACTGGAAAGAATTAAAACATATAAAAATGGCCTCACGACTACATCATGATTAGCAACTCTTGCATAATTTTCAGATCACTGTTAGATCGTGATTGGCACTAAAGGGGTTAAATGTAATGTACATGCAGTAATTTAAAGTCTATAGTGTTTAAATCTATTGCACTACTCCTTCAAACTCAAAATGTGGCAACAACGCCAGTAGCTCATCTTGACTTGGGCAGCTTTTAAAGAGCACTTACATGTGTGTGATTGGTATGACCTGATGGCCTTATGGGCCAAATACATATAGCACATCGGCTTTGAGGCTTCTTTTTCTCCAATGTTTCCTAACATACTGCTACTAGGTGGAAGCCCACTGTGGCAGAAGACAAGGTTGCTAGATGGCAGAAGCAGGTAACCTACAAGATCGTGGAACTCCATGTTTCAGACTGTTTCATATTTTAAACTGCAGTATTATTTACACATTACTTCATTCTTGCCTTAGAATGCTATACTTAATGATGTAAGCAATAAACATCAACCTTTTCTTTCATAACTTATGCTGCATCACCACCACCACCACCACCACTACATCTTTGTTCTTGTTTTTTGTGAGTAAAGTAATTTATTTAAATGATACAATATACAGAGTAAACATGTTGTTGTACATCACATCAAGGGTAAAAATAAAATACAATTAATTACCAAAGTAGCAATGCAGTAATATTATGTACAAGTGAAAATACCCACATAACAATGTAAAAGTAATGAAAATCTTATACCTAGATTATACTTCCCTCTATATAGATTATATTTATTACCAGTCAATAATAATAATAATAATAATAAATATAATAATAATAATGACAATAATATAAAAATAATAATAATATAAATAATAATAATAATAATGGGAATAATAATAATAATAATAATGGGAATAATAATAATAATAATAATAATAATAATAATAATAAATGTCTTATTAAAATATTGGGTATAAAAGCAACCAAGTTGATGTATTTATAAAGTTTGTGCTATGGTTTAAAAACTCCTGGGCATTATAAAAACATTATTAATTAACAATTTTTGGACCTGTTTTGAACTGGTTTATGTTGGACATCTTTAGTTCTGTTGGTAAGGAGTTGAGATATTTAGAACCTGCATCAATGATATTTTTATTTCCAAAAGTGTGCCAGTATCAATTTAGAAAAAAGTAATTTTGTCTGTCAGTAAAATTTCTATGCACATCCCTGTTTAGTTGGGGAAATTCATTAGACCTTTTAGCATGCATAGCAATTTACATTATATAAGCAAAATAATGGAAGTATTTTAAAGAGTTTAAAGTGCGTTTTACAAGATTCCAAACTATTAACTCCCTCTAATACTCTTACTGCCCTTTTGTGTAGTGGAAAAATCTGCATAAAATATGCTTTGATAGAGATTCCCATAACATTGCCCCATATTCTAAAGTGTGAGTGAAATAGAGCCAAGTATACAGTACAGACTGTTTGAAAAGAACATGCTGGTGAGTTGATGTAGCAGAAACATGGTCTTCTTGAGTTTGGAACAAACAACTAATATGGTCTTGACATGAAAGATTATCAATATAAATACATAAAAACTTTGTGTTTGGAACTCTAGATATAATTTGTCTGTTATAAACTGTTTTAAAGCATCATTGCTGTGATAATTTCTATTTAGCTTGAATACTAAGAAGTTTGTGGCTGCAGGTTGTATAACATTTTTCATAATTATGACTATTATTTAGCAGATGGTATTACATTTTCAGGGCTATCCTACTCTTAAAATGTTTGTGAACATCCACAATGTATATTCACAAACCGCCACTGTATACAAGTCCAAAATTCTTTATGGATGCAGTTCAACTTCTAAAAAAATTCCTCCCACCCTAAATGACTTTTTGGGTGGAAAAATAAATTCATTGATATTGGTATTTTTGATTTGGAATATGAGGTGGAGCAATAAAGAAACCGGACTCATGCTCCAACTCTTTATTGAAAAAACTTTCACAACTGAAATGTTGTCCTCTTCAATTTAGTCCCCTCCCTAACACCATGTGAATTTTCCACTGTTGGAAGCAGTGCTGCAAGTCTTTTTCTGTTATGCTGTTGAGGAGTCTTGTTACTTTTTCCTTCGCCAGATCCAAGGACTCAAATCTGGTTGCTTTGAGCGCAGACTTCATTTTTGGGAAGAGAAGAAAGTCACATGGTTCTAGGTCAGGTGAATATGCTGGATGTTCCATCACTGGAATGCTGTTTTTCACTAAAAACTTCCTCTCAGACAATGTTATGGGCCATGTTATCCTGATGAAGAATCCAAGAGCTGTTCTTCCACAGATCTGGTCTCCTTCATCACCACATTCATGGAGGGTGTTCAGAACAGTTTTATTGTAAGCTTGATTGTCAGTTTGGCCTTCAGACACCCAATATATATATATTAAAAAAAAAATCATCATTGCTTTGAATTTTGATTTGCTCATTCGCCCTTTCTTCTTCCTAGGGGACTGAGGACTCTTCCAATGCATGGATTGTCACTTCATCTCTGGATTGTGCTTGAATATCCATGTTTCATCACTTCCAATTACTTTATGCAGGTAAACAGTGTGATTTTCAATGTTTTCAAGAGTGTCAGTACAACAGTCTACTTGATTTTAAAATCTTGTAAATATGTAAGGAAGCTTGTAACAGTGATGTGATTAAAATTAAATCAAAAGAATTTGAGTCAGTTTTAGTAACACAAACACTTAGTAATTAGTTTCTGGGACTGGTTTCAGGAACACTTGGTTCAAAAGAGAATTAAGGGTTGAAATATGGAACAAGTGTTTCAAAAACCAGTCCCAGTAAGCAATTACTTAGTGATGTTTGTGTTACAAAAACTGACTCAAATTCTTTTGATTTAAGTCTACTTGATGTTGTTTTTGCTCATTTGTGAGAATTCTTGGCACCACTTTAGCGCAAACCTTTGCCATGCCCAGATCATCGTGCAAAATCTGTCTAATGGTTTTCTTATTGATGCAGACAAGTTATGAAATTGTTCAAATGCTCAGGTGGTGGTCTTCTTGAACATTCTATGGACCTTCTCCACATTCTCTTCAGTATTCAAAGTGGAAAGACACCCCAATTTCAGATCATCTTCAACATCTTCGCTACCATCCTTAAATTTCTGAAACCACTCAAAAACTTGCATACTAGATACACAATGATCACCATAAAGTTATTTCCACAAATAAGTTTTTGTGGTGCGTTTTCCAAGTTTTGTGAGGAATTTGATGTTAACAAGTTGTTCTACTTTAGAGTGTAGCATAATTCCGATGCAGCTCAGACACATGACTTATTTCTAGGAAGGCTTACAGCCAGACTAAACACCACAGCACCGTGAAATTTTGTGCGTGTCTCATGGAGAGTCCCAAGGCCAATCACCTACTCGTCTATTTTTGTCATTGACAAAGCTGGAAATGTGAACAACAATTTGTCCATTTTCTTTATTGCCACACCTTATATGCATATTTTCATAGGTTTGGTAGTCATGACATAAACAATTGCAACAACTAACAATTATTATAGTGTTAACATAGTAAAACAATAAGCTCCTAAACTTGGTCTATACCATTGTAAATGCATTATAATGCTAACAATATGAGCATTTATTGGTAGTTCAACAGAATTTGAAAAAAAAAGTTCACATTTAAAGCAGTTAGTAAGAACAGAACTCTTGATAATTAATTGGTATCTAACACAATTTGAAACAAAGTTTCACATTTTTTAGCAGTGAATATTAACAGGTATCTTGGTAAGTAAATGGTATCAATTCAAGCAAACTACAACATTCTTGATAGTTGAAATACAATCGATAAACACAATTTTCTGCAAATAAGAAAGATCCCCCCCCCCCAGACAAGGAGGAGCCGATGCCCTGCATGTTGAATTGCCTTCTGCTCCTGATATTATGAAGCGACACTGTTTCAATGTGCAAGGAACACTGCTATCAGAAGCTTGTCTCTAGCTAACATTACTTGTTTACCCAATGCAGTGAGCAGAGTAAGCCTGTTTGCTCTAGCACAAAATCAAGCAAGTTGGTGATGCCTGTTTTATACTGTAGGAACATGTCCATATTGAAGACATACAGGATTGCATTAACAACCAATTATAGTATATTTTCCCTAATTAATTTTTTCATTTGCTTACCACAATCATATCCCAGTAAATGATATCCGTAATGCCAAAACCTATTTGTGCATTCTAGTTATTCAATAGATTCTCATAACAGATAGACCATTTTGTTTGTTCAGTTTCTTACAGATATCTTAGTTATACAATTTTAAATACACACACTTGATTGCCTAATGTTATGTACTATGTCTATACAAATGCCATGAACTAATGCCTGCATGGTGTACAGTCACCATTCCTGTAGGCAAGTACAACTTTTAATAGTAGTACATTGAAAATGTACAAAACAAAGTGCATTTCATTAGCAATAGTGGCTCAATTCAAAAATCTTTTTCTGTTAAAACAAATGGCAAAACGTGTTCAATTAGATGCCTTACTAAAAGTTTATTATGGACTAGTATGCCCACATCTTTCTTATGGTATTACAGTTTGGGGTCAAAGTGCAATAATATTTATTAAAAAAAAAAACTTTATATCACAAAAAAGAGCAATTAGGATACTTATAGGCTTAAACAGACAGGAATCCTGTAGACAATACTTTAGGAAACTAAACATTTTAACATTATATTCCTTATATATAGTTGAGGTAATTATGCTTTCAAAAAGAACAGAAAATAGGAATAAAACAAATAATAAAATACACCAACATAAAACAAGCAGTAACTTACATTATCCTAGAAATGTTTCTAACTACTATGTACATTATACATTGTACATGCATGCTAGAGAAAGTAAAAATAAAATCATCTGTCTTAAATTGTAAACATATTTAAACTTTGGATAATTGGTCACATTGAAAAATTCAATGACATAGCTGGGATTTGAACAACAGACCTCCCGGTCTCTAGCCAATTGCTGTAACCACTGAGCTATCATGTCAGTATGGCATTAAATTCCTCAACTGACGTGCATGTTTCCTGGTAAACCACAAAGTGATCTCAAATTATTGGCAACTTACAATGTCTTAAATATCTAAGGCCTGAGCTTAATAGTTTAGCCAATTATTAGGCCGACTGACATAACAGTTAAAAAATATATATGTTTAAACATTCTTTCACAATACTAAGTTACCCAATGTTCATCTTTGCAAAGCTACCTCCATTTATTCAAATAAAAGGAGAACATATAAACAGAACCTAAACATAAATGCCTCTCAATCTAAGGCATTATCGTCATTACCCTTTTTATAAAGTATTCCATAAAAACTGAAATTCAGGGAAAGTGCAATGCATGTACACAGTGGGCAGCATCATAATGAAGCATTTTTTTAATTATTCTACCAGATCAATAATTGTTTTCAATAATGAAAATACAATGCTCAGTCAAATACTGCATTCTACTGCAATGAAATTGACAGTTTGCATGCACAATGATCCTGTCATGTCACATGTGTCAATCATGGCATCCACTAGGGAATGCTCTGGTAGGCACTAATTTTGTCTGAGACCTGGAAGGGCCAGCTGACTAGCACTTACATCCCTTTGCAGTAAAATCTGCATAAAACTCATCAATCAGTAGAGCCTAACATATGTTAGGTATATTACACATATGGAAACAATGAGTTAAACGAAATGTAGGAACTAAAAAATTAAGAAATTAAATTTTCAGAGATTCCCCTTTTTCAGTATTATACAACTTTCTCTGTGATGAAGATGTACCAGACTGTATTAGTGAAACTTATAGTATAATGTATCTAATTTATATTTATATTCCACTTGTTTCCCAGAATTCTGACCCAGAATGTGAAATCTGTTTTATCAAAACCCTTTTGTGCATTCTGCTTCTTCAAATTCTAAAATATCCCAGATCGATATGCAGCATCAATCTGAAAATATCTCCTAAAAATTTGAACTCCATATCCATCCTTGTTGGCTGATTGGCTGATTATTTTTATGCCAAAATAATTATAAAATTTGGAACTAAATTATATATGTATATACTTATGCTAAATCATGATTTATTAATTGTTACTTAAATACGTGCTCTGCTCCAAAAATCACACACCTTGGAATTAATTAATTAATTATTATTATTTAAGTATGCTATTTTGTTACACAATTGAATTCCTCCTCGTGAAGTTTTCACTGAGGAGAATTGAACTAAGTCATCATTACAATTCTGACAGTTAAGGGAACTGAGCCGACAATCTTCCAAAATTCAAAATCTTCTCCAAGTGTCTCGAATATTTTATTGTATCTTATATCAGTATGAAGAAGTGCAGTTTTGTAGTTTGATGCACACAAATTTAATTCATTCCCGGATTATAAATTATAAAACACAAATTTTATTATTCTTTCAAATCCTCCTAATTATGCAATTTTCATGATTCTAAAGACATTTCAGAGTTATCCAACTTTTAAGTCAGAAAATAGTCTTGTTAAGAAATATGGATTTACATGAATTGATGAGTTAATACCACTATTTTGACACTCAATACCAATACTGACATTTTAGTATCAACACTCAATGTTCACTTTATAAAAACCCATAGAGTGATAGATTGTTCAATGAATTAAGTTCTTATTAGTAGTTTGGTGTTAATAAATGCATGTAGTCAATTCTGTATACTATGCTAGTTTCAAAGGTTTCCATGTTTGACATTCTCCAGTTGGCAGCAATTTTTTATCTTAATAAAGCCATATTGCTAGCCAGGTATAAAATATATAACATTAATGATGACAATACTTCTATGTACTGCATTATCTCAGCAAACAATGTTGTGATAGAAACATTAGTAAACAGTTAGAAAAGGTACAGTGTAGCTTAGCAATTTTATAAAATGGTTATCCAAAAGTATTCCAAAAAATAAATATCCAACTAGGTCAAAAGCAATATGCGCTAAGCACTAATACTAATAGTATTTTCTTGTACCAGATTATGTCCACCATTGTCTTCCTTTCAGGGAAGTTAGGACAGTGACTTGTTCTGCTCTTATTCCTTCTTTTCTTAACATGTTCCTTATTTTCTTTTTTCATGTGCCTGGTAGTTTAAAATTTGTCTTCACAATCAATTCTATTCAAGTGATTTATCCATTTTTCTTTATAATTATGCAGATTTTGTAGCATAGGAATAAATCTCAATTTGGTGAATATCTCTGAGTATATTTTTTTATCCCACAAAGTAAATCCTGCATTTTTCCTTATAAAGCACACTTCTTAAGCTTGAATTCTTTATAAATGATGTTGTTTGAAAGTCCAAGTTTCACTTGCATATAGAAAGTCAGGTTCGCCAAAACATTATAGTCATATTCTTGTGGGCTTTTGACACATACTACCTGTATGTAGAACTTGCACATTAGTGCCTACAGTTAGAGGTCTGTCAAGGTGCAGATTGACATTGAATGAGTGAGTGAACACCCCAAAATGGGAGATTGGCCGTTAGCCAAATGTGAGCATCACAAAGATGGTGATATGAACTTAAGGGAAAAATCAATGGAAGGCAGGTCATGATAAACAATTGGTGGAAGAATGGCAGGGGAAGCTGCAGAACCTGAAAGAAATTCACCCAGACACCCATTTGTGCTCCACAAATCCCATATTTGCCACCTGATATCAAACCTAGTCGACATTGGTGAGAGGCAAGGATGAACCAATCGAACCATTTAAGATTTTACTATATAACTTAAAAACCCTGTCATTTCTATAAATTTGATGATGTTTCTGTGATATTGTTTTCATCTCCATATGACAAGGTACAACCCAAATATTTGAAAGTATTCACTTGTTCTAAAATTTCATTACTAATTACTATTTTACTGTGGATAGGATATTCACATATAAAAACCACACTTTTCTTTGTGGCCATCTCCATTTCAAAATTCCTAAATATATCATTTAAAGACCTTGAGTGATGTTTGTTGGTCATTTTCAGATTCTGTTACCAGAATTTGTCATTTGTAAAAATAGCATAGTTAATTTTGTATGCCAATTGCTTTTTATTCCATGAAGAGTTGGTGTTCCATTGTTTTTCAATTTCATTCATATAGATATTAAAAAAGAATGGGGAAATTGAATAACCGTGTCCTACTCCTCTTGTAACTGGTTTCCATTTGCTTACTATATCTTCAATTTTCAGTGCTATTGATAAAATTTTATTAAATAGTTTACCTTTTTACTTGGTATATGCCATTTAGAAACCACTGAACATATATTGCATGAAAGTTCTTATATACTTTGCATTAGTGCAGGAACTATCAGGAAAAAACTAACTGCACAACTACATTTTCTGCTCACGGTTATTTAAATCAGTATGCAACTTTTATCATTTTCATTTTAACTACAAAATTATTTATATGAAAATGTTCCTAGAGAATCAGACATAATCATCCATCCAAAAACTTTCATTATAAATTTCTTATGTTTTTTGCCAAGTCTTCACCAATCGGTCCCCTTAATTTGCTTTATGTTGCATCATCCTGGTGTGTGAACCTCATTATTTCAACAGCTGCTGTGCTTATTAACTTTCATTGCTGATACGGTTTCTGCCTGTATGTTAAATGTTGTAAAATACTGGCCAATTGGGACTTTCATATATTTGAGCATTATAGTGTTCTCTTCGTGACCATGTGTTCATGGCCCATTTAAATGCTTTTGCTCACATACTAAATGCATACTAAAATCAGAAAAAGCTGGGTTTAAGATACATGAAACCTTAAATGCTCCTTTATTTTAAAATTTATTTCTATGAAATATTTTAAATCATTAACACAGTTTATTTCTGAAATATCTCTCATCCAAAGATTGTAAAACTAAGAAGTAGTTTATCAGCCAGTGTTAAAGGTATATTTAATATGCCGATATTTCAAATATGTGTCAAAACTTTATCATTAGATATTGCAGATTTATGGACCAGTACAGGCACAAATCCAGGCAATTTTATGCTAGATAGGGAATTGCCAAGTACAAGAATTAAATCATTCATTCCAGTTAGTGCATATAAAATTAAACCATATTTTTCTATATTTATTGGTAGCTGCTGCAAATTTTAGCCCCCCTTTTAAGTTACATGCAAAACAAAAGTTCCATTGTAGTGTGCTGTTAGCGATTTCCTGCCAAAATTGATGCACACCAATCATGGGTTACTCAACTTGTGCCATCCCCATCTTTTGCCTCAGATTTAAAAGCACTGCTGCATGGACACCTGCATTAGTTGTTTCCAGTGCTGAAATCATGGCTTGATGTTCATTGTGTTATTCAGTTAGTCTAAGAGACCATGAACCTTCTATACCTCTCTCTCCCCCTCCCTCATGTAATGGCAGTTTAAATATTTCATAGTTCAGTGTATTTAATATGCTGATATTTCAATATGTGAAAATGCTTACTCTAAAAACAAACTTAACATTTCCATAATTATTTCAGGATGTTGAAGATGGAGAGTAAAACGTCAGCAGTGTAAGTATAAAGATTAAAAGTATTTTGTGTGTTTATTTATAAACAGCTTTTTCATTCTTATCCTTTTTTTTTTTTTTTTTTGTTTCTTTTTAAAGTTAAATGCAAAACGTGCTCCACTACTGTACTGTTTGTTACCTATTGCCTCTGATTAGAGTTTAGATTACACTGTTTTGAAGTTTAATTAATATAGACATTAAAGAGGAATGATAAATGTAAGCAACAATGTCCTTCACTCTTGTAATTGGTTTCCATTTGATTATTGTCTCTTAAATTTTGTAGCTATTGATAAGGTTTTAACAAAAAGTATTAACCATTTATATTACATCAATATGCTTTCAACTATTATTTGAATTAGAGTGTGTACTTGATTGACCTCAGATGTGTGCGAGTGTGTGTATTTTTATTAAGTACTATATTTTTACTTAAGATGTGTACATATTTGCAGTAAATTTTGTAAAACCCATTAATACATTTTGGCAAAATTGGGAGAAATATCAGAAAAAAAATACCCTAAATGCTCAATTCCATCCTCTGCTCAGATTTATTTGAATTGATACTTAAATATTTCCATTTTCACTGTGATTGCAGTATTATTAAATGAAAATATTCATACAGAATTGCAAATAGTCATTAGTTCTAAACCCTCAATCGTAATTTTTTTTTTTTCTTTTTGCCCAGTCTTTACCAGTCTGTCCCCTTAATTTGCTTAATATGGCACCACCATAGAGCAGGAATCTCATAATTGCAACATTTGTGCCATTTATTAGCTAAATATTAGCTATAAATATATGTTATAATAGAAATAAGACTATGTTATTACAGGATTTTAGCATAAGCTTAGTTATAAGATATAGCTGAAACTGTACATGTAATTACAGAGAAGCCTTGCACCAAGTTTTTTTGGGACATTAGCCAAATAGCTGGGATGAAATGTATAAACGAATGTCCTTGAGCTTTAAAAAAAAAAAAAAAAAAAAAAAAAAAAAAAAAAAAAAAAAAAAAAAAAAAAAAAAAACCTAAGCTTGAGGGGGTGGTAAGGTTGTGAAAGTAACTGAGCATTAGCAGCCTAAGTTATATAATATGATAGTTTCTGTTGGCTCATGAAAAGAGACGCTTCTGTGAGCGCGAAAGAAAGCCAATTAGAGCACATTTTTAATGCTTAGACAGAACAAGGGTATTCAAATATGTTTACGAAGAAAGAAAGCCAATTAGAGCACATTTTTAATGCTTAGACAGAACAAGGGTATTCAAATATGTTTACGAAGACACAGTTCTCAACACAGTCCGTGCAGTTCGTTTAGGTAGAAATGCACTTAGTTGTTCTCCCCCAATACTTTGGTATTAAAGATTACTTACGTAGGAAACGGGATATGCGAAATCTACGTTTTACGTGTAAGTGAATGCATAACATAGTTTCAGCTACGACCACATATAAATATAACGCTTTCATAAATTATGAAATCTCTTGGTAAAAGTTGAAATAAATTGCTTAAGCTAAAAGTTTCAAATGTGATATCCCTGAAATAGTTCCCTTTACTGTTCACGCCCTGTTAAGAGATACTTGCTCGACCAAGGAACCCAACCAGCTGGAGCAAATATGAAGTTTGAGTTTGATTTATTATGCCATTTGTAATATTTTTACAAATCGTTGTCAATTTTACAATGGATAAAATACATATTTACATTAAAAATTTAAAACATGTTGATATAAATACAGTTCTGAGTAGATATACATAAAATAGCTATTAACCAATTTTGAAAGCTAATAGTAAATTAAGCATCGTCAATTTGACAAGAGCTAGAAAACGTACATTTAAATTACCAATTTATCAAGTAGAACTAAGTACAGGTCTGAACAGATATAAGTACCTACATAAAATAGTTAAATTACAGTAAACAAATGTTTGAAAATAAAATTGTAAATCACTCATCTTGGTTCCGTTTTGTATTAATCAATTGAGTAAAAAGCATGTTTTATCAGGTAAGCCTTTATGCATTAATTTTTTTCATTTCTTCTTGTAATTCCTTGATTGAGTGAGGTAAATGATTTTATAGGTCCTTTGCAACATGATTAATCTATAAAAAACATAATTTACAATATAAAAATAATCTAGAGGAATGTCATTGGACATAGACCAAATTAACTCGATGATGACACTTCCTACCCCTTCAGGATTAGTAGCCACTTCTGAAACAAGGGTTCAGTCGGCATGGCTCAGACGTTAACGAGGGTTTTTTTGCACAAACTATAGGTTATTTTGGTTTACTTTATGTTTAACCAATTCAAACAGAAGTTTAAATTTCAAATATCTGAAGCACATCCAGTACCATCAGCATTGACACCACCTTAAACTACGGTTTAAAATTGTCAGTGAAATAAATGTAAATCATAATGGATAATTTGTCAAATATGCGAAACATAACCTCACTATGGCATTTTCCCTTGCTTTACGTGGAAAAACTAATGGAGGCGGAAGCTGCATCTCATGGCTTTCTGTGATTCTAATAGTTTAAGTTATGACTACCTAAAGACATTGAAAGCCCTTTTTCAGTCTACAATAATACTATCCGAGAGCTCAAATTCTTTTTAACAGTTTTACGTCCTTTAACCTTGTTGACCGCATCGGAAAATGAATCAAATCGATGAAATGATATTCAAATGCTCTCGCGGTATACGGGGCTTAAAGTCGAGGCGGGCTCAACAAAAATTGTGCCAGAAGTTAGCATTAGCATTTCACGGATGGGGTCACCAAACACTGGGCCAGAGGACCACAAATAGGCCATTAGGATCCTCTGTCTTACGTGACTTGAGAGGGAGGGATAAGGGGAGAGACCCGAAGGACGACCATAGCAGGATGACGATGGACGCAAGCATGGAGGGGTCTCTAATGGTTACAGATGGAACGTTTCCAAAGCCGCCCCATCCCACTCCCAGGCCCCGAGCCTCCAGTAGCTCCACGAGAGGCCCCAAGCCCGAAAGCCTCGATGACGGGTCCCATCGGGCGGGTCGTCCTCCGTGGAAGAAATGATGGGGAGGGCCCAAGTAAAATAACCGGTGTGATGACACGCTTGGATGCTAACGGGGTTACATTTGACTGCAGTTGCATCGATGTTGCTCTTTTGTACTAAAAACACTACAGTTTTATTGCAAACATATTAATAATTTTACAATATAAAACAGTTATAACAAGCCTAATTTTATTTCTGAAGGTTAGCGTAATACGAAATTTACAAAAATTCCACTAAAAATAATAAAAGGTTTGCTTAATCATCTTTGTTGCACATGTGCAACACCAAGCAATTAAGGGTTCTTCTTCATTTAGGACACAGATACCCGTCATTTCCCTGGGCGCACTTTAGTCTGAGGCTTATTGTGCTATCTGTGTCGTTTAGAGCCAACCTATTACACCTGCATCCCTTAAAAAGGAGTGCAGCCTTGCAATGGTATGGATAATACTTCTGATTCTATGATCATTTTCCTAAAAACTTTGTATCTCCTGCGAGCCAAAGCTTCGCAGGAGTCAATTAAGGATTAAAGAGCGTCTATAAAAAAAAACACTAAAGTTCATTTAATTTTGATAGAACGGTACCGCGATGACGTCAGTGCGCAAGCATCCAACACCTGACACAGATAAGAAAATTCGGGTGATATAATGAATGTGCCCAGCGACCCGGAGAACCCCGAGGTAGGCCGATCACGAGTAACCTCGCAAACCAACCTACATGTATGTATCGCTAAAGCGTAGCGTTTCACATCTTAAAATAAACTTACTAGTTTGAAATTAAATCAGGCACATTGCCCAATTATTTCAGATTCGCGCACACGTTTCCTGACCACTCATCATTTGACTCGCTTCTCTTCCTGTAGGAAGATAGCACTTACACGCATCGCTCTAATATCAATCACACTTCCGTTTGTGCCCCATTTATTCAACCGCAAATCTAATCCACAGCACTGATTCCACATACCAATACGAACGAACATCGCCACAATAAAAACAGAACAATCCAATGCAAGATTAATTCACACTTTTCAGTCTGAAAATAAAAGGAGCCATTTTCTTTCTCTACACATACTATGCATATACTAGGCAGCGAAAGTATTGTATTCCACCCAAAAATTCTAAATCAGACATTTCACCAGAAATGTATGTTTTGAGGTCCGCTGAATAAAAATGAAAACATTTTTGAAGAAAATTCACGCGCGCGCGTTGTGTGCGATAGCATAGCTCAAAAACGAAAAGCCCGTTAAATAGAAAATTTGGTATTTAAATTTAAATCTTCCAAGGACGCCACACAAAGACTTTCAAGAGAATCCCCAATTTCAAACTACCCTTTACATGGAAACATTTTTGAGATCTTTGTTTTTCTCGAAAACAGCTATGTCGTATATTAAATATATCTGCATCACAAATAAACTGTATATCTGGATTTTTCTGGTAGCCTCTGAAGATCTCTTCACCCGGGATGAATGTTGCATAGCTGGTAAACTGTAAGAGATAGACAAAAGACAAAAACTTACTACACAAAAAAATGTAGATCACACAACTTATATTACTTGTTGCCGGGTTCAATGTTAAGCTATGTAAATTTTCTCAAACGGGAAGTCGTCTTTCGTTTCATCACACTTGTTTTACCGCTGGTCATGCAAAGCAAACAAAGCTTAACTTGTTCACATAGCGACCAGCTTATAAAAGATTTGACTATCGCTTTAGCTTAATGTATTTCTTTATTTCGCTTCTACTAAGAAAGAGACGAGTTATAACAACATTTCTGATAATGTTTATCTTGATTACCACGACGTAAATAAAGGAATAAACTGTTTGTGACCTGAAAATCATGCGAATGGAAGATGTCACATTTTTACTTTCTCTACACGTACTATGTATATAGTGTATAGAGAAGGTACTGCATTGCACCCAAAAATTCGATACCGATATTTCACCGGAAATACAATGTTTAGGGACGCTATGAACAAAAAGAGAGAGAGAGAGAAAGGTCCGCGCGTGTGTGTTTGTGTGGGGGGGGGTAGCATAGCTCAAATACGGAGTCATTTAAATACCAAACTTGATATTTAAGTACAGCATCTCCCAAGGATGCGACACGAAGGCTTTCAAGAAAGTTCCCCCACCCCAAACTGCCCTTTACATAATAAAAAAAATTCGAAAATGTTGATTTTTTTCAAAAATGGTTCTAACGATGTTCAATAACATCTCTTATATTCAAGAATATTTACATGACAAATAAAAAGTTTATCTTGAATTTTCTGAGAATGGACAGACCTCTTTATTCTGGAGAAGTTTTTTTAAAGTTGCATAACTAGTAAACCACAAGAGATATACAAAATCTTGCTACACAAAAATGTAGAGCTAGTTAAAACACAGAATTTATGTCAAATACATTTTTATTCGTGAAGCTGACTGTTTTCGAGATGTACTTGCTCTTGGTTTCAGTTTTAAATACATAAACTTTTCTCATACAGGAACTTATCAACTCCTAGCCATGCAAAGAAACGGATCTCAATTACTAGCAACCACATTTTAAAACATGTGATTGTCGGTTTAGTCTTGTGTATTCCTACATTTCCCTTCTACTCATAAGGAACTAAGCAATAAGACCGTTTCTGCTAGTGTTTATCACGATTAGCATGAAGTGGATAGAAGAATAAGCTTATTAACAATAATTTGTTTCAGAGTTGTAGAGAAAGTCATATGAGTGGAACACATCAGATTTTTTTATACTTACTGTATGTAACTTTGTGTGGTAGAGGCTTACGTAAATATTCCGCACAAGAATGACCGAACCAATTGAGTGAAAACTGACAGGTATACCGGAGAATCATTTGCCCCCAGACAGCGGGATGACAGGTCGATCTCCGTGATAGACCCACAGGGTGTTCAGCGGTTTCCCGGGTCGCCAGGCAAATGCTGCTAAGGTTCATTACTTGGGATAGCATCTTGGAGACCAATAGCGGGACACACGAGGATACCTTGTATATCCACCGAGTAGAGACCAACCGAATTGGCGACTGCTCGCGCCGCATGTAAAACTGTATTAACGCGTTGGGTAACATGCCTCCATGCAACAGCATACTATGCTGTGTATTACAATACTCTTTTACTCTTTGATGATAGTGCCTGCTCTTCAATCAAGATTGTAATAGCTCTTGCTTCAAATGGATTGCATGAAGATCTGCAATTCATACAGAAATACTTTGCAGATACATCTACCACAATAACACATATTTGGAAACATCGAACACTGAAATACCTCGAGCCCTGAAAGCTGTCGATAAACTTGTGCAAGCAATTTTAATCAGAGACCCGTGACATATGTGTTAGACCGTGTGGAATAGAAAGTGAAGGCAAGTGCTTGGAAAAAACAGATCGGATTTTCAATAATGCTTGAAATAGGGAATGTGCTATGAGATGTTGTTGCGGAATTTTGTTGTTATCCAATAGTCGATGATATTTCCTATTACTGTTTTGTTCTAATCACATCTTGTGAGGTGGAACGAAGTTTTTCACAATATAAAGTCTGTTTACGTGCCAATCGGAGACGATTCACATTTGAGACGTTACGAATGTATGTTGCTGTGCATTGTAATTGTGTATCTTGAGATAAAATAAAACGGATAATGATTATTTGTTGCACAAGAGCAATTGAGTGTATGTGAACATTAAAATTGCTAATTCTCATAAACCAGTGGTATTTATGTTTACCACCCACCCAACCTCAATCGCCTTTCACTGCTAGTGAAGACATCACAGTCTACCACGCAATCACTGCCCCATTTTCCTTCTATTAGTACCACTATGTACACACTGCACATCACAAATATATACCATGCTGCGCTAACTTCAATTCTGTCCCGCTATTGGTCCCTAAGATGCTATACCTATTCAGTACATTCATCCTTCACCCTATTGATTGTTTTTAGGATTTGACGTCGCGTACGGCGTGGCAGTGAAAAGGTAGGCGCACTGTAGCTCTCACCGTCCCAGACTTCTGCCGGTTGCTGGGATAAGGGCCGTTCTTTGGGGGCGGGGTGCATCCCACTGTACGAGAGTTTCAATCTGGGACAGTCGCTCCAGGTTCGCTTCCCGGTGCATCCTCCTCTTGCCTGAACCCTCACTCCCGGGAGCGCCCCCTCGTGAGACATAGGTACAAAAACCTTACGGTGCCGAGTTCCCTCAGTCCTTTCCTGCCCTCTCCTGTCCTGTCCTATCATTTGCTCCAAGGTGTTCAGTGTTAGGTAGCAAATTTGGTTTAGGTCGGGCTTCGCCGCCGGCTTTAGAGATTATTAGCATCATTATTGTGGCGGCGCCGTGGCTGAGTGGTTAGATCGCTCGCCCCCCACCTAGGCGGCCCGTGTTCTATCTCAAGCGCCCGCATGTGGTGTTTGGGGTGGATGAAGCGGCGTCTGGGCGGGTTTTCTTCGGGTCCTCCGGTTTCCCCGCCACACCTTTCCTATCATCCAGTTTGCTTGCATTTCATATCATCCACTTCCTCCCGCTCATGCCTGGCTACAGACCGACCATTCGTTCCAGGTTCTGTATTCTTTAATTTCGTGCCGTTGACTCCCCAGCAGGCTCCCTAGGCACTCGCTTGTAAATTATAAATATGAGAAGTGTAAGCCGACTACGAAAATAATAATTATTGTGTTGCAATTGTGTTAACTCATGTAGTCCTTAGGTTTCCATTCATCTGCAATTTTGATCTTTAGATCACACAGATTCATACTTCCAGCGTCTGGGGAGAATAGGGAATAATCTGGATTAAAGAAAAATTCCCATCCCTCTCAGTCGAGAGTGGAACCCTCACCCCTCGCACAGCAGGCAGGTGCTCTACCGATTGAGATACGGAACCAGCCACCTTACTACCACCACCACCACCACCACCATTACCATTACCACCACTACTACTACTACTACTACTACTACTATTACTATTATTATTATTATGGCAAGACACCCGGTGAAAAAGCCTCTGGAATACATTTCAAAAACTTAAAGCGATGCATCTCTGAAATTTGGAAAAACCAAGGTATGCAAAATGTCCTATTGAAATTTTCAGCGCTGCTGGTTTGCCGGAATTTCGCCCTGCAGGAGTTCCTTTACACGTCAGTAATTTCTAGTGACAAGGGGCTCTCGCATTAAAGCACACTTAAAACTATCGACCTGGGCTGAGTTTGAACCCGCGACCTTGAAACCAAGAGGGCAGCGCCTAACCAACTGAGCTACCCTGCACCCCATTCATGACGCCTTCGGGCAGAGATGGGGGATGTATCGGCAGGGTGGTACCTAAGGTTCCTTGGGGACTGTCGTGCCATAGTGTGTGTGTGTGTGTGTGTGTGTGTGTGTGTGTGTGTGTGTGTGTGTGTGAGAGAGAGAGAGAGAGAGAGAGAGAGAGAGAGAGAGCGCGAGAGAGTTACGCGTCTATAGCTTCAATTAATTTACTTAACGTTCGCCAAGTAGGAAAAACGATATGTTTTGTTAAAGATTAGAATTCATATAACTTGATTATGAGTTGTTTTTGTTTTCTTTCCTTTTCCCACAAGGTTTGGTCAAATTTCATAGATGCATCATCTTAATCCATTTTACTAGGGCTAACATTCTCTTAGGAATCAGCGTCTTTATAATAAGAAAGTGTATTTACAAAGTTGAGCAAAGGGTTAGTTTAATATTTCTTGAACGTTTACTGTAAAGATAAATCCTTGTAAACCAACTGTTTGGTCAAATTTTACAGAAACTAATCACGAACATCTTCTAGGGTACCATCCATATCCATATTAATATATCAAAGGCTTTCAAAATAAATATTTTGCTGTTGTCTATAAAACAAATTTTAAGGAGGTGCTCAATATTAAAATATAAATGAAACAGTTAGATGCCACCGGTGAAAATATGCATTTCCGGAAGAAATGAGCGCACCTATATAAATTTCCAGGATTTTGTTAAAATAATTTTAAAATATAACCCAGGAAAAAAGAAACATAACCGCGTGAAGTTTTATGCAATGTGAAAGGCAAAATATATTGAAAAGTAGCTTGTAACCGTTTTAAGCTGGGGTCATTCAAGGCCTGCAGCCCAGAATGCCAAGATCCTCAACTCGTCCAAGAATCTAGGCACATTTCTATTATTTATAACTTGATGATAGTCTAAAGCAGGATGCTCGTTGTGCTTACATCTTCACCATATAAAGCAGAATGGGCGTCACTAATGCTTAGATCATGATGATCTAAAGTGAGCAGGGTCCTACTAGTGTATAGACCTTCATGATCTAAAGTGAGCAGGGTCCTACTAGTGTATAGACCTTCATGATCTAAAGTGAGCAGGGTCCTACTAGTGTATAGATCTTCATGATCTAAAGTGAGCAGGGTCCTACTAGTGTATAGACCTTCATGATCTAAAGTGAGCAGGGTCCTACTAGTGTATAGACCTTCATGATCTAAAGTGAGCAGGGTCCTACTAGTGTATAGACCTTCATGATCTAAAGTGAGCAGGGTCCTACTAGTGTATAGACCTTCATGATCTAAAGCAGAACATGCGTTGCTAATGTTTAGATCATGATGATCTAAAGTGAGCAGGGTCCTTCTAGTGTATAGACCTTCATGATCTAAAGCAGAACATGCGTTGCTAATGTTTAGATCCTGATGATCTAAAGTGAGCAGGGTCCTACAAGTGTATAGACCTTCATGATCTAAAGCAGAACATGCGTTGCTAATGTTTAGATCCTGATGATCTAAAGTGAGCAGGGTCCTACTAGTGTATAGACCTTCATGATCTAAAGTGAGCAGGGTCCTACTAGTGTATAGACCTTCATGATCTGAAGTAAGCAGGGTCCTACTAGTGTATAGACCTTCATGATCTAAAGTGAGCAGGGTCCTACTAGTGTATAGACCTTCATGATCTGAAGTAAGCAGGGTCCTACTAGTGTATAGACCTTCATGATCTGAAGTAAGCAGGGTCCTACTAGTGTATAGACCTTCATGATCTAAAGCAGAACATGCGTTGCTAATGTTTAGATCCTGATGATCTAAAGTGAGCAGGGTCCTA
The DNA here is from genome assembly GCA_030762935.1 of Hymenopus coronatus. Taxonomy (NCBI): domain Eukaryota; kingdom Metazoa; phylum Arthropoda; class Insecta; order Mantodea; family Hymenopodidae; genus Hymenopus; species Hymenopus coronatus. The sequence continues at coordinate 24,960,703 of CM060900.1, read as the reverse complement.
CAAGTGTTTAGATCTTCGCGATCTAAAGCGGATTGGTTGCTGCTAATGTTTAGATCCTGATGATCTAAAGTGAGCAGGGTCCTACAAGTGTATAGACCTTCATGATCTGAAGTAAGCAGGGTCCTACTAGTGTATAGACCTTCATGATCTAAAGCAGAACATGCGTTGCTAATGTTTAGATCCTGATGATCTAAAGTGAGCAGGGTCCTACAAGTGTATAGACCTTCATGACCTGAAGTAAGCAGGGTCCTACTAGTGTATAGACCTTCATGATCTAAAGTGAGCAGGGTCCTACTAGTGTATAGACCTTCATGATCTAAAGTGAGCAGGGTCCTACTAGTGTATATACCTTCATGATCTAAAGTGAGCAGGGTCCTACTAGTGTATAGACCTTCATGATCTAAAGTGAGCAGGGTCCTACTAGTGTATAGACCTTCATGATCTAAAGTGAGCAGGGTCCTACTAGTGTATAGACCTTCATGATCTAAAGTAAGCAGGGTCCTACTAGTGTATAAACCTTCATGATCGAAAGTGAGCAGGGTCCTACTAGTGTATAGACCTTCATGATCTAAAACAGAACATGCGTTGCTAATGTTTAGATCCTGATGATCTAAAGTACGCAGGGTCCTATAAGTGTTTAGATCTTCGCGATCTAAAGCGGATTGGTTGCTGCTAATGTTTAGATCCTGATGATCCGAAGTAAGCTGGATGCTCCTCGTGTTTAGATTTTTACGATCTAATCCGCGATGCGTTTTGCTAAGAATTAGATCCTGATGATCTAAAGGAGTTTTCTTCTCGTGTTTAGATCTTTACGGTGTCAGGATCGATGGGTTTTGCTGAGGTTTAGATTCTGATGATCTGAAGCAGACATGTCCATTGTTAACCCTTGCGAGGTGCTGATGTCAGAACGTCGTTTCCCCCGACTTCAGTCAAGGAGGGGAAATGCTGGTGAATCACATATGCAGTGACTGCTCTTTGAACCAACCTAAAGAGAATGTTAAGCTTCGCCACGGTGGGAATTATCATTTTCATAGACTTCACACGAACTGCCTTCCTGTACAAAATTGTACGAAATTAAAAGTTTTCGAAAGTGGTTGGGAGTTATTTAAATTATGTATAAAGCATTCGTTTTCAAAATTGCGATTATTTGCGCCACATTTAATGACTAGCAGGATAGGTGCTCTTATTTATTGCGGTGGCTGTTTCTTACTTTTAGATTTTGACTATGTAAAGCAAGGCGGTTGTTCCTAATGTTTAGATATTGTTTATCTAAAGCAAGGCGAGTGTTCTTAATGCTTAGATAGTTATGTTTTAAGCCGTGTGAGTGCTTGTAATGTTTACATTTCATTTATCTAAAGGAGATCGGGGTGCTCCTTATGTTTAGATCCTGATGATGACCTTAAGCAAGATGGTCTTAATGTTTAGAGTTGGTCTAAAACGGGATGATCCTGATGTTTGGAACTAGATAATTAATATGTAAAGAAACGGTAGCCAAATGCAATCAGAGTATAAGAGCTGGTATGTACAAGCGGATTGGTTGTAAGGGAAAGAAGATTTCAGCTGCTCTGTTGCCTATGGCTAGACTAAAGCAAGGCATTATTCTTGAGTATGCAACGTTAGCTGTGTTTTACATACTGCTGCTTATGACGCCACAGGTAGCACACTAAGTTTGCACGGGATTCTGCCACGTCAGTCAGTGGTTTCATCGACCCAGGCTAAGTGGGACGATAAGACCTTTATTAAACTTAGCTGGAAGAGGGTCAATAAAAATAAGTACACTCAAACAAGAAAAGGCGTATAAATGAAACCATCGACAATTGCACTTATATCTGCGTGTGATAAAGAAGGTTGGGTACGGTCTAAATTCAAAGGAGAAAAGATCGAGCAAAACAAACTTAAGTTTAAGTGTGTTAAGTTGGTTTATCCAACCTTTCTTCTTTGTTCCGGTGCACACACGAAGCAAATGTTCGCTTATCAAAAGTATGCCACTTCGTAACTTATGTATTTCCATTGATGTATGCAATATTCAATAACGGGATTTAATTGGACTGGAAACTGCACCATATTTGCCCAAGAGTTTTTGCTGGCCAGATGCTAACCAGTGTACATTAGAGTATTGATAAATGATTCACTATCGAGGACTGAATCGAAAACACTGGGATCAATGTTTCGGTAACATTTGGCTGTATAGTTCAAGCCCAGTGAACTTTGTTTCATTGTTGATTATTTACAGTGCGTTAATTCTTGTATTCTGACTGTGTCTTTAAAGAACATATTTTGCTTTTCTATTTTAATCCAATAAAATCTTACATTTTTACATTCTTTGCATTTATTTTAATGCTAATGCTGTATTATTTACCATAAACTGGAAAGAATACTTTTTACAGTTGGACCAAAAATATTCATGAAGCATTTACATTGCTTCTGTACAAATAAAGTTTAAGACAAATGAAAATATACCTATTGACTGTAACGGTTTCTACGCAATGACATGATATTGATCTGTCAGTAGAGCTCAGAAGTTGATGAAACGCCATCTTTCTAAGACATCATAGAAAATGTCAAATGGGATATTCGTTACAACTCAAAATAAACGAAAATTACTTCTTTTTTTTTTCTTCTTCTCCATTTTCGGCGTTTTATTATCTATTGGTCATATTTTAAGAAATGTTCATCCTCCTGTTGCATTCCCTCTCCTTCCTCTTTCACACCAGGAGAATACACTTTTCAACATTGCAAACAAAGGAATCTCGCAATACCTTAACTATGAGGTGACGAAATTTACGAAATGTTTTGTTACCTCTAGATGTCTGGCTTTGGCTCTGATAGCTTATTCTGACAAACTTTATGTATTCATTCCAACACTTCACATTTTTTTATGAAAAAGTGCCGTAACAGTATAGCAGTTTACCAGGCATTACTAGTTGATTCTGACTTGAAAAGCCGGTTCTTACTTTTCTACTCTGACAACTCCAATAAAGTGGCTAGGGAAAAAAAAAACACGACGAAATATGCACTCAATTCTCTATACAAAGGCTCCAACAGCATGTGGGACATAGTGCAGGAAAAACATTTAAGAGCTATAAAAGCCTAATATACCAATAGATTGGACCTAATTTTAACTTTCAATGTCTAAAAATCCGGATTTTGCTTATCACTTATACTATTACATTTATTTCTCTACTGTACGTTTTATATTGTAATAAACCGAATATGGCCACAATCAATTGCATAATGGCACAACAATGAGTCTCTTCCCTAGTATGACATAAAATGCTGCTGGGTCTGAACTCCTTTGAATGTTATTGACTCTGTTGTTCGTCAGTGTGAGTGGAGACACATGCACTTGCTAATGTGTCCAACAGTAAACGGTGTGTTTCTGGATATGATAATCATCTGCGTACACCGTACAGCAGGTAGCAAGGAAAGCGCAAGAAATGTGAACTTACTCTCCTTCAACAGTCACTTAGAGCCAAAGAAACCGGTTCATTCAGTGTATTGGTGGCTTAATGTGCAATATGAGTGAACAGCGAAAAGTTTAATCAAGTCTGGGAGTGAAAGCATTTCTTTCCCCAAGAACAATCGCCACTGTTGCATTTGTAACCTCTCCGCTTCTCTGCCAGGTGGAAGGAAAAAGGAAGGGGGAGCATTTCACACTAGGGTACCTATTTTACGGGCCCTGCCGTACAGCTTCTGAACTAACTTACCGCAGCATCATTGTGTCCGAAGTGCAAATGTGCAGATACAGCGATTTTTCCTAGTTTTACTGTATTCCTTAACAAGTTTAAAACTACAATGTATACGCCTTTTTAACACCACATTCTGCACATGGAGTCCGTGCGAATCCCACTGTGGAAAGTATCCATTTTCTGTTGAAACATTTTATATTTCTGATGAAAATTATTTAAGTTTAATTAATATATGGTTTAATTCATGCATTTAATAAAAACGTGCCTAAAATAAAAGATCTAGCTGAAGTTTTTTTTAATTAAAATTAAAGTACAACACATACTATACAAGAAACTCTATTTACAAGTATCCATTTTATAAAATTGTGTTTTTGTAACATTTCAGGTCTTTGTATACATTTTATAATAATGAACTACACAAAAATTTCCAGGGAAAATAACATTTATAAGTTAGATGACAAATGACAGAGAACAAGACATCTCAATAATGCTGAACCACTGGAATATGTACAAGAAATAATCTACCTGGGAAAAGCTACATCCTTCAAGATAAGTGTGCACAAGGAAGTCACGAAAAGAATATCCACCGCGTGGTCAAAGTTCATATTGCTAGAAAAATGCTTTAATCTGAGCATCAGGAGGCATGTCCCCAGTACATCATCTTACATACCTTGATTTACAGCTCACTAACTTGGAACACAACAAAAAAAAGACAGAAAAGCAATACAAACATGCCAAAGGAAAATGGAACGGAAAATCTTAGGAATCACATGGAGAGACAGAATTAGGGGACGAACAAAAATAACGACGCAGCACAGACCAGCAACTACCAAAAATGGAGATGGGCGGGACACATCATGAGACAAGACCCCAACCGATGGGCCCACAGGCTAACGATATGGCAACCTAGGACAGGACGAAGAAGAGCGGGACCTCAGACGATCTCAAGAAAACACTCGGCAACAGATGGACCACCACAGCAAAATCAGAAGAACAGTTTTTAGAAAATAGAAACGTTTGAAAAATGATCCATGTAAAGAAGAGCTGGGGGTGGGAGGATTTTCCTTCAACTCTTCGTGTCACATCCCTGGAAAATACTAAAAACTTCTAGTTTCGTATTATTTTCGTTTTTGACACACACACACACACACACACACACACACACACACACACACACACCTGCGCGCGCGCGGCGCCCCTTTTTCTACAACTTCGTTTTTACTTCCTTTAGCACGTACTACATACAATATACATAGCAGCTAGATAAGGTATGGTATTCCACCCAAAAATTCGATGTAGAGATTTCACCGGAAATATGTGTTTTGAGGACCACTGAGTCCGAAAAAAGCATTTTTAGAAAAAGGTCCGCCTGTGTATGGTGTGTTGTGTGTGTTTGCGTGTGGACACCATGGCTCATAAACGAAAAGACGGTTAATAGCAAACTTGGTAATTATGTTTAATATCTTCCAAGGATGCGACACGAAGATTTTCGGGAGAATTCTCCCACCACAAACTGCCCTTTATATGGAAAATTATTGAAAACTTTATTTTTCTAAAAAATGGCTCTTAACGATCATGATTAGGGTACCGAATATTAAAGACATTTGCATTTCAAGTAAAAATTATATATTAAATTGCCTCTGAATACTTTTATTCTTGCTAAATTTTGCGAAACTGGTAAACCGTAAGAGAGACACAGAAACTTGCTGCTCAATAAAATTAGATCTTATTAAAACACTTAATTTGTATCATATGATTTTTTCTTGTAGAGTTGATTGTTTGCGAGGTGTTCAATTTTAAACTGCGTAGCCTTTTTTGAAACGGGAAGTCATCTTTTCGTCACTCTTTTGTTTACTCCTGGCAAGAATTCGTCATCCTTTATTTTACTCCTGGCAAGAAAAGAGAACGGAACTTCAATTGTTTCACATAATGACCGGCTTTTAAAAGATTTGCCTTAGCCTAGTTTATTCCCTTATTTCCCTTCTACTTACATGGATGCAAGTAATAAGACCATCTCTTCTAATGTTTAGCTCGATTAACATGACGTAGATAAAAGAATAATCTTCTGTAAGAAAGTTTGTTTGTGAAACAACTAGAGAAAGTCAAGTGAATGCAGCACATCAGGGTTTTTTTGGTAAAACATATTTTCGATGGAATGCAATATGTACCTTTTCTATGTGCATTGTACATGCATGACAAAGTAAAAGTGAAAACTCAGTAACAAAATAAGAAGAATAAAATGTGTTGGTAAAAATACGCAAATACCTAATAATAATTGTGGTATATTACACTCATTTGTACATTTTGAATATGGTTCTGTATATTTTGTATCGGGCGGCGCCGTGGCCGAGTGGTTAGACCACCCGCCTCCCATCTAGGCGGCCCGGATTCGATCCCAAGGTCCCACATGTGGAATTTGTGGTGGACAAAGCGGTGCCTGAGTAGGTTTTCTCCGAGTCCTCCGGTTTCCCCTGGCACTCATTCCACCAATTGCTCCATCATGCCTTTCCTATCATCCACTTCCTCACGTTCACGACCACTCGTTTCAGGTTCTCCATTCTGTAGTTTCGTGCCGTTGGCTTCTGACTCCTAGGCATCCGTTTGTAAGTCCTAGGGAAGCGTCAGTCCTAAACACGAGCAGGGTAAGCCGACTGCGAGAAAAATGTTTTGTACCGATCTACCCTTATTGATAGAAAAAACATAGGATCATATTCAAAATATGCAAATTAGTATCATATACCACAACTATTGGTAGGTATGTGCATGTGTTTACTTACGATCTGCATACAAATAGTTAAATATGCATTACAATGCGTAAACATTGGATATTTTGTCGTATAACGTTCTGATTTTCTTCCGTAAGAGTAAACAGCCACACACTCTTGAACATAGTTATGAACCGTTTGAATACCAGTGGTGTGTAACACTATTACGTACTGCACCCTCGCTGAACCTCGTTTTCAGAAATGATTCAGGATTTCACCTGTTCTACTTAGTAATTATTTGCTGCATCCGGTAAAGAGTATACCCAACGTGTTCATGAATTACTAAGAATACATACAACTCAGGATGTTGTTCTGAGGAAGTCACATTACCCTCTCTCCCTTCTTGGCGATCTAATTATATAGAACATGCTTGCGCCATTTTGATACACAATATCGCTAAAAGTGCCGCTAACTCAAGACCTCACAAATCCCTTGGCTACGCCATGGTTCATTGGGTTTGGCTACACGCAGATCCCTCAGCAACGCCCTGACGTCGCTCGCAGCTGCGGCCACACGCCTCTCCTAAAACATGCTCTCGGCTATGCTATGTGGTTTAGGGCCCTCCCTCTGCTGTGCTTTGTGGCTTAGGACCTTCAACCCACGGCTACGCTTTGTGGCTTGGGACCCTCAACCCTCGGCTATGCTTTGTGGCTTAGGACCTTCAACCCACGGCTACGCTTTGTGGCTTAGGACCTTCAACCCACGGCTACGCTTTGTGACTTAGGACCTTCAACCCACGGCTACGCTTTGTGGCTTGGGACCCTCAACCCTCGGCTACGCTTTGTGGCTAGGAACCCTCAACCCACGGCTACGCTTTGTGGCTTAGGACCTTCAACCCACGGCTACGCTTTGTGGCTTAGCACCTCCAACCCACGGCTACGCTTTGTGGCTTAGCACCTTCAACCCATGGCTGCGCTTTGCGGCTTAGGACCTTCAACCCACGGCTACGCTTTGTGGCTTAGGACCTTCAACCCATGGCTGCGCTTTGTGGCTTAGGACCTTCAACCCACGGCTGCGCTTTGTGGCTTAGGACCTTCAACCCACGGCTACGCTTTGTGGCTTAGGACCTTCAACCCATGGCTGCGCTTTGTGGCTTAGAGCCTTAAACCTTCGGCTACGCTTTGCTGCTTACGGCCCTAAATCCCTCGGCTACACAATACGGATTAGGACTTTCAACCCTCGGCTACTGTTTGCAGATTAGGGTCCGAAGTCCCTGGGCTACGCTATATGACTTAGGACACTTATTCAGCGGCAACGACTGTTATTGTTTGTTATCAGTCCCCCCCCTACACAGAAGTGAATTGTTACTTGTGTGCATTCCACACATTTTGACAATAAAACATTACCACAGATGGGTGTGTGTTAGGCACAGAGTGATACAGAGTGGTACCCTACCGCGGGAGACTATCCGTAGCTTCTAGTAACTTGCATTCCTTTCATTTCTATTTTACTTCTAAGCGTTATCACCACGTTTCTTTATAAATTTAAAATGGTGAAGCCCAAAGCGATGACAGTTCATTCCAGATATGAAGAAGCTGGCATATACGTTTATGAGAAATATGCATTAATATAGGAATATTGGATAAGAGGGGTTTCCTCGGGGGGGGGGCAGAAACTTCCGCAATGCCATATATGTATTCTCTTGAGCACAAACCTATACAGGACATCCAAGGTAAAACACGTGAAGAAGCCTGCTAACGATGAGGAAGGAAGACGGCTTTAGTTCTTCTCTCCCTCTCTCTCATTGTTAAGCCTTGTCTACCGAGCTATTCTACTTCAGCAAACATTCTTGACGCTTTCATTGGCAACTTTGGATATTTCTATTGTTTTCTTTCCTGGTGGCCTCTACAGTTTGGTTTCTTTCCTCATGCCGTCATCTCTGTGCTTTCAGATGAACCTACTTAAGTCTGTTGCGAGTTATCTATTTAAAATGTTCGCAACACTTATTTTTGACAATTTAGCTATTAAAGCGTCAATGCAATGGCCGAGATTGTGCAATTTCAAACAATCGCGGTCATCTGACAAACGATATTGTCGAAACATCTTATCGCAGCTGATATTCATTTCTTTGAAATCTTGTCGCACCTGGCGTTCGTTTATTTAATCTCTTGTTTTGGTTATTGGTAACAAGGTGACAATCCAGTCAGCCAACCTTCACTTTTAATAACTGTCAACCTTCACAATTGTATTTTCAATTAATTCAGTTGCAATGTTTATTTCAAGTTTTATCCAGTTCATAATTTATTTAATTCAAGAAAGGACTGAAAATAATTATTTGTATTTATGTATGAGATGAGCACAATAACCTAAAATAAAATAACGTTTGTTTCCATTTCAAGTATTAGTTATTAAAAGTTGAAACAAAATAATTGTTCCCTATTTCTATTGTTGCTATCAATATTCGTACTTTGGGCGTAGGCGTGGTCGGCCATATCATAATTCAGGAGGCAGTGAAGAAAGAAAAAAAAGATCGGTAAATTAACATGGTCAAATGTGTCATCTACCATTTGAGAACTAATGTAAGATTACAATCATAACCTGATAAGATCTCCCTTCCTATATATTATAAATTATTAATAGTCTTATTAAATACAACTCGTGTTTTCATCTCTTAGGACAAGTGACTCCCGTCGCTTCGTTTCGGTCGTGAATTATCGACAAGATGAAAACATTCGTGGTATTACTAATGATAATTTTGTACAATGGAGGTATTAATTCTGGACACTTTGTTAAATTAAACTTCAAATTTGAACAACTTATTCAGAATAGCTCCTTCCTGATAAATTAGAGCCATAAAGTGTTTCATAATACAATATTCACATGTTACCATAAACTGGAGCTAATTTTGTCTTTGATTGGTTACTTTGGAAAAATATATTACTTTATAAACATACTATACATGTTTTACATTGTGCCCAATGTTAAAATTGGAATTATTGCTGTCATGTTAGAAGAGACAAGCTCCAAGCTTGGAGGGTTATGTAGTTTCAGGACCATGAAATTTTAGTGCCATGAACCCCGACATGAATATAATCTTCAAAATACCATATCCCCCAAATTTGAAGGTCCCCCATTATATGAGAAAAAGAATTCGTTATATTTCATATTGGATACATTTAATCTTTAATTTATGCCCAGAAACCATCTTTTGTCTTTCACCCATTACAGGTAAATTGAAGCGCAGCTCTCTTTTTATCTCAGACCATACATTCTCAGAAGGGTTCAAATCTAGTGAATAGGAAGGCCAGTCTACTACTCTGATATCCTGTCTCTCTCAAAATCGAATTGAAACTTTTCGAGATGTGTGGACAGAATGATTATCCTGTACAAATTCAACAATTCCATCAGGATATATCATCCTCACAGAGGGAATCAAAATATGATCGAGGTACTACCGTGTACTGCACACCGTTCAGTGCACCGTCAAGCTGCCACAGCACACGTAGACCTTCTCTTGATAACCAGCACCAATACGATATAGATAAGAGACCATGATGGAATTGTGAAACCACGTATTTTGCATTGTATCGGGACCGCTTTGGACGATAGACAATCACCTTTCCCTTGCCAGAAAATGTCACCTCATCTGAGAATATCACGTTATTCCAGATGAGGTTGACATTTTCATGTTAGAGCCGTTTGTGAAGGGTGTGTTGAGCATAAAAAAACACAACAAGAACAGTGTGTTGAGTAAAAATAAAACAAAAAAGGTAAAAAACAATTGAAGTTCATACCACAAAAAAAAAAAAAAAAAAAAAAAATCAAAACTGCCCAAAATGTTAGAATGTTTTCGTACTACACAAATTCCATTTTTTTTTCTTTCATTGAGAGAGAACTGTCGTGCCTGATGTGTTTGCACACCACCTGATGTTCGGTGAAATAAACCCTTAAAGAAGCATCATAACCATCATATTATGAACTGTACTGAATGTCGTGAATGAAATAAGTATGTTTAAAATGAATAGCCGCTGTGTGTTGATTCAATCATTAAGAGAAGAGAAAAAAATGTTTGCTACATGCGAAAAGCAAAACTGCGACCCTTACCAGAGGAGTAACCTACGTTTTGCCACAGCACTTCAGTGAACACACGTGGAAGGTGGCAGGTTTAGTAATGGCGTACAATAAAAATTACTATGTTTTGTGTTAATATTTTTAGTTAATATTGAGAGTTTATTGTTGAAGCTTAAGTTATGTATTTGATTATGATTATTATGTGGATTAGTAATAAGATTTGAAACCTGTGAAAACTTGCTGCTGCCAACACAAATGCATCGCGGATGATGTATACAAAAAGAGCTGTGGCGTGCAGAACTTAGACGAATTTTGCGCTCCAGATATGACAGATATTTTTTTTTTTTTTTTTTTTTTTTTTTTTTTTGTCCACGGCTGAATTTTGTAATACGCGGCGTCAACCAATGAGCGTACACTTGATATATTTTTGTGCACATGTGTCAATTTGTGAGTGTGCCTAATCATTCAGTGAAACTAGGCTAAGGCTGGGGACCGGACGGTTCTGTGACGACATGCGACTAGATATGTATTAAGAGTATGTTTTCAGTGCAAATACTAGTTTAAGGAAGTTTGAAATGCTGCGAGTTTCATATCCTAAGTATAAGGCGCTATAATATTTCTACACATAATACAGAGAAAATTGAAGCATGTGCGTAGTTTCACCGGAGGGAACTCGAAACGTATGTGAAAATTAGTTTCTCCAATACAGAGGACGCAGCGTTGCCGATAAGGCTAGTAACAGAGATAACTGCCGAGGGTCACTGTCGCAACTACACACTGCACCTTGGGTGGTCACGAGTTACAAAGCAACTAAAATATCATGTGTTGCATTCACATTACTTTCTCTACCTCTTCTGCAAACAAATTATTCTTACAAAATATTATTCTTCTATTTACATCATGCTAAACCACATAAATATTAACACAAGTGGTCTTACTACTTTAAGTTTCTTGTAAGCAGAAGGGATATAAGGGAGTATACCAAGCCAAAACGACAGATCGGTAAGTAAACAATTGAAGTTCGGTTCGCTTTGCATTTCCAGGAAAACAAAAGAGAGAAGAAACGAAAGTTGAACCCGTTTGGGAAGATGCATAGATGAAATTGAAACCAGTAAAAACGAATATCTCGTAAACGGTCAAATCTACAACAAAAATGTATAACATAAATCGTGTGTTTTAACGAGATCTATATTTTTGTACAGTAAGTTTTTGTGTATCTCTTACAGTTTACCAGTTAGGCAAACTTCATCCAGAATGAACAGCGGTTCAGAAGTAGAGAGAGAGAGAGAGAGAGAGAGAGAGAGAGAGAGAGACAGACAGACAGACAGACAGACAGAGAGGTAAAGTTTTAGGGCGCCCAACCTATACGGTTATTAGCGTCCTATAAAACAAAATTAATGATCTAGCTAAAATAGCACGGTAAAATGAAAATTGTAACCTACTAATATATCCCCCAAAGTTTAAACGTTAAAACGGTCTGGTAGGTTAAAATAATGAAGAAATTAATCATAAAATTGATCTTCCAGCTAAAATATCCTGGTCAAATGAATATTATAACCTTGATTATCTCCCCAATACTAAAACTTTAGGTTAAAATTACCGGTAGACTAAAGTTATTAATCAATTAATGATGAAATTAATCTTCTAGCTAAAATATTCCGGTAAAATGAACATAGCCTACTAATACATCCCTCCAAAGTTAAAAATTTAAAAACAGTCCGGTATGTTAAAATGAAGAATAAAAGACCATATTGCTAAAGCTGTAGAAAGGAAATAAAACTATATATGGCCAATAGGAGGGTCGTGTCGTATAAAAGATAAAACCCCGTTCTGCAGTATGCAGGCTGTCCACTAGGATAGCATGCATGTCATGGGGCAAACTCAACGACATACGAAGAGTAGCCAAGTACTGGCATTCGTTTAAAACGGGGTTTCACTGTCAAGGTCCCGCCGCACCGACAAACTGGAGTTTACTCTCCTCGCAGTAAATGACAAGTGCCCGATACGTAGGCGACATAAAACGACTCCTTCTCGGCGGGAAGAACGATACGATGTTTTCCAGGCTTCCGGGAGTGGCTTAATTACCCGCAATTTGTTGTCACTAATTTGGGACCATTCAGCCTCCCAACGAGAAAGAATGGTCACACGAAAAACGCCTTCAGATAATTCGCGGGAACGGAAGAACAAAAAATCCTGGGAGATAAAATGGATCTCTTGGCAGCAGAATCAGCTGCCTCATTCTCGACCACTCCAGTGTGACCAGGCACCCACACGAGCGTCACTTTGAGACCTGCTTCCGATAGGGAGTGAAGATAGTCCTAGCTTCTCTGTACCATAGGGTGGAAAGTGTACAGCGCACGAAGGCTTTGAACGGCACTGAGAGAATCGGTACAGATGGCAGAATGGTATCATATGTCGTCGCACATAAAAAAGAGCCTGAAGAATACTAAAAAGCTCTGCGGTAAAAATCGAACACTGTCGCGAAAGACGAAAATTAAAACTTTGGTTCCCAACCACAAAGGCCCATCCAACACCTTGAGCGTTCTTCGACCCGTCAGTATAAATAAAAATGTTGGGAAGTTGGTCCTTCAGAGCTAAAAAGATGGACCGAAGGACGAAACTAGGGACTTCAAAATACAGGAGGAACCTAGGTGGGTAGGGTTTTCCCTTTTTGGCAGGACGGCAGGCAAGGGCATGTTCATCTGCCCAAGGAGTCTGCGAAAACGCACCCCTGGCGGCAAGAGGGCCAGGGAGCGAGAAGCATACAAAGCATCCAAGGAATCTTCAAAGAAGGATGCACGACTTGGGTGTTGAGGCATGCTGGATAGACGGCATGCATAGCTACACAGAAGATACTCACAGCAGTAACAAAGCGGTGGTTCTGCACCTTCCGTAAAAACACTATTAACTGGGCTAGTGCGGAAGGCGCCAGTCGTATGCCTTGATGATGAACAGTGTTTAAGCGACGAACGATAAAGGGTCGCACAGAAGAATAAATGATACATCCATAATCCAATTTGGAACGAACCAATGTTCGAAACAGGTTTTGAAGTACGGTCCTATCAGCTCCCCAGGGTGTGCCACTTAAAAGATATAAAATATCGAGGGAACGAAAGCACCGTGCCTTCAAATAAGTTAAATGGGCGGACCAACATAACTTTCGATCGAATATTAACCCCATGAATTTCGCCTCATTTGCAAACGGTAGTATGTCTGTGCCGAGGTGGAGAGTAGGAGAGGGAAACTCCTTCCGGCGCCAGAAATTTACACAAGCAGTCTTCTCAGTGGAGAAGTGAAAGCCGTTTGCCAGACTCCAGGAGGAAATAGAGTCGAGAAAACACTGCAGTCGATGCTCTAGGAGACAGGTACGCCGAACTGTGAGATACACGGCAAAATCATTGACAAAGAGCCAGGAACCCGATCATAACATGAGTCGAAAGTGATACCAGATGATCGATAGTGGAGCGGTGCCGACGAAAACCACACTGAACATTCGATAGGAGGTCCCGAGATTCGAGTCACCACGTAAACCGCCCATTTACCAAGCGTTCCATAACCTTACAAACGCAACTAGTTAGGGAAATTGGGCGGTAACTGGAAGATAGTTGGCGATCCTTTCCAGGTTTCAAAATAGAAACAACGGTGGCCTCGCGCCAAACAGCAGGAAACACACCTTCATGCCAGATGCGATTATAGAGCTGGAGGAGAAAGAGCTTACCACAGTAGAGACACGTGTATGGCGTCGGGTCCAGGAGCTGAATGCCTAGACACAGAGAGTGCATGTTCCAGCTCGCGCAAGCTAAAAGGACGGTTGTAATCCTCACGATTGTCGGACTGGAATGACAACTCCCGGGCTTCCAACGCAACCTTGAGGGAAACAAATGCCGGATTATAATTCGCGGAGCTGGAAACTGCCTCAAAAGTCCTGCCTAATGTGTTGGCAATAAGGGCCGGCTCCACCAGAATGTCGCCCCCAACCCTAAGACCGGGTATAGTACACGGTTTTGCCTTACCGACTACGCGCCGAAGTCTGTCCCACAAAACGCAAGTGGGAGTTGAGTTATTAAAGCTTTCCACATAACGCTTCCAAGAGGCCTTCTTACTTTCGCGAAAAATACAACGCGCCCGAGCCCGTAATTCTTTATACACCATTAAGTTATCAGCCGTTGGCTGACGTTTCAAAATTCTAAGAGCACTTCTCCGTGCATGGATAGCTTTGCCGCATTCCTCGTTCCACCAAAGAACCCCAAAGTACGCCTAGGGTGGGAAGACGTACTAGGAATGGAGCGATCGGCAGCGAACATAACAATGGAAGTCAAATGCTAAACCATGCCATCAACAGTGAGATATTCCCTATCGGGTAAATGGGCTAAACGAGAATCAAGTGACCAATCCGCCTTGCTAAACTGGAATTTAAGTATGCCAGTGGATGGAGGAGTACGATCAAGAAAGGTAATAACCGAAAAATGATCATTGGAGTGTGCATCCGAGACAACATTCCACTCTAAACGGTGTCTAAGCTGTATTGAACAGATACTTAAATCAAGGTGAGAAAGGGTGCCAGTGGAGTCTGAAAGAAATGTAGGCTCACCAGTATTCAAAATAGAGAGGTTCAGTTGGTCCAGCAGATCAGCGATTACGGCTCCCCTTGCACACGCCCTGGGAGATCCCCAAAGAGGGTGACCATTAAAATCTCCCACCAGAAGGTATGGTGGAGGTAACTGGGAAGCTAAACTCACAAGGTCAGCAATGGCAAGGGGAGACGCAGGAGAGACTTAAAGACTACAAACTGATAAACTAAAACCTGGAACAGAAATGTGGAGAGCAACAGCTTGTAATTGAGTGGTGAGTGGCACAGGTCGGAAACACACGTCGTCTCGAACCAGGAACATTGACCCACCGTGCACAGGAGAACCCTCGTCAGGCTCCAGATCAAAGAGAACCGGTGCGTACCTATGCAAAGCAAAGGTATCTCGAGGGCGTAGCTTTATCTCCTGTAAGCAACCGGCAATGTTTCTCGTTGACCATCGTCGCGAACGACTTGTAGGGCGACGAATGGGCGACTTATGTGACGTGCGATCAGGAAGAGGAGCAGAAGATGTAGAATGCATAGAAGAGGACTTTGGAAACGAAACGTTGTCGGAGGAGTAATTGGTCTGTACACCTATAGACACACGGGAACGAGCACTAGGGATGGTCTGAACAATCGCATCCTGCTTCCGCACTGGTTGGCGGACAGCAGCAGAAAAATTCAAAGTAGTGGTCGGGTTCAGCTCTAAATAGCGCTTCCGTGCCGCTTGAAAGGTTAAGTGCTCTTGACCCTTATCTCCTGGATCGTATTCTGCTGGCGGAAACGCGGACACTCCTTGGAATTTGATGTAGGTGGCTCTCCACAGTTGACACAGGTGGGACCTTGGGCGCATACAGATCCATTGTGTGCTTTTTGCCCACACTGAGCACAAAACGGTGAATTGGTACAGCGTTGTTGCGTATGGCCGAATTTCTGGCAGCGGTAAGAGCGCATCGGATTCGGGATATATGGGCGCACGGGTGCTCTTTCATAACCACACATGATAAAAGCCGGAATTTCAGTCCGCTCAAATGTAAAAAAGACCGTGCGGAGTGAGAACGGCTTGACGTCCCGTTTGCCAATTAATCTGTATGCACTGATAACGGCTTGGTCAGAAAGGCAATTCACTATGTCGTCGTTTGATAATCCGTCCAAACTAGCAGTCGTCACTACACCATGGTTACTATCCAAGGAGTTGTGCTTCTCTACCTTAATAGGGTGAGAACCCAAAAGAGAAGCACTCATCAACTTGGCCGGTTGTTCAGGTGTGGCTATCTCAATTAACAGTGTGCCGTCTCCACAGCGTGTGGCATTGGTCACTTTTCCGCAAATCCTGTCCAGTTCTTTTTTAATATAAAAGGGACTAACTAGCATTCTTCATAGTCTTTGTCTCGCACATAAGTCGCATCACGAAAAATGGGGTGTTGAAGAGGGTAAGCGCAGAGGAGCCATAAAGAGCCCGGAACCGTCGGCGTCAGCCTGCCATCCGGAAGATAAAAGAGAAAAGACACCTAAATCTTCCGGTCTGTGCCGGCCTGGAGCACCCGCTACAGTCCTGATCCCAAGGAGTGCCTCGGAGGAGTTACCCTCAGACTATCACTACCAACCGGTATGCGACATTTTCACCGAAGGCTGGCACGACTTTATGCCGCTACCACTGGAATAACCGCCAGTGCCCCCCCCCACCATAGACCACGCTGCCTCAACGGAGTCAGCACGGATTCAGGGGACTTGTGGTTGATTACATCGGGTCCCTCCGATCAACCCATCTACTCACGGGGACCCGGCCCCATGGAGCTACGTGGATGTACATGATATCGGAACGGCTCCGCACCTAGTGTCGCACAAAAGGGGTAGTGAGGAGGGTGCACTCAACCTTCAATTTGAGACCTCCGGAGAGCACACAAATTGAAAGTTGCGCCGAAACCGTGAGACAGGAACCACGGAGATAGGAAAGATTCCTGATGATGAGACAGGAGTACATAAACCTAAAGACCTTAAATCTAAGAAGTTTATAAACCTAGAAGAGGAAGAGGCTGTTATAATCGGGAATGTAGAAATATAACATGAATTGGTAAAGCCACTGTGACAGCTGAGAATGAGCGAATGACAATGAAGGCGAGTGGCCTGGGCACCCCGGGAACGCCAAACCCGTACCGACATAAAGTGAGCACCTGGAGGTACTAATCCTAAGGCCTTAAAACTAATAATCGCAATAAACCTAGAACAGGAAAAGGGTGATAAAGCAAACAAACGAAAGAAACAAAACCAGAAAAAAGACGTGGCAACAGTGGATGGCGATGGGCAGGGTGAGGTGGCGGTGAGTGGCTCGAGAACCCCCGGGTACGCCAAACCAGTACCTACCACAGTAGGCCATTGGGGGGGGGTGTTCAGAAGGTATTCCAAGAAAATAAAGGATATGAATTTTATTTGAAATGCAAATCGCTTTAATATACGTATTTTAATCAAAATCGTTAGAGCCATTTTTGAGAAAAACATAATTTTCAAAACATTTTCTATGTAAAGGGTAGTATGGGGGGATTTTCTTGAAAATCTTCCTGTCGGCATCTTTGGAGTATACCAAACTTAAATACCAATTGCTATATAACGTTGTTTTAGTTTTTTTGTGCTATGCTGTCCACAGACACTGTGACCTTTTTCTAATTTTGTTTTAATTCAGGGGACCTCAAAACACATTTCCAGTGAAATCTCGGTATCGAACTGTTGGGTGGAATACAATGTGTACTATGTACATAGTATGTGTAGAGAAAGTAAAAAAGTTTTATTTGACTAAATTTTCTACTGCATACGTAGGTATAGAATTTTTCCGTAAATATTTTATTGAAAAAACCATAACGCTCTCTTATTAATGATAGCGAATTCAAATTAGGCATATATCAGCATTTTTGTTTACTCTAGCAAAAAGAAATGTGTTTTCCCTTTCTTTTGCATCTACAAAAATATGCAATAAAAGCTTTGTGCTAATGTTTATAACGTGAAGTAAGAATGTACTTTTTTAAGAATAGTTTGCTGAAAAATGGCTAGAAAAAGGAATTGGGAGTTCTATTTATGGACGCTCTTTAACTGTTGTGGTTCTCAGCATCCCAGTCTATATTGGGCGTGAAAGACCGATTAATTTTGCTAAGAGGCCTTTATATCAGGACTGAGGTTCTTTTATGAGCCGTAAATCTACGACACGGGAACAACGGCTTTACTTCCCTTCCGAAGGAAGCTATGCTAAGGATCCTTACGCTGAGTTTGAACCCGCGACTTTGTGTATATGGTAAGCATTACACCATGGAGGGTAGAATGGGTAGAGAAATGCTTAGAGAAATTCATGTGAATGTAACACGTCAAAAATGCTTTCCTCTAATGGGTAGCAGAAGATACCATAGTTAGTGGCTTGCCTGTCAAGCAACTTCTAATATGTTGATTGCAGCATATTTCACAAAGAGCCAAATTGCCTCGAAATGTGTTTATGACCTCCACATCGGACAGGCAGATGGGGAACCACCGCCCACCCTACAGGATACAGCGGTCCCGAAGGGGTCGGTCCATATACCTACCCCAGCGACCCGCCGAAGCGAATGGATTCAGAAAGTTCCACATAGAGCATCCTTCTCTCTGCCACGCTGCAACGAAACGCCATCTCCGAAATTTTCAGCCCCGAAACAAATCAAACGGGGCAAGGATGATAAATGGAACGATATGGACGCGCAGGAAATTCGGAGGATAAGTGAAACCGCTCCAGCATCCGCCTCTCGACCCAGGAAACCCTCGAGAAAACCATGGATCAGAGTGGAGGTTCCCGGGAATTGAATTCGATAGTTTTTTTTTTTTTTTTTTTTTTTCCAATTTCTGTAGGCAGAAACGGATTATGATATTTGGACGGTGCTAGAAATTTTACAATGTTTATTTCAGTGTTCATTAAGGGGACACCGAAGTGATGAGATGGACTTTATGAGGTACTAAAGCCACAGCATTAATTATTTTTACAGACATTACCGGCAACAAAAAATATTCATGCCCAGTTTCATTCAAGTGTGTTTTTTTTCTGGAGACATTACTTAATTTATAACTTATTCAACTTAATTATCTAAAATCAAAACGTCGTCTACTATAGTATTCAGCAAAACGCTTCGCATTTCAGAATGACATTCCTTATTATTTTTGTAACAATGTTCTTTTCGAAATGTTCCTAAAGTTATTGTATATATTACTTCACAATGTGAGAAATAGCAAAAATCAGCGAATAATTATACTAGTTAATTTTTTAAAACTAATCTGTAACCAATATCAAAATGCCTATCAGACATTCTATTACACATTTTCTGCAGTGGTTTCTGAAAGAACTTTCAGAGCTCTAGCTATATTTTTGTGGGAGAAGATAGATTTTGAATATGGGAAAAGTAAAAGTGAAACCTGAGAAAAAGGCTTTAAATTCTGACAGAGAGAGAGTAATTTAATCAGCTCAACGCTTTAAAATTGCTTGCGAAACATGTGTTGCATTTGCGCTAGGAGAATCCAACATTACAAATATGAACATTAGAGTATGGTGCATTTTCTTGTACCAAGAATCTAATATGCAACATTTTTTACCAAAATCGCACAAAAAAAAACAAAAACGGATCTGTTTCATTCACATGACATTTTGTAGCCGTTCCGCAAACAATTTTTTTTTTCAAAACATTAATCTGTTATCTACAACATGATAATCGAGATACACATTAGCAGAAATTGTCTTATTGTTTCCTTGTAAGTAGAAGGGAACTAAGCGATGCACAGGCTAAAAGCTTTATTAAGTTCTTTAAAAGCCGGTCGCTATGTGAAACAATTGAAATTCCATTCTTTTTTATTGCCAGGAGTAAACAAACGAGAAGCGAGAAGAAAGACGTCGGCGATCGAGAAAAGTTTAAGTGCCTTAAAATTGATACCAATAATCCGGAATATCTCGAAAACGGCGAACTCTTCAAAAAAATGTATACAACATTACTTTTGTGTTTTAATTAGATCTACTTTTTTTCTGTATAGTAACTTTTCGACTATCTCTAGAGGTTTGCCAATTATACAAAAGTCACCCAAAATGAAGGGGTCTTCAGAGGCTATTCCCAGAAAATTCCAGATATACATTTCATTTGTTATAAAAATATCTTAAACATAAAGTATTTTAATAAATACGTTAGGGCCATTTTGACAAAATCAAAATTTTCGAAAAATGTTCCATGTAAAGTATATTTGGGGTGGGGAGATTTTCTTGAAAATCCTCGTGTCGCATCCTTGGAAGATACTTAGCTTAAATATCAAGTTTGGTATTTAAGCGAATTTTCGTCTTTGAACTATGCTGCCCAGAGACGCACGCACGCACGCACACACACACACACACACACACACACGGACATGTTTCTATTTTTTTTTTTCTTTTTTGCAATCAGCCGATCCTAAAACATGTACTTCCGTGAAATCTCGGTATCGAATTTTTGGGTGCATTATAATTTCCTCTTTATACACTATGTACCTAGTACGTGTAGAAAAAGTAATAAAGAAATAAAGAAAGAAAAAAAACACTTCTGTGCCCCCTTATCACAGAATGTGCATGGAACTCTCATTTAAAATTCATATGAAATATGAAAGTTTGATCACTTCCAAAATGTCTGCATATTGTTATGGCCTTAGAGATTATGTAAGACTGTGAACATTTCGTGGTTAGGAAAGAGATATAAGGCTTCCAAGAAGCATGTACAGGAACTGTATAGGAAAAGATAATACGTCGCAAGCAAAACTCAGAATGGGGAGCGTTTTCACCCACTCTCTTCGACATTTCTTCAAAGAATAGTTGGCAGAATAATTGAAGAGAGAGCAATAGGAACAGTAACTAAATACGATATAGTAACACACTGGCAGCACTCTAGAAGCAGTCTAACGGATGTACTTCACAAAAGACTAATCCCAAAAAGACAAGGACTGTGGCAGCTGAAATAATAAACAAGATGCACTTAGTTCGAGATGAACAAATGAAAGATAGTATATCTGAAGAGTCAAAGAATAGCTAACAACTGCACAGCTAGAATGCTTTGGTGAACTTGAATCAGGAAATAAATTAGTTAAGTCCATTTGGATGGTGTGTCACAAAATGTCGTTGCGATGAAGCGAGAAACACGTATGTGACATTTGAGAAGTAAAACAGGAGAAGCATGGAGCATGTAAAATATAAATTAGAAAAGTTTAGGAAAGCGTGGACTAAGGAAGAACAGTGGTGAAACTGCAAAGGAATTGGATAAGAGAAACTGTTGCTAGGAAATGCACTGGAAGGAATGGGGACAGGAAGATACCAGAAGGTGGTCTGAATTAAGATACTGGTTCATCAGCGAAGCGAAAAATACATAAAAAGTTAGGTTTCAGTGAAGGACATAGGTTCTTTTAGCTTAAAATCCTTTAACGTGATCGGTCATATCAGACGATGAATGAAATTGCTGAAATGATATCGGAGTCCAAGGAGCTTATTGTTACTCGACACTCGTCTTCTCAGGATAAGGGAAACCCCCGAAAAAAACCCTTATCCGAGTAACCCACCCTAAGCGAGATTCGAACTCGCGACCTCTTGAATGTGGCCGGTTCCCATGGCCACGCTAGTTAAGGAGTCTCGCTTTGATGCCTCGTGTATTCGAGTCCCGCCTTGGGCATGGGTGTTATATGTTTGTGCAATGTGTATATGTGTGTGCTGAAACAGCAAATCGTACAGTAAATTTAGGGGGGAAATGTAATAGGGGTATACAAAAAAAAAAAAAAAAATGTGAGACAAGACAAGCTATCCCTACACCCGAGGCCGGCGGAAACAGTTTTGGCCAGGAAACGTTGACTGATAAAAACGTAGTATTCATGAACTATCGGTCAGATTTTATAGCTGGAATTCATCTGGTTTCATTTGTCTTTACGGAAGTCTCCAAAACTGCACCTAAGTTCCTCGTGTTACTTTTGATGACATACGCACTACAATAGTAATTATTTTTCGTACTTATGGACAATGAAACCATCTATCTAGAAAACACATGCTAAGAAGCGTCTAATTTTATATGTATATAACTGAACAGTCACCTTATAGCAGATTCTGTAACGCACTAAAAATATATTTGGTGTTGCGTGCATCTTTGAAATGCCAAATGTTACTTGGTGTGAAAAACAAATTTTATAAAGCGCGCGGCCTGTACAAAATGCTGTAATGCATCGGTAATTTTAACTGTACATTTTGATTTTTCTATTTAAAACAATTATCTGAAATTAAAGATTTTGGAGCAGTGTAGGCCGAAATCAATTGAATCAATGACTATTAGCAATATGCAGACAGGAGGACCATGCATACTGATGCTTCTCCAAATCCCTGCTCTCATGCTACAGGCTTGGACAAAGACACGTTTTCCAAGGCCTGAAGGAGAGCTTTTGGAAAATCGAGTAAAAAGAGAACACTTTGGAACAGAAAATAGTACTTCTTGTTGTTAACAATAAAGTAAATAACGTGAGGCACCTGAACTAACTCTATTAGAGGAATACGTACGTTGTTCTCTTATGCCAAAGCTCTGAGTTAAATATTATGTAGTTCCTTCAATTTTGTGTAATATTATTTTAGTTATAATTTAAACATTTTGTACATACTAGAGAACATTATCAGGCTATATATTTTGCTAGGATTTATATCGTCATTAATGCCTAAACAATGTGAATATCGGCTTAGAAATGCATCTGATGATCTAAGGCGATTCATAATTTGTACAGCGAATTCCAAAATCCATCCTCTCTGTGATGAGTTTTATGAAGGACGCCCAAGAATGCTGTTACTGATGAAATTGTTGCCGCTGTTCGAGTAATGCTTTAAGAAAATCAAAGAATACCACATGAATTTATTCCTATCAGTCAAATCCAAAATATCTTATATCAACAGCTAAACGTAAGAAAACTCTGTTGTCGGATTTCAAATAAATAGACTCCTGATCAAAAAACAGCAACGCATTGATTGATGCAGAAAAACTCTGAAAAACATTTCAATTCGGCACTTAAAATTTGGCTTAGAGTATTTTTACTGACGAAGAACCTTGGATTTATGTTTATGATCTTGAAAAGTCAATCGGCCCAATGCGTTTTTCGAAGAGAACCTAAGCCTACAAATGTCGGATGAATTTGCAGCGCTGGTAAGAAGACAGAGGCTGCTTTTTTATTTTCTTTGTTTTCTTATACCGATTGGTACACAAATTCTTTACCCCAAATGTTTGAAAACTTTCATGGAAAACGCCAACAAGGAAAAATAATCATGACAACGCATCGACGCATTCAGCAAAACTAA
The DNA here is from genome assembly GCA_030762935.1 of Hymenopus coronatus. Classification (NCBI taxonomy): domain Eukaryota; kingdom Metazoa; phylum Arthropoda; class Insecta; order Mantodea; family Hymenopodidae; genus Hymenopus; species Hymenopus coronatus. Next base: position 24,937,336 of record CM060900.1, on the reverse strand, counting down.
CAACTGAGTGTCTGCATGCCCTAACCCTAAAGCAGAGCCGGTAAGATAGGCACCCGGAGTGTAAAATGCTGTAACTCTACAATCGCCCCTTCCTTTTTCCTTCCACCTGACAGAGAAGCAGAGAGGTTACGTGTGCAACAGTGGCGGTTGTTCTTGAACAAAGCAGTACTTGTTCTCCCAGTCCCGATTAAACATTCGCCGTTCATTCATATTGCACATGTAAGCCATCACTGCACTGATAAGGCTGCCATGGGACTAATACCAGAATGAACCGGTTTCTTTGGCTCTACGTGACTGTTGAAAGAAGTGGAGACGAGAGGGAGGGTAAGTTCACACCTCTTGGGCTTTGCCCGCCAGGCCTGTCCTAAAGGGTCAGCAACCATGAACCCTCCACCGTACAGCCCGGAATTAGCGCTTTGTTTCCAAAAATTAAGATGAAATGCGTGGAATCGCTTTTTAGTCAACAAATAAAGCAGTGGGTCATTATAAAAAACCTGGTTTCTGAAGTGCCTCAGGAGGAATGCAATCTTTGCTTAAGGACTGCTTTTGTCGAATGCAAGATATATTGATATTAAGAGAATTCTAAAAAAAAAAAAAAGATTCTAAGTAATAATCCTTGTTTGACTTTAATCATTTTCCATGTCAACTTCGTGCATCTTATTTTTCATGCAAATATAAATACAGGGAATTTAAAACAAAATATTTAGCCGTTTTTTAAAAAATAAAAAAACTAATATTTTTTACATGTGAAGGGTAGACTGGAGTGAGGGAATTTTCCTGAAAGTATTCATGTCGCATATTTAGAAGATGTTGAACTCAAATACCAAGTTTCGTATGCATCAAAAATGTTTGTTTTGGAGTAATGCTGCTTATCACATTTTTCTAAAAAATCTACTTTCGAATTCAGTGTGCCTCAAAACATGAATTTCCGGTAGAATATTGACATAAAATCATCGCTCTTATCTACAACTGGTAGGTGGGAGGAGAACGTAAAGATAGCACGGGGTTAAATAAATGGTACGACTATTTTAAAAAATCTGATATGTTCCAATCACTTTCTCTGTATCTCTGTATTATCCTTGCAAATAGACGTGAGCAATCAAGTTGCGCAGTACATGGAGTGGGGAAAAGCGGCGGAGACTTGAAACGATAGCTAAGGGTATGTAAAAGCACGAAGATATCGGCTGCCGGCCGACTGCAGCATTCAGATCATGCCACTGCGCATTGTGTTTACACCGCTGTCGTTTACTTGCGCGGATAACAACAAATTATTGTTAATAAGCTATTCTTCTATATATTGTATGCTAAAACATTAACAGAAATAGTCAATGATTTAGTTCCTTATAAATAGAAGGGAAATAAGGGAATGTACTAGGCAAAACCAACAGTTCAAAAGTTTTAATGTGTGGTTGCTATGGGACTGAAATCCGTTTCTGTGAGTGGCCAGAAATTGACAAGTTTCCGTATGAGAAAATGTTAAGTATTTTAAAACTGAAATTAATAACAAAGAATATCTCGAAAACTGCTAACTCCACGAAAAATATGTAGATGACACAAATTGTGTTTAATGAAGATCTACATTTTTTGTGGAGTAAGTTTTTGTCTGTCTCTTACGGTTTACCAGTTACGCAAAATTCAATAAGAATCATCCAGAATAAAGAGGCTATTCCCAGAAAATTCAAGATGTACACTTTGTCATGTAAATATCTTAAATATACGAGATTTTAATCAATTTTTGACCATTCAGTCACAGAAGTTGTCGGTATGATTTAAGGAAAAAATAACAGACAAGAATTTTTTATCAGTATGGACGTACTGCTACAGTCTATAAGGAGTATTTGAGAAAGACAAGAGACTAAACTAATGCAGAACTCTTGAGGCTAACCGAAGTATATCATGTTCTATTGTATTGAAGTAACAGTCCCAGTATTTTGAAACAACTGTTCCTTGTAATAATGTCAAAAATCCAGAATGGAGGTATTTTTACAGCTAAAGGAGGAGCATGAGCAAGTTCTTCCCGAGACGACGACGAAGACGGAGCTGGAGTTTAAAAACGCTCAACATCTGGATCATTGGTGCCACGTAAAAAAAATCGTGGCAATAGCCAGAGCTAAAAATCAAATCAGAATAAATCAGAAGTAAAATTAGATTTAAAAAAGAAGAGATAAAATGCAAGGTAAATAAAACTATCCATTGCTAAAGCCAAGAGTACGTGACTCAATAAAACTATTTCGAACAATGGAATGAAAAGAGGGATCAAAATTGCTAAAATTATATCCACATTAAAAGATCACATGTGATAACAATTATAAAAGAAATTAAAAAAGGCATACCTACCGCTCTATTATCACCCGTCAGATAAATAAAAGAAACTAAATCCTTATTGTAAAAGGCACTTCTGATAAAAATTTAAAACCTTGCCACAGTGGCAGCTCCTGAGGTAGTGCCGTTGTGCTGTGGACCACCAGTAAATAAAAAATAAGTGTTTACATATTGTGATTATTGATTAAACATTCTTCCTACTCTTTTTCTATTTCTCTCATTTGAGCAGCCCGATAAACGCCGCGCGATCTGGCAGTAGTTTTCTGAAACTTGCGCCAGTAGCAGATGGGCACCGTTTGAGCTCATAAGCCACTGTGAATGAGGCTAGAGTTTTCGTTTATAGTGGCTGCTTATGGGAGCAAGTGGTGCAGAGGTTGATCAGATGCGCAGTAAAATACAGTACCTTGCAGGCGACAACGAAGGAGTTGTTCCTTTTAATGTCTATGAACGTATATCGCTAAATTGCTAGCATTAGTCTTTCCGTCTGTCTTTCTGTTTCGTAGAATCGTATACAAGCACCACTTATCACGTTCTCCAGGAATTATTAGGCGTAAGCTTGCTCTGATGTTTTGTCTATAACTTGAATAAGAAGCGATGCTGAATCTTACGTTTTGCACTCTTATAATGATATATACCGGTTGTTCACAATATTAAACAACAGATCGATGATACTGCAAGAATAAACAGCTATTTGAAGAGTTTTATTCTGACTTTCGTTCATGACACGTGCTCGTAGGAAGTGGCCAATCCAGTATATTGGCACATAAAATTCCAACCAATTATATATATCATTTTATCTCCATTTTAACTTTTTTTAATCACACCCACGTGCATTTGTTTTCTCCCTGATTATCAATATGCAGTAATATTCCCGTATATAATGGCGGAAGTTTCAATAGACACATTAATTGCAATCATGCTTTACTAAGCCAAAATAATAGAATGTAGCAACACAAAGATATCTGTTTATTTTACGTCACAATAATATAATGTAGTAATACAAAGAGATATGGACATCAAGTTGCAGTGATTTCGGTGCAAATATCCGTCAAGACAAATGGGATTTTAGCAATATTATTCTTCATGCCCATATAGGCTAATCATTGTTATTTTATTCACGAAGTAGTCTTATTAAATTCAACTCGAGCTACAACCTTTCTCTAGATGAATCCGCTCGCTCGCAACATGATGCTCGCGAATTTATCGATAAAAGATATATTACTTATGATAATATTCTCTTGACACCATCAGCGGCCGCCACTACTTTATCTACCACTCTGTCATCAACCACCAGGACCTTAACAAGACAGGTTGGCATTTGCAGAGATGATCGAGGATGTGCTACAGAAACACACTTTCTCAGATGACAAGGAAGCGCATAAGTTGGATAAATGTGAGGAATTGACAAAGGTAGAGGCCACCACAACCTGGTCCTTTGTGCTTTTACCATGACCCCTGGGAGGGTGAGAAGAGGGGACAAATCCGGGAGATGACGGGCGCAAGCACACCTACCCCAAGCGAAGGATCCCTGGTCGAGAGGTACCAGCCGTAATCCCGTCGAACACGATCGCCTAGTTCTTCAACCCTGAAACAAAAGTCAGAGAAGTGATGGATGGCAGAGGATGAACCACCCCACCATTCGCCTGCCGAACAGGGGGTCAGAATGGGCTATCGTCGGGATGGAACCCGGAATCTTCCGAATACGAGTCGCCCGCGTTAATGCTGCCTTTAACTGCATGGTCCTATCGGAACATATTTTCTATCAGTAAACTCATGTCGCTAGATTACTATTTTATTCTAATTTTAATCATTACATCATATACACATTCACACGTCGACTCTAGGGAAGATAGGGAATAATCTGGGCTAGAAAAAACCTCTATCCAAGGCGGGAATCGAACCCGGCACCCCTCCCACAGCAGGCAGTCGCTCTACCGACTGAGCTAAGGTGCCAGACCTAGCTCCGATGAAAAGTTTGGAAATCAGTCCTAAAACTGCGATTGTTATTTAGGAAGAATCCAATGTGCACATTCACTTGGTGGCCCAACAGCATAATATTTCGCGTTTGCAGATAACCCTTCGTACGTTTAAAGAATTACAGAACTCAACGGGGCAGATCCAAGTTAACACAGCTCAATGGCGGTGTTAGTGCAGGCAACCTGCGTTCTACTCCTCTTGCCATCAGCAAAAACGGTGAGGGAATCTCGCTCATTGACAGGAGTTCCCAGATTTGTATTGGAGTCCGTGATCTCGTATACAGGGCCAGTGCAAGTAGATCGATAGATTAACACTTTTCCCACTACAGCTAGAGAGTTTATTTTCAAGAAAATAAAATCACCTTTTGGACGGATTAGAAATGATTAGTCTGTAGTTCACCTATCAGTATTCGCCAATAGTTAATTTTGTAATGGTGTATAATAAGCTGTTCTTATTTAACATTAAAGACCAGACTCACTGTAGGGTCAAATCAACAAGTTTAAGACGTCGTAACAGAAAACATACATTAGAGCACGTAATATTTCGCTGTATTATTATTATTATTATTATTATTATTATTATTACTACTACTACTACTACTACTAAACGCATAAGTGGAGTAAATTAAAATATGGAAGCCTGCAACGAAAAGTATGCAAATACTCTAGCCCATAATATCGTATTTGCATAGTGCTATCGTAATGGCATATTTTGCGTTACGAGGCTTTCATATTTAGATTTACTCTTTGTTATGTAACGAAAAATGCAAATACTAAAGAAAGTGTTTCACTGTTTATTGTTACTAGCACCATTCGCTTAAGCAGAGTAGATAAATAAAAATCTGATGTGTTTCCTTCACATGACTTTCTTTACATCCCTGTAACAAATTATTGTTAAAATGCTTACTCTTCTATCAAATCATACAAATCGAGATAAACATTAGCAGAGGTTGTACTTATTACTTGGTTCCTTGTAAGTAGAAGGGAAATAAGAATGTGCACAGGCTAAAAGGATATTCTCTCCTTTAAAGGCCGGTCGCTATGTGAAACAATTGAAATTCCAATCTCTTTGCTTGCCAAGAGTAAACAAACGAGAAGAAAGATGTCTTCGTTTGAGAAAAGCTTAAGTGGCTTAAAATTGAAACCAATAACCCGGAATATTTCGAAAACGGATAACTCTACAGCGGATAACTCTACAAATATATATAACATAAATTGTGTTCTTTAATGAGATATACATTTTTTATCCAGTAAGTTTTTATATATCTCTTATGGTTTGCCAATTATACATAAGACATCCAGAACGGAGAGATCTTCAGAGGGTATTCCCAGAAAATTCAAGATATGCATTTTGTTTGTCATAAAAATAAAACATAAGGTATTTTAATCAAAATCGTTAGGGCCATTTTTGAGAAAATCAAATTTTTTGAAAAATGTTCTATGCAAAGAGTAGCTGGGGGTGGTAGGATTTTTTTGAAAACCTTTGTGTCACTTCCTTGGAAGATACTCGACTTAAATAGCAAGTTTGGTATTTAATCAACTTTTCATTTTTGAGCTATGCACGGGCCTTTTTTAATTTTTTTTTTTTTTTTTTTTTTTTTTGGACTCAAGACTATAAATCTCGGTAACAAACATTTGGGTGCAATACAATACCCTCTCTATACACTATGTTCATAGTACGTGTAGAGAAAGTAAAATTGAAAACTTCGTAACGAAAAATATGGTAACACAAGAGTACGTAGTACAGTGTAATTTTACCTGCTGCGGCTCCTACTCCCGTGTCAGAAGTAGTTCATTCTTCAACTTCGGCTACAGTAGGAGTTCATTATTTTATTCGATTCAGTAAAGCTTTTCCTAGAGGATTATTAACTTTATTATTACTAATTTCTCTTTTAACAATGTTTATGTCAAGATTTGGGGCTGAAATATATAAACAACCTTACTTGTTATCAATTAAGTGAGAAGCAAATTGATTGTAATCCTGCTATGATTTACTCTGCTTATGCGTATAATGCTAACAACAACAACAATAATAATAGTAATAATAGTAATAACAATAAAGCAAGACATTGGATGCACAAACTTTTTTACGGCACCTTAATGTTTTCATTTAGCCCAGTGGATCTAATTTCTAATGGTAAATAAGAACATCGCGTATACAATTATAAAACTAGCTACTGGCTATTAACGGATAGCGATAGGTGAAATAAAGACTTTAATTTTCAGTCTAAAAGGTGACTTTATTTTTTCAAATATAAAAGCTCTCTAACTGCAATGGAAAATATGTTTACCTTGTCGATTTATTTGCACTGTTCCTGTATACGAACGAGATCACGGACTCCAATACAAACCTGGGAACTCCTCTCAATGGGCGAGATTCCCTCACCATTCCTCTGATATGCAAGAGGAGATGAACGGAGGTCGCCTACGCTGACATTGCCACTGACCTGTGTTTACTTGGATTTGCACCGTTAATCTCTACAATTCTTAAAACGCACGAAGGGTTATCTGCTCACGTGGCGCTGTTGGGCCACTAGGTATACATTTGTTGCGCGCATGAGGTTGCCACTAGAGGTTTTACTTTTTCTAGCACGTATGTCCATAGTAGGTACCTAGAGAAGGTAGTCTATTCCACCCGAAACTTAGATACTGACATTTCACCAGAAAATATATGTTTAAAGGACCCATAATAAAGGAAAGCCTTTTTAGAAAAAGGTACATGTGCGTGCGTGGATAGCATAACTCAAAAACGAAAAGTCGCTTGAATACCAAACTTGGCGTGAAATGCTATACGAAAATTTTCAAGAAAATCCCCCAACCCAACAACCCCTTAGATGGAACATTTTTCGAAATATTCGAATTGCTCAAAAATGGCTCTAATGATTTTGATTAAAGTGCCGTATATTGAATATGTTTACGTGAAAAAATATGCATATCCTGAATGTCCTGAATATCTTGGGAATATATATAATTTTTTTTGAGCTAACCAGTTCGAAGATATTCCATATTATTTGTTTCAATTTTAAAATACTTAATACTTTTCTCAAACGAGAGGCCCTCATACGTTTCATCTGTCTTTTGTTTTACTCTTGGACATGGAAAAAAAACGAAACTTCAATGACATTGAATCTAGCGTTAGCAGAAGTTTATAGAATCGAAAGTTTCTAGGTTCTTTTCCTAGGGTTGGATTCCGCGGTTATAAACAACTGCTTTAAGGACATTTGCATGCGGTACAGAAAACAAAAACTTCACCTGGGCATGACAGCTGTAACGGTTACAAAGAACCACGACCGTAGAAATGCAACTTTATCTTCAAAACAGCCTTGGAAACATACCTAAGACGGTGATTCACCTGCCGGTTCTACCCCAAAAAGGTCGAGTTACGTGGTCGACATTTTCATCTAGAGGAGGGTAACCGCACAATACATAGGTGGTGCATCTGCGAAGTTTGAAAAATCCGCATCTTGTTGAAACTCATAGTTATTATACACAATAAGTGACACTTTTACCATGTATCAAAGTTCTAGCTTAATGGTTAATTAATAGTAATGTCACTAAATTCATTCTTCTAATAGCAACAGGCCACGTGACGCATTTTTGAAGGTAGACACACAAAAATCCAGTTTTTACAGCAAATAAGTTTACAAATACATGTGACATATTTTTATTGTAACCCTTATATGTGTAGAAAAATTATTACTTTTTGTACACTTCAAAACCCTTGATTTTTTTAAAATTCAATAATTTTTCAAAATTACATCGTTATTTCGAAACAGTGTACCTCAATTTTCTTTAATGTCCTTTTGAGAGTCAGTCAAATTTTTGAAACAGATTAAAGAAAATTGCATAGTATGGGATATTTTAAGTATGGAAGACTGTTGGAAAAAAACTCGCGAGAAAATAAGCTTTCAAATTGAGAGTGCCTATTATATAATAAGCATGGACCTACCCATTTAATTGGCAGCTTAAGTGCACCAAGTAGGAAAAACGATATATTTTCTTAAACTTAGAGCTCACAGTCTTTTATTATTAAAACAAATATTTTTGAAGTTTTCATGATTTTTGGTCAATTTACAAAGTGTGCAAGAAGATAACTTATTGGCATTTATACCAGTTGTTATACACTGTTTATTTAATTAACAATGTTTATTGTCTAAATTCATTGTTATAATAAAAGTGAACCATTCACATAAGAAACTCGAGTTAAGTAGGCAAATGAGTTTACAAATAATGTCATTTTTATATTAACCATATCTATTCCAGAAAACATTTTATCTTTTGTACTGGTTTCTCAAAATGTAATAATTTATTTCTTAAAAATGGAGCATTATTTTGAAAAAAATTATTACAATTTTCTTTGATGTACTTTTGAGATGAATAAAAATTTGAAATAGGAAAAATTGCATCATGTGGGGAATTTTGAGAATGGAAAATTTTGAAAAAAAGTTTGCCATAAAGCAAGGTTAAAATTTGCAACTGCCTCTTAATAAGCATTTAAAGCTTCCGCTATTTGGTAGTTAAAGTGCAAGTGGGAAAAACGATGTATTTTCTTATGGTCTATAATTCTGTTTTTATAGTTTTCACAATTTTTTGTCCATTAGCAATAATTCGTGAGAAATTTCGCAGCATTACCTAGTTTGGTTATATACCCCAAAATCAGACCTGTAAGTAAATTCCCAGAAACTATAATGCACTGCTGTTTTCATTTCTCTGAATTAAAGGCAGCTTTGATGGAGCCATTGACCTGCCGATTTTGTAATTGCTTCAGCCATTGATTTCCAATCACTGCTTCCATAGATGAACAGTAGCTCCATATTATGAAAAGGTTTCAGCATATCTTTTTTGGTCTGCAATTTACACCAGAGGAGCAAAAGCTGGATTTGGGGGGAAGAACGAAAGACCAACAATCGGAAATATTATATCGCTTTAGTTTTTACAATAATATTTGAAGTAGCAACAATGTGCATCATTCTCGATCAAGGTTTTACATTTGACCGGTGCATCGACAAAGATCAAAGTTAAACGGGCTGTTTGATTATGGTCAACTTTAACCGCGCGTGCTCTATCGGTCGATTTCGCTGGTTGCTTTTAAGTTGCCAGAATAGCTTCCCCTTTCCATTTTCTTGAAGATACTCCTGAGATAATGTACCTGGATCGCTTAAATCGGATCCCTCAAACACCGGGTACCGTAGTAAGTAAGATTGTGGGAGTAGAAAATCTAAGGAACGCTTCCGGTGCGAACCGCATTCACCGAAAAAATTACTCTGAAATCGTATGCTACAGGAGTTAACGTATTTCTAGCATACTTCGAACAGCGGCATTAGGTATTATTAGTGGTGTGTCAAAATAAATACTGCCGCTTTTCACGAAGACACAATTAAGATCTGTGATAACCGGATTTCATCAACTCCTAGGGTTCCCGGGTGTCATGGGAATTGTACACATTTATTTATTATTGCATTAATAATTCTTAAATTGCCAATCATTTCAATAACGTAGTTGAAAGTTTTAGTTTAGTTTAACATCATTTAACCGGGTAGGTCATATAGTATGATGGATGCAATGTGTGAAATGCTCAAATGAGCTCGGGATCAATAAAGCTTAAAGTTCCCCAACATTCATTTTATGACAGAAAGTAAAAAACCCTCCGGCTAACTGACCCAAATCGACATTCGAATGTTATCTCTCGAAAATGAGACATATGCGCTACCCTCGCACCACGCAGTTTGGTTCAAGGCAATTTAAACTATAATAAAGAGCTCAAATATATGTTTCTTAACCTAAAATTTATGTCACATAAGAATTATGAGATAACGAATCCTCTTATATTACCAAAATGCTATATAATGCAGTTTATAAAATCAACTTTTATTTCATTTTCCGAAAATATACACCTCTTAAGCCACGCAATTTTAACAAATTGGAACCTGCCTATGCCTTGAATACACTCATGTCTCCTGATTGTCCTGTTAAGGACATGACCAACACTTATATTTTCCAGTTTATTGGAGTTCCAATAAAACATATATGTCATTTAAGAAAACAATTTGGAGACCTGTTTTAGTTTTCTATTTTCTTTAACCGCCAAACAATGTCAAGCCATACAACGTTTCAAATCAAAACATTTTTTTTTCTTTCCTTTTTCCTAACATTTCCTGTTTTTCTATTTCACTACCGTTTTTGCTGCTAAGACACACAAACACTAAACACCCATGCCCAAGGCGGAACTCAAACCCACGATCCTCTGCGCTACGTTTTCTCTTCAACCTTTTTGGTTATAGAGTTGGATGCTGAGTAATTTTCGCCGAATCATGAGCGTAGCTCAAGGTCAGCTGATGGTGGTAACTGAACGAGAATAATTAACATTGATGCACCACAACTACAATTTAACCACGGTCTTAGTTTGACCACGTTTCAGTGACCCTCCGTCAACAAGGAGTTCATTAAGAATGGCACACATAACCATAGGAAAGCATGTTCATCATACTGTGTTCTTTTATTTTTGTAGCTTAACGGCCTTTAACCTGGTTGATCATTCGGACGATGAATGCAATTGAAAAGGTGAGGCGCAAATGATCTCGGGGTCCATGGAGCTTAAAGTTACTCGACATTCGTCTTTTCAGAATAAGGGAAAACCCCTGGGGAAAAAATCTTATCCGAGTAACTCGCCCTAAGCGAGATTCGAACTCGCGACCTGTTGAATGTAAGGCAGACACACTATCCAGGTGGGCTGTGGTGTTCTTGTTCTGGTCCCAAACCCATCTGCAACCTATTCAAGTTACAGCGTTATGTGAAAGGCTGCGTTACAAATAATATCATATATAGCAGCCTTTTGAAAATTCACACACATTCTAAAGGTAAATATCCACTGAATCACTATCGAGTGTGGCTTTTCAGTGTAATTCCACCTCAGTCTAGACCAGAACATCCTTAACTTTCTTTTAATGTGGCTTATTTTGGAAACGATACTTATGTCAAACAAACATCTTGCAAGACTTATTTTTACAACAAGATTCATCTTACAAATGTTTGCATTTAGCCAGTTCTGGAACTAGCAGATACATATATTTCTACAGAAATGCACACCTTGTTTCCATTTTGCGGTAACATTCAAAGTCTGCCGTCGTTGTCCAATAGATTGAACTTCAGCACCACGTTCCTTTAACCGTCAAGTGCTCTGATACTTTGAAACAATCTACTATTATCAATATATATTAAACATCTATATTTAATTGCTTAAAGGGACATTAGGAGTGAACTTTCTGTATTTATGTGCATGATATAAATTATATCATAAATTCTACTATCTTATCAACTTGTCCCACGCGCCTCAAAATTTGAGAAATCTGTTTCAATCTTTTGAATTAGGATTTTTGAAAAGCTTTAAACGGGGATATTTCAATAACTTGGATTACTAAATTATAAATGTAAAAAGTTTTAAATCTCCAAATTTAATTATTTTTTCATAAAAAACATATTTTTTGAAAATTTACATTGACATTAGGATAACTTTGTCCTTTTTAGTCTTACAGCGGATATTTTTGCCATTCTGGGAAATTTAACAAAAACTGAGACGCGTGGAACTTTTCAAAGGTGTGAAGATGTAGTTTTGAAAAAAACGCCGTTTAATGAAAAGAGTATACTGTACGATCTTTATACAGGTATACATACTGTACAGCGCGAAGCAAGCGAAGGACAGTTATATATTAATCCTCCATATGCACAAAACGTTCCATTATTTGTAACAAAGAAACAATTTTGGAGTTTTTGACCAATGGTAGTCACTTGTCCACAGCGTCTCCAGCTCAGCTCTATTTTAAAGCTAATATGAATTTAATAGTAGGGATGAACGTTTCATCATTTATATCTCAATATCAATGCGTGATGAACGCCTATCACATGTGCTACCTTTACGCCAACTTGTGCAACAAAGGAAGGTTTGAGAACCCTCGTCAGACAAACCTGACAATCCCTTCCTGAGTCGACCAAGTGGATACCTCGCCGACAGCCCGCTGCTTCAAATGTATTACAACGGTTTCTTATATATTACAATAAACACACGCCATTAATTATGTAATGTCTATGCTTCAAATAAAGCATAAAATGCATTACAAGTTGATAGCTAACGGCTTCTTATATATCACAATAAACACACGCCATTGATAATTTCAAGTGTACACATTACATAAAGTACAAAATTCATTACAAGTTGGTAGCTAACGGTTTCTTATACATTACAATAAAACAGGCCTTGATTATGCACTGTGTATACTTGAAATAAAGGACAAAATGGATCGAGGAGGTTGATATCCGCGAAGAAATCATAACCTTATCCAGTAATAACAATAATTTGATGAAATGTCATACCTTCTCTAGCAAATATGTAAAATGTACATTATAGCTAGAGAAGGTATTATATTCTACCTAAAAATTTGATACCGAGATTTCACCGCAAATACATCTTTTGAGAACACCTAAATTAAAAAAACATTTTTAGAAAAAGGTCTGTGTGCGCGCGTGTGTGAGTGTGTGTGTCTTCGGACAGCATAACTCAAAAACGAAAATTTCTTTAAACACCAAACGTGACATTTAAGTTCAGTATCGTTTAAGGATGCCACACATCAATATTTTCAGAAAAATTTATCCACCCCCAAACTACCTTTACATGGAACAATTTTTGCAATTTTAAATTGAAAAAAATGACAAACTATTTTGATTAAAATGACGTATATTAAAAATATTTATATGACAAATAAAATGTATATCCTGAATATCTTGAGAATGAAGTCCTCTTCATTCTGAATGACCTTTGCCTATCAAGTAAACCGTAAGAGAGAGGGAAAAACTTATACAAAACTAGATATCATTAAATGCTAACCCTTTCCGAGATATGCCCTGTTATTGGTTTCAATTTTACTTAATATTTAAAACTTTAACACTTAAAACTGATGCTTTCTAAAAGGGAAGTCCTCATTCGTTTCTTGTCTCTCTTGTTTTACTCCTGGTCATGTGAAGAGAACCGAACTTCAATAACATTAGCAGAGAGGCTTCTTTTAAAAAAATCGACTATCGTTTTAGTCTAGTGCACTCCCTGTTTCCCTTTTACTTATAAGGAACTATGTAATAAGTCCATTTCTGTTAATGTTCATTTTGTTTAGCATGAAGTAGATAAAATAATAGTCTCTTGTAAGGACAGTATGTGTACAGAGCAGATAGAGAAAGTCATGTGAGTGGAACACATTAGATTTTACTGAGATATCTTAGAAAATGCTGGATGTCCATGTATATTCGTTTCGGTTCAAGATGAACGGAAACTGCTTGTGTTTTTCAAAGGTCATCTTTTAGGACATAATTGTTTTGTTGCATTTTTTCCTCTTTTATGGTCGGAAGAGATTTTTTCAATATTACAGACCAAGTAATTTCGCAATTACTTAACTCTGAGGTGACGTAATTTTGCAGACTTTTTTTTTTATTTTTTTTTTTTTTTTTAACCTGTAGCTGCAATATTAAGGTTTTAGATCTGTTACGTTATTCTGACAGCTTGGCTCAACTATTAAAGCGCCAATGCAATGGCCGAGCTTAAGCAATTTCAACCAATGACGGTCATCTGACTGGAGCGATATTGCAAAAAATGTTATCGCAGCTGAAGTTCATTTCTGTGAAATCTTGTCGCACCTGACGTTCGTTTGCTTAATCTCCTATCTTCGGTATTGGTAACAAGGTGACAACCCAGTCAGCCGTGACATTGCGTGATGGCGGAAGGTTTGAAACGGTTTGGACAGGCGACCGCACAAGAAATAAACAAATCATTTGGGTGTAAGCACCGTCGGCCATATCGTAATTCAGGAGGCAGTGAAGAAAGAAAAAAGCACAATCGGTAAATAAACATGGTCGAATCTACCATTTGAGAACTAATGTAAGTATTGCAATCATAACCTGACAAAATCTTCCTACCACTATATTATAAATTATTAATAGTCTATTTCGCTGAGATGTCTTATCAAATACAACTGTTAGAACAATTCGCTTCGCGCCGGTCGTGAATTATCGACAAGATGAAGACACTCGTGGTGTTACCTACTTATGACAATTTTGATGTAATCAATTTACCAATTTACATTTTTGACAGGGAAACTGCTGCCCTACTAGTTGAAACTGAAATGTTTGACATTTATTAGGAGCAACTCTTCTATTCTGAGTAAGAAAATTAAAAATCTGACGTGATCCATTCATACGACTTTCTCTAAAAACTGTTATTACAAGAGATTATTCCTTTGTCTACATCGAGGTAATCGAGATAAACATCAGCACAAATGGTTGTATTAGTTTCTTCTAAGTCGAAGGGAAATAGGGTAATGCACTAGGCTAGAGCGACAAGGACCGATCGCTATGTGAAACAATTGAAATTCGGTTTGCTTTGTACGACCAGGAGTAAAACAAGAGAGATGAAACGAAAGATAACCTTCCGTTAGAGTAAAGTTTGAGTGGTTTAAAACTGAAACCAATTTACAAGGATTATCTCGGAAACGGTTAACTCTGCAATGAAAAACGTATGTGGCAAATTGTATGTTTTAATGAGATCTACATTTTTGTACATGAAGTACGTTTTCATCTATATCCTACGGTTAACCAGGTATGCAAAATTCACCTAGAATGAAGAGCTCTTCAGATGCTATTCCCAAAAAATTCGAGATATAAATTTTATTTCTCATGTAAATATCTTTAATAAACTATTTTGAATTAAAATACTGTAAAAGAGCTATTTTTGAGAAAAACACAATTTTTTGGATTCAGGGGATCTCAAAACATAAATTTCCTGTGAAATCTCTACATTGCTTTTTTGGATAGCATACAATACCTTCTCTGCCTATTATATGCATAGTACGTGTACAGAACTCAAAACTATGCTGTAAAAGGAACGTTGGTTATCACATAAGGGTAAAATCGTTGAAGATCTGCAAGGTGAAAATTTCGACTTTCATTTACTTGTGGAAGGCACTTGCTAGGAGAGATTGCCTATTTCTGCTATGCGCCCAGTCAGCAGTTGAAGTGAAAAGAAGTGTTTTCAATGTACAGATTTTTTTTTCAGGGCAAATAGAGATCCTTCTAGTTCGAGAGCCTATGAAATATCTAAGAATTTTTACAGCAATGTTGAATAAAGTATGTCTATAGTTTTCAATAAGTCATATTTCTCACATTTTATGATATTTTCATAAATTTAGCTTTGTTTTATAAGTCATTTATTCAGAACTCATGAGCCATAATTTCATAAATTTAAGGCCTTTATAGAAGTTGGACCATTTACGTTGAGACTGTACAATATCTCCAAAAATAGGCGTTATAGAAAGAAATGTCTTGGATAAAAGTTATTTGATATTGATATTGTTGGGGAAGGTAAATGTCATTAGTCGTGTATTATTTGGAGGACATTGTGAGGGTCAGTTTAGGATCAATCTAATGTTTTGTTTGTTTTTGTTTTTTTTAACGGAAGCCTACTTTTTTTTTTCTTTCTCTACATAGTGCATAGGTAGAAAATGTATTGCATTCTGCCCAAAAATTCGATACCAAAATTTCATTGCAAATATACCTTTTAGGGTACCCTAAAAATAATTTTCAGAAAATAGGTCCGCATGTGGTGTATGTGTGTGACTGTGAACGCAATAAATCAAAAATGAAAATTTGATTAAATACCAAACTTAGTATTTTAAGTTCAGCACCTTCCAAAGATGCCACACGAAGATTTTCAAGAAAATACCCCTGACCCTGACTACCCCTTATGTGGAAAAGTTTTCCAAAATGTTTATTTTCTTAAAAATGGGTAACGATTCTGATCAAAATACTGTATATTAAAGATACCTATATGCCAAATAAAATATATAGCTCGAATTTTCTTGGAACAATCTCTGAAATTCTCTTCATTCTGAATGGCCTTTGCATAAGTGGTAAACTATAACAGATAGCCACAAAGGTACTATACGGAAAATGAGGATTAATTAAAACACACAATTCATGTCATATGCAATTTGTCTTTTTAGGTTAACTAATTCCCGGATATGCCTTGTTATTGATTTCAATTTTAAAATACTTAAACTTTTCTCATACGGGAATTTGTCAATTCCTGGCACGCAAATTTCAATCTCATAGCAACCAGCCTTTATAAGGTTTGAATAATGCTCTAGCCTCGTGCATTCCCTTCTATTTGTAAGAAACTAAGCAGTAGGACCATTTTGCTAACGTTTATCTTCATTAGCGTGAAATTTTTAGAAGAATAAGCGTTTTACGAATATTTTCTTAGGGAGAGGTACAGAAAGTCATGAGACATCCGATTTTTATACAGTTTTCTCACTTCTCGCAAAAAGGTAAACAAAATGTTTATAAAGTACTTTTCAATAATTGCTCTTACATCAATGTAAATGACAAAGAAAATTGTGAACGACTGTATGCGAAGAGCGCAATAAAACATAGTAGAGTCTCAACTTACGTGATCCACCCTATATAGGTTCTTCTTCATCATAACTGTTATTGTTATTATTGTACTGAACAATTCAGTGGCAAACCCGGGATTTGAAGCAAGGACTTTGAAGCACCATAACAACTGGTCGCACCCGCATGCTGGCTGGCATGATAAACATCAATAGACACAAAGTCTGGGCACGCTACTACAATCTTTGCGGCGACGCCGTTGTGTGTGTGTCTAATGGTAGACATTTGTATATTGCACGGCACCAAGTTGCAAAAATAAATCGTGTGACGGGACAAGACTGTTTCGTATCAAAAACACGAAGAGGCGAGCCCAGTGGGTACAAAAATGCATGAGGAACATTAAAATCTGTCATAGCCTAGAGATAATTCTGTAAAGGGCGTATATGACTGAAATTTCATGCAAATCACAAAATAAAAAAAATACTTTTCATTTTAATTCTATAAAATAATTTAAACATCCCTGAATATAAACAAGGTATAATTGGCCACCAGGTGCTACAGCAAAGCATTAAGAGGTGACACGGCAATAAAAACTTCAGTTCGAGGTCTCATTCGCATCATGCAAAACAAAAAACGAAGTTGTGCAGAAGAAAAACAGCAATGCTAGAAAAATATGACAGAAAAGGCAGCCGCAGAGGAGAGGAAAAGGAGGAGAGCTGAGGTGGATTTTAATGTGAGCCATGCATTCAAATCTTTTCTTGTTTTCTCGCTATTAATATTTGCATCATTTTTCTTCCTGCTCCTTGCAGAACAGTTTTTCTGTTACACAAATAAAATTTACTGTACATGTTCAAAGAGGTACAATAAATAAGAATTGCCTTAGGTTTTACTGTTACATGTATTTAAGCATATGTTTTCAATTTTAAAACACAAAAATTATATTTTTATGACAAAAAAACCACACTCATAACTTTAAAACATTTTGGAGCCTAACTAAAGGAGATACAGAGAAGCCTAGGGCAATTTCAAAAAGTAGATCTATTGTGAACCTAGGGCTAAAATCTTAGACCAACATTTTAAATATTTGGTCACAATGGACTTTTTAGTGGTGTAACAAAAACATAAACAAATTTGACCATAACTTTCAAACCAATGCAGTAAAATAGGTGAAATTTGCACTGTAACTTATTTGCATTATGTTACATCTATGGTACACACTTCAAAAAGATAGCGTAATTGGTTTGGAATTTCAAACTTTCAGGTCATATATGTCCTTAAGACATTAAACAGGTTTTATTCTGAAAGTACTGTCAAGATATTTGTGCAGGGGCTGTAGCCCTTACCCTTGTTGGTCTTCGCTTAGTTTAGATTTGAGTTTTAATGGGCATTTGCAGTCGGGATTTAGCTAGTGAATTTATGCCGTTTCGTTCAAATGGCTTCTCTTAATTATCTAGCTTTCATCACAGTTCTCAATTTTCCACTTTGTTTTATGTCATACCTTTTTACTTTCTCTACATGTACGGTGTATATAGTGTATTGAGAAGGTATCTATTTCACCCACAAATTCGATGTCGAGATTTCACCAGAAATATATGTTCCGAGTGCAAAAAAATAGAAAAACGTCTGTGTGTGTCTGTGGACAGCATAGCTCAAAAACAAAAAGACCGTTAAATACCAAACTTGGTATTTTCCAGGGATGCGACACGAAGCTTTTCAAGAAAATTCTCCACCCTAAACTACCCCTTTCATGGAACATTTGTCGAACATTTTGCTTTTCTCAAAAATGGCCCTAACAATTTGGATTTACGTACCTTATGTACAAGATATTTTTATGACAAACGAAATGTTTATCTTGAATTTTCTGGGAATAGCTTCTGAAGACCTCTGCATTCTGCGTGACTCTTATATAGCTGGCAAACCGTAAGAGATATACAAAAACTTAATACACAAAAACTAAAGATCTCATTAAAACACATTTATGTCAAACAAATTTTTATTAATTATTATTACTATTATTATTTTATTATTACTAATTTTTTTTAGAATTATTGACTGTTTTTTAGATATTCCGGATTATTTGTTTTAATTTTAAGCTACTTAAACTTTTCTCAAACGGGAAGACATCTTTTTTCTCGTTTCTCGTTTGTTTACTCCTGGCAAGCAAAGAGATTGGAATTTCAATTGCTTCACCTAGCGATCGGCTTTTAAACGACGAAACTAACGCTTTAGCCTGTGCATTTCGAAATTAATATTTCATATCTCCAACCGCAGCACTGTATTATTTAACAACCGTCTTATACAAAAATGCTAAATTCGATAACACAAAACGAAAATTCCGAGCTAATAACAGTTGATTTACTAGCGAGTTAAATTCGAAAATACAGCGTTCTGAGCGTCAGGTGAAGCCATGGAGATTTATTTATATGTTATTTAACTGCTATACTTCCCCAAAATTCGATAACGAGATTTCACCAAAAACACACGCTTTGATTATCACTGAATAAAAAAAACAGCACTATTAGAAAAAGGTGTTTGTATATGTGTGCATAGTGTAACTCAAAAACGCAAGGTATGTTATATGCCAAACTTGGTATTTAGGAAGCGACACGAAGATTCACAGAAATATCCCCCACCCCTAACTACCCTTAACGTGGAAAAATGTTCAAAAGTTCTTATTTTCTCAAAGGCGGCTGTAACGATTGTGATTAAAATGCCGTTTATTAAAGTTATGTAATGACCAATGAACGGCATGTCTTGAATTTCCTGAAGTCCTCTTCATTCTGAATAAATGTTGCATAGCTGGTAAACTGGGAGAGACAGACAAAGAGTCTTACAAGTTAAAAAAGTAGATATTGTCAAAACATACAATTTTTGTTGTGGAACTAGCCGCTTCCGAGGAATCTTTTGTTATTGGTTTCAATTTAAAATACTTTTCTCAAACAGGAAGACGCTCGTGTTTATGTTATAATTTTGGTCATGAAAAGAAGCGAGTTTCAATGACAATTTGGACTAACTATTAAACGCCAATGCAATGGCCGAGATTAGGCAATTTCAACCAATCGCCGTCTATTGAATGGAGCGATACTGTCGAAACATCTTATCGTAGCTAATGTTCATTTCTTTGAAAACTTATCGCACCTGACGTTCGTTTGTTTAATCTCCTGTCTTGGTTATTGGTAACAAGGTGACAATCCAGGCAGCCAAACTTCTCTTAAAACAGTCAATTTTACAATTGTACTTTCAATTAATTCAGTTACAATGTTTATTTAAAGTTTTATCCAGTTCATAATGTATTTAGCTCAAAAAAGGAGTGAACATAATCATCATTTGATTTCTTATGTATGACATGAATGCAATAACTCAAAATAAAGTTTGTTTCCAGTTCATGTATTAGTTATTAAAAGCTGAAATAAAATAATTGTTCCCTATTTCTACTGTTGCTATCGACATTCGTACATCGGGGTGTAGGCACAGTCGGTCACATCATAATTCAGGAGGCAGTGAAGAAAGAAAAAACAAAACATTCGGTAAATTAACATGGTCGAATGTGTCATCTACCATTTGAGTACTAATGTAAGTATTACAATCATAAGCTGATAAAATCTCCCTTCCTATATATTACAAATTACTAATCGCCTATTTCGCTGAATTGTCTTACCAAATACAACTCGTCACCTCGCCCCGGTCTTGAATTATCGACAAGACGAAAACATTCGTGGTATTACTTATGACAAACGTATAAGGGTAGGTTTTAAAATATTTGACTATCATCTTAGCTTAGTGTATTCCCTTAGTTCCTCTCTATTTATAAGCAACTAAGTAACAAGACCATTCAGCTAATGTTTATCTCGATTAGTATAAAGTAGAAAGAAGACACTTTTGTAGGAAGTTTGTTTACTGATTAAGTAGAGAAAGTCATGTGAATTGAACATATCAGATTTTACGTGCAGTAAGTCTGCAGCACAGGACCACCTGCTTTACTTCTCTTCAGAAGACGGCTTAAGGATTTTACACCGGAGAAACACCTTCGACCTCCGCCGGAAGCAGAGGCTAACATATTACCCCAGGAACAGCATTCGGGAGGTCGTGGGTTCGATACCCGTGGCCAGCCTACCTGACTCGGCGGGTTTCTATGGGTCGCCAGGCGAATTCTGGGTAGGCTCATTACATCTCCGAGTTTTCCTGCCCATCATTTCCTTGCCATCTGTTTCAGGGTTGAAGGACCAGGCGACGGCGTTCGGCCAGCTGCGGCTCGATGGTGGCTTGTGCATTTTAAAGTGTTTAACCATTATGCCGTCGTCGATAACCCTCGATAAATTAAATAAAGCTTTAATTATTGACGCTCCAATCTTCCCACATCTGCTAGAGATGAAGTGCTTGTGATATAATAACTTTTTGAAAAAACTATAACTGAAGTATCATCTTTCCGTCTTTACTACTCTTCATTGCGACTATAATGAAGGAGTCATATAGATAATGCTTTAATATTCGTCTGTGGCTGTATTTTTACTTTTTCTATCACGTACTATGTACATAGTAGGTAGAGATTGGAAAATAGATTCAGGTGAAGCATGGCCACCGGAAACCTAAAGTGATTAAGAATGGGACGGTGTTCGCCGAAGTGTCCCGCACCCATCTCTGGTCGCTAGCATTTCAAACTGAGATGATGAACTTTAGGCGCCTACTTAGAGGGTGGAGGAGGAGGGAAGGCACTTTCTGCCTTCCCGAACTTTGAAAGTCAGGGGCATCACCGCCTCAACAATCTTAATGCTCCCACGCTATACATACATACATGCACACACATATATAAGGCCGTGTCGTGGCCGAGTGGTTAGACTACTCGCCTCTCACCTAGACGGTCCGGGTTCAATCGCAAGCGACAGCATGTAGGACTTGTGGTAGACAAAGCGGCGCAGGGGCGGGTTTTCATCTTAATTCCGTGTATCGCCATTGTCTGCGGTGGCGAAAGCGCGCGTTAAACACTACACCAAAAAAAACGCCCACTATAGAATGGGACTCAGAATCACAACAGTTAAAGAGCCTCTGTAAATAAAACTGAATTTCTATCTAGGAATCTTAGGAACCTTTTTAGTTAAAGATCCGTGTACGTGTCTCTGTTTGTGTCTATGTCGCACAACTCAAAAATGAAAAGTCGGTTAAATATCAAATTTGGCATTAAATTCAGTATCTTCGAAGAGTGCGACACGAAGATTAAATTCCTTCCACCGCAAACAACACGAGTACCTTTTTTTTTTTTTAGAAAATGGACAATTCCGAAAAATGTTCCGTGAAAAGGATATGATTTTCCTGTAAATCTTCGCGTCCCATCTTTGGAAGATACTGAACTTAAATACGAAGTTTGTTATTGAAGCAAATTTTCGCTTTTGAGTTATGCTGTCCACACACGCACACCTTTTTCTTAAAACGCTTTTAGATTCATTGGATCCCAAGACATGTACTTCCGGTGAAATCTCAGTATCGGATCTTTTGGTGAATACAATACTTTCTCCACGTACTATGTGCATTGTACATACGTGCTAGGGAAGGAAAATAATGTTCAGATATAGCTCTGTGAACACCATACTGCAAAATCTAAAAGTCGGTTTAAATAGCAAACTAGCATCTCAGCATCTTCCAGGGGTGCAACGCGAAGGTTTTCAAGATGTTCCCAGGCCAAACTACCCTTTGAGGGAAAAAAATTCTAACATTTTGATTTTCTCAAAAATAGCTCAAACGATTTTGATTCACGTATCGTATGTTTCAGATATTTTCATGACAAATGAAACGGGAATAGCCTCTGAAGTCGTCTTCATTCTGGATAACCTTTGCATTACCTTTAAACCCTTGAGATAGACGAAGAATTACTACACAAGTATGTAGACCGCGTGAAAGCACATAGGTTTATTTGAAATCCAATTTTTTGTGTTACCCTTTCCGAAATATGCCCTGTTATTGGTTTAAAGAAAAGCTCTTAACTTCACTGTCGCTACATAGTGACCAGCTCTTAAAACATATGACTAGGTGATTGGTCTAGCGTACTCCCTATTTCTCTTGTACGTACAAGGACATTATGTGTAACAAGACAATTTCTGCAAATGTATGTCTCGACCAGCATGAAGCAGATAGAAATTTAAAGTCTGTAAGAATAGTTTGTTGGAGAATAGAGAAAGTCATGTGAATGGAACGCATCAGAGTTTTAACATTACTGAAAGCAAACGAGATGGAACACAATAATACGAAGAGTTCATTTCATGTTCGCTTTTGACTTCGAATACCAATTTGCTTAATGCCGCCGCCAGGTGAGGTTGACAACGCTGGAATAAATCAAATATCTAGAAGCGGCTCAATCATGTATTACTACTATGTGAGCAGCTTTACCTAGGCGCTAATTTTACAGGTGCGAGGGCCGGGGGGAAGAAGAGATGTGTAGCTCGCTTGCCCGTGTCTCCGTAGTGTCGTCATCCAAAGAAAGTTTCTTTCTCTTTTTAGGCCCTCGGCCATTATCGTGAATAGGTTATGTAGTTTACCGCGAACTACTTAAATTATTAAACGAAACACGCGCACGTGCATGTCGTGAACTCTGGGGTCTACAGACAGAATAAAATCTTAAATTTCATCCACTAGATATCAGGGAGTATAGAGTACTTCACAGCTCAGTGTTTTTGCTACGCTCTGCTTCCCAAATAGCTTGAAACCTATCGAATGAAATTAGGGAGCTGAACGCCCAAGAAAAGGTGTGTATACCTTTTCCCACCTGCTCGTTCGGCTGGAGGCAGCAGATTCAGAAGCAGCATCTGCAACTATCGAAAGCTTCGGGCTACTTCAGCCTGCCAGAAGCGGGCATTATGACCAAGAAGCTGTAAAGTAAATTGAAGTTGATGAAGTTCAGTAAAAACATTGAACATTCACTATCACGCCTATTCTGTAATATCTGGTTAGTGCTTAACAACTTGTTAAAGCCGCTATCCTGTTGCTACGTACTCTTTGAACATCAGCTGAAAACAGATGCACTTTTAATGCTTCATCATAACAGTCTTCTTAGAATAGCACTCACCTTATGTCGGTTTTTTCCTCCGTCAGATCTAAAACCATTTTCACAATTTCAGGTACTACACTAAAATATTTCCTACTAAATGCATGTAAAACAACTTTGTAATTGTTGGAATATCAATTTAAAAAGGTTATACAATGAAAAGTCGTTTAAAAATCCAGCCGTAAACTGCAAAATGGTTTATTCCTTCTGAAAATTAAAAATGTTAATTTTATCTCCTTAATTTGGCTG
This sequence comes from Hymenopus coronatus, assembly GCA_030762935.1. Lineage (NCBI taxonomy): Eukaryota > Metazoa > Arthropoda > Insecta > Mantodea > Hymenopodidae > Hymenopus > Hymenopus coronatus. The sequence continues at coordinate 24,913,333 of CM060900.1, read as the reverse complement.
AATGGTCATTTCATTCCTCTATCACATTCCACCTAACATATCACTGGAAATAAATGTTTGAGGACCCTGAATTTAAGAAAAAAAAAAAAAAACATTTTTTTTTTTAAGGAATAAGGTCCGCACGCGCGTCTGTGAACAGCATAACTCAATAATAAATGTCAAATTAAGTACCAAATTGATATTTCAGCCCTGTATCTTATAAAAAGGCCGCAATAATATTTTCAAGAAAATCTCCAACCACTAATTACGCTTTGCGCGGGGCATACTTTGACATATTTGCTTTTCTGAAAAAATGATGGTACAGAAAAGGCACTATAGAAATAAGATAAAGTGATATGGCGTAAACGGACATGAACGCAATCGTAACGCTTAAAAATCTGATTTGTTCCATTCACATGATTTCTCTACATCTCTGTAACAAATTATTGTTAATGGGTTTATTCTTCAATCCACTTCATGCTAATCGAGATAAACTCTTGCAGAAACGGTCTTATTACTTAGCTCGTTATAAGTAAAAGGGAAATAATGGAATACAGAATACATATTGTTACATGTTGTTTTAAAATGTGGTTGCTATGGGATTGAAATCCGTTTCTTTGACCAGGAGTTAACAAGTGCCTGTATAAGAAAAGTTCAAGCATTTTAAAACTGAAACCAATAACAAGGAATAGCTCGAAAACTTTCAAATTCAGGAAGAAAACGTATATGACATAAATTGTGTGTTTTAACAAGCTCTACACGTTTTGTAAAGTAAACTTTTGTCTATCTCTTACGGTTTACTAGTTATGCAAAATAAAAAAAAATGCATCCAAAATAAAGGAATCTTTAGAGGCTATTCACAGAAAAGTCAAGATAAACACTTTTATTTTGCATGTAAACATCTTAAACAGGAGATTTTTAATCAAAATCGTTAGAGCCATTTCAGAAAAATCAATGTTTTCCCCATGCAAAGGGTATATTGGAATGGAGAGATTTTCTTGAAAAGCTTCGTGTCGCATCCTTGGGAGATATTGAACGTAAACATTAAGTTTGGTATTTAACGGACTTTTCGTTTTTGAGCTATGCTGCCCACAGGTACACACGGGTATTTTTCTATTTTTTTTTTTTTTTTTGTATTCAGGGGGTCCCAAAACATATATTTCCGGTGAAGTCTCGGTATCAAATTTTTGAGTGCACTACAATACCTCCTCTATACACAATGTGCATAGTACGTGAAGAGAAAGTGAAAATACGCTTAAAGTCATGCTTCACAAAGCAATTGCTGCGCCAGGCGAGTTGCTTTATTCATACAGAAACACCAAAGTACATAATACAATTGGGTACATATTCGCAATTGTAACACAGTGGCGTAAAATACATGATGATGGCCTCATAATACTATCAGAAATACGACATAAGATCTCTTTGGTAGGCAGGTTGTCTGTTAATGTCTCTTGTTATATGCAAAAAGTCATTTTTAGTTTCTCTACACGTATTATATAAGTACATAGGTAGATCTGCTATTGTATTCTACGCAAAATTTCGATGTCGAGATTTCACCGGAAATTTGTTTTGAGGTCTCCTGAGTCCAAAAAACGCACTTTTAAAAGAAAAGTCTGTGTATGGACAGCAAAACTCAAAAATAAAAGTTTGTTATATACGAAACTTGGCATTTAAGTTTAGTATCTTCCAAGGATGCGACGCGAAGATTGTTATAAAAATTCCCCACCCCAAACTACCGTTTATAACGGAACAATTTTCAAAATTTTTGATTTTCTCAAAAATGCCTCCGATTCCTATTAAAGTCCTGTATGTTTAAGATATTTACATAGAAAATAAAATGTGTCTTCAATTTGTTAGGAATAGCCCTCTGCATTCTGGATGCTTTTTTCATAACTGTTAAACCGCAAGAGATGGATAAAAGCTCGTAGATCTCGTCAAAACACCCAATTTATTCTCTCTCTCTCTATCTCTCTGTTGTGGAGTTAACCGTTTCCGATGTATTCCTTGTTATTAGTTTTCAATGTTAAGATCATTGTACTTTTCTCACATAGAAGCCATCCGTGTTTTTGTTTTACTCCTGGCCTTTAGAGAGAACCGAGTTTCAATGGCAATCGCATAGCGATAGCCTTTAAACCATTCGACTATCGCGTTAACCTAGCGTATTCCTTTAGTTCTACTTATAAGGAACTAAGCAACAAGACCACTCTGCTAATGTTTATCTCGATTAGCATGGCGTAGATAAGGGAATAATGTTTTGTAGGAAAAGTTTGTTAGCGGAACAGCTAGAGAAAGTCATGTGAATGGAACACATCAGATTTTTTTCAGATAATTCGTCGATTTCAGCTTCCGAAAATTAAAACATATTTCTGCACTCATCATAACGGCTGGGTGTTCAAGGGTCTCGGAGTTTACACAGCTACCCAACAAGTATGTTATCTACAGATTTTTTTAAATGTTGATGTTTTTTCGCTCAATCTCACTCCGTCCTCAACTGGCATGGAGTTGAAGCTCTCACAAATCAGCTTTACTGGTCAAAATATTTCAGCCGATTTTGTGAATCAATCTGCAATTTGTTCACAAATACAGATTATTTTCGATACATGCAAATCTTATTTGTGACTTCACTCGATTCATTTTCAATAAGTTTTTTTTTTTTTTTTTTTTTTTCAATTTTGCCAGTCAATAGTACTTAAAAGGTGTGCTTTCTTGAAAACTAAAAATGTGCATGCATTAGCAAGTGCGTATTTGAGCCGTCAAGTATATTTATATTATTATTATTATTATTATTATTATTATTATTATTATTATTATTATCAGTATCATCATTATTATTATCAGTATTATTATTATTACTATTATTATTGGATATGTAGAGTAAGACTGAAAAATTCAATGCCATAGCCGGGATTTGAACCATGGATCTCTTGGTCTCTAGCTTGCTGCTCTACCACTGAGTTACAATGGCAACATGCCGGCATAGCATTGAATTTTTCAATTGACTCGTGCCCGTCTGGGTAGTGTGTCTGCCTCACATTCAACAGGTCGTGAGTTGGAAACTCGCTTGGGGCGAGTTAGCCGGCCGGATAAGGTTTTTTCCGGGTTTCCCCTTATCCTGAGAAGACGAATGTCGAGTAACTTCAAGCTCCATGGACCCCGAGATCATTTAAGCATCATTTCACCAATTTCATTCATCTTCCGATATGACCGACCAGGTTAAGGGACGTTAAGCTAAAAAAACTGACTCGCATGTTTCCCGGTAAACCACAAGGTGATCTCAAATTATTTTGAGATCGCAACCCTAATAGCACCTTACAGTACTGTAAGTCCCAGGATTCATAGTCAATTGGTATTGGATTAATTGTTCTTTCACATAAACCGTGTGTAGGACAGGAGTAGGATACCTAGAGTCAGACTGACCAATTGACCTAATAGTTGGTTATACTATGAATCCTGGGACTCAAAGCACTTACAACATTGTTAGTCGCTATTGGGGTTGTCATTTCAAAATAATTTGAGATCACCTTGTGGTTTACCGGGAAACATGCGAGTCAGTTGAGAAATTCAATGCTGTGCGGGCACATTGCCATCGTAGCTCAGTGGTAGAGCAACCGACTAGAGACCGGAAGGTCCGTGGCTCAAATCCCGGCTATGGCATTGAAATTTTCAGTCGGACTCTACCTATCCAACTCCTGTCCTACACACGGCTTGTATGAAAAAACAATTAAATCTATTATTATATTGTTATTATTATTATTTTATTTCAAATAAAGATTAATCAGGCTTATGGATTTTGTAAGCATAACATATTATCACTTCCGTCGCCATAAAGACGGGCACGGAATGGGACGGAAGTGGAATTGCAGAAAAATTACTATTTAGGCTTTTTCCTTTAGCAACACTGTTCAGCTTGGTTACGTCATTGCTTTCCCGGCTAACACTGGCGTTAGGCAAAAAAGTTTCAAAATATCTACCGTATGTTTTCTTACCAAGAGACAATGTAAGATTGAGTTAATGGAAGATTGAACATAACACCAATAACATAAAAACGTCGCAAAATAACCGTAATTAACAATTAGTTAAAGATATCAGAGAGAGAGAGAGAGAGAGAGAGAGAGAGAGAGAGAGATTTCTTGGGAAGAAGGCGAGATAAAGAGAACCAAGAGAAACCTATATCCCTTTTCTGTTGCATGGACATAAAAGCATTAATATAGAGCCTATATTTCTATTTATGACAAGCTTACACCAATGCAAATAATTAAAACAAAATACCCGATTAGAGATGATTCTGCCACTCAACCAAGGGGCAGAGCTCGAGATTTTAGGTGAATACAAATTAGAGTGCTAAACAAAATTAGCTTTTATTGGCTGATAACGAAAAGCAATTCCTTTTATTATAACATAAATGCTGCTATAAGGAAAACAGCAAAAGGGAACTTTGGAACACCCAGATGGCGTGAAAATACCCCATAGTATATAAAGTGACTAAGTTAACATGTTAGGCCGTATCTTTGTTTCCTGGTGCCCTGAATGACTGTTCCCTAAGCTACTACAAGAGGTGGGTTTTCGAATTCCTTCCCAGTCTAAGAACGTAAGTGCCAACCGTCTAGCCGCCCCCCCCCAACCACACACACATTGAAAACCTCAGCCAAGCCATCTGCCCTGAAGTATACACAACTTTCTCTCCTTTCCTCCGCCCCTCCATCAAGAAAGTGCGCACAGATTTCGAGCCACTCTAGCTTCGGTTTCTTTCTTAACCTCAAATGTTTTGTCAAACTAAGGAAGTTATACTTTTTGTATACTATGAGTGACAAATATTCTTGAATAAACAATTCTACTGAATTAATAATTTAGGATTATTAAAGTAGCTTCAAAACTACTGCTCACATCATACCAAGGGTTGAATAGTTTGTAAGTTTCCTCACACACATCTCGATTTTTTTTCCGTGAGCACAGCACTTCTTGGAATGTAGAATCTTTATAGATCACTGGATAATTGGGTATAACATTCTTCTAACAGGCATGGAGCGCTTGAAGAAAAGTTGACGAAATGGTTTTGAAATTTCAACGAGTCAGCAATCCACAGGAACTGTAATTTTTCACAATCTTGAAACACAACGCTTATTTACATCAATATGTTGTCAAGAATTTCAAAATAAGGCAGCTTAGAATTATGGAAAAAAAATGTCAGCTGATCCTCTTCCTGTGGTTACTCTGGTGAGCTCTGATAATTGGTTATACAGTGCTCTGAAATATATCTAATCGCGTCTGGTTTTTATTACATTACTGGTATTTTGAATATTCAAATAGTAATTAATATCACGTAATTTTTACTTTCTCTGTGCGTACTATGTACATAGTGTAAGAGAAAGTATTGTATTGAACCCAAAAATTCGATACCGAAATTTCACAGGAAATACATGTTTGGGACCCCCTGAATCAAAAAATAAAACATTTCTAGAAAAAGGTCCGCGCGCGCGTTTGTTTGTGTGGGTCTTTGGACAGCATAGCTCAAATCTAAAAGTCCGTTAAGTACCAAACTTCGTATATAAGTTCAGTATCTTCCAAGGATGCCACGCGAAATTGTTCAAGAAAATTCCCAAACCCTCAACTACCCTTTACATGGACAATTTTTCTAACATTTTGATTTTCTCAAAAAATGGTTCTAATGATTTTGATTAAAAATATCGTATATTAAAGATATGTACATGGCGAATAAAATTTATATCTTAAATTTTTTGGGAATAGTCTCTGGAGACATCTTTATTCCGAATGAATTTTGCGGAATTTTGCGTAACTGGTAAAACCTAAGAGATAAGACAAAAACTTACTACACAAGAAACTGTAGAGCTCGTTAAACCACACAATTTATCATATATTAATTTTTTCCCTGAAGTTGACTGTTTTTACGATATTCCTTGTAATTGATTTCAGTTTTAAAATACTTGCTACATTCCTCATACGGGAACTTGACAACACCTGGGCACGCAGAGAAACGAATTTCTATACCATAGCAACCACATTTTAAAGCATTTGATTGTCGGTTTAGCCTAGTGTATCCTTTTATTTACCTTCTACCTTTAAGAAACTAAGTAATAAAACTATTTCTGCTAATGTTTATCTCGATTAGCATGAAGTAAATAGAAAAATAAGCTTATTAGCAAAAACTTGTTACAGAGATGTAGATAGGCACATAAGATTTTTTTCTCTAGGGTATCAAATAAAATGTCTGTTAAACCAAAAATGTCGTTGAAAACTGCCAAAGTGGTAAATTGAAAATTGTTAATTTTATTGAGAAACCATTCACTGGATGCTACTGTTGCGTCATTTGCTTCTACACCGTTCATTAGTACTTCGCAGTACTTTTAGCTTTTTCCAATTTTCAACTATTATATGGATTACCTTCGAGTTGGAACTCCACTTTGTCTCGGTTAATATTGGTATTCTTTTGGTCAAAGCAGAATGCAATACGCGTCCGTTTCACCGAAGAGTGAAAAAATAACGGAATACCACTAACATTCGCAAAAAGCATGCGACACTTTGAATTGGCTATACGGCTTTGTTTCAGAATTACGTTTAAGCAGTGAGCCAAACAATGTATGAAAATTGCTTGAGGAGCATTATTCTTTATGCTTCTTTGAAGTCAATCCAAATGCCCTGATATTAACACTGTGCAACTAATTTGCGTTCATAACTAAGTTCTTGAAGTATACCATGTAGGAAAACATGCCGACCTGTCAGTACTCACACCATGTAATCTTCTCAAAATCCGTTCAACCCATTTACTCTGGGTATTCACGTATCTTACGATGACAGAGCACTGAGACTGCTGACAAATACCTGTAGTGTCGTCAACTGCTACAGAAATACAATGTTGTCTTAATAATGAACGTCAGGAAATGCCTATTTAATCTTACGTTGCATCGTAACACACATTTTCTGAAGAGCGTCGGATAATGGTTTCTGTTTTTATTTTTACTTTCTCTATACGTACTACGAGGGTTGAATGAAAAATAATGCTTCCACCTTCTTAACTCTTCAACAGATGGCAGCATCGGTGTGCGGCAGGTACTGACTTGTTCCATAGCTTCTTCTCTACAGCTCCAGTTGGCGGGAAGTCTTAGCATTGAACGGTTGTGTTGTTACAGTGTAAAGTATGGAACCCTGCGCAGACGGTCGGTCAATGCGATTTACGAAACGTCCAGACATTGAATTCTAGACACCAGAAGGTGTCACCCCAAAGGAGATTCATCAGAGAAGTTTATGGTGATTGTGTTGATGTGAGTACTGTGAGTCGTTGGGCGAGTAAGTTTAATGATGTTGAGGTGGGAACATCTTACTTGCGTGAGTTGGACGTCCTGTGACAGCAACCACCGAGTTTCACTAACAATGTTGACAGATTGATTCAGGACGAATTCCCACCTCAACATCTTTAAACTTACTCGCCCAACGACGCACAGTACTCACAATCACCATAAACTGTTTTCATTCTCTGTCACGTTAGCCTATGGTACTCCCTTATTTTCCTTCTACCTTCAAGGAAGGAAGCAAGCAATAAGCTTATTTATGCTATTTTTTCTCGATTAGCATGAAGTAGATAGAAGATAAGTCTTTTTAACAAAAAGTTGTTATAGAGATGTTGAGAAAGTCATGTGAATATAATACATCAGAATTTTTTTTCCAAAAAATGTATAGTTGTAATTTACATTTTAAATGCTGTGCCGAATCAGTGTGCTTGTGAAGAGAACGGGTTATATTAATGAAATCTGTGTAACCCTCTTTGTTCCCACGTTATCACCAAGCCAACAGAACAGTGATTGCGGATTACGGCTACTACACAACCAAGAAAATATACCAAACCAAGGAATTTTGAATTTAATATTGTACGACTTCCCTATTTCCTTTCTATCTCTTTTAATGGGTATGTCTTCGCCTAGAAAATTGAGTTTCTAACCATAAACTATATCGTTCACGGGATTCATTAGAAAACTCTCACGTCACACATGCTGCCAAATATTACAAGCATTGGGGTCTGGTAAAATCGTAAACTATACCGCTCTATAACACACCACTTTTACACGTTACGCACGAACACACCTTTAAGTTAAAGCGATTGTGAATGTTTAGCAAGCGAAAACAAAAATCATCCCTTCTACTACCTTAAAGGCCGAGCTTTGCTTTGGTAAACCCCCTCAGGCGTAACCTGGTTGGCCAACAGGGAAGGGAGAATGACTTACATAAGATACGAGAAACACTAAACATCCATGTCCATAGCGGAATTCGAACTCGGCCCTTTCGCAGCTGAGCAAGTCACGACCACGACTATTTCCTGTCTGCCAGAAACATATGCAAGAGAGATGGTGGCACTCTCATGGGTGGCCACTTTAATACTTCGTTTGGTGACGTCATGTGGCCATGGTAACCAAGCTGTGTATAGAAGCACTTTCTTCAAAACTCCTCACTTGGTTTGAAAGTCAACTGTTTCTCACCAACTCCCACCAATTCTTTCCCTGCTTGGTTGCCAGTTACAAATAAAACTTGGGTTGTTCAATGAACTCACTAGAGGCTGCACGCAGGTTAAATTTGTGATTCAAGTCTTGGAATGCCAGTAACATTCCCATTATTATAAAAATGGAGTACTGCTATATTTAGGTGAAAACTTATTCACCTGAACAGCCGTCCCTGATCTAAAGGTCAGTTTGGGAGGGGGAATTTTCTTGAAAACCGTCGTGTCATATTTCTGTAAGATGCTGGACTAAAACACCAAGTTTGGTATCTAATCGACTTTTTGTCTTTGAGTTATATTGTTCACAGATACACGCGACCTGTTCCTGGTTACAGAGGGCCTCAAAACAAATACTTCTGACGGCATTTCGCTATAGAATTTTTGGGTGATATACTTTTCTGCAAGCACGTAATTGAGAAAGAAAAAGAAAGTATAAACATGTGCATGCCGCTATCATGGTGTGGGAACATACGGGAGAACGAGATACTGTAGACGTGCTTTCTCACGACTGGGAGAACAGGTAAAGTTGTGGTTGTCGCCGTATGACGCTGACCCATACTCACTGCAGAGTTACGAAAGGTATGGGCAAAATCAGGGGAAAAGTATCCTAAAATTCATCATCACGGTTCGTTGTAGTGATGATATTGCAAGACAGTTGATGTTGGTTTTTCTGTGTGATGTGAATATACAAGGAATCATGCATGAAATTTTCTTTATTCAGTGAATTAAATAGTAAAAACGTTGAAATTAATGGATCCTACAGTGTGTGTAAAATCCATGTTATTCTACCCTTAGACTGCTTTGTCACAGAGCGAAATGTCAAAGCAAGGCTATCTTTTTCCTTTTTATGTGGGAAAATAAAACGTTTTACCAAATGCTAGCTGATATTGCTTGAAACGTCCTATGCGATGTAGCCATTACCTATTTTATTAAATAAAAAAGGATGCTTTGGTTTAAGACTTAAAAATAGAATAATATTTAAATAAAAATTATTTTAGTAAAATGAAACCCCATTCCAGAGATATGGCGTAATAAAGGCATGTAAAGAAACATCCATGGAAATAACTTTTCTTTATTTCAGATTTTTTTTAATCAGATTTCATCAAAATACTTAAAATAACCAATATAAAAATGCGAGAAAAATCGCGTTAAAGCGAGCAAGAAAAAACAAAGGAACACGTGGTTAATAAGAATGCTATCCCAAGCTAAAACATCTGGAAGATTTCGATACCTTCCCATCTGTAAAGATTTTGCTCAACAGGTAGAAAATAAGACGATAGAGGTTGTGGAATCGTGAGGTATTCCCAGAGGTTGCCCTTGGGGCCAGGCAGAATAGGTAGAGATGTAACAACGGTCAGTCAGCCACGAATATCAGCTTCAAATTTGATATAGCCAAAACTGAACGACGAAGATGCATTAAAATGTCCATAAATGTATCATGATTAAGGACGATAACTGGTAAAACTACGAGAGTTTTTACAACTACTTTTAAAGGTTTGATTCCTTAGGGATGATGGAATAATCTACTTGTGTTCACAAAAATTACAATTTACTTCCACGCTTTAGAAATGTGCGCTTCTAGCTATGAAAAAGATGATTCTTGATCGATTTAATATGTTATTTCTGATTATGTGAATTTATTCTTACATCGAGAACATCTGCTGCTTTAATGCCGGCATTATGGTGAACTTGACGTAATGTGAAGTGACTTAACGCGACGTAACACATTTAATTAAATGGAGCTATTTAGGGTTGACTAGCGTAACTTAACGCAATGTGAATTAAGAGTTTGGCAATGTCAAACTTCTCCTTCCCGGTACGTTAACTCTGACGTCACATGGTAATTAGTACCAATTGGCGTGAAGCAGTAGCATAGAGTAATAAAAAAACTACCAATCAAGAATCATTCCCTTTTCGTTAAGTTAAGTGCATCCCAGTTAGACTTTTAGCTGAACAGCAGGAAGTGATACTAGTGTTCATGCATTGGCCAATATGAATCACGACCTGAGTATACGTATCGCGGCACTTAAAAAAAACTTATTTAATAAAAAACACTTACTCTATGACAGAAATCGAACTCATGACCTTTGGGATAGTATCTTCCCGCGTTACGCATTAGCCACCAGAGAAGTTGAAAAAAATCCTCCAGAGTAGGCTACATAACTCAAGAACGTAGTTAATTAACACTGTACGTAAAAGAACCTCAAGCCTGATAGAGAGGCCTCTGAGCAAAATTAAGCTACCTCTTGAAATGAACAAACACTTTATTAATATGGTGTTGCTCCACCATTTGCTTTCAAAACAGCTTCAATCCTTCGTGGAATTGATCCATACAGTGCATGAATTGTTACTAGAGGTATTTTATACCACTCATCATGAATAATAGTTTCAAGCTCCTTAAGGGATGAAGGAGGAGGAAATCTCGCCCTCACTCTTCTTTCCAATTCATCCCACATGGGCTCAATAATGTTCAGATCTGGGGATTGAGCTGGCCATGGAAGATGTTTACTTCATCTTCATGCTCTTCAAACCACTCTGCTACACATCCAGCAGTATGAACAGGTGCATTGTCATCTTGGAATATTGCATTGCTTGCAGGAAACAATGTTTGCACCATAGAGTGCACATGGTCCCCAAGAATTCCCTTATAGACATTAGCAGTCACTTTACCAGTCAGTGTTATGATAGGACCTACAGAAAACCAAGATATTGCGGCCCAAACCATGACTGACCCACCACCATGCTTAACAGTAGGCATTAAACAGTCAGGATCATAAGCTTCTTTAGGTGTTCTCCAAACATATACTCTGCCAGTGGTAGGGAAAAGTGTGAATGATGATTCATCAGACCATATCACATGTTTCCAGTCATCAACTGTCCAGGTCTTATGTTCATGGCACCATTGTTTTCGCTTTGTTGCATTAGTCTGTGTGATTAGTGGTTTGGCTATTGCTGCTCTGCCATGTAATCCGAACTTGTGAAGCTCTCTCCTCACAGTTCTGGTAGAAACAGGTTGACTGACACATGTATTCAGTTCTGCTGTCACTTTATCTGCAGTAGTTTTACGATTTCTTAATACAATCTTCTATAAGGCTCTCCTGTCTCTGTCGTTTAACTTCTGTTTGCGGCCACTGTTACTTTTTGCAGAAGATGTTTTACCTTTTGACAAGTATGCTGACATAACCTTAGAAACTATACTTCTTGCAATATTTAATAGATTGGCAGTTTGAGTCACTGTAGCTCCTGCTAGCCGGGCACCAACAATTTGCCCTCTTTGAAAATCAGAAAGGTCTTTCATTGTCCAATGGTTTACACTTGCATCACACCTGAAACAATAATAATGCTGGAAAACAGTTCTACTATATCCACTTTGTACTCACAAACAAAAGAATGCAGATCTAATTAGAACTTCAGGGTAGGCAACCTCTTCTAATAATATGTCTGAAACTGGAGTGTTTCCATTATTTTGTCTACCCCCTGTATCTTTCACGCCCAATATAGAATGGGACGATGAGAACCACAGCAGTTAAAGAGTGTCCATAAATAACACGCCACTTATTTTATTTTTTTTTAACGAAGTTAATGAATGTTCAGTGTCGCACCGTCAAGTGATTAGTTCGAGATTTTACAGATTTTTGCGACATTAAATCTTGAGAACGCTAGTAACGAGCTGCAATGATCGATAGTTCTATACTCGGGCAGCAGCTTTAAAGATCTTCTAAGCCATTTTTTCAACCTGCTTTGCTTTAACACCGACTTATCAGCACCTGATACCCACACGTTTAACGCTATGCAGTTGCGTTATGTTGATCCGGGACCAGGCATCACCGATTTCAAATTACTTATATCAGTCACGTGCACAATCTCGCAAATTATTTCGGTGTAGTTCATTAACGTCCCCTGTGTGTGTGTGTGTGTGTGTGTGTGTGTGTGTGTGTGTGTGTGTTTATCGTCCTTTAACCTGGTTGGTCATATCGGACGATGAATGAAATTGGTGAAATGATGATCAAATTATCTCGGGGTCCATGGACATTAAAGTTACTCGACATTCGTCTTCTCAGAATAAGGGAAAATCCCGAAAAAAAAACTTAACCGGGTAACCCGCCCTAAGGAGATTCGAGCTCGCGACCTGTTGAATGTGAGGCAGACGCGTTACCACCACACTACCCAGTTCTTGAGAAGGTATTGTGTTTCACCCAAAAATTCGATGCTGAGGTTTCACCGAAAGTAGATGTTTTGAGGTCCCCTGATTAAAAAAAGCTAAAAAAAAAGCCTCATTTAAGAAAAAGTTCCGCACGCGCGCGCGTGTTTGTGTCTGGACAGCATTACTAAAAAACGAAAAGTCGGCTAAAAACCAAATATGGTATTTAAATTCTGCATCTTCCAATGGTCGTTCAAGAAAAGTCCCCACTCCAAACTACTCTTTAGAAATAAAGTGTTCGCCTGTGGTGCCATAGTAGTAAAAACGGGCGTTAAACACTTCAAAAAGAAAAGAAAATGTTCTAACAGTTTTTATTTTCTCAGAAATGGGTATAACGATTTTGATAAAACCACGATATACGACATTTACATGATAAATAAGATGTATATCTTGAATTTTGAGGGATTAGCCTCTACACAGGATGACGTTTACTGGACCATAAGAGATAGAAGAAAAAAATCTTGCAATGCAAATAACGTAGATCTCCTAATTACACACAATGTATGTCATATACATTTATTTTTGTAGAGCTGAACATTTCCGAGATATTCTCTGTTATTGGTTTAAATTTTAAAATGCTTAAAACTTTTCTCAAACGAGAACTTCTCATCTGTTTCATGTCGGTTTTGTTTTACTCCTGACCATAGAAAGATAATGGCATTCAATGACAATCTCATAGTGACAGAGTTTAAAACACTTGACTGTCGGTTTAGCCTAGTGTATCCCTACTTATAAGGAGCTAAGCGATAAGAGCATTTCCGGGAATTTGTATCTTGATTAGAATTGAATGTTGGCTTCATTCGCATTATGTGCATAGACGAAGGATTGGTTATCTTTTGTACGTATAGCTTGAATAGCAGATAGAGAAAAATTAATGTGAATGGAACACATTTTTCTTTTGTGTTTTTACTGCCATATTTCAAGTATCTCTCCCTTACAATTTTAATTCAGATGGTATATGTACTTATCGCAAAATTCAGAACAGGTACAGACCATATGTCATTTTTTCTTTTTATATATGTAGTTTTTAACGTCCTTTAACCTAGTTGGTCATATCGGACGATGAATGAAATTGGGGAAATGATGCTCAAATGATCTCGGGGTCCATGGAGCTTGAAGTTACTCAACATTCGTCTTCTCAGGATAAGGGAAAACCCCGAAAAAAATCCTTATCCGGGTATCTCACCCTAAGCGACATTCGAACTCACGACCTCTTGAATGTGAGGCAGACACGCTACCACCATGCTACCCAGGCGAGCATGGATTTTTTGTCAAGTCTATATATACATATATTGCCAAAGATTTATTAATTTATATATAAATTAATAAATCGTTGGCAATATATTTCAACAAATATCCTTAGAAGTAAAAAAATCCTTATTATAGACATATTCTTAAAAAATGGATGGTTTAATTGAAACTATCAGCTCGTATATCAGCTCGTATATAGCTCACTATACTACCCACAGATAGAGAGAGAATAGATAGAGAATAACCTATCCTTATGCGTTGTGGTTGGTGAAGCACGTTTTTATCAGGCCACCATATTTATATACTACACCATTGAGATGAGTGCGGCTTTTCTGGTGTTAAATGTCAATTAAGCACCCCATTTGAACAGTAGATTTTAAACCAGTATATGGTGAATATGTGTGTGGTGTTTGGTTGTGGTTTCTCGTATAGCAGAAGGAAAATAAAACGTGCTTCAGCAAAATGTGCTTCATTTCCGTCCTGTGATGCTACCCACATAAGCCATGATAATATTTCAGTTAAATTTTCAAAATTCTTGACCACCTAAATCAATTTACAATAACGCTGTTTCGCTTTCCAAAATAATTATTTTCCAAATATATTTAAGATAGTATTTCTATTCACAGGAGAGTTATGCAGAATAATAATAACTTTTTCTCTAGTTCGAACAATAAAGGAGAGAAATATCACATTAAAAATATTAATTATTATTATTGACTATGCGTTGACAAATAACGACAAAAGCAAGCTCATCAGACTTAGTATCAGCAAAATGACTGGTACCTACACAAATTACGAGAAAAGTGATTCACAAAACATAATTTGACCACTTATATCTAAATATATGTTAAAACGGTTTTACTATTTTAAAATCAGTTAAATCCCTCTATTAATACAGGATAAAGCATGCTTTAGAAGACAATGACCTTTGTTGCCTTTAAACTAATGTAATAGTAAATTTTAAACCTTGAAGCTTTTGATAGTCCTTTTGGTAACAATAAAAAAAAGCAAAATTCATTTCATATGTGGAAATAATAAACCACACATCGTTTAGCTTGGATGTGTATTTTCCTTCTTAAGCGGTATGTCTCTACTTTTACTGTAGATTTTTACTTCCTGTATCACGTTCAATGTACATATTAGATAGAAAAGGTATTGCATTCCACCCAAAAATTCGATGCCGAGATTTTTCTGGAAATGTTTTGAAGTTCCCAGAATCCACAGAAAGCATTTTTAGAAAAAAAGTCCGTGTGTGTTTGTAAATAGCATAACTCAAAAACGAAAAGTCGGTTAAATACCTAGCTTGGTATTTAGGCTCAGTACCTTTTAAGGATGCCACAAGGAGACCTCTAGGAAACCCCCCCAGCAGAAACACCCTTTTCATGGAATATTTTTTTAGGAATCGTTTATTTTCTCAAACACAGTTTTAAGGATTTGTATTAGAACACCATATATTAAAGATATTTACATCACAAATAAAATATATATCTTGAATTTTCTGAAAATAGCCTGCGAAGCCCTCTTTATTCTGGATGAATTTTGCATAACTGTAAACCGTAGGAGATATACAACATTTTAGTGCACAAACATGTAAATGTTGTTAAAACACATAATTTATGTCAAATATATTGTTGTGCAATTAACCATTTCCAAGATATTCCTTATCCGTGGTTTAAATTCCCAATACTCCTCTAATAAGGAGACGTCATTTGTTTTTTTTTTTTTGTTGTTTTTTTTCACCAATCAAGCAAATAGAACGAAATTTCAACCCATCACGTAAAAATTTGTGCCTATCGGTTTAGCCTATACTGGTCCCTTGTTCTGCTTGAATATGCAGTGGAACCACTACTACGCATGTTAGATTAGAAGGTAGAGTCAATGTCATAGCCGGGATTTGAGCCACGGATCTCCTGGTCTCCGTCCAGTTGCTGTAACCGCTGAGCTACCATGGCAACATGTCCACACGACATTTACATTCCCCAACATAAGGAAATTTTAAATGTTGAAAATATTTGTCTAATTGTTTCAAAAATATATTTTCTAAATTTGATTGAAATTTACAACCTCGTGTATCACATTATATTGTAAAATAGGTTCAAATTTCATAAAGCTGTGACCAACAGTAAAGTTACACATGTTTTGCAAGATACTACACTTTGACATCTGTGCTTAAGCACCCGACGAGTCCCCCCCCCCCCCCAATTCCTTTTTCTTCTTCTCCAGAATTGCTAAAATTCCCAAAGGCTTGTCAGAAACTAATGTTTAAATGAGATGTACGTTTTCTCGACAGCAAGCTTTTCTCCTCGTTTGTCAGTTATATAAAGCCGTACAAGAATGGGATCACATTATTATATTGCAATTATTTCTCGTGACATTTATCATTTTGCCTTAGATCAAAATAGAACACGAATTGGTTTATCTGAATCGCATTTTTTACTTTCTCTAGCATTATGTACAATATACATAGTAGACAGAGAAGGTATTTTATTCCACCTAAAAATTCGATGCCGAGATTTTACCGGAAAAGCAGGTTTTGAAGACCCCTGAATCGAAACCAAAAACAATTTTTTTAAAAAGGTCCACGCATGAGCGTGTGCGTGCGTATGTGTATGTGTGCGTGTGTGAAGAGCATTAAGTCCAAAACGAAACGTCGCTTAAATAGCTAACTTGGTATTTAAATTCAGTATCTTCCAAGGATCCGAAACGAAGACTTCCAGGAAAATTACCCACCCAAACTACCCTTTAAATTAACATTTTTCGAAACCTTCGACTTTCTAAAAAATGATTCTAACGATATTAATTAAAATGTCATATATTAAAGATATACCGGCAATTAAAATGTTTACACTGAATTACTTAGGATAGCCTCAAAATTCCTCTTCATTTTGAAGGATTGGTCCATAAGTATTAAACCTTAAGGGATAGACAAAACCTTACTACCCAAAAAAATGTAGTTCTCGTTAATACACACACACAATTTATATCACATATATATATATATATATATAGTTTTTGCTAACGATTTCAGAGAAATTCGCTGTTATTGGTTTCAATTTTAAAATACTTTCTAAAAGTGGAAGTCCTCACCATATCATCTCTCCTTTGTTTTACTCCTGCTCATGTAAATAGAACCGAATTTCAATGACAATTTAGCTGAACTATTAAAGCGCCAACGCAATGGCTGAGATTAGGCAATTTCAACCAATCGTCATCTGACTGGACCGATATTGTCGAAACATCTTATCACAACCGATGTTCATTTCTTTGAAATCTTGTCGCACCTGACGTTTGCTTAATTTCCTGTCTTGGTTATTGGTAACAAGGTGACAATCTAGTCAGAGAACTTCCGCTTTTAATAACTGTCAGTGTACTTTCAATTAATTCAGTTACAATGTTTATTTAAAGTTCTATTCAGCTCATAATGTATTTAGTTCATAAAATGAGTGAAAATAACCATTATTTGTATTTCTTATGTATGAAACGAGTTCAATAACCTCAAATAAAATAACATTTGTTTCCATTTCATGTATTAGTTATTAAAAGCTGAAATGAAATAATTGTTCCCTATTTCTATTGTTGCTATCGATATTCGTACATTGGGTGTAGGCACGATCATAATTCAGGAGGCAGTGAAGAAAGAAACATTCGGTAAACAAACACGGTCGACTGCGTCATCTACCAGATAATGTAAGTAATACAATCATAACCTGATAAAATCCCCCTTCACATAGTCTATTTTGCTGATTTTTTTTATCAAATACAACTCGTGTTTTCTTCTCTTAGGACGCTTTGCTCCGGTCGTGAATTATCGACAAGATGAAAACTCTCGTGGGATTACTTATGACTTACTTATTGCACAGCTTTAAAATATTTGACTGTCGCTTTAGCTTAGGGTGTTCCTTTGTTTCCGTTCTACTCATAAGGATCTAAATAACTAAACAATTTCTGGTCATATTATCTTGATCAGCATGCTCTAGAGAAAAGATTAATGTTTTGCAGGAATAGTGTGTTGGAAGTCATGTGAATGGAACACATCTGGCTTTTGTTTCGTTTGATAGAAAAGCAGAGAGTGACACCCTCTGGGCTCCATCCCACACTAATGACAGACAGTTCTTATCGTGGAGAACGGAAAGTGACTTTCGACTGTTATTGTAACAACGGACTAAAGTAATAGTTTGTACGCGTACACTCTGGACGGCAAATTCTCTTCGCGTCGGACAGAATCGTGTGTATGCGTCAGGATGCGAACCGATACAACTGTCACAATAATGGAATCAGCTCACCCCAACCTTCGTTACAGTGACGTCATGTCCTTTCAATCCTATTTTGACCCGCCCCTCATAAAGCGAGATTAGAAATGGTTCAAAAGAATTGTCGCTTGAATGAAGCAATAAAATGTTGGCATTCGTTTCTGACCATACAAATTTATGAGGGTCATTTGGTCTACAGGTCTCATCCCTGTGCAATAAATACACGACCACGTTTATAGTCTCTAACAAACAGTGGGGTTTGTTGAAAGTGTGCGTTAATGGACTCTTACAAAAAAGCGGCATATGGCTCGTAATTGTTCTAAAGTCTGCGAGAAGTGCATATACCATCTGAATTAAATATGTAAGGGAGAGAAACTTGAAATATGGCAATAAAAATACAGGAAAAATGTGTTCTTTTCATATTGATTTCTCTCTCTGCTATCCAAACTATCCATACAAAAGTTCACTTCCAGTGCCCCTTAATTGAAAAATAAGTAGCGTTTACATTGCACTGTTTAATAGTTGAACTCAGCATTTGAAACAAAGATTAGTAACGGAGTAAATAAGGAACCTTTGTTTTTAATAATACAAATTTTGGGGACGTTTTGGCTGTGCAACTTAGTGAGGCAGAAGGTGCCTCCCCCCCCCCCCCCACCAAAGTCGGCACCTAAACACATTAATTAGGCTTCCGCACGTTCCGAAGGAAACACCTTAACTGGAACGGTGGCATATACACCACGGTCGCGTCGGACAGAATCGTGTGTATGCGTCAGGATGCGAACCGATACAACTGTCACAATAATGGAATCAGCTCACCCCAACCTTCGTTACAGTGACGTCATGTCCTTTCAATCCTATTTTTCGCCCGGCCCTCAAAAAGCAAGGATTGAATTAACTTACACCGGCTACTAATGAGCTAGTGCCAGCGCGTTGTGTAAAGAAATCCCATGAATCAGCACAAAAACAACAGACGACCTTGGTATTTAGTGTTATTACATTCCGACAAGCAACGCAGTGAAGATGCGCACCAGTTTTCCGGATGTTTGCGTCACGTCCTGCCAAATTTTACTTTCCCTACCTGGGACCCAACTGATTTGCTGGAAAAGATACAGAGACGGTCTGTAAAATTCATAAAGAGAGGTAAAGGTTTTGGGCTTACGAAGGGCAAAGAGAACAAATGGGGGCAGCTAAAGTTAGGCGTCAAAGACATAGGTTAATTGCACTATTTAAAGCTTATGCTGGTCTAAATGCATGGATGGACGTTAGAAAGAGGTTAGAAAACCCGGCATGCTACGGACGAAACGACCATTTAAATAAAATTAAGGGTAGAAGGTACAGAACCGACGTAGGAAAAATTTTCTTTTGTTAATACTACCATTGAAGAATGAATGAATGAATGAATGAATGAATTGCCTGTAGCAGCCACTCAGGGCTGCCCTCTGACCTTAAAGAAGTTTAGGGATAATTTAAGGAGAATAAATGTTAGATAATTAAAGCAAATATTGTAAAGTAATGAACATTTGTAACTATTAATGTTGAAGCTTCCTAGTAACTGTTTATAAACATGCTGTAATTGACATAAGAATTGCTATTCTGTTTAATAAGTAGTTAGGTACTGTACAGGAGTCAACACCATTGCCAACAGAAAAATGCCGCCGATAGGACCATATAGTTAAAGGTGAGGTATAAATGGGGAGGGGGGATGTTCCGTGTCACTATCTCTCTCTACCTCTTTCTTTCTTTTCAGATCAAAGTTGGTCTCCAGGCGAGTGCTGATTCAGATGCTATTGTTTATCGTGCTGAGTCACTTCCGATATTTAAGATTCCTTACCACGCGTACCTTACTAGCCCAGAACACCTGCAAGCAATTTAAAAGTAGCCAGTGTATCGTCACGGAGCAGTTTTGTCGATCTGTCCAGATAAATCTTAACTGATACAAATTTTGAGAAATGGCCAGAGGCAAAAGAACACTGATTGTTTCGCGATCCTTAAAGAGGGAAATCCCCAAGCGTAACCATCATGCTCACGATAATATTAATTATGTACGAATTAATCTGCTGGCAATGTCTTGATATATTTTCAAGAAGTTAGCGCTGCTACAATTAATGTAGCAAAACTTTTGTGATCACTGTACCGTCAAGCACGTGGCAAGTTGAGTCCGCTCCTCCATGTTTACGTCAGATCATTCTAGTAGGAGACCATATTGTAGTAGTCAAACGGAGAGCAAAATACTCATGTATGATACGCATAAAAAACTATATAACAACGCGTTCTAACATTATTTCTCCAGATGTTTTATAAGTTTTGAGTGTTTTTTTATTAGAATAGTTTTTCAACACTTTCCTGCGGTAAATATTTTTACCGAAATTCATTGTCTCAGTTTTTAGTTCACAAATGTATTGCTCTCTCTCTCTCTCTCTCTCTCTCTCTGTGTGTGAAATCATAAGACGGTCGTTAAAGCTATATGATGGTCGCAAAAAAAAAAAAAAAGAACAAAAAAAAAACACACACACATACAAATGGTCTTAGGACGTAGTTTCAGCGATTTTTACTGGCGGTCCATGTTTGAAAGTGTTGAAAACATCAAGTTGTTAGATGTGAAAGTCGCCAGATTGCCCAAATTTTGCCTACCTTTTGGGATCATTGGGGTTTTAGCTCCACAAATCCCTCGGCTACGCTTTGCGGGTTATGGCCCTCCATGTTGTGCTATGCTTTGCGGCTTGCGGCCCTAAACATTTATAATACACCAGTAAGTAACTACAAAGCGGCTCTAATGATAAAATAACAAAAGTACCCACGTATTGAAGTAATGTCAAGTGGTGGAACCATCGTTTACTAATAATAAAAGCTCTTCTAAACGCATACAAACTAGTTTTGAATACTTTCAGCCTGAAGTCACTGGATGTGCATAAAATACGAAAAACACCGGGTACTGCAGTTCGGTACAATACACAGACACTCAACCAAGCTGACAACAGTCGTGAACAAGTTTACTCCGTGAACTGGTTTTGCTTCTCATTGTTGGCTCGTAAAGGTGCTTGCTTATCTTTCCCATTGAAGATGCGATGACTGGACGTAAGTGAAAGGTTAAATGTGCAGACACTCGAGGCACAGGCCACTCGCAACAAGCTCAGCTGATTCTAAACATTCTGGTCCGTGACTCGACTTCTCGAAACGTCTTCAGTGTTGCCAACTCTGTACCATGACATAGCTCTAGTAAGCGTCTGGTAAGTCGCCAGAGGGTGCTGAAACTACAAAAAGCGTTAAATAGTTTAATGAAAGAACAATCATATCACTCACATCTCTTAATCAGACAGAGGGGCAATATGGTCAACGTCTTCCGGCCTTGAACTTGTTGACTGGGATATTGTGAAAGAGTTTGCTGCACTGCTACCAATTCATGCAACTACATCTTCTGGGATGTCGTAATTGTAATAACATTTACCAAACTACTTCAGTCCATACCGCAGTCAAAACTGCATTTAGAGTGTCAGTGCTCATCCGATTCTCTACTTTTGTTTTCACCAAGTACATAACACTGAATACTCTATCGATAATACTGCTCAATGCAATGTCACTCGGCTCTTGAAATGGATTCAGATCTGCAGCATCTCGAAACTGTGACACTACCGTTCAAAACGCTACTATTTCTTCTTTGTTCTGTCATTCCAGCTGCGAGATGTCTCCATTGGTGAACAACCTTATCAATTTTGTTGTTTCATTTATATAGCCCCCTTCAACATCTAAGGTCATATCGGGGGCATTGCATTAGAAACAACTCGTCGGTAGGTTGAGTGCGTTGGGTTTTAAAACGCTTTATTTTCCTCAAACACACGCACATTCAATCTCACATTCGTACTTCCATACTCTGTGGGGAAACATGGAATAATTCTGGTTAAAGAAAAATTCCCCGCAGCAGCCGAGAATCCAACCAGGGACCACCAAGTGAGAAGTCAGCTCGCTGACCACGGAGGCAGTCCTTATCAATTTTGTCACGTTGACAACCGAAGCTTCAGCTAGTTTTGTAATTTTTGGAATTTTGTTTGTTTTTAGAGTTATTTGGCGCTCAATTGCGCCATTATTTCCAGTTTTTTAATAGTGTTCAACGCCCGCTTTTACTACAAATGGCAACGCAGGCGATGACTCTGGTGATACATGGAATGAAGAAGGAGCACCGGTGGAATGCGAAGGCGGGGGAAACCGGAGAACCCGGAGAAAACCCGCCCCACCAAAAATCTCACATGAGGTCGCTTTGGGTCGAACCCGGGACGTCTAAGTGAGAGGGTAATTTAACCGCTCGGCCACGGTGCGGCCCCATTTACAGTGTTTTCACATTATGTGGTAAACGCCGTTGTAATTCTTTGGCAAGTTTAACAGTGAAATTGATGCACAGTTTCCCCGACTTCTTCTTCTTCTTCTTCTTCTTCTTCTTCTTCAAGGTTCAGTTCCTTCACATCCTTTTCAACACTATATCCTTGGTATGGTGCGGGATAAAGGTGATTTTCAATATCACTGGCGAAAATATTGATTCACGCAGCAGGCATCAATATTCTATTGCAAGCTAATCTCAGAAGATGTAGCGAAGTTGCAAGGAGTTTGGTTGGATCTGACTTTACTCCTTCAAACTGTTTAACTACAAGCGGTACTTCTCCTAAAACTGATTTAAGAAATATTAAGAATATTTTATTTTTTCATCGGCATACATTGAATGTAAGAGGTCGGCTTTGATTTAGATAACGAGAAATGCAACTTAAGTTCGTCCCATTGCTCTAACATTCTGGTTCAATTGATAGCCACCTTGTTTCACACACCTGTAGAACTTTTAGATCAGCCTCTCCACAGATAATTATTGACTAACGATGAATGAAATTGGTAAAATGATGCTCAAATGATATCGGAGTCCATGGAGCTTAAAGTTACTCGACATTCGCCTTCTCAGGATAAGGGAAACCCTCGAGAAAAAACAACTTTCCCAACTCGCCCTAAGCAGACACGCTACCAGGCGGGTTACCATATTCTTGTCTGCTTGAAGACCGGCTCTAGTTAGAAATTCAATACTTCGGGGAACTGTTTGATGGGATGCGGGTGATACACAGAACTGCAAGGAGTGGCATACACATAGAATAAGCACGAAATGAGGTAGACTATAATCCTCTTTTAAATCTTGTATATCCATTATTAATACCTACCACACATCACTGCTGCATTGTCTGTACCAAAGCCAACCATGCTCTCAAATGTGTCCTCTTTTCGAAATTAATGCAGCCAAAACACTTCTTGCATTAGCACCTTTTAAGGTAGTTAATCCTGGAAATGTGGGTATATTATTATTTTGTTGTCGCTGAAATAGCGCAGTACAACTCCCAACTGTTTATAAACGCTAATGTCAGTAGATTCGTCTAAAATATTTCTGAACTTTCCGCAATTCTTCAATGAAAGGTGTTGCCATACATTTTCTATTATTTATGTACATTTGGTGCGATGCATTTTCAAACTTGTGGCACATTTGAAATCTGTAAATTTTTTTGCACACTTCACACAGATGGTTGCATGCCAGAAAAAAAAATGCTCTGCAGTGAACAACGGTAACGTACCTTTTGCTTTGTGAACTGCTCTTATATTTTCGTCTTGTGGTTTGAAGACCATTGTTTTCTGACCCTTCGTAACTTACTCCCAAATCCGTAACTTTTTTTTCTAGCTATGCCTTTTAATGTCACTAAACTGTGCATAGCCTTCAGCTTTACAGTAAACAACACTGAGCTTTCTTATCATCACCTGCCACTGGTTTTAAACAATTATTGAATTCTTCTATAGATTCTCACTCACTTTTATGTCGCTGTAAATAGTTGTTTTTTGGAAAACAGTAGATCCATAATACGTACCAAGTAATATTATAATCCAACACAGCCAAAAGAAAGAAATCGTATGTCTTACACTCGCATGACTTTCTCTATCTGTTCTACAAACACGCTTCTTTCTACACCATGCTATTCGAGATAAACATTAGCAGAATGTTCTTATAACTCATTTCCTTGCACACGTAGAAAGGAAATACAGGAATACATAAAGCTTAAGCGACAGTCAAACGTTTTAAAAACAGTCGTTACGCCATTGTCATTGAATTCGCTTCTTTGCTTGACCAGTAGTAGAAAAGAAAAGAAAAACGGACACTTTCTGTCCGAGAAAAGTACAAGGAATATCTTAGAAACGGTTATCTCCACAACAAAAATGTAATTGACAGAAACTGTGTTTTGAAGAGGTCTAGATTTTTTTTTACCTCTTACGGTTTGGCAGTTATGCAAAATTCGGCAAAATTCATCCAGAATAAAGATGTCTTCAGAAGCTATTCCCAGAAAATTCAAGATATACATTTTATTTAGGTTGCAAATGTCTTTAGTATACGGTAGTTTAATCAAAATCGTTAGCCATTTTTGAGAAAATCAAAATTTTCTGAAAATGTTCCTGGAAAGGGTAGTTTGTGGTGGGGGGATTTTCTTGAAAACCTTCCTTGGGAGGCTTTTCGTTTTTGAGCTATGCTGTCCATCCACACACGGACCTTTTTCTAATTTTTTTTTATTCAGGGGTCCTAAAACATGTATTTCCGGTGAAATCTCGGTATGGAAGTTTTGCGTGCAATACAATACCTTCTCTATACACTATGTAGGGAGTACGTGTAGATAAATTAAAAAGGCACCCATTAAATTGATATTAACCCGTTCGGAGCCCGTTAAATGTAGTTCTGATTGTCATCATGCATGAGTGGGACTGTGTATAAAGTAGTATTAAAATTGCAGACCGAGAAAGTCTCTTGAACTAGCAGTACATGCAGGAGTCATACTTTGGTTTAACATAACCATTCTCCTTACCGACTTGGCATGTGGTGCAATACGCGGTCCGATATGACACCAGAAGCCTGCAAATCTTTATTTGTCACCAGTTTTGTCGCCAGGCACTAACATCAATTTTCAGGCATTGCAGAACAGGGTTGTCCACTTGACGGGTTTTCAAGTTGTATAACGGACAAAATTTAGTTTTGACGGAGGAGGATTTTTTGACGGATACTATTAAAAATTGTTCGTTAATGTTATATCGGTTTTCTTTAGAAAAACTGTCATGGATATAAATATTTGTGTTCGTGCAAATATATACAATATGTTGCACTAAGTACATATTAAAGGATGTAAGCGAGGATAAATTGAAAAGAACTCATTTGGTTTCCTTCAAGAAGCTGCCTTTACAACGTTTGTAGTTAAACTACTGTGCAATTAGATCTCTTGATCGTCTTTCAGATCTAACCAGAATATTTATCCAAAGTGCTGACCTTGAGTTTAAATTTAATTTTTGCTTTTGAAAGAAAATACGGAAATTTCTAATTTTAACGGATTTTTTGGGTGTTGTCAGACGGAAAAAAATAATAATGTGTTGGCAATACTGTCACCAGATAGATGAACAAAAGTGCGAAATCGGCATTACTGCACTTTTTCGAATCGTGCCTTGATTTGCGAAGGACTGCAAAAATTATTTATCATGAAATGCGACACACGAAGTGTATGAATGCTGAATACGCTTTTATCCAGCTTGTAATAGCACATTCCTGACAGCATTGCAAGGAGCTGCATCAGCAGTAGCAAACAAACTTATGTGTCTTGTTAACTCAAATACATGTTACTTCACACATGTGGAATAATCTTACTTTCTCTACACGTAACATGTACATATTTTATAGAGAAAGTATTGTATTCCACCAAAATTTCAATGTCGAGATTTCAACGGAAAAATATGTTTTGGGGCCCTCTGAGTCCAAAAAAACATTTTTAGAAAAAGGTTGGTGTGTGTGTGTTTGTTGTGGACGGCATAGCTCAAAAACAAAAAGACCGTTAATACCAAACTTTATATTTAGGTTTGGTATCTTCCAAGCATACGACACGAATATTTCCAAGAAATTCCCCCCACCACAAACTACCATTTACGTGGAAAAATGTTCAAAAATTTTAATTTTCTCAAAAATGGCTCTAACGATTTTGATTAAACTCCCATTTATTATTCATATATACATCCCAAATTAAATGTATGTCTTGAATTTTCTGGGAATAACCTCTGAAGATCTCTTTATTCTGGATGAATTTTGTCAAAGTTTGCTTAACTGCTAAATCGTAAGAGATAGAAAATGCAGATCTCGTCAAAGTACGCAATTTAGGTCCTTTAGTTTTTGTTGAGGAGGTACCCGTTTCCGAGATATTCCTTGTTATTGGTTTCAATTCAGAAGTACTTTTCTCAGACAGGAAGTGTCCGTTTTTCTTTTGTTCTACTCTTGGCCAAGCAAAGAAGCAATTTGCAATGACAATCACATAACGACAGCTTTTAAAACACTTGACTGTCACTTTAGCTCATTCCCTTAGCTCTCTTCTACTTATAAGGAACTAAGTAAGAAGAATATTCGGCTGATGTTTATCTCGATTAGCATTGTGTAAAAAGAGAATAATCTTTTGTATGTCATGTGAGAGTAACAAAAAAGATTTTTTTGTTAAGTCCATCTCTTACGATTTACCTCTTATGCAAAATTCAGAAAAATTCATCCAGAATAAAGATGTCTTTAGAAGTTTTTTCCAGAAAACTCAAGCTATACATTTTATTTGTCATGTAAACATATTCAATATACAATATTTTAATCAAAATCTTAAGAGCCACTTATGAAAAAATCAAAATTTTCAAAAAAATGGTCATGCAAAGGGTAGTTGGGGGTGGGAGGATTTTTTTAAAAATCTTCGTGTCCCATCCTTGGAAGATACTGAGCTTAAATACCAAGTTTGGTATTTAACGGGTTTTTCGTTCTTGATTTATGCTACACACACGGACCTTTTTCTAAACCTGCTTTTTGGACTCAGGCGACCTCAAAACATATTTCCGGTGAAATCTTCGCATTCAATTTTTGGGTGCATTACAATACCTTTTCTATAATTTGTGTACATATTACTTGTAGAGAAAGTAAAATGATATTTTACTCCTACTTTTTGGAGCCACGCCACTGCGATCCTTCTGTACACAATGTTCAGGAATGCGGAAACTTGCGGCACTCTGGTTCCCAGCTGAACAAATGAAAAGCCGCAACAGTTACCTGTCAGCAGGGACCAGAAACACCTGACTGTCTCGAAGACTCGTGTTTTGTTTTTTTATTGTTTCATTTGTATAGCCCCCTTGTACTTCTATAGCCACATCGGGGGCTTCGACATGTGAAACAACTTATCTGATCACAGTAGGTTATTATTGACATTAGGTTTGTCATTTTATATCATTAAACACACGCACATCCATCCTCACATGCATATTTCCAGACTCTGTGGGGGATAGAGAATAATTCTGATTAAAGAAAAACTCTCCACA
This sequence comes from Hymenopus coronatus, assembly GCA_030762935.1. Taxonomy (NCBI): domain Eukaryota; kingdom Metazoa; phylum Arthropoda; class Insecta; order Mantodea; family Hymenopodidae; genus Hymenopus; species Hymenopus coronatus. The sequence continues at coordinate 24,885,765 of CM060900.1, read as the reverse complement.
CCAGCCGGGAATTGAACCCGTGACCTCCGGGTGAGAAGTCAGCTTGCTGACCACTCGACCACGGAGACGACCTAACGATTCACTTTGTTAACAAATTATGTACATATTATATGCGGCAAGTTTACCCGAGCTGGAGTGCGAGTTTTTACTTTCTCTAGCAAGTATATTCTACTTATTAGGTAGAGAAGCTTTGTATTGCACCCAACAATTCAATATCGAAAATGCAATGGAAACACATGTCTTGAGGACCCCTGAATTAAAAAAAAAAAATTAGAAAAAGGACCTTGTGTGTGAGTGTGTGTGTGTGTGTGTGTGTTAATTCCTTTACTCATTCACATGTTCCATTATATTAGTAATACTACATGGCTGATGTCGAGATTTTACCGGAAATATGTTTTGGAGTCCCCGAGTCCGAAAAAAATTAGAAAAAGATCCGTGTGTTTCAATGGAGAGCATAGTTAAAAAACCAAAAGACCGTTAAACATCAAACTTATATTTAGGTTTAGTATCTTCCAAGGATGAGACACGAAGATTTTCAAGAAATGCCCCCATTACAAGCTACCCTTTACATGGAAAATTTTTCGAAAAGTTTGATTTTCTTAAGAATGGCTCTAATGATTTTGATTAAAATCCCGTATATTAATATTATTTACATCCCAAATAAAATGTATATCTTGAATTTTGAGGGAATAGCTCTGAAGACCTCTTTATTCTGGATGAATTTTGCAGAACTTTGCTTAACTGCTAAACCGTAAAGGATTGACAAAAACTTGCTACACAATACATGTAGAGCTCTTCAAAACACACAATTTATGTCCTTTACGTTTTTGTTGCGGAGGTATCCGTTTCAGAGATATTCCTTGTTGTTGTTGTTTTTTGTAGTGTTTAACGCCCGCTTTTATTACTCGTGGCACCGCGGGCGATGACATGGTGACATATGGAATGAAGATGGAACACTTGTGGAATGCAATGGCGGGGGAAACCGGAAAACCTGGAGAAAACCCGTCCCTTTACCGCTTTCTCCACCACAAATCTCATATGCGGTCGCTTGGGATCGAACCCGGGCCGTCTAGGTCAGAGGTGAGTGGTCTAACCACTCGGCCACGGCGAGGCCATTTGTTATTGGTTTCAATTGTAAAGTACGTACTTAAACTTTTCTCAGACAGGAAGTGTCCGTTTTTCTCTTGCTCTATTCCTGGCCAAGTGGAGAAGCGATTTGAAATGACAATCGCATAACGATAGCTTTTAAAACATCTGACTATCAGTTCAGCCTAATGCAGGCCCTTAGTTCCCTTCTACTTATAAGGAACCAAGTAATAAGACCATTCTGTTATTGTTTATCTCGATTAGCATGGTGTAGAAAGAAGAATAATCGTTTGTAAAATGTTTGTAAAGTAGCTAGAGAGAGTCATGTGAGTGTAACACATCAGATTTTTTTTTAAATAACTAAACGATTATGATTAAAATGACGTTTATTAGAGGTATTTACATGGTAAATAAAAATATACATATATCCTGAATTTCTTATGAATAGCCACTTTAGTCCTCTCCATGACTTTTGCATAACTGGTAAATCACAAGATAGATTCAATTTTTTTTTGGTAGTGTTTAACGGCCACTTTAACTACTTATGGCACCGCAGGCGGTGACACAGATGATACATGAATGATGGAGCACCGGTGGAATGCAATGGCGGGGGAAACCGTAGTACCGGAGAAAACCCGCCCCAGCGCCGCTTTGTCCACCACAAATCTCACATGCGGTCGCTTGGGATCGAACCCCGGCCGTCTACGTGAGAGGTGAGTGGTCTAACCACTCGGCCACGGCGCGGCCTAGAGATATGCAAAGATTTGTTACTCAAAAAAATACACATCACGTTAAATAGCAATTTGTGACATATACACCGCTTTTATAGAGTTAAATGTTTAAGAAATATACTTTATTATTGCTTTCAACTTTAAAATACTTCAACTTTTCTCAAACGGGAAGTTCTCGTTCGCTTCACACATCTTTTGTTTCACTCCTGGCCATGGAAAGAGAACCGAAATTCAACGATAATCGCATAGGGACAGTTTTTAAAAGATTAGACTGTCGCGTTAGCCTAGTATATTCCCTTATTTTCCTCCAACTCAAAAAGAAGAAAGTAATAATGTTTATCTCGATTAACACTATGTGGATAAAGGAATAATATTTTGTAAAAATAATGTCTTTGCGAAACAAGTAGAGAAAGTCATGTAAATGGAATTGTAAAAAAAAAAAAAAAAAAAAAGTTCATGTGTGCGTATGTTCGTCTGCGTGTGTGTATGGGGGAGGAAGGGACAAAAGTCGTTTGAATGCCAAACTTGTTACATAAGTTCAGTAACTCCCAAAAATGCGACACGATTTTCAAGAAAATCCCCGCACCCAAAACTTTTAACAAAGTACCGCATATCTACGATATTTGCATGAAAAAATGTATACCTTGAATTTCCTGGGAATAGCCCAAGAAGTCCTCTTTATTCTGGTTGACTTTAGCATAACTGGTAAACCGTAAGCAACAGACGAAAGATGTAGATCTCTTCAAATCATTCAATTTAGACCTATACATTTTACTCCTGGCCGTGCAAAGTGAAACGAATTTAAATAGCAATTCAGATCCACTATAAGCGTCAATGGAATGGCCGAGATTAGGCAATTTCAACCAATCACGGTCATCTGACTGGAGCGGTATTGTCGAAAAATCTTATCGTAGCTGATGTTCATTTCTTTGAAATCTGGTCACACCTGACGTTCGTTTGTGTAATCTCCTGTCTTGGTTATTGGCAACAAGGTGACACTCCTTCACTTTTAATAACTGTCAGTTCCACAATTGTACTTTAAATTAATTCAGTTACAATGTTTATTGTAAGTTTTATCCAGTACATAATGTATTTAGTTAAAAAAAGGAGTGAAAATAATCATTATTTGCATTTCTTATGTATGAGCTGAGTGCAATAACCGCAAATAAATTAACGTTTGTTTCCATCATGTACTACTTATTAAAAGCTGAAATAAAATCATTGCTCCCTATTTCTATTGTTGGTATCGATATTCTTACATTGAGTGCAGGAGGCAGCGAAGAAAGAAATATTCGATAAACAAATATGGTCGAATGCGTCATCTACCATTTGAGAACTAAAATCTTCCTTCCTATATGCGAGGGTGGCCTGAAAAGTTTCCGACCTAATAAAGATACAAGACTTTTTTCAGAATTCTCTTTTTATTTTTCAACATAGTCTCCTTGTAACTCTACACACTTCTCCCAGCGATGCCCCCCAACTCTGTAACCCGTCCAAAGAGTGCTCGGTGTTTTTCTCTGCAAAACAATTGTTCACGAAGGTGATTGCCTCTTTATCTGACGAAAATCTCTGTCCTCCGAGCGCAATTTTCAGATGAGGGAACAAACAGAAGTCGCTTGTGGCTAGATTTGGTGAGTAAGGCGGAAGGTCAAGCAGTTCAAACCGTAATTCGTGGATTTTCGCCATTGTAACCGTTGAGGTGTGAGACGGTTGTCTTGGTGAAACAGGGTTTTCTTTTTCTGCAAATGTGGACGTTTTTCCGCAAGTCCTGCCCTCAGCTTGCAAAGTAATGCTGCGTAGTATGCTCCTGTAATGTTTTTTTTTCTTTTTGAAGATAATCGATTAAAATAACTCCACGACTATCCCAAAAAAACGGTCGCGATCCCTTTCCCAGCCGAAAAAGCAGCTTTTGCTTTTTTTGGAGCCGGTTCCCCCTTTGCAGTCCACTGTTTGGAGTGTAATTTTGTTTCGGGCGTATAACGGTGTATCCGTTTCATTTATAGTAATTAATCGGCGCCAAAACTAGGATTTATTGCGCCTAAATTGCGTCAACAGAGCGTTGGAAATGTTCATTCGAACACGTTTTTGGTCAAACGTAAACAAACCCGGCACCCGACGCGCGGACAGCTTTCTCATGTCTAAATGTTGATTTAATGTGTGACAAACACGCTCTTTTGACATGTTCATCTCTCTCACTTTAATTCGGCGGTCGTCTAGCACCATTTGGTGAACTTTGGCAATGGTTTCGTCGGTATTTGCAGTTTTTGGACGTCCCGAACGTTCATCGTCTCCCAAGCTCTTACGGCCACGTTTAAATTCAGCTGCCGAAAATTTCACTGTGGTAAATGATGGTGCAGAGTCGCCATACACAGAATCCAAGTCATCTTTGATTTGCCTTTCAAAAACAAATATTTAATGACAGCTCGATACTCGATTTTGTCCATTTTCATAAAAACAATCACATCACCTCACTCAAACGACTGTTACATAACAACTGAGCGTCCAAAATGGCTGAAACTTTGGTGAGTAACTGTCAACATATGAACAACGAAATGCACTATCTTTTATTTACGAGTGCTGCCATCTTCATGTTGAGGTCGGAAACTCTTCAGACCACCCTCGTATTATAAATGTATTAATAGTCTATTTCGCTGAATTGTCTTATCAAATACAGCTCGTGTTTTCATCTCTTAGGGCAATTGAATCCCGTCGCTTCCGGTCGTGAATTATCGACAAGATGAAAACACTCGTGGTATTACTTATGATAGTCGCATAGCAACAGCTTTTAAAGGATGGGACTATATCGTTAGTCCAGCGAATTCCCTCAGTTCCCTTCTAATTATAAGGAACTAAGTAATAAGATAATTTTGCTAATGTTTATCTCGATTAGCATGAAATAGATACAACAGGAATATTTTGTAACAAGTTTATTTGCAGAAGAGGTAGAGAAAGCTCTACACACTAGGGTACTCCCATGTAGGGCATTAAATATGACGCGGGGCGGAGTTGTACATCACCATGGCTTTGGGACCACGAAGTAATGATAATTAGTACGATCATCTGGCCCGCAGCTACTAACGTTTCGCGAGCTTAGAAGTGCGTTAAGATACCTAACTACTCGCTACAGCCACGTTGCATAATGAAAAAATGTTGCATTCACACGTCTTTCCCTACCCTATATGTTTATTAGTGGTTATACATACATTCTTATACAAAGGTTTATGTTTTCATCTAGTTATTTTAAGCTTTGCAGAAATAGCCCCACAGACATGCACACATACGCACACACATGCACTCACGCACACAAACAGCCATACAGGCACGGAAATTATATTAAAATTCTATTTTTACTTTCTCTACACGTAGTTATGTATATTATGTGTAGAGGAAGTATTTTATTCCAACCAAAAATTCGATACCAAGATTTCACCGGAAATATGTTTTGAGGTCCTCCCAGTCCAAATAAAACAGATAACCTTTACATGGAAAAGATTTTTAAATTTTTGTTATTGTGAAAATGTCGAACGATTTGGATTAAAATAGGTACCGTATATTAAAGATATTTACAACCAAAATAAAACGTACATCTTGAATTTTCTGGGAATAGCCTCTGAAGACCTCTTCATTCTGGACGAATTTTACTGAATTTTTCCTAACTGTCAAACCATATGAGATAGACAAAAACTTACCACCAAAAAAAAAAATGTAGATCTCGCGAAAACACACAATTTATGATCCTTACATTTTTGTTGTGGAGGTAACTGTTTCCGAGATATTTCTTGTTATTGGTTCAATTGTAGAGTACTTACACTTTTATCAGTCAGGAAGTGTCCGTTTTCCTTTTGTTCTACTCCTGGTCAAGCAAAGAAGTGAACTTGAATGACAATCACATAACGATAGCCTTTAAAATATTTGACTATCGCTTTAGCAAAGCGCATTCCTTTAGTTCCCTTGTACTTATAAGGAACTAAGCAATAAGAACATTCTGCTAATGCTTATCTCGAGAGCATGGCGTAGAAAGAAGAAGAATATTTTGTAGAACAGCTGGAGAAAGTTGTGTGAGTAAGCCATCAGATTTTTATTCAGGTAGTCTCAAAAAGGGTATTTCCGGTGAAATCGCGGTATCGAAACTCTGGGTATATTGTACCACATTCACTAAACTATCTACACCTTCTAACCTTTATTAATGGGCGACAAATTATTCTTATTAAAGTTTTTTTTTTTCCTATCTACTTAATTTAACTGAGATGAACCTTGTAGAAATATCCACGTCACACATTTCGCTATACATACTAATACTAATGGAACAGCTATAGTCAGATGTTTAATAACTGGACGCTATATGCTGGCTTTAAAATGTCATGTAATGGCGAGAAACAGCTTAATATCGAAATATTGGTTGACCACGTACCTCAGTTAATAGAGCATCCTCGACGATATTCCTAAGTTCGATTCCAGACTGCGGGAAGGGAGATATTGAGAATGAGAATGTAAATATAACAAAGAAACATTGTTACAAAGACAAAATCTCCAATGACTTCCACCATGGTCGAGTGGTCAGCGAGCTGACTTCTCACCCGGGGTCCCGAGTTCGATTCCCGGCTGGGGAGGGGAATTTTTCTTTAGCCAGAATTAGACACTATCCCCCACAGAGTCTGGAAGTATGAATGTGTATGTGTTTGATGAAAATAATGCGATTTAAACCCAATGTAAGGAACCTACAGACGAGTTGATACAAGTGCAAAACCCTTGATACGGCCTTAGATGTGAAATGGGGTTGGGTAAATGAGAGAAAAAGAAAACAAAACAAAAAATGCTCCAATGTTTCTTTTTGGTACTGTTTAACGCCCGCTTTTACAACTTGTGGCACCGCAGGCGATGACACTGGTGATACATGAAATGAAGATGGAGACCCGGTGGAATGCGATGGCGGGGGAAACCCGGAGAAAACCCGCCCCTACGCCGCTTTGTCCACCACAAATCTCACATGCGGTCGCTTGGGATCGAACCCGGGCCGTCTAGGTGAGAGCGAGTGGTCTAACCACTCGGCCAAAACTTCAATATGACCCAGATGTTAAAAGGTGATGCATATCCACTTGACTTTCTCTACCTGTTCCGCAAACAATCTTTTCTTACAAAACGTTGTTTATCCACATCATGCTAATCTAGGTAAACATTAGCAGTTAGCCTTATTACTTGATTCTTTGTAAGCAGAAGGTAAATAACACTAGGCTAAAGTCAATTTATTTAAAAGCCGGTTGCTATGTAAAACAATTGGAATTCCGTTCTCTCTGCTTGCCAGGAGTAAATAAAAAGACAAGACATGGTTGAAAGACTAACAAAAATTTAGACTGCATTATATTAAACTGTAATGATAGCAAAAACATTAAAATACAAAAATATTTCTTCTTTATTATCATCACCTTATTTATTTTCACATGATTATTTATTATAGATATGTTGATAAAAGCACAAAAGCATTCAGTATAATTGCATTGGTGTCAATAGTTCTGTGCCGCTCAAATATTACTAATATAGTAGTAAATAAGTCGGTATTCGCATCCACAAATTGTGCGAGCATATTCCAATGTTCGTACATGCACTTGTTTTTAGTTTCTCAATTCTTATCACCAGCTAGTTTCTTACTCTATAAGTTTTTGATGTTCACTTTTTCCCCCTAGAGTTTTCTTAGTAGTTTTATGTATTTTGTTACTGAGAATAACCAAAGCTATACTGACATTACCTAAACTGGTATTACCTCTTCTAAACTGAGATTTTCTCTGTAAATAGCGACGAGTCACGCCAAATGTTGACTACGCGTAAGCCATAGCTGCAATGACAAGAAACTATCATTACAAAATTATATTCGAGGTTCTTCAACCGTGCTTTTTCATATTTTCTTCCGAGTTGTTTTTCTTTCTTTGTATTTCCTGAGTTTTAATTAACTATTTGCTTACGTGTGGTGTTTAAGAATGTCTAAATACGTCCGAAGAAACGCATGGCTATTGGACAAGCAGCCTAAAGCTAAATGAGGAAAGCACAAATCGGGCAGCTAGTGATGGTAAAACAAATCAGAGCTCCTGAGTTCTATTCCCGGCCGGCTGGAGGGTGGGAAATTTCCTCTGGCCCAGAGGATTCTCTATTCTCGCCAGAGTCTGGAAGTATGAAAGAGTGTTTGTGATCTAATAAAAAAAATTACAGAAAATAGAAACCTAACGATAACAAGCAGTCACAGTGAACACCATTGCCTACAGGCAGTAAGTTTCAGAGAGAAATGCCGCCGGTAGGACCATACAGTTAAAGGTATACTATAAATGGAACAATAAAAATCTTATGTTTACACTCGCATAGCTTTCTCAAACTGTTCTACAAGCACAGTTCTTCCAAAAGATTATTCTTCTTTCTACACCACGCTAATCGAGATAAGCTTTAGCAGAATGTTCTTATTACTTGGTTCCTTATAAGTACAAGGGAATTAAAACAATGCGCTATGCTAAAGCGATAGTCAAATGCTTTAAAAGCTAGCGTTATGCGATTGTCATTGAAATTGACTTCTTTGCTTGGACAGGAGCAGAACAAAAGAGAAATGGACACTTCCTGTCTGAGAAAAGTGTAAGTATTTTAAAATTGAAATCAAGTGGTCAGCGAGCTGACTTCTCACCCGGAGGTCCCGGGTTCGATTCCCGGCTGGGGCGGGGAATTTTTCTTTAACCGGAATTATTCCCTATCCCCCATAGAGTCTGGAAGTATGAATTGTAGAGTGAATGTCCGTGTGTTTAGTAATATAAAGCTTAACCTAATGTTCTGAACCTAAAGTTTCACAAGTGAAAGCACCCGATATGACCATTGATGTTAAAGGGGGCTATATAAATGAAGCAATTAAACAAAACAAAAAGACAAAAATAAGGAATATCTTGGAAACGGCCAACTTTAGAACAAAATGCATGTGACATAAATTGTGTGTTTAAACCATATCTATATTTTTTGTGTAGTAAGTTTTTGTCTATCGCTTACGGTTTAACCGTTATGCAAATCTCTGCAAACATCAACCAGAATAAAATGCTCTATTCCCAGAAGTTTCAAAATATACACTTTAGTAGTGTTATTAATAACCTAAATATACGGTATTTTAATCAAATACGTTGGTCATTTTTGAGAACAACGAAAGTTTGAAAAAATGTTCCATGTTTGTAGTGGGGGGATATTCTTGAAAATCTTCGTGTCGCATCCTTGCAAGATAATAAACTTAAAACACCAAGTTTGGTACTTATCGGTCTTTTAGTTTTTAAGCTATGCTATCCACAGGTACACACGGACTTTTTTCTAGAAAAAAAAATATTTTGGATTCAGGAGATTTCAAAATATATATATTTCCCGTGATATATATGTCGGTATCGAATATCTGGTTGTAATACAATACCTTCCCTACACATTATGTACGCAGTACGTGAGGAGAAAGTATCTCGCCGCATACTATAATTGTTCCGATCTTAGAACTCAACCAGATGTGAACGTGAAAGTATAGCATATGCCACCTTAAATATGGGTGAAGTTTGTTGATATTGTTGACTATCCGGTTCTCTCACGCCACGTTTGGAATACCCCAGACATAATGTGACCACGGAATGAATACCAAAATCCCAATTCGAAGAGAAAGGAATGGCAGCTCATTAAGCGCAGGGCCGGTTTTGTACGCTGTCTAACACGCTTAGAACAAGGGGTCTCAGACTGCATGCAATCATCTACAGAAATCTGGGACGACAACAAACTGTAACATGCTCCTGTAATACATTAGCTGTAGCGGTTAAAATGCTCAAATCTCTGGCTAAGACCTTGCTGTTGACTTGAAAACCGGTGTTTCTACAAAGATGTTAAGAGAACACGCAAAAAGTTCAAAAGCACACAAACTCGTGTCTGTTTATTACTTTATCTATCATACTTACTATGTACGGAAGGTCTTCTTCATTTACGATACAGACAGATTCCAGTCATTTCTCCGGGCGCACTTCAGTCTGAGGCTTCTTGCGCTATCTGATCCATTTGGAGCCAACACATTACACGTGCATCCCCTAAAAAGGGCTGCAGGATTGTAGTGAGTGTGGATCAGTGGTGCCCAACCTACAGCGGGAAAGCGAAGGGCAGATTTACGTCCACTCATTTGTTTGGTAGCTGCAGGAAAAAAACTCTTTATCTAAGACGCCGCTTTCTATCAGTGGCGGGGGCGTGAGCAACATTAATGTCATATGGGACGGTAGGAATGCTAAAAAGCCTTGAATGTCGTGCCGTTCTTGTTAGTGACTTGGTTGGCATTGTTTACTTGCAACCAATTCATCAATGTTTGCCAAAAGTGATGAACAACAGAGTATTAAAAGTCAGACCAAATGACCCTGCCCTCCCTTCCCTACAACAATATTAGCTTCATTTTTAACATCTGTTCACAAATATATATATATATATATATATATATATATATATATATATATATAATCAAACATTGATATATGCTTTCCAGCAAAATTTCGCAATTTGCGAATTTTTTCAATGGGAACAGATTTAAATTAATCCCAATCTTTTTTCTGCGAATATTTAATGACTGTTGAGTTTTGCAAAGCAACTAGTTCCATTTGAACATCGTGGGGAAAGTCTTCGTAGGCAAAATTAATTCAAATTCAAGTGCTGTTACTGATTGCATACCCAATGAAAATGTGTGCTATAATCAGTATGATGGTATTTTTCAAAGTGTCTATTAATATTACATCGGAGCCCCAAGATAAATGATGCTTACAAGCAAGACATTTCACGTTTAAAAAAATCGTCCCCTATTTTCTGGAATGCAATAAGTTTGGTTCGCTTGAAACCTGCCATCCTGTCGAGAGTCAAAAAGCTTTGTATCTCCTGCGAGCCAAAGCTTTACAGGAGCATAAAATGTGCTGGGCTGTTTCAGTCTCCTTCCTGCATTATCTACAGTCTAAGATGCCCTGAAGCACTGGTCTGTTTCCAGGTCTTATGATGTTCTCTTTTGGACCAGTTCTTGATAGCTTCATGTACTGGATTCCATCCAAAAATTTGATACCGAAATTTCACCTGAAACACATGCTTTGAGAACCCCTGTAACGAAGATCGGCTTGTGTCTCTGTCCGCCTCTGAGTGCGTCTGTGAACTGCATAATTTAATAACGAAAAGTCAGCTAAATACCAAACTTGGCATTTGAGTTTAGTATCTTCCAAGAATGCGACACCAAGATGCTTAATAAATCCCCCGACCCCAAACTCCCCTTTACACGGAAGATTTTTCGAGATTTTCGATTTTCTCAAAAACAACTAACGATTTTGATTAAAATTTCGTATATTAAAGATATTTACAGTCCGCCTGGGTAGTGTGGGGGTAGCGCGTCTGCCTCACATTCAACATGGTGAGCTAGGTGAGTCACCCGGATAAGGTTTTTTTCGGGACTTTCCCACATCCTGCTAAGACGAATGTCCAGTAACTTTAAGCTCCATGGACCCCGAGGTCATTTGAGCATCATTTCACCAATTTCCTTCATCGTCCGATATGATCAACCAGGTTAAATGGCGTTAAAATCTAAATAAAAAAATCTATTCCAAGCGGCTGCATGTGAAATTTGTGGTGGACAAAGTGGAGCAGGGGCGGGTTTTCTCCGGGTCCTCCTGTTTCTCCCACCATTGCATTCTACCTGTGCTCCATCTTCATTCCATGTATCACCAGTGTTATCGCTTGCGGTGCCACAAGTAATTCAAGAGGGCGTTAAACACTACCTTTGTCTTCCGAAAGGTTATTTCCTTATCCACCTCCCGATGGATAAGCAATGTTGGGGCAAGATGCTAATTTCTTTTAGGCGTTCGGGGCTGTGCTGTTGCACACGTCAACTGAGTAACAAGCAATATAATCAGAATTGTTCTACTCCTTATACATTCGCCATATTTAAAAGTTGTAAATAGAAAGAAATCCTAAGGCACGTAGATTTCGAAGGGCAATCCTTCTCATAGAATTCCTTAAAGAGCAAAATAATTACTTCGTATCTCCATATAATCCTCGGTTTTGGTGGGAGTAACTGAGATGCCATTCACATTACCCATGCTCGAACGGGGAACCGGTTCTACTACTCTAGTGAAAAATGGGAAAAACAAAACACACACGCACGCACACACAGTGTGACTCAGTTGGTTAGGTAGCTGGGGCCTTCTAATAGCAAGATGGTTTTTAAGTGCGCTTAAAAATCCTCTCTACGAGTTGACTCAAGTGTTGCCAACGTCACGGGCAAAATTTCATTTTGACGATCGACGGATGTTATTAAAAATTATTAATGCTATTATTGGCTTTCTTTAGAAAAACTCACATATGTAAATCTTTGTGTGCCTGTAAGGCAGTATAGCTCTGGCATGTGAATATTATATTGCATATAATGTCAGGCAACGAATGTTCTTCACTTTATGAATCAGTGTGAATCTGAAAGCAGTGCTAACTCGGTGTTCCATTGCGGTGCCTCGTTGCATCTTCAACACTTACTTTATAGCGCTTTTTCTTCATTTTAATTACCTTATTCAACAGAAGGCTAAGCAGTATGTAAGACATTTTAGAAAAGAATGGTTAAATATTGAACAATTAAAGGGTTGGTTGATAGAGGTGTCCGGGGAACCTAGTAGTGCGCGGTACAAGTATTGCCAATGCAACGTGAATTTGTGCTTGTCAGATTTACCTCTCCATGGAAAACGTATGAAACATTTAAAAGCTGCTGAACTCTTTTCAACTTCACAGTGAAAATTGCATATCCAATACGTATAAACGTTCAGCTGCAGAAGCTGCTCTTATATTGTACAGTAGAGGCATTAGTTCTCGACACTTTTATTCATTTATTTTTGTTAAATTAACTTTAAAATTTGAATGTCGCATTTAATTCTCATTCCGGATTATTCTTACCTGATAAATTATATCTAGGAAGTGTTTCCATTATACAGTATTGAACCTTTTACAATAAACTGGAGTGAATTTGACCCTTAATGAGTTACTATGACCCAACTTTGGAAAATATATTATTTTTAAATACACATATATTTGATTTTATTTTGTATTCAATGTGAAAATCGAAATGATTGCTCTCATATTACATAGAGGAGGTCAAATTTTGAGAAGTTTAGTAATTTTAGGATTACGACATTTCAATATTATAAACACCATAATCCTAAAAATATCGGATCTCCCCAATTTTGTGCCCCCCCCCATTATACGTGAGTAATAATGTATTATATTCCATATTGGATGCACAATAAAATGAAAAGTATAATTCCTAGTAATATTTCTTTTATTTTATACTGTATCAAATATGAAATACAATGAATTGTTACTCCCATATAATAGGGAGCCCAAAATTGGGGGAATCTGGTATTTATAGATTATAGTGTTCATGACATTGAATTTTTATAATCCCAAATTTAATAGATTTTTCAAACGTTGAACGCATCTATGTATTGTGAGAGCAATAAATCTAATTTTCACAATGGATACAGTATAAAATAAACAAAAATAGATGTGCATCTTTATAAAATAATATACTCTCCAAAGTTGCATTAGACCCAAATTATCTCCATCTTATGGTAAAAGGTTCAATACAATGTGTTATGGTAACACATTCCGACTACGAAATATTTGATAAGAATTATCCTGAAAGAATTGAATGTAATATTCAAAATTGAAAGCCAATTTAACTAAAAAGTGTCCGAAATTGATGCCACTACTGTAGTTAATCACTGTGCAATTAGATCCCTTGACCATCTTTCAGATCTAACCAATTTTTTTTTTTTTTTTCCTAATTGGTTGAGTTTTAATTTATTAATTAATTTGTGGTTCTCAGCGTCCCATTCTAAATTGGGCGTGAAAAACCGCTTTAATTTTGCTCAGAGACCTCTCTATCAGGCTTAAAGTTCTTTTACGTGCCGTAAATCTACGACACGGGACCCACGTCTTTACTTCCCTTCCGAAAGAAGCCATGCTAAGGATTTTTACACCCGAAAAAATCCATCGTCCTCCGCCGGGTTTGAACCCGCGACCTTGGGTATATGAAGTCAGCATTACACCATGGAGGGCGACTAAATAGATAGAAGAATAAGCTTTTAAGTATAATTTGTTACAGAGATGTAGAGAAAGTCATGTGAATGAAACAAATCAGAATTTTTCATAAATATTATAACAAATGTCTAATTCGTAACACCACAAAGCGGCACTGTAGTTCTTCCCCTTTTTTTAACCAGAAAATAACGTCGCAGAACTTGCTGGAAACCTGTCGGTGAAACTGGACGCTTCTGGAAACCGAGGTTTGGAGAAACATCTCGAATATCGAGAAGAATCACAATGCCGCGGGAAGAGTATCGCGTTCCGAAGGATCCTGTTATGTCGCGCGTTCTTCCGTGTTGTTACGCATTTAACTGCAATGACTCGCATACCAATGCGGACATGAGAACCACTGCATTAGATTGCACTGCCACAATATATATGTTTTAAAAAAATACTATTGGTGTTGGGAAAATTTTATCGCTTGTATTATTACGATAGATACTTCTGCATGTTCTGGAACATTTGAGTTGCATTTCAACAGCAACTGAGACTTGTGGAACATTTGGAAGTTGTGAAAATGTAATTTTGAGAAGAATGTTGTTTTATAAAATAGTATGCTAAGAAACAGACCACTATACGATCTTTAAGTGACTGAATTTCCAGAAGCAAGTACGGACAACCAAATTTAGATTCTATATGGTTGTCCAAAGGTTCCAACGACTAATTGCTATAAAAAGGCTATTCTGGATTTTTTGACCGACTGACGTCAAAATTTTATTCCCTGCTTTCTGTTAAAGCAACAGCCCCATGTCTGTAGATTTACTGGCATGTAAAAGAACTCCTATGGGACGACATTCCAGCACACATGTGTTTTACATGATCACCTTCCTTCCACTCTCAAAGGCATTGGGCTGATCAATCATCCTGGCTTCTCTCTCTCGTCCGGCTGGTCCTCAACAGGCATCTGACACCAGGCGCTGACGTGTAAGATCTGGGGTGTATATTATGCGCGCAACTTTTCCGGGCGCTAGTATTACAAGGAAGAACAGGTCACTCGCCCGTCTGTCTTACCGCAGTGTTGTCAACCAAGTTTTTCTTTGATGCCCTCAGTCATCACGGTGAATAAGTTACATAATTTACCGCAAATTATCTGAATTATTAAATGAAACAGAGCACACGTATTTGTGAACCCAAAGACATAATGCCACCAGGTATCAGGGTGTATAGCGTACTTCATGTCTCAATGTGGTCGCCTTGCACTTCTTTCGAAATTGCGCGCATCGCATAGTCCTCCATACAAGGAGGAAAAACAGGGCAAAAGGAAGAATGTCGTCATGTTGGATAACTTAGAAATCCCTTTGCTGTGGACAGAAAGTTTGTAAGAAGACAAGGAACTGACGTGTGATAATTTTAAAACTTCAAGTCTGGAGGAGTTTTGGATACGCGTTTTGCATTTTATTCCCAAATAACAAAAGTTGAGATGATCATTATCGTCCGCATATTTGTGCAAGTCAGGGTACTCTACTTCTGTTTTTAAAAAAACCTGATGTGTTCCATTAACATGACTATCTCTTCTTGTACAAGATTAATCTATTTCTTTTTTTCTGGGTACGAAGTAGCAGTTTACCTGTAACTATGCGTCTGTAGTTTATCCTAGATTGTTTACTTTTTCTACCACGTACATAGTAGGTAGAGAAGATACTGTATTGCATCCAAAAATTGCAGTATTATGAGAGAGAAAAAAAGTCTTACACTTTCCCATATTAGTTTGATATGCATTTAATTAAATAAAACGGTTCAGAAGTTTCGGTGGCAGAGTTTAGACCCTAACCCTCCGCCCCTCTAAATGAGGCCTGTAAACCGTTACGCAAGTGCAACACTTGAATTGAACCTATTTCCCCTCCGCCAGTAACCAATAGCAAGCCTGAATTAATATTAACCGCGGAGTGACATTACATAGACTTCTCCGTTGCACGATCTGCCCCAGGCGATTCCACGAGCCGTTGTGTGGTTGCTCCACGCTAAACAATGCGTCATCTGCGTTGCAAATATACAGATCGTAAATGTATCTGCAATTCGCCGCCATTTTACACAACAATTCAAGCGTCTAGCAGTTAAATTCTGATGTGCTCCATTCACATGACTTCTCCCTACCTGTTTTGCAAACTATTCTGACAAAGGATAATTATTTTATTCATCAAAAACTGCGTTATTGCTTGCTTCGTTGTAAACAGAAAAGAAACAAGAGAATACCTAGGCTAAAGGGATAGTCAAGTCTTGTGAATAATTCAAGTTCGGGTCGCTTTGCATTGCCAGCAGTAAAATAAGAGATGAAATGAAAGTGACCTCATTTGAGAAAAGTTGCTTAGTTTAAAACTGAAATCAATAACAAGGAGTATCTCGGAAACGGTCAACCCTACAACAAAACTGTATATGACATAAATTGGATGCTTTAAGTAGATGTACATATACTGTGCAGTAAGCTTTTATCTATTTCTTACAGTTTACCAGTTATGCAAATTCCAGCAAAATTCATCCACAATAAACAGGTCTTCAGAAGACATTCTCTAAAAATCCAACATTACAGTTTATTTGTGATGTAAATATCTTTAATATATGTTGTTTTAATCAAAATCATTACATCTATTTTGAGAAAAGCAAAATTTTCAAAAATCTTCCATGTAAAGGGTAGTTTTCGGTGGAGGGAGTTTCCTCAAAGATACTAAACATATATACTCTCTTCGTTTTTGAGCTATGCTGTCCACAGACAAACAAACTCAAACGCAAACGTTTTCCCAAAAGTGCTTTTTGGACTCGAGGATCTCGAAACATATTTTCAGCGAAATTTCGACATAGAATTCTTGGGTGCAGCACAACAGCTTCTCTGTACACTATGTACACCTCACGTGTAGAGAAAGTTATAACACATTCCTCAGTAAGATCAATATGGTTATTAAAATCTAAGGCAGATGTGAAAACCCTAGATTGATATAACTTTCCATTCTTACATAGCCTTGAACCTCAAAGTTTCTCCTTTTCCTAACTAATGGAGTGTAATGCAAATGCCAGTTACAGAACTATGCAGCTCTGCGTTGAACCTTTATTGTGTTAAGTTAATCTCGAATTACATCAAAGCAATGCGTACAGTGAACCACTGGACATTTAAAGGATACACGTGCACAAGGTAAAGATGAACATTATAGAAATTTTAAAGGTGAACTTTTTTAATTTCTTTAGTACGTATGTATAAGGTACATACATAGTAGGTAGAGAACGCATAGTATTCCAGCCAAAATCCGATTCCAAGATTTCATCAGAAATATGTTTTGAGATCTCCTAAACATATAAAATAAAAATAAAGTATTCTAGAAATAGCTCCATCTGTGTATGTGTGGACAGCATTGCTCAAAAACGAAATTACCGTCAAATATCACATTTATTATATAAGTTTAGTATCTTCCAAGAACGTGAGACGATTATTTTCAGGAAATATCCCATTCAATCTACCCTTTATATGAAAAAAGTTTTGAACATTTCTTTCTCAAAAATGGCCCTAAGGATTTTGATTTAAAATCGCATATTAAAGACATTTGAATCAGAATTAAAATGTATGTCTGGAATTTTCTCTGAAGACCTCTTCATTCTAGATGAATTTTGCATAACTGGTAAACCGTAACAGAAGAACAAAATCTTACAACACAAAAAGGATCTCGTTGAAACACATAATTTATATCATATCCCCCCCCCCTTTTTTGAGTTAAACGTTTCTGTGACATTTGTTGTTACTGGTTTCAATTTTAAGCTACTTAAACTTTCTTAAAATGGGAGGTCATTTTCGTTGCATCTATTTTATTCCTGGCCGTGCAAAGCGAACGAATTTCACTTGTTTCATATAGCAACCGGCAGTTGAAAAGGCTTAACTATCGTTTTAGCCTAGTGTATTACCTTATTTCCCTTCTACGTATAAGGAACAAAGTAATAAGACCATTCCTAGGAATGTTTATCTCGATTAGCATTATGTAGATAAAAGGATAGTCCTTTGTAACAATAGCTTGTAGAGAAAGTCATGTGAAAGGAACATATCATATTGTTGTGCTCGTTATCTACCCATGGTTTTACCATTTAAATTTAGTGGCTTAGAAAATGCTTAATTATTGATCATTTTCTCTAGATCCCTCGAAAAACTTCTTTTAATTCACTTTAATATTTTAAAAAAAATTATTTGACATTCTCAGCCATACATTAAAAATAAAGTTTCAATTAAATTCCATTTAAAAAATAAAAATAAATTATATTTAATCTACAAAAAGTAAAATATAATATAATTATTATTAATAATTCTCTTACCATTTTACTGCTTATGATTATAATCATATTTACAGATTCTAAATCTGTTAACACTTACGTGTCGCATCCACACGACTTTCTCTACACCACTATCGTTTATCAGTGGATATGCAAACCCCTTATGAAAGTTTACATATCCATGTATCTACTTCAATTTGTTATAAACCTTTGCAAAAATAGCCTGAGTACACATTTCATTGCAGATAAAATACGATGGCGATATTCACATGTTTAACCACAGGGCGCTATTTACATTAGTCTTATAACTTTCCATGTAATAGTCAGAAACAGCTGAACATCGAAAGTCTTTGAAAGAGAGGCCAATATTGAACAATGGGAGGATGGGGGTGGGGGAACTTGTGTGCCTCACATTAAAGAGGTGGCGAGTTCGAATATAGCTTAGGGTGAGTTGCCCGGATAAAGTTCTTTTCAGTTTTTTTTTTTTTTTTCCTTATCCTGAGAAACTGAATATCGAGTAACTTTAAGTTCCATGGACCCCGAGGTCATTCGGGGATCATTTCAGAGATTTTATTCATCGTCCCATATGACCAACCGGGTTAAAGGATGTTAAGCAACATAAAAAAATCGAAGTGTTAATTACGGCTATCTCGGAAACGGCTTACGACCCACAAAAATAAGCTATTTAAAGTAAATTGTGTGTTTTAAAGACATAGACTTTTTAAAAGTATGTTTCCCTCTTTCACTTCACATTTACCGGTAATAGATAGATGCGAGGGTCATCCAGAAAGTGACAAACGATTTGGTATAACTAAACAATCATGAAAGTTATCAAAACAAAACTTTATTTACAAAGTTACAGTACCTTACTGAACGTAATCGTCATTGCTACCAGGGTATTTATTGTCATGTGGGACCGGGTTTTCAATGTAGATGTAGCACTCCTCCACCACTAAAGATATGAGCCAGATGCCACTATCACTTTGAGGTCTTCATCGTTTGGGAAATCTTTTCATTCCAAAAAGTCAAATACGGTGTCAAGTGAAACACCGGCTTTTCTTAATTCTTTCATCAACACTTGCTTCAAACTTCTCCATAACGACTGATGAACTTCCAACCCAGTTTTTTTCGTACACACTGGTTCATCCCTGATTACTCGTAACTTATGCGCCGTTTCCTCCTCACTGAAGATTCGTTCAGTGCATTATCACCATACACTTGCCTTATTTGCCTATAACATTCAATTGATCGAAAATTTTGTGCATTCAAAAACACGAATAAGTTCTTTGAGGGTAGAAAAGCTGATACCACATGATAATAAATGTCTTTATAGAATGGAGATTACACTGAGAAATAGAATAAGGTACTGTAACTTTGTAATTAAAGTTTTGTGTTGATAACGTTCGTTATCATTTAGTTGTGC